>JAMPIT010000161.1:4975919-6219899 GCA_026261815.1 Monarcha castaneiventris obscurior
GCTGTCATAGCTCCAGCATTTCACTCTTGCAGCAGCTTTCTGGTTTTTCCATTCTAAAATCATTAAGGGTCAGTTTGTACCCTTGTGCCAGTGCTGTCTTTTACCCTAAATAGCTTTTTCTCCTAGTGTTTACCCCTCTTCACCAGTGAGTTTGTCGTCAGCTTTCATTTTCTCCTTGATCTTAATTTTCCTAGACTAAACAAGCTGCTCTATTTCAATCTCTTAAAAGGCCTTTCATTCCCTAACGATCCTTCCAGCTCTTTTCTGCAAACATTCCAGTTTAAGTTCATCCTTCCTGTACACAGATGACTATGCAATTTCCTAAAAGAGATTTTACCAGTGTTTGGACTTCCCAGTTTGCGCTAGTAGAGCCTGCTGGAGCCTTGGACCTTGATTAGCATTAGTGATTTCCTATATCCTGCATGAAGTGAGAAGCCTCTATGGACTGCAAAGCAGTGAAGTGTGATGCTGCTGCTGACTTTTGTTGCAAAATAGAAAGTGTGTCTCACACCAAGACAGTCATGCAGTGAACCAGTTAAAGGCTACAATAACTAGTGTGGTTTTATTTCTGCCTAACTGTTCCTGAATTCCTGATCTTGCAGATTTCTGTGATCAGACCTACTTCTGAAAGGGAAGTCAAGAGTCAGGCACATGGAGACATTATTTGGATACCTACTAGCACTGAAATGATTGAAAGAACCTAAAAGTTGTTGAGCATTTGTGTGAATTAGATGTGTTTCCACAGCACTTCCCTCTCCTTGCTACAAGGCCATGTTTGTGTCCCCCTCATTTCCAGCTGGCTGTTCCCAAAGCAGTGGTTGATTTCACTTTGATAGAAAGCTGGAGGGCTGTCCCTTTGAAAGGAAGACCCTGCAGACCTGGCTGCTGTCCACCAGCTACTAGTACAGATGCTGCCTTGGTGCACACCCTCCTGCACCATGGCCCAGACTGCAGCAGCAAAGCAGTTGCTTCTCTGCAGGTCTGCTATGGAGCAGGAGCTGTTGCCTCCAGTAAATCCTCATGAAGTAAAAGGATGAACCTGAGCTACATCCCTGCTGCACATCTGTGGGGGCAAGAAATCTCAGAGAGTTTTTATGCAGTTTCCGCTTCGTCCTTTATTGATAAGGTGTTGTGAGGTCCCATAGATCTGGGAAGGCTGGAATCTGATATAGCTGAGCCACCAATGAGGGTCCTCCTCAGGACTGGGGGGAAATGGAAACATATCAGAGACAAAGTCATAGCGGCTATGAACATATTGTGTGGATATGATTCTCAGATTTTCTGAGAGATTCTCGTTTCCTGAGAAAATTTCTCATTTTTCATGCCATTGTGAAGGGGAGAAAAAAACCTGTCTTGAGTGTATCTAAGCAGATGTAGTTGCAACATCTGATGAAAACTCAGTGGTGTTTACAGTAATGGCAAAACTTTTGATTCTCCTGGGGCCAAGATGGCCTTGATGTTAACCATAAGGTATAATATCACAGCTTCTATTTGTCATCGTCTTTGGTAAAGCCAAAACTTCTGCACATGGCATATTTTTAATGGATTTTAATAGCTATAATACAAATATTATCACAGAGAAGGTGACTTATAGCAATATGTGACAACTGAGCAGGAGATCTTCAGCTGATGAGAATTGCCATGGCTTAGCTGAAATCCCATTTTGTGGGCAAAGAATGTTCCCCACACATTTAGGATATATGAATAGTGAAGGTGTTAGGAACTTTAAATGTGTGCAAAGCAACTTAATGACTCACTTTGGTTGAGCATTGAGAAGCCCCAGCTTCATGCATTGTAGAAGTTCTCCAGAGAAACTGTTAGAGAAACTGAACAATATACTCAGGGTGTAAAACACATCAACTTTGAAAGAACTGAAGCCCCTGCTGTATATTACTGACTACAAGCTCAGTCCCACAAGCAAAGTAGTAGTGCAGAAAAATTACTGGAAACTCCTACTTCAAACATGACACCTTCCAAAATAATTTCTACAGGCAGTAAGAATTAATGCACTGTGAACAAAGCAGTGTTTTCTCTATAAACCTCTAAAAAGGAAAAAAGGTTCAGCACAAAAAGTCTGCAGTTAAATCTCTAATGATTTAGGCATTTTCTTTTTTAAGTGTTAATAATTTATCAGGAGCTAAAAGTGTTTTCAGAAGAGTAACTCCATGCTCACTCATTTTGAAGCAACTTTGGGTTTTTCCTTTTGTTTTCAGTTTGTTCTAGTTGCATTCCTTCTGAGTGGGAAAAATAAACCAAGTATTTCTAAGATATAAATAGCTGAGGATGAGATGAGTAATTACGTGAGAAGAAACCAGAGCTGATTGGTGATAGATCTAAGTGACATTACAATGAAATCCATTCTTTCCTACTAGCTCAGCATCGAGGAGGTGATGATTTTATGAAACAATGCTCCATAAAAATACAATGTATTGCAGAACATTATTATACCTCCCTCTCAAAATAAAAAGTAACAACAACAACAACAAAATTACCTTTTATTTTACAAAATGACATGCAAATTCTGGCACATTAGGCCATTTCAAGAGTTTTTCCAGGGGTCCTTTCTTCGATTCTGAACCCTGGGAAACCAGCTGGCCCCACACTAAATAAACCTTACTTTTCTCCAGCTGTCATGAGCCCTCACTCACCTGCCAACGTTGGAACCTGCTCCTTCTCAGCAGTAGCAATAGTAGCTGGTACTGACACGTTTTTCACAGTTTGACACCCTTCTTAGAACACCTCTAATATTTAGGTTTTCCTCCCTCCAAGCATAAAGGTACAAAGCAAAAGACCATCAAGGAACCAAACAGTTTATGCCTCCTATGTAATCCAAAGGTAATAATGCTTATATTCCTCTAATAGAGTCTGTAAATAGATGTAAATACATGTAAAATGTAAATACTTATATTCGTATTATTGAATTAATTGACTGTGTAGATAAGTTATGTTAATACCTATTAAATAATTGTAAATAGACAATTATTGAAATGAAACACATTGGCTCTACATGGTCTTGCCATATCCCATCTTTACTTTTACTTCTCTTTAGACTGGGAATCAATGTGTCTATTATAGTGAAATAAAAGAGCTTAAATGAACTGAAAAGGAATGATTAAGGCTCCTTGATCCTCTTTTGCCATCTGCCTACCTCACATGCTTACATTTTCCTTCAATGTGTAAGATCTGTGCTATTCAAGTGTACATTGTAAGCCACTTTACATCACTGATGGAGAGAATATTTTAAAGGTTAAAGACGAAAAAGTGTGTCCGAATTTAAAGGACCAAAGCCAAATGAAGGAAATAACATATCATTGTTACTGGGGAAGAGAGTTGCAATTCAACTGGTAGGAAAATGAAACTTATTGATAAAACCTGCATCCTCAGTATTGTACAACAGTTTTGTAAAGTTAGGTTCAGGGAACAGGGGAAGGGCTTATTGTTTATTATTCCTAGATGAGCCATAGATTGCTAGGGGAGCCTTATCTACACTAGTTTTACTGCTACAATGTTTGACAGAATTTCCTCAGTGCAGATGAACATGCTTATTCAAGTAGAACTTATTCTAGAAGCTATGTTAGGTATCTCAGCATTTACATATGGGTGTCCACCCAACAGCCTTTCCTGCATATAACTATTTTGGTGAAACAGTCCACTTCTAATCAGAACAGTAATAATAGTAAAACTTTTAAAAGTGTATCAGATTTGAATGACCTTTTGAGTCTCAATAGTATTGCAGTGGAAACTCCTCTCCTTTTCCTTTTTAGGAAATGTTCATCTAAATTAATTTATCTCATAGAAAGATCATCAGAGGGAAAAAATAGATTGGACAATAGAGGTCTTGGAACCTCAGTCACACAACTGATGTGATGTCAAATCTATTGATACAAATGTCAACGTGAAAAAACAAAATCAAGACTGGGAATGCTGAAAGGTTAAATGTAAAAATAGAAATTTTAAGCTCTAAACCAAGCCAAATACTTCTGCCACTTAAAAGCGCCATTGAAACTATTCAGTAACACAGGAGCACCATCTGGGTGAAACAAGCTCATGTTCATTCATACTACCTCCTGTCACTGTAAAAGCATACTGATAGAGAATATACAGATGGTACTAAGTTTGGAATGATTACTTGCTGGACTTGTAAAGGAAGGATTATGCCTATCTAGAGATCTGGTCCCTGGGAAAGCTTGTGCTCACCTTGGATTTCTGCTGGTAGTAAGGCATCATTCCTTGCCATTCACAGCAACACTTTCCTTCTCATTTGAAATTAAGTTGACTGTAAAGGGAAGGAGACAAATAATAAAGTTACCAACTTTTGCTGGTAAGAGCAAGTATAGCAGTTAAAAAGATCCTTGTAAGTGGGTTTCTGTGCTCTATCCCAACAAAGACTTTACAGCTTGTGCTTCTCTTTTTTCTTAGTAGTAGAAATATTGCATATATGTCAACCAGTCCATCCCACAGCCTCATTGAAGCAAAACTGGTCTCCATAGCAACAGCCTTTGAGACACAAAGAGGAAATTTCTCCGTCTGTCTGACCCGGAGGCTCGAACCCTCCCTCTGGGGACCAGCTGCCCTCTTTTGTCTCTAGCTTCATTTGTAAAACATTTTAGCCTTGATCTGTGTTTATATTGACAAAAAGAATCTGTATAAAATAAATGAGGAGAGTTCAGCTGTATAAACCTGCTGGCTGCCTCAGCAAGAGCCAGAAGCAACAACGCTGAAGACAGAAATCTTCATCATTTTCCTTTAATGCATAGAGACAGTAAACTGGCATTATTGCTTGTCTTCAGGAGTTGTCACAAACAAGATGAAGTAGGTACTTCCACATGGACAGACAGCAAAGGCCTCTTACATTCCCTCTTCTGTGAAGACCTACAGTTTTATTTGACCTGACTTCAAGACCAGTCCTGAAAATATTAACTATTGATGCTAGGTGACATTTGCAAAACATTGCAAGATCAAGGTACCTAGCATATCTGCCTGTTACATCTACACCAGCCTACTGCAACATGAAGAACTAGGTCAATGTGCCAGTTCTGCTACTGGCTTTTATGTGGAATAAGTTACCAGGTCATTGAATTTCCACCTATTTATTATTTTCCCTTTTTTTTTTTTTGCAGTTGCAGCGTAAAAAAAGCCTGAGAAAGCAAGTCTAAATCAAAACAGTCACACTGTCATGCTCTGGGAAAGCCTTTTACGGAGCAGGGCTGAATCTCACCTGTATCAATTTGTTAGCTTCCAGCTGGGAAAAATAAGAAGTAGCACTAAGTGTAGTTGATGCTGCTGCTCATAGAAAAGCTCCAGTCCAAGGAATGCTGACAGAGTTATAGTCCTGGCTGAGTGACCAAACAGGCTGAAGGTACCTCCTAACAAGGTGTCAGTAGAAGTTTAGAAGCAGGGTCCTAGGTGATGCCTTTTGTTAGGATTTCTCTCAGTGTTGAACTGTCTGCTGCTAATAAATGGGTACTTCAGGAAAGGAATGGCATGATATGCTATCTCTAGTTTTGATGATGCATTGATGCATTGCACTGGCTGGTTTACATGGCAAGGAGGAAGCCTGGTCCAATGCCAGGCTTGATGGAGAGCTCTTGTGCATATACATATTTATACTCTGGTTTGCTTTCTGCCCCACCAAGTGACTGAGGGAGCCAATGCCTGGGATCAAGTTTGTTTCCCTTGGTGGGAGCACAGCAGTAACATTCAATGTGCTTCTTGTCTCAATGTGCTATTGCTTCACTGCTTGAGAAGACCAACAGAGCAGTCCAGTTTATGGACCTGCTTTTACCTCCATTTCTGCCTACACTGTTATTCATGAGGTGGGAACACAAGGCAGCTTACACAAATCTTCCACTGTGTAAATCATTCTGGCCCTAAAACTGAATGCTAAAATGCAACTTGTAAGTTAGAATGTCTAAAACTGATATTGAGGCAGAATTACTGCTCCGCACTAAAATGGTTTTGTTAAGAATACAAACAAGCTAATACTGACTTGAGACATTTTCATCTGTTACCTTATTTGAAGAAAAAGAAAACATGCTAATAGTGCTAACAAACATCAGAGCTAAGCAATTTCATAGGGTGATTACACAGCAGAGTTCTGGAAACCTTCTGTCTGCTGCAGCTCCTAGATATTAACACAAGCAGCAGACTAAACATTTGTACCCTGTTTGTACTGCCAGCTGACAAATGAAGGTAATTAATGGGCAGCTATACGGTGGAAGAGTCTGGAAAATAGCAAAACTTGTAGTCCTGTGATACATAGTGCTGATGCCAGAATATTGATTTAATTGCATTACTGCTGCTAAGTGATCTTGCATAGTTTTACATTATATGTTGATGTTTACAGCTTATTACTTTTTTCTTATTTCTCTTCTATCAGATTTTCCCTTTGAACATTTATTTCTAGCTGGGCATTGTACAAAATGAAATATCCCACATCAGGTGCAGCAATTCCAGTCAACTGGTAATAGGACTTGACACTCGTCAGGTCTTTTTAATTTAGGTTTCAATTCTCTTTTTTTGGGTAACATTGACTCTGACAGTGGATAATTACAATGAATACGCTTAGTGAAATTAAAATCAATGACATTTCTGTCTTTGCTCTTTGGGGAAATTGCCAACAGAGGCAAAAAAAAGATTTTCCAACTACTCTTTTGGAAGTGGCCAATACTAAATGAAACTGGAAAGCAAAAGATTTACGACTGTATAGCACTTGCTTTACTGTGGGCTGATTACTTTCTCCAAAATCCATAGTCATGTAAGGTGAACTAAATGTATTTGGCCTCAACTGTAGAGTTTCTTCCAAATTCACAGCTCTCTGCAGGATGCTTGGGACATCTGCTCTTCAGTGGAATCAGGGAACAGACACTCCAGCTTCAGTATTCAAGTCAACTTTGTTAGAAAACGTACGGGTTTTCTGGAAGGCTATCAGCCTATGGCTTGTAGGTACAGAGGACTGTTTGTAGTAAAAAGAGATTATTATAATGGTCTGGCCTGACCTGATCTCCTGCCTACCCTATCTGGTAATTTCCATGGTTACTCCAAAAACTTCAGTAGAAAATACCTTTTTATAAATACAACCAGTTGAAATTTAAGGAGTGCAAAACATGCTGACTTTTCCATGCCTGTGGTAAATTACTCCAGTAGTTACATACCTCAGTGTTAAAAATGTATTTTATTTCCTGTTGTAAATTTGCTGATTTAAACTTCAACCAATGCATTTTGCTATCCCTGTGCTTTTATACTAGAAACTCTTCAATCTGCCTTTAGCACTGATAAAACCCGTTCTGTCTGTGGGGTGGGAAGAAGGATAAGAGCAAAGCTAAAAAGAAATGTATTTTCTCTCTCCAATTTTCCAGGAAAGGCATAAAAAGACAGGCTGCATTAGTTGCTAAATTTTATCACACCCAAAAGAGCTTTCTGATACTATGCCAATACGATCACTTTATTAGATTAATCCATATGCAGGTTATAATGCTTTCTCCTGCACAGGGTTTCCCTCATGGTCTTTTGAGTGATTTTTAAGAAAAACATTCACATTCCACATTAGAAAAGTTATAGGCATTTGTATCAATGTGTTGCCTTGCACAGGGGAAGCTAACATTCCTTTCCAGAAGGATTTGTTTCTTAGAACAAAACCTTGGAGATGTGCACATCTAGGCACTGTGGCAGATTCTAGTTTTCATTCACGGAAGAGGCTCAGGCTGCATTACAGCCATTGTAGCATAATGGTAAAATAAATTCCTAAATATTATAAAAGTAGTTCCTGTCCTAGGAACATTTTTTTTTGTCTTATAGTGGAGAAAGCTCATTGTTGGTAGCCCTTGTGAGGAGGGAGAGGCACAGTGATGGATGCTTGAGCCAAGTTCCAAAATGCTGGCAGCACTCGGTTGGCACATAGCAGTGACTGAGGGGAAAGGCCTGACAATGTCGGGCTGATATGCCAGGGTTTCAGAATTAAAATAAAACAAAGACTGAAATTCAATAAACTGAGAGGAGACTTAATCTCTTCACCCTCTTCCCGCTTGCCCTGTTGTTGGCTGCACATCTCCTTTCTTATACCTGCTCTGGCAACTTTGGGACCTGCTGGGATCTAATTTAATTCACTAGAATGGCAGAGAACTATTTAATTTTTCATGGTGTGTTTTTCAGGTGGGTTTTTCCGCCATTTTCGCTAATGGACTTGGCACATAAGAGAGGCTCTGGCAGCAGCAGCGTGTTGGTGAGGAGAGGGGGCAGGTGAACGCACACCCTGCCTTTGGCAGCACCGAGCTGTAGATCACCCTGCTGCGCCTTCTGAAACCATACTCTTAACTTTTAATCAGAATGTTAAAAATACATGTTAATACCTTGAAATGGAAGGACCTGTCATGATCCAGAAGGCAGCAGCGTGGTGGGAGCCCGGAGAAGCCGGGGCTGCGCGAAGCAAGGCTGTAGGAAGAGCCGAGGGCGGCCCTCAGGACTCCCGCTCCTTCTGTGAGGGCCCCGTTGTAGCACTCGCCTCTTCCCGAGGCCAAGCAGAGGCAGCTCCGGAGCAGCCCCACGCACAGCAGTAAGAATATTGTCATGCTTTTGGGGGTTGGGGTTTTCTTTTTAAATCCCACTGAATTTCCGTTCTTTCCTTCATCCGCTTTTGAGTGCTGTGTGCCCACACCTCGGTGCGTGGCTGCCGAGGCTCGGCTGCCACACGGCTCCCGGCGCCGAAGCTACAGGTGCTGCTGTGGCACCCGGCTGACCCGGCGGGCTCGGGAGCTCCGCTGGGTCCTGCGTGGCTCCAGGAGCTCCGGTGTGTTCTGCGTGGCACCAGGAGCTCCGCTGGGTCCTGCGTGGCTCCAGGAGCTCCGCTGGGTCCTGCGTGGCTCCAGGAGCTCCGCTGGGTCCTGCGTAGCACGGACTCTCCCTCAGCCCAGCCCCGGGGCCGTGCAGGAGCCCAGTGCCGCGCTGCATCCGTGGGTGCAGCCCCAGGGCCTGGCCGAGATGTGCCGGCGCTGGGAAGCTGTGCTTTGTGGTGCGGTAAAATCCCAAAATTCCTGGGCACGGACACATCGGATCTGCCAGTGGACACGGGAGACGCGAGCGTGGCTCAGGCCTCGTGGCTGAGCAGCCCCAGCTGGCAGCCCTGACATCCCACAGGATCTGAGGGACTTGGGCAGCGGGTCTGCGTTTTAGTGAGGGATTCCAGCCACATGTCCAGAAACTTTAGGACTTGATGCAGACTTTAGGCGGTTATTTTTATCTTATGTTTATCATGTTGACCTGCTGGGTAAAAAAAATAGGAGTCAGTACAAGAAACACATAGTTGTATAACATAAATTACCCCAAAACCTTCCCGTGCTATACATGTAGCTATTACAGAAAGACTGTCAGATTGGATAGTGAAAATAGAAATTATTTACACAAATTGCAGTGTGGACTTCTGTGTGTCTTCTTGCTTTTGTTCTGTTGCTATTGCATGATTAAATTGAAGACGTACATTCCTGGGCATTTTTCATTTCCTCCCTACTCTCTTTTGTGTGCTACTACTTATTTTGTGTCAGTCTGTTGTTTCCATGAACTTAATTTTTTGAGGTAAAAGCCTATATTATCATTCTCTCCTACTTGATATTTTAATAAATCACTGGGCATATTTAAAACTGTCTAAAACCACAATTTTGTTGCAGCAGAGGAAAAATCCTAATTATGATACCCTACATAAATACTTTGATACAGTACAGTAGCTCTAAGTCATGTGTAAAATGGCCACTATTCAGCTCTGTGGGTCTAGTGGTGAAACAAACCATGAAAATAAAGTTGACTAAAACCAGAAATGAGAGAGAATAGAGTTCTCATGCCAGTTTAGATGAGAAAAAGATAGGCTGTTATTTACAGACTGAAGTCTTTCCCCTTCTTTGGGTCCTAATGTACTCAGTGCCCTTTGCAGCAGAGCACTGCTGCTCTCAGTGCACGTTTCACTAGTATTTGCAAACCACCTCCATATGTTCTGTAATGGTTTTTAAAGGGAGAAATACCAGACCATCATACTTGAAATCCAAATCTGTCTCTATTAAATGGAGAATGAACATTATAAACCCAGGAGCAGATGGTGAGCAATCAGAGATTAGCTAACATTTATTTTAAATGTTATTTCACAGCAATTTTTTATTTTTCCTAAATTGAAGAGTGTAAACATGACTACTTTAGGATGTTTTCTGTTTTCTAAGGAATGAGAGCACCCTTGTCTGAACAGACTGTGAAGAAAAAGACCAGGTTAATGGAGAGTCAGGACTGTTGTAGTCTCGTGAGGTGTTGGCAGGCCTGCCTGAGCAAGGCTCACGTGAACTGGGTTGGGTTGGTAATCATGGGAGCTAAAAATTGGTAATTATTTTCATTTGTTAAGTTCTCATGCTTTAGTGTATGTGTTTTCAAGGTTTTCTCTGCAGTCATGAGGGACATAAACCTGAGGGAAAGGAAGGTAAAAGTGCAGTTAATACAGTATAGGAAATTATTCCAGGATTTAGGGCTGGAAGCACCCTTCATATGTGGAAGGTCTTACATTAAAAGTTATGAGAGGTGGCAGTGCTAGTGAATGGTCTGTTGAATTCCAGATTTTTGTAGGAAATGCTGTGCAGGTAGTGCTCTTTAGCTGGCTCTAGTTCTTAGCTACTATTGCTATCACCAATAAAGTAGGTAATGTCTATGGTAAGGAAAAGGATTCTAAAAGAAATGCAGGTTGTAAATGGCTTCTGTTTCTACAAAATGCTGCTGCAAGAGCAGGGCACGTGCACAAAGTCCTGTACATTCTTCAATTTA
The DNA here is from genome assembly GCA_026261815.1 of Monarcha castaneiventris obscurior. Classification (NCBI taxonomy): domain Eukaryota; kingdom Metazoa; phylum Chordata; class Aves; order Passeriformes; family Monarchidae; genus Monarcha; species Monarcha castaneiventris. The sequence continues at coordinate 4,986,708 of JAMPIT010000161.1, forward strand.
TGGGTGGGGGCACAAACCATTTGCTCTATGTATCCTTACCCATGTTTTTGTAGTCTTTTCCATGTGCTCAGTATGTTTCTAGGATACTTCATCTTTTGGAGCCTGACATGAGTCTTAATTTACAATTTACTTGATCTTTTAATTGTTTGGAAACTAGATGGGGTCTTCAACACAGATGTTTTAATGCTATGCACTTTTAAAGCCACTTTTTGTGGCTTTAAAAGGCTCAGTAAATGATTTGGACCTTTGAATAGTCTCTGATTCCCATCTCAGATTTGTCCCTGTTTTTTCTTACACGTTCCATGAGTGCAATTTGTAACCAACCACAGAGACTGTGATTTGTCTCATGTCATTAGTAGAGTAAATAAAGGAAAATTATTGGCAATCTAACTGCTTTGTACACACCTGCATTTAAAAACACAGACACAGCTTGTAATCAAGATAGTTCCTCAGTTGCAGCTTGTAGGAAGTTGGGGAGGAAAGGAGGAAAAGGGTATAGTAGGGCATTTGTCATGTCACGCCTTTGCTGCTTTTGTGTTCTTCTGTAGGAATCTACTACCCCGTGCTGGCAGAGATGGCTCTCTGTGCTTTGGAGACAGTGGATCTGACCCAATATGTCCATTCTTGAGCTTAAAGACTGAGGGTATTCTGGCCCTTGACAAGACATTTTTTCATACCAGAATAAATACTGACTGCACAGTTAACCTGAAAGAGTTAAGTTTAATTTAGCTTTTTTTTACAAACTGCTTCTTAAAGGCTTTTCTGTTTGCTCATCTCCACTGGATCTTAAACAGAGACATCGTGTTGCTATGGAAAGTAGTGAGCAAGCACTAACAAATGCTTCCTCACATAGAAGCAAAGCACCCTGTTAACCATCAGCCATACAGATATGACTGAGAGTGGAAAAGAAAATATGGGGGAAAATATGAAACCAGTTCTGGCTTTCATTCTGTCCTTAAGTGAAATACAACCTCAGTTTCTTGTTTCAGCATGGTACAGTGGCATTCATGTGATCTTGGAGAAGAGGGTCATTTGCTGATAGCAGTTTCACTGTTTAAGGATACCTGCCACAGTCATGAGTACCAGTCTGAACCAAGAGATTTTGAAAAGCCTCGCCAGAGTTACACTTCACATATGCACATTTTACACTAAGCCAAAAAGAATAAGGGATTTTTCTTCTATGATCTTCTTAGTTCCAAGAAAATTTATTCATAAGACATATGTGGGAATATAATACTTTAAATTCAGTCAGACTTCATCTTGCCTCCAGACTCTGAAAGGATTGGAGAGATATAAATTAGAAAAAAATTGACGCTGGCCTTGATCTTTGCTTTGCCACCTAAGATGCTTTCCAGGGTCAGCCTTGAAATTCAACACACCACCATTCTGTCAGAATAAAGCCAAAGTTGCACAGTAGAGCTATTTTAGCTTTTAGAATTTTACTGTTACAGCTTTTTAAAAATAGTCACATAGGATCCAGCCTATTTTTAAACAACTTAATCTTTTCATTCCTAAGTCTCTTCTTTTTTTCCATCAAGCTGCAGTTTTCTTTTTATAATGTTCTTGACTAAGCAGAGTTACAGTCAATACTCATTCATACAGCATACTGAAGTTAACATTGTAGGTCTTTGTTTCAAGGGACCATTTGTGTTTTGACAGGCAAAGAACAGACCAGTTGCACTGTTGTTTTTACTGAAGACAGGCAAAACTAGGCCAAATCCTATAGCACTCACTCAAGCAAAACTCCAAAAGAAACTTTGCCTCAATTCATTTAAGAACAGTCAGAAATGGAATTTAGCAGTTCCATATTTTTCACAGTGTACTCTGAAAAGCTCAAATCATCCTTTTTGCAGCTGTTGCTCATGTATGATTCAAAAATGTCTGATTCATTTCAAAAGTAAGAACTCAGCAAAAAGTATACATCAGAAATTCCTTCAATATAAAGCTCCAACTGTGTGTGATAGATAGGTTCCCCACTAGCTGAAATTAATCTAATTTTTGTTAACAATTAATAGCAAATAAGACTGTGTGAAAAGTGCTCAGTGCCTTGTGAACTTAATCTGCAGCAGCAGTTGCACCACATCAGTCTCCCCGAATCAGTAACATATCTATTTATCAAAAGAACTAAATAATAAAATCCAGAGCCTTTTGTTATGTGTGTTTCCTCAGTGTTTTTCATGTTCATGTGCATGAGTAGCTAACTTCACTAATACCTTTCTTTTGTCAGGAGACAGCATTATATTGTGAGGAGTGCAGTAATCCACCCAGGTGCATAAACTTCCTTTTGTAATACACCCCTATTTCATCTACATTTTTCAAGAACTTTTACTTATTAAAAGGACACTTGGGTGGTATATGGAACTCAGCACCCACAATGCTTTTTTTCTTACCTAATTTCTAGCTGCATTGCCAGAAGCTGAGGGGGCCATGATTCCAGTTTAAGTCAGTATATGAAACACTGGATTAGTAAGAGATTTTTACCAACTTAGTCACCACTCTGTATGTAAACAGAAACATTTTCCAGTGAGTGATTTAGACTAAGTTCAAGTTTATAAAATTGACTCCTTAATTCTGTTTCCTGCAGCAGAAATATTAATTGATCATCATTACTTACCAGGAAGGAAGTGTACCTGTAACATAGCAAGATGATCCTCTATGGAAAGTAATGCAGATGTCTCTGGACATCAAAAACATGCAATAATATTTTACTTCTCCCTTGGTAGGGAGTCAAATAAAGCCTTGGGTACTCCAGTTCAAACCACATCACAGTTGAAGTGTCCAAAGAGAATCTAAGATTTCAAATCCAGCCACTGCTATGTAAAACAATGCCACAGGAACATTCCCATATCAAAACCACAATTTTTATAGCCAGCTGAATAGCTCTTTCAGGCAATGAGCAATCAGTTCAAATATATACCTTATTCCAACTAAAACAGAGATCCACTGTGTATCTGTTCATGGAGAATACTTAGCCTAGACTCTAATCTGTAGAAATTGGCATAATTTGAAGACACTCGAGAGAACAAACACTCAAATTACAGACTGTTAAAATAGGAAATACGCTGGATTTCTACTGGCGCACTTTGTTGGACACTTCTGCAGTTATGCTGCAGTCCAAATATAAATGCTTTCTGTATTAGCTTGAAGGGCATTAAGGGTCATGTTTTCTACTGAGGGCTGAAGATCTAACTTGTAAAAGCAAAAAGGATGGGAGGCCTTGAGAGTAGGCTTTCTAATCATGTGTGGGGAAGGCTCTCTGTGGGTGTACCATGATGGCTATAGGGATAGAACTGACTTTACATGGGCTAGGGGTAGAGGTTGGGTCCCCGTCTTCTGTTGATGTCTTGAGCAAGACTCCTGCCTGGGGGAAGCCTAATTTCCCCACTAGTAAATGTGGTCACATTCTTCAGTACTGTGTTGTGTTTAAAAGATTATTTCTAGCTGTCTCTTACAGTTTCCAAAGGCTGATTTCACTGTGGGTGAGCACACAACACCAGGACTATCTTAGGAAAATACACCCTACATTTAGATATCCAAATGCCTTAAAACGCAGCTGTTCTGAATAGAGATAGCAAAAGATGTAACTTCATGCACTTTAGCAGAAAACTGAAGAATCATCTCCCATCTAAAAATCCTTTATTTTCTCAGATGTTACTCAGTGGTGTCCTTAGTCACTTTTGCCACTGGGACATATAAGAACTACAGTTTTAACTTGTCATGCTATCCTTTGCAAGACTGAAAACACAAGATGTTTGTCCCAAGTTTTGCTTACAGACAGTGAAATTTAGAAAACCTTTTCAGTTAGCTGTTCTCAAAATAAATCAAATAATACATTAGAAATTAGAAGAAATATCTGCTCAGAAAGCATAAGGCTTTTTTGTATCAGTTTAAATTAACTTCTCAAGCTGTACAGAAAGAATACCTTTCTTTTGTAGATAGGATCTCTGAATATAAATATCAAGCAGTGATGAAGAGTGTCTTTTGTTTTTAAAACCTCACAGTTTGGGAAAATCTTGCTTAAAATTTGGAAGGCCTTGAACTTCTCTGACTAGCACTGTCTGCAGTTTCTGGTGGAATTCCCACTGAAGGAAATAAATGTGTCCATGTCCTTTGGTTACCGGGGAGGAATTCAGGGGCTGAATTTCCTTCACATAAAACTGTGCTCCCAGTCCTCATGCCAAAACATCTACTGCTAGAAAAAAAGCTGTTTGAATGGTGTTTCAGTAATTTTGAATAATTCAGGCCTCCAAATTCTGGACTCCAGAGTGATTTGAGGTTTGAAACTGGGACATTAAAGCTAAAGTAATATAAATGGAATGACATGTGTGCTTTCCAAGATCTGGAAGCCTGCTGCCCTCCAGGTCTCTAGCTTATTCAGGAAATGATCTTTTTTTATAATGTTGACATTCCCATATACAAATGAAAATCCATAGTGTTTCCCGGACCTGACACTGAAACACACACAAAAGGGAGCAGCGGGCTCAGAATGAAATAAAGTGCTAAAGGAAACAAGAATAATAATCTTGAACTTAATTTATTGTGCTTCTTTAAATCTTTGTTTGGCAATGTTTCTGTAGAAAGATTGAAGTTTAATTTTTCACACGTTTAACACCTGGTTAAACACCACGTAAACCCATGGCAGTGGCCAAATACACCTCACTAAGGAAAACTTGTGACTACTGTCCTAATGAAGTTCCAGATTTTTCTATGCACTATTGTGAATTGATTTTCTAGAAGCTTTTTCAGTAAAGCATCTGTCCTGATTTCATGTGTCCAGATTAAGTGAAAAACATTTTATTGAATAACCACCTCTGGCTGTGATTCTTTATATCATTTGAAAAGGTGTTTTTAATATTGCTGTTTGTAGGACAGCAGAGGGCAAATGTTTCTATGAAGAAAACCAAGAATATTGACACTGTAAAAGAGAATTCTTCTTGACAGCTGTCAGTATTTAGTCCTGTGGCTGACTTATCCCTCCCTTTTTTGACTTGCTTTGTGTACTAACTTTTGCCAACATCTTGGAGATACTCTGGCTTCATATCCGCCGCGAAGTGCTACAGGCCAAGTATCTTTTACCTCCCTCCTATCACCCCCAGAGGTCAGAAGTTCATTTACATAGCACTGGAGCAGCCTGCTTCTGTAACAATTGGTGAAACAAGATTATGTTAAAGAAAGCAGTGTTGATTTTATTAGAAACCAGAGAGAAGAATTAAATGAAACTCAAATTGAACAGAAGAAACTTTCCTGTATCTGGCAGCTGCACAAAGTCTAGCTCACCAGGTTACAATCTCATAGTTATTACTGATACATTCAAGCCCACTAGAAAAATGTATCAGTGCTTATCTGACCTTTCTTCTCATAATATGGTTCACAGATCTGTTACAACAGGAACTTCAGCCAGCAGCAGCTTCAGGGAAGAACAGTTCTGGCAGTCACGAGCAGCAGGGAAAGGCTTCACCTTCTGAAGCTCCCTTCAGCTGAGAAAACTCTCCCTTGTTAGGATAACTGAAATCCAGTTTTTTTCAGTGGCAGGTTGTGTTAAATATATTTCAAGGACACAAAGCCCAAGCAACTGTTTCACCAACTGCAGTTTGTGCCTAATTCCACCCAGTGATGACAGCGTTCCCCAGCCTTTGTGTGAACATTCCAGCTTTTTGCTAGATGTGTTAGAATATGTTGTCTTTATGAACTGATAAAAGGGAATCTTCAGCTTAGCCCACACACACACTTGCATTTCTCTTTATGGAATGTCCACTGATCTGTCACTGGGGAAATACCTTACTCAAAGGAGAGAAACAGATTTACTCTTTCAGTACCTTTATTCAGAATTAGGCATATTGTATTTAATTATGTCAAAGATTGCTGCTGCCATAAGGCAGGAAAATACACAGGCTGAGGCTGGCTGATCAGTGCAGAGTTTGATGTACATGTTGCTACATTGTAGTCTTTAATACAAAATGCAAGGATACCCTGCCATCAGGTTGTCATTGCTTTTAAAATTGGATTGTGATGCTTCACCAAGGGTTCAACATTCCTTGAATTTCTTTAGTTACTGACTGCAAGAAAAAAAAATGGTTGTCAGAACTAAGAGTGTAAAAGTTGGTCTCATTCTAGAAATCTGTCAGCTTCAGGTTCAAAAGGCTGAAGAAAAAGGAGACATGTAGAAGCACTAATCGTGGATGGGAAGTGGAAGGGCAGACATTGCAGTGTTTCAGCATGCACAACACTCAAATCTCTTTGAAATTTTGCAGGATTGGGGTAAAGTTGGTGGCCTAGGAAATTCTTTAATACTGACATGTTAATGAAACTGTTCAGGACAGAGGAATCCACACAGGGATTCATGGGATGTGTTCATGTTCATCTCATTAAATCAAACTGTCACGTCTAGATCCACTCTCTTATCTACTGAAGGAGCTGTGCTGTCTTTCCAGTGCCTGGTCTCAGAATTGAATTGCAGTAATCTCTTCAAAATATCTCATTTGCCACGTGTGCCAGTTGTGAAAGCACACAATACATAACCAGAACTGACAGGAGATGGCAGCCATGCAAAGAGAAGTGTGACATACACAGTGTTTTGAAAGAGGAATGGAGGGCCAGAAGAGACAGCAAGGAAGAGCAGGGAAGAGAAAGTATGACAGCCTTAAGACACATCAAAAGAAGGGAGAAAAGCCATGGAAACAATGATGTCAGGCAAGGAGTGTGAAACTGGAAACAGGGAACAGAAACTATTCACTCTGTTTAGGATAGGATGGAAGGACTCAAAGACAGTAGAACCTGGAGAAAAAGAAGACATGGGGGAGTGAGAGGGCTATGAAAGTGATCTTTGAAGTAGTGTAATAGAAAACCACTATAGAGGAAGTACAGACAGCTACGAGAGGTTAGAGACTGAGCAAACATCACTGAGTACAAGGAATGGGTAAGGAAGGGAGACTTTACTGGACACTCGAATTAACTGTTGATGGAAAGAAAAGAGAAACACAGAATGAGGAAAACATTTGGGGAATGATAAAGATAACAGGGATGTGAAGACATCGGGCCATAGGGAAGAAGAGTAGACAGAAAAGAATACTCTAAAGCAGATGAGGAGCACAGGCAAAAATAAAGAAAAAAAATTTCAAACCCAAAATAAGCCAAGAAAAAACCCCAAAAAACTTCCTTGTCTTAAGCCATCAAGGTAAGAGAAAGAGATGAAGCTTTCCATTGTTGACATAATCTTTCCTTTTGAAAAAGACTGTAATGTTTGCAAATTACAGAAACAGCACAGTAACTATAGTTACCACAGTGCAAGAAGCTGCAAATATAATCCTCTTCTGGGTGTCGATGTTAATTCCTGCAGAGATGACCTTGTGATGCACATCTCCATCAAAGGATCAATATAAATGCACCCAAATCTATTAGAAAACTTCATTTATCCTCCTAATCAGCTTTACATTAGTACTATAATTGTAGTGACTGACACTTGCTTTGTCAAAACCTTTTCACAGTAAACTACTCTGGGAAACCATTCCCCAAACTGATGACACACCTGTATTAGTTGGCATGTTCATATGAGGTAACAGAGACATAAACACAACATAATCCTTGCTATGTAATGTAATCCTCAGTGTTAAAGATGAAGAAATTGATTTAGAAAGGCATTTGGGGACAAAGTTATTTCATTGGAGCCTAGAGATTCAGGCAGATGTCTCTGTTGCTTCCGATTATGATTTTACCATCCATTGGATGCATTGCCCCGGGAAAATTACTTTCCATTTCAGATTAGCTGGTATATTTTGATTTCCACCTATTTCATAGAAGTGCTGCAAAACTTTCCTAAATAGTAGCTTTATCTTGGAACAAGATAAGAAAGTGCAACTTTTAAGTTAAGTAAGAGCAGTGTTAAAGAGAGCATTTCTACAAAGAACTTTCTAACATTTCTGTACATTCACTGTCTATTCAAATCTTTCAAGCTCTCTACATTGACTTTTACAGGCAATAAATTAGACTGAAAGTTAAAGCTTGACTGGAGTGTACAGTTAGAAAAATATGATGTTATCTGTGAACCACTGCATTCTGAACATTGTGATCAGGCCACAAAAAATGTAGCTTGAAACAGGTGCCAGACATTTTTGTAGAAAATTGGTGCAATTTCAGATGAGTTTAATGGAGCAGCCATCTCATGAAGCAGCTAACCAGTGGCTCGCATTCCTGTTTCACTCATCTTAACAAAATTGTTCAAATCTTCAGAGTTTTCCACTAATCATATACAGAACCACACTTAAAAATGGTCATGCTTTGTATTTAATCCATTTTTCCTTCAACTGTGCTAACACATGATACTTATTGAAGGATACTTACTATGTAGGAAGCCACAAAATGACCAGCAAACTCGAGTGGTACCTAATCTGTCCAAACATGGTAATATTACCTACTAAAAGTAAGCTGCAAAATGAGAAATGGAAGAAAATGACTGTGAACTGAGTGTAAGTATACTAGCTATAAATGGGATTAGAGAGAAAACAGGCTCAAATTTTTCCTTTCTCTCCTTAAGAAGCTACACTGACCTCAGTGGGGAAGTCAAGGTAGAGTTCCTAACTGAAGAATCATGTCTTTTTGTTATACATTCTTTCTCAGCATGGAACCCATTTATTTTTTCCCACTAGACTGTTTAGTAAACCACAATTATTCAGTTAGCAATCAAACCTTAATTAGATTACTTACATGCCAGAACAACCCCAGTCACTTGTGTGAACTCCATTAACTTCTAATAATTTAGAAGGAAATCACAGGCACGGAAACCAGCAACCTCTCTCATGGATGGGAGAGCAGCTGGCTGCGAGATCACGGTCGTGCCAAGGATACTTTCTGCTCTGCAGATGGTTCCCTTCCATCTAAGTTTGAAGATAGAGATGTGCTGAACAAGCCTTTTGTAACATTCCTGCTGAAAAGTTAACAGCCAACAACTAAATCTGAACAAAAAACAGCAGTGGAATATTCCTCTGAAATATGAAAATCTATTGATGGCCTTTTAGCAATAGTGACTAATTTGGTATTTCCTAAACAAGGACTTGATTAATGATACTTGGAAGGGATAATGTTTTTAAACGTTAGAACTGGAATGGAATTAAATCACTGTTGATTGTAGTGCATGCCTGCTCACACCAGTTATCACCCTCTGCCTGGCTGAAGATTAATACTCTGTATATATACTGTGAGGGGAGAAAGATGGAGCAAATTCCTTTCCAGCATTTTTTCAGTTTAGTGAGATACATTTTCTTGCCTGGTAAAAGAATTCTGTTCCCAGCACTTTAAATAAAGTAACTCCAAGAAAGTAAATTGAAAAAACCAGAGTTCGCAATGAGTAGCACCTTCAGTCACAAAGATGGGAACAGTGAAAGCCTGATCATGTGCAGCAGAAATTTTCTGTAGTGCCTGATGAGCAGGACTGCACTCTCTTGTGGAGGTGTCAGACTGTGTCACTGCAGCAAGCTTGGTGTGCAGTCCAGGTAACTGGAATCTTTGGGCATGGTGTATGAGCGTAATGAAGAGGCCTGACAGCAGGATGATCTCTCCCTAAGGAACTGAAAATAATTACCTCTTGAAGGCAGAAGTTGAATTTTAGCAGCTGTTCATACAGCTTAATTACAGATTAATTTTTGTCTTCTTTTCTGATGGCCACTTACAAATAAGTGACATTAGGTAGCACCAGTGCTACCTATGGCTTCAAAATCCTACAGGTTTAATTTTTTTTTTTAGCAATGAGAAATACACCACAATTGTGAAATGCTGTTGCAGATCTTGCCAGCAGAAACAGGGAAAGAAATGTTCTTCAGCATTCTGATTAAGCAACTACCTCTGTAACCTTAATTTGTGCTTTAATTCTCCATTGGCTTTAAACAAATAAGTGGCATGAATGAAAGGCACAGCTGGTAGGGAGAGTGGCAGAATGAGTGTGAGGGGACTCCCTGTTTATCAAAGTTACTCCACACCACTCTTCTGTCAAGCCTCAAAGAGCCTGCAAACTCCAAACCCTGAAGTCCTGCTGTTAGTACTTTATTTTACACACTGAAGTAGCATCCTGATGAGTGTTCTCAGTGAGTTAAAATGGGATAATAGTTATGACAGGAAAATAAAGGAGCCTCTGCTCCTCTGCAACACATAGACCTGACTACTTTGGCACTGAATAGATTCAATCTGTATATAAACAGATACAGATGGCAGGATTTCAATTCTTTGTTTGCTTTGCTGGTCTTTTCCAGAATTTTGTGGATATCCATTTCTTAACAATTACCCATCCAGTGTTATTTCTGATGAGGGCATTGCCCCTGTCAGATCTGCCTGTGTTTTGTAAGCTTTCATCAAAATGCCAGAATTATCTCACTCTTCATTTGAGCCTTTTTCCACTCAATTTAGGCAAGATAAAGGCATCTGCATTCTCATCTGCATACGTGCATACTGATTTTTTTCATTATTTCTAGCCATAAAGAACATTTTTTGGCCTAGCTTTCAAAAAAATCTATTTTCTGTCAGATCTTAGGGCAACTACCATTGTAGATATAAACTGACAGACACTAGCAGGTTGTTTGGGTTTTTTTTCAAATTAAAGCACAGTAAAATGCTAAAATTGCAATTTATTTTAGGTGGCCTCTTAACATTTATATATCTCATAATTTTACAAAATCCATAAAGCTAGAACCTACTAAGTCTTATGTCATTGATTTTAATCAGTAACTGTCATGTACATTCCCCTGAGATAACCATGTACTTAATTTCAGGTAAGAAAGGGGCTCTGCTTTTGAAATTTAACAATATGCAAAACAATGTTTTGTCATAGTATCTAAAAAACAGTATGGAAATCACTCACCTTCTCCATGCCATAATACAGGATCTCCTCTCATGTTTCCAAGGTCATGAGAAGGGCTTTTGTTACTAGCCCACAAAAGCAAAAGGGATATGAGAAACATCATGCCAAATCTGTGAATAAGAACCTAACATATTTTGCATATCTTTTACTGAGTAGGCCTCCTAGGATAGACATAAATTTTACATTTTCTTATTAGTTGTGATCTGAGGCTGTTGATCCTGGTAGCAGTCTAACTCCTAATAACTGAGTAGCACCTGTTTCTTTAATAGTACCATTCTTGACTCAAAGTGAAATTTTGCTTCTGCTTGTTTTAAAAACATTCTGGCTTTATACCTGTGGATGGCTCTTTCAAGCAGGCTGGGAGATGTGGTCACTATTTAGTGCATCAGTGCTTTGTAGGCAATTGTTTAGTCACGTAGATCTCTCAGTTTTCCATTTCCAAAATCATAAAGAAATACCTGGAGAAGGCAGCAATGGGGGTTGCTCCAGATTTACACCATTTAGACAAGCTTAGATTGCTTCTGGCTTTATTCTAGACTAAGTTTCCCCATATATAGGATAGCACATGTTGGGGGGGGAGGTTCCTAATGAGTTGCACACTTTAGAGGACAAAGTAAAAACGTTTTTTTTCTTATTTGCAATTTATGTTTGTGTCTCATTGGCAAAATCACATCTTTAAATGTTATGCAATGACATATTTCTAGTGTTTGTACTGCTGAATGCTGGGTAGAACACTCACCAAATCAGTCATCTATAAAGATACTTGGCAATCACTAAAAATCAGAATAGAACCCCCAGAGGGTGAACATGCTTCAGTTTAGATTAATATTTCATACTAAGAAACACATTCTTGTTCTATTTTGGTTTTCAGAATGCCAAAGAACATGTTCTGGGCATGATTTGTGCTAAAAACCAGAGAAAATTCCACATTTTCCTATGCCATAAACCTGCAAATCATTTATAGATAAGATCATTAGAGAAGCGCAAGTTAGAGTGCAGGATGTAAATCTTTGTGTCCTTAGTCAAACATTGATGAAAATGTTTGTTAAAACTCTGCAATAAATAACATAAATCTAGCAGTGTGTCCTCATTTTCCTTATTTTTTCCTCTTAATAAAGGCTCATGAAAAGAAAGGTTAATTAAAAGCCATTTATAGGTCATTTATAAGCCATAGAACTACTTTCCGCTTATCACACAAAAAATATTCTGTAAAGATGTTTTTATGATAATTTTGTAAAAGTCAACTTGTTCAGAGGTCCCAGCCTTCATCGCTCTCAATCCATGGAACAACAAAAATGGCTGAGTAGCTAGAGAAGCTTTGATACAAAAAACTTAGCAGTTTTTGCACAAGTGACATATCTATGCGTGCATGGACATGCACAAATACAGGCAAGAAGGAGGGATGTCCAGTGTTAGGGGGTTTGGCCTGTGTTGGAGATAGAAATCTCCTACTTAATTTATTGTGAGTACCAGACTAAATTTTTGAAAGTGGCAAATTAGCTGAACTCAAGGCACTAAGATGATCTTGATTTTCAGATCCAAGTTCAGTTTGCAAATTAAGTTATCAGAGACACCTCTTCAAAGTGCAAACATCTAAAATACATCTGAATCAGGTACTAAAAATGAGGTGTGTGACTGAAAGTTCTAATGCATAAAGACCAGATTTTTGACAGAGAGTAGAAGACAAGATGTACATTGCCTACACTTTGATACCCTAGAGAGTTAACAAAATATCATTTAATTTTATGAATGGAAACCCAGTTGTCATCCAAAATCCAGTTAGAAGGAAAATCTAACTGTAAAAAGTCTTCTACCAGAATCTCTTGCTTCATTTAAAGCTGTTCTTAAAAATCAAAAAGATTCTCTGGAAGATCTCTAGATAAAGAAAAAAGTAGTTTCAAACAATTAGCAAATATGCAATTGTCTTTTCTATATATCTTGTTTTATACACTTTCTTTCCATTAAACAAAATTTATTCTGCCTTCTTATTTCCATTCAGCAGCCAAAATCAAAACATAATGAGAGCATACAAATCAAATAATATACAACAAGTTTCCATTTTTTAGTTAGAAGAAGCCAGGCTAGTCTCTAGGCTACAATATTCCTGACAGCATGTGGTGTGAAGGCCCAGCCCTATCTGCTGCTGCAAAGTAAAATGCTATTAAGAGAAGTTTGGAACAAAGAGAAACATTCAGTGTCCTTCTCCAAATACAGTAGAATTAGTATAGCAGTCAAAGTTAATTTTCACATGGTCCCTATGCAAAAATCGTGTGCGTTCTGGAGGATTAAAGCCAAATTCTGATCTCACTGATGTCAGATGAGATACCCCAGTGATGAATGTGGTTCTTGGCTTCCCAAGCAGCCATCAGACTCAATGTGTTTCCAATAAGATGGAGACTCAGTAAGGGCCAGGTGCTCTATTAGTTTAAATTGTTAAGAGTAGCAGGAGTTGTGTAGAAGGTTAGGAGATGGAAAATGTTTTATGCCTCCCCTAAATGCCTGCTCCAGGTACAGAAATCCAGTTGCTGCAGCCCAGCATTTGTACTGGCTGAGCTTCTGACTGAGGCTTAAGTTATAAGCGTTCTATGTAACAGCAATAAAGCAAACACTCGATGTTGTATATTTGCAAGAGAACTCTGTTTCAGGTGTTTAACATCTCACTTATTTTGGTTTGTGACAGAATTCTACCTGTTTCCCTCTAAGTAATTATTTTCTTTGTATTTTTGAAAGTACTCTTGTACCTGCTATTTAAATAAATCTTTAGTTCAAAGGTAGCTGATATTCATTAAATGTAGTACTGAATGACATAGTGCAAGTCTAACATAAAAAACTGTGACTGGGTAATAATTCTGTAATAGAAAAAATGTTGTGTTACAAGGTGAAAATTAAATGAAGCTTCACAAAGCCAGGTCTGAGTAATTTCAGACCGTGGAGCAGTAAAGAGGCTGCCAAGCAGTGGTGTGATCTGCTGTGGTATTGATGGCTATTCTGATGGAGAGACCCTGGTCACAACTTGTAATCCTTCCACAAGCACTTCTGGCAGCAGTGCAGCACCCCAAGGACCACTGTTGGGTTGCCTGCACCACTGTTGCGTGTGTGCTCTTTTTCCACAAGAGAGAAGGCTCTCAGCAATATGTGCACTTCAGGATGCACAGTGCAGGCCCAGCAGAGCGGGGCTTTTCTCCTTGGACAGCGCCTGCAGCAGTGCCAGCACCCCTGCTCCCAGCTGTCCTCCCCCGACAGCCAGGCTGTGCCCATGAGTGACACTGTGGCCCTGTGCTGTTCCTCTTGGCTTCATGGGTCCTGCACATTTTCAGGGACCCAGAAGAAAGAGGCTGGGGAGGAAGCTGCAAGTATACCCTTAGGCAACACAAGAATATCTCAGTTGCCACTAAGGTCTCTTTTTCCTTGAAAGCTTATCCATGTATTCACGCAGTGTGTGGCTGCAGGCAGCACCTCCAGCATACTGCTGTGTAGCTGGAGAAGTGCCCTGGAGTCCTTTAAATGAATCAAGACAGAAGGACTCTCTTTTTCATCACAGAGCAGTCTTGTGCCTGAAAGTATCTGTATTTGTGCAGTGTTGCTACAGAGAGGGTGAATGGAGTCCAGATGGCAGCTCTACAATTTGCAGAGATGAAAAAACCCTACAGAGAGGTCACTAGCACCATCTGAGCTGTAATGGAGCTTCAGATCATACTGTGCTGCCCTGCCTTACTGATGCTTAACAGGTTTTAACATCATCTGTGACCCACTAAGACAGTCTCTGTGCAGAGATAACGGACCCTTTACAAGCCTTGAAACACAAATTTCAAAAGACAGGAAGAATTCTGTGGTTTTCATCCTTTCCAGATCATTTAAAAAATACACGGATTATATAGTACATGCAAGAGTACTTTTGGCAGAAAAAAAAAATCACAGATTAACTTTTCAGCTAGGATGGAAACTGGACTTTTTCTCAGTAAGACACCCAGGAGAAGTCTTGAGCATGACTTTTTCAGGAAAAAAAAGGCTGTTTTCACTGAGATGAAGGAGGGCGCTCCATGCTGAGCTGCCAGGGGCAGATTCAGCTCCTCCAAGGCCTAGGACTGTTGCCTGGCAGAGACCCTCACTAACATATCAGTGAATTCTGCTGTAGTGGAGCAAGACAGGCTGGAGCAGCACCTTACTGTGAGAACTGCTTTGCTTCCTATAAAGATCCACTGACTGCTCCTTGCCTGGCTGATTGCTCTGCTGGGCAGCCCCAGGTAAGCACAGGCTGGGTAGTTTCATGGCAGAAATGTACCCAACAGAACATGAGACCAAACTGGCTTTGTAGGAGTATATAAATATAAGCCTTTCAAATACTGTCAGCTAAAGCACTTGCCATATGAGGTGCTTGTGTGCTCTGCATGTGAGAGCTGACTAACCTCAGTGCCATCACAAGAGGTGCTGCTGTTCAGGAGTGCCACACTGGACCTGAAATGAGAAGGTCTGGTAGCAAGAACAGGACCAGGATAAGCCACACCTGAAATAGGAGAGGAAAAGGAGTGTGAATGTTCTGACTCCAAGTTTTGGAAACAGTGCAGCAGCCCTGCTCCTGGGGCAGGGAGGAAGACACCATGTGTCTGGGCCTCACATTGTGCATGTAAAACCAGACAACTGCTTGAAAAAGAGAAGGAAAGTAACAATCTCGGTTGCATGACAAATTACCAGAGCCCACCACATTAGCACATGCATTGCCTTTCTTTTGTAGTCTACTTGTATTTTTGTGTGGTTTTACTTACAAGTAACTACTTTTACATGTAATAGTAGTTCTAGAGCAAATGGTTCTGTATCAGGAAGGAGAAATCAGTTCCCTTCCAAAACAGTTAGCTCTTATACCAGAAAGTAAAAAGATGAGGAAAAGCAAAAGGTGTCTGTATATATCTGTATCTGTATCACCTACATCTATATCACCTACATCTCTTTTCAGGAAGGCTTAGTAACCTTTTCCAGTCCACGAGTGCTAACTCTAAAAGCAGGTAGACATGTATTTTGCACATGCTCTATCAATGTCCCAAATCCCAGTTCAATATACACACTATAAGACTGTTTTCTTCCCTTTGCTGCTGAACATAGACAAAGTAGGAGATAATTTCATTTTTTTTTCACAAGATGCACGTCTTGAAAATCCTAGGAACCAACAGCCCCTTCATCGAACTAACTTCATGCCCCCTCTTTAAATTGAAAAATATAGAAGTAATTCCCTGCTCATGATGATGCCTTTTCTGAATGAACCAATTTTTAGATAGGGCTCACAGGGGGTATTCATGAAATAAAACAAAGAAATTCAAATTGCTTTATTTCCGTGTATCAAGGGGCTAGTTAGGGGCAGGGAAAATAAAAAATCAGAAGAATAAAAATGAGACGTCATTAATTAATCTTAGTAAAATTCTGTTTGTTTTGGAAACAGAATTTCTATTATAATATCTTAAAACAGTTGTATGTAACTATATTTTTATTATATGTGTATGTAAACATTATTATACACTGTTGTGCACTTTGCAGTTTGTCTAATCTCTTACTTGAATATAAATGCTAATTAATCTAATGATTTGAAAACAAGTTAAAATATTATTATTTCATGATTGCGTACAACTGTTAAAATGGGTTTGTTTTCAATACAACTTGGTACTCTGTAAGTGGAAGGCGTAACTATTTGGTCTTTGAAACCAAGCACCTGAAAATTACAAAAAAAAAGCCTTGTGAGCTACAGTTACCAACTTTCATTGAAAGTCACTATATAGAATAGTATCTTTTCCCTGTTAGGGAAATAGCTCAATTATAACTTGGGAGGAAAGAAAAACTAAATCAGAAGGAAAACATCTACATAGACAAATCTTTTTACTCACTATGTGATTTTCACACATGTTATGAAATGGACAAATTTACTTACCCTTCCTGGAGGAACTGGTATGAAGTAAGAAAAGCTAATGTATCATATATCATATCATATCCCTCATAGCATACCCAAGAAATGGTTCTTCTAGAAAGCACCAAACGTGCTGAATGGTATTACAGAGGTTAGGGTGGCAAGGATTTCAAAAGTAGTTGAGGTTAAAAAATGAGTGCATCTGGAGATGTTTAAGGGAGAGGTCAGCTGTAGGCTTCCAGATGGCTGAAAAAAAAAGAGACTAGAATAAGAACTGGTGTCCTTGTAAGAGGCATCTAATAAACTAATCAATCACAGACCTCGTAAAGTTCAAGTTTAGGTTGGAGAAGGTGTTTAGTTCAAGTCTGATTTTCACTTTATTGAAATTATTAAACTATAAACTTCAGAATTTACTCTTGGGATTTCTCAAAATCACAGAAACTACTGTATGTCAGGATCACACACGTGCTCTCTGTTGGTGAAAAACAGTTGTCCATTTGTCCGACTGATGTGAATAAGGTCAGGGGAGTTCAACACCTGCTTTAGAAAAACACACTCAATAGTTACCACATTTTTCTACAACAGGTGCTGAATTCATCTAACGTTGGTCACGTCAGAAAGACAACTGTTTTCAGCACTATCTGATGGAGAAGTAACCTCTGGTGTGTTTATTAGCGGTATTTATACTCTGGTTACATCTTTGCATTCTTCTGGAAATGAACAGTTAATGGATTTGGTGAGGCAACTGAAATGTCTTCAAAGGGATTTCTTTTGGCCTAAACCCTCTGTGTTGCTTCAGGATGGGTGAATGAGGCTGATGGGTGTCTGTACACACACTTGCGGAAAAGGATTCCTAGAACTGTTGTAGAAGCCGGGCATGCCATATGGAACAACAATCACCTCGGTTCTGTAGCATGATGCTCTAACCTACAGTGGCACAGCCCTGTAAATTGCCTAGTCCTATTAAAAAAAAAAAGTCATAAAAATGACAAAAAATGTTGTAAATATGACCACTAAATTACAGTTAAGCATTGTTACAACCAAATAGCTCAAGTACAACTTCATAAACACTTCAACTGGTGCTCTTAAGTTTCCACATATATTTACTTTACTCCTCTAAAGCACATTAAAGAAAAAATGTTCTTTGTTATCTGGGACTGTTTGGAATCTTTAGCAGTTCACTTAACACATCATAATATCTGTCATAGACTTTCCTAAAACACCAGGGAAAATGCATACCTCAGGAGAGGAATAAATCTCTTCAAAGGTATTAGTGTAATTAAGTAGGTCACCCTGTAGAGGTGAAGCGCCTGTTACAATTGGTGGATTTTAGTCCTGATTCAGCAGAGTGATTAAGCAAAGTCTACTAAAATTTGTAGGCAAATATATGTGCAGTAGATGCAAGTTCTTTCTACATGGCTCTTATGCTGATTCTGGGGTATTTTGCCTTTTCCTTCCTGGTGGAAAGCCAGCCTTACAGCATGTGACAGAGACAGATGTCCAACCATAAGTTGTACCTGTGTGTTTGAAGTCTATTGCTCTTCTCCTGAGTTGTCTCGGTATAAATACTGTCCAAAACACATATGCTTAAGAGTAGAGTTCAAACCCTTGTATATCCTATGACAAATCTGCAACAAAGCAAAGAGTTTAATATTTACAAGCCTGTGAGTGTTCCCAGAGAATCATAGAGAAGGGTTGAGTTTGGAGGGGACCTTGGACGGCTGTTCAGTCCAACCCTCCCTGCTCAGAACAGGGTCAACTAAAGCAGGTTGCTCAGGGCCATGTCCCATGGTATTAATTTAAAATTTAGAAGGTTGTGGGGGTTATAGGGCTCACAGAGGTGGCCACTTGTTCCCCAAAGTGCCTCGTGAGAGGGGCACCTCGGGTACAGCCTCAGCAGTTGCAGCCCCTCGTTTGCCCTGCACAGTTGGAAGCGCTGGTGGTATAAGCCCACACCTTAACCCGGATAGCTCAGTATTACCAGAGATAAGGAGTCAAAGGCGAACGCCACCTAGGAATTCCACGGAGCTGGTTTATTTCATCCACAGAGGTGGACAGGCGGAGGAAGGGCGGCGAAGAGGAGGACACATGGCCTGGGCAGCCTTTACATGGTGTTCTGAGGGCACAGGGGCGGTACAGAGGCAGGGCCGAGGAACGGAGCCAATGGACAGAGGGAAGGGGCAGGGAGAGGGCCAGGGCAGGAAGCAGCCACACAGGCTGCTGGGAGAGGTGGTTTTACATTCACAGGGTCTGGGGGTAAGGTTACATTCCAACCGCGAGGGCTCCTGGGAGAGGCTTTTCCTGTGGAGATCAGAAGATACATTGTCAAATGCCTAGGCTTTTCCACCAGCTGGTCTCAGCCCTTTTCCCTGGCTCACCAGCTGGTCCAGTGACCCCAACACCGTGGGGTTTTCAGGTATCTCCAAGGATACAGACTTGACAATTTGCCTTGACAACCTGTTCCCATGTTACACCAGCCTTACAGTGGAAAAACCCCACCTTTTTCTTATGTTTGAATGGAATTTCCTGTATTTAGATATGTGTCTTGTCTTTTCACTGGACACCACTGAGAAGGCTGGCTCTGTCTTCTTTGCTCTCTACCATCATATAGTTACACACACTGAGAGGATCCCTCTGAGCCATTTCTTCCCCAGGCTGAACAATCTCAGCCTCTCCCCATATGTCCCAGTCAGGAAATAAGATTAGGCTCTTGCTGTCCTGTGTGAGGCTGACACTGTTTGCCTGAGGGACCTTGCCCTGGAAGCAGGGGTCTGCACTGCTGAGAAAGGTTTAACTGAAATCTTCTGGCATGCAGAGACAGGACCTAAGGGGAAACAGGTAATTTTTTTCCAAGGAATGCTAATTTAGAGTATGGACTAAGTCATCCTGGAAGAGGGATTCTAGGAGTGGCCACCTGAGGCAGAATGTATGATCTGTCTTTTATGGTATCATCTTGTTGTGCTGGTTTTTTTAAATGAAAGATGAACTCCATGAAAGATGATGAATGAGTAAGTTCCACATTGTAGGAGGGCACTGGAAGATTGAATTGGCTTTCACATACTTTACTGAAGAGTGAAATGTTGCTTGCAAAGTCTGTTTCTGAAGCATTTTATTTCAGTACAAGCTTTGGAAACAAAGAATGGATAAAGGGAAGCAAGATTTGTGCAGCACATAAAGCACTGACCATCAAAACAACTGGCATGTGTACTGCTATTTTAGCTGCTAGATTCAAGAGTTCAAAGGGCATTTGCTGCTCTGACTTTGCATGATTCTTACAGACTCTTAACATGTCTCCTGTCTCTGACATTCCTTGGTCAGGTCTTCCCTGGCCAGTTACAAATCTAATTTTTCTACTTTTCATTGCTAAATCTGTCTTATATTGGGAAATTTTGAAAACAGTGATGTAATCTGGCTCTGTGATTGCAGCTGAAATTAATTTGCCTGATATTACACTACAATGTTGTTTAAATTCGTGATGGGATGTAAAGTACGCTTCCTTTACCTTTCTGTTTTCTGGATCTGCATGGACATGGCAGGGGAACTGATGTTTCTGATGTCCCTGTGGGTAAGAGTAGCCTGACATAAAAGATGGGTCCCAAAGGACTGAACAAACAAACTGAACAGTCAGAGGAGCTGACAGACCAGCTGTCACTGTACACAGAAGCCAGTGAAGGAGAAGGTATGTGGTGAGCTCTTCACTGGGCTGCAAAATTTTCCTAGCTGTTCAGGCAAGGAAATTCTTTCCCTTTTTTTTTGATCCTGAAGATTAAATCATAACCACTCAAATGCAAGCATTTTATAACTTAGTCATTCTAGAAATGGCTGAAGAACACTTTTACAGTCATGCAAGATATACATACAGTCATACAGACAATCCCTGCTAAGCATGCAGGTGTTTCAACTTCCTGCTTTCCCAGCACCTGAGACCCTGTTCAGGTAGGAGAACAGATATTCCCATGAGCTGAGCTGCCTCTTTGCAGGGCATTTGCAAGGGCTTTGTGTGCTGGAGGTGCTCCAGTCCCATGAGGGACCACACAGTTTTATGTTGCAGTTGCAGGTGAGGGAAGTGTTTTTTGGTAGGCCTGTTTCCCAGAAAGATCTCACAAACCTGAGTGAATGGACAAAAACCTATCAAATTAATGTCAGTGTGAAAAATGTGAAGTAATTAATCTTGAGGAAAAAATAGTCTAAACCATGCTTATGGGATTGTGAACTTGTAACTGGCAGTTATACCTCAGGGAAGAGAGCTAGAAATCATCACCAGCAGTTCTCTGAAATCTTTAACTTAAGATACAGTAGTAGCCAAGAGGAAAAAAAAGTCAAAATCCCATCAGAGAGGGCATTGAGAACATAAGAGAAAACATAATTTTGCTTCAGTACAAAATCTCACACATCTTGGGCACCGTCTGAAGTTTGATCCTCACATCACAAGGAGTCATAGCGGAGTTAGAAAATGTGCAGAGAAAGGTAGGACAAGTGATTAAGGATGTCAAGTAACTGTATCAAAAGAAGAGATTTAAAGGACTTAATTCTAAACTTGGAGTGGAGAATACTCAGTGGGGAATGTGAAGGCAATCAGTGAAGTGAATGCAGAGCTGCTAACTCACCAAACCCCTTCATTGCCCCTAAATTTGTTGCCACAAATTGTGAGACAGTTTCAGCAGAGGATACAAGGAACTAGGAACTCCTAGAAAACCAGTCTAATGCTATATGAAAGAAAATTGACAGAAATTCCTTAATCAATGACTCTTGACATGGGCAGAGTAATAGGGAGATAGTGGCCAAGAGCACATGCTCTCCATGAATAGCATCTCCTAGACAGTGGTGGAGGCAGAATGCTGGTCCTGCACAGTAGGGTGTTCCTTACATTCTTATTTTCAACACTGAGCCCTACTGAATTGTAATTTTCATCTGCTTCAGAGCATCCCAGTCTCCTCCCATTTCCCCAGCCTCTTGTACAGGAGCCAGCTGGGCTGCAGATGACAGAGCAGTAGATACATCAAGCTAATACTTCTGGTGTGGGGGCTGACAGTGGCCCAGAGACTGCAGCAGCATGCAGGAAGTACATGAGAATCTCAGGCAACTTCTGGAGAGTGAGAGATGTAGTCAAATGATTAAGTCATCTGCTCCATATCATGCCTGGCTGTTTAAGGACTTCTGTCAGAGGAAAGCATTGAGAACATCAGGCTCATAGGCAGTAATAACAAAAAAAATAGAAATTATTCCTTCTGGTTCCATCTGTTCTCTTTTTGGCTCTTACAACAGGAATTGTTGAGAGTAGGATTATGGGAGGCCATGAACAAGCTTAAAATCTGTGCCCTACTTAACCATTTCTGATTTTGTATGTGGGAAGGAAGTGGCCTAAATCTGACCCATCTAATATATATAATATATTCCATGGCATGTAATGTTTTGACAGCTTAAGTAGATATACGAGCACTGAATTGGTAACTCATTCAAATCGAAATTGGTATGCCTCCTATCTAAGTATTGCAAGTTCTGGTTTTATTCAGATAATTGTGTTTATTTTTTCTTTTCCAGTGAGATAATTGTGCATATTACTTCAGCCTTTGGTATGTGTTAGCTTTGTCCAGGTTTTTTTTCTCATAAAATTTTAGATACAGATATCATCTGTGTCAGTAATGGGAAATGTAGGTGCTGGACAGGAGCAGAAGATTAGGAATCTGCTTTTCCTGCCTCACAAACACATTGTTTATGTCAGAATATTTTTTTTCCCCAAGTATAACACTATGTGCACATTAAGATGTGTGAACACATCTTAAATGAGTTGATCTTCATAATGTGTTTGCTAAAAGCATTTCATTTTATACATCAGGAGCTAAGCCACTGAGAAACTTGTGTTTTGTCAGAAGTCAGTGACAGAGAGATAAGAAATGGCTCTTGAGTGCCTTAACCACAAAGCTGCTATAGATCAGTGGAAATAATGGGCCATGGAGCTGCTCCTTCGGTGAGCTCGACACGACTGCAGAGCACTGCTAGGGACACAGTGTCAAGGAGAGAGATGAGTTTTATCTAGAGTGTCTAATCTCCTCTAATAATGATAAAATTCACCACACATCAGATGATTTCTTTCCAAGTATTTAAAGCCCTTCATCATGCCTCTTACACAGGTAAGTGATATACCAGGAATTATACCACTGGGAACCTGCACAGGGAGTGATGCTAGGTCTGTTTTTATGAAAGCTCTCAGTAGATCCCTGAAGTTTGGACCCTCAGTCATTTGTTGTACTCACATGAAAATTTATGAGTTAATTTTTTCTTCAGTGCTCCCCTCCTCTTCCCTTCTTCTCTTTTTGCATTTCTTTCCTCAACACTGTTTTTTCTTTACCCGGGAAATGTCTGGTTGCTCCTGACAGCTCAGCCTCTGAGTCTTAAACAATTTTGTGTCCCTGCTAAAGTCTTTTCTGACTTCTGAACCCCCACTTGTGGTCTGGCTGGCTGGGAAACCTGTATTAACACTCAAGAACATTGTTCTCGTACTGCACAGAAAGACAACCAAGGGGATAGGGAGTGTGTGCTGATCATCCTTTATTCATGTAGAAGTCTGGCAGGCAAATAATTGCTGCCATTGATCACAGACAATGAATTAACAGCTTGGAAATAGTGCTTCCTACATTCCCACATCTTGTCCTCAGGATCAACATGAATTGTGAGCAGATGTGCTTGCAAGTACTCTATTCTCATACCAATCTGTGTTCTGCAACAATGCTGTAGTGTCAAATTATTTCTGAAAAAAAATTTCTATCAGAAAAATGTTACGTATATAACTCCATAAATAATACCTTTCCCTCTTAAAGTAGTCTCAGGAATACAGGTCAACAGTTTACTGTGGAGATACCAAAGGCTGGGGAAGTGGACTATTACCTTTGTCAGTGGCTATCTTGTTGGCCAGCTAAGAAGATAAAACATATGGACATGATTTTGCAATACTTAATCCCAAAACTTGAGTTCAGATGCTGAAAGGAATCTCTATCTAGATAGTCTTTGTCTGAGCTTTCCTTCATTGGTCTCATTTTGTTGCCAGTTTTATCCTGCCTTTTACCTTTATTCTCTTATTTTTTTGCAATCTATATTACCTCTCTTTCAAGAATTTGGTAGGCATTGCTATGGAGGTCTTCTGAGAAGACTGGGAAATCAAGATGACATTTGAGAGACATTCTGCAACAGATGTAAAACAGAGCTGTGGAAGCCACTGAAGGATTCCTGCACTCATTTGGTTTTACCCTTGAAAGCTCTGTTAAGCTAGTTGTTCCTTTAGGTTTCTAGAACTCAGAGCATCACCAAAAGTGATTAAATGAATTAAAAAAAAGAAAAAATATTTTTGTAAAACAGATATTGGCATTGTTTCTGGAAAAAAACCCCAATCTTGCCGTTTCCCAAACCCATGAGAAGGAGAATGGCTGAAGGAACCTTGTTCATTCACAGACTGTAATTATGAGTGAAATTTCGTATTGATTAATGGCTGAGATAGAGTTATGTGTGTCAGTTTTTCCTGTTTAATGACTGATGTTAGAGTGGCCTATAAAGCAACTTCCCATTGCCTTTAATTTCCTCCACCTATTATGAAGGAATAATACATCTTATAGTACGATGGGTTGAGTTATTTGGGAATAAATCTATCCTTTTAGCCCTTAGGCAGGTAAGCATATCTTGTAATCTGGAGTTCTGGGTACTCAAAAAGGTCACTCTATTTTGCAAGCAATCAAATCCTTGACTGCATATTTGGACACAGTATCAATACAAACATAGAGTTGAGCAGTTCAAAGATTACAAACTAAGAGATGCACTGGCTCGATTGCTTTTTTCTGTCAACACAAAAATGAAAGAGTAAGTCCAGTGGGAACATATTGTATATGCACATAGTTGTAGCAAAGATCTGAAACATATTAATGAATTTCTCATGTATTTGACATTGTATGCCCTTACTGCAGACTACTGAGGTCTTTGATTAGGAAAGACTGTAACCAAAGACAAGAAAACACAAAAATAACTGGAAAATTCCCTGTGATATGATGCAAGACTGAAGAGTAAAAATTGTAATTCAAGGCAGAGAACATTCCATTCTCTCACAGCTCTGAAGGAATGGATGAGGAACAACAATTAAATACTGAAGTCTGCTTCACTATACACTCTCTGGGTTATTCTTGTATCAACATGAGCATTTCTCTGTAGCCACAAAACTACAGAAAAAGGTGAATTCTCACATGCTTGCTAGAAAATACATGAGAGAAAAGTTTTTGTTACATATGGAGAATAGCAAAACACACCATTGTTAATGGTAGATCTTTACACCTCATTTCTACACAAGTTCTCTTTGGTTGCACAGTCAAGTCTAAAAGATCCCTTTGCAACTGTCAGGCTATCAGGTGTGTAAGTAATGAAGTTCTGTTAGTAATTAAAATTTTTAAGATGGCCAAGGACTCAAATAAGTAGTATGTTCCTCATAACCTTTTTTTTCGTTGTTGTTGCCATTTATGAAACTGTT
Organism: Monarcha castaneiventris obscurior; assembly: GCA_026261815.1. NCBI lineage: Eukaryota > Metazoa > Chordata > Aves > Passeriformes > Monarchidae > Monarcha > Monarcha castaneiventris. The sequence goes on from JAMPIT010000161.1 coordinate 5,011,947, forward strand.
TTGATGTTATGAGGATTTTTCTTATTGTCTCCTGTCAATATCAGGTCTTATGTTATTACCCTTATGTTATTACCTTTCTGATTCCAGCCTGGCATAACTGCAGCACTGTCTCTGAAGATGAGAATGTAGATATTTAACATACGCATCCTGTTCAAAAATCAGCAACTGGTCTCCATGTTTCCCTTAAAAAAACATCAGAGATCCAGGTACATTCTGACATCAAAGGAACTTTTATTATTTGGAGAGTGTTCAAATAGAAAACTATTTAGGTAGAAGATAAAATAATGTGATCATTAATGGCTTTTTTTGAAGTCACAATTTATACCTGGTGTATCTGTATGACTTTTTGTTTCTGTGGTTGCTCAGACCTTCATAACAGTAATTTGATGTGGCCTGGGTCCGAATCCTTGCATACACAGGCTTCCAAATGACTTACAGCAGCACATCCAAATCCCATAAGGAACCCATCAGACCTACCCCTGCTGTCTGTGGGACAGAGCTACGAGGCTCTCTTCAAGACCAAATTCACTGTCTGTGCAGACAGGTAACCTGAAAACATGGCCCCAGACACGATGGGGCCGTGCCTAATGGAGCATGGAAGCTGCTGTGTGCCTGAGCATCCAAAGGGAGCTAACACAACGCCGGCGTATCCAGGCAGGCTGGCTGTTGTGTGCTTGCAAGTGTCCACAGGTCACCCACGTGGGTAAGAGATGAGCAGGTTATTGCATGCTCACAGCCACTTCCAGAACTGCTTTTAGAAGAGGTGGGAGCATCCTTGCTAGGGATGATTCATGGCTGCCTCTTTTCAGTTTATCAGTGGCAGTCTCATGTGGCTGGCAAGGTAGGAGCTGGTGTGTAGCATGAAGAATGAAACCGATGTTATCAGAACGATGAGGAAAAGTGAATAAATTATAAGCAAGTAGCACCTGTGTTATATAGTGGTGAAAAGGGGGAAGCATGCAGCATGAGGCCAGCTGGGGAGCTGGCATTGAGACACTGAGCATCTGTACAGGGAAGAATGACTTGCATTTGTCCAGCTTCATCGTGTTTGGCACCAGAATATGCTGGTTCATTAGGATCCCATTAAGAAAGGTGTTTGGGCTCTGTAAAATATAGCTTAAAATTCCTGTTATTTGGGTTAATGCTATGAAGAAGAAGGTTGGACTTGATTATCTTAGAGGTCTTTTCCAACCTTAGCGATTCGATGATTATACAATAGTGATAGGGGACATGCGTCAAACGTGTTCAGTTGTGGGTGGGCAGACAAGGAGTGAAGTGTATTTTCTGTGATGTATTTTCTATGTGTCTTGAACATATAGCAGTGTCACCTGAAAAGTCTTTAGTGCAACCACTCTTGCCCATTTGTGCCCTTCTGTCACCAGCTCTGGAATTGATCCTGCTGTACCAAGGGGAGTTGAGTGGATCCTTCAAAAGCAGCCTTCTGCAATTTTCCCCAGTTTCATGGAAAAAGAAACATAAAGTTCCTCTTTAACAGAGAGCTAGGTTGACTGAACTTCCATTCTCAGAAAACTATCAAACTGGCTATTTAAACAATGTATTTGTAATTACAAGAAGGCCGCAGGGTAATAAGTTAATAGCAGGGTGAGCTTATAAAGAACAAGTGACGTAGTACTAATCTAATTTCCTTCTCTAGCATGGTAATTGGCCATGTGGATATTAGAGAAATAGTACATGGTTATCTTAATTTGGTCTTAGATGATATAAGCAACTTGGGAATATATGGTAAAGTAAATCTCATAACATGGGAACTGAAAAACTGGTTAGAAAACTGTACCCAAAGGATAGTTATTAATATTGCTCTTTCAAAACAGATGACTGTGTTAAGCATGTTTAGGAAGGTCTTTTCCTAAATCAGTATTTCCACCATTTCCACTAGTGACTTAGATGCTAGGGGAAAAAAGTATTTTATTTTAATATTGAAATACTAATTAAATAAATTATATTTCCATAAGGTCTAGCACAAACATTGAAATAATTATCTTCATGACTAAAAGATGCAGAACAAATAGTTAAACAGCCTTTCTGGGCAAAATGTTTAGGAGATTTAGTAGATCACAAGCTGAATACAATGACTGATGCACAAAAATGAGTAAGACACCTTAAAAGTATGTATTGTGACTTTCCCAGTTAGCTGTGGCAAGACCTCACCTGGAGCCTTATGCTCAGCCTTGGGCAGCCCTTTTTAAGAAATCTTTGAACCAGAAGAAAGCAGCAAAGATGATCAAAAGCCCAGAAAATCTGACTTCTGAGACTGAAAGGATGAGGTTTGTTTAGTCTAGGGAAGGCAGAACTGAGGAGAGATGTGAGAACAGTCTTAAATACATAGAAACTGCTGTGGAAAGGTTAGAAACAAATTGTTCTTCTTGCATATTGGAGGTCAAGAAAAAATAAAGTGTGCTCAAACTGCAGTGCAGGGAATTCAGGTCAGACATAAGGGAAGACTTCCCAGCTGTAAAATGATTAAGCACTGGAGTAGATCCTCCACCAGACACAAAACTTCAGGGCCTTTTGATGCTCTTCCAGCCTTCTTAAATGGCATGAAAAATCTCTTCCCAGCAGTTCAGTTTAGGAAATGTTTTGTGTAAGTAGAAATGAAAAACACTAGAAGGCAAGGTGTAGAGACAAGTTCATATTTTGGCTTAGATGGAGAGAGCTGGGTCAGAGAAAAAAATCATGCAGCAAGAATAAAGTAGTGTGAGCGGTAGGGATCACTCAAAAATAGAGGAGAAGAAAATGGATCTAAAACCAGATGAGTTTTCTGATAGGGTGTTAGCCCCATCATGACTCCAAGTGAGGAGAGTAAGTGGCCCACTACACTTGATAATTAAGTATCTACCAGAGAGACCCTCTGAAACTGAAAATATAATTAAAATATCTTGACTTTCCTAATTTTGTGTCATTGCCCAAATAATGCGTAAGGCATTTTATAAAACAATCTTCAAATACCCACAATTTGATTAGGTGGCTGTCAGTGGTGTGTTACATGGTAAAGGTCAATTTCATTATGTTTCATGACCTTGTTTGATAAAAGACACGCAAAAAGATTTTATGCAAAGAATGGTGTTTTAAGAACAATTCAGAGACTTTCATAGACGGTGTCTCCTTCCAAAATGCTTGGACTATGCATGCTAGTGTACACATTTGTCAACTTGCTGTTCTGAAAGATTTATCTTCCCTTATCTCCTACATTGTTGAGGCTCTTTGGGAATTCATGCTTTGTGCATTGGGCTGACAAAGCTATCTTTTGCTTCAGGTTTAATTTGCTTCAGGATTTTATGCTGCTTAGTGCAAACCACAGCTGTCCAAGGCCACATGGTAATTCTGGTCAAAAAAATTAATTGAATTGCATCAGCAGAATATTCCATGGACATTCATAATGAAATCCTAAATTTCATAAACTTCCTGGGAAAGTTTGCTTTCTGCCTAATTATTTCTAGTGCTCCTGTACTAACATACTATTTCACTTGTGATGGTGAACTGGTAATAGAATACTACACAATATTATAGTGGAATGCTACAGCTGTGGCTTAGTAGAGAAATTACAATGTTTTACTCAAATCCAGCAAATCCAAAGATCTCCCTCTCACATGAAGATAACCCTTCTCAAAATACAACTGAAACCAGAAAAAGCTGAAGTAATAGGAGTGGAGTTTAGACCTGACTGATGATGTTAAGGCAAGTAACCTGCACTGTGAATATGTGTTTAAAAGGTTATATTGAAAGTGTATTGATGTGTGATAACCGTACCTAGAAATTCCCTTCAAAAATGTGTCCCTGGCTAAGTGTATTTGCACAGCAAGAATAAGTTTCTGCCTCAAAGGGCTTTCATACTAGATAAATAAGAAAGACAAGCAGTGGAAGTATGCAGAGAAGTGAGCATGTTCAAGATGTCGTAGCCAGGGAGCTGGAAATATTATCAGTAGTGTTTTTGCATCCCAGCTCAGTGATTCAGTAAAGCACATCACCTGAAGAAATCTAAGTTTCACATGCAAATACTTCTTGAAGGTCTAACTGCATCTGGCTTTCTCATAGTATTTGCCTTGTTGATTTCAAAAGGCTGCTTATATGAATAAGGTAAGACGGTCTAGCCCTAGAGTTTTCTAGTTTTTCATCTTGTTAGGCTGCTTGTATCCTTTCTTTCTTTGATAGACTGATCATCAGATCTGCCCCATAAAGACACCTTGGGAAGGTTTTGAAGGTAGTAAATCCTCATCAGACTCTCCTCACTTTTCTGTCACACTATTCTCCCTTTACACTCTCTATTCTTGTGTAAGTAATTATATCAGTTTTCTGTTGACATGGGGAATCTCTCTCCTCTTTATTACAGAACTTCTTTCAGCATTACTGTTTCCCTACAAATAGTCCTTTTCCTTTTCTAGTATTATTTCCTCCTGTTGCATTCCATGTGTTTTAGATTATTTTCTCTCAGTATGTTAGCTTGTAAGACACGTTCTTTTTACAGTTGTTTTCCACCCATGATTTAGTTGTGTTACTCTTGATCTGTCTACGCTGTTATTTGTATCTCCTAACAAATTAGAATCATATTGTAGCATTTTTCTATACAATAGGGATTTTTAAAACCCTTAATCAGGAAACATCATGGCTTTCTATCTGATCTCATTGGCATAGCAGATACTACTCCTTAATCTCCATCTTTGCCCTCTTCCTCTTCCTCTTCCTCTTCCTCTTCCTAATTTTCTATCTTACTTCTCTGCTGCTTCTTCAGAAAGCCACATACAGGAGGACATCACTGTGCATGTTAAAAAAACAATCATGTCTTGATCTGAACTATTGTTTCTGTATTAGTCATGGCTTTTTTAAGGTAAGATCACCCGAGACTAATCTGTTCTGCCAAGGATTACTATATCTACATTTACTCTAATTCATGCATTGGTCTGTCAGTCACAAGGTTTGTATTAACCCTTTATATCATCATAGCCCTGAGATGATGGGTTTTGTTGGATTTTTTTTTTCTGGGTTCTCTGGTGGAATTGAGCACCTGAATCAGTGCTCTGCACAGTCACAGATAATGAAGATCTTAGCAGAATCATCAATACTTGTCTTTCACTGAAAATAAGGCTACTAAGTAATGTCCATGGTGACTCACATGAAGTAAGAGTTTCACCCATTAAATCCATACCAATTTTCTTGTTCTTCTGTCAAACTGCTATAATGCCATAGAAAACAAAGTGTAGGGATCAAAACAATGCTTGTAGTGACCTGGAGAAAAGAGTCTGATTCCAAAGGTTATCCTTACTTTTATGTTTGTTCTAATATAAAATAGTCAGGTGACCTAATGTTAAATATTGCCTCTCCCTGTAAGCTCTGCTTTTCTATAGTGTTCAACATAATAACCTTTCAAACATTCTGAATCGAATAAAAGCAAAGGAAATTAATACCTAAGTATTCTGCCATCTCAAGCTTTGGTACAGACAAGAATATTTGTTAAGCAGCTGCTGATTTATTTGGTAATTATTGCCCATCACTTCATCTCTTGTAGATGTTCGGGTCACTGGAAAGTAGAAGTTGAATGACAGGACTGCAGTAAATATATTCACCACTACTATGACCACTCACAATTACACTGCTTTTATTAAAGAGAAAGATGGTTTGTGTTTAAAGGTAAGAGCTGGAGTCAGACCTGGGTTCAGCTGATGACTGGATCACACAGTCCCACAGAACTCAGTGATGTCCCCTTTAGAACCTGATTCTGCCACCTACACACTGAATAAAGCTGTTACTCTGGCAGCAGTAGCCATTCAGTGGTTGCCAAAGGGCATGTCAGCCTGGACCTCATGGCAGCAGAGAAATTGGTGAGAGAAGAATGAAACAAACTCTTTGAAGAGTGAGCACTAATGAGAATGGTGAGTTAATGAGCTCAGGGACACCATAGTGTTGCTGGGACCCCAAGTGGAATCACAGGATCTCCAGGCAGAATTAGCACACACAGAGCTATCTCAGCCTCTTACCCAATGCTGCAAAGGTCTGTGGGGTGACACCAGTGCTGTGTGTGAAACACAGTGTTGAGGTTGGACCCTCTGCTGTGTTTAATTTTGCAGATCCAATTCTATTACACTGATTGCTAATATGGACATAGCCAAAAAATATCCTTGCTCCCTAGTTCAGGAGGTTTTGCTACAGCAAATGTGTTAAATCAGAAAAAAGTATTGAGATGACTTATCAATGATGGAACTCTACAGATTTCACTGGCATAGCATCTAGGATGATAGTTAACTGGTGACAGCATAAAATGTGTGAATGCAGATCCAATCATTAATATAGGCAAAGCTGATATAAAATGATGGCTCTTTAATTATACATCACCTCAAGATTGAGTGAAGTAAGTATCTTCCAGTAATAATTTATTAACTAGTGAGTACTACATAGTACTTGTGAATACAGACATGTATATATATCTCTGTTAGCTAGAAAGCCTATAAATCTTACAAACTCTGTTATGGGAGTTATAAAACTACTGATAAAAAATATAAAAACTGTATTTACTAAAACAGAAACAATGTTTAGATATGAGTTTGGTAAATCCTGGTTATGACATGACTCATCCTCTCCTAGGAAGAAAAATCCTGAGTGCAGCATATAGAGGTTTGATTGACCAAGTGACTTCATTTGGAGCAGATTCAGGAGGAAGTTTGCATCCCTTCAATGAAGTGGCTTGGAGGATGGTAGGAACACCTTCAGTAGATCTGTGTCAATACAGAGTTCAGTTCCTTTGTCTCTCAGATATGTGGCCAAGAAATATACTCAGCATAAGAAACAAACTGTGCAGCATTTGGGCATCTTGGCAAGCAGAGTAGCTTTAAACAATCTTTGCACCTTTTAGTGACACCCCATCAGCTGGGTAAGTGTTTGATTTAATTTAGACCACACTGTCTTTAATTGTCTAAGCATTGCACGGCATTTAACCCTCTTTGACTTTATTCCTTCTGACCTCAGAGTGCTTCTTTGAAAGAGGTCCTGGAGGAAAGGTTTTATGGTCACCTCTCTATATTGCTCAGGGAGTTCTTCCCTAGACAAACACAAGAATTTTAGTCTCTTTATACCAGCTGGCACTTTTATTTGTTCTGACTCTTGCATTGGAAAACCTTACCTCCTAACCGTAACGTATTGGCTGCATTAAAACATCTCTGCTGTTTTTACTAGATTGCATATTCCAGTGGTCCTTACCAGGCAGTCTCAGAGGATATGGTGGAGAATGATCATCCTTTTATGTCGTATTTCCAGGATTATTTAATCAAACCTATGGTGAAGACCATCTTTGGTCTTAATTTTTTTTTTTTTGCATTTCTGTCTTTATAAAAGCCTGTTCGTTTTCTGTCTTCTTACATTTTATGGCTTTTCCACAAATGCTTCTTCAAGTGCGGAGAAAATATTTCCTAGGTGTAAGTTTTCAGGTTTGTTAGTGCTGTGTGGAACTAGACAAGGATGTTCCACTTGGCCTCATAGAAAAGTCCTAAAAGTTTAAATTTAATTGTGGCCTAAAATTAGAAATCATCTGATAAAAAAAAAAAAGCAACCAACCTTACCCAAAAAGATGATTTAGTGTTAACACTGTGTCCTGTCTTCCCAAATACTTCTACAGCCTGCTGCTTTGCTCTCCCTCTCAGCTGGCCTATAATTCTCTCTCTTATTAAAGAGGGCTTTGCTGTCACTTTCCTACATTTTTTCTCTTTCTCAGGCACTTCCTTGAGCTTTTAGCGCTGCATTTCAAGCTCCAGATCAGATCCTGCTTTTGCATCCATTTCAGTGAGGGGGTTATGGCCCCCTCTCCCTTCCCCAACCACTACAGCTTTATGAGCAGTGCTGTGTTGCAGTAGAGAAGCTGGGTCCTGTGCAGTGCTTGCTGCTCTCATCACGTTGCTGCTACCAGGGCAGGTGGTACTGTGACCTGATGGAGTTCTGCAGATTTTGTATCCGCGTTGCTAACAATGTTAGGGGCAAAAAGCAAGGATAATTTGAATCCAAGTGTACTGAATTCTCTACTTGTATATCATGCAAACACACCCAAATTTGAGATTCAAGAAATACATCAGACATTTCCACAGGAGATCACCTTAGGCGTGAATTGTACTTTGTCTTCTTGTGATTTGCGAAATAAGCCCTCGCAAATGCAGATAGGATGGCAGTAAATAAGATAATTCAGCAAAACCTAATTCATAAAAATGTGAATGTGTACTCCCTTCCCTGTGGCAATATGTTCCAATGTTTAAATCAAGCTTCATGTTTCTTTTAAACAAGTCTTTAAACCTGCCTTAATGGAAAAGTTGTTCAAAAGTTTGAAAATATCCTCTATCGCATTATTTATGAACTCAAAATATTTTTCCAGGATCATAAATTATTTCTAAGCTTGTTTCCCCAGGAGTCTCATTATGAAATGAGCTTTAAAGCTACAGTTGGAAGGTGAATTTAATACCAGTCATATAAAATATAAAGTTCCAGCCCTGCAAATACATCTGTGTCTGACTTTAGGCTGATGAATATTTCTACTGACTCAATGGAAGTACTCCCACTGAAGTTAAGTACATCTGTTAAGTGTTTGAAGGCCTGGATCTGAAAGTACCACAATAATAATCGTAAGTAAATATTTGTACAGCCTTTCCTTTCTCTAAATGTTTAATTCTTTGAGCATCTCTAAGATTCCTAGCTAAGAAGTTTGTTTTGCAATATTAAAAGTTTTGGAGCAAACCCAAAAGCTGCAGACTTTGCCAATTTTGATTTACATGGGTATCAGTGATTTCTGGGTACTTCAGTTCTGGTTTGTATTCGTTCAACTTAAGATTAGTATGCTGTGTTCTACCTAATACAGACTAAGAAAATTTAGGATCTTCAGTTACAGCATTATGAAATATAAAAGTGTTGGTTTGGGGCTTGATTGAAACCAGAAAACTGGACAAATAGCTGCTTCTTTGGAAATTCTTAAAGGTAGGTCAAATATAGAAAAAAATAAGTTTATTTTGGAGGGGACAATGTTTCCAACTTGTCTAGGCTAGAAAACCAGACTTTGACTGAAAACATTTAAATTCTTCTATAGAAAGAAATTTGCAGTTAAATAAGTGTAAACAGAATTTGACACCTTTTTAAGTGTGTTTGTCAGCACGAGTCCACATTTCAACTGTAACTGCCAATCTGTGTTTTAAACATGGACTGTTTTTCTCATCAGAGCCAAAAGGAGACAAGAGGGAGGAAAGTGAATCCTACAGGCACACAAACATACCAGCAATTCTCCTCCATGAAGTTCATTTTAAGTCAGAACTGTTGCATGTTACGTGTTCCATAGGTTTAGAAATCAGTACTCTTTTATTATATATTCCATATTTTCTTGTACTCTGCCAGTGCACATGTGATGGACACAGCCCATCAGCATGAGCATTCCAGAGACTGACAGAAGTTCACTGTAGATGTGCTTAAAACTTCTACAGCTTTTGTGGAAGGAAAGCACGTACATGATAAGAGAATTGAAAGCAAGTACCAAGCTTGCTGCTGTGGTCCCAGCTGCATTTACAGGTAAATCAGTATCAGCTTTTGTAGAAAGTGCTCTGCAAACACTGAGGTGGAGCATATTTCAAAAGGGGCATTATAGAGGACCTAAAGACCTGTCAAAATGTCCTTTCCAATGCTAGAGATATGTGTGAATGAGGGCTTGTTAATACAAAAGTGAGAGAAGTATCTTACTTTCACATTTTGGGGAGTGGGAAGTATGGTAGTGGTAAATGAAGCAACTTCTTTTGGAATAAAAGTAATTCTGATGACAGCAGGAAGCGTTCATATACATGTGGAGGCAAGTGTTGCTGTCAGTAGGTGGAAGTTAGCTGTGCACATCTGGGCAGCATGCACTGACAACCACCAGGGATCAGAGAGGTCATTATAATAGGAATTCCACCTCAGATTAATTTGCTGAGTGTAACTGATGCACAAATACTAGGAAGGAATGGAATTTTAATGCAAAAATTATCCATTAGAGTGTAAATTTGTGAACATTTGCAGTACGTTATTTGTTGTCTTTACTTTTAAGTAAACTTGCACTTCAGCTCAAAACATAAACCTCCAAAAGATCTCAGAATTTTTTTTATAATAATCCTGTATTTTAAATGGCAGTAGGAAAGTTAAACAAAACATAAGCAGAGGAGATACTGCCTGAATTCTAACATCAATTAAATCAAGCTCAACTACCACATTCGAAGTTTGCAATAAAGAGGAAAGAAAGTATCCATTTGGACAAATCTAGTTATTACCACATTCTTAAAAAAACCTAAACAACGAAACCAAAACAAATAGAACCACATCCCACAGCTGCCGTGATTTTGTGACAAAAACCTGCTTCAAAGCTACTGTAATAATAGAATGAATTGTCATAAAATGCTTTTACTCAGCAAAGAATTCCCTGCCTCCTGAAGCATGCAAACGCCAGTTAACTTCAGATGCCCCTAGGTCTCCTAATATAATGTTGTATAAAAATCTCCCTTCCCCTGGCACACCACTGCTCCTCCCTGCCTGGGTTCTGCACGTAAGTTGAGAATGGGTCTGATGGAGGCCCTGGTTTAGATTATTTTTATCTTTTCATCAGGCTTCTAGAAAGAGTCTTGTTTCTATGACCATACCCAGGGCTGCAGTAGTAGACAAAAAGGGAAAAAAACCCAGCACACAAGTCAGGAGAAGCTAGGGTCAACAAAAGTGTTTCTTCTTCATTACTCACCTTTTCCATGCTGAGTTTTATTATACCCCGAGATTGGCTTCCTTTCCAAATATAAAAATATAGGACAAACACTAGGATGCCTTGCGTGACCAAGGCTTAAAAAAAACTGTCAAACCAACAGTCTGGGAAATAGCCAAACAAATGTCAGTTCTCCCAGTTTTGTTTCTTATAATTGAACCCAAACTATAAAAAGTTTGTACTAGTAACAAAATTCAATCTGCTGGAGTAAAACCCTTCCTCAGAGCAAAAAAACTATCTTTTCTCCATCTCTCAAATTAATCTTTGCCAAGAAAGTATACATAGCTCAAAAGTTACACAAGATATTTTTGTTTCTAGCTACCCACAAAAGAACATCCTTCAATATTGTTTTGGAAATACTGCAGCACAATTAAGATAGAGTGTAAATCATAGAAAGAATATTTCCTGTAGCCTTTAAAACATTGTAAAGCAGACTGAGTGAAAGCAAAGCCCTTTACTGTTGCTTAATGCCAAGTGAGTATTCCTGTCCAAGAAACCAATTAATGATAAAGATCTCACAAAAAAAAAAGTTCTCTTGTGTTTCAAAGACAGAAAATATTACAATGCTTGCATATATTCTGTTTAAAACAAAACACCCAATAACTGCTAACGGGACTTCATGACCCACTGGGAAAGTAACAGCTTTGGGCCATGTTCAGATTCCAATTGCCAAAGTGACTTTAAAGTGGAAAGGAAATTTTGGGGCAAAGGAAGGAGAGTCATGAGAGAACCGTGAGCAGGGTACAAAGGGTTTTAATAACTAAGGGCCTCAAAAAGAAGATCCTTTATTTTAGTCTACTATGAGAAAAATGTGGGAAATGAAGAGAGCCTGCATTTTCTCCCCTCTTCACCCAGCCGGGTTGTCTGAAGGAGCTCTTGAAGACAGAGGAAATGGTTCAAAGGTCCTTTTGTGGAGGACCTTGATCTCCTGACATCTATCAGATTGCACACTGGCTCAGCTTATTAACACACAAGCAAACCCATGTTTGCACTGAAGTCAGTAGTTAAATTCCCTCTTAATTCCCTGACATTATCAAAGGTACTTCAGGAGTTTATCTCAAGATATTTGGTAGACACAGAAGGTTTCCATTCAGTCTCTGTAAATTCTTGCTTCTTGTCTGAGCATTTGCTCTCAGAACTGGCTTAGTAGATACACATATCTCCCCTTTGATAATGAAGACTTATGAAATGCCACTGGAACATTCTCATTTCTGGCCTTTGCATATGTGGAAGTCTGAATCATCATCAGTCTGAGGCGAGGAAGTACCACGTGAGTAAATAGCTGCACTGGATCCATAGAAAGAATGAGGTCAAAGGGCTGACATACTTTCTAATCATTTAGAAAGTGCATACACATCATTATGCCGTTGTTTTTCAGCTGAGGTAGTTATAGAGACAAAAGCAAAAAAACCCAAAACACGCACACCAAAGAAAAACCCCAACAACCTCGGGATAAAAGGTGTTATTGCTGAAATTACATTATTTTTTCAACTTATGCAAGCTGATCAAGAGTGGATAGACCTGAATTTGTTACAAGTGGAGAAATGAGAAAATGAAGATAGACACAGTGTCTCCTTTACTTTATGTAATACCCACTTGATGTTTTTAATGGTGACATCTAAACAAGCAATAAAGTGATCAAATTTCCAGTCTTTAAAGGTGAACAGTATAGAAACAACATTAATGACACAGGGATTCTTCAAATAAATGTCCAGAAATTACAAGTTTAGTAAACGCAAATGCTCTAAGTTAAGTGCTCTGGTGCTGGGACACTTGGAAGCTGGACAGCTGAGACATCGTTTAGAAAAGTATTCATAGCTGGATTCTGGACATTTTGAAATGCAGTCTATCCTGTACTTACATTTGTATCCAAACATTGCTAACAGTGATTTTTAAAAGATGTATAAACTATGTAAGATTAAGTTGATTCAAATGGAAATGGCTCAGAACCCCATAAAGAAATGACCATGTTGGAGACTTCCTTTCAGTGTCTTGTAGTGAGCCACATTTTATGTAAAATAGCACATTTCTTTTCCTCATTCTTGAAGTGGGATATCAGGAAAGGCACAAGTTATGCAGGCAATGCAAATATTGATAATCTTTTATTTTAAAGGAAACAAAAATTTTTCCCTTAGGAGAAGGAGAGAAAGCAGGGAAACTGTGAGATAAAGTGGAGAGCATGTAACATGGGTTAGATGAACTAATCTGATTAAAATAAAGTTCCCAGAAGCTCTAACTAACATAATTTTCAGGAGTATTGTGCTGATTTCTTTGGGTTAACAATGCTTTTTAATTTTGGGCCTGAGATTATCAATTAACTTTGAGGGACTGACTCCTGATCAGCTCAGCTGTGAGACTACAATCCATCTCTATACTTCCAGTTATGCCTCTGAGTACTGATGACATTTGAATGTGAAGAAGAGAAATAGGAAGCTACTATTAAATTAGCTTGACAAATGATAGCATAATAGAGTCCATAACTCTTCAAAAAACCCTACCAATATTTCTATGAAGAACAATACTTTTTTTCAGATGACATATGTGTCGTGACATCTAGTGTCAGGAGACTTTGAAACAACCACAGCTGAACACATCTGAAATAAGTATCATGTCAGTTATGTCTTCTGAAGGAAAATACACCGGTGAGACAGCTCTGAAATTGTTTCTGCAAAATATCAAACACTGTCAGCCTAATCCAGCAAAATCTTCAGGGATGGAATTAAAAATAAATAATAAATAGTAAATTATTAGGGTCACTGAAATCAACAGGGCTGGTCTAATAATGGGCAGGAAGGTCAGCACCTTGCAGTTTGATATTCCCAATGAGAACAATAAATGCCGAAGTCAATGTTCACTTTCTAATCCTTCCACTCTTTCCTTCATTTTCTTCTATATCAGAGCTGAAGGAGGCTATAGGTGTCCATGATATTTGTAAGCAGCACAGCATTTCTTTGTCACTGCTTCCAACTCCAAGAAATCTGAGAAATTACATTTGCTGCCCTAGAAATTCTCTGCAATCACAGCCACTTTCCAATGCCAGCCCATTTTTCAGAATGTAATGTATTAAAGTATCCAGTGTGAGTAGCTGCATTTATACCTTCCTGTGCCTTGCAGCATGAAAAATACAGGGAAGCTGTGCAATCTGAGGATGGAAAATAGCTGGCTCAGATAACTCAATGCCACTTAACTTGTATATGCTGTGACTCAGCTTATGTATGTTCTTACCTTTTCTTAATCAACACCTTCACCAACTTCAGCTTGAAAGTGATCCCCAATTGAAAAAAAAAAAAAAGGACAGAATAAACAGATCGGTGACCAGAAGCCTGCATGGAAGTATTATTTTTAGCATCTATAGAAAAGCAGTAAGGCATACACATAGTCTTCAACCTCAAGACCCAAAAGCCTCTCTTCTCTTACTGTTCTTCAGGCTCTTCACTGCTTGGTTTCTTGCCCCATCTTGCTCCTTGGACAGATGCATGGTGAACTGATGAAGACATCGTGATGCTTTTCAGCCAGGCCTTTGAACTCGTGTCATAGTTCAGTCATTAGGCTTACAATATCAAGAGCTTGTTTTCATCCATGGAGAAAAGGGCTGAATTTATCCTAAAAGCCTTTTCATAAACACTGCTTGGTAGATTATTTTTCTATTTATCAGGAAAGCAGCATTACAGGAGATGATCCCACCACCCCTGAAACTGTAATTTCTTACCACTGTTTATCATAGTATGGCATTTTCATAACCAGTTAGTTCAACACTAGCCATTTAAAATAGCTGCTCCTCTATTTTCCAGGGGCACAGCTGTCTCACATCAGAAAGGCAATTTTGTGAGAGGCTTCAGTTGCTCTGGCAACAGCCTTTGACAAGTTCTGTCTGTGAGGCTGCAGAGAAGAGAAACTGCTCAGAGGGGAGGTCCATCCCTTCCCACTGATGCTCTGACTTGGCCATACAAACAGTACCACGTCTCTGAGAGATGTGTGTAAATGCATGTCAAAGAGGACATACCCTGACTCTCACTGAGTACTTCAGGGAAAGGAACTTAAGGAATAAACACACTGGCTAAGAGATAATTGGCTCTGATTCAACTACATGCAACACATGAAGAAGCAGAACTGGGTTGTTATGCATGCTCTTGCCTGAAAATGCCACTTTAAAAATAGTGGTAATACAGCTGCCAGGTCACTATTGTCTTTGTATGAATACCATCAGAGCTGAAGGGTACACAGAATGTCAATAATAATCAGATTTTGAAGAGGTAATATCATGCATGTTTATTGTTTACATTTTTTGCTATCAGAAAAGTTCATGTTTCTTGACATTTTCGTTCAATTTTTTTAAGCATAAATGATAATTACACATATGTGTTACAGTACGTCAGTCCAACATAATTCATTTGCAATTGGGGCAGACAAATATTTCTTTCTGCTAATTACTCTTAGCTTTGGACAGCATCTCTGTAAATTTGCTTCTTCTATCATGATCATGCCACATTAGATCCCTCCAGACCACCTTTTTTCCTTTGGATTTTGGGTTATCAAAATTGTTTATTTATGGGGCCTCTTGCTACTGAAGTCCAGGGAGCTTCTGGAAAGAGGGCCTTGAGTTAACCCCTTCAGTTGCACAGTGGTGTATGGGTGCAGTCCCTGTGCTTCTAAAAGTACTGCCCAAAGAATAGCTGTAACAGTCCTTAAAGATTACACAAAAGCCAGTTTTGGCTAGATGACTGTACAAGCTAGAGAATTGAGATTCTCTCAATTTTTCATTGTATTTCAACTGCTGACACAGAAAGCAGCTATCTTAAGAATATTCGAGCGCTCAGGGCTTTGAAAATATCCACAGGATTTTGGTGTCACCTATTAAAGTAAGTGGCAAGATTAAAGAACATGAGGTTGTCCTCATGCTCTTGTCTAACAGCACTAAGCTGCAAAATTAGTTCTTGGCTGGATGGCAAATTTGGGATCAGGAAAAAATCAGGTAATTTAGTAAGGAATCTATGGCTATCTAATATCTGTCAAGGTGACTGTACTTAAACTGTCAACAGTTTTATGACTGAAAGTTGAATGTAGGACGTAAGTAGCTATCATGTATCATTTTGTTTGGTGATGTTGAATAGAATGAAAATATGATAAATTCAACAGCAATGAGCAAAAATCTGCTTGCCATTTTCATATCTGCTGCCTACCAGACTGTGGCTCCTGTCCCATATAGATGCATAGAAGAGTTCATTTTGGATTGAAACCACAGCAATCCAGATCTTGCTTCTTAAGTAATGTGATAAAAGGGGTTTTTTCCCTGTTCTCCTAGGATTAATTGTTTTCTTAACTTGCAGTAACATTTTCAAGTTCTTTTTGCTGCTGTCTTTCAATGAATTTTTCTCTTCTGCTTTACTGTGCTTTATGGTTCACAATAAAAATCATATATCAAACATTCTTATAAATGGAGGCAGATCCCCCAAAACTGAGACTGGCTTTCAAATAAAATTACAATCAAACAGTATTAATGGATTTATGGTTCTCTTTAAATGTTTCTTGCTATCAGCATTTTAACTCTTCATTTTAAAATTTTAACCCTCACGACTGGAATGCTTGAAATTTTTGTCACATTTTTTCAGTATGAAAACACCTGCAGTCTTTAAGTATCCTTATTGTAGCATTTGAGAATCTCAGGGAACAACAGCTATTGCAGGACTGTTAAAAAAATGAAGAATTGAAAGCACTGATAGTTGTCTTAATTTTATTAGTGCTGAATCCTTACAATTAGATTTCCAACCAGGAGCAAGAATAGAAGAAGTATAATATGGACATTGTCTCTAAATTTGCATGTAAATTAGTGGCACATTTGCTTTATGATACACGACTGTAAAATCCTAATATAAATAATTCTAGCACTGCTGCTGTATAATCAAAGAAGCAAAGTAAGCAGCAGAAAGGAGGCCCCAACCCTGTGAAAAGATTAGTGCTGACAGTGTCTTAGAGTATAGAAGCTATAATCAGTGCTGAAAACTGCTATATCCATTCTTCCAGTAGATACCAGGGAGTTTGTTTTATTGAAGATGTTCATAGCTCATCACTGGTTTCAACAGTGAATATATGACAATTGAAAGTCTCAAAGAACATGGCATTTATGGCAGGCAAAAAGCAAAGTTTGCTTATTCATAGACTTAATTAGATGTAAATTGAAGGCTCCAACAAAGATTTTGACCCCACCCTGGGCTTCAGAAGCCCAGCTCACAAAGGGTTTTGCAGACTGCTGCTGTGAAAAATCAGGAAAAATGAGCTTCTTTTCAATAGGTTAAGGTCTTGCAAGGCCAGCAAGGATCTAATGAGTTTTTTAGAGAAATCACTGACAAATGTAATGATACACCATGCTGAATGAAATTGAAGTCCTGCAGAATAAAATCATACGTGAGCTTCTAATTACTGGTACTGTATGGATATGAAGGGATGAAATGAAGGATTTATAGACAACATTGTTAATCCTTTTGTCTAAGGCCATCACAATAAAACCTGAATGTTCTTTTATATAATTTTCATTTATTTCTTACAATTCTGTTTAGTATCTTTAGTCTGATAATTGTTCCAGCGATGTGGAAATGAAACTAGAAATTGCACAATAGCAGAAGGTTTGTCTGTCTTTCATTGTTAGATTGCATATGCTCATAATGATTCTTTGGTTATTCTCATTCTTGCATGTGTACAGGCAGATTAAAACTGTAGGAATGATTATAACACAGACTGAAATATGAAAACAAACCCATGTATGTTGTTTGAATAAATCTTAATGATTATTTAAATATCATAGCACTGGATTGAAGTTTTAAGATCATTAGTACTAACTCTTTATAGATAGTCTTACAGAAATTCATAGTGACCAGATGCATACAGAGAATTCAAGTTTGTCAGTAATCCCAGTGAAAAAATAACAAATTCAGCTCAAGGCTGTCATTCAGCTCCATTGCTGGTCTCTTTCTCATAGATTACACATTATCTTCTTCCCAAGGTATTATTTCTGGGCTTTTGCAGCCCTGTTAACCCTGTGTAAGTGGGTGCTATATGTCTGCTCTATCACGTTCCCAGAAAACAGGAACTTCCTCCAACATTATGAACAAACAAATAAAGAAGTGAGTGATGCAGGAAAGGTGAGCAGACCACCTAGGCTCCTTTAAAACCCTCTGGGTCTCACATGTTTTGCATTACTTCATTTTTTAAGAATGTTTTTTCATCATGACTGATGGGCCTGATGACCGATAAAGATAAGAAATTCAAGAACACATAAGAATTTACTTACTGTCAGCACTTCCAGGGATGCAGGTTTGAATACAGCTGCATCAGGGTTGTTACTTTTCCTACCCACATCTATATTTTTTTCCTACCAAAGAAGTGGACAATGAGAAACATATTGGCAGTTTATCAAATGAAACATCTGACTACATGCATTGTACCTCTAGCGTATTAAAGCACACGGACATTTAAGTTATGAAAACTTTGCAGCTCTCTGTTACAACCGAAGAACACAGTAGGGTCTCCCATTACCCGGCAAGTTAGAACTTGTGAGTCCATGCCTTTCCATGACATTGGTTCTTGACAATAATTTTTTGTATCCCCATGCTGAAGGTAGTAAGTTTCAATCAAATCAGCCAAAATATTCTAAATGCAGTTGTTCTGAACAGGAATTCAGTCATGCTGAAAGAATTTTGAGCTTATTTCTCCTCTGATTAAATACTGCAGTTTCCACCATTTTGAAGGAACAGACTACATGAACCTTTGCCACAAACAAATTTGTGGCATAAATTAGCTATTCCATTTTCAGTCTTAAACAAGGAAGCATATTGAGGCATTTTGTGTTCTTTTCCAAAATGCTTTAAGCTTATATTTCAGCTGTATTCTAGTGTGGTTTCAGTCTCCTGCTGCTAATTAGAACAATCTTGGATGCCATCTTAAAAAAAAAAAAAAAAAGAAAAATGGAAGAAATGGAAGAAAGGGTATTTTATGGTTTCCTTTCTGGGTGTAGAATCAAGAGCATTAAGAGGGAGTGCATTTTTCCATGTGGCTGGTAAGACTTCATAATAAGTTGCAGTGAGAAGTAACTTAAGTTCAATCTTTTAAAAACCCTAGGTTTGATCCTAAGTTTCTTCATTTAATATTTCTTCTCTTTTCCTGTTACTATTGCATCTAGTAATGATTCTAGAAATGTGAAACACATTGGTATCTTCTATCCTAACAAATGTAAATACCAATTCTGTTGTAGAATTGATCCTAGAGGTCCCATGTAGTGCATGTAGAATCAAAGAATCACAGAATACGCTGAGTAGGAAGGGACTCACTAGAATCATCAAGTCCAACTCCTGGCCCTGCACAGGACACTCCCAAGGATCATACCTTGTGCCTTACTGTGGTGTACAAATTCTTCTTGAACTCTGTCAGACTGGTGCTGTGACCACTTCCCTGGGGAGTCTGTTCCAGTGCCCAACCACCCTCTGAGGGAAGAACCTTTTCCTAATATCCAACCTAAACCTCTTCTGACACAACTCCAGACCATTCCCACAGGTCCTGTCACTGGTCACCACAGAGAAGAGATCAGTGCCTGCTCCTCCTCTTCCCCTCATGAGGAAGTTGTAACTGCAGTGAGATCTCCTCTCAGTCTCCTCCAGACTGAGCAGACCAAGTGACCTCAGTCATTTCTCATATGGCTTCCCCTTAAGGTCCTTCACCATCTCTGTTGCCTTCCTTTGGAAACTCTGTAATCACTTTATGTCTTTCTTACTTCTTGGCACCCAAAACTGCCCCAGCACTCGAGGTGAGGCCACCCCAGTGCAGAGCAGAGCAGGACAATCCCCTCCCTTGCCTGGCTGGTGATGCTGTGCCTGATGCTCCCCAGGACAGGGTTGGACTCCTGGCTGCCAGGGCACTGCTGGCTCATGGTCAGCTTTCTGTTGACCAGGACGCCCAGGTCCCTTTCCACACACTGCTTTCAAGCCTCTTTTTCCCCAGTCTGTACAAAGGTCTCGATGATATATTTGCACTATTTCAGAGCCACTGATAAATCATTCTGTTAGTCACATAAAGCTACAAATGTTCAATATAAACATGGCATTGGTAAGACATTAATCTTCTCACCGAATCAATGCTCTCATATGTGGGGGAACGTATTTTAGAAAATACCACGTTATCTGTAAATGGATTAACTCTCCAGGCCCCTAAAAGAAAAATTATTCTATTCACAGAGTTTAAGTGTTTTTCTTTTACTTAATTTTACTGTTTTCTCAAATACTCCAATTTTATCTCTTACTCTTCATTTCCTTCTGCATGTGGAATATTTTGCTTCTTTGTAAATATACCCTGTCTGCACCACCTTGCAAAAAGTTTCCAGACAAGGTTTGTGATTTAGTTTAAGCTACATGAGCCTGCAAATAAATGTGGATGCGTTTAATAGGAAATTTGCTTTCTTTCCTGCAATATTTGTGAGTCCTTGGAACTTCATCTTATTCACTTTAAATGGTTGACTGATGTCTTTTCTTTCTCCAAGACAGGCCTGCATTTGTAGAAAACAGCCAAGCCTCAGCAGCCTTCTTGGGCAGCTGTACATCCTGTTCCTTGTCTCAGGAGTTTGGGGAGAAGCTGGTAGAGGGGCTTACAAAAAGAAGATGTTGCTTGCTCTAAAAATATTGCTCATTTTAATTTCCTGAGGCTTCTAGCATCTCATCGAAATGTTAGAGAATCCAAATAAATAGAGACCTAATGGAGTGCTCAGTTCAGCCAAGTAAAACATAACCCTGTAACACTGTTCTCAGAAGTGTTTTCTGGTAGATAATAGACAAATGAGCATCACCAAAACTTCCACTCTGTCTTCTCTCTCCCTCTCCTCTTTCTCCACTTCCAAACACTAGTTAGCATCTTGCTCAAAGCCCCCACCAGCGTCAGTGCCTCTTTTTATCAGGTTGTTTGGAAAGGAGAGCAGATTCCTTCCCAAGCAGACTAATGGCACACACAACACAGAGCTTTTGGCACTGGGTTCTCACTTGGCACGACAGTGCCCAATCCCACATCCCAGTTTTGCTTTAGAAGGTATTAAGGAGCTGCTGGGAACACACTAATGTTTAGCACTGTGGCTGGCCAGCAAATCAAACCAAATGGAGTCATTTATTCAATACTGCAGATATGCTGACCAAAAATAGGCTTAGTGGTCACTTGCATTGTCTTCCCCAAATGCCTCTTGTTACCACTGTGTGGTAATTACTCACTAAAGTGAGTAATAAGCCACATTCATTGTTCTTTGGGAATAAAAATTTGTATGTTTTAAAGTGTTATTTGTAGATGATTAAAACCGTTCACACCAGCCTGCAGGGAGAATTTCAGTCAGGATGAGTAACTAATTAACTCTGCAGTACTCAGAATGTTCAGGAAGTTTCAGGGTATTTTTCCACATTAAAGTACACATTTCACATGTGGAAACCCCAGACAGAGTGTTGGTTTGCTGATATGAAATATTCTTTCTCAAGTATAATTTTATCTGCATGTGAAGGCAATTTTACACCTCTAGAATGGCACCTCAGGAAGACATGGTGAGTGGGGAGGAGGACAGGGTTCTCCCCTCCATCACCAGCAAGCAGTCTGCTCTGGAACAGTCTGGACATGGGGCACTGGGTTATCCCTGGTGCTGCATGACCGTGCTAGCCAGCTGTAGTCACAAGGTTATCCTCCTGTCCCCTTTTCTTCCATTATTTCCTATCAGCCATTCCTGCCATATTCTGACACAACATTTTTCCCTGTCTTCTTTCAGACTTCTCAGAGGTACCACCAGTATACTGTTCTGGGAGCACAAAAGGTGGGGGAGCTGTGGTAGGAGAACAAAGAATGAAAACTAACAAGAAGACAAAAACCCCTCCATACTTCCTCTCTTGCCCAACAAATTTATGCCTCCTAAGTGTAAGGCAGCCATGGCTTAAATGGAATATGGGCCACTAGAAACTGCAAGTTTAGTATAGCTTTAGGTTTTTTTCTAGTTTAGGTAGGTTGCCTATTTTTTCTGTCTCCCCAGTTAATTCTAATTTAAACAAACCTGTGTGTAGTGTTGTCTCTGGAAACAGCATCAGTTCTGGTGAGTTCCACTAGTGGAAAATAAGAAACAGGGGTATATGGAAACTTTGATGGTAGAAATGAGAAAGGAGAAGACAAGAATTCCTGTTTTTAACAACATTCCTTTTCCCAAGAACTTGTCAGAAACGGAGATGTTTGAGAAAAAGTTTCATGTCTTGTTTGTTTTAAGAAAGGTGTATTGTACCAATAGAAGTGCATGCAGTGTTTACAGTGGAGAGAAACTGAAAATGGTCTTGCTCTTCAATCCTAAGTACTCTTTAGCATCTTCGCTTATTGAAATTATACAAGAGTAAGAGCCTATTAAAGTTATGGTCCAGTGGCCCACAGTTTCTGGGACTGATGCTAATTCAATTGCAAGGGAAAAATGAGAGTTATTATCACTGAGGTGAACGGCTCTATTTTGACTGAAAAGGAATATCAGAACCAAAGGCATTGTACAAACTTTCTAAAATTTAGCTAGGCTGTATAAAGGCAGGAATTTCAACAAGGAGGTCCAGAAAACCTACTGCCTCAAAATATTTAATCTTGAAAGTACTTAGAGATCAGAAGTTAGTTCGATACCTAAAAGCAGATACCATTCATATTCAGAAACAACCTAATCTGAGGGTGTAGGTGTTGTTACCTAGCTCTTCATGCCTCTTTACCTCTCACAGACGTGCTCTGAAAAATATGCTCATAGGATGTCTATTACACCACATGTTCAGTCTGTAAGGAGAGGGCTGCGCTGCTGGGCCATGACGGGAACTTGGGGAGAAATAGTGCCTTGTCACTTGGAGCAAGAAAGGAAAAGGGTTGATTCTGCCCCCTTGTTCAGATGAGAAAGAGACAAATCCTTTTCTGCACACCAGAAAGTGTGCAAGGAACAGTGTGCAATGAACAGTGCACTTTTGTAGGATGAGAGAAAAATAATTCAAGAGAACTGTCCCTAGAACCCATATCTGCCCACTTTAAGGGCTGAGGATGCCTATTATTAGAGTCTCTGGATCAAGGCTGGAATTTTCTTACTCTTTTTCCAGCCCTGGGACTCTTGCATTCTCAGATACTCAACAAAAAATAAAGGCAAGACAAAGCTGCTGAGGAATTTGAATGCTCTGAGCAGAGACACTTTGACTGCATGAGGTTCTAGGGAAAGTATGTGCGAGTGCATGTGAGTGGATGTGCGTGCCTGCATGTGCGATATGGCTCCGGGATACAAGGAGTGAGACCACACACTGGAAGAGAGAGAAAGAGCAGCCTCAACAGTCTGACACAGAGCTGCTGTGTAGGCTTGTGGGAAGCCTGGAGAGGTGACTCTTGGATTAAGGTTCTGGCAGAAAGAGTCTTGAAGGGGTAAGTGAAGAAGCTGTCATAGGTTGTTTAATTTTTTTTCTGCGTTCAAAGTGGGATTAATACATTCCTGTAAATCAAGTTGTGTGGAAGATATGTGATTGAATCCATTACTAATTTTTCTCCCCAACTGGCAGATTTAAAGAGATCCTGATCTAACAGCTGCTTAGATGAAAACATGCTGCTAGTAGCAGTAGCAAGTTTTCTTCTCTTCTCATGGGGAATGGGAAGATATTTTTAAGAATTTTCGTATTTTTATGTTTCAGTGCTATGCCTACTATCTCACTACTGCTGCCCCTTTTCCATGGTATTCAAAGATACTTTTATTTCACAAAACCAGACTTCAGTTGTAGTCTCCATTTCAATCCTTTTGTTTTGAAATAACTCAGAAAACTCAAGAGTTTTTGCAAGAAGGATAGGCTGGCTTCCCATGTTAGCTGTACTCCTGTAAAGCTTCATCAGTTGACTCTTCAGCTGACAAGTATGGATCTTAGTGGTGTATATTACCTGTCTTTTCTCACAGTCAGTGCTTGGCACATCACCCACAGACAATGGAGAGGAAGAGATGCTGCCAGGGAGATGCACAACTGAAAGTCCAGAATAGTCTGAGAGGGGCTAAGGCTTGCTTTTGTTAAAAGGAGAAAAGATGTTGGGGAAGTCAGTCAGCTTACTTTTGGAAGGAGCTAGGAGGCTTCTTTCCACCCTCTAAGGAAACCCTCTGACTTTTGGAAGGAATAACCTATCTACACAAACCAAGATGGCTCAAGCTTAAGAGAAGTGAATGAACTGCAGGCTGGCTGCTCTGCTGAAAGCAAGTAGTGCTGGCTTCTGCAGAGATCCGGGAAGTTAAGTAAGTAAGTACCTTCCCTCTGACCTCAACAACCCAGTAGTGCTGACATATTTTAAGATGTAAATTTAATTTGTATACTAATGATGCACACATAAATCCTGCTAGAAGTGGGACAGCGCTCATGATTCACCTTTTTTCTACTGCATGAGCATCCTGGTGAAATTTCTCCCCGCTCACTTTCAGCAGTGGCCTGGGTCTGGCTTAGGCTTGGGCTCAGTCTGAAGCTCAGATTCCACCACAGTTCTTGGGGCTCATCCCATTAGCTTCCAGCAATGTGAACTGTTCTGCAAGGCTGTAAAAAGCCAACAAGGAATTTAGCTGAATAAATAGTTTAGCAATGAATATTACAAAGTAACCTTTTACTTGGTCTTAAAAAAAAAAAAGGCAACAAAAAACCAAACCAAACCAAACCAGGGGATAGATGTTTTGCTGGCAGTTTGTGTGTTTATTTTCCAGTTGCCATAGAAAATAATTGACCTATTTTCTTCCAAGAATAAATATCTTTATTCAAGCTCCCTAAAAAAACAGGCAGCCAAGACTTGCACTGAGGCCCCACCCATGCTGTCTGCTGCTCCAGTCCACAGCGGACAGATTAAGCTTTACCATTTTTAATGAGGCTTTTGAACTATTGGATGAAAATGTGTTTCTTACAGTACATTTATCCTGCTGACTCCTACTGTTTCAGACCAGAGATTTGGTCTGAATGAGAAGTCTATGTAAAAAAGACATTCAGCAGTGTCATTGCCCTGGGCTCAGTCCTGTTCCCTCTCCATTTCTTTAAATCCTCTGAACAGATAAATAAGCCACATTTCAGAATGTTTCTCCTGATCATTCCTTTTTCTTTACCCTGCTCTGGATATGCAAGAGCTTCATCAAAAGGCCAGAGAATTTATGGAAAGAGTTAATGGCTCAGGAGTTGAGAATTTCAGTGTTAAGTAAGTCAGTAAGTAAGTAAGTTTCAGTGTTCAGTTAAGTTGGTTTCTGAATAATTTTCTTTCTTTTGCTTGTGGATATAAAATGGAGTCCCTTTAAAAGTCCTCATGCATCTCCCTGAGAACCAGGCCATTTTCTCTGTTACCTTCTCTGTAACCCCAAAAAATGTACTCAGACACTACTCCAGTTGCTTTTTCTCCTTACACTAGTCCTTGAGTATTCATCTCTTTGCATATTGTTCATGTTTGCATACTTCTGTCCACTTTAAATAATTCTGAAATTATTTCTGTCAGATTATAGGTAGTGTTTCTATTTATATATAGTGAATTTGTTTTTTCATTGCTGCTAAGCACTTCACTGAATCTCTGAGAATTTTATCTGTGGCTTTGTCTGCAACATTTCTGGTCAATGTTCAGTGGTGTACATGGCAAGTGAGGTAGCCTTGTCATGACTGAGAGTGTCTGGAGCACTCCTACCTAATTTGCTGGAAATGTGGAAGTATGTGGTAAAGGCAGCACAATGATACACAAAATAAAAGAACAGACTTGTAATTCTGGTTTGATTTTAGGTACCTGAATAAGTAGCTGTTAGGAACAGCAAGTTGTTAGGCTGCTTCTTGTGTTTTTCTTGTGCAGGAGAGTCATTATTTTCAGACCCATCTACTGGGCAGTCAGAAATATGACCCAGAAGGAGGACTAGATAGAAAATTCCCCATAATCAAGGGCCATACAACAAGCCATGTTGTCCATTGGGCCATATTTGAATGCAGACTTGCTCCTTTTCCATGTATGAATGCAAGGCCTGACTTGGCAATGGGATTAGGCACGTACTGAGGGAGAGAGTTGGGGAATATCCTACACCTGAGTGCCAGTTCAAGCCCCCATCCCCACGGGCTCTTTGTTCTGCCTGCAGGGTGCTGCTCTTCCATCAGGCCAACGGGGCCACACCTTGGCTCCTCTCTGAGCTGCAGGGATGCAGCTGGTGTAGCACTGCAACTGTCCTCTGCCCTCCAAGCCTCCATAGAGAATGTACCAGGGGGACAGTTGTATCTGCTTCCCAAGCCTATTTATCACATCTGCAAAGGGAAATCTTTGTAATCCACAAATCCTGTCCCCCAGCTACCCTTGTAGACCATCATACATGCTTTAAAATGCAGTTGTTTAAAACAATCCATATTGTTTGTAATCTCCTTTTAAAAATAAGCAGATAACAAAAAATGCTTTCTTAGTGCATATTACAAGATTTTATTTCAGATACTAAATTAAAATTGAGAATAGCTGGAATTTCTGAGATAAATAAGACTGATGACTGCTGGGAAAGGGAAAGGGAAATTATTATTTACTTAGTGTTGACTGTATCATTAAGTTAAAGAAGGGATGGTTTTGATCTTGTGTCTTTCCACTTAGTTTTCATGTATGTAAGTTAAATGGTCCCAAAGATGCTCATGAGTATCACCATTCCATCATGACAAGTTGTTTCATGTTCTCCATGGTATGATAGCCAAATAAACAGAGGCAGTGTTTATTTTGCCACTCAGCAGATCTTTCAAATATTATCACTGTGGCATATTTTCTTTTGTTTTATTTTATTTCAAGTCGAACGCTATTTAAGATTTTAGGTCACTGCTTCATGCCCTTGGGCCGGGTACAGGTCTTTAACCAAGGCACTGTAAATAAACAGTAGTGATTTCTATGATTGCAGATCATGACAACACTGGTGGGAACATTTTCTTTAAATGCCATGTCACTTTCACCTACTGCCTTCAGGCCAGTGCATGACACACAGTAAGTGTCAGGCGAAATGTCACATCTGAGAGGAAGAGCTTGTGTGAATGTTGAACTGGAATGTGGAAAAATGGTGTCACATACCCTGTAATCTAATACTGTTCTCCCTTAAAAGGGATGTTTTCTCTATGGAGATACGTGTTTACCAAGAGGACTTCTGCTTGAAGTTCAACAGAAACTAAACTTAGCTACTTATCCCCAGTTTTCTTGGGAAGCTCTTGCTACAATGGTTCAATTCCAGGTCCTTGTATATTTTGCTGACATGATAAGAGTCTTTAGCAAATAAACTCAGAAAATGGCAAGGAGAGGAATGAAATTAATTTGTGTAATGGAATGAGAATAACTTTCTCCTACGACATGAGAACAGCATCCTACCCCTAAGACTCCAAGTCTTATGGGAGTCCCTATTCTTATATTTGTAAGGATCCAAGTATAAGAATAGGGAAGGTATCTAATAATGCTTCACTGGTGCATACTCAACTCAGGAATTTTGAGAACTTGGGATGCACTGTGTGAAGTGCCTCTTTTCTGTTTGTTTTGTATCTGTCACCTGCTAGGTCTGTTTGACATCCATAGTTCTTATATTAGAAAGTGGACCTATTCCTATTCCTATTCCTATTCCTATTCCTATTCCTATTCCTATTCCTATTCCTATTCCTATTCCTATTCCTATTCCTATTCCTATTCCTATTCCTATTCATTTTTTCTTTGCTATTCTGGTTGCAGAACTCTACCACAGCATTTGTCCATGGCTTTCTGGGCTGTGTTCTGTTCCTCTTGTGGAAGCCATTGTCTGGCTTCAAGAGTCCTTCTTGTCCTTGTCTTTATATTTTCTGGTTTTACTATAAGCTTTTTGAGACAATGGTACTGGAAGTTCAAGTCCTGGGTCCACTGTGGATTCATGCTATATTATTTTCCAAAGAATTCCCAGCATTTTAGCAGCTTAATAGTTCATTAGTAAGGATGCTTTTCAAAATCTCTCTCCTGACTGACAAACTATTTCTGAATCTTACATGTATATAGGATTGTTTCTCCCACAGGCATTACTTTACATTTCTGCATTCAGTTTCATTTGTTGTTTTATTACTGCCTTAACATCATAGAAATCAACAAATCCTCACAAAATCACAGCAAATCTTCATTGTGATTACCTTGAACAATACAGTAGCATCGGCAAATTCTGCCACTTCACTGTTGACCTCTTTTCCAGCTCAGTGATTACATTGTCTACCACTGCATTTACTTGTTTAGGTAGTGTTTTCAATGATTTTGAATTCTTATTTCTGACAAATTTAAGAAATTCCTTTCAGCTGGTGTTGAGGTAGTTATAAACAAAATATTATATGTAACAGCTGAAGGTTCAGTTATTTCAGGCTTGAGATCCTTTACAGCTCTGCTCTGAAGCTGGGTACAGTGATTTGTCACTATTCACTTTGTTGAGAGTTCCACTTCCACTGACAATTCAGTTTGTGACACAGCCTCAGATTCATCCACTAGGAAGGAGTCTGACAGAGAAATATACCCAAAGTCTCCAAAGAAAGCACAACTACAAAAATTTTTTTTCAGTTTCTGCTGTGACCTCATGTTCTCTGAATACTCTCTTTTATGCTTGGCCATCAATTACCCTGCTAAATTTCTGTCTGGCTTTTTATTCTTCATCTATTTGAAAAAGAATCTATATGACATTTCTTGTCTTTTGCAAGTTGTTCCTCAAACTCTTTTCCAACCTGCCTTCATATGCATTTAACCTGCCAGTTTTTATATTATTTTCCATTTTCCTCTTCTCAGTGTAGCCTCAGATATTTGAAAGCCTGTCTTCTTATTTCAAATACCTTCCATTAACCTGATATTAAATCATGTCAATTGATTGCCTTGGGCCCAGGGTGGAATGTGATATATCTGAAGTCTATGTGGTAGAAGTCCTGCCATCCTTCTGAGCCTCTGATGTACTGCTTATAAACAGTCTTCACGTTAACTGCAAACATTTACTCTTTAGTTGCCCCTTTTAGGTATTTTTTTTCAGAGTTCTCATTTTTGTATAGCTGCTTGCCTTTTTTTGTTTGTTTGTTTGTTTTCCCCCTGCTTTTATTTTTGCTTTTTAAAAATCAACTACTACTGAAATAAATAGATTTTGGAGACTTGCTGCTCCCCAGAACTACCATTGCCTTTGTGACCTTGCTTCTGCCTTCTCACTTGTCTGAATACCTGGCTGTAACAGATTGTCTTTATGTGCCCCTTTAAAGATGATGAGGGATTTTGCCCATGTCCTGTTTTCAACTAAGAGGTCATGCACCCAGTAATGCATTGCCTCATTCAGATGAGATCCTTTGCATTGCAACTGCCCTTTCTTCCAGTGAGATATTCCCTTCCTGGAACCATATAACTGGATCAGGATTCAACTTGCCCTTTTATTTCTAGGCAGGAGGATAATTATGTAGCGTCATCACAGACTCTGGAATGAAACCGGCAGTGGTGCAGTGGTGCCATCACACTGCATTTGACAAATGGCTCACAGAAGTGTTCATACATGCCATCATGTCAGCATCACTGCCTCTGCCCTCAGACTGATCATCTTCTTCATGCACCCTCTTCATTTGACCTCAGAAGCAAGTCCCCAAACTCACATTTTTGGTGGGTTGGTCCAGAGCAGGGCATACTGACCTCACTGAATACTTTATTAGTGAAGAAGTAAATTATTAAAATGCATACCGATGGAAGGAGAAAAAATGGGAACTGTGCTATAAATAGGGCAAACTTGCTGCTTGAGAGTTAAGCAGCCATTCATACTCATCTTCTGAATTATTTAACTCACTGCTTTAATTCACTGGTTTCTTCCAAAATGAAAAATAGACACTTGTGTCTATGGCAATCCTCTGAATTTACATTGAGCTGAAGATCTACATAGCCCCTGATATTTTACAGGGGTTTTTATCTGTTTAACCAAAACCTATAAACTCAAGTTTACCTTTATTTTTCAGAGATATCCTTGAGGTTAGCTCTGGGTCTATACACTGATGACAGCTACAACACAGTAGAAAAATGAATAAGGGAGGCTTAAATTGGTTTCATCAGGATGTTGCAGCCACAGTAACCTTGACATAAACCAGCTGCAAGCTTCTCAGGCTAAAACAGTCCTGAGATGAATCAGTTTTAATAATACTTCTGGCTTGTGAGCCATTTTAACCGTATCTAAAAGTCCTCCAGGTTTACTGAGTTCAAGAGATATTGTTATTATTCAGTTTTATTTGCATGAGTCACATGAAACTTAAGCAATAAGCTCCCCTTTATGCTATGTACTTTAGAGGGTCCTAAGTGACCTGTAAAGAAGTTTGTGGTAAATCCTTCTACCGTGGAGCTTGGCAGACAGAACCAAGTGTAACCATGAAGCTCAGAAAAAAAACCTTACGTCTGTGTACAAAAGATCAGAGAAATCTCATTCTTAGCTGCTTTCTTTACTGTACCTTACCAAAAACATGAATTCTTGTCTTCTCCTTTCTCATTTCTACCATCAAAGTTTCCATATACCCCTGTTTCTTATTTTCCACTAGTGGAACTCACCAGAACTGATGCTGTTTCCAGAGACAACACTACACACAGGTTTGTTTAAATTAGAGTTAACTGGGGAGACAGAAAAAATAGGCAACCTACCTAAACTAGAAAAAAACCTAAAGCTGCACTAAACTTGCAGTTTCTAGTGGCTCATATTGAGGGGTGGGCCTGGAAGTGCCTGATCCACCAGCAGCCATTTCATTACTGTACCTTACCAATGGTGCAAGGGAACCCCATCTGTCCACAGTTCAGTGAAGTTCACTATGAAGTCAGTAAATGTAAGGATTTTCAAATTGACCCACCCAAAGTCCCAAGTCTAGGTGCTTGCTCCTTGTTTATTTTTTGTCCTGCGTGATGAAAAGTACGCGTGTTTTAGCAAGTGTCCTTGGCACATAGTGGACTTACACAGCTGTCACTGTGTTTAATGTTGCTTAAAAGTGGACTGGAAAGTTTTGGGACTGAATCTGCATTATGGCTGTTTTGCACTGGGTCTCACTGTGAAGACAAATCTAAGCAAAAACCAGGTGAAGTTTGATGGTACCAAATTCCTGTTTAATAGTTCCAGAATTCTTTGTCTCCCCCTCTCTGGTCAGTTTCTTATTTCTTTAGCAAGGAGGTAAATCAGAAATAGCCTTGAGAAGCAAGTCCCATTACATTTTGCTTTGTCTTGAACTAAGCACTTCTGAGGCCAATTTGGATCATTATCTTTGAATCTGATTTCATCAGTCACTTGAAATGTAAAGGATTAAAATGTTACAGATGAATCTTGCTGATTCAACAATATTACCCATAGACCTTTTCAAAGCAGGGAACACTTCAATATAATTCTGACACAGCTTGGTGCAAACCAAAGTAATCTGAGAACCTCTGCACACATGCTCTTGGTGATGACCTTAACACTAAGGACTGCAGCGTTAAAATCATAGGTTCTGTCTGGTACCACAATTCAGAATGGTTACATCAAAAAAATAAAATGAGAGGACACTCTAGAGTTAATTTATGAAATAACAGATCTAGGGGTAAGGAACTTGATATAGTCTGTGTCACGTCCTTAAGAGTTGCAGTAGTGGGATAGAAAAGAAACATAGTTGATAAAAGCATGTGTGAGATGGCAAACCAAGTAAGACCTCAGAGGTAAACCTGTGCAAAGGGATTCTAAATATTTGAAGAGAGATGCTCCTGGTGAAGATCCCTCTTAGCTCTGTTGCAAGTGTCTCTAACTGCTGGGTATTTGGGCATATGTCAGGTTAATCACAGCATTTGAGTTAAATGTCAGCAAATTCCTATTAGATTTGTAATTTCCTACCTTACAGCCCCTATTTGCCTTCAACCAAGAGACACACATCCACAGAAGTTGCTTCTATATTTGCAGAATAGAGGAAGGCAGTGTGTAAACACCCTGATTTCTTCTTGTTTGGCCTAAAGTAGTCACTTTAACCATCCTTTCCAAAAATGTCATCAACACTTGCAGTTGTTTGCATTTGAATGGATGATCTCATTATAAACATATGCCTTTGGTGTTCCTCTTTCTCAGCATCCTGTGATTTTCCCTTCAAGAAAAGGAAACTTGAAATGCAAACTGCACTTCACAATAGTGACGAGACCCTTCACAAAGTAGAAACTCACAGCTTGAGAAAGGAACTTCAACAAAACTGGGTTTGCTGTCCAGCATGACTGGATGATGATCTCAGTGCTGTCACTGAACCAGAACAAAGACCTGATAGGAGCTGTTCAGGAATTTGAGAACAAAATGTGATGACACTGGCAAATCCTGACCTGCCCAAACCAGCGTATTCTTTGGAAATAGTTTGGTTTCAACAAACTTCTTCCAAATCACTGTTGTATTTCCTTTTAAAACTTGCCTAGTTTTCTGAAAATTCATGTAGAGAGGGCGTTTCAGGAGTTTGTGTTTCAAAGGTCTAGAACTCCTGCCAGCTCTGGCAAAGCTTAAAATGAGTTGAGTTGGAAGGAGTTGAAGACACAAAGTTTACAGTTTGTGAACAGAAAGGTGATTTGCAGGAGAGACCACTTGACAATATTCTGAAGAAATCCCTCTAATTGCTTGCTGTCTTCACAGCCCTGCATCTGGGCTACAGCAGCTGATGACAGCTTCTGCAGAGAACAAGGTCCATTGCTCAGCCCTCCTGACAGAAGAAGACCAGGCAGAAATGATCCAATATCACAGTTTCCATCCTGGTAGCAACAGGACTGCTCCTCTCATTTCCATCTCTGCAAAACCTTTATGGGAAAGGGGAAGGACCAACCAACACCTGGCTCTTCCTGGTGTCAGGAAAGAGGATGTCATTACCATACAAACTTGGGAGGGACTGCCTTAGAGAGCACTTCTTCATAAATCTTGCTTCCATAGTTACAGACCTGCTTTGGGTTTTGAGAGATCAAATTAAACTTTTGCCAGGGGTTGGGCCATTCTCAGACTGGTGGTGGCCCCCACATAGATTTACTCTGTGGTTATAGAACATGCAAGGCACAGGTGTGTCTGCTCTTCAGACTAGCTGATGGTTACAGGCCCCCAAATTTCAAGTCCCCTGCCCATGCAGCTGGCAGATTCCCTTCCTGCTGACCTCCCAGGCTGTAGCACAGAGCGCAGGAGCTCTGGGAGCCTCAACTCCCACTGGGTGTCATAAGACCTCCCCCCTCCTCAGCAGAGGACTGGGGGCCACATGTAGACACCAGAGTGTTTTGGCTCCCTGAGCTGGGGCTAGCAGCTGGGAAGCCAGGATACAGGTGGGGGCTTTTGAGTGTCCCGGGCTCTGCCACAGAGAGGAGCCACAGGGCGGCAGCAGCAAACCTGGGGAGCCCCCCAGGAGGTAAATCAGCTTCCTCACCTTTTGAAAACAAAAAAAAAAAACCAAAAGCAAAGCCAGAAGAAAGAGGAAATCTGGTGAGAGAATGACTGTAGTTTCCATTCCAGATCAGAGGGGAAATATTCCACGTTTAGGAGTACAAAAGCCTAAGTTTTAGGCAATTCTAATTGCAACCACAAGGCCCCAGTCCTTGCAACTGCTTAGACATCAGCAGACTCACAGAGGCAGAGATAGCTGCGTGGTTGCTTCAGCTCTTCACCAGAGAATGTACTGCATTCTACTGCATATTCAGAATTCAGAAGACAAAATATGTATGATTTACACTAAGTCAGTTCTTCTCTCTCCTATTTTCATCAGGACACTGACGTTTCTGCCTCCTTTGCTGAGATTGATCAATCAGAATATTGTCATTGATACCTACAGCTGCCTGTCTCTTGCATGAATACTTCAGATAGCTAAATATATATCACATGAATTTGACCCTAAAGATAAAAACACAAACCACTTCACCAGCATTTTCTGTCCTTGCTCTGTGATAACCATAGCAGCAAGACCAAAGCAATGTTGGATTTGAGATGCAGCCATCTGCCAGTCTCAATACTTTCTGCTTATGCTGGTGTTAAGTCCACAGATGCCAAGAGAGGATCACCACATATTTCTTCTGAGTTTGCATATGTGCCTGTCATGACAATTATTCTTGGCAGAATTTTGTGGAAAAGGACTCTAGGAGGCCACTCACATGCTCGGATTTTAAAGTGAGGACTT
This sequence comes from Monarcha castaneiventris obscurior, assembly GCA_026261815.1. Taxonomy (NCBI): domain Eukaryota; kingdom Metazoa; phylum Chordata; class Aves; order Passeriformes; family Monarchidae; genus Monarcha; species Monarcha castaneiventris. The sequence goes on from JAMPIT010000161.1 coordinate 5,045,823, forward strand.
TAGAGTATCCTGGTGAGTAGGACGCAGGTTCCTTCCTCTGACAGCAGCACCTCTTTCTGTCTCTGCTCTTCCCACTGTCAGTCCTGCAATGCCCCAGGAGGCCCTGCTGGCAAGAGCTCAGCACAGGTCAGCTCCAGGCTGGGATGCTGCTGGTGAGTTCTCTTTGCAGTCCCTGCGAGCAGCACACAGTAACCTTCACTGACAGTGACACTCTGTCTTGTGAAACCTAATAGCTGGAGAACCATTCAGGGGGACTAATATGTACAAGGGTCTGTCCAAAGCCTGAAAGCCATCCTGGGCTTTGCCTTCTCTGTCAGACTGAAAGCTGTTGGTGAAACAGAGGGTTGGAAAACTAGAGTTTTGAGCTGTTGTGTGCCATAATCAATCTTTTTTAAAATATTCACTGAAGAAAGAACTTCCTTCTGGGGAAAAGTTGTTTACAGGATGAATTTCATGCTGAGGTTAATATTTATAGCCACTATGAATCTTTTAAAGGAGAGCAGCTTCTAACTGCAATAAGGTACAAGGCTTTAATAATTATTTGCAGAGCTTGGGCAAAACGTGTGGTAGGTTTTTTCGGAGCCAATGCTTTGCAGAGAAAGAAATATAAAATGAACTCTGCCCATGCTGATGCCAGCAGTCACAGTTACAGACTGTAAAATGAGCAGAGAGAGTATCTTTTTCCTACAGCAATCTCCTAGTTGACTGCTAGTTTTCTTATCATTACCTTTTCATCACTTTGGGCTTAAGAGTTTCATATACACAGGAGAATAAGCAACCTGACAGTTCCATGAAAAGCCACAATAATGGTAAGCATTATATGCAACTGATTTATTGTCTTAATATAGTATTAAGGCCATTTCAGCTATATTTGTAGAGATACAGTGACACCCAGTGGTTGCTAATAAATATAACAGGCTGACCCATAATTTATTTGGTGCCTTGGATCTGATCATTATCTAAACTAGCTCATATGCCTTCAGAAAAGTTCCATTGTATGCTGTTCATTGAAAAAAACGTGAATCAGAATCTGGTTTTGGTTTCTGTATTTTATTGAATCTCCAAAACGAAAATAAAATAGAAATATACAAAGCTAGTCATACAAGTAGTGTTTTCTTATAGCCCTTGCTAATAAAATTGTGTTGGTTCAAACACAGTTCAAATAATTAGCTGTTTTCATCTGTCACAAAACTTTTGCTAATCAAGTATGTAGAGGAAATATTCTGTGTTGTCTTTAAGGCAGAAGATAGGATGGTTTACATTCAATTTATTCTTCCTTTTTTATTTTAGCGTTTTGGGTAGCAAATCTGCTCTTACAGTTGACTGTATGTGAAGACCACTTCATATTTTAAAGAACAAATCTGCTTTTCCTCTGGCCAAAGTGTAGGTTGGAATTGTATTGTGATTTTTTTTCAGGAGCCAAATGCGACTTAAAAATGGAAACTCAGTGCAGGCTTTAATGAAAAAAACAAATTGCTCTTGCAGCAACTTGACATAAATAAGAAGTTTCCTGCTTGAAATTAAGTGAATGATGAGGAGTGATTGCTGATTTCTAATCTAGCAGCAACAGAGTCATTGATTTTTCACATTATGTAGAGCAGATGCTCAGTATTCAATTCCCTTTGCTCTGAATTTTTAATGGAACCTTTGCTGAAGGTTCACAGAGGTTTTCCTTACATTCTTGTGGTCAGCAGAAGGAGTACAACAGTTTAAGGTGTGCCAGGCACAGATGAGCATAAGTGTACTGCAAAAGATGAGGCTGTGCATGTTCAAGAGTCAGGAGAGGTGAAAGAGCAGTGAAGCCCAGGCTCCACTGAAGATCCCAGAGAAACTCCCACTGACATCAGCAGAGCAGAGCTGTGTGTAACTGGCCACGAGTGCTGGCCCAGGTGATTCCTGCTGTTGACAATCTGCCCCAGGGTTGGGGCAGATATAACCCATGAATTGGCTGTTGGCACCCTGACTTTTGGGGGATATTGGCATCCTAACTCATCTTCCAGGCTGGGGCTTTAATGAAATACTGGTTTTGTCCTAGAGCCTGAGGAAGAAATCCCCTAGTCACCCTTACTTCTTTTCATGCTGTACTGGAAAAGGTTTGCTTCCACCAGTCATGCAATCTCACGCTCATCTAATATATAGTTCAGAATAGAGGCTGTTTAGGCCTTTTTTAGGATTATGTGTGAGCTGAAATACCCTCTTACCTTCAGTGCATGAGCTTCTAGAATTTTCCAGTAAGGCACTTTTGCTACTGGCTGCAGGGAGTCAAGTGTGCTCCACATTCCTACCTTCAGACCTTCAGTTGGAAGTGGCCTGGGGTAATTTTGAGTAGAGAACCTAAGGGAATGTGAGTAAAGCTTCTGAGACCTCTGTGTGCCTTGAAGAAGGACTAGGAGTAGCTAAGTTTCTGCAAATGTCTCCAGATCACTGCAATTTCTTTCTGGACACTGGGATATTCAGTTCAGAATTGAGTTTTAATACTAACAAACCTATTACTGTTGCTATGTTTTTGCCTTGTGGCAGGTGGTACCAGTTGGTTCAGATCTCAAGCTAATTTTTGAGGCCCCCGTCTTGAAAGAATTTGAGCAGTTGCAGCTCCCACAAAAGTAATCTGACCATTCCAATATCCCCATGAAAATCTAGTTGAATACATTTTGTTAAAGATATCTTTGTTTTAAAAAGAAGGATGTCAAGGAAGATTCACAGGAAAAAAGGAGACGGAGGAGAAAGGAGTAAAGTTAAAAAAGAAAAGGAAAACGAGTGCAGAGGAATAAATTTAAATGCCAGATGTGAAGGTTAGAAATAGTCCCAACCTTATTTCCCTCCTATTGGTTCCCAGTAGGTTTTCACACAGGAGAACTAACACAGTAAGGACACTAATACACTTCTTGCGTGCTAGCTGGTTATTAGAGCCTCACAACAAGGAAGGTGATCAGAGAATACTTGTCACATGCCCAAACTACCCTAAGTCAAGGACCTGCCACCTCAGTGCGTCATATGAGGCAGGTCAAGCCTAGGGTGAAGCAAGCTTTCTGTGTAAGAATTTTAATTAGCAATGAGCACAATAAAATACATAAGCTGCTGAAAGTTAACAAGTGCTACTGTTTGAGATTTATATTCAAATCCATGCTGTGTACTTCCCTTTCCTCACTGCAAATGGATTAGCAGTATACTGGATAGTAATCAACAAATATTACAATCATCCTTCTAATCTTATTAACAAACTTGTAAGAAGCATTAAGGACACATTTATACCACTTGTGGGAAACAGTCCAAATACAACGAACCAAAAGCTGCTTATCTACAAGCAAAACCAGCATTATATGACTGAAGGGGGCCAAGTTAATCAGAGCTATCAAGAGGCTAATTCAGGTCCAGAGGGCTGAGAAGGCAGACTAAATGATCGTTCATAAATCATTGAAAGCATACTGTATTGTAGCACACTATACCATATTGTAGCAACAAACAATGTTCTTCTGTAGGGTGCAGTTTCCTGCTTTCTATATGTCTGTGTTTTGATATTTTAAGTATCTCATCAGCATCTTTTTATCCTTAAGTTGTGAATATGTTATAACTCAGCTTGTTAATCGTCAGATCTTTAGGAAGGAAGGGGATAGACTGTAAAAACAAACCTAAAATTGTTCCTGCTTGCAGGCAGTACTACTGTGCTTGCTACAGGCATATACAAAATACAAAAGAATGTGGTTCCAAGATACTGTGGAGGAAAACTGGGGAAAGCAACTGAAAAAATCTGAAAAATCAGCTGTATATGTCTCAGGCACCTTTGCTTTATGGAGGATGGAGGGGACGACACTGATGGTTAATTTTTCACTTTAAAATATTTTAGAGAAGCACTGAAATGTGTTGGTTTATGTAATGCAAGCTTATTCACCGATTCCACCATGGAAAAACTGGGATCTGGTTTTATTCTGCTTTTCTTCTTATAGGATTGAGACTATCCGCAGGCTACAATTGACTACTCTTTAGAACTATCTTCCAAAGGCTCAATTACCCATTTTTGAAAGTGTTTAAAACACTGTTTTTCATCTGCTTTCTTTTTTCCCCTCCTCTCAACAGTTCTAAGAAAGACTTTTCCACTGCTTATCATAAGTAAAGGATTCTTCCAAGGACTGGAGTTAATGGCACTTGTTTCTGATTTTACAAGACATGGAACACACTCCAGTTCTCTATACAACATAATATCCCACATTTCCAGTGCCTGATATTCTACTGCCACGCACTATAGTATTTACCTGCATCAGCACAAAGGAAGGGCAAAAGGCTGCCATGGCCATGTGCTCCCTCTGGAAACATGACACTCTGGGATGAGAGATAACATAACATGTTAGGAAGTAGAGAATAGTCCTTTAATTACAATCATTAAATCATGTGTGGTTTTGTCAATTTTCCCGTAGAACACAGAAGGTCTTCAGACTGGGACAATGTGGCTGAACAGCACAGGCAGCTAAAAACAAGTGAAGTCACCAGTTCTATTTGGTAACACTGTCAAATCAAAATCGACTAGATTTGTCCCCAGCTATCTGAACAGCATTATTTGCCCATTTTTGTGACTTCAAGGACATGTTTTTTCAGTTCTCTTCTTTCCTTTTCTCTACCAAAAAACTCTACATACCCATCTTTAGCTCTAGGAAGTAGATTGCCTCAGTGCTCACACAGTCCTTTGGCTTCTGGTGTAGCATGAGACATAAGCCCTCATCTGGCTCTTATTTTCTTTCTCAGCCTCACCAAAATTTGACTGCTCTGTAGCTCACATTTCCATATTGGTCCTATTATGTCTGAGATGCCAACTGGCAACAAAACTGGGCAGGCACCTGGATTAAAAGGAAATATTTCTTGCTCATTCTAATTTCTCAGCAGCATGTCAGAGCTACTGGTTTGCTCCCTAAGTTTCTCCCTAGGGTCCTTTAATTGCATTCATCCTCAAAAAACCAACCAAACAAAAAAACCCAACACCACACCAAAAAACAACAAAAACAAACAAACAAACAAAAGGATCATCCATCTCCATTCAAGCTTCAGGACTGAATTTTTCCACCATCTGTCCAGGATTTTGATCTTACAAGGCTCCTTGCCTGGATTGTGCACACTTTCTCCTTCAGGTTCACCTATAGCCATTAACTACTCTGTCAGCAGCTTTCTAGATATGAGTTTTTGCAACTGCCTTTAAATGGAAAACGAAGTCCTTTGAAGATATGTTGGTAGTTTCAAACATCTGTCCACATCCTTGTGCATTAATTATGAGGCCTAATAGAGCTTTTTGGTTTTGTATCATATGTCTTAACTGTCAGAGTGGATTTATACATCTCAAGACAAAAACACTCAGTATGCTGCAATTCAATATCCACCAGAAAATACAGAGTGTGTTTTTCTACTTGTATTTTCTTACAGAATAAAGCTGTGGAGGGCAAGGGATTTGCCTCAATCTGCAGGATCAGGTGGCAGTGGTAAAGAGTAAACAAAAGAATACATAGAATAAAAATGGTCTTTCTAACTTTTCATAGTTTCTGCTGTAAACAACATTAACTACAGTCTTTGGTGAGTAGTCTGCTGAGGAAGTAGGAGGGAAAGAAACCAAATACAGCCGTGAGGAGAGAGATGCAGGGGTTACCAAGAGCTTGGTTACTCTTCACATTTTGACCAATCTGAAAGAGAGCTTTGAAGCACAAAGTTGCTCTGCCAAGCAACTAAGAAATTGAAAAGATTGAAATTCTTAAATGTTGATGAGAATATCTTCTTTACCGTGTTACGCTGAAATCTGTTCTTTGTCAAAATTAAAAGTAAGTATTTACTACAAAAATCCATGTGTCTATTTTTACAGAGGCACCCTAGCAATTTTAAATCAATTTTTCTATTTTATTCAACTTTATTCAGTTTTGGGTTTATATATTTGATACAGGATTTTTCTGCTTGGGGAAAAAAAATTAGACTATGTCAGATTTTGTCAATACACATAACTTACACATTTTCCCTGAATTCAGCTCTTTGCTGAATTGGGATCATGCCTTTGAAGGAACCTAACTACAGGGAAAGCTAATAAAAAGGAGCTCAAAAAAGCACACAGTTAAAGTGAACAGTCTTTGAAATCATTTAAAGACCTTGGGGTTATTACAGGTTGCTGGATCTGAGGCTAATGCAAGGTCAGCTCTCCCTTAATTTCTTTTGACTTGTTTCTTCCAGAAGAGGATATGATACTATTTTCACTCCGGTCTCCCTTGCCAACAAGGAGATCCAAATAATCCTCAAGCTGCTGAGTCAATTTGTGGTTATAGAGAAAAGCATTTCTCAAATATGAGAGATTGGATGTCCACTGGGAAAGCTCTTTTTCAGACTTCTCTCTCAAGCAAAACAAAACTAAACTATTTCTCATAAGTCACATTTTATTAACCTCTAGCTCTTCTTGGTGCTCTCTCTCGACTTCTCTGTACCTTTCTCAATAATCCTGCCGAGGCTGAACACAGACTTGTTTTTCAGGACCACCACATGTTTTTTGCAATACCACAGTTTTTTCAGTCTTTCACAGTAGAGCCTCAATTCTTAACCTGTTACACAGGTAAATCTCCATTTACATTAATGAAAATGATGTCTCATTCTCAGCTACAGCTCTTTACATCTGTCTGTAATGAATTCCCTATTGTTGTTTTTGAATCACCTCCTAAATACATCCAATTTGATTTGTGGTTTTCTGTTACACAATTATGTATTGATTTTCAAAACACACATATTCCATTTGTGAACTTACTATTACTATTTTTACCTAGAATTTCCACAGCATCTCTGGAGATACAGCAGTTGCCTAGTGGGATTTCTTGAAGGTCACTTAGTTCATCAGGGATTTATCTCACAATGTAGGTTATGGCATTAATAGCTGTCAAATGGTTCATGTATAATAAGTGTAGCCTTCTCATATTTCTGATTCCTTCAACCATGAATGGGATGGGGAAAAAAATAACAGGTCATGTTGTTAGCTGACCTGTTTTGGTATGTTTCTAATGCTGTGATCAGCATTAGAGCAAACTGCTAGACAAGTAGTTGTTTACTGTCTCACATACTACAACGATCTGTATTTTGATGCCATCAAATATATGACAAGTTTTGTTTGCATAAAAAGATAAACACAGCCTACTGATCAGGTACTGTATCATGTAATCAATATGAACTACCCCTCAGCCCAGAGAAAGGGCTCGTAGAAGTAACTCATAGAAGATCAAATGGGATCTTCCTGTGGAACAAATCCAGGAGAAGCATTTTTTTACTAAGTCATCAAAGGCAGACATATGAATTGCCATATCCATTTCAGTTACTGGATTGTGTGGCCCTAGCAAACACTCAAACTTTTCAACCCTGGTATCCAGTGACTGACCTCACAGAAAGTCAGGAATAGGTCAGAGACAGAACTGTGTCACCTTTGCAATCTGAATGGCAGTTCATGCGCATCAGCCACTTCTGGGGTCAGTCTATCAGATCAGCTTGACTGTGGTATGCATTACTAACTTGAAAGGAGCACTCTGATGCTTTGTGGCATTTACGATACAGAACATATCACAACTTGAGTGCAAACATACAATGAAGTACTTTTCTAAATTAGATAGTAGGACTTTCAAGTTGTACTAGTGTACAAACTTCAGAGGTTGTTAAAACATTCACATTCTCAGCACAATATACTTTATTATGGTGTAAAATAACAGTAAGCAGCAAAGCGTTACAGTGCTTGTCTCCATGTTATCTGAAGCTTCTTTCTCTGCAAGTTTCCTCCTTGTAAAATTACTTAATATCTTGTTTGTTTACAGAGTAGGTTGTGCAATGCCCTTCTGTTGCCCGAAATATAGAGAACTGTTTCTTGATGTAAAGCAAGTTTCAGTTCATAAGTATTTGAAAATTTATGATACAGCAGTTATCAAAAACTTGTCTTTCTGTCCAGAGGTAATGGTCCAGTTAGTAAATATTTCTTCTACCAGTAGAAATGAGTGTATCTACGATGCATTTAATTGATTCATTCTTCAATGGTTTCATTATAAGATGGTAATTTTAATTCACGAACGAGATGTTTATCGTGGGACTTTGATATCTAGACTAAACCAAACAGTCATACTGTTCCAAGAAGCCAGGGCTCAGGGTTTTCCTCACTAATTTGAGCAGCACTGACTCAAGCAACTAGATATAGTGAGGTAGGCCCAAAGAGAAGCTCTAACAACCCTAGATGTAAATGCAAACATCATTTCAAAGTGGATGGTTTATATGATAAGGATTAACCTAATCTGATAGTACTCTGAGACATTAGGAATAAAGCTCCACAGCAATCTGCCTACTTGCCTTGCCTTGTCATGTCAAACCTCCCCAAGAAATCAGAAGATGGCTCTTAACATCAGTGATTCTGACTTCCTTTTTACACAGTAATTATTACAATACTTCTGGTATTCTGGTTCTGGTAAATTCACATAATGCATGATTCTTGAATGTCTAAAATTAAGATTAAACAGGAGCCTTTCCTACTGGCAGACAGGTTGCATTTGTGACTATCCAATAAGGCATTTTTATGTGGCACAGCTTATCACAGCCTGTTGAAATGCTTTCTTTCCCTTTCCCTTTCCCTTTCCCTTTCCCTTTCCCTTTCCCTTTCCCTTTCTTTCCCCTATACAGTAAGCCAGAGGGAAAGCAAAACAGTCCCACTGGTGTAGGAATGAAGCCAGCCTTTGCCAACAGTTAAGATACACGGAAGGGTGGCCATGTGCAGAGAGCTGTAAGACGCCCTAAACTTCAGCAGACCAACCAGAACACTTTATGATCGCTCACATATTTACACGTGGTGTGGGCCTTAATCACTGAAAGCAATTTCCGAACTGTGCAGAAAGGCAAATGCAGAAATTGCTAAGAAATCTAGCAGCAGCGTCTGGGTGAAACAGCGTTACTCAGCTGGTTTCAAGCACTTCCTCCCTCTCCATCCCCCAGGAGCAAACCCTGAACCGGAACCCCGGCAAGGTCTGATCTGGCAAAAGCAGTGCTAGAGTGCCCTCCGCTGGCACAGCCCCGGCAGGGGACAGAGGGTTGCTCACCTATAGTCTGAAGGGAAGGAGGCTGAAAGGGGGAGACCAAAATCTTAGTATTTGAGCAAATGCTGAGAAAGATCCAGACTGTTTGGATCAGGTGGATTTTTTGATCCTTCACTACTCATGTAGGATGGAGCTTCTGGAGGAGCAACTCCTGAAAACCTACTCACTGTTATTTTAGATAGGCATGGGCAGAATACCTATCCTTCAGTGTCTCTTTGATGTGAAATTCCATCTGGATCTCAGCTGGTCAGAAAATCGCTAGAAAAGGAAACAATTAAAGCAAGTTTTCTTGTATTACCAAAATTATGTTTCAAAGTAGATAATGGATGATAATGAATGGCTTTATCAATAGTCTATTGAAAGCAGAGAAATCAGATTACTTGACTGCTTGTGTTCATACAGAGATCACTGTCAGACAATGAGAAAATACAGAAAATATTTCCAAATAGTGAACAATATCTCGTCTTTGCTACGTACCAGAAGTGTCACAAAATTGTTTTCTGCATCACATCAACCTATGTATATTTCAGTTATACTCAGAAAATGATACAGCACATGCATAGCACAGGGTCCAGTGCATGAAACCATGAAACAAGGAGAGACAGAACTAGTCACCCAGCCTCACATGCAGTCTCATTTGTCACTGCTCCTTTTCAGCACACTAATAAAATGTGCATTTGTGACTCATTGCATAATATTCGGTCATTTAGTGTCATTGTCCCAAGCTTCCTCCTCAAAGCTGATTCAGTGTGATATTTCATCTCTTTCTCTTTTGTCTCCTCCCATCCTTTTCCAGTGCCCTGAGGACTACTCCTTGTGTTTATCAAGAGGTACACTACTTTTGTGCGCCAAATCACCAAGTTTTGTTCTACCAGTGTATGCTGTTGGTCCTGTTAGGAGACAAGTACTAAACAGCTTAAAATCCTATTTATTTCAATACATAAGAATGGCAATGAAGCAAGTGAAAGGTTTGCTTTAAGCACAAGCAATTCCTTGACATGGCATTCTTTGTGCCATCCCTCTATGTCGTTAAATAAAAAAGAAAAAATAAAATCAAGCAAACAAACTAATAAAAACCACTAAGAAAGGAGTCTAGGCTCCACAAAGGAATCTGGACAGGTTGGATCGATGGGCCAAGGCCAATGGTATGTAGTTCAACAAGTGCTGGGTTCTGCACTTGGGTCACAACAACTGCTTGCAGCATTGCACATTTGAGGAAGAGTGGTTGGAAAGATGCCTGGGGGAAAAGGACCTGGGGGTGCTGGTTGACAGCAGCTAAACATGATCCAGGATGTGCTCAGGTGACCAAGAAGGCAGGCCAGTGGCATCTTGGCCTGTATCAGCAGTGCTGTGGCCAGCAGGACAGGGGCAGTGATTGTCCCTCTGTACTCAGCACTGGCGAGGCTGCACCTCAAGTGCTGTGTCCTGTTCTGGGCCCCTCACTACAAGAAGTGAGGTGAGGAAAAAGAGGTGCTCGAAAAAGTCCAGAGAAGGGCAGCAGAGCTGGTGAAGGGTCTGGAGCACAAGTTCTGTGAGGAGTGGCTGAGGGAACTGGGGGTGTTTAACCTGGAGAAGAGGAGGCTCAGGGGAGACCTTGTCACTCTCTACAACTGCCTGAAGGGAGGCTGTGTAGCAAGGTAGGGTCTGCCTCTTCTCCCAGGTAACAAGTGACAGGATGAGAGGAAATGGCCTCAAGCACCAGGGGAGGTTTAGACTGGCTAAAGGAAGAATTTCCTAACTGAAAGAGTGGTCAGGCAGTGAAACAGGCTGTCCAGGGAAGCAGTGGAGTCACCATCCCTAGAAGCATTCAAAAAAGTGTAATTGTGGCACGTAGGGTGGACTGGTTTAGTGGTGGACTTAGTAGAGTTAAGGTAATAGTTAGACTTGATCTGAAGTGTCTTTTCCAACTTAAATGGTTCCATGATCCTATGATTTCATTATTTGAAATTTGTCCAGTAACAGACCTGTCTGGCATCCTCTGGAGGGCACAGTTTCCAGAAGCATCCAAGACATTCCAACAACAACAGGGCACAGCACACTCATAGCAGTGTAGTTAAATATAATAGTAGAATCATGGAATGTCTCAAATTGGAAGGGATCCATAAGGATGAACAGGTCCAACTCCCTCCTCCTTGCAGCATTACCTAGGAGCAAACCATATGACTAAAAGTATCATCCAAAAGCTCCTTGAACTCTGACAGGCTGGCTGTAACTGAGTAAAGAGAAAGAGACATCAGGAACTGAAGGAAGCCTATTGCAATGGTCTTGTAGCAAAGAAGTTCCACATAACAGTTAAGAAAATGAGCTGCTCTTAACAGATGTCTTGACTGCTCACCTTTTTAAAGGGAAATTTGATTATACAAATGTCTGTAGGGGCATTTTGTACTATCAAGACAATTTTTGATTTAAAAATAGGTTATGTGCAATTATAGTGGTTTTTTTCTGCTGCTGCAAGGAAACTGATTATCATTGTAAAGTGTCCCCAGAGAACCTAAATCCAAGTCATATTTGATATAAATGCAAATTTGAGTGATCCTTGGATATGGCAAAGTAGGAACTTCCAGTCATGTTCTCTCCATAAAAAACAGATTGGGTTTTACTTGTTAAAAAGTATTTGAAATGGACCTCTCAGCGATTTCCTTTAATGGGATATACGTGAAAAGAAAAGGTTCATTCTACAAATCAAACCACTGCTCTAATGCTATTCCTGGACCTGTAACTTTTCCAATTTATAATATATTTATATTTATATTTATATTTATATTTATATTTATATTTATATTTATATTTATATTTATATTTATATTTATATTTATATTTACATTTATATTTACATTTATATTTATGTCCCATGGCACTTAATGAGATCTATGTATGAAATAGAATTAAATATATGTAGCATGAATGCCACATTTAAGCCTGTTTCCTCAAGGTGTCAGGAAAAAAGTGTCCTCTCACAATAAATGTTGGTATTCATTAGGGAGCAAAGGGATGGATTTATGTGCTAAGCCTAGGCGGAGTTATCTGGGAGCTTTTTTAAGTCGTTGAACACAGAAAAAGTGAGATTTCTGATCTTTCTGATCACTTTCTGATCACTTTCTGATCAGAATCACTTTCTGATTCCTCAAAGCACAGACTGCAACCAGAGCCAGTGTTTGTCTTGATTTATTAATATATGGATATAGATCTAATATTGATATCCAACTGGAACGGACAAAGACTCTCTAACTTAGGTTAGAAAGGGTGTGTTTATTCCAGCGCCGGGAAGCTGTGAGGATCACGCCAAAAGCACAGCTCCAAGATTACAAAGCAATCCAAAGTCTATTTATCCATGAAAGTTCTAAATATTCAAAACACAAATACGTATTTATAACATAGACACCTCCCATTCCCTGCTTCGTATGGAAATTAGCTAAAAAGTCATTAAGCATGCGTAGTTCGCTCTATAAAATGGGTCGGTGGTCCCATAATTATGGGAGGGGTCCCTCATTGGATGAAGTAACTCTTCTTTGCTATGACCTTTTAACCTTCTTAATTTTTAACAATACATAACTCCCAGTTCCTTTCTCAAAACAGGTTTTGAATGGGGTCATCAATTAACTGTCTGGCCCTTCCTCTGCAGATTCTTGTGACAGCCCAGCTGAACAACATCAGATAACCAATAATCAGTTCCCAGACCTGAGTTTATTCCAGCTTCAGTTTCTTCGCTTAATCATCAACTTCTTTGTTTAAATTCTGCTGTGCTTGCTTCCTAAACCCATTCTAATCTTTTAGCTAAATTCTTAGTGTTTAAATGTTTAAGAAAAACTCAATCTAAATGCTTAAGAGAAACTTATTTTAAATGTTTCAGAGAGACTCAATGTCTCCGTCTTCTCATTATAACAGGGATTGGCAGCAACACGTGAATCGTATTATTTTATAACTTCTTTAGTGCTACATAGGTCTCTCTGCAGGTCAGCCAAAAACACAGCTCACAGCATTATTAGCCACTAGATCGTGAAGAGAGAGAGAGAGGAAGGAAGGAAGGAAGGAAGGAAGGAAGGAAGGAAGGAAGGAAGGAAGGAAGGAAGGAAGGAGGCGGGAGGTTGGTCGGTCCGTCCCCCCAGGAGGAGCTTCGCGGCGGAGTGGAAGTGACCTCACTGCCGGGACAGGGCCGGGATCCACTCAGCGCTGGAGCAGGGGCATCCCGCCTGGCCGCGCCTTGCGGGCAGCCAATGGCAGCGCGGGCGCCGCTTGTTGTCGCCCCGTGAGGCGGCTGCGCCCTGGGCTCGGTGCCGCCGCCGCCGCCGCCGCCGCAGGAGGGAGCCGGGAGGCCCCAGGCGCCGGTGCCCGCTCGCCGCTCGCCGCCCTCACCGGCCCCGCAGCCCCCGCGGAGGGCGGGGAGATGCAGCCCCCGGGCGCTCAGCAGCAGCCGCCGCTCTACGCGCCTAGCAGCGGGGACTTCACCTTCGTCTCCTCGGCGGACGCCGAAGGTGAGCGCGGGGCCGCGGGTAGGGCCGCGCTCGCTGCGCCGAGCCAGGGCCGTTCCCGGGCCGCAGGGACAGGAGGGCCCTTCCTTGCCCTCCCTGCCGCCGCCCCGCGGGCGCTGTCGTGGCTGGAGGCGGAGGTGGCCGCTGCCCTGGGGCCGCTGCCGTGTCCGCGTCACGGAGCACCAGCGTGGCAGAACAGAGGAGGCCGTGCCGCTCCGCTTCCCGGCTTCCCTGACAGCCGGGGCCGAGCTTGTCCCGGAGACGTGACACAGCCGTGACCGCTCCGTCACTGCCCGCTCCTCTGGCTGCCGCCGTGCTGCGAGCCCACTTCGGTGTTCTGCCGAAGATTGCGTCGTGTGTTCACGTTTGCTGTCATGTTGAGCCAAAGCGTCTGTGCCGTGTCTCGTTTCAGCACAGTCATGAAGGAGGAAAAGAAGCTGTGTATATAATTTAGGGGGTGAAGTGTGGCCCGCTGCCAAACTGCTGCACAAATAGCAGTGGTGCACCAGCACGCAGTGAAGATGTGTCTTAAAGCTTCAAAACTGAACACACAGGAGTCAACATCGTGCAAACTTATTTTGATGGAGAATGATCTTTAGGGCTTTACCCATTTAAATAACAAGGATTATACTTTCATGTATGTATTTAGTTACTCTTGTAATTGTGACTGGGGAATCTTATAAATCCTTACTCATGTATCCCACCCTGGAAAGGAATTGCTGAAGTGGAGAAGTTACTGTAGAATACCTGTTCTTTATTCACAGTCCTTCTGAAAAGAAATACATGTCAACACTACAGTCATGGTTCTGGGTTTTTTTTTTTGTTGCCGAGGGTTTTTGTTTTGTTTACCTTTGGTTTGTTTTTCTTCTTCACCTTGGGCTGGAAAAGGATCCGTGTCCCTCTGAGCAGAAGCTCTCTTCTTTTTTACTTTGGAAATATTTGTTGGGCAGTGCTGAACCCAGTCCAATACAGCTACCTTTCTGGTTGGTTGTGTTGAATCGCACTTAGCTCCGTGTTTTTATGAACACAAGCAAGTGATCTCCTGCCTGTTCAAGTGTAGTCCTGTCCTCAAAGTGCTGGATAGACCTACCCTAGCAAAGAAAAACAAACATAAGCAAAGTTAAACATCTTGATATTTTAAAGATAAAATTCTACACATTGCACTCTAATTTTTACATGTTTCCCCAGTCTCCATCCATATGAAAAAATAAAAATTAGCTGTTCTGTTTCCCCATCTTATTTCTGTGGGAGGCAGGAGCTGTATGAAAGAAAGCTGGAGAGATGTTCAGAATTAGGTCACCAGACATGGTAGAAAGAGCGGACTGTTTGGGGTTTTGCTTCTTGTACTGCTTTTTCAAAATTAAAAGAGTCAAGACTGTTTTGAAAGCTGCTCTTCTACAATGCTTGGTTGAAATGAGGCATCTGAGAGACCTTGATTTTGCTTCTGTGGTGTTCAGCCTGTGACAGTAGCAGTGAAGGCACCCAGGCTCTCCCTAGGAACCATCAGTGTCATCAGTTCTTGGCAGATTTTCCAGTGCCCTGTTGCCTGCCCCGCTGTTAAAAATCTCATTTAAAGCAGTGGTGCAGAAGAGGAGGTGACCAATCCCTTTTCCCCTAGGTTTCTGCAGCTTTGTCTTGCAAAATAGACTAAAGATCATGTTAACAGGTTTTATATTTCAAAAGTGTGGCTGCAGGTATTCATTGACTTGCATACGAGTTTCCCTGCCTCAGGACGGATTGTTAGCAGTCCCCAAGAAAGGAGAAATAGGTGGCTGGTTGGGCTGCTGTGTTTGCTTCTTTTGACAGCTGCATTTATGCACAGAGCAGCAAGAACCTCTCCTTGCAGAAAAGTGTTATGCTGTAGCAGAAACAGATATTTTGTAATGACATGAGGGTCCCAGAGTCAAGAGAAAACTTTTGAGGCTTTGCCTTGATGCCCAGGCATGAAGATTTTCCTTTTTTCCTCCCTCTGTAAACAGCAGAGGAAAGCTTTGCTTGAGTCTGGTGAGAACAGTGTGTGCATACTGGGACTGAGAAGAGCAATGAGAAATTCCTGCCTTAAGTTGTGGTGATCTTTATAAGGGTCCTGTGCAGATGGTGTTCCAAGAATCACAGGAATGGATCAGTAATTCTCACAAGTATGAAACAGTTGAAAGGCATTTATGGAGAAGCTTGAATCTGAGTGGCCGAGCAAGCTGGTCTGGGAAGGAGAATGCTGTTGGATTAATTACGGTCCTGAGTGATCAATGAACACTTAAAACATGTTGGCTGAAGACATTGAGATTCTGTCACTGTACAAATTTTGTTTCTCTAAAACTATGTAATATTTTCAAAGAGGATGTTGCAAATGTAATCTGCAAATATGGCCTGATGTGCCTCTGTGAGTGTGTTTCAGAAGTACTTCCTATAGTTAGGTGTTTTGGGAAATTTATGCTGAGGAGCTTTAATGTGTGAAAAACAAACCACAATGAAAAAGCAAAAAATATTTTCTTTGGTGAGGTGAAAAGTTGTTGGATGAGAAGAGAGTTTTTATCTCTCAATATATTTATAGTAAGCTTGTACAAAATATTTACACACTTCTGTTTGGATTTTTCCTTCTTAGCAGATAATGGAAATCTGTTATTTCCAAAAGGAATAATTATTCCCTTCTTATATATCTTTTTCTTTCTTGAAGTTGCTTCATTTATTTTCCAATACTATTTTTTATTTTCTGTCTGTATATAACTGAGTAAAATGAGAAAAAATATTAATATTTATTGGTGTTTTTGACACAACCAACCAGAACATAGAGCAATTACTCTTTGTTTTGCTTAGTACTGTGGCAGAGCAAGATCATAGTATATCAAAGAGAACTTGTATTACTTGTTATTGTCCAGAGCCTAAGGATCTCTGATAGCATTCTTTCTCTAACATTTTCAGCTGTATTAAAGGCAGGCTACAAATGAAAACATCTTCAAATGTTTTCCTTTTATGAAAAATTTGACATAAAAGCAGAGTGGTTTTGGCCGAAACAATGCCTCTATAAAAAAATGAGCTCCAGAAGAGGTAGAGTATGGTCAGAAAAAATGATGAATAATCCATAATTTATAGCATGTTGAGACTTTCCTTAGTTCTCTCTTTTTGTGCCTTTAAACACTTAATGATAAGGCACAAATGGAAGCCTTTCTGTCATACCAGAACACTGTGTCATAAAACAAGAGTCCCATCTAAAAGCTAAAACCTGGTCATTTGAGGCCTAACCCAACATTGCTACTATTGCAATAAAACCACAAGTACACTTTCAAATTACGTATCTGTGAAAGTATAATTTTATTTTGTAACCTTGAATGTTTTATGGTGATGACCAACACATGTAGCTTTGTATGTTTGTTGTTTATCTTCCAGTACTTTTTATATCAAATGGCTTTTGGCAAGACATAAAAAGATCTGTATTTTTCTCCCTTCTTCTTTAGATCTTAGCGGCTCCATAACAACTCCAGATGTTAAGCTAAATCTTGGAGGAGAATTCATCAAAGAATCTACTGCAACTACATTCCTAAGACAGAGAGGATATGGCTGGCTTCTGGAAGTGGAAGATGATGACCCAGAAGATAACAAGCCACTTCTGTATGTTGTAATTATTTTTGGGTATCTATCTTTATTAGCTGTTAAGGGAAAACAAACAACTTGTAGTCTCTCATTGTCCCCCAGCCTTGTGCTGTGACTAGAGTTCTATTTGACAAATTATTTGACAAATGAGTGTTTTCTGGTGCAAGAATGGTAACACTGTTTCTCATTATGGGTTTTAATCTCTGTAAGTATAGAGCATATATGGCTTTTCTGCTTTTATCTGTTGATCTTGTAATGGTTTAAAAAAAGTGAGACTGTATTCTTTGTGTCTTTTGCATTCACGTTTCCTGATACTGTGAAAGAATCAAAGGCTAAGACAGTCCTGTGGGAAGATTCCTCTTAAGTAAATCTCAGTCAAT
The DNA here is from genome assembly GCA_026261815.1 of Monarcha castaneiventris obscurior. NCBI lineage: Eukaryota > Metazoa > Chordata > Aves > Passeriformes > Monarchidae > Monarcha > Monarcha castaneiventris. The sequence goes on from JAMPIT010000161.1 coordinate 5,063,325, forward strand.
TCTGTCAGTTATTGTGAAGCAAAAGCATTGTGAATCATGGTTGTTACAGTAGGGATGTTAGAACCAAGGTAGCATAAACTTTATAATCTTTGATGCTGCCTTTTACTATGAAGCTGGATTAAAAGGGTGCTAGTGCTGAAAGACAATAATGTCCTTAAAACTGAAAGTCTCGCATCCATTGTTCTGTTCACAGAAACGTGGTTGGCTGAAGAAAGTTTGTATCTTGAGGTTACTACGCTGTGAGTCAGGCAGCCTGGTCCTTGTTCTGCACCTAAGCAACTTCATTTTCAGTGTCTCAATGTTTTCTTGTGAATTAAACATAATGATGCTTTAAAAAATTGGAGTGAGACAGAGAGTACTCTGGAGAGCTCAGATGAGAGTGTTGGGAGACAACAGATGTCTGGAGAGCTTAATAATGACATTGCTACTTGAGAAATGGTTTAAGTTAAAGTGTGCAGAAGTAGCTCCTTGTGTGCATAAGTCTGTTTTGTAAACCTTTAACTTTTAATTAAGAAACAGACTGGTGTAGTGAGGTGACAACATAGGAATTCTGACTTCTGTGTAATTTGGTTGTTTTGATTATTCCCAGAAACACGTGCCATAATGAATTCTTGCAATCTGAATCCTATTAAGGATTGAAAGAACAGCAGCCTGTTGAGGGAAGTTCACCAATGCAGTGCTACTGTGCAAATGTTTTGTTCAATAAAGTGAGACTTTTTTTTTTTACTTTCTCATTGGGCAGCCTTACTCTAGACACTTGTTTACTGATACAGCTGCCATCACTTTCAGATGAGGTAGCTGTCAGCTTCATGCAAAAGACAATTTATTCACATGAGGAACTGTCAGAAGCCCTAGACGACAAAGAATTCTTTCTATACAGCAAATATTTGTGTTACACAGTCTTCAGAGTAAAGTATGTTCTTTATAGTGAAGTGGTGAAAGATAGATGCTTCTAGTCTATTCTTTAGATTCAGGGTTGGTTAAAGAACAATTTTTGTTACTTAGTCACCACTTAGTAATACCACTTCTGAAGTAGCTTTAGTAATAGTAATCCAAAATTGCCTTGAGGGACTGAATTAGCAGTATTTAATTATTTTTTTAAAGAGAAATTGTGGTGAATCATGTCTCTGCATTTATTTCTCACTTCAGCTTTTCTGAAAAAAAAGCCAAAAAACCAAAGCCTTGGAAAAAACCTTCATGAATGGACTTAGGATAGTAAATAATCTACATTTTTCTTTACTGTGTACTTCAGTATAGAGCAGTATATCTGCTGGAAGTCTCTTGCAAATCGTCAGAACTCCTCAGTCATGACTGAGGTTCTGCACCTAAAAAAATGGAATTGCCCATTATTTGGGAAGTCTGATTCCTCCCCATTATGCTAAGACAGTCAGGGCAACATGGACCAGTTAGGAGTCTTCTGGCAGAGGGGTCTTCTGGCCAAGTTGTATCTGTCTGCAGAGAGTTTGTAACAGGAAGCAGGGAAGACAATGAGAGAAGGGCAGGATCTGTTGATACGTACAGCTGCTGGTTCAAGTGACCTCTACTTATTTTACCAGTATTGGAAACAAGCTAGAAATTTCTAAACAATTGGCATAAGCTGATCTGTTCAAAACTACTGTTGTTAAAGGAAGTTAAACTCCATTTTCTTTTAAAAAATTGGTTTTATGCGATGTATTTGGAACGGTTTAAGATTAGTGAAGGCAATGGTATTCTTGCAGAATTTGAAATAAAATGTTTTCGTAGTAAGTGTGTCCATGGCAAACTGCTTGGCATAGGAATACACAGACATTCTTTATGTATGCATGTCTTTGACTTTTAAGTAGTTACAGTGATACAAACGTGTCACATGTCCTCGTGTGTCAGATAAATAGACCTCCTGTCTTAATGCAGACTCTTAGGGTATCACAGAATCATAAAATTGTTTGGGTTGGAATGGTTGACCTTAAAGATCATGCAGTTGCAACCCCCCTGCCTTGGGCAGGGACACCTTTCACCAGTCCAAGTTACTCGAAGCCCCATCCAACCTGGTCTGGGTAAGCCGTGGATGTTTTCTGTTCTCAGTCATGAGTTTGTTTTTGAGTGATTAAATGAATCTGACTGTGTCCCACCAGTTGGTGAATGCAGCATGAAGGTATGGCCTTGCTTTACCGTGGACAAACTGTTCCCTTGCTAGTCATGGCCTCAGAAAGCCTTGTGGGTGACAGGAGATTTGCCCTATAACTTACTGTTTGCCCTGTACTTATTTTTTAGGTCTCTTTCATTACTGTGGTGGATAGTAATGCTCACTTGCTTTACAATTTCAGGGAAGAACTCGACATTGATCTGAAGGATATTTACTACAAAATTCGATGTGTGTTGATGCCTATGCCTTCTCTTGGGTTCAATAGGCAGGTAGTGAGAGACAATCCAGACTTCTGGGGTCCTCTGGCAGTTGTCCTCTTCTTCTCAATGATTTCATTATATGGACAATTTAAGGTAGGTATAAATCTTCTGCCTAAAATGAAATCTGAACTAAATTTGGGGATGTGATTGCTAAGCAATTTGCATTCTTACGTAGGTAGAAAGTCTTTTTTTCCCACATACTAATGTGGGGCATTTCAAGTGCTGTTTCTCAAGTTAATATGTAGAAAGACAGCATTTAGGAATGTATTAAATAGCCCACGGGAAAGTTAATCATGATGAAATGTCAGGTTTGTTTTTATACAGTAAAACAAAGGAAAGATGTGGTTTCTAGAGGAACCAGATTGATACTAATGGGTTTATAGTCATATTAGTGAATCTTTCTGTTTTGATTGTAACCTTTTGTTAAGTTGCTTTTTATTACTAAAAAATGTTACCGAAAAGCCTTTGTTTGGATGCCATGAATTCTAATTTTCTGACAAATAAAGCTGCTTATTTAATTCATACTATATGACTGCTGTTATCTGGTATATTTAATCTTCATTAGTGACATTTGCTATTTTGTCCTCCCTGCTCAGTTACAATCAAATAACTTTCCTCTGGTCAATAGACTTTTTCCATAATTCCTTTTGAACTCCAGAGTGAATAGCTACTCAGAGGCATTGTGCATATTTAATTGGCTTCCATAAACTCTGTAAGCTTTTTACTTTATGTTCTGGTTACAATAAAGAAGTGTTATCATTTATAGTAACAATTTGAATGTAAGCCTAGGTGCTCCTGCATTGGAAGTCTCTATGACTAAATGTGTGGTTGCAGTTCTTTTAAATGTGACCAAGTATGGCAATAAGCCAAATGTAAACTAGCAGAATGTGCTTATGCAAGGATTTGTGTGAATGGTGGGATAAAATCATTCCCTTTGGGACCTCTGGCTTCCATATGGTGTACCAAATGCTGACTAAGAATCCACTCTCAGTATCTTGTCTCCATGAGGCTTGAAGTGAGTAGGCTAAACCACTTTATTGTTCAAGTCTTCTGAGTAAACAGCTCACCCGTCTCCTTGGCAAAGCAAGGACCATTCCTTGACCCTGTGATAGAGGAACCACCTCCTGCAGTTTGTGTTCCTCCTGTACAGGAACACTAGGTCTGATGTTTCTTAGGAACACTGGGTTTACCATATGGATGCAAGAGTGCTGTGTATGTACGAGGAGGGAGAGCTAGCAGCTAGCAACTGGGTGACTGACAGCAGCTGGACACATGAACCCAAAGGTGGGCTCTGAGCTGGGGAGAGATGAGCGTTCCTGCTCTAACACTTTAATCTGGTCCTCTTCTTTTAGACAGTGGAGGAAAGCGGGAAGTAAAAGGAGGCCATGTGCTATTTTCACAAATAGCATAAAGCCACTATATTTTTTTTAGTTTTTATCTGGTTTTCCCTATTTCATTCCTCTGGAAATCTGGAACTTTTAATTAAGCAAAGTATTGAACTGAGTACTGACTTCATTTTTTAAGTTCAGTCATTGTATGTTTGGAAATACAGAGACTGGACTTAGACTGTTGTTTCCTTCTAAAAAGGCATTTCAGAAAGGAAAGCTTTACTTCTAGTCCTCCCATTGGCTCAACACCAAAACCAGCTAAGTTAATTTGAAAGTTCTGTTAAGCTAAAGAACAATTTTAGGATTTCTTCTGTAGTTTAAGAGTATAACTATTAAAGAAGCAAGAAAAAATAGCGACAGACTTGGTCCCAGCAATCTGAGGCTCTTTATTAAGTTGTCATCATCATCAGGTTCCACTGAGAATTAAAGTCCTATGTCTTCTGAGTATTCTCAGTTTGAGTAAAGAATAAAGTGACATCTTTATAGGTGAAAGAAGGAGAATTCCAACTCCTTGTATTGGTAGGGCTGACTTAAAAACTGTCTGAGCCCATATTTTGTAATAGATGGGATGTGAAGACATTTAGGGCAGTTTTAACTCAACTTCCTATTCCTATTACCATACTTACAAAATATACTGTATGTGCATTCCATGTACACCAAATTTACCATTCATGTGATTCTGTAAATGTAACCTCTGAACTTTATTTGCAAATTGCATTGTGCTACTAAACACTACTCTTGCCACAATTCAGAATTCAGTTTTCATAGTAAAATCCTTGACTGCAGTAAAAGTGATTATGGAAATGGATTTTCCTTTTTCACAATTACATTTATTCATACGAATGAATTGTTCTTTATCTCTTAAGGTTGTTTCTTGGATTATAACTATTTGGATATTTGGATCCTTGACAATTTTTTTATTGGCCAGAGTTCTTGGAGGAGAAGTAAGTACCTGTATGTGAGAAGGATGTTGAGGGGAGGTAATATAAAGTCTTTTGACTGTGTTTTTCAGCAGTAGTTGGGTTTTCATAGTGCTTGGCTTTGGATCTTGTAGTCAGCTAAGAATGGATGCAGCTGCTAAGTGTAAAGTCAACATTTCAGGTTTTCAGTCTCCAAAATAAAACCTGAAATACAGATATCATCAGCTAATCTCTCTGTGCAAGGGATTGTGTGCTTGGAAGTGATAAACAATCTGGAAATTTGTACTGTGAGTCCCAGAAATTCTACCAGCTTCCTGTGATCCAGAACTGAAGTCCATTCTTGAGGGAGAAATGCTTTCAAGTTTTTGGTCACTGCGATGTTTTTTTCTTTCAGATGGGGGGCTAACAGCAGTTAGATGTCCTTGTGTGTAAAGCACCTGCCAGTGTTTGTTTTTGTCCCTGGCCTAATGCAGTTCAAACCCATTAAAGTATGAAATCTAGTGCATGGTTCTCAGCTGCAAAGGCAGCTGGAGTTGTGGCCTGCATCCCTTCCTGCAGCTGCTTGCACCAGCAGGGTTGGAATAGCTGTAAAAAACTGTTTACAAATTGAGTCATTAAGTGATTCAGGTGTAAACAACAAAAAATGACTTAAAGCAAGGCCCACAGACACCTACAGTGGAAGAGTCAGGAGGATAGAACTTCTTAAAATGGATCTGCAGCATAAAATGTATTGAACTGTGTCATGAAGAACTAAATATTCAGTGATTCTTGATTTCTATACTTTTACTATGGATATTGCATTAATGATGCCCCAGTATTGCAGAGGTCCTATGTTATTTACTTCAAACTTTTTAGATTTTCCTTTTAATCATAATTGTTAGTCTTCCTGTGTGAATGCTGCTTTGAAAGAAAAAGTTTTTATAAATGTGATTGCATGGCATTTCTGCATATCAACACAATCCAGATGCCCTTAAATCAATCTGATTTGTGGCTTGAAATGTGGAATTATCAGAATGTATAAACTGGAGAAAAAGTATAGGTTTGCAGATCTCATTGTGAAGGGTCATCATCCACAAGAAAATGCTTAAAAGATGCCACTGTTTCTCCTGTTAAATCCAAGAAGCTTAGCTGACCATAGTAGGGGAAAATCAGACATTTCCTTCGGAAGCTAAAAGTAGTTAGGAAAGTACTTGGAACAACTCTGTTTGAGGTAGTGACAATAAATTGAAGCTGGAAATCAGAAGAATTCTGTGCCTTACAGGGATCAAGTTTTAGGTGACACCAAAAGCATTCATGTACTTTATGTATTTATTTATGTATAATGGATATGAGTATGTTAATGCAGAAAATTATGTCTTTACTGCTTGTGACAACCAGGACTACAGCTGGTCCTTGAGAGGTCTGTTGCAGTTTTATGCTCCTGGGTATCATATGTAAATGTTTCCTTTGAAAGTGATCATTTACAGTGTTTCAGTAAAAAAAAAAAAAAAAAAAGACTATTTCTAATTTTAAGGTTTAGCATACAAAACCAATTTTTATACTAGCAAGCCTCTTTTAGCTAAAACTTCATGAGTATAATACATTATAATTGTTATTCATAGCATTATAACAAGAACAAATTGTATTTGGTGACAGAAATTGGGTACTGCAAAGCTTATTTTTATGTGCTTGAAAATTTCAGGTTGCTTATGGCCAAGTTCTTGGTGTAATAGGATATTCCCTACTTCCCCTCATTGTCATAGCACCTGTACTTTTGGTGGTTGGATCATTTGAAGTTGTTTCTACCCTAATAAAAGTAAGTTCATATCATCTATTGGGAATTGTTTAGTTATTTTTAAGTCACTTTCTTAACACTTTAAGTAATCTGTTCAGGAAAACATAATGATGTGTCAAAATTTTCATAACTACAAAGTGATCTCTGTGATCCTTTTGGTTAGTATGGTGGAAAGTGAATGCAGTTTTAAATGCTCCTTTTGAGTGAGTGCTTGGGCATGTACAGTGCTGTTGCTATAACAACACCTGTTGTTACTAGGCTAGCTTGTATTTAAGTATTTTGCTGTGCTCTAATAGTTGCACTACAAAAAATAGTATTCTCATTTTGAGAAGAGAATGCATAATAAAACCTCAAAATGAATCTGAATATAAGCTGTTCTCTCCCTTCCCCCATCATCCAGTTTATTTTTAGTCACTGCAGCATGAATATGACATTAGTCATTGTTCTGAGAGCTCCCTGTAGTGGTAGTGGTACAAAGCTCTCGATACCCTTTGCAGACAAGGTAAGGATTGTTCTGATTTAGAGATGGGGAATGCACAGCACAAAGAATAACCTGCCTGATACCACCTGCTGCTGGACACCTTCTGTGGAACCAGCAACATTCCCTAAAAGATCCCAGAATGACATAATGCTCTTAAACACTTCCACTACGTCTTAAAACCATTTAATAGCCTTTGAAATTACTGCTGAGCCTGGGAGGGTTAACTGACAAAATTCTGTTGTGAGATAAGCTGTTCACTTTCTGGGGGTTTTGTTAATTTCATTGTTTCTGTCATTTTAGCTTGCTGGTAAACAGTATAATTGAAATACAACTGGAGTGTATGATAAGTAACAAAATTGCTGTATTTGTGATTTGATAATTTGCAATTACTGATAAACGATAGTCAGAGAGTAAATCATTAACTTGCCAGTTAACTAATATATAACTTCAAAATAAGTATACATTCATGAAACCTCTGTTACTTGATTACTACTAACAGCCTTCTGTTAACTTCAGGGTGAATCTCTGCAAGGTTCTTATCTTTGCACCACTAGTATGAAAATGCATTACAAGCCCCAAATGGCCAAAACTACTTGGGCTGTGACAAGTACTTCTTATGGCTCTGTATTAAATTGAGAGAAGTGATTTTTACTGTGGTATTTGGAGAGACTTTCTTGTGGTGTCAGCTAAGACTCTTCATCTTCTTTTTCAGTTGTTTGGAGTCTTTTGGGCTGCATACAGTGCTGCATCATTACTAGTTGGAGAAGAATTCAAGACCAAGAAACCCCTTCTAATTTATCCAATCTTTTTATTATACATTTATTTTCTGTCCTTGTATACTGGGGTGTGATCTAGTGTAAGATGTGGGCAGAAACCATATTTCAGTCACTTGCAGACTGATAATGTGTAAGATTAAGAAGGCTGGAGATAATACAAGTGACTGTTTTGTATCCAGTTGTCAAGATGTTTTAAGATTGAAGAGCATATTTGTGTATATTATTTAATGAAGCAATTGTAGCTATATAGATTTGTATCAAAGTTCTAGGTTTGTTTAAGACTCTTCAGATTTTAATGAACAAAATAAAAGGACCTTGTGTTTTATAACAAAGCGTAGCAAAACTACAACTCAATACCTGTGCCAAAAGCACTGGGACCAGATTACTATATTCAAGAATTAAAAATGAGGAGTTAACTGTTAACAATCTCAAAGTGCAATTTTTCTTTTGAGCTTAAATACAGCTGGCTTTTTCTGGCACAGCAAATTCTGTAGATAATATATATTTATGAAACAGTCCTGATTGTTCACAGAATAGTCTGTATAATCAAGACAAGAAGATACTACTTTTAATTTAGTGCCTCAATTACTGTGATTTGGCTGTTGAGTTTTTATAAATTCCAATTTGTTTTCAAAACATGTATATACTGTGTATTTTGTATCTATGGCTTGTGTGTACCGTAAATACTCCTTGGTTAAGGATGTATATTGGGTTTTTAAAAATTGAAAATACAAGTATTTGAAGTTTTCAGTTACCATCTCTGACCAAAGGAGCAAGATATTTACCGCGTGACATAATTAATTAAAATGCATATTTAGAGAATCAAATTATTTTACTTAAAAGTATAAATTTACAGAGAAATGGGTGAACACCTTTCTCAACTCTAGTGCTGGCTTAATGTTGGAGAAAAAAAAGATGATCTATCAAATTTGTGTGATCTTTAAACAATGTTATTTTATGATGACAAAATAAAAATATTGCTTCCCTAACTTTGTTTTACAACATCTTGCTCTGTTTTGCTTTTAATAGCATGGTATTTAACATGCATCCTTTTTTTTTTTCTTGCACCAATACTATTAATCCCTTGTAAAGGGAAATAAGAAAGATTTGGAAGGCCAGATTCTCCCTCCACTAAAAAAGGCAGAGTTACAGCCTTAGTAACAGTTAGAGTCTTGCTAATTTTGACTCTCCAAGGATTATGTAATAATGTGATGACATGTTAAATATTTCCTGTGTACTGTGTTGATTGCTTATATAATGGTCCTTATGGTAAGATTTCTTCACAAGGGAAGTCCACTGAAGTTCATTTTGCATGGTACTAACGTAGGCATTTGCAATCTTCAGTATTTAGTATCAACACATAGCTCTGAAGTTGCTTTTTTTTTTTCTGGTAACAGAAAAAAAAGCATTTCCCATTCTCTCCCCCTGCCTTTTTTTTAATGCTACAAATAAAAATCAGCCAAGATGAGGTAATAGCAAGGGCTGTCTTCAATCCCTGATGGACATCTTTCCATAGCAGAACTGGAGTTTTTTAGACTGTGTAACTAGCCATCTTGGAAACTGATTTTTACCAGTCATTACTGATGCAAAATACATAATTAAATTCCAACTCTCCCACAGACCTTTAGCTCATTCAGTCCGCCTCCCTGGCTGATGCTTGTGTTGGTTTTAAATGGAACTACTTTAAGTTAGTGCCGGACATAAACTGTAGTGTAATACTTGAGCTTGTAATATATAAAAAGAGAAAAAATTGGTAAAGTGATTGACATTTCACCTGATTTTTGACTTCTGAAGGAGTTGTGGTGGAATTAATGCAAAGTGGTACTAAATCAATTTATACCAGCAGCAGCTTATTTCTAACCTACAAGTGTTTTGAAAGCATTCATGCCACGTTCTCAAAAAGGAAGTTAGAGTGTATTTTTAAAAAGCATATTAGCTTTGGAAGTTTGCATGATAATCTGGTTTTACCTCTTTTTTCATGACTTATATTTCTTTTTTTAACAGGAATATCCAACTATTATTATAAGACTCCACCCAGCCCCTGTGAATACGTTTAACTTCCGTCCCCACAAAGGTGAAGGGCAAGAACACTTTTAGGTTACAAGGCTGTCAGAGAGCTTTAATTTTAGTTCCTCCTTGCATAGTTGTTCATGAGGTGTTCTGTGCATCTGAACTGACTATGAATATTGACAGGATGCAAGAATGTTCTATTGAATCTCCAAATACCTCCCCTTCCAGTAATGTTCTGTGAAATTTGTAATTGCAATTTTAACTGTTCCTTTCCACAGACTTGGCACATGTGTAATATGCAATGTAGATACGCACTTAACATAGTACAGATTTTGTACACAATTGCAGATTTGCACCTTTTAATCTTAGTATCTTTAGGGTCACTTTTTGCATTTGTTGTGCAAGAAACATACAAACAGCTCTCAAATGATTCTGACAGTTTGTAATAACTTTGCATTCAACAAACTCATATTTTTAGATGAGGTATGTGTGTAAATACAAGATGTATTTTATAATCATTTTGAATTAAACTTGTTTACAGAACTCGTTTATGAAGCTCATTCATATTTACTGACTTAAGACCGAATAATTAATATTGATGAATTAAGACATGTCCATGTTCCTGTGCATGCCACAAATACATTGATGCTATACATGGCACCAATAGCTTTGAGGCTATAAATGAGTTTTTGTGATAATCGACATACTACTTCAGTCTGTCAAAATGGAAACTTAAGAGCACATCCATATAGCAAAAAAATTGCCTAAGATGCATTTGGCAAACCTCATCTTGGCATGGTGACATGGATATCACCCCTTGGTGAGACATGCATTTTGGATGATCTCCAGAGAGCAGCTAGATATGTGAATGTCTTGTTTCCTCTTCTGCCCATCAGACATACTCTGCTATTTATCAGAAAAATTATACTTACTTGAAAAGTTGATTAAATCAGTTGTTGCGACAACATACAGCTTGAGATCTGCTGTAATTTTATCATTATCCTTACTGGTGTTTAATGTTTTGCTTGAAGTACTGCTTCATAAGAAGCTTAAAAGCTGCTTATTTTGCTCTCAGGACAGTTTTGATTAGCCTGGGTGGCACACATACCCATGTGGGTTTGGTTTGGTTTGGTTTCCTTGTTTTTTTTCTTCACACATTGTATTTCTTAAAAAATTTCTCTGCTAGAGCAGCCTGTGCTGATTTGGGTCCTTCTAATAAAAGTATTTTCTAGAAAACTTTATATTTGAAAACTAGCTTTAAGACCATCAGTAGCCTAAAAGCTTTGTGAAATATTTTAGTATAACACATTATTTAGCTAAAATAAAGCCTGTGGCAGATAAGTAATGTACGTATAGGTCAGCTCAGGTAGGCTGAGCTATACAAATTGAATGGCTGTTTTAGTGGGTGAAAAGGGAAAATCTCAACAAAATACAAGCTGTTTTATTAAACTCGTGCCATTTTTGAGGCACTGCTTCAGAGCAAAATGCTGTCGTGGGTGCAGTGGCTCCGTGGGACCCCCCTTTCCAGGGCAGCTGTGCCTTCGTCCCTCCGTCCCGGCGCCGAGGCCGCTGACACCGGGGCTCTGGCACCACCCGGGTTCGGAAACAAAACCGGTGCCGGCGCCGGGCTGTGGAACACAAACCCGCGCTCCGCGTTCCCCGAGGCGGGGGCGGCGAAGGCGCTTGCCGCTCCTGAGCCCGCTTTTGTCCGCAGCGGTGAGGGCACGGCGGCGGTGAGGGCACAGCCGGCAGCGGGCCCGGGGCTCCGGGGACGCGCGGCGGGCGCTGCGCAGGCGCACAGGGCGGAGCGGCGCGGCCCCGCCCCGCGCGGAGCGGCCCCCCGGCTCCCGGCTCCCGGCCCCCGCCCCCCGGCGGGCCGCGGCCGCTCGGTTCCGCATCCGGCGCGGTTGTGTCACTTCCCGCTCACGCGGGCGCTCTCCCTTTCCCCCTCTCCCCGGACCCGGATGGTGACTGGCGGCGGCGGCTCCAGGGACTGTCAGTGAGCGCCTCTCCCCGGGCCTCTTGTCCTGAGGGCGGCGGCGGCGGCCGCGAAGATGGCTGCGGCGGCCTCCTGCTCCTCGGCGGCGGCGGCGGCGGCGGCGGGGCCCGGTGCCGGCCCGGGGTCCTGCGAGTGGCTGCTGCTGCGGGACGGCTGCCTGCGCTGCGACGCCGACGGGCTCTGCAGCCTGTGCTACCACCCGGCGCTCAACGCCATCCTGGCCGTGACCGCGCGCGGCGCCATCAAAGTCATCGACGGCACCTCGGGGGCCACGCTGCAGGCGTCGGCGCTCGGCGGTGAGCGGGGAGCGCGGAGCGCGGAGCGGGGCCGGACAGGTGTCGCGGCGGGCCGGGGCAGCCTCGGCAGGGAGCGCTCGGCTCGGCTCGGGCCCTTGCTGCCGGGGGTCCTCCCGGCTCTTTGTCGCCCCTTTTTGTTTTTCTGGCCTGAACGGCCTCCCCTGCCCGGGGAGGTGCTGGAGTCGCCGTCCCTGGAGATGCTTACGGAGAGACCGGACGTGGCACTCAGTGCCGTGGTCTGGTTGACATGGTGGTGTTTGGTCATAGGCTGGACTCGGTGAATCTCAGAGGTCTTTTCCAACCTATCTGAGGCTGTGGGTCTGTCTTCCTACTCTTTGTAGCAGAGATACTCATGTAGACAGCGCCGAGAAGTTTTATTTCTGTAAAACACATTGGCATGGCTACTAAAAGATTAAATAGGGATGGAAGGTTGCGATGTATAGGGTTGTTTTTTAAAATTTTGGTTGTGTGGTGTTGTGGATCATGTAACATTGAATTTTCCAAAGATTAGAAGCAGCATGTTAGGCAGGACAGGCATAGCTCTAGTTCTTATTAATATGTGATACTGTATTAATTTATTTATTGAGCCTTATTCTGGTTTTTTTTAAGAAGGCTTACTGCTTATAAGTGTCATTTGTCCTATGGCTTAAAACTATTTAAGATCAGAATCCTTCATGAAGTTATTTGGTGATGTGTTTTTGTATGTATTTGGATAGTTCCTCAGGCTGTTGACTATCTTGGCTGTCTCTGGTGGTAGTAACCATATCCCTGCTATTATGTTCAGGAGGCACGGTTGTGTGCTGGCATGACTGTGGAGGGTTAGACTGTAGCATCTCCATAACTATGAAGCAACTTCATTTGTTGACCGTTAGTATGTTTGCACTGTTAATAAACTGGCTGCACTGTAGAAAAAGATCCATATGCCATTAACAGCTTTTGTTCCTTGTTCATTAATGGCTTTTAAACTGTGGCACTTGCCAGAGTATTGGTGGCGGGTGGTGGGAAGGGTTATTTGTCTCCTTGTGAGCCCTTGGAATAGAAAGATAGGCTTCTTACCAGTTGTGTGCTTCCATGTTCAGGTTCTCCTTACATGTGTTGCTAATAAGATGCTGCTTTGCTGAGTGGTGGTGGTGAAAGGTTGTTTGCTGCCTGAACGTGGTACAGTAATGCCAAGAACTGCATGGGAATGCCATAGCCTAGGCAGTATGTACACTTTCACCTTGAAAACCAGTAACTGTATTGCAATGTCACACTGAAGAGAACAGGACAAAAATTGCTGATTTCCTTTCATAACTCAAAGTTGGCACATTGTATGTAAAGGTTAAGCATTTGGGGCAATTGAAAAAAAAAAAAAGGTTTGTGGAGTTAAGAAGGTGCCAGGTGCTTTTGTTGTCAGTTGCTTGCATGAAGAATGAGGGTCTTGTGTGATGTTTCCTGCATTGTTCAGGATTCAGATCACTCTGCTTCTATAATTCCCTTCTACCACGTTGTCTCCTAAAGTGCTTTTTTTATGAATAACTTTCTTTTCTTCAAGCTATTGCAGGAAGTTCATAATCGCTTTTAAGTTGCAGATGAAGAGGGCATAAATAGAGGACCTAATTTGTAATTGGCTCTCTGTGTAGGAGATGTTTAATTCTCAGATGCAGAAAAGGAAGCGAACTATAAATCAAAGTGATTCTACACTTTGCTGTGATAGAATCCTTGCAAAGGATTTGACTCAGTATTCAAAATGCTAATGGCAATTCTCCCCTAAATAGTAACTATTTGAAAATAACATATTGCTTTGCTTCTGCTACGTACATTCAGTCATGTATACTTCCTTTAGTGTCAGTCTTCTCTGTGACAGCATGGCTGTAAAAGATGAGTTCTACTCCTCCTCACATAAAACAACAGAATTGCTTGCAATCTACCCAAATTTTATCTGTGCAGTAGAGCTGATGATTCTATTACTGGGAAAAAAAATGATAACCTTAGTTTAGTTTGAAGAAACTTTAGATGAATTTTCTTATAGATTCAAACTGGCATGCCTGTCAGAAATCTGGTTCATCTCAGCAGTTGGTGTCTGTTGTGGCTATTAGCAATGCTGTTCACTCTTGTTCTCTCTCTCTCTTCCTCCTGTCTTTGGGAAGAGAAGGAGAAGGGAATTTAGCTGCTCTCTGATGTCTGCCTGCACTGTACAGCATGAGCTCTTTTAGTGTAAGATAGTAGTAGTTGGACACTCAGACCTGTAGACCAACTCTGCCCCTGCTCCCTCCCCTGCCATAAATGACAGGTCAAAGGATATTGTTGCTTCAGGGACTTCTGGTGCTAAAACTAAAAATAGAGTCTCTAGGAATTAAAACTGCTTCTCCTGGGAGACTGCTTGTCCTCCTTGGTAATTGAGGCTGCAGGTCTTCTGCCTTGCCAAAAGATTTATGTTGGACAGAAATGCTGTTGCTTGTTACCCAAAGAAAAACAAAATGTAGCCGGCCTCTTTCTAGAAAGCAGAGCCAGGAAAGGAATCTCCTATCAAGGCGGGATAGGGGAGAAAAAGAAACACCACCAAGCTTCAGTGTGTTTTGTATTTGCAGTCACAGTTCACTGCGGAAATATATATTAAGCTTTGAGCTCATTCTCTGTGAAAAGATTGAACCTGTGGAATGCTGAATGTGGTAGAGCAGTGGAGGCTGCCTTCGTTAGAATAGAAATGCAGATTGCTCTTTGGTGTGTAAAAGAGCAAGGCAAAAGATTCACAGCCAAAAGACAGTTCAGTTATAGATCAGGTCCAGACACTAGGATGTGGTCTGTGTGCTTCAGTTCCTCATGTGAGCGTCATTGATCTAGTGTATGTGGTGGTCCAGGGATTGTTGTTCTGGGCCCTGTCTGTAGGAATTCAATGTGGGTTATGGTTATTATTATACCATGCCGAATCTTCAGCAGCTCTGTCTCTTGAAAGTGTGTAATCATCTTTAATCTGTTTCCAGTATGATCCCTGTAGGCCTATTCAAGAGGACCAGGTGATCATTTGCAGCAGCCCAGAGCGTTGTAGTGCATAAAAGTAGGGGGAAAATCAGGTGACACTAACATTAAGCTCTGTCTTACCTGGTCACAAGGTTGTCCTTTCTATTCTGTCAAGACTGTTGCATGCACACTGTGCACTTCAGAGAACCAGACTGGGAGTGCAAGGAAAATTCTTGTGATTTCTGGGTGTTCAGCATTTCTGTTTATTTGCTAGTAGTGGTTAGTCAGGAATACTTTTGAATCTGTCATGCAAGTCTATCAAGTACTTTATTTTCCCTCTTAGATATTTAAATATTTCTGTGGTTTCAGTTTCAAGTTGAACACTGGTAGCCAAAAAGCATAAATGAGCAATTTCCAAATACAGCACTAAAGATGAGCCTTTTCCATGGCCTCAAATGAAGCAAATCAAAACAGCCAGACAAAAAAACCCTCTGAAGAATCTAAACAAACTTCCAGAATAGTCTCGAGTGACTCTTCTAGTGTTCATAGAGGTGTTTGAGTTATCAGTTCCTTCTATTTACAAATAAGAAAACTGCCTGAACTGGGAGAGTGCTGTAATTCCCAGAGAAGCTTGGGCAGGATTAGAATAAGAAACTAAAATGTACTGTCAGATGGACAGTGACCATCTTGAATGTTCCGGTAGGTATTTCTAGATTAATTTGGTGTAGCAGTAACTTGAGAGCCTCGTTTGCTAAAATGCAGTGTTTTGTAGCTAAGGCCTTCTAAATTATTGTAGAGGCCCTAACAGGAATCAAAATACAGACTTCTGAATCTGTAGGGGAAGGATCTCTTCTTGGTACACATGCACCAGTTCCTGCAGGGGAAACAGAGATTCTGCGTTATCATCAGAGGCCTCAAGGGCTCTTCCTCTGTCAGAAGAATTTAGAAGTAAATAGATCCCAGCCCAGGAGGCTCACCTGTGCCAGCAAGTTCAACACCATTGCATTCCTGTCAGAGTTTCCTTTTGGGAAGTCTTGTTTTTCTTTACCTGTCTAACTTCAAATTACAGTGCCTTGGAAATCTCACAAGGGGTATCCAGCTCTGTTTCTTTCTGATTCTTTTCCATGTGATGCAGAAGGCAAAACAAGAGAAAAAGTTTCTTTTTTGCAACTTGGGAGTCATAGAGGGAATTTACACTACTTATAATAATCTTTAGGAAGAAACTGTTGGGATACTGTCGTCCAGTTCTACACTTGACTTATTTGAAGACACCATCAACTGTTTTAACTGTTTGAAGCTCACTTGTAATACTGCTCAAGTTCTCCTTTGTTCCTCAAAATTGGGGCGAGTTTCTTCCATCTCTTTGTTTCGTATATTCTTTTGTTCCATTATGAAACAAAGATAATAATGAAACCTCTTGCTCTTAATACAGAATTTCTCATCACACAGGGAATATTGTCAAATCTAGTGATCTGCTGCAGCCCACCTTAGATATGAGCATACTTGGGTGACTGCTAATCTGGGTGAAGTACTTTTTAAAGAGATAATTTCATTGATCTATATGATCTTAAGATCATTCATGAGGAGCCTTAAGCATTTGAGAAAACAGAATAGGAGAACTCTTAAGATTTGAGTTCAGTGTTTTATACTAGCAAAGACTCTAGACTACTGTGAGCTCCATTTGTCTGCTAGATTAATCAGAGTATGTCAGACATCCCTTCTTACTTACCAAGCATCTTGCCAGACTGTCAAGATGCTATTAATTGATATTTCCAAGCTCTCTTGAAGCACATCTGGATTATCTTCTGCAGAAGCTACAATAGAGTAAAATTAGAGCTCCTTTCTTTTCACATGGCTTTAAAGGGATGTTTGCATGTGTATGTTTCCTGCAGGGATTCAGAAGTTATAACAGGCAGCAATGCAGGCATTATGTTATGTTGCCATCCATGATCACGAAACATTTTTTCATTTTATTGACAGATCATTCATATCTGGACCGATGGATTTGTGGCTGTCATTGCAACAGCAGTGCAGTATTATTAAAGGCTGCAGAATGTTTTAATTTCAGATAATCAGAAATATCCTAGACCTCTGCATATGGACCTTGAAAAAGGTCTTCTGCAGGAAGATGAATCCTGAAATGCTTTGTAGTGACCTGAAGAGGAAACACTGTGCTGGGATTTGTGTCAGGGATTTGAACTTTGACATCCTGCCCTAATTGTCTCACAGATAGTTAAGGCATTTCTCAATGATACGAAGATTTCTCAGGGAAAAAACTAGCTTTCATCTTAGTGCTGATTATTATCCAGTTTTGGTCAAGATAGCTTTTAATATGCCTATTTGATAAACCCTTCAGCTCAGATCCCAGTTATGTTGTTTACTGTGTTGTGTGAGATGTAGAAGAAACTTGGCAGAAATATATTCTGACAGGTAACTGATAGTTCAAGTCCAAAACATTATGGAAAAAAGCAGGTAAATCTCTGTTGGACTTGAAGTAATGAAAATATGGGGAAGGTTTTTACTGATTGCCTAGCCTAGTGGTCTTTAAAAGCCTGATCTTTTTACTATTCTGAACATCCTGGTGATCAGTGGTTTGGATCTAGCATACTCTCTTGTCATATAGTTGGTCCTCTCTGGCAGCCCAGCATAATGTTAGCTGGCCCAGTAGAGCCACTTTCTGAGACTTTAGTTACATGGTTTATTACTATGTATTTATGGTTGTTGTTGCACTGGTATCCATAACTTAAGTGAAATAGAACATCTAAAATTTTATAAGACAGAATATAAGAAAAATCTGTCCTAGATGAAGATTCACTTTAATTCTTTTTTAATAATGATTAGTTCTGATTTTTTTGGTATGGTGTTGATCTGTTATTTCAGTTTTTCTTTCCAAGTTACTTTCAAATCAGGAAACAAAGCTGTCCATCCTTGCTTTTATAAGCATTATTTTATTTTCCCTGAACAGCATGACATACTTCAAAAGTGTTTCTTAGGCTGTCTTGAAGATGGAGGTGAGGCTTGCAATCGTGTGGACTCATGGACAACCTTTGAGTGTATCAGACTGTCCCAGGTCATGTTGCAGGATAGCTTGTTGCAGGTTGTCTGTTCCAGTGGGATCACTGACTTCTCACAATTTTTTTAAAATTTGTAAATAAAAAATTTACACGTGGGTCAGTTCACTTTCCTGATGGTTCTTAAGTGATGCCACAGTATTGCTTTCTGCTGTTAGAAAGCTGTCCTTTAAATAGTTAATGCTCTCTTAATTGCACTGACTGCTTGCAGTCACCAGATGAGTGCTTGTCACCGAGTAGAGGTTTCAAGAAAGAGCAGCTATTGCTCTGAGTTCTTTCATTTTTGAAGTACACATGAATATTAACACTTGGAAGTCCTTTGCTGCCTTGTCTTTGGGAAGAGTATCAAGGTTTGGTAAGGACCCAGTGTACACTGCTAGTGAAAAAGTAGGCAGGAAGTCTGCAGAACATTTATTTTGAAGATTCCTGTGCATGTTGGGGAAAGAGCACTCCACAGACAAGGATGATAGACAATAAACATCGTGCATAACAAGTTTAAAAGTGTAAAATTATGGAAATAATAACTTATCTGTCACATCAATATAAACACTATTGTGTTTAAAATTTTCTTGAGGTATTTGCTAG
Organism: Monarcha castaneiventris obscurior; assembly: GCA_026261815.1. Classification (NCBI taxonomy): domain Eukaryota; kingdom Metazoa; phylum Chordata; class Aves; order Passeriformes; family Monarchidae; genus Monarcha; species Monarcha castaneiventris. The sequence goes on from JAMPIT010000161.1 coordinate 5,081,947, forward strand.
GGCCATTCAGTGAGTATTGATAACTTCTTAGTGTGTGACTTAAGAGGGAGTTTGCTTAAGGTGTCTTGAAAATTGGTAACATTAGTGAAAACATCCAGTCACAAGTGCTGGTTAATGAAGGCTTGCATAGCATACAGTCTGTCAGCAGTTCTTCAGTCCCCTGTACAGTTTGGGAAGGGAAAGCTGTTTGATCCACTGCACTTCTCTGATCTGACTGAGCATGAAGCAATCAGGATCTCCTCATTGCATTTGGCAGCTGTAGAACAGTTTGGTAAACTCTGTTTATTGGGCAACAGGCTGCAAAGATTGGTGAAAAACTCCGTATTGAAAGGAAGAGCTGGGAGGGTGAAGGGTGGGACTGAGAACTGTAATGGAGTGCCTGAATGACAGTGGGGAAAGGGTTAGGGAAGTAGGAAGCTGGGAAGATGGCAGTGAAGACTGGAAATAGTGTTTGATTGGACAATAAGAAGGCACTGTGGTTAATGTGGAGAAATGCTGTGGTAGACTTAGCTGACCTGTCTTCTGCAGGATCCTAGATTTCTGTTGTAATGTAAATTATATGTAACTCTGCCTGAGAAACTTTTTTTAATAGTGAACTTTTCCTGTTCAGTTTCCTATAGCGTTTGTGAGTCAGAAGTCACAAGACCAGCATTTTCCAGTAGATGATCTCAGGTTCCCTGTCCATGCCACAATGAGAAAGGAAAAGTCCTTATTCTGAATCTGTAGAGGAACCTGCTTCCCAGTACCTACAGAAGGTATCTGGCAAGGCCAGGCTTAAGCTAGCTTTTCTGAGTGTCCCTCTTCAGTGACAGAACTCAGGTTTAACTTAAGTGATCACCCTGTTGAAATACTCTTATGCTGCACATAAGTGTTTAAAATACACAAGGCCTTTTAATTTTGCCAACTTCTCTGAAGAATTTGAAAAGGCATTCTAAAGAACAGTTTCACTTATAAATTAAATATGCATGAATCTAGTCTGTTCTACTTCAGCTTCCCTGTGTAGAAGTAGTTAGTAGGAGAATGTGAGAATGCATTTAACAAACTTGAAATTCTCATAAGAATTTAGTGAAGTGTTAGCCTGGGGTACTGGGATCTGAACTAACTCATAATGCCAGAATGAGATCTTGGAATTGTGCTTGGAATATGAAATACCATCTTAATGCTCAATAGTTGCTGTATAAGCAAATGCTAGAGAAGTTGTCAAGAACTCAGCTAATAATATAAGTCCATTTCAGTGTCTCTATGTGTGCTGTGTTTCTGTCTCAAAAAGCATGTAATAGAACTAGAAACTCAAGGTGTGGAATATTTTATGCAAGTGAAACAGTATTCAGTCTGAAAAAGATGATGGGGATGGTTTGGAATGGGGAGATAAGAGAGTGAGAGCATGTGAATAATGAAAATTGGGAGTTGATTATTCAAGTACGGGAGCGGAGAGCATCCAAAGAAGTAACTATGCAAAATAGTAAAGTATGGAGCTCCTGGCTGCAGGGCATTGTGAATGCTGTATGTTTGTGGAATTACAACAGTGTTGGACAAAGTGATAGAAGAAAAACCTGTCAAAGCTCATTATAATAACCAAAATCCCTTTTGGCACCGAAGGTCCTTAAGCACAAATTGACTGGGACTGAGAGTGTTACAGGAAAGAACCATTATGTAGATTACCTTTCTTAAATTCTTCACTAACCACTTGGTTTAGACCACTGTCTTGGACAAAATGTGCTGCTATGAGCATTGTCCTCTGATCCACTATGGCTGCTTCTCTGTTCAGTACTTTGTTTTAAAGTAATGTCCAAAAGAGAAAGAGATAGGTAGTAACTCAGCAGTCTAAAATAGCTTTTGAACTACTGCTGCGTTAATGGAAGACTGCTGTTAAATTGTCTCTTAAACCTTTTTTTCTGCAGACTAAACAAGCCCAGTTATCTTAGTCTTTCCCCACATGTTGTATGCTCCAGCCCTCTAACTTCTTAGTACCCCCCTTCATGGGACTCTCACGTATGTGCTGATACCTCAAGTGGAGGAGCAGAGATGGAAGTGGTGTTCTGGATATGGGCTTCTTGCTGGTTAGAGGAGACTGATCTTTTCCCGTGGTCGTCCCCTCTGTGGTAACAGTTTGTTGCTGAGAGGATGCATTGCTGCCTCGTGTTCTGTCTGTGCATCAGGATCCCCAAGTTCTTTCTGTTGGGTTGCCACCCAGACAGTTTGTCCCCAGCTTCTCTTGATGTAAGGGATTATATTCTATTCCGGGTGTAGCACCTTGTATTTGTCTTCATTGAACATCAGGAGATTTGTGTCAAGCCATTCCTCTGTCTTTTTGAGATCCTTGTAAAAGGTAGCCCTGCCATTTAATGCATCAGCTGCCCTCAGTGATCTCCCATTGGTGTCATCCACAGTGTAAATAAAGGTGCAGCCTGTCCCACCATCCAAGACATTGATGAAGGGGGTGAACCATACATCAAGCTTTGTTGAATGCCACTCATAATTGGCTGCCAGCTAGGTGTTGTATCCTTAATGACTAACTTTGCACATGAGAATGTTTTTCACTTGCCTTATAACCCACCCATCTGCTTTTGAGAACTTGCTGCTTTTCCCAGCATGATGTCTTGGAATCTCATTACAATACTGGGGCTTGGAAGAGGGAGAAGCTAAACCATTTCCTGCCAGACAGTCTTGGGAGTTCAAAAAGTGCCATATGTGGAGATGTTTTCTCCTGTTACAGAGACTGCGGGATACATAATGGGTGAACTCAGATGCCACTTCAGGGACCAAAAGAGGAACTGGTAGTAAAATTTCATCTGGCAAAGTTTCTTTGTTGTGAAATGCTGTGATGGGACTAGCACTTGAAGAACGGGAACTTCCTGTTACTGAGCTGTGAAGTGTTCCTTGCCTGTGTCTGATTCTGGGTGGGAGCTGTGTAATCTGTCTGTCTTTTTGAAAGACAACTTCCCTGAAATTTTTTCATCATTTTTCACTTTAAGAAAAATTTCGAAGAATGTGCCCTCTGTGAGGTGTTTGCAGAAGAATTGTAGGGACTTAGATTTTCACAGTTTACCAGGACTTGCAGGAAGGACTCGAATACCGTGTGAAATCTCTCCTAATTTGTTCTTGGGATAATGGCATAAAGCTCTGTGAGCAGTTGTGTTCTGTACATACAGGGTGGCAGTGGTGTCAGATACATGGAGATCTGAAACCACACAGAGAGCACGGGCACAAAGAGCTCACCAGAGTCTGCCTGCTGATTCACTCTCATTTGAGTCTGTAGAGTGGAAGAAGACTCTGTGCCTGCAAAGCGAGTGAGATATGAACTGTCTTGATCTCAGTGGGGTTTTGTTTATGTTCTGAAACCTTTTAAGTGTTAGTTTCTGTTAGTAGTTGCATGAGCAGACACATCTAGTTAATATTCATGTGGCAGTCTCCAGTGCTTTGGCCCAGATAACGCATCTTCCTATTAATAAGGATTATTAAAACCAGCTATCATATAATGAAACTGATACTGAAGCAACTCTGTCCTGCTTGTTGCCAAAGGAAAAGATAAACTTTAGATCACATGTCTTGTTTTTTATTAACTAAGTCCAGTTTTGGCAAATAAGTGAGTTTGAAGGCACTTGTATTTATCTCCTTCAGTATTCTTGCTGTTTGGAGAACATTTTTAATTTTCTTTCCTGCTTCAGCTCTAGTGTGTTTTTTCTTTATTCAGTCATTTTGGACAGCTTTTCCAGGTGATATGGCAGATGAAGTTGTATGTATATAGTGAAATCTAAAAGAGAAAATGTTGCTTGTGTACACCTGGTTTAAGCTATTTACATAACTTGTCTAAAATAGGAACTTGAACTTGTGTTCATCTAATAGTTTCCTTTCTATCCCTCCCTCAAGTTTGAGTGTGTTTTTGTTTTGGGGAAAGGAGGGGCTCATGGAGTGCCTTTGTGATGGCAGCAGACTCCTTTGGTGAGGTGATGTTTAGTGGAAATAAGGGGCTGGGCCTGGACCTGGAAGATAAAACTACACAGTGGAAGTATCCACGGGGGATGTACGTGAGGAAGAGAAGAGGAGGAACAAGGGAGGATCTAACTGATAAATTCAGTAATTAGGAGCAGTCATGGCTTGATTTGGCCATGCTTTAGACAGCTTCTTGTTATGGCGTTCCCAAGTGCTCGTAACCGCCATGTCTTTGTTTCATTAGGGAGCTACTGATGTGGAATAATTTGGAGACAACTTTAGTTTTAGACCAGACTTGCAGTGATTTGCTCTTTATCCTCTTGTGTGACCCCTTTGCAGCTCATTTATAGTTGTGATTTTCTGTAGTATTAGTTCAAAATAGATTCCTGCAAATACAGTAAGTTGAACTTTAAGACAGAGTTTTCTTTTTTTTATTTGTACTGCAGAACTTCCTCAAATTGCAAGTGTTCTGATATGCTTGCCTTGGCAGATGTGTTGCTTAGCTAGCATATAATTAGGTGTTATACTTGCTAACTTTCGGTTGGTTTTATGATCACATGAAGTGGTAGCAATAGGAAAGGCACCTGCCTTGTAGCAAATGAGGACAACTGATATGTAAGGTTTTTTTAATCCCAGGTACATGTGAAAAATGTGTGAGAAGTAGCTGAGTGAGGTTCTAGCAGGAAGTGTTTTTGTCTTAAATGGAAAGGATGGTTTTGCTGTTCACTAACATGGCCTTTTCTTGAGTTTTGGGTTCTCTTTAAGTAGCTTGATGCTCAAATCCTATGGTACAAAATAAATGGAATAGCTGGAGCTTTTGATCTCCTGAAACTTAATTCATTTATTTTTCCCATGCTTGCAGTATTTTGAAATGAGTACTGAGATATTGTTTGGATATTTTAGTTTAAATTGAAAATACAGAAACTGGTATTGATGCACATAATGTATCTGCTCTGCTGGGCTGATGGGATTTCTGTTTCTCCAAAAATGTTACTTTAATTCTTAATTTAAAGGCCTAGTGGCATCCATAGATCAAAGTTATGAATGTTCCTTTAGATATTTGATTGGACTTGGATCTTTGCATTATGGAATTAGTGCTATGATGCATGTGTTTACCACTCTCACTTTATAGCTGCGGGTAAGTGTTAGTGTACTGTAATTTGGAACCTATTGGAGAGGCTTTTTTGCTCTGTATTGGGAGCTTCTTGTCAAGAAAATTACTGACTTTGATGTGTTTTGGTACCATTCCTGGCTAGCAGTTTTCAAGGTGAATTAACTTTCTTTTGGTATCACAAAAGATAAAGGTGTTACTGCCAGCATTAATCGACATCTCTTCAAGATGGTGGCCAAGCATATTCAGGTGACAGCCTCTTCTCTTAAGCTCTGTAGCTTTGAGGCTGAATCTATCTTTAGCAGAGAGATGGAGACAAACTTTTTCATTGTTCTGCTTCTTGAAACGCAAGGCTAATTCTCTAATTGGTTTGGTTCATCTTAATGCCTGCAGGCAAGGGGGCACAACAGATGCTGCTTACACTGGTATGAATTCCCCAAACAAGTTTGTTTTCTGTAATACTCTCATAGGTCAGATTTTGATCACAGGAAATTGCTGGTCTCTGTTCTCTTATTGTTTGAAACAAAGAAGGTGGAGGTGATGAAATGTTCCTTTTCTTAGGTTCTTAATTTCTGCAATCTGGTGTTTGTTTGGTTTTAAGTTTTTAGGTTGCCAGTTCTAATGTTGTAATAGATGACCTACCATAATGTAATATGCTATTGGATTTGCACTTCCAGCTTGCTAGCAGCCTGCCAGGTTTCCTCGTAGGAACTGACAAAAGGTTTAATGACTTCTTCGTGAGTTGTATTGTTTTTAATCCTGAGCAGATAGGCTGGAGATACTGGGAGAAGCTATAATTCACTTGTGCCAAGACTGAAAAGCAAAATCTTTAGAAACTTTGAATGACTGTTTCTTCTCCTACCACCCAAAATAAATTACAGCCGAAGAAATTGGGGCTAAAATGAGAGTAACATTGGGTTTTGATGATCTGCCTTAAGTAATTTAGTGATTTTATGTGAAACTTTTGACCTGTGGTTTGTGAAGATGCAGATCACTATTTATTGCTAGTAAACTTATTCAGGCTGGACAGGCAGGACATAATGTTAGAGTGGCACAAGTATGTTTTTCAAAGGGTATTGTCAGATTCTAAAATATTGATCCTGAGTTAGAAAGGACACTTATAACAATCCCTTGAGGATGATTTAACTTTTCTAGGCATAACTTCTAGGTTACTATTTCTGTGGTGGTGACTTTTAAATTTTTTGGTTTCCTGGTTCTCAATCTATTATTATAATCATATGGTCAGCCATATGTAGACTGTGTTATAGTATGTGACTAGTATTGGAATCATCTTGAAATGTGTTTCATGTACTTTTAAAATTAAACTCCTGTTTGCAAAAAGGCTTCTCAGCAACTCAGAGGCTATTCAGTGTAAACTAGTCAGTTACAGAATGTTTCTCTGGGTTTTGGAACAATATTAAATATTGATCAAATCATTTCCTTGAAGCTCCATCGACTTAGGCTAAAGGAGCTTGTTTTGTTTTTATGCGCCTCAAATAAAATAAAAACAGCAACTGTAAATAACTTTCTAGAGATAATTTGGCCAATCTTTCTGTCAATGTAACCGACCATTAGCCAGCACAGGGAAAATCACAGCTGGTAGGCAATATATTTCTTGTTCTGTAGGTTGTAACTTCTTACTTTGTTTTGTAATGGGGTAGAAATACTATGTTATCTGCCTCGTTAGTAATCTTCATTGGCTTCTAAAGATTTGGACCATTTACTCCAAGGATATTAGCTGTTTGCTGCTTTAGACATGAGGTTTCATTAACATACAAATCACTACAGAAATGATAAAATAAGAATGGTCTAGCCTGGAAAGCCACAGTGACTGGGGCTCCTACGGGCTGCTGAACTCCTAGTCACAGGGCATGAGCATACTCCTGTGCTTGACAGGAAATAAGGAAAGTGCAAAAGAAAGTGTTCATGGTGTTGGCACTGCCAGAAAGGGTGAGCTGCTTTTCCCATTTTCTCTGGGAGGGAGGAGAGAAGTGATGGGATAAAGAAAGTGTCCTGTAGTGATCCATCCCTTGGATCATACTGGACAGTCTGCACACACCATCATGCTGAGGTTTCTAGTCCAGTGTATCAGATACCGTTCAGTTTATTTGCATAATAGTTTCCAGTATATTGTTGACACTTATAAAAATATTAAAACACGTATTTGAATTTTTGTCAAAACTGTTACTTTCCTGTAGAATGGTTTACGTCCTTGCCTGCAGCTGTGTTGTCTGTAGAAAGTCTTGTGTGAGGAACTCCAGTGTATTGGCAAAAACACAGTTTGAAATTAGTTGATTTGCCATTCAGAGAAACCTTTTTTGGTGAGCAGGGACCAAAGACTTCATAACTATCAAGTGATTCTGGATTCTTGAAGCGTTTCTGACTGCTATATCAATGATTACAATTGCGGTATACTTAATGCAGGCAAGGGCATAAGTCCTTTGTTTTGCAAGTATATGAGTCATTGTTTCCAAAATCTTGGTGAGAAGGGCAGCTGTCAACTGTTCTTGACCTGCATTTTCAAAGAGCGGATACCACAAATGTAATGTGGTCAGATTCATGTGCCCTATATTTCCAGGAGTTTTAATTTCCATTTAACTCCATCAAATGTGAAGATGACAGAATTATGTAGCTGTCCTTACCTGGATGTTTTACTGTATGCTAGCTACCAAAATGGTGATTTTTAAAATTATTAAAATAAAAACAGTATCCAGTGTCTGAGGAAAGAGGAGAACATGGACAGGAATGCAAAATTTAACAAAATTTAACAAAATTTAACAAAACTCCTATTCCTGTGCGACATGAAGACATCTATGTTATCAATCCAGCATTTTCAGCTGCCGTTGGAGAATGTGTCCCTAAAACACACACAGTCCATTTCTGGTACATTGTCTGTGATTGAAAGCAGTTTACCTTCTATGCAGGTCACATTTTACATGGATTACATTTAGTTGTGCAGTCCAGCCAGCTTTAGACATGTAATAGTGTTGAGTAACAATAATCATTTTGGGGGATAATATCCACTGCCACAGCCTTTCCTTATTTATCTGCTGACAGTCTTCCTCCTCTGCCTTCCCCAAACTTCTCAAACCTGTTACTGACATCACATGTGCAGCACTGAGCATAAATGAGCTGTTGTAGTGTCTCAAGGAGCACATACCACATTGGTACATGTTGCATGCTGTACTTAGTTTTGAGAAGTTTAACTATTGTTTTGCTTGACGAAATGGTGTTTGTAAACCTTAAGGGTAATTTAGCAGTTTTGTCTCAGTGTTCATGCTGATTTGTACAATTTAGTTCTTACAATAAAGAACTACTGTCAGCTAATATCAAGTACACCAGGCATCTGCATTAAGCTTGAAAACACTAGTTTAGGTCTCCTGGTAGGAGGAGGACTTCAATTAATGGTTTCCACTGTAGGAATAAAATGGTTGTAGTTACTGATGGGATGCACAGATTTTGGTAGCTTGTTTTTTAATGTAGGAAATATAAAAGCTTGGTGAAAGTTGTAGCTAAAATGCTAAGTTTTGATCATTTCAAGAAGTAAAGATTTTGCCAAAGTGTTACATTACTTTCCATAATAGAAATTAGTGGTCTTTTCTATAAAAGCATTTTTCTAATTAGATCTTGCATTTTGTCTTTCCCTTTGTAGCTAAACCAGGTGGACGGGTGAAATGTCAGTATATTTCTGCTGTGGATAAAGTGATCTTTGTGGACGATTACGCAGTAGGATGTAGGAAAGATCTCAACGGTATCTTACTGTTGGACACAGCTCTGCAAACGCCTGTTTCAAAACAAGATGACGTGGTTCAGCTTGAATTGCCAGTTACAGAGGTAAGATGTGGAGGGGGGAAACAAAAAGAGGTATGTAAATAACTGTGTCAGAAATACTGAAACCAGATATTTGACTCTGGGTTTCTACAGTGATATTAATATTAACACTTAGTAATGGAAAAGTTTCTTAGTTATTAGCTGTCATAGGGCCATAGCTTTTCACAGTTACCTGTATCTCAGACAAATAAGAGCATGCCTCAAGACCACATTATTTCAGATGAAAACTTTTTAGTGACCACAGATAAGAACTCACTTCCCCACCTTTGTCAGTGCTTGTGTATGGAATCTGTGTGCACTTCTAGGAGTCAGTCTGGGCTGTTAGGTATCCCTGATTATTTTGTTGTTGTTTCAGGGAAACAGTGCCAGAATCTAAGTTTTCTAGCAAGGTCAGCTGGCCTAACAAAAGACTTTTTTCTGTTTAAATCTGGCTTCCCTTTTGTTTGGATCAGCTGTGACACAGTTCTTGAGCATTTAGTATCACTTTAAGAGAAGCTAATGTAGACATTTCTGCTTGGAGTGTAATGCTTAAGATTTTGTTGCATTTGTTTATCCTCAGCATTGATGTAAATTATTTATGTGTTCCTGAAGTATTGAATAACAGGTGCTTACTGTGAATCAAGAATGTGTGTGATATGTGAGGTTTTTAACTATGCGACTTGAGTTGGAGTAACAGCAGTAAAATGTTTCACAGAGGACTCTGAAGAGAGCTTCCTGGGTTCCTCAGGCTTGCTGCCCACTGGTATCACTTTTACACCCTTTGTGGGTTACTAAAGAATCTTGGTATGTGTGGCTGAGTGTGGAGAAAGTGTCAGAGGTCAGGATTTCCTTTCATGAGGTCTGCTGTGACAGGCTTGCAGTCTCACATGGCTCAATACAACCTATAGGTTTGTGTCAGTTTTTTGGCACAAAGATTCTTTGGTTCTAAAGAGCTTACAGACCCTTATTTACAGCACTTCTTTGTAAAGATCCTTCCTGTAGAAAAAGAAATTTGGAGTTCAGTAGGAATAGCTTTGGGAGGTTCATCACCAGATCAGTGAGGTAGGAGACAAAACATTATCTGTCTTAAGTTCTTACTTTTAATTTTAAAGAGGTGGTAACCCAGACCTTGGAAAAATTTAGTAAATATTAAGCAAATGTCATACAAACACATCTGTCCACCTGTTTCATCATAGAAAGGTCAAGAACTTTTATTCAAGGAAGAGTGTTTAGTTTCTGTTTGTCTCTAGAACTTTCCTGCAAATTTTTCCACTTAATTTAAGTAGTCTTTTAATATGTTTGATCTGCTGGTAGTGCAGTGCACCTTTATGCATTTCTAATTGTCAGCATTAACAAGTTATGAAGCAACCTCTATGTTATTTTGAATTACCTGTAGAACACTAAAACTTAGGAACTTCCACAGTCTATTTGTTGTTCTTCTGATACAACCTTAGCTAGGGGACTGGTTTGCCTTATTTCAGCCTTTCTTCCCCTTAATTTCCCAAGGATATAACCAAGGGGCCATTTGGTCTGTTCTGTTTTGAGCAGTTTGTGGTTGTTTAAAGGACTGTCTGCCCATTGTCCTTGGGAAATATTTCCCTGTGTTTGCAACTTGAATGAATTCCTATCATATTTTACAGATGTTAACCCACCTAAGAGCAGATTTAGAATACTCTGGGCCTTGTACATTCAGCATACCTTTTAAATCTTACCTGTCAACATGAAGTTAGCAGACAGCGGGATAAGCTCGAAACAGATGAGACTTGGAAGAAAATGTCTATAAATGGATGCTTACAGCATTCTTTTCTAGCTGCATTATTTCTGGGTTTTAAGAACTAATTTCTGAACTAGCCTGGGATTTTTTTTTTTGCCTCATTTTTCAGCTTCATTGTATTAGCATTGTAAGTAATTTATTTCTAGTTCTGTTGCAGTGTTGTTGCTCTCATTATTATCTACCTTTTTGAAGATACAAAGTTACTCAGAAAATGTCAAGACTTTTGTTCTTGCTCTCACTTTTTGTCCTTAAAGCTGAGTGAATCCTTTTGAAGAGAAAGCATTGGGCCGTAATGTGTCCTCATTGCTTGCTTTAATAGATCTTCAGTTTTAACTTACATGACTGACTTGTTTAACATTTGGTAATACTGCCCTTGAGGGAATTTGTGGTAATTCCTGTTGCCATTGCTGAAGTTTATTGGTTGGCCTATTAATTTGGAACATCTTACTCAGCTCTGGATCTTTTATGGGAATTATGCTGATACAATATATGATAAAGTAGGATATGGCAAAGGACAGTCCCTGGAGTGATGAAACAGGCATAATTCGTGTTGTAGTTATTCAGCGTGGATGCTAACTTTGCTTCCACATCTGCATTTTAGGCTCAGCAGCTGTTATCTGCTTGCATAGAAAAAGTAGATGTTTCTAGCACAGAGGGATATGATTTGTTCATCACTCAACTGAAGGATGGCTTAAAAAATACCTCACATGAAACAGCAGCAAATCATAAAGTTGCAAAGGTAAGAATTTGTCTCTGTACTGTCTAACATGGATTCCCAAGTCTAATTTGTGTGTCAGCCATTGAAACATACAAAATCTATGACTCAGTGTGGTGGATTTTGTTTGAAGACAGTGGAGTATATTATCTGTTCCTTAGTTTTCTCTGTGAAGCTTTACTTGGTAAGAGAATAAACAAGATTAGTTTCTTGCTGATAAAGTCAACTAATAAACCCATCTGAGCTTAAAATTTGAAGTTACTGACTTTTCTTGCGTTACGTATGTGTTGCTTTTGTGTGGTGTTGTTGTATTTCCTAATAGAACATGTGCTTGGTTTTGGTTTTGACACTTCTGTGATCTGTTTGTTGTTTAGATGTTAAAATTTTAAAATGTAGACATTTTTTTTCTTATTCAGTGGGCAACGGTTACGTTCCACCTTCCTCATCATGTTTTGAAGTCTGTCGCCAGTGCCATTGTAAATGAACTCAAGAAGATAAATCAAAATATTGCTGCCTTACCTGTAGCATCCTCTGTGATGGATAGGTTATCTTACCTCTTACCCAGCGCACGGCCAGAGCTTGGTGTGGGACCTGGGCGATCTGTGGACAGGTATATTAAGACAAAATAAGTGACAAATTTGACCCCTTAGTTGTATCAGAATAAGCTCTTAGATGGCTTTAACTTTCTTGCCAAAGAATTAGTCCTATCTGTGCTTTGTTGTTCTTACACATACAACTAATTGACTGTTAAATGCATGTGGTGCCATACATATTACTGAATTTAGCAAAGCCTTTATGGATGCCACAAGACTGTCTGGATTTCAACTTTAATGCCAGGCAAATTGAATTCACTTTGCTCTTAATCCCAGCATATACTTTATAGAGGTAACAATTGCAGCATTAAATACATACTACACTGTATCCTGAAGTCAATTCATTTTCCTTCATGCAAGAAAGTCTCATGCCTATGTTTTATGGTTTAGAAATTTAGGAAGTTACCTTTTCAGACCATTATATATGCTACTTCTCTACTCTCTAGTCACCTGGTATGTATTTGGAATCAGAGAACATTTTACCTCAGATGGTTGCTTTATCTCTTTCTGATCCAAGTGGTCACGTATACACAAGCGAGTAATCCATTATTTTAACCTTCATAAGCTGAAACTAATTAGAATACTGGTAAATCCTCTAAGTCTGTAAATTAATTCTTTCTTGAAAGTGTCTGTACAAATACAATTTTGCAAGTGTGTTATCATTTCTTGTACCTCAAATAATTTAATCAATTTGATTTCATCTCTTAACTTCCCCTCCCCAAGCCTTCAGGTTCTACCTGTACATCACCATATTGTATTTTGATTAGAGCTCTCCCAAGATCTGTCTCTTGAGCTGGTATAATGTCAAGCTAAGATAGCTCTTATGTGGGTGTTGCTAGAATAGATTACTTCCTTGGCAGGAAATGTTTTAATATTTCCATTCCTTTATAAGACAGCAAAAATCTCCTGAAACTGAGGAGCAGAAACAGGAAATAAGGCACCTTTCCATCTAACAGCACTAGGTCTTGGGAGAACAAAATCCTGTCAAAGAAAAGGAAAAACTGATACTCATTTCTCATGTACTGTTGCAGATGAGCGACATGCACTGAGTGAAGGTGGAAAAGAGAGGAACTTCTTTGCTCTGTAACTGTTGAGTTGCAGAGTTCATATTTTGGGACTTAGTAGTTTAAAATTTATAAGTATTATAGTATGTAGTGAGTGGTGGCTGTGGGGGGGAGGTTGTACCATGTATTCAGTTAAGCCTAAAATATTGCTTTAGATTTTTTTAAAATATGCATATTCATATCTGTTTAACTAAGAACCCCAAATTTTTGTAGTCGTTAAAAAAAATATCCAACTCTCTTGCAGTTCTTTTGGTCTAGATTCTCCACCCATCTTAGATGCAGAATAGCTTTGGGTATCTGAGGCTTTTCTGCAGGTAGATCAAATAGGCTATCTGGAAGCTTATTTTATTAATCCTCCTTTAAGGCCTGTAGGTTATTGTATGGTTTTTCATTTTTTACTGGGGATGTACTTTGAGCACCCAAGTGAGGGATGTTTGTAACTTTCCTGTAATAGTTAATTATAATTTTATGTGTAAGTTATAGGTAGCTATTCGTGCTATTTCTAATGGTTACTAAAGCACTGAAAGTATGTCATTAACAGTTTAGGTTTTAAAATTTAAGTGGCAGTTTTGGGTAATGTAGAGTTTTTCACCTCTCTAGGTCTTTGATGTATAGTGAAGCTAACAGACGGGAGACATTCACTTCATGGCCTCATGTGGGTTATCGGTGGGCACAGCCAGATCCTATGGCTCAAGCTGGATTCTATCACCAGGTAAAAGATTCCGTTGTACTTAGTATTTGTTCCCTAGGTGGGAGGGCAGAGGAAAAAAGGTGGTGATGTTTTTTAGTGGGTTTTTTTTCCCTGCTTTTTAATGGATCCATTCAATTATAGATAAACCATAAAAACTTTGTCATTTAGCTCTTTTTTTTTAAGTTTCAAGGGTTTCAGTGCCTTGAGTTTGCTTCTTTTTTTTTTTTTATGGATCACAGAAAGTACTGTTCTGACTTGAGCATATAAAACTTTTCCACATATCAGATTGACCAGAGTTAAACAACAATAATAAAGATGAAATTGGTGGTTATGTAGAATGTCTTTCTCCTTGTTAGACTGTTGAATAAATAATCCTTTTTATAGTACAAGTAAAGCAAAAAAGCAGTAAGCTTGGCACTGGAGTTCTCTAACCATGCTTTCCTAGTAGAACTTAAATGGTATTGTATCAAACAGAGGTCCTAGATCACATTAAATTGTTAGGCTTAGTGAATAAAGACCATCTCAATATTTTATTCCACTACTCTTGCTTATTTCCATTTTTCATTTTTGAAATTACTTCTGCTATAAAAAAATAAATATATAATATGGATTTAGATAATGATGGCTGGGCAGTGCCTATCATTTGACAGCAATATTGTTTGCCTCATTATGTCAGCTGCAAAGCCTGATAGGTGCAAGTGGATGAAGTTTTTGGATGATTTCTTAAACTTGTACAGAAGGAGAAATGCAGGGAATTCATATGTGGGAATTGCATCTGCATATTCCCAAGCATGTCTTAAAATGAGGTCATGAAAATACAAAATTTTAAGAGAATGGAAATTTTGATTGTTTTTCCTCGGTTACTTCAGGTAGTAACAACTGCTCTTTGCAGAGGAGTGATAGAGATTACTTTATGTCTTAAGAGATTCGTTGGAATATTTTTTAACCTGTGTTTATCCAAGCATTTATTCTACTGCAGTTCTAAATGTTTTGAACCTTGTGAACTTCTGCCAAATGAAAAAAAATCATTTCTGTTCTATGTTTGTGGTTTGCATCCAATGACTTGCATGAATGTTAGTTCTGGATCTTTTCTATAGTAATGTGTATCCTTTTTTATTGTGAAATACTGCCACTTTGTAGTATATAATTTGTGGTCTTTTACATGTTTGGTGTGATGCTTTAGTATGTTGCTAGAAGGAAAGGACTTGATCACTTAGTTAAAAGTGTTTCATAGTACACAGCTGTATAAATTTCAAGTGTTTCTTCCTATTTTCATAGCCTGCTTCATCAGGAGATGACAGAGCCATGTGCTTTACCTGTAGTGTGTGCTTGGTGTGCTGGGAGCCTACAGATGAACCTTGGTAAGTCTAATGATGTTTGAAGTAGACTTAATTCTGTGCTGAAGAGGGTAGAAATCTCCGAAGGTCAAAAATCAATGTATCTCAGTGGTATTTCTGGTGAGTTTAGGACAAGTCATTGACAAGCACCGGTTTCCAAAATGATTCCATGGAATAAATTACAAAACGATTTGATGTACTATATAAAATATCTATAATACTAAAATAAAAAATTTGTAGTTGAATTTATTTCTTAATTCTGATTTGCTATTTCATTTCAAATTGCTCCTTGAAAGTTGTCAGCCAATACTTCTGTGCAGGGATCTAAACTGAGCCTTCTGTTTGACTGTGACTAGAACACATCTCTTTTCAAGTTCAAAAACTGCCATGGCTATGTATTACATATTTGCCTTTCATGTGAAGCTGCAGCATCCATTACTGGTTTCCTGAATCATCTAAAATTGTGCGTAGTGACAGAAATGTGGGACTTTACATGGATTAAAGAGTTCTTAATGCAATTTTTTCTTGATTAGTTGGTAATTTATAATCTTTTCTTGAACACACTGGATTCCTGACTTGCTGGAAACCTTTCCTTGTAATATTATCTTCATAGTTTTTGTCTACTCCTTTCATTTACGATTTTCATGACATTTTGTAGCTGTGTGATTGCTCTTGTCATATCTCTGCCTTAGTTGTATATCAAGATTAGGTTTTTTCCATGCTTCTTGACATTAAGGACTGTTTTCAGTTTTGATTTATTTATTTGTGGATATAGAACTAAAAACGGGACATTGCTTCTAAAGCTGCTCATAACACTGGAGTTTTAATGTACGTTAATTTATGTGCATTAATGTGCTTTTCTTCATGGGGACATGATTAGCTACTGCCTATATAACAATTATTTTTTTAATGGACTAATTGTATTAAGAGCACTGTGTAGATTGATCCATTTGAACATGAAAGTGCATTGAGTGATCTAAGTCTTTAATACAGTCTGCTGTTGAGAATCAGGGAAAGCTGTAACTTCAGAACTCTCTTGTATGGTTGACTGCTATACAGTTCAAACAGTTCTGTTTCAGCTTCACTTTTAGGGCTTAGCTTGTATATGCTGTGTGTGGTTTTCACGGTAAGAAATCAATATTTTCTGTGTTTGTTTTTAATCTGAAAAGGTCTGAACATGAGAGACATTCCCCAAACTGCCCATTTGTCAAGGGTGAGCACACTCAGAATGTACCTCTTTCAGTCACGCTGGCAACAAGTCCAGCACAATTTCCCTGCACAGATGGCACTGACAGAATAACCTGCTTTGGATCTGGAAGTTGCCCTCATTTTCTAGCTGCTGCAACAAAACGAGGAAAGATCTGCATATGGGATGTTTCCAAACTTATGAAGGTATGCAATGTAAACAATCATTTTTCATCTAATCTTTACTGATTAGGCAAATCTTGATTCAAAATTAAATGCCTTTTCTGGTTTTTTTTGTTATTTCTCAGGTCCACTTAAAATTTGAAATCAATGCATATGATCCTGCTATTGTGCAGCAACTTATGTTATCAGGAGAACAGAGCTCAGGGGTTGACTCAAGGAGACCAACACTAGCATGGTTAGAAGATTCATCTAGCTGCTCAGACATACCAAAATTAGAAGGAGACAGGTATGCCAGTCTACAAAATTGGAAATATGAAATGCTGCTGTGTAAGTGTTGAATGCCATTTAGCGAAGTCATGCTTTGTGAAACATAAGATCGGTAATTTTCTTTTCATGGAAAAAATATTTTTAGTCACTCTGTATTTGTACACAATTCAACACTTGAAAAAGACTAATCTGAATGTCTATTTTTTAAGCCAGTTTCCTGCTGTTCCAGTTTTTATACTCCACTAGCAGAGAGATTGCAGATCTCATTGCTGCCCTATGCTGATGTTTCAGAGGCAGAGAAAAAAGAAAAAGGAATCTTAAGTTTTGGATCAGCTTTTCATTTTAGTTATGGATTATACATTTCAGGTTTTGAAAGTAAAGGCTCCTCATGGAACATTCTTTTCTCTGGTGCTTCTCCATAATTTCTGGTTATGTTATTCTGAAAATAAACTGTGTGGATGTGCCAGGAATTTTTACTTCCTTGCATACCTTTATTACATGCATACAGACTCTGAACAATTAGATAGTCCTGTTGCAAGGGTTTGGATAAGCTACAGGGTATGCCAGTGCTTAGAAAGTGTGACATGAGAAAAA
Organism: Monarcha castaneiventris obscurior; assembly: GCA_026261815.1. Taxonomy (NCBI): domain Eukaryota; kingdom Metazoa; phylum Chordata; class Aves; order Passeriformes; family Monarchidae; genus Monarcha; species Monarcha castaneiventris. The sequence continues at coordinate 5,099,204 of JAMPIT010000161.1, forward strand.
GTAGTATTTCACTCATGCTTCATGTAGAACAAGAGCTCCTGGTAAGAAGCTCCCATACTTCTTACTGGGAACTCTTGTCTGGTATTGCCAAAGCTCGAAAGAGTGAATAACTGTTGGAAAAATTAGAACAAAAGGTGTTTGGGGAAGTGATGCTAGTTTTCTGACTATTTCTTCTTCAGCATTTAAAAGAAACTAAGAATACTGCTACATGCACAGGGAGGTAAATCTTTGGTTTTAAGCTTGGTATGGTATCTCTAGTAGTGCAGAGCGAATATGAAGCTTGCTCTTCTGAAGACATGGGCAATATCGTCATGTGGGGCCTAACAGCTGCCTGGACTTTTACTGTAGCTTTTAGGGCTGTGAACTCCTTAAGAGTCAAAGAATTAAACCAATTTTAAGAGCTGGATAAAGGACAGTGCAATCATACTCCTCAGAACTAAGCATCTTTCATTCCATTTAACCTACATGAAATTTACTATCACTTCTCCGCTTAAGGGGAAGCTGGATGAGAATCAAAGTACTAAATTGTTTCTGTCCTGTTGTGAAGTGAAGGTTGATCAGGTTTGACCCAAAAAAGGTCTGTTTCTTGGTTATGAGGAAGAAGCATCCCGTTTGGTGAAGTTTGAGGGTCTGACTTGGTATTGTGAGTAGTTATACCTGAAACTGTAAAGGGATTACTGTTCTTCCTGTGTGTAAGCAGCCTGTAATGGGAAATAATTTCTTTCACTGGAGAAGTCAGATGCATTAATTATTCATATATTCTTAGAACTACGCAGGGACCTATTTCTCCTGAAAAGATATCTTGGACAGAATCTGTTTTTATGACAAAATGATGAATCTGTCAGTATTTTTAAAACCAACACACTATTCATACCTTGTTTCTTTACTAGCTTCAAAATCGTTCTGGTAGAATTGAAGAGCAGTCTGTCAGCTCCACTTTACAGAGATTATTTTGAGGAATTTGAAGATGTCGATATTAATTTTTAGATGTCCCAATTGTATGATTTTATTTTTCTTGGAATGATTCCTGAGAACTGGCTTTCATTTTAATTCCATTTATGCCTGAATTGTAGGAATACAATAGTAGAATGAGACAAAAAGAAATCTGGTCTAATGGTTCGATAATGGAGGAAAAACGTCTTTATGTTGTAGGTGTCTCTGATGAACTCATCAACGGATGAACAGAGCTGGCTAAAAGGAATGGCCAGTTTTAGTACACATTGTGTTTTTTCCTAATTTTTACTAATTTAATTAAACATGCAGTTAGAGTGTACATGGTGTCATTCATGCATTATTTTTTTTCAGTGATGAGTTACTGGAGGATTCAGACAGTGAAGAGCATTCCAGATCAGAATCTGTCACAGGTAGGTTATATCTGATCTGTTGTATATATAGTAGTTAAGAGGTGAAAGGGGAAATTCTTCTTTCAGGCTTTTAAAAAATTGCTGTGAAAACTAATGATATTATATTCATATGATAAGTATTAGAAAAAAGGAAAAGGATTTACCTTGAAAGCAATGCCAGTATTTAAGGCACTGTTTGTGTGGGGGAGAGATAGCATACAGGAGGAAAGAAAAACTGCACTTTGTTGGTTAATAAATGTCTTTTTTGAGAACAAGCATTGCTTATCTTGCTGTCAATAAAGCACACAAACCAAGATAAAAGAACTTTCTTAGAACAGGAACAAATTACAGCTGTACAAAACCCTTTAAATTCAGGGGATTGCCAGAAAGAGTTCCTATGTCTTGATTGTTTCCCTAAGGGTATGCATTTTGATGAAGTATTTCTCTTCCTGGATAAAGATTTCATATGGAAGCAGAACAGTGCTATGCATGGTGTTCTTGTGTTATTTTCTTAGAGGTTGAGTCAGAAATGTTGATGGAGGGAGGATTACATGTTTATTTACTATAATCCAGTTTACGTCTTTGAGTAAGGGTCACCAAGGGGGGGGGGGGGGAAGAGCATGAGATGTAGAAAAAGATACTTTTTTTCCAAAAAACAGTAATAGATGTAGTATGATTGCTGTTTTGTCTTTGAGCATTTATATTATGTTAAATGTTTTTGTTTTAAAGGGCATACATCACAAAAAGAAACTATGGAAGTCAGCCTTGATATAACAGCTCTCAGTGTTCTTCAGCAACCTGAAAAACTTCAGTGGGAAATTGTTGCAAATGTTCTGGAAGACACAGTCAAAGATCTAGAGGAACTTGGGGCAAATCCCTGTTTGGCCAACTGTAAGAGTGAAAAGATGAAGGAAAAACATCTAGAACAACACAACATTCCCTTTCCTTGTTTGTTAGCCGGAGGTCTATTAACATACAAATCACCTGCTACCTCTCCTGTTAGCAGTAACTCTCAGAGATCACTGGATGGCTTAAGTAGGACTCGAGGTGAGAGTGTCTCGGAACAGGGATCAACTGACAATGAATCCTGCACTAATTCAGAACTGAATTCCCCTCTGGTAAGGAGGACTTTGCCTGTATTGCTGCTATACAGCATTAAGGAGTCTGATGAAAAAGCAGGAAAACTCTTTTCACAGATGAACAATATTATGAGTAAAAGTATACATGATGATGGTTTCACAGTTCCACAGATCATTGAAATGGAGCTGGACAGTCAGGAACAGTTGCTGTTACAGGACCCCCCTGTGACTTACATTCAGCAGTTTGCAGATGCTGCAGCCAACCTGACATCTCCGGACTCGGACAAGTGGAGCTCTATGGTTCCCAAGCCTGGGACTCTGGTTCAGTGCCTGCGTCTGCCAAAGTTTGCAGAGGAGGAGAACCTGTGTGTGGATTCAATCACACCTTGTGCAGATGGAGTTCATCTGTTAGTGGGACTGCGGACTTGTCCTGTCGAATCTCTGAGTGCAATAAATCAAGTAGAGGCCTTGAATAATTTAAATAAATTAAACTCGGCACTATGTAATAGAAGGAAGGGGGAACTAGAATCAAGTCTTGCTGTAGTAAATGGCACAAATATTGATGTAATCCAGCATGAGTCACCAGCAGATGTACCAACTCCTTTAATAATTCAACCTGAACAGAGAAGTGTTAGTGGTGGATATCTAGTGCTTTATAAGATGAATTATGCCACTAGAATAGTTACTCTAGAGGAGGAACCAGTAAAAATCCAGCATATCAAAGACCCCCAAGACACAATTACCTCAATGATTTTGCTCCCACCAGATATACTGGATAATCGAGAGGATGACTGTGAGGAGCCTGTAGAGGAAATACAATTAACTTCTAAAAATGGCAGTGGGAGAGAGAGAAGATCTGAGATCTCTACTCTTGGGCACCTGGTAATAACTACTCAGGGAGGATATGTAAAAATATTAGATCTTTCAAACTTTGAAATTCTGGCCAAAGTGGAGCCACCTAAAAAAGAGGGCACTGAGGAGCTGGATATGTTTGTCTCTGTGATATACTGTTCGGGCACAGACAGATTATGTGCGTGCACCAAAGGTAAGACTTTTCTTTAATTTTTTTTTTAATTATTGATTTTACTGTATTTGGATTATATTACAGAATTTAGAATCTAAATTGCAAATTCCACTGAATTTACATGCAGTTTAGTGGTCTAGAAAGCAGGGACTCTACTTAATTCCTCACCTTAAAGGTCTGTTTTAATCTGTCTGTTTTAGAATGGCAGTAATTCCTGTGTGTGTCTAATTCCTACAGAGGCACAGATTTCTTAAGTCCAAAACAAATAGAAGTAATTCTTGTATGAATTATTTCTATGATAGAGAAATCACATATCAGAAAAATGTCTTCTGCCTGTAATGATGATATTCAAGAGAGCAGAGAAGATAATGATTTTATAACTTATTCAAGTGTATCTTCATTCAGGTAGCATGCTGCTGGTTCTGCTTCAGCTTTTTGCAATTGGGACTATACTATCTTAAGTTTTAGAGCCAGACTATCCATGCAGGGTTCTTAAGTCTTTTCTTCCAAATGAACAAATGCATTTTGGGAAAGGGGGCAGGAGTAGAGTGTGACTCAAGTCCAGGTAACAACTACTTTGTAAAAGTCCCTAAACTACCACACAGCTCCCTGCTTCCTTGTGTCACATTGGAGCCCTGGAAACAGCTCTGGGTGTCATCCAGCTGAGTTCCTCCATGTCCCAGTGTTTTATTTAGTTCTCCTGCAGTTGATTGCAGCTCCACTGGAAATGCTTAGGCTCTCAGAGGGGCTAAGCTGATGGGATGGTTCATACATTTCAAATAGATTCCCACCAGTGTCATGTTGAGCTGCTTCTTCACTAGGAGAATTGAAATTGATACCTTTTTTCCTTTCATGGTGGTGTCATGCTAATTACAAACACCTCTCTGTGAGCAGCTGTTAAGTCAGATTTACTTGTTATTTCCAACAGATAAAGTCAAGTTTATAGTAGACATTTCAGTTTTCTTAAAGGCTCCATGTTTGTCACTCACCTACCACGATTTCTGGAAGTGGGCATTTTAGATTTTCTTTCTAAATATGAATGAAAACATTGGAAGTTAGTAACTAGTATTTATGTTTGCAGATTCCCAAGGGTAACATTCATATTTGCTAAATTGTTCTCTTTTGGTGACTGCTTTCGAAGAAATATCTATTAAACTGTTTCCACTATATTTAATAATGCACACTTTTTCCTAGTTAAAATAGAACTCTTAACTGAAAGGTTGATTGCCTTTGAAAACTTTTATATTATATCCATGTTGTAATGTTTTTACCTTATACTTTGCTGATCAAACTGCAATCTCATCGAAAAGACCTCCAAACAGAATTTTTTTTTCTACAGATTTTTATTAATTTCTTTCTTGCATCGAATCTGTTTTGTCTTTCTTGTGTTTCAAGATTCATGACAAAAGTTAAAGGGCTTATTGTGCATGGTACTTTTCCATCCAATGTTAGTGCATATGGTAATTATATTCTTGTAGCTTTTGGTATCATGTAAACCTCCTTGGGGCACGGTGTGTAAGGTACACAGGTCTCTCGAGTTGGAAGCATTCGTTCTGTGTGTAGGAGTACTTTGTCTCTGCCTAGATAACCACCTAGATAATCACCACTTACTTACTGGAGAATACTTCCATTTTCTTTGTAATGGATAAGCACATCATTCTGCTTTCCCAGTAAATCTCTCTCATTACTGTAATATACATCTAGTAGTTTAAAAATAGCTTTGTTGGATTGCTTTGTTCATGCTGCCCTTAAGATGACTGAGATTTTGGGATAGTTTTTCTTCTGTAGACCAGTATGCTACAGGTGTCAAGTCAGCCTGCATGGTTCCTCTTTTGAATGTAGTACTTTTTTAAAAAAAGAATCCACTGATTATTCTTATCTTGCATTTATACCCACTACACCTCTATTTGGAACTTCCATTTTCTGCTCATACATGGACTTTGGAGTTCATCATTTTCATTGCTTAAATGTCTCTAGAGGCTTTCAATTTTTATTCCTTTTTTAACATTTCGCTCACTGTTATATTTTTCTCACTTTTGAGAAATTAAGTCCAAAGCTGTCATAAGTACTTAGGGGTCAATGTCCATTAGAAGTTTGAATTTCAGGATCTGATGCTAGGTATGTCCGAAGCCTGAGAGTCAAAATATTTATGCCAAAATATGACACTTGGTAAAGAATGACTTGAACTGAAATGTTTATAAATAAGGCATAAAAGGCATAAAATTCAGGAACACTAAGAGAAAAAGCAAATCAAGGACCTCAACTATTAATAGAACTTTTTAAATCCTCTATCTTACTGTAAGTTTGAATAGCTTAATATATGGAATAGGCTTTGCACAATTTTCCTTGTCTTGAATCATAATCATCCTTTAAACGTTTGCTTTAAATGGGTAGAATTTCTTTCTTAGCAAGGTGGCTGAAGATGGGGGTTTTTGCTATTACTGTTTTTTCTTAAGTGCAGTTTTCTTAGGCTTCTTCACAAACCACTTTGAGGTCTTTGCTTCTCTAGGTTTACTGCCACTTGTGGGATGGTGCCTGCAGTCTGACAGCATTAGAAAGATGTCCTGAAAGTAGAATAATTGTATTCACTGTTGTGTTCAACATTATTCCATCTAGACAGGAGCTTGTAGTGCAAAGACATAAATGAAAATGTTGCGTGAAAGTTTTGGAACATACATGCTTTGGAAGTGCTTGGATGGTGTTGGAAAATATTCAGGCATGAGCAGTGTATTCTTTCCTGTTTACTTGTTTGGGACATCAGAGCGGGCAAAGAGGTACTTTAATGTCTGAAAGTTCTGAATGCAGAATAGCCTTTTCTTCTGTTTCTCCTGCTTGTTGATGTATTATTTTCATTGGTAGATCATAAAAAATTTTTCCATAGCTGCCTCTAAGGTATGACTGAAAAAGAAACCTCTGTGTGAATGGGTGCTTCAGATCTGGAGTGGTTTTATGGAAAGATGTTTTAGACCTGCATTTGACGTCATCCATCTTTGTGAGTCACACTTCAGAATGTTATCTCTGAAGTCAGCTTCAGGTACTTACCTGTTTCTGCAAGGATTACCTGAGCTTGACCTCTGGGGCAAAGTGTACAAGTATATTTTTGGTTCCAATTCCATTAGGCAAACATAGTGAACTTTAATGTCTTGGTATTTTGCTTTCTTCTCTTCCGCTTGGCCAAGGTAGACTATCTGTAATATCCTTCTTAGTAGTGCTTTGGCTGCTCTTATATGGGGGTTCAGATGTTTTCCCTTGTATCGTTAATATGACAGCCTAAACTCTGCTTTTATAATGTTCAAAATAATAAGTAAGAAAATAAGTAATTTCTTTATTCTTAGCAGCAGGTACTTGTTTTGAATAGGTATACAGCTGTAGGGTGTTCTTTTGCTATTTAAAGTCTATTATCTTGTGTTTACAAGGGTCAGAATAGTTTCTTATTGCTGGATTGTGCTCACCTGAAATTTTGAGTGTGTTACATCATAACATTTTACAGGTGCTACATTATAACAAGAGTTTTTTAGTCCTTCCCTTTTGTTGGAAAAAGGATTTTTTTTTCCAGACTGGATTTTGGTGTGACCACAGTGAGTTGCCTGTGCTGCTCTGTGTTACCTGCAAGCCTGGCAGAACTGGATGGCACTTGGATACATTTAAGAATTGACTCCCCCAAATCTCGTACCTTTCATTTATAGCAACTTTCTTGCTCTGAAGTTGTAAATAGTGTACTAATCACACCCTTTAGCTTTTTCTGATTTAGTTTCAATATCTTATTTGCTTCTTGCTTGTCATTAGGCTTTGTCTGCCCTGTGTACTGTGTATTTGAAGTTCAAGAATCAATTTAGTATTTTCAATTTTCTACCTTTTTCAGTAGGATTGGAGAGAGGTCAAGTTCTTTCCACATCAGAATTAGTGTTGGAAGTGATGCAAAGAGCTCATCTTCAAGTCAGGGTCAATTACACTTACCCACTCAGAAACAGAGTACTGATCACCCTTTTCAAACACCTTCAACATGGAGATTTAACAGTCTACTCATGAAATTTCTCTTGCTGCATGCTGTCCTTGATGGTGGTTTTTTTTCATTAGTGTTTAGCCTGTATCATCTTTGTCACTGGAGTGACACTATACAAAGTCACTGAGTTTACTATTCATTTTGAATATGGCAAAGAGATTTCTTCAAAAAAGCAGGGAAAGACAGTGTTTATTTAGGTGCTGTCCTTCTCCCACCATTTATTTTCTCAAGCTGAGTATCTTCAATCCTTCAAAATTTTATAAAAGTGAAAAAAACCATATCAACCTTTACTTTCCCATCCCAAAAGATCTGTCAAGTCAATTGCAGGTTTCTTGATGAGATATGCAAAACCAGGTCCAGTAATCCTACAGATGAATTCCTTAAGCAACTCTGGAGTCTGTACATACCGTGTGTGTACATATAGTGGAATGCTTGCACTTTTGAGCAGGAGATTGAATGAGGTTCATCATCTGACTCACAAGAGCCTCTCTTACAGAACTGCTGTCTAGCTGGTTTTTTTTCATCCTGTAATAGGGCTCTTAATTATTTCTTTCTAGGCATAGTAACTTTCACTTGTCCCTATTCAATTGCATTCTATTGTTTCAAAGTCGAGGCAGAATTTTATAGCTAAAATCTCCAGAAGTGGTGTAAATGGGAGTGTCTCCAAGAATGATGTGTTGAAGTGAGGTTTTGGGATCGCTTTCTTGATGACATTTTTCAAGTGTTCTGAACTTGCACATTTAGAGCTAACTAGTGACAAGAGAAGGAGAGGACTATAAATTGATTAGTGCATAGTTCCCTGTGGTATGGCTTTGTTTTCTAATTCTTTTTAACTAATTGGATATTTTCAACTATGTCATTGTATTGTGAGTTGCTAATGACAATGGTGTCACTCTTCCCAAACTCCTTCTAGAGTGCAGGAACATCTCACCAGATTGGCTTTGACTGCAGTGGCCTTAGTCTCTGGCATGCTGTCATGGCTTGGCTTGTTCCAGTGCTGCTTTCCTGGAACCAGGAACTGCTTTGCCAGAAGGAAGCCTGTGATTTATTTGAATGAATTTATGATTCTTATGTTGTGTTTGTACTGCCCACCAGGTTCTTGAATCCATGCAAATTGCAGGTTTTCAATTAACAATGTTTTGATTGTGTTACCTGTTTTTTGAGGGAAGCGTAATGATGCTAGTTTCCAATTTGTCTCTTTTGTGGTAACTGAGTAGGTCAGTGTCAGCTTTCATATCTTCTTGGTTGTGCAACAGAAGCATTTCCTGCCTCTGTCAAAGTGATGCAAGCAGAGAAGCCTTCGGATAAACTGCTACTTGAGATGTTTGCTCCCTGGCTAGAATTAGAAAGCACTGGACAACTCTCTCTTTGAGCCTAGTGCTGCAAACAATGGTAGTAACACCAAAAAAACCCGAAGCATTGATTTTTGCACAGATTTTTTTCACTTGCACTTGGCTATTGGAACTGCAGTATCATCAAAACAAATAAGGAAGCATGCATCCTCAGAAAGTCATCTTTGGATGTTCTGTGAGAGGAAATGCCTCTTTGTGATAGAGGCAGAGCCATCTACAGCGTTTTGGAAAAGGGCTTAAGCAGAGGCTAATACTGTACAAGTGAAGTTCATGGTAAACTTCTTTACAGAACCTTTTAAAAAATGAATAAGAGGAAGTGAGATCTCAAGTTTAGCACAGACGTTTTCTTGGAAAAGTGCTGGAATCTTTCAGGGATTCAGGGATTATCACTCTTCTCTTGTATGGAAAAAATGTGAGGACATTTTTGCTCCTGAGCAGTAAACAAAGTGATAAACAAACTGAGGTTTGACTTACTACCAAATGAAGCTGTCAAGGTCTGTGTTTTCTAATGTGTCTCTAATTCTCTTTGAAGTCTGAGGAAAATGGCTTATTTATGAGCTGTTTAATTTCAAGAAAACTTGTGTTATTTGCTAGAACTGTTTTTTTCCGCCTCCACTTCTGAGGTCTCCTCGGGATGTGCTGTTCTGCACTGAGGGTGTGTGGGTTGAGGCTGAGAGAGAGAGAGGTACAGGCTTCTTAGTGGATCTCAATTAGAAAAGACCCACCAAGAAATGGCTTAATGGCTCAGCGATATAGCTGTTTTAAAAAGATAGAATAAAAAGATAAATACAGATAATGAGAAAATCTCCCATCCCGTCAGATCCTGGGAACACTACTTCTGTACAACATTACCCAGACCTGGGGTGGATTTTCCCACAGCACAATGCACTGATCCTGTCCACAGAGTTGTTCTGACTGTTTTGGTCATTTGAGCTATTATATTCCTCTTGTTATTCTGTCTTCATGAAAGGGTGAGTTTGTTAAGCCATTTGTTGTCAGGCCTTTCTTAGTGAAATCTCAAAAAACCCAAAACTGTACGAGTTGTCTCTGTTCTTCACATCTTTTCTCTGTGCCTCACACACTCTCTCTGCCTCCCTGTGCCTCTCTATCACTCTGTTTCACTCTTCACCCCTCACAGTGCGGGACATATGCCTGTTTTATTACATTTTTATTCGCAGGTTTGTTTGTTTCAAATTACCTGGATATTTTGCATAACAGGGTTAGTCATAATGTTAGTCAGATGCTGAAGGTCAGTCTAATAATTTTTTGGAAAAATCACATAAGGCATATGCTTGGATTTGCCTCGGGATTTGAATCCTGCTGATTGGGCTTTTTGTAACTTCTGAAACGGGTAACAGCTCTTCTCACTCCACCCCCCTCCCCCAACCTTATGTAAAGTTAAACATTCCTTCTCAGTGACTTAGAGCCCAAGTCGAAGGAGGAGTGGCTGAGGGAGCTGGGGTTGATTAGTCTGGAGAAAAGGAGGCTTAGGGATACCCTTATCGTTCTGGACAACTACCTGAGAGAAGATTGTAGTGAGGTGTGGATTGGCCTCTTCTCCAAAATAACACGTGACAGGATGAGAGGAAATGGCCTCAAGTTGCTCCAGGGGAGGTTTGATATTAGGAAAAATGCTTTCACAGAAAGGGTTGCCAAACACTGGAATAGGCTGCTCAGGGCAGTACTGGAGTCACTGTCTCTGGAGGTATTTAAAAGATGTGCAGATGTGGCATTTAGAGACATGGTTTGGTGGTGGACTTGGCAGTGCTGGGTTAATGGTTGGACTTGATGATCTTAGCAGTCTTTGGTTCTGTGATGTCTCTGTAAATGATAACTGATCTGTGAATTGATCTCTTCATATCTGTAGTGGTGAATAATGGGCAAACTCCTTAAATGAATGTAGGCTTCCATCAATACATTGTGTCCACTGAAAATGTGGGACTTTGCTCTTTTGTCTGTTTGCCTGATCAGTGCTTTAATTCTAGGTTTGATGAAATAATGTGGAGAGCTCCTTAGTTAGGAGAATTCAGAGAAACTAGTTTAATTTTCAATTTTCAGATACTGAATTTTAAAAGGAAATTTATGCACTCTGTACAGATGAGGTAGTGTAGGCCTTCACTTGACAGGATGGAATATTTTTTGTTATAAGCATAATTTGGATTATGGGAAGTGTCATAATGATTATGATTTTTGTTTCTATTGAAGTTTCCTTTGTTAATTGCCTTTTAAAACCCAACCCCCCTAATATTTTTTACCTTTGATGCCATTCGCAACTGCAGTATTTTTGTAGTTCTATTTTGCATTTGCCCTGAAAAAAAATAGTAGTAGTAAAGCAATGTAAGTATTCCTGTACAATTTTACTGGTTTCTGGTCCTGCATAAATACTGTCATCATTGCAGAGCAGTTCAAGTGCAAGCCTGTCTTGTGAGTTGAATTTAGCTGTATGCCTGTCTAAACCTTCTTCTTTTGTTGTCTGTGATGATTTTAGGTGGAGAGCTTCATTTCCTTCAGATTGGAGGGACCTGCGATGACATAGATGAAGCTGATATACTTGTAGATGGATCCCTTTCCAAAAGTGTGGAACAGTCATCAGAAGGCACCAAGCCCTTATCTAACCCTTCTAGTCCGGGCATTACAGGTAAATTGCATACATCTACATGTATCATGTGTAAAAATACTTTTGTCATTCTTGAAAGTTGCATATGAGCATGATTTTCAATTATTTAATAATATACTGCTTTACAATTTTTTTGCTGCCCAAAGTTAGAGTTCTGTAGTTGCTGTATGTCTGTCACTGGGTGTGTACAAGCATAACACTTCAGTTACTGATTTAAAAAAAAGCCAAAACAAACCACTTAGACTTTTTTCAATCTCTGCATGTGATTTTAAGTGTGGCAGACCGTATTTGTCTGACCCCGATTTTATTCCACAGGAGTCACTCGAAAGAAGGAAAAGATGCTTTTTATCATAAGTTTATTTGTAACCAGCATGACGGCAGTTGCTTTGAGGACTGAATTTCTCCTGCTCCTCCTCTTTTTCACCAAAGAAGCCATTGTTGAAGTTTGAAAATCACTAGAAAATAAACTGTTGTACATATGTGAGGGGAAGAAAGTCTATGGCTTTCTTCTGCATCCTTCTTTTGCTAAATAAAGCAAAAAAGAATATAGATGTCAAGGACATAGATGTGCTTCAGTGGATGCATTCCTTGTGTAGTAGCTTATCAGCAGATTTAAGTGACTTCAAGCAAATGGTAACTGACTATCCTGATGAGTCAAGTAGATGATCATTACTGTTTAAATTCTTCCAGTACTATAAAGGGGAATTATTTTCCTTTTTTTACCTCATTCCCATCCGGCCTTCAGTATAGGATGAATATGACTTATTGGAATAAGAAATTGATTTGTTTATGTATAGACTTCAAAGTAGCTTTATCTTTAGATTGTCCACAAGCTGCAGGTCCTCCTTTAAGTAGTCATGTAATTCAGACATTGTAGTATTACTTGATGTTGTTCTGTAGTGGTTTCCAGAGAGTTGTTAGATACACAGTAATGATCAGATAAACTGAGTACTGTTTTTCTTTACTGTTTTTCTTGTTGGCATCAAACTGAGCTACTAAAAGCTCTGAGAGAAGCTCAATAGTCATAGGAAGCCAGTGCTGAAATGAGGGGTCTGAGTGGGAATTGTTGAAACCAAATGGTGGCTGCAGAACTCTTAATCTGAACTATCCAGGTTAAGGACACTGAAGTCAATAATACAGGACTCTTAGCATGTCTGAGAATGATTGTTAGGACTGTGCAAGCATCTTCAGTAATGAGGGTGTCAGTACTTGTATGGATCACGATCAGCCTTTGTCCTCAGTATTTATAATACTGGTGTTGCTTCTCTTTTGGTCTTACATATTAAACAACAGAAAAAAAAAATTTCTTCCACTTGCGTCTTAGCATGTTTTTTAGACAGATACACAGCTCAAGAGAAAGGTTTCTGTTTGGGGAAATAAACTTGTGCAACAAGCAGAAGCTTTTGCCCATATATATTGTTCCTTTATATTGTAGGCTTTGTGTGTTTATTGTTCCGCACTGTTTGCATTCTAGAATGCATTTCTTGAATTTTATTTTCTAGCATGAATTTGCAACTTTTGGATGCATTTTAAATTTTACGCCTTTGACAGAAAATAAGTTAACCTTATAGCGATCTTAGATTACTGTTCCCTTTTAAGGAGCAGAGGGTTTTTTGTGGCGAAGTAATCTAAAATAATGTTTCTTTTCAAAGTGAATTAGAAAAGAATATTAGTCTTCCTGACCAGTTTAAAACCTGTTTTCAAGTTTGCTGTTAGAACTTCATCTTGTTATAACACTGTTAGAATATATTTGAAGTCTTGTAATTTTTAAAAGAGGCTGAATATACTTGACAGCAGTGGAAAGTTAAGTCCTTCATTTTTCAGTTTTAGGGGTTGATTACATGTATGTGGTTGCTCTGAATTTGGATTTGTTTCCATTGGAGGAGGAAGGAGAATGAAGCAGAAAAATCCAGTCTGATCAAAGATAGGCTTCTTGTACAGTTTGAGCAATGATCTCACTTCTCATTGCAGTGTCATCCAGCTAATGAGGTTCACATTTGGCAGTTAAAAAAGTGAAGGTCTGTGCTGTATTATTGAAATTCAATTTCTAAAGCATTTCTAATTTCTTTGGCATTTTCCTGCCTCCTAGATTGAAAAGTTGAATTTATTATAGTTGCAATGAGAGTGAATTTATTACCTGTCCAAGTATCTCACCTCAAGCTCGCCCTGGATTGCTTTTCAAGATCATCTCTAGGTTCAGGCTTCAAAGGGAGGGTGGTGTTTGTGTTTGTGTGTTATTATCTCCCCACTCTGGGTGGTGGCAGTAGTAGTCAGGTAACAAACTTTCTCCTTTTAAAAACCATGATTTCTTTACAAGTAAAAGCTTTTCCTTCAAAATGTGTTTTTAAGAGAAAATGCTCAAAATACTAGAAAATATACATTATGCATATCTTATTTTCCCTCAAGTTTGGTTGATTGGGGTTTGTTTTGTTTTGGTTGGTTGTGGTTTTTTGTTTGGAGTTTTTTTGTTTTGGTTTGGGTTTTTTTGGTTGGTTGGTTTTGGTTTGGTTTGGGTTTTTTTGATTGGTTGGGAGTTTTGTATGTCTGAGGAAATCTGATTTTTTTTTTTTTTTTTTTGTTTCTTTGTGGTTCCTTTAGGTATTTCGCTTCCTGGGATATTTTAGTTTTGAATACTTCAGTTAATGTCCTTTTTTCCTTGCTACAAGGCCTAAATATAAAGACAAGAAGACAAAATAATTGTCTCAGCCCAGTGTCTTTTAAGCGCTTTACATAGAGCATGTTTGTTTTTTACTTACCCCTCTTTTAAACTAAATTGGGAACCATCCACGACATTCTAGTAATCCATCATAAAACAAGTCTGTATTGATAATCAGGGGCCAAAGTAATGTTTTAAACAGTGATAAAAATGCATAGTAATTCTGTATGTCTGTTTTCATGAAATACAAAACTTTATTTTATCTGAGTCAATAGGGATATTAAAAAAAAGTTTAATCAGCTTTGTATCTTCAAAGTATAACTGGCTAATTACTCATTCCTGATGCCTCTGGTTGCATCCCAGACAGCATGCTCAGAGCTCTCAGTACTTAGAAAATTTATTCCAAGGGAACTGCCTTCGAAGGATACTGGCTTCAAGGCTGGGATGTTTGGTTGCTTGTGTTTGGGGTTTTTTGTGTTTGTTTTTTGTTGTTGTTTGTTTAGGGTGGTGCTTTTTTGGGGGGTAGGGAGATTATTATTATTCTTTTTTAACTAAAAAACCTTCATATGACTTACAGTTCATTTTGCCTATAGCAGTTCTGATATATTTCGAACTTTTTAAAAGGATGCTGTGGAAAAAACACCTATGTAATGATGAATGTATGTGCTGTAATTATTCAGGAGTTGATCTTTTGGTGGACCAGCCATTCTCCCTTGAAACACTGACGTCCCTGGTGGAACTGACCCGTTTTGAGACCTTGACCCCGCGGTTTTCAGCCACTGTCCCTCCGTGCTGGGTGGAAGTGCAGCAGGAGCAGCAGCAAAGGCGGCACCCGCAGCACCTGCACCAGCAGCACCACGGGGACGCAGCTCAGCACACGCGCACCTGGAAGCTGCAGACGGACAGGTGCGTGGGCAGCAGCGCCCGGGCCTCGTGGGCACTGCTCCGCTGGCTTGGCTGGCTGGGCAGCCACGGGCTGCGGGCAGTTTAATGGCTTTCGCTAGTGTGCAAGTTGAAGAACTTTGTGTTTTCAAAGATGGTAATCCCCATCTGGTAGTTTGCATTATAGGTGTTTTGTGAGAGTGCCAGAGGCGTTTTAGTGGACCTTGAAACAAATTGAAAAGTCAGGTTTTGAATTTTATTTGCCAAATATGGTCATTACATTACTTAATTAGACAAGAATTGTCTAATTTTCAGAATTAGAGGTATCTTTGATAGTTTCTGCAAAAGTCTGATTCACCCTTCTTATGTATACACACATTTTGAGTACATTATTTAATCAGAAAATGCAAACTGTGGGTGCCAGTGTGACTAATTAGTTGTCTTAAATGAGATGGTATTGTAATTTATTTTAAAATATGAAGGTAGAATCTGGATTTATGTCTGTTCAAGTTAAATCTTTATATAGGAGACATTTAAGCCACTCCAGAGCCCTAGTAGTACTAAAATTTAGGCAGTATTTTCATTGAAATGAAGTTCACCAACATGGTATGTGTAGCAATACTTTGTTTTTCACACGTGACATGAGAACTTGGAATTCCTCTGGGCTCCTATATACGAGTACAGCAGTGTTGCAGTCTCCTTGGAGGATTGCTTAAAACCTACATGAAGTAGCTTTGTATAGCTTTTTGTGGAAAATGCTTGGAGAAACAAAATGGAGATGGAAGATTATTGGTTTATTAAGGGATGTGCATAAGGACACGACAGGATCTTTTGGGTCAGACTGCTGCACATCTGTTCCACGGTGTGTAACGTTCAGATTGTCATGTACACTTGAAATAGCCATAGATTGAAAACAAATAAATGGCCAGAGGGGGTGCTAGGGGAGCTAGAGGTCATGTGTGGGGCAAAAAAAGCAAAATAACTGAAAGATAGCAAGTGATAATGAAGCATTCCAGGTGGGAAAACACAGAATAGATGCAGGCATCTCCCGGGCTGACACGTAGCAGGAGCTGAACTTGCTTTAAATAAATGTTCATAAACTATGTTTAAAAACTTGCAATGTGTTACAGGCTTTAGAACCTTTATTTATCTTGTGGTTTTGCTTTGTGTAACTCAAATATTCTGTATGTAGCAAGGAGAAGGGAGGTGGTTCCTTGCAAAAGAACTTCCAGTTGATTATCCAGGTGTGTTTTGCAACAGTTGAAAAGTAAAGAGCTATCAATATGAAGTTATAAGGAAGCAAGCAGTGAAGGTAATAGCAGTTAATTTGAAGGGGGTAAGTGGAAAATCAGCTTATGAATATTGTTTCATTAGAGGAAAAGAAGGGGAAAAGTTAAAAGTTTTGGTTTAGTACTGGAAATCTTTGACAGCTGCTATATGACTTATGATGAAAACTATTAAATTACCCTTTGTTCTTAGGGTAGAATCTTAAGATTGAAAGCCATGCTAGCTCTTAATTAAACTTATCTGGGAAGAAACTTTTTGATTTCTGGATTATTTTTTTGGTTGTTAGTATGAGGTTCCTTTTATCTCCTTTTTCAGTGCCTCATACTGATACCTATCACAATGTGGGATTAAAGTGTTAGATGGATGAGTAATGCAATTTGATATGGTAATTCTTTTGTTTCTCAAATAGAAAGAGATAATCCTGTAACTGTATTTTAGAAAATGGCATTATATTGCAATCCCACTTTGTTATTTTAAAAAGACTGTTCAACAAAGAATACAGAAAAGCAGAGTCTGGTTTACCTGGTGAATTATCTAAATATCGTTATTGTACCCTCAGTGGTAATTTTACTGAAATGTTAAATGAGGTTAATTCTTTTAGAAGAGAGGTACATGAATTCCTAATATGCAGGGATAAAGCAGTGACATCTGAGTTTCCTGGCTTTTTCTCAAATTTATGTAGGATGTATTCATTTTATGGAGACATATTTGAAAATATATGAAAGAAGGAAGAGCTAGACACTGATGTTCTTTCCAGTGTTTAACCTCTGGAAATGTCTCTGCAGTTCAAAATTCACTTGCAGTGGAAGATCAGACAGTGAAATGTTCTAGAGAAGGAATGAATAAGTGTGTTGGAAAATATCTTGTAGTTGAGAATGATGATATATTGGCATTTAGAACACAGTATGGATTGTATGTTCTTCTTTAGAAAAATGCTATAGATTTAGAAGAGTTTGAAAGGTAGAAGAGTTCCTAAAAGACTTTGCATTAGCTTATCAGAGAAAAGTGATATTTAGGATAGATATGCTAAGATATTGAGAAAATAATTAGGAAGTAAATTAATTTGTTTGCTACTTTGGAACTTTACACATGAATAAAGGAAGTACTTAAACAAACCTACGACATTAAAAAAAAATCTTGAAAGGGGAGTCTTAACTAATCACAGAACTAGATTGTAAAGTTTATTGTCAGAGGTATAAGAAAATCTCTTTACTGCTGGGTTAATGTGAGACCTTCATGGAGATTCTTTATTCCATCCATGCCTATTGAACATCTGCTGCTCAATTCTGTCAAAAATAGATTTCTGGGGTAGACAAGTAACAGTTGTAATTCACTATGGCTGTGTGCATTGTGTGCAACACACAGACTACAAAAGACTGCTGCAGACAAAGTGGTTTATTATTCATTTCTGGGTTTGTACCAGATCTTTAACTAAAACTGGATGAACAGAATATTACTTCGTCTTTCAGAAGTCTGGCTCCTTTGAGTGTCTTATTTAGTCCATGCTTTGCATGACATAAAAAACCACCCCCAAACCTTTCTCTGTTTGGCACTGGATTAGTTCTCCAAGCTAGAGGAAAGGCATGAGTGATTCTAAGTTTTTAGTATTACAGTTGCTAACAGAGGTTTAGGGCTTTTTTTCCCTGGTGCAATGGGATACATTTTCATTATATTTTATTTACCTGTGTTCTTTGTACAGTTAGCTGAAAATTCTTCACTGTTACTTCTTGAATCATAACCACAAATTCTCTTCTGTCCATCTTTTGCTTCTGTCCATCGTTCCTCCCAAAATCTCTGCTTTTCTGTGTTGCTTACTCTGGAAAGCTGGCATGCCATTTCATTACTTGTACCTGACATCTCTTTTAAGTGTATTACATGTGCCTGAAGGAGATCTGGCCTTCAAGGATATTAGTTTAAAGAAATAAATACATTTGCACCATTCCTTAATCTATTTTTAAATGGCTTTCTGCACGATGCTTAGTGTGTAGCATGCTATTGGAGTTAAAATACTTATTTGTGAATTAGATGTTAGAACGATGTTTCAAAAATATTTATAGCAGCATACTCAGTTTCATAGTGTTCTCAGTTATACAACTAAATAAATATATCAAAGTAACATCTAAAAAAATATTTACTGCTGAATTAAGGGGATCAAGAAGTTCAGTTATTTTAAAAAGACATGTACAAGCAGGACAGTTGACACATAATTAGTTTTATTTTCATTGCTCTTTGGTTTGAACTATTTTTTGCAAACCCTAGTGTATCAAACTATGGAACGGAACATTGAGGGGTACTTGTCTCAAGTTTACACTTTCAGTGTAAAACCAAACTTGTTTTCAAAATTAAAATGTGACTTACTAAAAGGAAGCTGCACCCTTTTGCCCAGCACAGGCTTCTGAGTGTGCATCTGGTAAGAAGCACGTTTCATCCTGTATGAATTATCAAATGTGCTTTAAAAATAATTTCTAAATGGTATTTTGAGTCTCCTGTATGTTGATTTTGTACCACTGGAAAGTGACATTGGTGAGTGTTAAACAATGGATAAGGGCAACTTAAGAGAGATTACTAGGTAGATACTTCGAGTCATGCCTTCCTACACTTCACTAATTGATAGATCTTCTTTTAGTGTTGTGTTTGGTTTTTTACTCTCATACTTTTTTTCATGGGAACAAATAACTGATATTTATAGTAGTATGAAAACTGTGATAAAGGTAATAGGGAATCTTTCCACTGCTGCTTTTATCTAAACACTGTTTCTCCCTGCCATATCAATTGGCATTTTAACATATTTGCAAAATTAATGTGGTTATCTTAAAAGCTTGAAAATTTTAAGGTTTGAAACTTCTACTTCAGAAATCCATGCAGATGTCAACTAAGGCAAAATAAGTTTTTCTTCTTGTTAAAGACAGTGTGCATAGATGCAGAATGGACTGTGTGATGCTGCCTGCATGATCTGAATTTCCTCCTGACACTGAGTCATTGTCTTCATTTTTTTCCTGACAGCAACAGCTGGGATGAGCATGTCTTTGAACTGGTTCTACCAAAAGCCTGTATGGTTGGACATGTGGACTTCAAATTTGTTTTGAATTCAAACATCACAAACATCCCTCAGATTCAAGTGACTTTACTGAAAAATAAAGCTCCAGGCTTAGGGAAAGTCAATGGTAAGAAAAAAACTTAAGATACCTTCCAGAACATTATTTCTTTTCTCAAACTCATTACTCTCTGTGATGTTTATCAGAAAAATTGCTTGTGGTTGTGTAAGTATTTCACTTTTACTGATTTATTCTGTTTCTTAGTATCATGGGCTCTTTTCACTTATCATGCTTGAATGTAAATTGTGGAGGCAACTGAGTAAACAGTTTCAAAATCTCGACATTTACACAAGTAAAAGTACATAGCTCAACAAGACTGAACTCAATTATAATTTTGTACTGTGTGAATCCTACAGTCATTAAAAATAAGTTGTCAGTTGTAAATCATCCTAGAGATTGATTAAACAAATGGTGCTCTTTTATGTTCTTGATATAGTAAAAAAAAAATTATAATAAATTATTCCAAGTCACAGAAGGAAATTTTGCCAGTGAGAAAATAGCAAGGCTTTTCTTGATGGCAGTAAGAAAACCCCTGTCTTCCTTGGGAATTTTTTCATCATTTGGCTCATTAACTAAGCTATGTGAAAGCTGCAGTATGATTTCACCTTTTGTTCCTTGCAGCTTTGACTGAGTAGACCAAAGTTAGCAACACTCTTGCCTTGGAAGACTCCTAACTGGACTCTGCATCTTACTAGCTCTCAGGGAACCTGTGAGGGGGTAGCATAAATTAAGAAGTCAGTTCTTTGATGTGGAAGTACCTCCATTGGGATTTTCCTGTGGTGAGAGTGTTCATTTCATATCCTGCTGCCTTGTCTGCTAGGAGTGGAAGCTATTACGTGCAGCACCTCCTTTTATTGAGGCATTAATTGGTTATCTTTATCTTTCAAAAGCTTCTGGGAACTGACTATTTCAGAGAAATGTTGCTGTCAGATATTAAATTGGTTGCTGGTTATAAAATGTGTTGAGGAGAACAGCAAGCATGATCATAAAAGCCCTTTTTCCCCCCCACTTTTCGCATTTTTTCTGAATTGCTAAGTAAGACCATCCCATTTAAACAGGAGTAACAGCTGTAAATTTCAGAAAGGAACATAGGCATTTTAAAGATCATTGACATGCTTTCATAAAACTTCACTCTGTAGCATCCCCCAGTGTTTAACAACAAAAAATGTGTGCTGGAGATGCTCCCTTATATACTGTAAACTGGTTGTTACCCAAGAACAAACTGTGCTAGCATATTGGTATTTTTTGAGAAAAGCCTATTCTTTTAGGAATAAAGATGGTTTCGATTTAACAGAAGTGCTAGCTGTGACTGTAGGACAGCAGTCCACAGGTGTTCTTTCAGTTCCTTCATTTTTTTTTAATCCTTGATGTAAAACCTTAATTTTAACATGTAGAAGAAATATGTTCTATCAAAGAAAAACCCAGAACAGATTGTCCATGTTTCTCTCCTGAATGGAACGTGCTTTGTTTTCAGCATGATTTCAGTCCATTTACAGATCTGGATGTCAGAATTAATCTGAAAATCTTCACCTGTGGAACAAAACAATAGAAGAAAAGTTAGACTCTTCCTTAATGCTTCAATTTGAAACATTTCTGAGCAAACAGTTCCATGAGTTGGTAATTCCTTGGAGACATTTGATTTAGCTGTGAACTAAATTGCCAGAGCTCTCTGTGAATACTTTTCAGCACAGCATACTGATCAGAAGACATGGCAGAGCTCTTCCTGAAAATGGCATTTCACTTCCTTACATGCAATATACTGGAATTCGATTTTTTCTGTTCCAGACAGGGTAGAGAAAGCATCAAATAGGGGGTCAGGCAGTATGGAAGGGACTGGGGAATATGAGGCGAGGCGGCCTTGGCAAAGTTTTTTCTTTTTTTCTTAGTAGGATTGGAGATTCACAACTAAGCAACATCTTCTCCAAGTGTAGCTGCATTGCAGTTATTTCCTTCCCTTTTTCAATTTCTTGAGTTTTGGAAAAGGACTTCAGTGACATTTGCCTTTTTTCTATGCACTATTGAATAAAATAATAGGACACTAATGATTTCATTATAAGGGAAGACAAAGCTAGATAATTTATATCTGTGATAGATCTTAACCAAAATGTTCCAATCCTAGGGAGAAGTAATATTCAAGATAGTTTGATGGCTCTTGGAAATGTATAAAAACTTCAGATTGGAATTCAATTAACTCCGCTCCCTCCCTTCTCTCCTTCCAGGGGTGAGAAAGGAACTGAAATTTTAAGATAATGAGATGTAGGGAAGATGTGTAGGGCAGAGTTTATTCAGTCATTATTCTGTGTGACAGGAGCCCTGGAAACAGTTAAATATGTAGTGTGTAGTAATGGGAAGGCCAGAGGCATAATTCTTCTGGTTGCGACCTAATGGTTTTGGTCTGGCAGTTAATTCACTGTATATGCTTCTTGTTAATCTGCTGGCATGTCCTCTTCATCTATAATTCATGTGATCCATTTAATTGGAAAAAGGGCTGTATTTAAGTATTACCAAAATAATGTTTGATGTTCAGCAGGAGCAATCCAGTTATTTTAAGTTTAAATTATCCAATTTTAAGTACTGGAATCTAATTGTTTAGGAGTAATCTGCAGTTGATTATTAGGGGAAAAGAATTTGGGCAGTGTTAAAGCAAAACAGGCTCATTACAGGTCATGCAAAAATACTATTTTTTAACTATTTGCTGCAACTTCAATCCATATGAAAAACATGTCTTTGTGTATTTGTGGGTTTATATTAGAAATATTGCTGTGGGCAGAAAGCTGATAATTTTGCTATGCAAACTACCACTTCTGTTTTTCCTGAGCCTTGAACAGTGTTTGAAATCGTGCTAATATTTCTATTTCCAGAAGCAGCAGTAGATAGACAGATCACATTTCCTTTATCTCCAGCTCATAATATTGAAGTGGAGAGAAATGGAAAACCAGGACTGGTAGAATTCAATGAAGAAATGCAGTATATGGATGTAGAGGAGCCACAATGTAAGTTTTATTGATCTTGTTATACTTCAGTTAAAATAGGAGCTTGCTTTTTTCTTCTTTTAATGATAAATTTGAATTCCCCTGCAAAAAATTTCTCAGACATTAAAACAGGCTAATTTTTCGGCTGTCTTCGAAGTTATTTCTCTCACTGCTCTGTTTGCTGTCTGAGTTGAAAGTTTAACACAAACACACCAAAAATGTGCAAAACTACTAGAGAGGTTTGGTGCTTACAAGCAGATTAGTATTTATGTGAATTTAGAAATCAAGTAGATTGGTATGACACCTTTCTAAGTGAAGTTGCTAGCCTGTTTCAGCAGTATTTTACTTTGTTTCTTTGACTAGTTTTAATATAACTTTTCTTTGCATACCTGAGTTTTGTAGAGATTACTGCAGTTAACCAAGAAAACAAGGAACAGAATGTAAAGAATCAGAGCTAGGCCACATCACATTGACCGTGCCTGTCTTTATAACTTGTTTTGTTAACTAGCACTGTTCCACAAAATGTCTTAGACTGCGAAAGGCAATGAGTCGGTCTGAGCGAGGAGAGCTGTAGACTAAAATTGGACAGTTGGAGTGACAGTTCTAGAGCTGTGGTTCTTTTTCATGGTCCTTTCAACAGTCAAGTCATCTAGAGCATGACTGTAAGGGTCCTTTCCAACCCAAACCGTTCTATGATTCTATGACTCCAAGACAGGAGGGGTTACAAAGGATGAGGGAAAAGACCAAAGGGATGATAAAAGTTCTGAAAGGAGTTCCATGCTGAGAAAGGAGCAGCAGATGAGTGAATGATGATTTCAATAATTTGTATATCCCATAGAAGAAACAAAGCTGTCTTTGTTTTAAATTTATTTTTCATTTTGTTCTGTTTTAAATAGTGTTAAGCACAGTCCTGCTTAATAACAACCCAGTAAGGGTGTGATTCTATATATATTGGTTCTTTATTTCATCAGCTGTGTATTTTGTGGCTTTTATAAGCCAGTCAACATATATATTATCCATGTAATGCAGCTGAAAATGGTTTTAGAAATGTCATTTACTTTAATTGATTTCACTGGAAAATATCTAAAAGATAACTCCAAGTCATTTTCTTATATAGAGTTATATGGATGTAGTGATCAGAGTTTGACGTGGTGTATTTTTAATCCATGCAAATGATCAGATTTTGTGATTTTTTTTTTTTTTTTTTAGTTATGGCTAATTCAAATCCATATCACTCATGTTTTTGTAAGGTCTTAGATTGTGTCCATTTCTGGAGGAACACAAGGAAGACATACTTTGTGGTCCAGTGTGGCTGGCTACTGGACTTGATCTATCAGGACATGCTGGAATGTTGACACTAACAAGTCCAAAGCTTGTCAAAGGTAAACCAGTTTATTTGCATGAAGTGTGTGTGACTGAAGTGCATCTCATACTCCTCTAGTCAGACATAGGTTTGTTATTTATTGTTACATTGCCAAATTTTGTTGTATAACACCATAGTGAGTTGCTGTTTCAAACTGATGATCAAGTACTGTAATTAATGTTTGATCTGTTGTGTTTACAACTTGCAATCTGTTTAAACTGCAAATTCTCCCCCCTCCCTTTTTCTTCTCCACTTTTAGGCATGGCTGGTGGCAAGTATCGTTCATTTTTAATTCACGTTAAAGCAGTGAATGACAGAGGAACGGAAGAAATCTGCAATGGTGGCATTAGACCAGTGGTTAGAATACCTCCTCTAAAACCTCAAACCAACAAGGGCCATTCACTTGCTTCATTGTTGGCAAAAGTTGCAGCAGGCAAGGTAATAAATAGCCGAGGAAGATTCATGTGTTAGTTGTAGACTTGGTATGATTCCTGTCATCTGAAAATGAAACAGCTGTTAGCAGAATTAAGATCCATTAAAAAGTACTTTCTAAAGAGGTGACACTGTGTTGACACCTTCAAGAATTAGAGTTCAACATTTCTAAATTGTTCCTTTTGTGCAAATTTAACGGAAAAGGTCTGTTCTGCCACTTTCACATTTTGTTTCCTTGAGTATTTTCAGTAGTTAATAAGCCTTATCCTTTTATGAAGATGTGTATGTATTTTACTCTTGATCATTGTAGTTGTAAGATTGGATGATAAGATGTACATCTTGTTGACTTTATTAGAATAGTTAGAGCATAATAGATTACAGAACGTGAATAATTTATTGTTTTATATTAAAGAATTTAGTGAATAAAAATAGTTAATTTTAGTACAATGCTCAAACTGAGAGATTTTAGTGAACTGCTTGCATTTCACTGAACAATGTATAAAAATAAATCAGAACCAATGTGACTTATGAATGTTATTTTTTCTGAAAATATAAGGAAAAGCCATCTAGCAAAATTGAAGCCACTACTTCTTCAAGAAAATCAGATAATCTGCGAGGCTGTGACTTACTTCAAGAAGTCTCTGTAACAATTCGAAGATTTAAAAAAACTTCAATTTCAAAGGAAAGGTTAGTAGTTGTTTTTTAAATCCAAAAAAATATTAGCTTTAGTTACACTTCTCATAAAAAGCTTAGTTCTCAAAAGCTCAGGTCAAGATACTGTTTCAAGTTGTCATTTCATAAGCTTATTTTGTATGGAAAATCCTGTAAATTGCAAGTTAGAGGGCACTGTGCTGTGAAAGTTGTGGTAGAATAACACCATGCATGAAATTATATGTCGAGTGGGTTATTTTGCCTGGCTTCAAAAGGCAGATGTAAATAAGTTTTCTTGGTAAAACAGATACATTTTTTAAAGGAAGCATCTTCCCTTTCTATTCTTTAAACACACAGTATTTAAAGTGTATTACCAGCTGCCACCCTGCAGTGTAATGGGCATAAAGAGGTCGTCGAGGCTGCAAAGAGTTGATAAGAGTGCTGTAGATGATGAAAGTTTGTTTAGGTTTAGAAGTTGCTAGACAAGTTAATAGGGGTGAAAAAACTTCATAGAAGCTTACAAGATATAGCATAATGTAGGAAGTTCTGTGAGCAGAAAATACAATGATTGGGAATGTGCACAGGAAGTATTGTATATGCTTGTGTACTGCTTTTACTTTCATCTAGGATTCTCTTTTTTGCAGCTCCTAGGACAGAATACAAAACTGGAGAGACACTTTAATGGGGGAATGGCCATGTTGGATAATTCTGGTTTTTCTTTCCTTCCCCTCCTCCCTAGAGTTCAACGGTGTGCCATGTTACAGTTTTCAGAGTTCCATGAGAAGCTGCTCACCACTCTTTGCAAGAAGACAGAGGATGGTCTGACTACAGAACATGCTCAGAGTCTTGTACTCGACACACTTTGTTGGTTGGCTGGAGTATATTCAAATGGCCCTGGCAGGTAAGGGAGGAATTGTGTTCAAATTTTCATGGCTATTTCTCAGTATGAGTTTGGTTAAAAAAATAGTTTTATGTAATTCTCTAAAGTATGCAACTTGTTTCCACAGCTCAAAGGAGGGAAATGACAGTTTGCTTTCTAAAACACGCAAATGTGTCTCTGATATTATACGTGTTTGCTTCTTCGAAGCTGGGCGGAGCATAGCTCACAAATGTGCACGATTTCTTGCACTATGCATCAGGTTAGTGCTAATTATTTGCATATATTTATTCTTGTTTATTTCTGTTTTACATGTATTTGGGGGATTTGCATGCATTCTGAATTGAACATATGTGTTTGTTACTGTTTCATCTTCTGTAGATTTCATCCTTCCTTCTTACTTCATTAAATGTTAAAGTGTCTGTGTTTTTTGTAGCAATGGCAGGTGTGACCCAAGTCAGCAAGGGTTTGGATCAGTTCTTCTAAAAGCTCTACTGGACAATATGCCTCTTTTGCCTGCAGCTGCCACAGGTGGTGCGTATGCAGTGTTTGTTTCATAAACATACACAGTACATTAGTTGTTTGTCGAGTTGTGTTGGACTCCTGTGAAATTAGAATGAGGTGATTGTTCAGTTCAAATAGTTCAATAGTTCAAAACGCTCCTTGGAGTGGTCTGGTCATGAAGCAGACATTTGCAGTTGGTGGAATTTTAAGCAAATAAGCTTGATTAAACCAGAGCATGAAGTCTGACATTTTTGGAGAAGCTTAAGTAAGTTTTGTAAGAATTCTGAAAGGTGTTTAGAAGCAACAGATTCTGTTGACATCAGTTACAGTCAGGGTTGTCTGTCATTTTTTAAAATTAGGAGATAGCCAGCAAACTTGGCTGTCGAAATGATGTCCAACTAGCAATCCAGTTCTGATTCTTCTGCACTGAAAGGAAATTTTAACGAAATTAAATTCCTTCCGTATCTATATTGCAGTGTAACGGTCTCTTAGCCCCTTGTTGAAGCATCTGGAGTGCCAGATGGAGTGGGAAGATGACTTCACCCTTGTGTTTTGGGTGGCAAGGCCTGCTTTTCACACTAGGACAGTGTTGAATTGTTTCTAGCTTGGCATCACCAAGGGGTCTTGCAGAAAAATTAGTTTGCATTCCAAAAAGCATGTTGTACTACCACCCAGGTCAAAACACTTAACACACTGCTACAGAGGCTGTGGAATGCACAGGGAGGGAAGAAGAAGGATGAAGCTGAGATTTGTGTTTCTGTACAGTAACCACCATGCTGTGCTCCCAGAACTGATTTGTATGGAAGCAGTGCCTCCAGCAAATACAGATTAAGGAGACAGCAACCAGAACTGGAGGATGAAAGGAGAAAAAGAGCTGGATCTGGAGTATGGCTTGGCTCTGATGGGATTGGAACCCCTAGCCAGACACCTTAATATATCAAGAGCATTTTGATTGTTGTGGGTAGAAGCAATGAAAAGGCATTTACGAAGCTGTCTCTTGGGAACTTTTCTTTCCTTCAATTATGTGTTAGTTGATAAGAGAATTAGAAGTACTTGTGGAAACTTACAATTACAGAATGATTCGTAATTGAAGTCTCTCAAGAAAGGGGAAGGGGGAGAATACCTCCTAGTCTGTATTCGGTAACCATTAGATAATTAATAATCACTTCCATTGACTATCCTTCAAAGTATGCTTTCTCAGTGAAAAATCTACATCATGTTTCACCTGAAATATTTTGTTTTTAATGCAGGATCTGTGTATTGGTATTTTGTATTGCTGAACTATGTGAAGGATGAAGATTTGGCAGGATGCAGTACAGCTTGTGCATCATTGCTGACTGCGGTGTCCCGGCAGCTGCAGGATCGCCTGACACCAATGGAAGCGTTACTTCAAACAAGGTGCTAAGAAATGTGGTTGTTGTAAACTTAGCAAAAACAAACCTAAGAACTGTCTAATGCCATCCTTTGGTGTTCTGAAAAAGGCTGTGTGCTACACTTTGCTGGATTTGTTTGAGCAAGGATTAATTTGCTAAAGTTCTGGAAAACATTTTAACACTTGCGAAGTTAAAGTTGCATTTAATTGCTGTCTCAGGTTTTGAATCAGCAAATATGTATGTGGTGTTTGAAGTCTGTGCAAGCCTTAAATTAGTATTTATGATTTTTAGTGTAAGGACGAACTATTTTGACTCTTGGAGGGAATTAAGTACACTGAATAGGTTCAGTTTGGCATAGTGCATCACAAAATTACAGTCTCACAGTAGGCTGACCATACATTTAATGTATTTCTTCTGAAGGCCAGATTCTAAGTGTAGAGACCTGGAGTAATTTACTGGGAATGCGGGTTCTTCTTTTAAATTACATATCAATGCAATTTAGGACTGTGTTGTTGCATCTTTTGCATATTGAACTGATTGGCCATTTAACTTTGGATTTACATGATACAGACAGGAAATTCCTGATGGTTCAGTTTTGTAGCAGTTTCCAAAGCTGCATTATGGTGGTGGAAAAATGCTGCTGTGTGACAGCTCTTTCACTTGTGGTTTGGGTGCAAGAGTTTTACTCAAAGTCAAGCAAGATCAAGGTGGAGAAGGTTTGGTGGAGGTTGGTTCAGAATTTTCAGATAAAATTGGAAATGTAATAGAAAATGTAGTAAGGGAAGGTGTGGAGGATGGAGGGTATGTGTTTATTTTTGGTTTTGTTTTTAAAGAACTATAATTCCAAAATACTTCATAAAAACTTAGTCTCAGGTGTTACACTTGGATCCTTATTCTGCTGTCTACTGCATTCCTCTACCTAGTTGTTAATATATTTCACCATCTGTAGTCCTTGCAGTTGATTAGAAGAGTTATCCCAGCAGTAGAAATGATATCTGGAATAATTGAGAATTTTGAAAAATAAACAAAGCGAGTTGAATCAAAGGGAGGAGAAAAATGTGAAAATTACACTTGATATGAGAATGACACCTTTCTGTGGGAATCAAGTTGTTCCTTCATATAAATGGCTTCCAAGTACTTTCTTAAACAGCATATCTGAAATAGAAGGTTTTCCTCCTTTCCAGTTGACCACTTTCGAATTTGGTACATGTGACATTTCAGATCACCTTCTGGTGAACTCAGCTGTCTGCATGGCAAGGGAAGATTTCTTGGTGTCCTTCAAGCTTAGATTTTCTGAATTATTCTAAATGGCGTTTTACTGCTTTTCTTCTTGGAACTTCATTTGCGTCCTCTTTTAACTCCGTAACCCCATAGGTAGTTTAAGACTAGCAGCAGAAAATCACTTACTTGATTACAATAGCTCTCTAGCAAGGACTGACTATTTCTTCATTTAGTTTACTAATTTAAGCAAAATTTGTGGGCCTTTCCTTCATATGACTACAGATCAAGGAAATACTGTCATTTTTGGGGTTTGGTTTTTGGTTTTGGTTTTTTTGTTAAGGAGAAATTAGTAGGCAGCCATAGCTTTACCCTTTTCCCCTTTCCTCTTCCCGGATTGTATTCTATCTTTTTTGTTGCATTTGTATTGCAGAATTTATACTATTGTGTTTTTCCTCTTTGTCATTGGTCCCAGGTGCAATAGCCTAACATCTGGTAATCAGCTAAAAGCAGATGTCTAACTAATGGGTCTGCACATTCATGGGAGATTAATACTCATTTTACTATCATGTGCTGCAATAAATCAAGTAAAACTTGCAAGGATAAGGCCAGTAGGGTGTGTTACCTGATTTGCAGTTCAGAAAACAATGAAAAAAAGGGATTTCAGATAGGACTTAAGGCTCTCTTACAAAAATGCAGGTTGGTTTTTTCTCTAGCAAATCTGAGAAAATTTCTCCAGCCTGTTCTTGAAAGTACCAGATTGATGCAGTCATGGAATTAAATTACTCTAAATATTGTGAGGTGTTACGTGGTTTAATTACTGTTATCATTAGCACTTGAACTGTCTCCTGCTCACGTCTGATCTGAAAACTCTCCTGCTGCAATTAAAGCCTTTTAGTGCTTGTGTCCTGCCCACATTGGCACTGGAGAGCAGATTCATTCTAAATAAGTTCTGGATATCTGGAGTGTATTTGTATCTTCATTGTATTCTCCAGGTCTGTAGTCATTCTTAAAGCATTTCCTTTAGATGTTTTCTTTGGTCCTTATCTTCCTTGTGTTGTGATACACAAAATTTGAGATGTTATTCCAGTTGAGGGCTCTGATGAATGAAGCAGAAGAGGTATTTCACATAGTTTATATTCATTACTGCACTGATGAGTAAGGTGATTGATGAGTTCTTACATGACATTCTTGATTTAGTCTTTGTTGTTTTTTTGATGTGCCTTCTATATCCTTTTGTGAAAAGGATTGTTAATGAAGCTTAAAACTGTGAACCTGATAATTCCTGCTGAAAAATGGGTAGAAGGGACTCTGCTTGTTGAAATAAATCTAGGTTGGACAGAATAAATTAAATCCCTCTGCAGTATGTTCAAATTCTGACTCTGCTCTACAGTGCTCTTGTAGAATTTTTACATTTTATGACCTGCTTACTTAATAAATCAAACTCCTCTTTTAAAACATGTAAGTAATCAGTGTTAGTGTTGAGCTGACCTGATACATTAAATTTTTAAATCTGCTGTCTAAAGCAGGCTGTGAAGGTACCTGAGCATTTTTGTGTGTTTTAGTAGCCACTTTACAGCAGCATGTCGTCTTGGCTGATGTGTGAAAAAAGGTCAGGCAGCAAACACATCTGTCTTGCCAGATGTGCAGGATGCACTGGTCTTGTCTGATGCATGCTTGTAAAGAGCAACCAAGTCTATCCTGTGTTGTTCTGAGCATAAAGTTATTTTGAATTTGCTACCTTGTAAGTAACTTGGTTGGGAAATGTAATGTTAAATGGGTTGATCTGTAATTCTCAGATGATCTGTAGCAATTATTGCCCTTTTGTAAGATTGTTCATAATTTTCTGGTTATTCCAGTCATAGTATTGTGTGGCCAAAAGCACTGAGCCCAGCTAACGTGGGAACATTTTGACATTCAGAGAAGTCTAGAATCTGTTTTTACCTTGTTGCTTTCATGTAGACATTGACACTTCTGTGATTACTGGATCAAAAAAGATGTTTAAACATTTCAGCCTTCTCAGCATTACCTCTTGGGGGTTTTTACCTCATCTGGTAAGGAAAAGAGAAATTGCTCAGAAGCAGAGGGAAAAGGGGGTGGAAGAACTTACTGTCCCTGCTGGTGTTTGTGGACGTATTTCAGATTTCTTCTATCTCTTGCCAAAGTGCCGAGTGTTGTGTTTCTCACTTTTGTACCTACACAGATGCATTCTTCCTTTCTACTCTGGCTTAGTAATTTGGCCTGATTTCCATTTTTTTCCTCTTTTCAGTTGCTGGTAATAGGTATTGGTAAATACAAAAAAAGCCCAACCCAAAACAAACCAAAACAAAACCACAAACAAAAAAACCCCACTGATTTTGATACTACTTTGGAGTTTCCTTTTTTTTGGCTTATAAAACCGTAATTGATTTGGGAACACTGGGTGATGGTGCTATTTTTTCCCCTCCAGCACCGCCAGAGTAAATGTTTTCTTCTGTTGAGGTATTTATCACGAGCATTGATTGCTATGCCTAGCAGCATTTCCTTTTTTAATTCTTACTTCAGCTGGAAGAACAGGCTGAGGTGGAATTTCTTCCGCTGTTTTGGAAAAGTACTGTGTTTTTATTGACTTCAGACCAACGTCTGATTTACCATGTGCAGGTGTGTGTATTGCTGTGGCTCATTGTCTAAGGCTTGTAGTTCTAGCTTCCATGTCTAGTGTGATTGTGTGTCATGTTTCCAGGACAGTATTGCATCTTCAAAACTATTTAGTAATGAAGAGTTACTTATTTAGCATTATAAGCTGTTTGAAAATGCCATTTAATAAATTATTTTAATGAAGTATAAGTAAGTGATAATTTCTAAGATGTGTCGAATGAACAGAATAGTTTGGAATATAATAAATCCTGATGGTGAAATACTTGGCCTTTTTCTGTAATTTTGTATGAGTTCTTATTGTGTGAATGGTGCTGTTTGTCTTACTTGCAGATACGGATTATACAGTTCACCTTTTGATCCAGTTCTGTTTGATTTGGAAATATGTGGCTCTTCTTGCAAAAATGTGTACAACAGCAGCATTGGAGTACAGTCAGATGAAATTGATTTGTCTGATGTTCTATCAGGTGTGTATGTTTAGCAGTGATTGATTGTGGTAGAATTGGTAAATCTCTATTATACTGTTTTCTTTTCATGAAGATGTGATTTTTATACTTCCCAGCCAAGCTGAAGTCCAAGGTATTCTCTTGCTTATGGTATCTTCTACATTTTCTGTGGCCTTAGGGCGAGGAGTAAAAGCCTCTTTCTGGAATCTGACATTTTCTTATCTTGTAGAATATCTCAGGGTAGAGATTAGACAGAAAGGCTGCTCTTATTCCCTGGGTCAGTCATCAAGGAATCATCTGTCACCTCTTTCAGGTAGCTTCCTTGAGGGGTGTGTTACGATTCAGTCAGGCTAGCAACACTCACATAGGCAGAGAAACCTAAATTGGTTTTTCTGAAGTTGGGAAGCTGCCATATGGCATTCCTCTACTTAAATATACAGGTTTAATGAAGTTTTTTTTCTGCTTTAGAGGAGCTAAAATACCTTAAAAGCATTTTCATGTGTATCTTCTCAGGTTAATTCGTAAGTGAATCTTTAGGCCCTGCAATGTCCTAAAGAACTAGATAATTTTTACCTGTCAGGAAGTTCTTTTCATAGCAAGTGTATTCATCAGTCATAGTGACTCCTTTCCTTCTCTTGTATGCTGTTGTCTCCTTCCTATCCTTTCCTCCATATAACTCCGTGAATTTGTTTGGATATTGATTAACAGTCTGGGTTTTATACTAAATTCGTGTATGACCATAGCTGGTCTGACAGTTTCTTCCTCTTCCTTTGCAGTGGATATATCCAGTAGCAATATATTTTTGCAAGCTAATTTGCTTTCAGTGTAGAAGAGCAAAGCATCTATCATATATAATTTATTTCTGGAATTAAGAAGATTATAGTACACTTCTGTCACAGTTGACAGTTTGACTTTTTAATATACTCTGTTCAGATTTGACAGCATTATCGTTTTAAAAATATACTTCCATTTTTATTGAGGATGTGATAATGTTAAGATGTTTCTTCTACAACATGAACTAATAAAATATGTGCGTTATATTTAGTTGTCCCTTTTGACACTTCATGACTTGAAATTTCACTATCAAGAAAACATTGGCTGACTGTGCAGATACATGCTTTTCTTTCAGGAAATGGGAAAATAAGTAGCTGTGCAGCTGCTGAAGGTAGTTTTACTTCCCTTACTGGACTTCTGGAAGTTGAACCTCTGCACTTTACCTGTGTTTCAACAAGTGATGGAACTAGAATAGAAAGGGACGATGCAAGTACGTTTACTGGTATATACAATTTTTCATTTTTTTCTACTTAGCATAGTTCACAATACATTTTTAATTGAACATAATGGCACTGTTTGACAAACGGATTGCTTGTAGTTTTGCAAGTGTTGAAATGTTTTGTCTGTGGTTTGATTTTTCCTAAATAATTTCTGTATGCTGTATAACTATGAAATATAGTCTATATATTTCTTATATAATTTCTATATTTCTTGGATCTTAGCAAACAAATTGGATTAAAAAAACTATTAATTTGAATCGATTTGTTTCTGTTGGAGAGTATAGTGTACAAGCTTGCATCTTTACTTTACAGCCCTTTGTGGTGGAAGAATTCCAGAGCAATAGGTGGCTTTTCTGTAATCCAAGTGTTGCATGCATGACCAGTGTGCATAGTCTATAAACCATATACTTTTTAATTCAAGGTGATGTTAACTTGTAGCAAGAACTGGATAAAAAGAGATACTTCTCTTGTTTTTACATCACTCTGAACAATTAATAAGGAATTAAAGGTGTGTTTTATAATTTCTACATACATGTTTTGTTTTGGTTTGTTTGTTTGTTTCATGCCAGTGAGTACCTTTGGGGTTACCCCAGCAGTTGGTGGCCTCTCTTCTGGAACGGTTGGGGAAGCCTCGACAGCACTGAGTTCAGCAGCCCAGGTAGCTTTGCAGTCTCTCTCTCATGCAATGGCCTCAGCCGAGCAACAGCTCCAGGTGCTGCAAGAGAAACAGCAGCAGCTTTTGAAGCTTCAGCAACAGGTTGGAGGCTATTTGGCTCTTTTTAGTGCTGTATCTAAACTTCGAAAGCTGAGAAAGTAGTTGCAGAGCTAGTTGCCTTTTTTTTTTCTCCATAGTGTGTTTGAGGAAGGAACTGCTCACACTCTGGTTCAGTCTTCTTAAGCAAAGTGCTTGGAGTGTCTCCCATGCTGCTTTGGTCTTTCAGACTTGTTTTTGTGTATTTTAAGGGTGGGTTGGGAGTTTGTAATAAAGTCTAAGTCTTCATAAGTAAATATACCAGTCTGAAATTGAAAAAGCCCACTGAAAGGAAAGCACAGTTGCTGACACAGGGAAGTACCAGTCATAAAGCCATTGTTAGTACTAGGCTTTGCGGCGTTGACTCTGCTTTGCTATTCAGTGGTAGGGTTTTGGTTTTTTTTTTGGCTACTCCATCTAACTACTGATGTTCTTCAGCAAGTAAGTCAAATTAAATAGTTTAACAGTTTAATTTTTCAACTTATGGTTGGTCATCTAACTTGGCTATGTTGAAGGTAGCTTAGGTTTATTAAATCTGGTTGTATAATCAAAGCTGAACTTGTGGTTCAGTACTACTCCTGTGTTCACAAGCAGTATTATCTGCTACATACACTGCTTTCATCTTCTCCACAGAAAGCTAAGCTGGAAGCAAAACTGCATCAGACCACAGCAGCAGCGGCAGCAGCAGCATCAGCAGTTGGTCCTGTTCACAACTCTGTGCCTTCTAATACAGTAGCAGCTCCAGGGTTCTTCATTCATCCTTCAGATGTCATTCCACCCACACCAAAAACAACTCCTCTCTTCATGACTCCACCTTTGACTCCACCTAATGAAGCAGTTTCTGCTGTTATCAATGCAGAGCTTGCTCAGCTTTTTCCTGGTTCAGTCATTGACCCCCCAACAGTTAACCTTGCAGCACATAACAAAAATACAACCAAGTCTAGAACGGTAATTATTTTCTTTTTTTTTTTTCCTTAGTGAAACAAGATGCTGAAAGCATTACCAGGGTCTTAATTTGTACTTGAGTGTTAGTAAATACATGTTTATTTGTGTGAGGTGTGATAACTATATCACTAAATTTACACCATATGAAAAGAACTTAAGAAAGCAAGATAGCATTGTTACCGTACCTCATAAGGTTTCTCTTTATTGGAGCTAGCTTAACTATGTAAGGAGTTTTTAATCCTTTGAACTTAGTGGTTAATATATTTCAATGGTTCATGCTCAAATCTAAGTGTAGTGAGGTGTTGTCAAAGTGGTATGTCTTTAACAGCTCACAATAAATGCATAGATTTTAATCACTTAATTTTACTGATGTTTTTCCACTCTTCAGAATCCACTTGGATCTGGCCTTGCTCTTGCAATATCTCATGCTTCACATTTTCTTCAACCTCCACCTCATCAGTCAATTATTATAGAGCGAATGCACTCAGGTAAAACCACAATTCCTAATAGTAATTTTGACACATGTTCTGATGAGAAGTGGAATATTTTCTGGGGCTTTAAGTAAGTTGCTTAGCTACAGTCTCTCAGCTTCCCAGAGTAAAGATATGTCTCAGTGTGCATTGTGTCATATCTGGGAGTTTAAGACCCAGAATTTGGTGATAGTTGAAAAATCCTGGGGACTTGGGAAATATGTTGGGTCTCTGAACAGAGCACCTGTTCAGGAATAATGCATAAAAAGCAAAACAGCTTCATTTGAGTTGGTGCCAAAATTTTTTCTTGAAGTGTTCAGGCTGTAGTTCTGGGACTGTGCAGCTATTTTTAACCTCAGGTATACAAATATACTTTTTAAACAATGCATAAACCCTTATATACCTTTTAAACAATACATAAACAATGGCTTTATTGTTTGAGAAGTAACATGTCTTGCTGGTTAGCACACACTGGTCTTTTAGTCAATCCTGTGTTTTTCTCGCCTAGGAGCAAGAAGATTTGTGACCCTGGATTTTGGAAGACCTATTTTACTGACAGATGTATTGATTCCCACTTGTGGAGATTTGGCTTCTTTGTCCATTGACATCTGGACTTTAGGAGAAGAAGTGGATGGAAGGCGACTGGTAGTGGCTACTGACATTAGCACACATTCACTTATTTTACATGACTTGTTGCCACCCCCAGTTTGCAGGTTTATGAAGGTAAAAGGACCTTTTAAGTTCTTGATGTTTGTTAGTACGTGAATTTTCACTTAAGCTCTCTTTAGACCAGACTTTCGTTGGTTATGAATTTTTAATGTATTTTTGACTTGGTGGTTTTTTTGCATGTTTTGATACAATTGTGTTACAATTTAGTTGCATTTTCTTTCAGATCACTGTTATTGGTCGATATGGTAGCACAAATGCCAGAGCAAAAATCCCATTAGGATTTTATTATGGCCATACGTATATCTTACCCTTTGAAAATGAGCTGAAACTAATGCACGATCCCCTCAGAGGAGAAGGCGAAGCAGCAAATCAGCCAGAAATTGATCAACATTTGGCAATGATGGTTGCGTTGCAAGAAGACATACAGTGCAGGTTAGCAGGAAAAAAGTATATTTGCTAGTTATTTTAATGTAGAACACTGGGATATCATAATGTTACAGATTTTTTTTTTCCTCCTATTATATTCTTCAGACCAAAAAATACTCTGCTGTTGTTGTAGAGTGGTTGTGAATATGTTTATAGCAGTAACAAGGACTACACTGTATTTTTTTTCAGTATCTGTTTTAACAGTGCTTTCACAATGGACCAGAAGTTGTCTTCTGGTAGGGTGACTGCCAAATGTATTGCTGTTTGCTAATGTGTATTGAATTGTGTTTTTTGAATATTTCCCTTTAGGTACAATTTGGCCTGTCATCGGTTAGAAATCCTCCTGCAGAGTATTGACCTGCCACCACTCAACAGTGCTAACAATGCCCAGTACTTTTTGAGGAAGCCAGACAAGGCAGTAGAAGAAGATAGCAGAGTATTTTCTGCTTACCAGGACTGCATTCAGCTACAGCTTCAACTCAACTTGGCTCACCATGCTGTTCAGAGACTCAAAGTAGCTTTAGGTGCAAGCAGGAAAACACTGAAGGAACAATCTGATCCAAAAGAGTTGATTCAGATGTCATCCACAGAACAGTTACGCACCATCATTAGATACTTACTGGATACTTTGCTCAGTTTGCTACATTCATCCAATGGTTAGTATTTTTTGAGCTTTTGATTTTTTTGTCATGTTAGTAGAAACAATTTCCAAGTATTTCTATTTCTTGACCTGCACTTTCCTGCTATAAGGCCTTTAAACTATGTTTAGATATAAAATCATAGAAATGTAGAATGGTGTTTGAGTTTGAAGGGCTCTTAATGATCATCTAGTTCCAATGCCCTGTTATGGAGAGTGACACCTTCCACTAGACCAGGCTGCTCCAAGCCACATCTACTGACATTTTAGTAGCTGATAACATACATGGTAAAGTTTTACCAGTGGCACCAAGCTGGCCTAACCACTTACTGAAAAGGACAGAAGGTGTCGAGGTCCTTCTCGCTCTTGTGTAGTCCTGGCTGCGTATTCCTTTGTTCAGATAGTCATCTGATCCTTCTGTGGGATGATCCAGTTTGCTGAAGTAACAAAAAACTGCCCAGGCAGAATACTCACAGGCAGAATCACCTTGTGGAAGGATCTACGAGCATTGAAGCCTGTGCAATGCTGGGGATGGATTAAGTAGTTAGAAGTGGGCTGAGGAAGCAGAAATTGCCTTGAGAGTGGTGGTGGTGGTAGTTAACTCATAAAACCAGTTATTTCTGGTCAGTTCACGATTTTCTAGTATCCAGTAAAGATTTTTATTTCCTAAGCTTGCCATTGAAAGAAGTCTTGGAGAATTGAAATTGAAAAATCTGAGTAGGAGTGGTGGTTTGTTCTATTGATAGGTTGTCTGTCTTGTGATTTTCTGTGCCAGTTTGTTCTAAAGCATGATGATAGTTTGGTTTTTGTGTTGTGTAGACTCTGTGGGGGTATTTGCATTGACACAGTATTGGTTTGGTTTTGACCAAATGGCCTGGTGTTTGAGTTACGTGCAAATTACCATCTCCCCATGTGTTCCCTCCTCCTGTACTCCTGTGCCAATTAGTCTAACTGTAGTAGTTTTAAAAACTTACTGCAAACTTCTTCCTATGTTTTCCAGTCATTGTCTCTTTAAGCAGAGGTGTTCTCTTTTCTCAAAGGGCACTCAGTTCCTGTGGTTCTGCAGAGTACTTTTCATGCTCAA
This sequence comes from Monarcha castaneiventris obscurior, assembly GCA_026261815.1. NCBI lineage: Eukaryota > Metazoa > Chordata > Aves > Passeriformes > Monarchidae > Monarcha > Monarcha castaneiventris. The sequence goes on from JAMPIT010000161.1 coordinate 5,137,268, forward strand.
GCTTGTGAAGAATTATTTAAACACCTGTGTATCAGTGGAACCCCCAAGATACGATTGCACACTGGCCTTCTGCTAGTTCAGCTCTGCGGAGGTGAAAGGTGGTGGGGTCAGTTTCTCTCAAATGTACTGCAGGAATTATACAACTCAGAACAACTTCTCATATTTCCGCAAGACAGGTAAGGTATAGATGGATATTGATACCTTATCTGTAGATCAGTGAAGTAATTCCATTGTCCATAGTTTAGCATTGGAATTGACAAAACTGGACTGAAGGGTACTTATCCATGGTTTTCACTGATTTAAGAAATAGACCACAAAAAGTGCTGCAGATGATAGATGTCCAGTTGCAATTATTTATTGCACCTATTTGGTTCTTACACCACAAAAATTTACTATTTTTTCTTACTTGGAGATTTTCATATACCTAGCAGGATTGCTCCCCAGTGTCAAAAGTGGCCTCCTCCTTAATAGGCTTAAATGTACCCTCACTATAGAGCTGCTCTCCTCTGGATTTGAAAGTGGGATTGACACTGGAAGGTACACTATTAGCATTTAATACAAAAGATTGCACTGACATAAGAGCAAGATTGTGTCGAGTTGAGCACTGAATGTTAGATGTGTTGATTATTTCAGATTATTGGTTGATGTCTTTAATATTCTAAATCTTTGCATTTTATTTTAATCAAATGTTTGCTGTTCAATGGCTTTCTGCCTTCTTTGAACAGCAACATGTATAGTTTCATATCTTTTTAAAATTAATTAATTCAAAGATATAAGAATACATGGATTTAATGCTCTTTCCCTGCTGTTCAATAATATATAATAGGAAATTAAATAGATGAGATTTTTTTCCAGATGTGGAAGACTTTGCTGACCTCTTGAGGGTGAAAAAGATGTTCACCCTAAAATGCTGCATTAACCTTAACAATAATAGAATGTGAAATCCAGTCTGCTTGCTGGGCCACAGTACTGCATTCTGTACCTACCTGTCTGTGTCTCAGATGAAAGCCTAGGACAATGTTGTTATATAAGGGATGTTGCAGGATATTACTGAATCTGAAAAAGAGATAAAATCTTAAATATGTAAATTTTATTTTTAGGGTCTTCATGTTGCTTTCTTGCATTGGCCAAAGATCGCTTAGCAACAGTGGTGTTTTAGAAAGTTTACTTAATCTCCTGGATAACCTGCTGTCACCACTGCAACCTCATTTACCTGTGCACAGAAGAACTGAAGGTAGCCCTCTAATTTGGGAAATTATTTTCATATTCATTATAAACTAGAAAATTGAGAGATTAACTCACAAATTTTGGTGTATTAAAAGAAGAAATTGCTTGTTTACTATATTTCTAAAACACAGTTGTCTTTTAAAATATGATGAATCTTCTTGTTCTTTAGGTGCTAAAAGAGATTCCTCCCCCGACCCCATTAAAGCCTGAGCAAAATCTATTTGATTGCTTTTAATTCAGCTAGGAAGCTTTGGCAGAGTGTCTGACATTCGATGTACAGACAGCCCTAGTGAATGACTTTGGAATTTAATGTTTTGGAAAGAAATGCACCTTTTTGATTATGAGATCCTTTCTAAGTTTCAAGATTTGAGGTGAAACACAAATATGAAGACAAGTTTGTTAGGTGTATCTGCATGGTTTCTGCAAACTACATGGAGTTTGTTTTTTTGTTCTTGTGGGGATTTTTGTAATTCCAAGGAATTAACTTTTTTTGACCCTAAGAATTTACTGAAATTATATTCTGTGAACTTGATTTTCTTTGAGTGTTCTTTTAACTACCACAAGGTTGAGCAAATTCTTACTTTTGAAAACATCACACCCTAGGCTACTTCATTTGTTATGTACAGATAAGCATCACAGAAGATATGTTGTTTAAAATTCTTAGCCTTGTGAGGTCTTAAGTGCCAGCTAAGACTCTGTCCTTAGTTTTCCCTCGTCTCCTGATGTTAACAGACCTACAGCTGGTGTCAGAAGCTGTCCTATTGCTTCCCACTGACCTACCATGTGCTTTCTCTATCGGGGCCATATCCTGCTATAGTCTCTAACTAGTTTGAGGCAAACCCAAGCTTACATCTCCTCTACCTCTGTTTGCACTCTCCCCACAGCTTCCAATTCCTTTCATAGCTCTTGCCTTACTAGTTGTCCTCATGGAGGACTTTAGGAAGCAGAAGTAACTGATACTTCAGAGCTTTATTTGCTGGTCTTCCAGCTTCCTTCTTCCTGGACAGTCCAGGTGAGTACTAGGGCAATATTATGTGTGGTGGAAGCATCAGGTATGGCAGAAGAAATTCCTATTTGAGATCTATCACACATAACTAAAGGGTCAAAGGGGTGAAAACTTACTGGGGAAAAAGTGAAAAAACAAAGGAAAATCAGAGCAAGAGGTGAGTGTTATGGGTGGAGAGAAGTTGTAAAACTTTGAGGCCGAAAGAGGAAAAAAAGAATAAGCAAAAGACATGTGGAGGGGGGGAGGGAGAGAAGTTGAGAATTCTGATTTTTTTTTTTGAGAGATACAAGGAAAAGAAATGGTCTTGTTTTAACAGAAGTATGAAAAGGTATGTACTTCACTCTGCAGCAGGCTCCTTTCTTTTTATTCTGCCAACCAAAAAGGTGTGTAGTGGTCACCAGTGCTACTCATTTCTGTTCTTGGAATTTAGTCTGTGGTTCTAGCCCAGGTCCTATTATGGACCTGTTGGGGTCCTTCCTCTGCCTGCTTGGGCTGCTTCCTGCTCAGGAAATTGGAGTTAACAAGTCAGGCTGCATCCTACTGCTTGGATGTCAGCAACATGTGATTTTGGATGGATTGTTTCTGTGCCTTAGTTTTCTTGTTTGATCTGCATTTAATAGTAGTTTGAGTTAGTGACAGCATTTTTGAGGCCAGTGCATGAAAAGCACAGTGCAGTTAAGTGTGGCTCAGCACAGTGCACTGATAGGAAAATGAGTGTGTAACCTGTAGTGCTGATGTCTTTGCTGGATTGACAGTTGTGTAGAAGTACGCCATTTGCATAATGACTGTAATTAAGTGGTCATTATTTGTCGGTTTCTGGTCTTTGTTGAGCTTACTTTGTATGAGTTTACTTTGGAACTGTTCATTTAGATCTGTCTACATGCACAAAGATTTTTCTTGCGTGATGTGCAAGATCCGTTTCTTTCCTTTCTGCCCGTACGAAAATACGGCATTTAAAATGTGACACTGAAATAGACCATAGCCAGTCATTAGTGCCACCAGCGTGGTTCATCTAGGCTGAAGTCACCCTTGGCTTTCCTGCAACTTATTCAGGTAGCTACATGAAAATAAACTAATGAACAAGTGAAAATGGAGGTATTGGTCTGCATGGTTATAACTATCTTATTGAAGCCCTGCTTGATGGAGGAATTTCACACAACAGAATTTGAGACATCTACTTCATGTGCTTTAATGCAAGCAGCTGTCATTATGCATTTGGTATTTAGGAAATTTAGACATCCAATTTTTGACTGTTCACAGTTGAGGTGAAGTTTTGGACTTCTGAGTTCATCAGGCTAAGAGAACTGTGACATTTTCCTTTGCACCTAATTTTTATACTGATTTCTTCCCTCATTTATGAGTGCTCAGACTCCGACTCTCCTTTTAAAAAACAAAAAGAGGGGAGGAGAGTGGAGTCTTTGTGGCCTAGTGAAATGTGTGACATTTGTTATGTGTTCAGAACTTTATTAAGGCACTCAAATCTGTTTATTTTGAAGGAGTTTTAGATATTCCCATGATCAGTTGGGTTGTAATGCTGGTGTCCAGACTACTGGATTATGTAGCTACTGTTGAAGATGAAGCAGCCACAGCCAAGAAACCCCTGAATGGAAAAGAAAGGGAACGATTTTTGACAGGTACATCACATTTACTATCAAAACTCGATTCTGTGGGTATTGCTCTGGGAGCTGTTCAAATACCTAAAATGTATTTCCTAGTCACTTGAAAATTGAGATTTTAAAAATGGATTTTGTGATCTTTTTATTTGCATACTTGTCTGCTTATTTACATCCCCATCTCCTTATAAATATGATCTCTTTCATTTTTTCAAATGAAAAATGCAGGATTGATTCTAGTTTGTAGAATGTCTGTATATTATCCTGTGACTTTGGGACTTTACAATTAAGAGTGCATCATGTTGAGACACTGTGCATTGTGAGAAAGGGCAGACAGTGTGGCTTCATAAATGTTTTGGTATTTGTATCCACTATTTTTAAATGTGATTTTTGTTTGGTTTTCATTTTTTTCATAGTAGTAGTAACAATAATAATATGTAGCAGGCATTTTTGTTATTATTATTATCATCAGCATTATTATCATTGTTATTATTATTATTTTTAGCTATGGTTTTCTTTTAATATCTTTCCTGAAAATGAAAATCCAGCTTTTATGTTATGAAGCTATTCATCTGTTTTTACTTAGGACAGAGTTGCTTGCCTGCTTATATGTTCTAAGAATAATGAAAAAAGATGGTACCACTGCATTTTAAAATCTCACAGATATATTACTATGAGTGGCGATAGTTGAATAATGCCAAGAGTTAGATTTTGCTTGTTTCTTTAGTACTTAGTGTATGGAGATGCCAGCTATTGAAACATAAAGGCTTTTCTCTAGAGTTGAATGGTTTAATAAGATGGATTAATATTTTTTTTAATTTCCATTAGGAAACCAGTGGAGTTTTATAAATAATAGCCTTCACACTCAGAGTCTGAGCAGATCTACTAAAGGCAACAGTAGCCTCGATAGACTCTACTCCCGAAAGATCAGAAAGCAGCTGGTGCATCATAAACAGGTGACTTCCTGCACAGTAGTGGCTATTTTCACTGAAGTATGTCTCATTTGTAGGGCATCCCATTTCTTGAAACAGCAGCTTTGGCCTTGGGATTCATTCAGCCTTGCTTTTGCATAGGTCTGGTTCTGTAGCTGAAGGCTGCCTAACTTCTTTGACATTCATCTAAAACCATGGGGCGAGGGATCTGCTGGAAAAACAAATGTTGGAGTGTACTGTTGTACTCTATTGGACAATAAATATAATGTACTTTCTAGATAAATCTGAGTACACTTGAGTGCAAGCACCTAAGCTGTGATTTAAAAGTATTTTAAAAGCTCAAGTTACAGTTTGAACTGAAGATTGCTATCATGTGAACATACTGATCCTTTTAACATCTTATTGCTTAAATTTTCATTTATTCCTATTAACATTTTCTTTTAGCAACTTAACTTATTAAAAGCAAAACAGAAGGCTTTGGTGGAACAGATGGAAAAAGAGAAAATACAAAGCAACAAAGGATCATCATACAAACTTTTAGTAGAACAGGCAAAACTAAAGCAGGCTACTTCAAAGGTATGATGCTCTGAAACTGTAACTGACTTCTTGTCCTTTGTGTGAAAAGACCTGTTCCTGCAAAGTCATTTTTGTCATACTTTGACCTTATTATAAAAAGTTGTTTCATCATGGCTGCTATCAAGTATATTCTAATATTTAAACAAGCAGCCATCTGGAAATTTATTGCTCCGTGAGAAATAGTTTATCCTTCTACAGGGTTCTTTTAGGTAGTGATGGCCAAAATTACTAATACACCTGTAGCTTTGGGATTGCCAGTCATGTCATTAAACTTTGGATAACATACAGCAATAGAAAGATAAAATAGTACTTTATGTGGCTGGCTTTTATGCATGATGCTCTTGTAGATGCTTTCCTGGTTGAGTAATCAGAAAATAATAATGCCAATGTCTGTCTCTCCGAACTAATGAGTACGAATTTGGAGAATTATTTTTGAAGTTTGTCATAAGCTCCTTAGCTTCCTGAAAGTACCACCACTTCAGTTGTGGCACCTTGCAATCAGCCCCGGATACTGAGAGTTGATGTAGTGGTTAAAGAATTGTTTTGGTTATGAGAGGAGGTGCTGAAATACATGGATTTCAGGAGATGACAACATGGACTTTGCAGGGAACACAAGAAAAGTGTAAATCTTTCTAGCTACCAAACTTAGGTATCTCTTGAAATATATGCTCCCTAGATCAAGAAGTACTCATGTCTGTTAGGATGCCTGAAAATAGGTCTGTGGAAGGACGTTACATAATGTTGGACCTTACAGGCAATCTAAAGGGAAATCTTAAAACTTCCAGTAATTATGGAAAAAAAAAATCACTAGCATAAAAATAAAACCCTAAGTTTTCACTAACTGTGCTTGTCATGAGCTGTTCTTTCCTGCACTATCTTCTGCTTTATTCCAGCAGGTCATACCAAGGGGGCTGCTCCACTGGTGGCCCCTTGAGACATCTTTAAATGAGTTACTGGCTGAACTGTGCTGTCCAGCTGTTTTAAGTTTCACTCTACAGTAGCCACGTTGCATAAAAAAACCATGTTGAACTAAAGATCTTTCCTCTTGTAGTTTCTTAACTTGTAGTTAAGGGGTTAGTGTACACTTGATAGTTGTATTTTATGCAGGTTTTGCTATTTCACCTACTAATCACTGTGACTGACTTAAAACATGTCCTGCATTTAGGAGAAAGTGAAACCTTAGTGTTAGTAAATAGCTTTTTCTTTGGTGTACTTCAGTAGCTACTGCTTAAGGGAGATTATAGGAGGCATTTGTGTTAACTAATGACTGCTAGTGTAGCTGATACAATGAGGTGAGCTGCTAAATGAATGCCCTTGTTGGGTGAGAGGATTAATAAAGGCACCTTCTTTTGTCCATCGCATGTAGGCCCTCTGTCAGAAAGATTGTAGCTCAGAGCCATGATCAAATATCAAACTAGTTCAATTTATGGTTTGGCTAACGCATACTTTGTATCATGGCAGTATTAAGAAATTTAGAAATTATTGATGATTTATGTAATGTGAAGAACTGAGAAGTCAGTGTTCTTGTAAATTTCCATATTGGCTATTTTTATATGCAGTTTGCTTTGTGATAACTGTAGCTTTATGTACAGGTGTGGAAAGATGAAAGAAACTTTGAAAATATGTGTTTTTAATATGTGTTATGGCATACATAAGGCTTAATTGGCACTTCTGCAGAACTGAATTTGATAATGTGTTTGTCATCTGAGATAACATGCTGCCAAAACAAATTCCTGCCAATGAAGCCTTAATTCCATTCCAGTTTCTCATATAGTTTTAGACTTCCTTTTATTTTTTAAGAAGTTTTACAGTCTCTGTTATTGCTGCCATACTGATTCATTGGGAAAAGGTTTAGAGGTTAGTTTTAAACTGTAACTGTTGTTTCAAATTTAATTTCTGCAGCACTTCAAGGACTTAATACGCTTGCGTCGGACTGCAGAATGGCCTCGTTCTTCTTTAGATACAGAAGTGTCAACAGCAAAGGAAACTCCAGAAATTGAACCTCTTCCCTTCACGCTGGCACATGAACGTTGTATTTCTGTAGTGCAAAAGCTGGCACTCTTTCTCTTGTCCATGGACTTTACTTGTCATGCAGATTTACTTCTTTTTGTTTGTAAGGTAAACGGGATATGGAACATCACTATGTGGCTGCAGTAGCAACCACATTAAATTAGCTTTCTATTACTGCTTTTTTGCTTGTTTGATGGTAAAAATCAGCTGCAGCACTAGAATTCCTAATAATTTCTGGTGAGGTTGTTTGTCTGATCTGTCACTTTTTGTGTAACGTACAATATGATGGCTTCAAAATTGCATGGAAAAATTAACTTTAAAAAAATATATTCATATAATTACACTCACAAAATTCTAAAGTGTGAGCTGGTAAAAAATACCTGATTTACTTGTAAGCCAAATCTAATAATCATAGAAAATAAAACTATTGCATACTTTCATAGGTTTAGCTATGAATAGGCATATATTTATTTTCTTTCTTTTTTTTAAATAGGTTCTTGCTAGAATTGCAAATGCTACAAGACCAACAATTCATCTATGTGAGATTGTAAATGAGACTCAGTTAGAAAGATTATTGCTGCTTCTTGTTGGAACTGACTTTAACAGAGGAGACATCTCTTGGGGGGGAGCATGGGCTCAGTATTCTCTGACTTGTATGCTACAGGATATTCTAGCAGGTTTGTTTTAAGTTTCTGTTCTTCAGAAGGTGTCTCATGCTGGAATCTTTATTCATTTCATATTTTCTGGAGGGTTATCACTATGTTAGAATCTGCTGACACAATCCAAATTGTAAAAAACCCAAACAAATAATAACATTTAGGGTAGTGTGTAAAAATGCAATGTAAAATTACAATTACAGCGACTTATGCATTGGAAAGTTAATATTTATCCTTGATTATTTGAAAATTACTCAAAACACTTCCCCTTGCAGAAATAGTTCCCGGAGAATTTAGAGTTAGGTATAAAAAATGACAGTCGGCCTAGACTCTGGGATGTTAATTTGTAACGGGAATAAAGCTTGAAATGAAGTTGTCTGCTTACTTTAATACATAGGAGAGTTGCTGGCACCTATAGCAGCTGAAGCTATGGAAGAGAGTGCGTTGGGAGAAGATGCTGGAGCTTCAGCTGGAGATTCTGATGATTCTCTCCAGCAGTCCACAGTTCAGTTAGTGGAAACCATAGATGAGCCTTTGACACATGACATCACAGGTAAATCATTCCATAATTTTGTATATGTGTATTTATTGAAAAGAGTAAAAAAAATTTTACTCATCTATCAAGGTATCAGTAAAAGACTTTTTTGTGATAGTATAAATAATTTCTGATAAAATAGGCAGATTATGAGTAATTCTTCAAGTTAGTTTTACATCTGACAAGTAAAAAATGGTTGTTTTTCCTATTATTTTTAAAAAGGCAACTTGATTGCATATTTTAACTTTTTCCACAAAGTTGTAATACTAAAAAGCTTAAAATTATCTATTAACTGTATTATACATCCTTGTTTTACAATTTTTGTTTGCTAGTGTTAATACTCTTTTAATGATTGAAGGTGCTCCACCCTTGTCATCATTGGAAAAAGATAAGGACATTGATCTTGAATTACTGCAAGACCTGATGGAAGTAGATATTGATCCTTTGGATATTGATTTGGAAAAAGATCCCCTTGCAGCCAAAGTCTTCAAGGTATGTCACACCTAAATTTCCAGGATAACCTTTACATGGGAGATAGTAAAATCCTTACTCTGTTATGCTTCCTCAGTAGTGGTATTTGATGTCTTAGACCTGCTTCTTCTAGTTTTTATAGTGTTTAATGTGGAATGACAGGGAAGGATGTAAATATTCACATCTCAATTGACCACAAAATATTTTGCTTTTGCATGAAGATACTTGTGTAAACAAGAGGTTCTGAGTTTACTCACACTCTAGCACATGTTAAAGGCAACAAAAGCATAATAGAAAAATAAGATCTAGTCTTGTCCTTTTTATTAAGAATAGAGCATCATTTCTGTGACTGACCTTAGGATGAGTTTATACTGTGAGCATTGTGTTTAAAAAAGGAAGCCAGCAGCATCTAGTGCTCAGATTGGCTTCAGACTATGAAGAGAAGCAACTCATTTCAAAATTTACTTCACTGGGGAACAAGAAAATTACTAAGTACTTTTATACTTTAAATGAAGGCTAAACATATCTGGGGTAGTACAATTACATTTAGATGTAATAGTATATATATTATCAATGTGTATGAAAAACCAAAACTATTTGGGCTTTGAAGAAACCCACTGTTCATAGTGAAATATTGAGTCTCTTGTCTCTGTTCATAAGGATGACATTTGGAGTTTTTCCATGCCTATCACTATTGACTTAAACCTGTCATTTGAATTAACCTAAATTATCTATTTCACTGCTTGCTCAGAAAACACGATTTTTTTTTCTGTATTCCCTCATGTCCTTCCACCAATTACCTATCATGTAAAGATTTTTTCTTTAAATCTCAGTCTACCCCCAAAAATTACACTTACTGCTGAATTTCTGTGTTACTGATGTTTCCTGCCTTCTTTATTCTCCTGTCATGTCATGTGGCTGCACTCTTTAGTCAACTTCATCCAAGATACCTTCAATCATCTTACTACCTGCTTTGATGTCCACTAAAAAACAGCCCTTCATTCTTAATGGTTCTTAGTATTTGCTTCCATGTCTGTGAAATGACAGTTGGTGTTGGATCTCACCATTAAAAAGACCAGCATATGCAAATTGCCTTCATACAGTGTTACATTACTTTTTTTCCTTGTGATCCATATGCTTTCTTAGTATCTTAAATTATGACAGAAGTAGAAATATTCAACTGTTTCTTTTTCAGAGCCCAGTACAAATAGTCCCTGAGCCTCACTGAGGCTTCAAGGTACATTAATAGTACAGTTGTGTAGTATTCTGTCTTAATAAATAACTCCTCAAAATATCTGTGTAATACTCCACGTCCAAATTTGCAGTATGGTACAAATGTGTGAAGAAAAACTGATAATAGTGTTTTCAAATTGGCTTCTTGAATCTTTGAGGCAGCTAACTACATAGCTGGATTTTGACAATCACTAAGGATTCAGTAGCTTATACTGCGATAAGAACTGAAACAATTTTCTAAAGCTATTGGAACCAATCTCCTGGTTTTAATTTTTTTTAACTTAAGAGTTTGTTGTTAGTCATTAAAGACTTTTGGCAATCTAAAGACTTGCTGTTTATTGTTTTTCCTTGGTTTTTTGTTTGTTTTTTTTTAAGCCTATAAGCAGCACCTGGTACGATTACTGGGGTGCTGAATATGGCACCTACAATTACAATCCTTACATTGGTGGTGTTGGAATTCCAGTTGCAAAACCACCCGTAACTACAGAGAAAAATGGATCACAAACTGTCAGCATATCAGTCTCTCAAGGTAAGCAATGAATTAAAGTTCTGTTTGGGGTCTGTTTTCTGTAATACTGTATTTGACACCTTAGCACAAGAAACTATTTTAGCAATATCTATGTATTTTAAGGGGAAAGAATTACATTTTATATATGCCACAATTCTTTTCCTGTGGTAACTGAGAGAATATAATGTGAAACTTACATTTTAAAAAGCCCAACATAGCAGAAAATCTTATTTTCTAACATTTTGGAATGCAGTTACAGGCAGTTTTAAATCTTCCCTGTTTTCTTAGGAAATTTTGGAAGCTCTTTTCTAGTTGGCTGTACCCCAAAGGAATGAAGTGGCACACTTGTTTCGTTTGTAGGAGTACTACTGAACTGGGTGATAGATTTTTCTTCTGCCACACTGGGAAAAAACAGCTTTTTGGTTCTTGTTTGAGAGCTGTTGCCTTAGGAAGAAATTCTTTGAACATATGCAGATTGTCATGCGTGATAGTAAAGTGACTGCGAAAAGAAATATGGGTGTGTTTCACAAAAATACAGTATTTTAATAATTATATATTTCAGGTCTTTAAGAAAGTTATAGAAAGTTAGAGGAACAAATTAAAGGTGAGATTAGCTTAGTTGTTCAGAGCTTGATGCTGATAACACCAGGGTTGTGGGTCCAATCCCCCATGGGCTATTCTCTTAGGAGTTGGGCTTGATGATCCCTTGTGGGTCCCTTCCAACTCAGAATATTCTGTGATTCTGTGATTACGGATGTCCTTGATATAACTCAGTTTTACCTTGTTTGTTGCCTCCTATAGCTTTAGATGCACGTTTAGAAGTTGGACTTGAGCAGCAGGCTGAGCTGATGCTGAAAATGATGTCCACACTGGAGGCTGATTCCATTCTACAAGCATTAACAAACACATCTCCTACATGTAACTACATGCTGTCTAATCATTCTCTTCACATAATGATCATGATGCTTTGAAATTTGTAGTAATGTTTTCTGCAGTCATTAGTAGCTTAGAAAAAGTTACATTTTGCTTGAATTTTCTTCTTAGGCTGAACTTTAGAGAGTTCTTTATTCAGATTTTTGGATAACTTACATGCCTGTTAAGACATTTTTTGAAACCATCAACTATGCATGTGAATTATGCTACAATGGAGGGAAAGTTTTCATTTTTTGGCCTAGGTGCAAGGGAACATCAAGCTTCCCATGTGAAGCTGCATTCTTGGTGTTTGAAAGCTGCTTTGCATTTGACAGTTACACCTACTAAGTGATGAAATACGGTTTTGAACTCAGCTGTTCAGTGAGCTTTATGTTATAAAAATGCTCATATCATAGAGTGGTTTACTTTTGAACCTTTTTTCAGTGAGTTGTGCTGCCCATGTTAAAATGTGTATCTTTGTAGCCCTCTGGGTACCTTAATATGGATGCAGTCATTGGTTGAATATCTAGTGATGGAGTAGGTTTAGTGACATCTTCAGACTTTATTCTCTGGAAGTGTGTTATTGTCTGCAACAGTTGTAGCATAGTGAGTGGTAGAGATGTTCCAACTGTTTGTCTTACCATTGTGTTACCAGGACACTGCTGTAACAGCTGTGAAAATGTATTTGTGTGGACTCAGTTACAAACAGTTTTTGTGAAGATGGAAATGTCTGATATTCAAGTATGCCACTACGTGGTAGTCAGAGATCCAATTCAACTGAACACTACGTTGAAGATGGTCTTGTAAAAAATTTAAAAATTGGCTTTTGCTGAAGTATAAAATACAAGGAAATAATTATGAAATTACTTCTGGCAACTTTTCAGATTAATTCATGGGGGGATGATACCCTGTTTTGTTTTCTAGTGACACAGTCTCCCAGTGGCACAGATGATTCATTGCTGAGGGGATTACATGCTGCTAACCAAAATGCCCAGCTGATTGTGCAGTTGTCATCTATACCTATGCTGAGTGCATGCTTCAACAAACTCTTTTCCATGCTACAAGTCCACCATGTTCAGGTATAGAATTTTGAACCTTAAAATGTTCTGATAGTATTTGTCTCTAAATTTGAGAGTTGTTTTCCTGTACTTCTTGCTATTTAGGATTCAAGTAATCTGCTATGTTATGTGCTTTATTGCTTATGAATCTGTCAAGGACAACAGTACCAATAATGTAATAATCAAGCTGCTGAAAGCTTTTGTCAAAGAGGACATTGCTTGTTACAGTGGAAAACTGGTATACATTTTCATATTTAAAAACAAGTTTGTATGTTCACTGAGTGATAGGTGTTAGCTTATTAATGAAAAATGTCACTAAGTCACACTTAATGACAAATGGAGATTTGTGGAGGTTTTCAAAACCCGGTGGAATAAACCCCCACATGACCAAGTCTGATATCTTCTTTGGCCTTTCTTTGAGCAGTTTGGGTTGGATAACTTGCAAAGGTCCCTTGCAATCTGAATTATCCAGTGATCCTGTATGTTAAATTTTAAAGTTTGCTTTTTGAAAAGGCTTTGGTTTAGCAATGCTTTTCTAGAGACTTTCAAAGGAATGCCATGTGTGCTGTATATATAGGTGATTAGATGCCTGCCTGCCTCTTGGTATTTTGATAGAGTGGCTGACTCCATCCCTCAGTTGTTCTTTAAATATCTCATCCAAAATACAGTTTGTCATGTAAACATCCTTGATGCTTCCCCCAAATATCCAAAGAGTTTTTTTCCTCAGAGGAATTATTCAAAGTAAGCATCAGTGTCTCTGAGGTTTCCCGTTAGATAAATGGGCCTTTTGAATAATTTTGGTTGACTGGGAAGCATCACTTTAATAACATCCCAAAAGCTTACAGGCAAACCTGTAAACCTGCCTGTACATGTTACAGGTATAAGGTTATGATAAAGATATTTCTGAACAGTGTGTAAAGCTGCATTTTCTTAACACAAGTTTGAAGGAACTTCTTAAGCAAAACTATTTGGAAGAAATCAATTGCAAAAACATAGCAGAAGCATTTGCTAGTTAGGCTGAATTTGCCTTGAATAGCAAATTTTCAAATTTTCAAATTTGAATTTTCAAATCCAGTAAAGGAGAGAGAGAGAGAGAGAGAGTGTGTGTGTGTGTGTGTTTGTTATCGGTGAAACAGTAGTAGCTAAGAATGTAGATCAGGCTTTTGAATTTAAAACTTTGATGCTGTGGGGTTCTGAGTTTGGTTTCATAGTGGTTTTTTTTGCCTTTCTTTCAGCTTGAATCCCTGTTGCAGCTATGGCTCACATTAAGCCTGAATTCCAGCTCCTCTGGAAGTAAAGATAGTGGTGCTGATATTTTCCTTTATAATGCTAACCGAATACCTGTTGTTTCCCTGAACCAAGGTAAAATACCTTAATTATGGGAAATAATTTTGGGTTTGCTTTTTTTAATACTCAATTTTTGCTAATAAGCAAAAAGTATTGAAGTAAGTATTTTTTATAAGATCAGTATTGAGATAATTTCTATGTTCTTATTAGAGAACTCTTGGTCTCACTTTCTTCTTAAAGTGGAAAGTGCTTTGCTAGTGTGTAACCGAGAGTTGACTCATTAAATTTTTCTGAACTTAATGGAAATGAAATGGTAAAATTTGTAGTTCTTAACTCATAATTATTTCCAAGAGGACTCATTAAAGTACACTTCTTAGTCTGAGTTGAACTGGGCAACTGTATGCACTTTTCTGACAAATTTAATCTCCTTTATGCCATTCTATGATCCCTCCCTTACCAAAGGGGTCAGCAGAGTGGGACAGCTCTGTTACTGTTGAGCATCAGACTACAGATCTAGTACAAAGACACTCTGAATTTTTTTTCTTGCAATATATTATACTATATTATTAAGAAAGTCTGTGGTATCTTGTGGTGATAACCCAAAATGTTAATGCCTGATGTAATGAACCTATTATGCTGACTTCCATGAGAACATTTGAAACCAGTTTCTCTGCATCGTTTTCTTTGAAATGTCAGTGTCTGGGCACTGTAGAAGGTTCTGTGGGCCAGTTTCTGGGAAGTGTTGCTGAGGTTTCCTTTACTAATTTCCTGCAACAATGGTTGTCAAAGCAAAATAAATACAAGGAACAATAATATTAATAACAATAATCAATATAGCACCTTACAGTAAAAATTAGAAATTTATAGTAATACCCTGAAGAATAAAGCTTGGAAAAACCTGTTTTTCTTGACAGCTTCAGTAACCAGCTTCCTGTCAGTTCTGGCATGGTATCCTAATACTTTACTCCGAACATGGTGCCTTGTGCTTCACAGCCTAACGCTCATGACAAATATGCAGCTTAATGGTAAGTTTGTTTGGTTGGTTTTCTTATGTTGACAGTTTTAGTGATGTAAAAATGAGTGTTGATTCCATCAAAAGACTTCCAGAACATTCCTTTTGTCATATAAGTACTTTTGTTCTCCATTAACTTCAGGCTTTTCAAGGGTGATCTCCTTGAATTGCTTGTACCATGGGAAACAGAAACCCTTCTGGTAAAAGAAAATGTCGTTATAAGTAAGTTGTCAATGTCTTCCAAAAAACGTTTTAGGACTAGCTAATGATCCCTGAGAATTAGTTTTGCACTATGAGAAGGAGTAGCAGAGAGGAATGATTAAGTTGCTGTGAGTGAGATTGTAGTTTTTCTGAAGGAGTAGGAATACTTTTGTAAATATGCAGGCACCAGTCACTGCTTATATTAAGCTATCTGAAAATAAGCCCCTAGAAGCTGGATCTGTTAAAATGGAAATCCAGCCATTTCATTTCCCTATGCATACCAGTATATCTCATATTCTCTATATTGCTCAATAACACACTAGACATAATCTCACTTTGTGAATGAAATTTTGCCAGAAGACTGATAGAAATTAAACAAAGTAGTTTTTAAATGTTGCCTATGAATCATTTTTTCATATTGGCCATTTCAAATCACTGATTTTAAGATGCATTTTTTTCTTAAAATGTGTACTTTCTGTCCCCTTTCTGTGATGTTATATAGAAATCAATCTCACAAAAATGTGCTGAAATTTTTGCCATCAGGTGAAGAAGCAGAACTGCCAGAAATTAATGAAAGAGACTTATTATGCACAAACTGAAACTTCGCTCTTATTCTTAGTATTTGAGAATAGAACATGGCCTGATTTCTGGTATAACTGCCTTCAGTTAACAAGCACATGTGCTGTCAACGCTCTAGTTTGTATCTGTAGATTGGCAAAAATTTCCAAAATTTATGCAGTGTGTATCACTGGAATCATATGTGAATATCTTGCGAGTGTTACGAGGCTCAGTGTTCTTGTCTGACACTGACAGGCAGCTGTGTGTTTGTAAAAGTTTCTTGAATAGTTGCCTGAGATCAGTAGGTGAATAAAAAGCTGCTCAGAAGCAACCTCAGAATGCACGGCAGGCACACTTGAGCATATGAATGTGGTTGTGGATTTTTTGTATATAGGATTGTGAGTTGGAGTTGAGTTGGAAAGGGTTGGAGATGCAAGTGTCATGACCTGTGCTAAAGGCTGGGTTACAGGTTCTTGTTAATAGATCCCATGGGGAGGATTAGGGTGAAACAACACTGAATAATCAGTCTTCAAATATATATATATATATATATATATATATGTATGTATGTATGTATGTATGTACACACACACAAAGAGAGAGAGATACAGATATATTCCTCTATGGCAGGTTTATTTTAGAACAGTTTGGTTGCAATGGAAAGGAGATATGTAGCTGTTTTGGTTATTTTCTGTAGAAGTGAAACAATACAGAAGTATAAAGATATCACTTAGGAAAACATAAGAAAAAAAAGAGATAGAAGGGATAAGAGTAGATAGTGGAGAGGAAAGGTATCACCACCTGTGGATCCAGAGAGAAGATTTGATTGTTGCAATTTAGATATCCATTGGTGGAATTGATAGTCACAGTTTTGATCCATCAGGGATGGGGGAAGCCTAGGAAACATAGAGTTCAATGGGTTAATATACATTCAAGTTCAGGTGGAAATGCCCACCTGATGCAACACTGGATCATGAACAATCCTCTGGTGGAAGGCCCCCGAAATGAGCCCCAGGGAGGAGTTGTGCACCTGAGCCAGTTGTGCAGGGGAGAACACTGGCATGATGACATTTATCAAAAAGCATTATCCCACTTCCTCGAATCTGTTTCATAAAGTCTTTTGAACTGATTCAGTGTACTACTAGTGCAAGAGTAAGATTTCACATGTAGTAAAGCTCGTTCATTTGATCTCTGAAGGGTGTTTTTGTATTCAAATTCCGGTGTTCAGAGTTCTTATTTGTTAAGCTCCCTACAGTTTTATTCTGAGAAGTCTTTGCATGTGCCAAGAACAGAAATACTGTGATTGTTTACAGGATAATAGAACACTTGGTCTCTGACAAACTAACAAGTGCACTTTTAAGCCTTATTAAAGTGTTGGACTAACAAAAAGAGACAAATCAAAATGTCTGTGTGTATTGCACCTACAAAATTACTCTCTGTTTTCAGGAATACTGCCTTAGCAAGCTTGGAGCACTGACTGGACAGATTTGGGGCTTTATATCTGTACTTACTGGAAAACTCAAAATTTTAGTCCTGAGTAAGGAAGTTTTGGTAGCTGATTTAGCTGAGAATATTTCCGTATCATGAAATAAATATGAGGGATTTGCACTATAAATATTTGATTTATGCTTGATGTTTAAGATTACACACTTAATTTTTATGTCTTTATTTTTAAGCTGGTCCAAGCAGTGCCATTGGAGCTCAGGAAAGTACTGCCCAATTGTTGGTGTCAGACCCCAACCTCATTCATGTGTTAGTGAAATTTCTTTCTGGCACTAACCCTCACGGAACAAATCAACACAGTCCACAGGTAATGAGCAATTAAAATGAGAGAAAAACTGTTTGTAATAGGATTTCAAGACACTTGACAGAAATATATGTTCATTTGTAATGTATTATATCCTTGTCCTGTTTCTTCTTCTAGTTGTAGTCTTAGTTGGTTGTGATGAGCAACCGTAGGGAAGTGTTGATACACTCTCGGTAGTGCAGATACGTTTTTACAACTCTCTGGAGATTTGCCACAGGGAGAGGATGCCATATGTTAATGAAGTGTTCCATTCCGTTACTTTCCCAAACACTTGTTGAGTTGGGGTAAAAATGCCAATGAAGATTAAGTTTTAATAGCTAGGAATTCCTGAATTTAAAATTATACTTTTATTTTCTGCCTGTTTCTGAATTCATGTGGTATCTGCTGCCTCTCCTAATTGCAACTAATGTTTTCTTTCTTTCTGCAGTCTTTGAAATATCTGCGAATAGTGTTTTAAAAAAAGCCCAAGTGGACTTAATTGTGTGTAGTGTTTGACAGGAGTCTCAGTTTAGGAGACAGAAAACACCTGGTAGTACCAAGGGGTTTTTCCAGCAAATTTTCCAGAAAATACATAGTCATTTCCAGAACTTTAACAGTGCCCAGTGTCATTAAAGTACTTACATAAGTATGTAGTTTGTTAAAGAACATTCAGATAAGCACAGAAATATATTCTATATGGAGTATAGTTTGCATTACTGAAAAGAGAGTCTCAAGCTGAAAAAGAAGTTGTAGACAAAGAACTGAATTTCTTGCTTTTGATTCATGATTAAGAAAAACGTAATATAAGTGGATAGATTAGTTCTGTAAAAATTTTCAGAAAGCAAGGTAAGCTGTGCAGTAATTTCCTGTTCTTAGAAGATGTTAATGTTCTTGAGGACATCTCAGTTATATATAATACTTCTTAAAATGCCTTTTCTTCTAGGTTGGGCCAACAGCAACACAAGCTATGCAAGAATTTCTTACTCGATTGCAAGTGCACCTTTCTTCAACTTGTCCTCAGATGTTCAGTGAATTTTTATTGAAATTAATACATATACTTTCAACAGAAAGGTAAATCTTACCTGTTTTTTTTCTTTCATACCCTCCTTTTCTTTAAAATCTGTGTTATTGTGAATCACAACTAAGATGAGTGTGTGCCTTGTCATACTGTCAAGTTATGTGTCAATGGCAATCGTCATCGTGGCTGCAGCACTACCAGCAGGATCTGAGCTGCTCCTGGCACATGGAAAAGTGCTTCTGGAATTCACAAACAGCTGTCTGTATGAGGGACTGTCAACAGAAGCACTAAAATTTTGTACTGATTTTATTTAAAGCTAAGATGTAGACCTTTTTGAAGTAATTCCCTAAAGTAAGGACACTGTTGATGAGCTTACCTATTAAAAGAACTATTCGGAGAAGTCCAAATTAAGGAAAGATTCCAGAAATTATTCATAGATTGTGAAAATAGTAGGGATGGCTTTTCTCACATGGTAGGATGAAATATGAGATTGAATAATTCTATTTATTCAATATGCATTTTTATTGCTTTATCGTTGGTGGTTTTTTTCTCTCCACACGACAGTAGAAAACATCCTCTGCCCCACTCTCCTGGGACCACTTGATGCCCACTAGCGTAGAGAAGTGCCTCTGGCCAGGAGGGGGGAAAGAGCTTGTGGCTTGTCTTTCACAGTTCTGCTTCCTCAAGGCAAGGCCAGTGGGCACAAGACTCTGTATCCAATGGTACACTGGAAATAAGGCAGATGTTTAGTCTGAAGTACACTAGGAAACATTTTTTTCTGGTATTGGTGTTCTGTTCATCTCCAGACAAAGGCTTCATATAATTGGGATGAGCTTCCTCACTTCTGGGTTCCCAGTAGGTGGCACTTTGGTGTTATCTATTCTTTAATCTTACAGAGAATGGTTTCTGCCTTCTCTAAGAGATCTTACCTTTGTGACTTAAATTAGAGGAGTGGTGTTTACCAGATTATATTGATGATCAGTGATTTCTACAAGACATGTCATAATATAGTAAAACCATTGATTCACAGTGAATCTTGGAGCGTGTGCCTGCATGCCAGCATTTGTTTGAAATAAGCTAAGTAGACCACCGAAAGGGTAGTTTTTGAAATATGTTAGGGTGAGACTGAAATGCCATGAAATGGAAGCAAAGCACCAGAAAGGGATTTAGATGATTATTTCTAAGAGCACAGGTGATTACTGAACTGTACCGTGTCTGATCATAAGATTAATTATGAAGAAAAGCAGTATTTTACTGTTAGAATTAATTAAATTTCAAATATTTCCTTCAGGGCTGTTTTTATAAACTGTTTTGTTCTGTATTTGATTTAAAAAGTTAGAATAAGATTAATCAATGTTAAAAGATACAGAGAAGTATATGAAAATTCCGTAACTAATACAAGTTTTATTTTAGATACTGATTCAAAAGGTCCTTTTTGTAGTCCACCACTATATGTATAAAAACAATTGATAAAATAAACTTATCCCTAAGAGAAATCCTTCAAGCAGTTAACCTAGAAGCACCAGCCTGTAATATTTTGAGTACCTTCTCATGGTCTTTTGTATAATTACTATTTAGATAGGTAAAACCTGACCATTCTTCTTTTTCTCTCTGGGTGGGGAGTGGCATAGGCTAAACAAAAGGCCTATGGGAAGAAAAAAATCCATCATGATGTCCTGTAGGCAACTAAATAATCCTTATGATATTAAAGTATTATGTGACTGCTTCCCATGAGGTTTTCTTGCAAATGTAGGAAAGTTTTCACCAAGAACTGAACAGGACTATTCAGTCTATGTATAGACTCTTCCAAGTCTTTACCTAGGAAATTAACTGAATTACCAAAAAAATAAAAAAAAGATTAATCCTAGCCTTTTTCAAAGTTAACCTCTTAATCCTTAGTGCTATCAGGAAAGTGGTGGCATGAGCAGGTTCTACAGGCTGTTTAATGACCAGTATATTAAAAAATTACAAAAGCTTGATGCAGGTGAAAGATTAGATTTTGCTTCAACATGCATTTCTGAAAATTGCTGGATTTTTATTTGTTGGGAGTCTGGTGTGTTTTCTGATTCTTAAAAATCAATGAAAAAAGCCATACTCAAACAGCCAACTTGTTTAACTTGTAATATCTCTTTTTTCTCTTTTTTTTTTCTTTCAGGGGTGCTTTCCAGACAGGCCAGGGACCATTGGATGCTCAAGTGAAGCTCTTGGAATTCACCCTGGAACAGAATTTCGAAGTTGTATCAGTTAGCACTATTTCTGCAGTAATTGAGTCCATAACCTTCCTTGTGCATCACTACATTACGTGTTCAGACAAAGTCATGTCTCGCAGTGGCTCTGACAGCTCTGTGGGTGCTCGAGCATGTTTTGGAGGGCTTTTTGCCAATATTATCCGTCCAGGGGATGCCAAAGCAGTTTGTGGAGAAATGACAAGAGATCAACTCATGTTTGATTTATTAAAGCTGATAAACATTTTAGTTCAACTGCCACTTTCCAGTAACCGAGAATACAGTGCCCGTGTTCCAGTGGCAAGCAGTACTACAGACAGTGTGTCTGATGAGGAAAAGGTTTCAGGAGGCAAAGATGGCAATGGAAGCAACCCTAATACTCAAGGATCAACTGCATACGTGGCCGACTTGGTGTTAGCCAACCAACAGATTATGAGCCAGATTTTGTCTGCACTTGGCCAGTGTAACAGCAGTGCTATGGCAATGATTATTGGTAGGTATTTTCTGAGTAGGATGAAAGATCTTTTGGGTGGTAAAACATTTAAGACTTCTTCAAACTCGTAAGCTGGCTGTAGATAGGAAAGAATGTGTCACAGGGATGACAGGAAAGAAGAGAGAAGGTAAAGGGGAATAGATGCTTGAAAAAAAACCCTAACATGAAGTGGAAGACAGTAATTGAAACCAAACAGAAATGTGTTTGGCATTTGAATTTGCTGAATCTCAGAATGCTTAATGTTAATGCTCAATGCTAACTCTGGAGATTGTCTAGCTAGGAGTGATTCCAATCCTTGTAGTTACCCTATTTCCTTCACTAATTACACTCATTTTTATGGTCTGATTTATTTAAATTTCCTGACTTCCTGGGTCAAGTATTCTTATTTATACATATCTGGGAGCACTAATTGTAATTCATGTGGTCCTAAAAACTGGTCCATTTGTGCTTTGTAAAATCCATGTGAACATTTGAATATTCTTGAGTTCACTTATGTGCTGTTAATGGTTTGTTAGGTCTCAGTTTTTGACCTTTTTTGAACTGTCTGTTTTCATTAAGGTGCAAGTGGCTTACATCTCACTAAACATGAGAACTTTCATGGTGGCTTAGATGCAATATCAGTTGGAGATGGGTTGTTTACTATCCTGACAACACTTAGTAAGAAAGCAACGACAGTTCAAGTGATGCTTCAGCCTATTCTTACCTACATGGCCTGTGGGTACATGGGAAGGCAGGTAAGTTCCCTTAGGCTTGCTGTGTTTCATGGTAGTTGATTCTGTAATCAGTAATAAGGTCAGAAAACTCAACTAGTCTTATGTGAAAGAAATGTTAACATTTTTACAACCTTGCTTCATTTGGGTACTGAAGTTAGGAAGCCTCTCTGGTGCCCATGGTAGAGGGAGAGAGAGAGTTTCTCTATGGACATTTTGACATTTGTGTAAAAGTTCCTGGCTAAAGGCTTGAAGATGGATCAGGTATTTTATTACATGCAAGTAAGAAGCCCATTTATTGTGGGTATTTTAATGTTCAGTAGTCTTATTTCCCTTAAGCTGCTCACCCTGTGAGTTTGAGCTTTTCCATACCCCAAAGACTTCTCTTATGTAAGGAACTGAACTTTGTGGAGCATGGTATTACTGTATGGTGGCAACTGTGGGGGCATTTCCTCTCTGGCAGTTTTTCCTACTAAACAGGGAGGCTGTGAGCTGTTACGTGAATTTCTGCTGTACTAATTTTGTATGAAATCATGTATTTCTTAATTGTTTTTCTGCTAGGGTTCTCTTGCCACGTGTCAGTTATCTGAGCCACTGCTCTGGTTCATTTTACGAGTGTTGGATACAAGTGAGGCACTGAAGGCTTTCCATGATATGGGTAAGAATGTCCTTTCTTTAGCCACATCAAATAAAAGGTTTGGTTTAGATTTTTTTGGCACTTAAGGAATACATATGTGTCTGCAGGGGCCGATTTACTAAATGGGCCTTTGCTTACGTACAGTCTATTGCATGCTTCTGAGCAGTATTTTTTTCTCTCTGCCCACATTGCATGCAGGGGGTGTTCAACTTATCTGTAACAACATGGTAACAAGCACAAGAGCTATTGTTAACACAGCAAGAAGCATGGTTTCAACTATTATGAAATTCCTGGATTCTGGTCCCACCAAAGCGACAGACAGCAGTTTGAAAGCCAGAGTGCTCGCTTCTGAGCCTGATAATGCAGAAGGAATTCACAATTTTGCACCTTTGGGTGAGTAATGCTTCTTTCTCTTAGATTAATGTCTACTGGTCATTTGAATCTTTATCAAGTTCTTAGCAAAAAGTATTACAGTAGTGTCAAATGTTCCAATACTACTAAATCTTCTAATGAGAGGGGTTGCTGGTGTTTCAAGGTAATGTTGAGGGATGCAGTTAGTCCCCTCAACCACAGGTAATAAGATCTCAAGTGGACAGGGCAGAGAAGGAGTGGAAGTGATCTGGTGAAGTCATGCATCAAGGTGAGCCCCTTTGTCCTCCCCTAGGTCGGGGGATGCCTGGTCCCAGCCCACCATCTGCCTTAGACACGCTAAGACTCACTAACTTCTCTTAAGGCACATCAATTTTGATGGAGCTAATACAGAAGCATAGCATGGTGGGATGATAGATAGATGTAACAAATGCATGAGCATTTGTTAGAATTGCAATGCTGTTTTGATATCAATACACTGGCTGCCAGTTAACTAAAATGTGTTTTAAGAGGCAGTGGTACTGTAATATCTTACAAAGGCTTTCCTTTGCAGTACTAGTGTCTTTGTTTTCTGTTGCTGCCCACTAGCCTGGTGTAGCCCTTGAATGTGTTCATACATTTCTTCTCACTGACAGGAGGGGAGAAAGAAGGGATTAATTTTAAAATTTCTGGAGAGATTGTTGGACAAGAGAGGAATCCATTCAGTCCTGTGATTCAAATTTAAGAGTGTCAAAAATAATGGTATTACAGAAGACAATACAAAGAGGTTTATTTGGTAGAGCAGGGGCAGAATATGGGCCACTGGAAATCTTCTAGTTTGCTCTTCACAAATTTCTAAAAGGTAAATTTAGGTATCCTGCAAATGTTGGTTCTTTATTACTTTAAGTAGTAAAAATCCTAAACGTATGGTGGTAGGTTCTTGTCTACCTTATCTCCCAGCTTACAAAGTGCTGCAATTCTTGATGTTCTGCCATGGGTGCATCTCTCTTAATACTTAACTTTCAGTCAGGAGTGTGCTTTTGAAATTAACCTGTTTGCCCTCACTTAGTACATTCTGATTCCCATCATTTAGTAGTCTCCATAGTACGTTCTGGTTCTCATCATGTGGTTATTATCTGAGATGAGCTTAATTCATTTGGGATGAAAGTTTATTAATATGTGTCTTGGAATTAATGTCCAGCTGCTGCTAGTTGCTTAATCACGGGGTCAGGCTATAGCTATTTTAAGTAAAACACCCCGAGTACCTGTAGTTTGGAACAGCTCAAATCTGGTCTTATAATACCCCATAACTTGCTAAAGAAAATAGCCTGGATCTTCCTTCTTCATTCTTAACTTATGCTAGGAGTGGAAGAAGCAACTGCTGTGGTCAGGTTTTTTTCTGATTCTGGTGTCTTTTTTAGAAAAGGGCTTTCATGTGAAACCTTGTTAAAGAAAAAGGGTTGCAGAAGTTGATTATAGAGTCATTTATGTTATTTCAGTATTTTAATTTTTGAAGTATGTTAACAGGGAATTAACTGAGTTCAAGTTCTAAACATACTGTTCAAGCTGCACCTTTCTGTTTGGTTTGTTTTTGTCATGTACTCTTGAGAGTAAGCTTAGAGTGCTGGTAGCAAGTATCCCCTAGCAAATTTCAAGGACACATATGCATGTGGATATGTAAACTGCCTATTCAAAACAGTCTCAGAGTAAAACAAAAATAACTCAGCAGTGGACATTAAACATTATCAATAAACCAAAAGAGATGAGACAGAAAAAAGAAAGGTGTTTTCCACAGTTCAGGTTGTAAATTAATCTGGGTTTTATTAATAGACATTAATAATCAATGTTAATGGTGTGTTTCTGAAGGTTCAATCACCTCAAGCAGTCCCACTGCCCAGCCTGCTGAAGTGCTGTTGCAGGCTACTCCTCCTCACAGACGGGCTCGGTCTGCTGCATGGTCATATATATTTTTACCTGAGGAAGCTTGGTGTGACCTCACAATTCACCTTCCTGCAGCTGTGCTGCTCAAGGAGATCCACATCCAGCCTCACCTGGCCTCTCTGGCAAGTAAGTAGATTGACTGATGTTGATGCCAGTTCAAAAGTTTGAAGGTTGGGATTTGGAAACAATAGGAAGAGTATTATCAGAGGAACTAAAGCTGAGAGGTTATTTGAGTAATGCCTGTAAAATAAGTTTGAAAAGCTTGCGAATTCTGCTTTCCTTGAGAATGGAAGGCCCTGCCTCTGTTTGGTTTCTAGTGTAGTAGGTGTCATGTGGTGTTCATGTTAAACATGTCAGAAAACTTTCCAGTGAGAAAGCAATATTGGTCAAGCGTCTTCAGGCAAAATGCTTTTCTGTGGTATTTGGGAAAAAGCATATTTTCAGCTCTTATTGTTGTAGCCCTGATAAGGAAACTCTTTTCAGTGACTGGACTTGTCTTCACCTAAAGTCGTTGAAATAAACTCTATATACCATGTATCAAAATGCTTGTGCATTTTAACATGTACCATCACCCAGGGCAAGTCCTCCAGCTGCAGTTCTGTAGTAGTGTCTGCCTGAGATAATTTCAGTCATTTTGTTCTCTGAATTTTAAGTGTTAAACATGTATTGCTGTTGAAGGCAAACTAGTACAGATGTTAAAATAGTCTTAAACCTTCTTATCTTACGCTGTAGCTTGCCCTTCATCAGTATCTGTTGAAATAAGCGCAGATGGTGTCAATATGTTACCTCTGTCAACTCCTGTTATCACGAGTGGTCTCACCTATATAAAAATCCAGCTGGTAAAAGCTGAAGTTGCCTCAGCTGTCTGCCTTCGTCTCCATCGTCCTCGGGATGCCAGTACCCTGGGCCTCTCTCAGATCAAGCTGCTGGGCCTCACAGCCTTTGGAAACACCTCCTCTGCCACCGTCAATAATCCCTTCCTTCCCTCTGAGGATCAGGTCTCTAAAACGAGGTAAGGCTCCAGAGTCAGGGGACAGTTTGTGCCAGTTCATGGTTTAGGGTTTGGGTTTTTTATGGTGTTTTCTTCTCTGAGTCAGATCTTTCAGTAGCAAACTCTTCCTTTATTTTTCTTCGAATATGAAGGGAAATATAAGCAATACTTCTCACTTGTTTAGTAGCATGCTTAGTCTGCATATGTGAAGGGAGTGTTTCATATCTGCAATGGTGAGAGAATACGAAGCATAGGAAAGCACTTAGAGTTGCATTTTCTGTTTTTAATGGGTAGGCAGTTGTCAAAAAAAATGGAGTGCCAAAATACTTCTTATCCTGATAGAAATCAACGCAGTTACATAAGTATTGGAGCAGGAGTAGAAATAGAACAATGGAATGTTTTGTGGAAGTCATATCTAATATTGCTGTTTGCAAACATTTCAGAAATAGGAGCTGAATGTTGTTATGATTCTGGCATATCAGCAAGATTTCTTTTCAAAAGCTTTTATTTGGTTAGGTGGCATGTTGAGTTTCTTACTCATTTTAAAAATAAAAATAAATGAACGCATAAGGATTTTTTTAAAAGTGCCAGAGTTTTCCAACTTTGAATTTAATCTACTGGATGCATTTTTGAGATTTTTTGTTCTTAAATTTAGCTTACTAAATTGTAAAAACTCATTAATTTTAAATATTTTAGCTTTGAACCTTAATGTTTATAAATTTGAAGAGAGCATGAGAAAGTTTTAAGAACTTTTTTGCAGGGAAAAATTTTGAGAGCGTAAGTAAATTTAGAGAACATGAATACTTGCACTGTATATTTAATAAAAACTGTAAAACTAAAGTTGGTCTTTGCTCTTGAATTGCAATGAAGAAAATTATTATACCCAAATTATACTACAATTTTACTTCAGAAAAGGTTATAATAGTCACACAAGAATAATCAGTATCTAAAGAAAGAAGGTGAGTGTATGTTCTTCATTTCTTGAAATGTTTTATTGTAGCTTTCAGCTTAATGTTTTAAGTATCTCAGTAAAATAATGATAGTAGCGTGATAGATATATTCAATAAACTTGCATAAAATTTTTTTTAGACATAACAGAGAACTTGCTCTCTTGTAATTGATGAATCCAGTTGATTTAGGAGCAAATGATTCCTAAAATAAAATTGTAAGCTCATTTTAAGATCTATATTCAAGTTCGCATTTTTTTGAACTGGTAAAGGTTAGCTGTGGAAACAGGTTAACCTGCTAGTGTAGAACTTGTCAGTGAAAGATGTCATTTCCTTCACATACAGACTTAGATTGCCATCTTGTTCATGATGCTAGTTTAAATAGTATTGTGGTGTATTTTATAAAGTCTTAATTGATTTGTTTCCAAATTGATTCAATTACAATAGGTTTACTTCTCAGGATTTGTTTTTAAAAGGACTTCTGAATGATTTTGTCAAAGAATGAGGGAGAGACATGAGGGAAATGTAGTAGTTAACATGTTTTTAATTTCTGTGTTTTTTCTGTATGCAATTTAAATGAGGTTCCCTAAAGTTCACTCTAGTTTATTGTAAATGTGTATGATCCTGAAAGTTTGTAATGTCAGTGAAGTTGTGCAGGTGTATAATTTTAATGCCAACTTCTGTTGCACCTTCACTCCTTTTGAAGCAAAAAACACAACACACAAGCAAACAACTCCCAACAAAGAAAAACAAAACAAAAAAAAACAACAACCAATGAAACCCAAACCCACCCCGCACCCATCCCCTTACATAAACACGTTCCCTTTCATCCTTCCCTCAGCAGGTTGGCCCTATTGGAAGAAATACGCATGTGAATCGAGAAATCTTGAGAAACTTTAGTCATAAAACTTGCAGGCTATTAACTATTCCTACCCACAGCCCCTGCCTTCCTTACAATCTTAATACAATGATTGCAGCAGCATTACTACTGTATATTACATTGTGGTCTTAAATGCAGTCATTTGCTTTGCTCAGATGATGTTTGTTCATGTCACAGAAGTCTTCTGCAATACTTGTCCTATAATCTAATACAGGTAGTTATGCTACAGATGAAAAATAATGTAATAAGAAAATAATACATTAGCTCATTTTTCTGTTTTCCTTTTCAGTATTGGATGGTTAAGATTATTGCACCACTGCCTCACTCACATAAGTGATTTGGAAGGAATGATGGCTAGTGCTGCAGCACCCACTGCTAATCTGCTGCAGACATGTGCTGCTTTACTAATGTCCCCTTACTGTGGGATGCATTCTCCAAACATCGAGGCCGTGCTTGTGAAAATTGGGCTTCAGTCCACCAGGATTGGCCTAAAATTGATTGACATTCTTCTAAGAAACTGCTCGGCATCAGGGAGTGATCCTGCAGGTGAGTGCAGTGTTTTTCTTTTCAGTTGTTGCTTAAAAGCATTGCTTGTATAAAAGTACAAATACAGTATATTTGCATGCTGCTTTCTGATTCTGAGTCTGGATTGACGGAACTTGCCATTGTGCTTCGTTGGGCTTCTAAGTATCACAGTCTTTGTATGTGGGTAGTCCTGCAACAGTAAAGCAGTGCAGCCAGGGTTGTGTGGTTTTTCATAATTAGGTGAGTGTTTTGAAGAAACAGTAGGATGCACAGTGTATCCTAAGTGTCTCTTACTTTAGATACTGTGCCCAGATGTTTTAAAATAAAGAATACTGCCACAAGTACTGCCAAGGAAAACCAATGCAGCAGAACTTGGGCAGCAGTAGTCTGTAGGACAGTATGAATTCTGAATAACACTAAGCATTGAAAATATTTTTGTGTGGAGGAACAAAATGGAGATACAGCTACATTCTATGTCCCACGGTCAAATTTTGCAGAAGCTGTTCTGTTAATGCACTGTGGGATTTGTATTTATGGTTTCATACCACTTTGATGTTTTGTAGCTTTTAAATGAAAGAAAACAAATTCAGTTTTTTCCTGTTTTGAGGCTGCTAACAGAAAACACTTTTCAAAATTAGCTTCCATGTCTTCTTTTGCCATGAGTTAGTGTTTCAGTTTAGACTGCTGTGTTTTGCAGGAATGTTGTTAGATAGCAGAGTAGTTTCTGTCAGGGCAGAGCGTGAAGCAGAATAGGAAATAATCTGTGAAAATATTCAGTTCTAGTCCCATTGATGGAAATTTGAGTTAAATAAGATTTAATTTTGAAATAAGTGTTTGCTTCTGTGAAGCAAGAGATTTGACAGCTCTGTTGGAATCAGTCATGTCTTTTTGGAATATGTTGAAGAAAACCCTACTATGTAAACCTCTAAGTCCTTCATTCATCTGATGAATGTTGTAATGGCTTTTCCTTTCATAGTAAGGCTGAACATTGAACATACGAAATGCACAGTTTTGAGACAGTGGTGGGAATAAGAATTTCATCTTATGTTAATGGCAAAACTTAATTCAATGTTAATATTGCAATTCTGTAATAATGTCATTAGTACACTTAAAAAATACGTATGTAAGTACTTCTATTATTTCCCCTCCCCTTTTTTTTTTGAATGCGGCAAGATCTGAATAGCCCTTTACTGTTTGGAAGATTAAATGGTCTCTCTTCTGACTCCACAATAGACATTCTTTATCAGCTTGGAACAACTCAAGACCCTGGAACAAAAGATAGGTAATGCTATTTGGGTTGTCATGTGGAAGCATATACAAAAAATAATCTGCTAAACAGTGGCTTGATTTTAGTTCACAAAACCAAACATTTCTGAAATCTGATTGTTATGGGATAGCATGAAAGTGCAGAAATCTGAAAAAGCTTTCCAGCTTTCTGTCCTAGCACTTTGCATCCTTTCCAGGGAATGCTGTCCCTCTTTTTCTGCTCTTATAAATGTGATAAAACTTTGGTTTTCAACTGACTTTTCTCTCAAATACTCAGAACTCGGATACCTGCTATATTTTCTTTTTCTGTAGAAGGTTCACATTTGGCATTCCAAGATAAGTTTTTTAAATTAATTTTTGCCCCGATCTAAGTCTTGAGAAAACGGAGCTTGAGCTCACTCTTGAACTTTTCTTCCAAGGAAGAGATAAATTGGATTACAAAAAACCAGCAGGTTAATTTGGTTCTGAGTGTTTCTTTGATCCTTTATAATGTGCAACATCATCTTGTCTTACAGAATTCAAGCATTGCTGAAATGGGTCAGTGATTCTGCAAGAGTTGCAGCTATGAAAAAAAGTGGCCGGGTCAGCTACATTTGTCCCAATAGCTCAACCAGGGAGTATGGGCTTCTGATGCCATCTCCTTCCCACTTGCATTGTGTGGCTGCAATTCTGTGGCACAGCTACGAGTTGCTCGTTGAGTACGATCTGCCAGCATTGCTGGACAGGGAGCTCTTTGAGTAAGTAAAGCAAAGTTTGCACCACGTGATCTTTATACCTGAACTGTTCTGTTCACTGCCATAATACAACTTGAAGGGCATTTATTGTGAAGTAGTAATGGAAAGTGACATTCCTGAAGGTGATTGATAGAGTGGATATCTAATGATACCCAAACTGGTAGCTCTGTAGCTCTAAACTCAAAGCTGCCTTTCACATATTCCAGGTATAATTGTGTTTAATGACCCAAAAATCTGAAATGAAATAGCAAATCCATATATATACTTGCATATATGTGAAAGGTAAGCTGGTTCATGGTTTTGTTCATGGGGTCTTTTAATGGACCCCATTGCTGAAATTGTTTGCAATAATTTTCACAGTATTTCTAAGTGATCTTCATTAGGGTTCTGTTATAAAAGCATTATCTTATTTGTCACAGTATCCAGTATCTGTAACTGATAGCTGAGAGGTAGGGAGGGGGAGATGTTTCCTTGGAGTTTCCACTTCTGTTCTGGCCAGTCTGATCTGAAAGAAATGAAGGCACAAAATCTGGTGTGAATCCTAAACTGTGAATTTGCTTCATTTTGGGGCATTCTAAAGAGAAGTTCACTGTAAACACCAAATGTATACTCCTAGTGAGTCACAAAATGGAAATATATGATCTAACATTTGCAATTTATGTTGCTTAACTATGTCTTCTGTTTAAACAAAACAAAAAAAAAGAGAAGCCACATAACTTCATTTCACGTGTTTTATAGAAATATGGCTGTTAAATTACTGTAGCTAACATTAGTCAAGCATCTTTGATTTGTACTGTTGAATACAAATGCAGTTAATGAAGGGATCTTTGCACATGATTTTGTTGTTGCTCTTAGGAAACCTTCGTATTTTACCATGACCAGTTTCCTTTAGGCATAGTCAAACATTCAGACACCAGCAAGTGTGTAAAGTATGATTAAAGGTACAAGCATGTGGAGCTCTTATATATGTCCAACATTATGGTCTTTAGATACATGACTACAAGCAAGACAATTTCCAAAGACACTTCAGCGATACTGTGATATGGATAATTTTTAATTCATAATGAGCTTGTTCATCTTGGGAATCAGTTTAAGAATTTTAAATTGCAGGTCAATTAGTTCTTTTAGCAATACACTTTAACAGAAATACATTTTCAGGATACAGTTTAACATTTGAAAAGGAAAAGTTCTAATAAAAACGGACTTTCTAAAATGCAAAGCCCAATTAGATTTATATAAAAGTGGGTTTCACAACTGAGTTCCTGTCTTTTGGAGGATAGTGTGTTGTTTCCATCACAGGGAGAAATGACAGAATGCTAATAAAACTTAAGTACCTGGTTTGAGTATGCATGTTATAATATAGCCCTGCTCCCCTACCTCCTGCCAGATATAAAGCTATAGCTCATATCAGCCACCATCTGGAGCAAATTATAAAATATATTATTTAATAAATATAAAAGCATTTTTGTTAGAGTTATGTGGGTAAATAATTTTTCTATTAAAAATAATTTTTCATGTGTATCTGTAATCTTCTTTGATATTGTAACTTTTGAAATATTGTAGTGGATTCTAGCTATAACTCCAAGTTTCTGCTTCATGTGGTAAATCACATTTTTCTTGGAAATATTTTCCCATCATCCCAATTTTCCATTTCAGTATTTTTGCTTTGACCAATGGATGCTAATCCCTGGGTTATTTTTAAGTATGTATTTAGAAAAAACCTTATTTTTCATAGAGCATGAACTCATCCAGAAGATTTTGGCATTTGGGTTGTGTTGATATACCGTTGAAGAGGAGTTTAAGTGTAGCTTTATTATATGTGGACTTTTGGAAATTGTGATTGTCTTTCCAGCGTTGTAGATCATTTAGTCATTGAGATGAGTTTTCTGTTAGGGAGGGGTTTTATCAACTATTCTCTTGACTGGTGATGAATCCAACTTTTGGTTCGATCCAGAGAGGTCCTTGAGTTCCTAGAGTGCCCTTAGATTAAATATAGGGTAGCATTTCCATCCAGAAGAGGGAAAAACAATCCTTGTCTTCAAATGGGAATGCAATATGTGATGATACATCCAAACTTAATTTAAAAGCCTAGCATTGAATGCCATGAAGTGCATGTTCACCTCTGTATGTAAATGTTAAGATAATGTAATGTCTGTGGTGCCAAAGTACTGTGAATGCAGTTTGGAAAACCGGCTTTTTTTATTTAAATACTTCACATACTCTGAACAAGTCTGCGTGGAGAAATGATCATTTTGCTTTACAAGTACGCCTTCTGAAATTCAAGCTGAATAACAGGAGCTAAATTAGCTTCCACACTCATATGCCTTGGATTAGCATTCAGGCAGATAGTACTTGGATGTGAGGCCAAAGGTAGGTGGGATTTTAGAATCGCTGAGGAATAATTCTGTTCTTGTGTCCTAAGTTTAAGCCAGGTAAGGACAGCAAGGGTAGTGTTGTTCAACCAGCAAGATTGTTGCTGCTTCCATTTGTTTTGCAGCATCTTTAGGAAGACGCCTAATAAGGGAGATTTTAAAAAATTTCAAAACATGTTAAAATACTTTCAGTTCATATTAAGAATTGGGACTTTCATGTAAATGAGCCTGTGTACACACGTGTGACCCTAATATCTGCAGCTTGGAGAATTGACAGCACAGAGGTTGCAGTTGGTTAAGATGTATGACAACTGTCAAAAGAGTGAAATCTGGTTTTTGTGTGCAGCATACCAGAAAGGTTGGTTTATATCTATTCAAAATTCAGTATTGTGAAAGAAATTTAAGCATACAACTGAGAAATGCCTTTTGGGTAATCAGCGTCCTGCTGATACTCTGATCCAAAAGAAGCTTTTGAGTTCAGCAGGGAGTGTTTTACAGCAGCTTCTACAATAGCAAATTACAAACGTGCAAAAATGTTGTATGAACCAATGATAAAAAAGGGGAAAATGAGTGGCAAGCTATGTGTTGATATGATTTTCTGTCTTTTACAGGTCACTGTTTAACTGGTCCATGTCTCTTCCCTGCAACATGGTTTTGAAGAAAGCTGTTGATAGTTTGCTTTGTTCCATGTGCCACATCCACCCAAATTATTTTTCCTTACTGATGGGATGGATGGGTATCACTCCTCCTCCAATGCAGTGTCAACACAGACTGTCTATGACCGATGACAGCAAAAAGCAGGACCTTAGTTCATCTTTGACAGATGACTCTAAAAATGCACAAGCCCCTCTTGCACTAACAGAGTCTCACCTGGCTACTCTTGCTGCCTCATCTCAGTCTCCTGAAGCTATCAAGCAGTTACTGGACTCAGGTTTGCCTTCATTGCTTGTAAGAAGTCTTGCTAGTTTCTGCTTTAACCATACTTCTAGCTCCGACTGCACTGCACAATCAATGGATATCACCCAGGACAGGCTCAGGAGGCATCATGTTCCACAGCACTTTAATAAAATGCCCATCACAGCAGACCTGGTTGCTCCTGTTCTCAGGTTTCTGACAGAAGTTGGCAACAGCCACATGATGAAGGATTGGTTGGGTGGCTCTGAAGTCAATCCATTGTGGACAGCACTTTTATTCCTGTTGTGCCATTCTGGTGCTACCTCTGGAGGACACAATATGACAGCACAGCAGACCAGTGCAAGATCCAGCTTGCTTTCTTCAACCGTGACCACAGGACTGACCACTCAGCAGCGGACAGCAATTGAAAATGCAACAGTTGCTTTCTTCCTGCAGTGCATCTCTTGCCATCCTAATAACCAGAGACTTATGGCACAGGTGAGAGAGAAAAATAATAAGGTTTTAATTTATTAATAGCTACAACTAACTTTGAAATTTTTCTACGTTTTACCTTTTTTTATCATAACTTGGGTTTTTGTAAGCTGTCAGTGAGTGGAAAAATTTTATATTAAAATTGTTACCTTGTTGGTCTGAGTCTGAAACATATAAAGATGTTTTGGCATGGCCATCCAGTCCTGTGCGTAGATTTGTATTCCTCTTGGTTTAGAGGAATAAACTTTAGACTAAACTCCAAAAGACTGTTTAATTGGATTGGGCTAAATGCTTGTGAAATGGAATTTGAATGTCAAGCTTCATACACGTATTTACTCTTAGTAACCTAAGGAAATTTCCTGGGAAGTTTGCTTGTGCAACCTGTGTCCAAGGAAATACAGGGTATTGCAAAATAATGGCTTTTCATTCGGCATTCTAGAGCAGATTCAGCTATCTTCCTCACATTCATTAACCTTGCAGACCTAGCTGAATACAAATACAGTGAAAAAAAGGCTTTTCAGCATTAAGAATGATGATGCCCTAGGAAGAAGTGGAGTAAAAAATTGAGTCAGTTCTCTGTTAATGGCTGGGAGTAATACTGAGTTATGCCATGGGAAATGTTTGCTTTAGGGATTCAGAAGGTGTTTTTATAACTACTTTATTTTCAGTTTTTTATCTTTCAGAGAAATCTGTATCTTTACAATTACTTTGATGCTGTTGTCAGTATTTTAAACTTACACCAAGAGCCTTATTTGCAGCAGGTATTTTCTGCAGTGGTGCTCATATCACACAAACCAGTGGAGCTGGTTTGTGTGATAACTGGAAGTGGATCTCAGGCACTGCATACTACGGCTGTGTAGAGCTATATTTTAGAGACCTAAATATAGAAATATTTTAAATCTGATATAATTTTGCATTCTCAGGTTCTCTGTGAATTGTTCCAGTCCTCTCCTCAGCGTGGCAACCTCCCAACATCTGGAAATATTTCAGGATTTATTAGGAGGCTTTTTTTGCAGCTGATGCTCGAGGATGAGAAAGTGACTTTGTTTCTTCAGTCACCTTGTCCAGTAAGAATTTTTGATACCGTATGGCAAATGTGGAATAAATTTAGCCTTTAAATCTAAAGTCTGAGTATATTCAATTTTGAAATGTTAGACAGCAGCTTTTTTGTGCTGTACACATGAAATTTTGGAAAGTGCTGTTGAATTGTAACTCAGCCTTTTAGAAGAAAATTCAAGGCACTGTGTTAAGATAACACAGTATTTGCAGGAGATGCGCTGCTTCTGAAGGATCTGACAGCTGAAATTTATCTTACAGAAGGCTTTTTAATAGCAGCCATACACACCAGCAGCAAATCTAGACAATATCTGTCCAGTAGTCCTTAGCAGTTTCATTAAGGATCAGTCATAGACAAAATTGGCAGAGATCCTTCAGCAATTAGCCAAAATGCCATGAAGAAATTGAGTGACAAATATGTGAGTTAATATATAAAGCAGATGTATGCTTTATGCTTCCACATGCTTCACTGGAACAGAATTACAATTGATGTCTGAAGTGCTCTCCATTGAAGGCTGTGACTGAAAAAATAGGGTAAAACCACAAGGCTTTTTAAAAGATCTGAAACTCCCATCCAGAAAAAAATATTTTCTGCTTTGGTTTCTGCATCTCAGAAGTAAAGTACTCCAGGAAATATATGAGAGGGAAACTGGATCAGATAGTCTAAAACGGAAAAGGAGGCACAAATAGTTTTAGCACAAACATTAAAAAGTTTTGTTTTAACTTGGCTGAGTAGTTGTTAACAGATCCGTTGATAATGTGAAGGTAACATCAATTTTCTGTTAATTGTTTTACATACAACAGATTTTTACAGAAAGCTGTTACTAGATATGTAAAAGCAGAAAAAATGTCTTGGAGTTGTTATAATTGGATTGGGCTAAATGTTTGTGAAATGGAATTTGAACATCAAGCTTCATACACATATTTACTCTTAGTAACCTAAGGAGATTTCCTGGGAAGTTTGCTTGTGCAACCTGTGTCAAAGGAAATACAGGGTATTGCAAAATAATGGCATTAAAAACATCTATTAAAAACACTGGGAAAGTCTGTTCTTACTGAGATGATTCCTCCTACAACATCCAAAGACAAACCTTAAAAATAATGTGGATGTACAGCATATACTTCTAGGGTATCCAACAACATAACTTTTCAAAGATTGGTTCCCCATTTTTGTCTGAAAAGTTCTTACCAAAACTGTATTTCAGAAGCTCAGTTCTGATTGCCAGCAAATACTAATTTTTTTTATTGCATTGCACAACAGTAAATTGGTCATCTAAGTGCATATTAATAAATATGTCTTCAGAGCTGTCTAAAATATGTTACGGTAAAATATTTGAAATGTTTTAACTAATAGTGACTTAGTTACCTGTTATAATAACAAAAAGTAGATATTAAGTCTAGAATAAACTTCCTCCTCAAGTCAGAGGAGTAGAGGAACATCATCTTTCTTTACTCAAAGTATATTGTTATTTTTCTGTATTTAGTTTCAGAGTTGTTTCCATTTCCTAAATAGTTGCAAATCTCAGGCACTCAGGTTTTTCTCTCATATTACATCTATGTAAAATAATTGGGTTTTTTAAAGTGAAGATGGTATCATACTGTTTTTGATCCTAAAAATATTGTAGGCTTTCAAACCAAATTGAGTTAAAAAATTAAACTTGTCCTAATTTAAGACATTTTTACTGTATGCTGCCAAAGTTGAATGATATGTCCGTGTTCTTTTTTAGCACGCTAAGAATTCAGCTTTATCTAGCTGATGTGGCTTTATAGGAACTTAGTGGTTTAAGTTATTTCTCAGTGTTAAAGTAATATTAAATGTTGGCTGTTCTTCCCTTTCAGCTGTACAAAGGTAGAATTAATGCTACCAGTCATGTAATTCAACATCCTATGTATGGAGCTGGACACAAATTTCGTACTCTTCACTTGCCTGTCTCAACAACTCTGGCAGAGGTTCTTGATCGTGTGTCAGGCAAGTTTGGAATGGCTTGTGGTTTTGTTTTGCTTGTTTTTTTAAATGCAGTTTAAAAAAAAAAATCTTATATTGTTTGCTTGACCATACAAATGGTCCTGCAAATGTTAGTCTTTAAAACAGACAGTCTTTCATCCATTCATTAAATTTCTCCAAATTTTGTCAGTTAAATATCCTGGAATTCAGTGATACATCTCAAGGTGGAGATGTATGTCCTGTGAAAAGGACCTTGATGAAGGTGCCATCTGATTTCTGTGGATATACATTTGTCTGCTATATAAATATTTGCATTTGCTTACTAAGTGGAAATTGAAAAGCATAATTTACTTTTAGATATTAATTTTAAAATTATGCACAGTGAGAGGATAATATTAAGGGATTAATTTATTTGTTTGTTTTTTAAACTTCAGTATTTTCAGTTATACTACTTGAATATACACTGAGAGATGAACCTCTCTGTAGGGAATTCTGTTGATAAGGCCTTCACAGACCATAATATGGATTTTGACACCTGAATGGTAGACATATTAATCTTAAAATGAATTGCACCTTTAATTTTAGTGTTTATTTAATACTTTAGGAAACAGAACTATATGTTAAAGATTAGGGTTAATATTTTTTTTTAAATTTAGTTAAATAGTAGAATTCATACTGAAGATGTCATGTCCATGCCAGAGCTCTGTAGGTAAAAGCAGGCAAGATACCAGTTGATTCTCCTGTTTGGACATGTTAAATGAAAGATCAGTTTTATACATGTCTGTCGCAGCCGCCGGCCGGAGAGTAAAGAAAGACTCAGAGACAGGAATGCAGTCCAGCGAATAGATGGAATTATTTAATTAATAAAGAACGGGTTTTTATGTGTTTAGTTCTCTAAGTGTCTACCTAGATGGCAAGAGGTTATTGGACCTCTTGCTACTAACTGCCAGAGTGATTGGTCAGTTAACACATCGTTCATTCTCCTAGTCAAGATCATAACAATTCTAATTCTATCTGCAGGTGCAAGATAGCAAACTCGGTTTGCAGAAACCTTATCATGTTTTGCATAGTTCAGCGTGAGAAAGACAGAGCTTTCACGAACTACTGCAGAAAGCTGGAGAAATCAATCCTCTGCTGAGGCTTCCTCAGCATCCATACATGTCTAGTAAAAAAAAAAAAATAACAAATACAGGATTTCCTCTTTATTCTTAAGATGTGGTTCTCAGTAATATCAAAGAAAAGTCAAAGATCATGAGAGCAATTATGTTTTTGCGGTATGGGAGATGTGCACTGAAGGGTGTGCACTTAGTTTCACATTCATCTGACTAGGAATGTATGTTCTTATATGTAGGTTTACTTTTTTGGAACTCAGTGTAGATCCATTTTTAATTTATGAGGCAGGTCTTTGTGGAGTTAAAAGGAACTATTGCTTTTTTATATCTATGGAAAATTTTTACATTGAAATTGCTAACATATTTTTTAGGGCAATAAATGTTACCTAACAAGCTGATAGGAGTACTAAAATGGTATTTGGCAGAATACTAGATAGGACAAGATGTGTTGTAGGATTTTAATAGAAAAATATCCATTCCTATCGAAATGCTTGTATCTTATTTATCAAGGAATAGTTTACTATTTGTGATAGAATTCTATATTTATTTGCTGCCCAGAGAGTCATGTGTGAAATGTGACTAAGGTCGTTCTGACCACAAACTGCACAAGGATCTCATTACTCTAATGGGTGGGATGGTCACTGCATACGAGGTAGGGATCAGTTGTTGTGCAGTGACATAAACTGTACTGAGCAGCTGCCTTGGTGGTGTATTGTGGCCAGCTTGAGAGCCAGTGCTAATAAGGACTGGAGGGGAGAAGGTGGTGATGTGGTAAACTGTAATGTCTGTAATTGAAAATGGTCAGATGCTGACTTTGTAGGGCACCATAACTTTGAGGTTTGCTACAGCATTGTTATGCCTTGGCTTTGTGGCTCTTAAGGCATTCCATGAAGTCCATGGTTAGGACAGAGTAAAGTAGGCTTGGATAAAAGAGGAGCAAGCGGTGTGTTTGGGGTGAAAGACAGAGAAGGGGTGGACTGGGGGAGAAAAGAAAGACAATGCTATCACCACTACAGCAATAGGAAGTCATGAAGATCCTGTGTCAGAATCTGTCCCTTGGGTTAACTTCTTTTTTCTTAACTACTGTTAATGTCTCAAATTAATACTTTCATACTTTCTGCATAAATAAGTCACAAGAAGCATATTCACTTTGTACTTTTTTTCCCAGCTTTAAAAAAAAAAAAGAGGGGGAGAAAAGGGTCCTAAAATCAGTGATAAATCTGCTGCTTGTATCCCTTCAACATAGGAAGAAAATGTGCAGTAAACTGCAGATAGATTGCCTAGGATGAGTACCAGCTGTTTTGTATTCCATGTACCTTAGTCTTGAGTTACTGCTTTTGGTTAGAACAACTGAACAACATATCTGGGTATCACCTGAGTAGTTAAAATACCATTGTTTAACCTTCTTTAATAATTTTGTTAATAACATTTAAATTCCCCAGCAGTAAATGGATATTGAGTCCGTGGGACAAAACCAGAGCAACTCAGAAGTTCAATGATAATAATAATAATAATAATAATAGTAGTAGTAATAATAATAATAATACTGATGAAAAATTTTTGTAAAGTCTCATAGATGAGTGTGTGTGTGTATATGTGTATATATATATATACACATATACACACACATCTATACATAGAGAGAGTGTATGTGTGTGAGTGTTGAGTCCTAAGTGGCAGTAGTTTCACACTCTGTATCTTTTTTTAGTCTCCACTGCTGTCTAACACAGACATAACCAATGTCTTCAGACACAAATCATAATATATTTCCAAGCAGCCAAACCACATCCCTACCAGCACCTCACCCACTGGTAACACACAGTTACAGGTAGCTGGGTGGTACTTCTAGGCTTGAGTCTGGTTATAACTTAAAGCTTCTGTGGCTATGTGGAAGCATGTTACTACTCAGAAGCAATTGGAAAATTACTTGGCCATTTTGGTGGCAGTGTTGTACTGTACAGGGTGTGAAATCATCCATTTTCACCAATCATCAGTGATTTAATAAATTAGATTAGATTTAGTAACTTATTTGTAGTTGTGATCTATGCTAATGATTGAACCAAAATGGTTGAACTGAAGTAATCTAATGTTCTCTTAAGCAAACAGCTCAAGTTTTGGTTGTGTAATGTACTTTAGGCATCTTCCAATTTCAAAGGAAGAGAATTTGCCTGAAATTGCATCAGTGTGTAACATGAGATACCCAGGCCCAAATACAAGAACCTATTTAAAGAAGTCTGCAGCTGTTGTTAAAAAAAGCAAAAAAGTTTTGGAATTTCTTTTTTTGTTGGATTTTTTTGCTGTTGTTTTGTCAAGATGTTTTGTGGTGTTTTGGTTCATTGGGTTTGGATAGGGATTTTTTGCTTCATCTCATTTTTGTTTGATTGCAGTGGTTTAGTGGGTTTTTTATTGTGAAAACACTTGACTCATCAAGTAATGGTTTTAAACTGTTACAGATTTAAATTGTTAGAGAACAGAGCTTTGGGAGAAGAAGGGGACAGAATTACTGTAATATCTTAATTCATAGGTATTGACAAGACTTGCTGCCTGTGTTGGAACTCAGACACAGAAGTAGTTCAGAGTAGCCTTGTAAACAGCTTGGAAACTAATAAAATCAATTTAGTATCTTGAAATGCTTTTCTTTCCTCTCTTTTTCTGTTTGTCCTTGTCCGTCCCCACCCCTGTCCCCATATAGATACACCCAGTATTACAGCTAAGCTAATTAATGAACAGAAGGAAGATAAAGAAAAAAAGAACTATGAAGAGAAAGAAAAAGTTAAAGCAGAAAATGGATTTCAGGACAATTACAGCGTTGTTGTTGCTTCTGGTATGTCTTTTTCTTCTGTCTCTTATAAAATGGATCTTTCTGGTTTTGAAAGTGTGTGTATGGAAGAAAATACCTACCAGTAATTAATTTTATTACTAGTAATAGTTTGAAAAATTGTAGTACCCAGTACTACAGTTGTAATGTAAGGATTGATTCCTGGTGGAATCAGTAATCTGCCTCTAGCAGATTATACTGTGACAAATTTGTACCTACATATATGTGTCGGTAGTATGTTCATGGATGCTGTTGCTAGGGTATTTTACAGGATTTTTTAACAACACTCCTGGAGCTTGGTGGATATTATTACTTCAACCTTTTTCTAGGAGCTGGTGCATCAGAGTTTAACCACCTCTGTTCCCAAAATATGCTTTGGAAATAAAATGTATCCACATACTTTGCATAATAACTAATGGTATTCTGCTAAAAACTGTCAGATGGAGATGTTGGCATAAAACCATGTTATTCCACTTGGAAACAACTAATAATGGAGTTTCTTTTAAAGCATTCAATTTATAAAAAATAATGTGTCAAACCTTCAGAAGTCTTTCATGTAAACCCTTTTCCTGCAGACCTGTTGTTGGAGGATATAGATTGAACACAGTAATTTTGCAGTGGTACACAAATGTTACAGTTCAGATGATGGCTGTAGAAATCATTAGTCTTTTGGTTTGAAGTTGATTAATGAACTTCAAACTACTCCCTTCCTATCTAGCTTTCTGCCATTGTTGAGGTACCTCAAGTTCATTCACACTTCATGAAGCATAAAGCAGAGATGCTGATTTCCTTTGACTTTTGGCACCAATATTTCTTAAGCTTTTTATTTCAGGTTTTTAGATGTAGATATAATTCTTAACACAAATGTTGAATAAGGCAGCAGTTTCACTGAACTTGGTATACATTTAAAACAACATAGCTATGTTAATTACAGCATCTTTATCTGACAAGGTATTTATAATAGGTGCCACTTAAACAAGTTAAACATGTTTTAGTAGTATTAATAGGTCCAAGCAAAGGGTTCAAACATGAATAAAAAAATCTAGAAAGAAACAAAAATATTATGCCAAGCTTGAAGATAGGACATAGCATAGTCAGCCATGTCATTCCAGTTGCATCACTCATCCTGCTGCCTGATATAGCCCATTCTCTCTATTAGAAAGAAGCAGATTTCAGTTTTTTCCAATGTTGTTTTCTTCGATTTAGTAAGAGAGTTTAAATGTAAACTTATTTCATTTGCTTTTACTGCCTGTTTGTCAAATACTTTCTTCTTTTGTCATTAATTTTTCATATATTCTGAGGGGTTTTTATTGTTCTCAGAATCTCAAGAAGTTAAAAGTATTTACATTTTTTACCTATTGGTAAAATTAATAGAGGAAGATGGTACTTGCAACCTGGTCTTCATGAAGCAAGATGATTTAGTGTACTGAGATTATTGGATGATGTCTTGGATGTTAGAGCTGCTCCTAATGATCAGCTGAACCCAGAGTGTATTACAGCATTTGGAGTGTGGATATTGTTAGTTTTGTGTTGGCTCTTGGACAGTGATAGTAATTGCCCAAGTTAGTAATTGTCTTTGTATCTTGACCTGCTGCCTTTTACCTTGGTCTCTCACCTGCACAGAAGAGTACATGATTGCAGTATAATTTTGCTGTACCTTAAGTTGACTTAAGCTGTCTTAAGATAAGGCAGTCATAATAACTCTTAATAACAGTAAGCTTTTATGCAGCTATTCTGCCTCCTAATTTTCATGTAGTGG
The DNA here is from genome assembly GCA_026261815.1 of Monarcha castaneiventris obscurior. Lineage (NCBI taxonomy): Eukaryota > Metazoa > Chordata > Aves > Passeriformes > Monarchidae > Monarcha > Monarcha castaneiventris. The sequence continues at coordinate 5,180,012 of JAMPIT010000161.1, forward strand.
TTACTTCAAATGTTTTGGGGCTAGGGAACTTGAAAAGCACATTTAAAGACACTTTTCATCACATGTGGTACTGTCAGTACTGGAGCTGAAGTCGCCTTTGTAGGGCAGACAGGCGGTTGTTACCTGTAGTCTGTGCTGAAATGTCTGTCAATTTGGAAAATTTTGCATTTCTTGCTTTCAGGTGAAAAGACAACCTAAAAAAGTTTTGCTGTAGGGCCCATTGTGAGACAGTCTCTTTAATGAGAGTAGAATCAGAATAGCTTTTGCTTTTTTTATGCATGGTATGCTCTATTTATGGTTTGGTTTATGTTTGGGACTTAGGAGAATGCACAGCCTTTTAGCTAAAAATACTGGGATTATATTCAAATTATATTCATTATATTTTATACATGGATGTTATTCTGGTATTTAATTAGCCAGTGAGGTTAAGTACGTACTTTTTTTCTATCATTTAAGGTTTCGAGTACATTGTATCTTGGCTGAAGGTATTAACTACTAGAACAACTTGAAATTTTTTACTTCTGTACTAGGTTTGAAATCTCAGTCAAAAAGAGCTGTTTCATCCACCCCTCCACGTCCACCATCAAGGAGAGGAAGAGTGATGGCAGATAAAGTTGGTACTTCTTCCTCAGGAGGAGAATCTTCCAGCAAGACCATTAGTGTTCCAGTCTTTCATCTATACCATAAACTACTACCAGGTATCTTTAACTATACATTTGAAACATCAAAATTGTGGTCTTTTTCAGTGGCTGATATGTGATCAGGAAGGAGTTACAATGGTAATGGGCATTAGCATCTTGGAAGTGTGGAATGCTTCTGGGCTGGTAGCAGCTTTCAGCTAGAAAGCACTGTAGCATCAGCAACTGCAGTGTTGTAGCATCCTAGCAGCTTGAAAAAAGTAGCAATTGTGTTGATCTCCCTCGAAGTTTAGTACCTTATTCCTAAAAAACCCTCTCAAAACACTTCCACTTTCACTCACAAATGAAAGCAGTGTGGGTTTGTAAGGTGACTTAGGTTTTCTTCCACATGCAAGGCAGAACTGAACTGGTACCAGTGCTCTATTACTTCAGGTTCTGAGTGGGCAACCGTCTTGCATTGCTCTCTGAAAGGTTGATTTGCCAGTTCAGGAATATTCTTGAATTCCCTAAAATTTGTGTTTTAAAGCAACGGCATGTTAAGCAGTTAGTCATCTTCCATGTATACCAGATATGGCGTGGCAAGGTTGCCAAGCTGGTGCAAGGTTGCCAAGCTGGTGGCAAGGTAGGCAATCTCTCTTGTGTAGAAAGAAATTGGTGTGACTTAGATTAGGAGTAAAGGACAGAAACATGGGTGAAACACTTCAGTATTACACCAAACAGCTTCTTGTCTGGATCCGGCTAACGGAATTCAGTGGTTAACTTCTGATGAAAGTCATTTTCACCCAAAATCACCCTAAATTTGAAACTTACTATCAAATTACCAGCTTTGGGATATCCTCTGGCAATTATTGGCAGGATCACATATTTGGATTAAAACATCTCAAATTGGTAAGTGAAATCTGGTGGGATGAATCCTGTGCTTGGTGTGCCATGATGGATGGGTACAGGCTTTTCCAGAGGGCGGGCAGGTCAGGGAGGCATCAGGCACAGCATCTCCAGCTGGGCAAGGGAGGGGTTTGTCCTGCTCTGTTCTGCACTGGAGTGGCCTCACTTCGAGTGCTGGTGCAGTGTTGGGTGCCACAATATAAGAAGGACATAAAGCTATTAAAGAGAGTCCAGAAGAGGGCAGTGAAGAGGGTGAAAGGTCTTGACGGAAAGCCATATGAGGAATGGCTGAGGTCTCTTGGTCTGTTCAGCCTGGAGGAGAGGAGACTGAGGGCAGACCCCATTGCAGTTACAGCTTCCTCATGAGGGGAAGAGGAGGGGCAGGCACTGATCTCTTCTCTGTGGTGACAGTGACAGAACCCAGGGGAATGGCCTGAAGTTGTGTCAGGGAGATTTAGGCTGGATATTAGGAAAAGGTTCTTCATGCAGAGAGTGGTTGGGCACTGGAACAGGCTCCCCAGGGCAGTGGTCACAGCACCAGCCTGACAGAGTTCAAGAAGTGTTTGGACAATGTTCTCAGGCACATGGTGTGACTCTTGGGGTGTCCTGTGTAGAGCCAAGAACTGGACTTTGATCCTTGTGAGTCCCTTCCGACTCAGGATAATCTATGATAGTTCTGTTCTGGAGATGAGATCAAAACCCAGTGCCTGTTTTCAGTATTTAGCTGGTAAAGGTTGACTGTCTTGTGATGGTCATGTAGACCATTCTGTATTTGTTTATCTGGTCATGTCTTGCACAGCAGACAGTTTTAAAAAAATAAGCCATGCAAAATCAGTGATGGGGACAAAAGGGCAGAAAACTTACTTGTACAATGGCAAGGCATTTTCAATTTTTGTTTTTCTTAAGACACAATCTTCAGTTGAAGAAACAGGTTGTTATTGAAGAACTCTTGGATATTGTTTTACTTGATTAAGTACAGTCAATATGAAATGGGCACGCTATTTATTATATGATCCAGCTCTAAAATATTTCATGTGTAAATCTACTCATTGTCAGGCAAAATTTTTCTGCATTGAGAGTAGCTTATAATTTCAGGGAAGAACATATTTGTAGTCAACAAAGTCGCCAAAATCTGAATTTGAGTAATCAGTTTGTACTGTATTGCATGTGCATTTCATGTTGACATTGCTGTGGAGAAAAGTAGTCCTGGCAGTGCCCTTCTTTTTTTTTTTCCTGCTGAGTTCTGCTGTCCTGACACAGGAGTAGTGAGTTATGCTTGAGGTTAGTAGGACTGAAAAAGAATTGCAGGTTTCTTTGTTTTCCACTTTCTTCAATACCATTCATTTTACCTTATGGTCACACATACCTCTCTGCCCCCACAATTCAAGGGTGATGCATAGGTGGTGTTTAATAGAAGGGGACAGCCAGTACCCACTTAAAATGCACATCAATTTACAGCCTTAGCCATTTACTAAATACGCCAAGTGCTTGTGCTCTCAGCACAGAGCTGCCTTAGGGAATGTTGGCATAGATCTTTTTGATGATTGGTTCCAAACTGATGGGGCCCCTTTTCCCAAGAGAACAAATGGTGAAATTAAGGCCTTAGTTTGGAGCCAGATAATATTTAGTCTGTTTGGCATCTGTGGTGCAAGTAATGAACAGCACCTGGATATGTATGTTAAAATAACCCAATCAGAATTTTCCTCTCTGACTTGATGCCATTGTTGTCTAGGTCAACCATTACCAGCTGAAATGACACTTGCCCAGCTTCTGACTCTGCTGTATGACCGTAAACTCCCTCAAGGATACCGATCAATAGATTTGACAGTCAAACTTGGCTCCAAAGTAATCTCTGATCCAAGCTTATCAAAAACAGACTCATTTAAACGTCTTCACACAGAAAAAGGTGAGTGTTCTTACTTTATTGGTATATTCCTTTTTAAAATGTTTTTATTTGGGACAAAAATTGCTTTGATTTTCTTGATGAGAAAGAGGAGTTTTCTGTATTTTCTTGGATGATTTTCCTGAGCTATTCTTTTCTAAACAAGAGCTAAACTTGATAATAAAGTACAAATTCATTGCCTGTCTAAATTGTATCTATAAGATGCTCCAATATGGTTGTTCTGGTTTCACTTTTCTTTCTTCATTGTAACATTGCATGTGATACAATTATGATTGTAGTTACAGTGTATTTTATTTCTTGACATGTATATCAGTGCTGATAACCAGGGCAGATTAAGTAATACAGGAGCTCTTTGAAACCACATGAATTAGAGAAGCCTGGGAAATTTTTTATTGTGCCATCTTTAGGTACTAAATGCTGCTTTGAAAATGGGGATTTCTCTCAAGCCCATCTAAGCAGCTCTTATAACTCCAGCGATAAAAACATGTATCATTTTTTAACATTTTATAATACAATATATTTCTTGATAATACCTTTGCCAATTGCTTGCTGTCTACTTTCTGGGGAAGGGGAAGAGAAGAGGTCTATCCCAGGAATTCTAAGACATTTTTATATCATTCCTTTAGGCAAGACTTAGAGAAACAGGACTTTGAAATCAAAATAGTTGTGTTCTGCTGATCATCAGCCTGCTGACACAGAATGAAACTCCAAAGTTAATCATTCAGTTATTTTAAGACAGGGGCTTCTTTTAATAACTGTTCACTTTATAGTCTGTTTCTAGAAAAGATAAGAAACAGAAGTGTTGGAAAAAAAAATCATGATGTCTGGTTTGAAATAAGCATTTCATGACTCCATGTAGTGTCTGGATATACATATCTCTCGCACTCTTGAGAGACCAATCGCTGTCAAATAATACTTTTGTTCTGTTATGCTATTTATTTGAATTCTAAACCTACAATAAATATTTGACTATTTGAATAAAACTCAAATCATTAGAGAAGGTTCGGTTTAGTAGTGCAGTTGCATATGAAGACACAAAGGTCCTCTGAACTTTTGTTAAGTTACTGGGCACTTTATTTTTTAAACTTGAGACAAATACTTTTGAAAATTTGAGTTTGTCAATACAAATCCATTGATTTGTGGTACTATACAGCAAAATATTAGCTGCATTCACAGTCACCACTCAGCACTAATGAAGGTCAGAGCGACTGCTTTTTCATGACTAGTTTGTAATGTCTAGAGAGATCATTCTTACATATCAGTATTCCCTTACTTGCTACTTAGACTGGGGTTTTTTTGACACCATTCATGTTGGATAGATTTTATAGCTTCACAGATGTCTCTAGTGCTGCATTTACTACTACATGAGGAAAAGTGCCACTTATTAACATTTTTTCTTTGTGCTTCGCTGCTGTTGAGATCAGCAGTTTTCCACAGCTGAAATGCATGACTTCACTGAAAACTTAGAAAATATTTATGGAGGCGAAATGGTTTAAATTGGGTTTTAAGAAGATTAACTAAAGCAAGGACTTGAGAAGCATGTTTAAGTGTAACTCCTTGTGTGAATATTGAAGATTATATTGTATTTGCACTCACAGTGAAAGGATCTGCCTATAGCCCTACTCACTGAGAGCTTACTTGTCAAGTGCCTTTTCCAGAGGAGCAGCTTTCTGTGCATTGTCAGTACCTCTGTGTTCCTAATTTCTTGTTTTCTTCATTTGGGAAGGTTCACAGCTTTTTACACGGCAGGTTACTGAGGGTTGAGGGGTTTTTTTGTCAAAGTCTTTATTTTAAAACCGTCGTTATGAAGGATGTCTAACATTTCTTGTGGTCTGATCAATTCATGCCATTGCAAGCAATTGAATTGCAAATCACGTTCAGCCCAGTGAGGTGGAATCCTCCTATGTCTGATGGAAGGCGGTTCCTTGCTGATAGCAGCGTGTTTGTGGCACCCTCAGCCACTATCTGTGGGGAAAAAGAGCACTTCCACAGAGGGGATTTCTGCCTGTGTCCTTAACAGCAGTAGACATCAAAGCTGTATGTACTGAAAGTGTTACGTTTGGATGCTTTCTTACAAGGATTATCCTGCTTTGAAAGTATCTGTGACCTTTTCTTTGTCTGTGAAAGACTTGTTCAGACAGACAGACTTCTCAGTCTGTGTGTTTGAATTAGGATGAATTGATGTACATATTCCTACATATCCCTGATTTAAGCTTATTGAATCTTACACTTTGATCGTATCTTCCAAAGCAGTGTGATCCTCCCACAGCATATCCACGATGTCCTTGTAAAATGATGCTTCTTGCATGTTTAAAAGTTGAGAATTAGGATGGGGAAAGACCTGCTGTTTCCTATTCCCTTTCAAATTAGAGAAGAAACAGTTTTAAAAGATGAAGTAGCTGTTAAAAGATGCAGTGTCTGCTGTTTAAAAATTTTTTCATAAGAAATTTGTTTTGGTAGCTGCACAAGTTATTCTTTAATGTGCTTTTGTGTTTTTACAAGAATATAATAAATAATAGCATGTGTGCTGTATATTTGGAGTATAACCATGGATTATCGTGGGTGTCAGACTGCTCACAGTGAAGAGATACCAAGACCACTTGATCTCTCTTGCCTTTTGATGTGGCTATACTGTGAAGACTTGGAGGACCCCTGCATTATATTGTTTATTAATAAAATCTGCAAATCAGATTTTTAGATTAAATAAATAGAATACTCTCTGAAGTTTGCCTGTGGCAATTATCAAAGAGGGTTGATTTTTGCCAATAAGGAATTGTGGTAGGGTTCAGAATATTCTGTATATACCTGTGTGCATCAGTGCATACAATGTTGATTTTTTTTTTGTACAAAATATTGGGATGCTTAGTCATAAACTGGGAGGATGGAGGCAAGTAGAAAGTTAGAAATCCAGATCGTGATCTTTTTTCATGAGGAAGAGTAGAATTAAATTTCACAGCTTTTGCAGAGGCACATTTTGACACGTCACAGAGAGGAGATGTGAGAAGCAAAACTAATTTAAGGTTAAGATTATCTTTCCTTTCTTCAGCTATAAACTCTTTATTAGAGAGTAGCAAACCTACACTTAACTTCTAGATAAAAGACATTGTTAAAAGGTGTCATTACTCCAAAATGAGCAAAGTCTTGAAGGCATGGATCAAATTCTAATAAAACATAGAATTCTAATAATTAACATGTAGCCCTGTATAAATAATGATAAGTTTAACATGGATCTGCTGTCACTGGCAAAAGGTACCACTAACGCTTTTATTTTCTTTTGATATTCTTGCATTTATTTGTTTCAGGTTCTTGGCTCAGTCTTTGCTCCAGAAGGAACCAATACTTTTGACGTCCACTTATGAGTGAAGACAAAGAAATAAACACAGTACTGATGATATGTATTAATTTCTTTTATGTTTGTGTTTTTGTAGAGCATGCAGATTTACTGGGACCTTGCCCCGAAGACGAAGCCATCAGTCCTGGGGATGAGTGTATGGATGCAGTTCTAGATGAATCACTTCTTGAAACCTGTCCCATTCAGTCTCCACTGCAAGTTTTTGCAGGCATGGGTGGATTGGCTCTTATTGCAGAGAGACTCCCTATGCTTTATCCTGACGTAATTCAGCAAGTGAGTGGAAAAAAATAAATGTCGGAAAACACATTGAGAGTATTTTGTTTGTTTAAGGACAGTATCTTCCTTATATTTCTCTGTGGTTCAGTTTAACTTCTCAGTTCCATGGGGAAGCTACTTTAAAATAGGCAGGTGCATAACTCCACAGCCCTGTCCAGTTACACACGTGCTTCCCTGTCTGTGGGTAGCCAGGCCCTTGTGGGACTAAAGCATGAATTGAGGGTGGCTGTTTGCCTTGCTTCTGTTAACATGAAATACCTTGGAGGGTGCAGTAAAATAAAGTTGCTGATGTGCTATAAAGGCGTACTTGCTTATCAGTTAATTGTTCAAGTAAGTGTACCCTCATAGATATTTTTATGGTTAAGTGGAGTTCAGTTCTCAAAGCAGATTGTGTAATTTTATTGTTATAAATAACAGTATCATCTTAATTACATTTATATTAATAAATAATGGATATTATTTATATACTTATATATAGACAATTCCTCTGGATGCACTGATAGGCATTTCAAAAGTGTCAGTAGTGGCATTAGTGTGGAATTACTCCTTTGGCTGCTGTTCTAGGTACACAATGCTAAAAAGGGAAAAAATAACCTGTAAATTATTCAAATTCTATTTGACTGTATTTTTAAAGTTTTTGGCTGATAGTCCTAACAGGAAAGAATATTTATTCCCTTTGAAACTGAAGTAATCATGAATTAAGGTTGCTGTTCAGCACCCTGAGTGTAAAATTATGGCAACCATAGGAACCCTGTAGTGAGACTGGATAATTAGTATGCATCCTGTGTAAATGGTTCTACAAAGGCCTTAGAGGTCTAGTACCAACACAGTTCAAAAATTACAAGTTAAGGAAAAGTATTTACATAAACTGTTAGTGTATTATGAATTCCAAGAGGGATAATGTGTACTCTGTACTGACGAAAACTGATATATGGAAATCTGCAACACATGAAAGGTAACATATGACCATGAGAAATTTCATTCCTTTTTTTCCTTCTTTTTCTATAGTGCTGGGAACTTACTGTCTTTTCACAGTTTCTTAGCTTGAGATATATGTTTAGATTCAAATACTGAATAAGAATTCTGTAATCCATAAAAGAAATTAAATACAAGAATACCACATAGACCATTCAGAGTGAAGACTGATGACTCCTCCAGACCCTTAATTCTTTAATTTTACTTTTATATTTTTCCCAAGTCACTGGTACTTCTGATTCTCCTAATGTGAAGATAATTGGAATAAATGCAGCAAAACATGGGTTTGACTATAAATTAGGAATTTGGTATTCTGCATAAATTCTGTAAAGGCATTTAATATTAATCTTTTCCAGTTTAGATCAGTCTGGTAATAAGTACTAAAATTCTAAATATGATGGAATCAGTTTATCTGAATAGCATGAAAGCCTGAAACCTCTGTGATGTTTAATTATGAGAGGGACCTCGGTGTCATAATTTCATTTAAATTGTTTGATTGTGTCTTGGGGCACTGTACAGCTACTACCCTCTTAAACTCTGATTCCCATCGTAATGCATGACTGCACAGTCCTCTGGTCATAAAACAAACTGTTCTGTTAGAGTATAATAGTAATAAAGCCTGCCAAATCAATCGAAAGCTCAAAAGGATCACAAGTTGCTACAAGACTGCTAAGATACCTGAAGTTATTCTTAGCTTTTAAAGGCATTATGATTAATTTTTCTTCTTTTTGCAATATGTAATTAAAAATTAGATACTTAGATTCACACTGTTTAATGTTAAAAATAAAAGGGCCATTTCTTATTTAACTGTTTGCTATATAAACTGATCTTTGTATTTACTTCAGGGTAATTTGTGTCTCTTATGCTTCTATATTTAAGCAACACACTTTAACTGAGGATTTTAGATTGGCAAAATATGTTTGCTTGCTTGTGCAGACACAACTTCCTAGCGCTGTACTGAAAATGCAACAAGTACGCCCTTTTCAGCCATTTAGCATTTGCATGTGCAAATGGTAGAGTATTTCTTATGACTTCTTTATTGTGTCCTACATTAAGATTGCATGTCTTTTAGATCCTTACTGTAATAAAATTTTTGTCTCAGGTGTTTAACTGAATGACTGCCAAATTTCTTTGTTGTTTCTGTTGGTTAAGGTGAGCACTCCGGTGGTTACGTCAGCCACACAGGAAAAGCAGAAGGACAGTGATCAGTTTGAATGGGTTACCATTGAACAATCAGGGGAACTGGTGTATGAAGCACCAGAAACAATTGCTGCAGAGCCTCCACCGATCAAGTCAACAGTCCAGACTATGTCTCCCATTCCTGCACATTCTTTGGCTGCCTTTGGTTTGTTTCTCCGTCTCCCGGGCTATGCTGAGGTGCTGCTAAAAGAACGGAAACATGCTCAGTGTCTGTTGAGATTGGTGTTGGGAGTTACAGATGATGGTGAAGGAAGTATGTGCTGTAATTATTACCTTTCTTTGTAGACAACAGCTAGATCATTTTACTTAAATTTATTTGCACTATACTGTTTTTAGCAGGAGGTTAAAATTGGTTTGTGCGGAACTGTGTTGCAGGCATCTTTGATAAACTATTGTCTCTATTAAATTCTGTCTGGCAAAGTTTTATCACAATCATCAGTATTCAAGGGTTCTCATCTCTTGTCAGAGTAATTGTAAAATAAGCTCTCATAAAACCTACATTGACACTGTCAAGATGACTACATGCAGACAGAATGGTCTGAGTAGCTGGATATGCTCAGCTGATTGAGCAAACATCCTATAATTCTGCAACCAAATGCAGAATAATGTGGATAAGAGCAAAGCTACAACAGATGTAGAGTAAACCACTGAATAGTACTGTTCTAGAAAAGGAGAGTAAGATCTAAAGATTATGGTGATTAAATTGCCTAAGCAGAAGCTCTACCTTAAATGGTGGGAGTTCAGAGGGAGAAATGGGATATTCTTCAATGAATAAACAGACAAGCCAAGGCAAATTAGTTGTCAGTGTCTTTGCAAATGAACCTGGAATTTTGCATATAGTTCTAATATTTGTGTTTCTTATTATTTTGAAAAACTGGAGGAGTGTGTATGAAATATGTTTTGGTATGTTTAAGGCATTTCCTTTCATTGGGTATTGTGCAGTGGTGCACTTCAGTGGCATCAGGTTTACAGTTGAACTTCATGATCTCAAGGGTCTTTTTCAACCCACATAATTCTGTGATTATGACTTGGAAGAGAGTGCTGTTTTTTCTAGGCTGCAATCATCAGAAGTTGGTCTTTATTTAGCACCCTGTAGAGTGGTGTGCAACATGGACCTCGTAAGACCAGCTGGAAAACAAAGAGTCTCCTTTGCCCTCCCTTCTGTTTATCTTTTCATTTCTCTGGTATTTAGGTGCAGGACAGGTGACAAGAATAAACTGGGCAATAAAAATTCAATCTAGCTGCTTACACCCACCTAATTTGAGTGGTAAATAACTGAAGAACTATATGCAGTTTCTGGTGTAGTCCCACTCCCTTAGTACTGCAGGCAATTTTTATATCATTTTTTTCTTCTTATTATAAAGAGACCTTCAGAATTTGCATTGCTTTCTTTCTGTGTGTGTGTGTGCAGCCACTACTGCTATTGGAATGCAGCTCCAGAACATAATTTTCTTGATGGGTAGCGGCTGCTTTAATTCTCAGCCTATATTTATTTATTCTTAAGCAGTTTGTGGCAAATAGCTCTTCTTTCTCCAATGCATTTGTTGACGGGAATTACATTCCCTCACAGCCTTTGTTTTAGCTGGACTAAACAGTCAATTTCTCTATTCCCTAAGCCAAATGTCTGAATTCAACTCTACAAGGTTCAGTTGTACACAGTAATCCACATTAGTTCTGTGTATAAACTATTAATATCTTCCTTATTTGTTGGAAGTGCAGCTTTTCACACATGTAGAATCTCATTACTTTCTTGCATAATATGAAGAGCTGCAATTATAAATCTATGGGTTGTAGATTAAACATGGGTTCAGTTGTCTGTAAAGATAAATAATGGGCAAATGTTTAGATTTTCTCTTTTTTGATTTGGCTATACCTGCAGTTACAGAATTCTATCAGATGGACTTATTTTTCAGAAGGTTTTGATTTTATTTCTGACAATCCCAGTCAGAGGACTTTTGATTCTTTCTTCTTATTGTCTTTACAAAAAGTATCAGATAGATATGAATTGAAACGTGTATGTATGTGTGTGTGTAGATACATATACACACAAATACAGACATATTTATTTGTAATGTATTTCAGTTTAGATCTCTGGGTGATGATATAGCTGATAAACTCTTACGAATGAGGGAGGAAATAAAATATTTAAAATAGGAAGCAAATTTCTGGACAGAGTTGGCTATGGTAAAGTATTTTCACTGTTTGAAGCATCTCCAGTTGTCAGTTGTCTCTATTTATGTATGCACTGGGGAAGAAATGTGAAATGTATTGTTAAATATAGGAAAAAATTAAGACAGTTTCCCATATCTGAGGATCATGCATTGATAGGTCACTCCGTTACTTGAATGTCGCTTTTAAAAGAAAATTTTTGCTCGTAATGCAAAGGGGTTAAAAATTTTAAGTAATTGTAGCACAAAATTAATACATGCAACTCATCTAATTAAAATTATGTTAGTATTTCACCATGTATTCAACTATAGAAACTTGGTTTGTGTCAGTGACTTAATTCACACTTTGGGCACATGAATACAAAAAAAGAATCCTACATATGATAAACTACTACTGCTGCTTGTCAGCTGAGCTGCTATTAGCTGATCACAGACATTCTTTACCTTGCTGTATTTGGAATGATTAAAAATATATATGCATTTAAAACAAAATGAGTCCAAACCACCTTCCAAACCAATTTCTCCCTGGAAATGGCAAATCAGATTTTCAAAATTTGGTTCTTAACGAAATCCATGAATAAAATAAAGAAACATTCTTTATTCTACACTCTCCTCATGGTGAAACTTTTCTTTGAAGAGAAACATAGTATTAGATAGCTTTACTGTATGTGAATGCTTAAGTCCTTAGTAGATTTCTATATCTTCATAAACTATTGCAGAGATTAATAGGCTGTATTGAACTATTGAAAGAAAATGTGGGTTTGATATTTTTCTTCTTCAACCTAGGTCACATCCTGCAGTCTCCTTCAGCAAACGTGCTTCCCACGCTGCCCTTCCATGTGCTGCGCACTTTGTTCAGCACCACGCCGCTGACGACCGATGATGGAGTCCTGCTGAGGAGGATGGCGCTGGAGATCGGGGCCATCCATCTTATCCTGGCTTGTCTGTCTGCTCTGAGCCACCACGCACCAAGAGTGCCCAACTCTAGCCCCAACCAGGCAGAGGTAGGGTTATCAGCATCCTCTGTACACCCAGAAGTACTAAGAGTTTCAACTATGTAAAAGGAAATAATCTCATTGCTTTCATTTGTAGCGGGTTGAATTTGGTTCCCCGTACGGGCCACCAATTCGTGTAGCAGTTTAAGGGTTAACTATGGGCAGTAGCCCCTTGATGTCCCTTCTGTGAGATAAGCATCAGGAGGTAAAAAGCAAAGCAGGCACAAAAACTTAAAGAATATAAACAAGTTTATTAACAGAGTTAAAAGAAGGAAAAGAAAGTCAGACTAAACCTTCAGAACACCTCTCTCCCCCCCACCTCTGCTCTCTTCTACCACCAGCATAAAAGAAAACACAACCCTTGAAGATTCTAGTCAGTTCCCCACCTATATAATAATTTCTGGTTTTCAGTTCACTTAGGGAGAGGAGTCTCTCTTGGTCAAAACCACGGAAACATCTCCACACGAAACAATCTCGTGCAGCTTCAGTGTCACAGCAAAAGCAGCCGCCCGGAATGGTTTTCTGCTTGCGTGTGAAAGTCCCATCCCCTGACTACAGCTTTCCCCACAGCTGCTGCGAGGGTTTCTTTAGCTAAGGGGGTACTATTTTTAAGGATGAGCAGTTCAGAAACAGAAGTTTTCTTCACTTATCGAAGTGCCTGAAAGGCATAAGGCCCCTCTCTGGGAGTATCCTCATGGTCTGGGAACAGAGATCTTTCTCTCTTGTGCGATCTCTGCTCAAGTTTCTCATCAAATCACAGCTACCTCAGCATTGCAGCACAAATACAGTTGCTCACAGCAAGTTACAGCTACTTCAGCGTTTGCTCGTTTTAGTACAAGCACCTTTGCTCACAGTTGCAGTTTGAACGCTCCAACCCCCCCTCATGCTTTCAAGAAATTACAATGGGTAGTCTAATATATCATAGTCCATCACCACGGTTTTTCCAACAGAATTTCAGCTTCTAGGATTAAAGCATTCTCCTCAATCTCTTTCCTCGAGGTCTCAGGTTTTTCTTCCTCACCGACTTGGGCATCTTTATAGTGTTTCCTTCACAAGCCTTTACTTTCCTCTCTCCATCTGATCAGGGAGATGATTAGTCTCTGCAGGCTTCATCTGGTCTGGAAAAAATCTTAACAGCACTAAAAGAGTTAATCTTCCCTGGGTTTTGCAGCTGGAACTTGGAATTTCTTATCTCTTGGCCTCGTGATCCTGCCGGACGGCAGTTTCAGGGGAATTCCAGCTGCTCCGGGGGTGAGGTGAGGGCCACCCTGGCCTCTGGGGTGTGTCTGGCGAGCTGAAGTGGCTGCAATCTCAGCCAAGCCACCCCCCGGCCGACCCGGGCCAGGCCCGGCCGGCAGAGCCCGGCCTGGCCCGGCCACCCCCCACCAGTTACCTGCTCGGCTGCCGGAAGCAAGAGAGAGCTTCCCGGGCTTTTTCGCTTTCTTAAAATGTGGCTCACAGAGGCGTGTCAAGCTCTCTAAGTGGTTTAGAAAGTTGCCAATATTCAACCTGGCCAGTTGATTGGGTCTAGAGGAAGCTGAAAGCACCTTTTTGCAAGGAATCACTTCCTGGCCAATGCAGCCTTCTTCAACTACAATTCCCAGCTACCCTAAACCACAACATCATTGTAGCCTAATTTTTGCAGACGTTAAAAATAATTATTAAGTACTTGATTAGGTAATTGTCCCTGCGTGTTGCAAATAAACATAGTAATGAAAGCAGGCTTTTCATGAAAGCAGAGAAAGAAGATTCGTCTTGAGGCATTGAGGTGTAGTTTCTTTCACAAGGCATTCTTTTCAGGGGAGGCATAATGCTCATGAGTGGTGGTTCTTTAATACCCATTAGATAGCACGGCCTCATGACCTTATGTAACATTCCCATCATCTAAACTCTTGGTTACAAAGTCTTTCCTTTCAAATGCTTCACAAATCTAAATGAGTTGTGAAAATTAATGAACTAATGCAATGATTTTTGCATTAATCATTACATTACCCACTATTTGTACTGATATTTAAATGAGATCTCAAGACAAAAATTTTCCATAGTGTTCGAGATCCCAAATTAGTCTCAAAAATTCAACTTTTTTCAAGGTATTTGCCATGCTATACCACCCTCTGTTCAGAATATGTGAACTCTGATTTCATTTTTAGGATTGTAAGTTACCATTTCTGCATAATGTACTAATTGTCTATAAAAGTGTTTAGAAAAACCATTAATGACTTTCCCTCTTTAGCATTGTTTGGGTAGAGGCTTGCATGAAACAGTTCCTGGTGGCTGAATATGGATTAGTAGCTGCAAAATTTAGGTCTGTCCGTATTTTAGCAGCTCTGATACTGATGAAGGTTGAGCAAGCAAGAGATGAAGCTGTGCCTGAGAATAATTCACTTTAATGGCTAATCAAACCCAAGGGATAACTGAGAGATTCTACTTCTAATGGGGTATCAGGCTGCTGACACATTAACACCTTAGCATTTTTGCATGTTTGGAGGGAAAGGGCAACCATTAATTCTTATTTCTGCTTCAATAATACCATGACCCCTTAAAGAGCTTGCTTTCTCATAATTCATGTCTATCAAGTGATAGATGGTAACTTGAAACCAGAGATCCATCAGGCCTGCACTGAGGCTTGTATTTCTGGGGCCAGACTCTCCCTTAAGTGCTTTAATTCAGTGCTTATGACAGTCCTCTTGAGTGTTAAAGGCACAGCATGTTCATGAGTGATGTAATGAGTAATGTCTACATGAAAATAACCACACAGCTGTTTCATCACCAAGACACATTACATTCCCTGTGTAAAAGTTAAAAGATGATTCCAGACTACTGTCAGTATGATGCTTCACAGGTGATAACTTCTTTTACCATTGCAGTTTGTTCATACATCATTTCTTTCTTTTCAAATACAATCTTTAACAATATCACTGAAGAAGATCTGAACAGAAAATTTAACCTTTTGGAGCCATAAAACAAATATTGCATGGTGTGGTTTCCAGCTAATTGTCACCGAGTAATGAAAATAACAAGTTGCTTGTTTAGGGTGCTAAATATTTAAATAGGAAAGCATGAGTTAAAAAATGCCTGTTAGAGTTTTTTCTGCATCCTTTTCACCAATGACCTGCTAAAATTCAAAAATTAGTGTAGGTGCTTGCACAGTTTCATGAGGGCTAAGCAGAGTAATATTGGAGTTGTGTCAGTGAAATCACTGAGGCAGACCATTAGTAAAAGCTGTGCAAGCACTGCTGGAAAAATACTCTCTCAGAAAATTTTAAGGATGAGTCACTTCCTCCCTGTTAAGAAGGTAGTGTGTATTTTAGTGACACAGAGATCATGTGCCAGAGCTATACACATAACTCACTCCTCTTGCTATTTTGGAGCATTTATTCAAAATGAGCAAATACTTGAGCATCTTAATGTTTCAGTTCTGTTCTCTTGATAACATTTCCACTCACATCCCCTTCATCTCATTATGTTATTAAACTTGACTAGGTGTTAAACAGCAATAATTACAGAGCTGTGATGTTTAGAATGATACTGATTAAGTAGCATTTTAATACCTTTCATCATTTAAGCAGTAATAGTATCTTAAAAGAGAACAACAGAGCGCTTACAGTACTGGTAAAATTGAAGAATCACTTTCAACAATTTACTCCTGACCTTTACTAGAACTCCATATATGTGTCAGTCTTTCCTATGGAAAGCTTTGAATTTCACTGGATCCTGATGATATCTTTATAAAGTTAATAAACTGGGATTACATTCTTTTGCATAACAAAGGCTTTTTAAAGACAACACTACTAAGATGAAATCATGAAATAATTGTGATTTTCTTTTTTTTTTTTAACCTTAGCCACAGGTGTCAAGTACACACAATACTGCATCAACAGAAGAGCAGCAGCTGTACTGGGCTAAGGGTACAGGCTTTGGAACAGGCTCTACAGCTTCAGGATGGGATGTTGAACAAGCTTTGACTAAGCAAAGACTAGAAGAAGAGCATGTGACCTGCCTTCTACAGGTGTGTAATTATGAAATTTTGATTAATGAGAAGCACTTAAAGTATTAGGACTGGATAGTAAAACTGGAGTTTAGTCAGTCACATAGCAGAGTAATTATAATATTTTGGGCAAGAATTATTTGCAAAGAACTGTCTTAATGGAAAATTATATAGATCGTGTTTTGAGCGAGGCTATTTTCAGATGTCAGTAGGCTGCTGCATAAAAGACCTGGGTGTGAATTCTGAAGAGAAAGTGAACCAGACATTTCCCTTGAGCTGTCACACACCTCTGTCAAATCACTGCACTCAGTCAAAAGTAAAGACTGTCCATCAAAGAAGGATAGGGGAATAGGCATTTTGGTTTGTGTGCCAAACAGTGTCACCTGTTCATTTCTAGCATATTTTTGCTCTGCTTTAAGGAAGTGCCCATAGTTGATACTAGTGTCCATCCATGTTTTTTGCCAATATAACAAAATGTCACTCATACGTACTAGAAAATCTTGAGTATGTCAGTTAGATGACAGCAGTTGTTCTCCAATAAACATTGAGATCTCAGTAAAATTCTGATGTCTTCCAAATACCTAAGGAGAAGAAGATCCAGGCTTTTTAGTCCCTTATGAAATCCACCCAGTCCCTGTTATCTTGGATCAGTGTAGGGAATATGAGATTGTATCTAGCCATCAAAAGTTTAATTCACAGAACCTGCAGCTCAAAAGCATTAGCTAACCTGCTGGGGTTGGAGCACAAACGAGATGAAATTCTGAAAATGCCCACACCCTGACTGATGAAGATACCATTTTTATGTCAGTTTTTTAAGTCATAGATTACATGGCATAATCATCATATCCTGCGCAAAAGTACAACAAATAAAATCTGAGAACATTTTTCTATTCAAGAAAGAGGAAAGTCACCTAAATTAGTCTTGGCATAGCTTCCAGGCAGTATTCTGTATTCTGCTAGGCAGAAGTTTAGCTGTGAGGTGGTAAGTCATGAAGTAAGGAGGCATTTGCTTAGGGCACTCAGCTTTGAAGGAAGTAGCATTTTGCTGAACATGTCAGTCAGTTGTACAGCAGACTTTCCTTGGTCCCTGCTCTAGAAAGGTTAGAGAAGTTCTGTTCTACAGAGTGCTGATAAGATGCTGCAGCAAAATACCATGGGTAATGAGGTTAGAAGAAAGAGGGAGAATGAAAGAAAAGAAAAAAGGGCTGAAAAGGCGAATAGAGTCCCTTGGGACTTCAAGCAATACAGCCTGTCAAGCCTCAAAGTTACTTAGTTTGAGAGTACAGCTGCAGAAATCAGACCCATGGAAATGCTTATGACTACAGCACATGGTGAGGGTCTGTGAGAAGCCACAGCTACCCTTGGGACAGGGGGGTGTGCAGTCAGGAGGTGCCTTCCCACCATCCCCAATGGGAAGGCTGCTCTTTGGTTACTCAGATAAGAGCCATACTCATGAGTAGTTGTTCCTCCAGGTGACTGTTGTGCTCACCATAACTTACTGTTTCATCTTGAAACCCTGAAGTCCCACCCCAAAGGAAGTTACAAAAATATTTGAAGCATTTGCAGTTGAAAAAAAGAAAAGTCTTACTGCTAGTTGGTGTAGTTGGTGTTCTAAAGTGAAAGGGACTGGTCAGCTTCAGGTCTCTGTGGTCTGAGCTGGCAAACTTGATGTGAGTAACTCCAGCAGGTTTGTCAAGATGCTTATTAATTGATCTCCTAAAATCATTCAGAATTATAAGTTATTTAATTTTATCATTAGCCAAAGTTGGAATAATCTAATAACTGTATAGAAATTCTTCTGAAACATCTTTGGGACTGCTGAAATAAATACCAGTACTGAATTTGTGAAACAGCCAGTGACGTGTTAGGGCATCTATCTTAAGGAAAGTCAAAGTTCTTTTGACTGAAATAAATCCGTTTTGATAAAATATTTTGGTGTATTTCAGGTTCTTGCCAGTTACATAAATCCTGCAGGGAGTACATCAAATGAAGAGACTCAAACCAGCCATGAGGGGAGAGGCCAGAACAGCAGCGCTCTTCCATCCGTTCTCCTAGAGCTGCTCAGTCAGTCCTGTCTCATCCCAGCAATGTCATCGTACCTCCGCAACGACTCAGGTAGTGTGCCCTTGTCTCCTTCAGAATCCAAGCTGCCTTACTTCTGTCAAATCAGTTCTTGTAGAAACAATAGGTAGTTCTTGCTAGTTTCAGTGCACTTGCCAGTAGCATTTTTACTAATGGAACATTCACGTGAACCTTAGAAAACAAAATAAAATAGAATTACCTAGCAGAATCTTGTTGAAAGGCTCACATTGGTTGCAATATCTTTAAATTTGAAGTTCACTTCTTCAGCTGTTGAAACCAACAGGAAAATGGTGTTTCTTGTGAAAAGTTTATGTGTTAGTTCTTCTACAGAAGATACACAGAGAGGGAGTACTTTATACAAGACCATGAAACTTAGTGTGAAGAAAAATGTTAATTTTAAAGAAAATTGAGGAAATATATGCCTGAATTTGGTAAATGTTGCATATAGTAGGGCAATTCTACTTCAGTCAAAGCCTTTTTTTTCCTTTATTTAGGAAATACAAAAATAAGCGTCTTACCAGAACTGCAGAATATTTCAAATATATAGGAACAAATAAACTGTTGGGTATTTTAAAGCAAAACCAAATGAGTTCTATGATTTCATCAAATTTCTGCTCATAATTTTAAAACAAAGATGCTTTGATAGTTTTCATTTGGTATGTTGTACCTTGCTGGGGAAACCATTTCAGTTGTACGAGGTGGTGTGAAGCAGTACGAATTAAGCAAATACCTGTGCAGAACTAATGGCAAAATCAGCAGACTGGGTTTGTGATTTATGTTCAGTCTCACTAGATGACAGGCTTTAGTATGGAGATGAGCCTTAGGTTGGGTTTTTATTAAGTTACTTTGTTTTTAAGGATGGATTTAATCCTTAAGTATCTGGAGGAGTTGTTCCAAATCTGAGTAATTTGGTTTTGGAGCTAATTTTGCCTGCCCTATTTTTGAAGCAACTGATAAATGTCTTTGTCACATTACTGCAGTTCTTTGGGATGCCAGTTGGAGGGTGTGGTGAT
Organism: Monarcha castaneiventris obscurior; assembly: GCA_026261815.1. NCBI lineage: Eukaryota > Metazoa > Chordata > Aves > Passeriformes > Monarchidae > Monarcha > Monarcha castaneiventris. The sequence continues at coordinate 5,199,487 of JAMPIT010000161.1, forward strand.
GTGAACTCATGAAACAATGTTATAGCTTCTTGAATTACAGCATGTATTTTATGTTAGAGGTAAAAGAGAAATCATTCCTGTCTTACGTATTTGCAAAGCAACTTAGGACTAGAACAAGAATGTGGCTCTTTTAATTTGTACTAACTAGGGCATTACATAATCTTGTGTGATGGAATGGAACTAGTTCAAAAAGTCTGCTGGGGTCTTACAGTAAAAATAAAAATACGAAGATGTTTCACTTGCTAGTCTGCGGTTTGCCACCTCACCCTAATTTTGCAATGAATTTGTTGGTTCTGTTTTGTACATATTGCAGTGAGGAAAATGAACTAATAATAGACCAAGCTCACTGTTGCAATTGAAATTATAATGTAAAACAATAAAGGAAATGTCAAAGTAAGAGATAACAAAGATTTCTAACAGATACTCATAAATTCTTCTTTGTTGAGGGAAAGGAAGAGTCATTGAAAGGCCTGGCAAAGATGCCATGTTATCTAATGGATGAAGCAGTTGATCCTGAGTTACAGATGAATCACAGCTGCTGAAATTGCTTTTTGCTGTTTTCAACAGAAGAATGTATCTGTCTGTGTAAGTCACCTTTAACTGGGAAAGAACAGTCAGATACTGATAGAAGAGACGAGATATGTGGCTGGTGGCGAGAAGTTCAGACTAGTTTGGCTTTTAGGGACCATTTGTTTTCCCAAAGTACAAAGAAGAGGCAAAGTTCCAGTGAGACATGTTCATTTTAGGTATGTTTTCCACTGCTAAACTACTGTTGTTTGTGGTTGGCAGGAGGTGTTGAAATGTTGTGCCTGTGAGTTAACAATTAGGAAAGAGTGAGCAATGTAGCAGTGAAACTGCATTAAGGCAAAGCAAAACCTTGCTTTTAAGAGAAAAAAATGAAAACTACTCTTCTGATTACAAGTTCACAAAGAATGGGGTTATTTCTATTGAAATTTAGAACTGTAAATTCTGAGGGTGGTTATCCTTTGATTGATCCAACCAATGTGAGTGTTTCCTGCTGTATTTGTTCCTAAGTCTATATAACACTATAATTAACAATATTCTCCTGAATTAAAAAAAATAACAACTTTGCAGGCTTGCATCAGTCAAGCTCGTCTTTGGAAGCACAATAGGATAGCAGTATGAAAGGGAGATGTGCAAAAAGGATGACTTCCGGAAAAAAACATTTGAGCCAGCTGCATTTAGCTAGGAAGGAATCCCTGGAAACAGTTTGTCTTAGTGATGACAAGGCATAATTCCAGTGTAGTAATTACTGTTGAGTTGAAAGGCAGACAGATAATTTTCGCATTAATGAGTGCAAGTTACACGTGATGCTGGGGCTCTCAGTGTCACTGACTTTGAGTGTCAGGAGACATAGCTAACACAAGAGAGGCAGGTTGAGAAGCTCTGAAGCTATGTTAGGCTCTGGTACAATGCTTGTGGGACTGAAAAATTCACTTAATGTGTTTATAATTCAGACATTGCAAATATGGAGATTATTTTTTCATTATTACTACTATTTTTATATTATTTTTTAAAATCTTGAAGACCAATGCAATGTAGTAGAACAGATTTGAGTCTTTCCTGATAAAGCTTTGTCTAATTTCAAACTTATCTATCTTGAATCCTGGTTTCTTCTCTAGTAGGGCTGAACAAGAGCCTATGGAGAGTAGAAAAGGGAGCAGCATCAGTAGTAATGCACATGTACATGGTATTCTAATTTTCAGACTGGTGCAACTTCTGCTGTCAAAATGTACTTTTATGTGGAAGAAGCAGGTAACTGTATTCTTCCTGTAACATGCTGGACTGAGAAATTAGGATATTGCATAGAGAATGCTAACAGAATGTTCCCGGGTTCTGGCACCTGAGCAGGAACAAGCTGTGCCCGGCACAATGGTGACAGAAATTAGCAATTTTCAGCAACTGTATAATTTTCTCAGATTTAAATCTGGTGGGACCAGCTGAAGGTTACCCGTATGCTGAAGATATTCTGCTAGATTTTAGGTATCATTGTAATTGTTGGAATAACAGTGATCTTCACATACCTTTGTGTATCTACCATACAAATAAAACTAAGGAGGGGGAGAAGGTTTTGATGAAGAGGTATGTGCAATGAAACTGCAGGCATGCTCTTTTCTTTCATTGCACAGTAGGCTGGTGACTCTGTGGTAATATAAGACAGTCAGTATTCTGGTATTGATGTGAATTTTGTATTTTGTTTACGCATGTTCAATTAGCTACAGGTCTGGCACATCCAGCTTGCAAAGCTCTTTTGGCAGATTGGCCTGTGTCACAGTTGTAAATCTATCTGGGCTTTTGTTGCTTAAGTTTGTTTTGGCATTCTGCTTAATTTGCCCAAAACATACGTGGGCAAGATTGTTATCTATATAGCTTGAGATGAAAGGAATATTGATCAGACAAGCAGTGCTCACATAACATTTAATCTTTTAGAAACCTCCCCTTGAACCAGATCAGTACAAACCAGATTGCTCTGATACGTTCTGCAACTTCATCTGCATCAAAGTGAGGTGATTGTGAAGTCCTTGAAAATTGTGAACTGACCACTTTAATTAATTTCTGTAATTGCTTTTTTCTTGTAGAGAAGGAAGGTTTATCTGTCTTTGAAGAACTTTCCTTAGTATGCAAGATAGCTCTCATCAGAAGGGGCAATAGCTGCTGTAATCCTCACCATTTCTTGATCACTTTTTTGGTGTTTGTTTCATGTCTTGTTATGGCATTACTGTGGCTTTTGTTATCTTTCATTCTGTAAATGAAAGAAGTTTATTTTTGCAACACAGTGAGATTTTTTTTTATACCTTTGTTTATTCCTAGGACTTAACCCATATTTACATTTGTAAAATTGATGTAGTTTTTAACTTCTGTATCATGGAACATCTAACACATATTCATTACCACACATATATGCACATTTCCCACCAAAAGCTGTCATGTAAAACCTTTTCACTATTGTCTTGTATATAGCACACTTCATTTGAAAGAATTACTGTTGTAGGGGCTCTTCCGAATAAGTGAACACTTCTCTTCTTGAACAAAATGCACAACAATAAAATTAGCACTGTACAAGTAGCTCCCAGCAAATGTGTGACAGTGCATGACTATCTTGAAGGTCTTGATTTTGCTGATACAAGTAAGAGTTATTTGACTGATAAGTTTATGGAAACTAATACAAGCTAGTATTTGCAAGTGGGACAGAAGAAAGCAGTATTTATAATAGTCTTTGTAGCTAACAAGATTTATAGAGACAAGGCAGTGGAAGGGAATCATGAAACAGAAGGACAATCTAGTGACTTTTATGACGGGGACTATTTTTTAATAGGTTTGAACAGTTAAGAAGCCGAGTGAAGTTGGGATTTGTCAATACCACAATATTAGGTAGTCTCTTCATGATAAAAAATACAGTTTTGTACTAGTTTGTCCTTGAACTATTATCTAGCAAATGCTGAGATGACTTAGTCTTGTTTAAAGTCAAGTATCAAGAGAGGTTTGTTACCACCTTTTCTTTGGAAAACAGACCACATAGCAAGTTGCAGAATTCTGCTTGAACTCTCCTTGTTTGAATTTCCAGGCTTACAGGAAGCAGACAATACTGTAATTTTAGCTGGGGTTTTCTTGCATACTCCTTTCTTAGCCACCTTTCCTTCTTTGGTGGACAAAGATGCTGTGTGATGTGGTCAGCATAGCTTTTAGTGTTATATGAGCTTCGTCTTGCCTGGGTTTGACTGCTGAGAAGAGATGAAGCATTTCTGTGGGATGGCTTTGCTAAAAGGATTGTCTCTACTGACCAGTGTGTTCCACTTGATAAGAGTCCAGTATTTGCTTCCAGTGCACCTTTTGTAGTTTACCAAGTACTACCACATCATGGACCTGTGGATTCATTCATGTTGTGCTTCTTTATCCTGCTGCCAAATACCTCATTATGAACTTTAATTAGTAAGTACTGTGGACAAATCTGTTGAATATGAATGTACTGCATTCTTCTTTCTGCCTCTTTTGGTGTACCTGTGTTAGTTGAGTCCATTAAAGTCATACTGTTCAGGCCTCAGACCATGAACTACCCTAGCTGGTCTGCTGAAGATAGAGTATTTCTTTTTTGCAATCATCCTTACTCTCAAGGCATTATATGGTGTTGTTTTGCTTTCTGCCAAGTAGCCCAGTCCCACTGAACTATGTTGAGTACTCTGAGGCAAGTACATCGAGCTCTTTATTCCTCCATCGCTGACGTGATGGTGCTGCTGCAGTGTAAATGTTGAATCATCGTGCAACTCTGCTTTTCCCTAGACTATTGACTTTTTGCTGTGTATAATGAGAGGTAGCTGCTATTAAGGTGTTTTTTGTTGGTGAAATTCTTAAGCATATATTGGATTAAACATGTAAGTCCCAAAGGTGTTTATTAGAGCTCATTTAACTAAAGTTAGACTTGGGTCCACAGGAGTATAGCCCACAGGTATTACCTGTTAAGAGATTACATTAGGCTGCTGTTTTAAAACAGAGTGTAACTCGAATGCTGAGGCAATCTAATGATAATGCTACCCTGTGACTTCCCTCTAAGGGTCAAAGCCTTTGCTATAAATGAAATTAGAAGTACAGTGGCAGTTTAGATAGACAGCATATAATTACTGAAATTAAAAATTCTCCTAGCTTTCATTAATGTTAATGAGCTCATTCATTGGTAAAAGAATCATGCTGACCCTTTGCCACACTTGGTTATAATTTTGGGATTGGTTGTTGTCTGTTTTGCTGTTGAAAAGCTTACAAAAAAAAAGGTGCAGTATTTCACTGTAATGCTGATGTACTTGTTGAATCACGATTTCGAGAAGAGAGCTATGCACTGAAATGATATGAAATAAAACTGTTTATTTATTTCGCAGAATTGACAAATGTTAAATAACTTCAGGATGAAAATAAGCAGCAGTAATTTCTACCTGAATTTCACTTTTCAGGTTCTTGTAATCATTCGTTTTAGAGACCCATCTCAATTATCCTCATATTATGAGATTAAATGCAATAGTATCCATAAGTATGTAGATATAAGAAGTACATGGAAAAACTAATAATGGTAATATCTATCCTGTAGTCTTAAATAAACATTAGTAACCTGCATAATTCCTCTAGAACGTAGCTTAGTTTTACAGAATGCTTTGGTGCTTCATATACTGAAAATAAGTATACATTTAATAGAGACCTGCTGAAGACTGTGGCTAGTAAATAAATTTTCTTGTCTGCATGTGCTTCCTTCCAGTGCAGTCTCAGCTCTGTTTATAATTTCTTCTAGTTGAGCCAGTATTGACTCAGAGTTGCAAAACCAGAATATACCACCTTCCACCTGATTTGTCCATAAATCAGTGTTACAGTGTGTTTCTGCAACTGACTGAAATACCTGCCAAATTCATTCTGTTCTAGATCCCTGACCTTATTCTATGCATGTACTGGTTTCAAAGTGACTTCCAAAGGCTCAGTTGGTTTAGCAGTTACCAAATTGTCTACAGTAATAAGCTATCACCTACATAAGGGATGTATTTCTTCACATGTCATTTTATGGAGGGGACTGGATGTAGTTTTGTAGCCTAGAATAAATAGAGCTGATTTTCAGAAATGCAGCTGCTCTGATGTTCCTCTGTGGCACTTGTAATAGTAAGAAAAGTATTTATTAAAATCAGTTTCTTTTTACTTCTTTCATGTTATTTATTTAATGAGCTTTTAATCCTAAGATCTCAAAAGTAATAAGGTACATGTGAGATACATTCATGTATACAAAAACTTGTATGGTCTCGGACTGTCTGCAGCTTTGGATCTAGTTTAAAGGCATATGTAGATTTAATTTGAAATGTGGATATAGTTTCATTAATTTCAGTAACCAAATTGTATGTTCCATAAAGTATGCTTAAGAGTTGCAATTCTGGGCCTCAGTCATAGTGCAAAAAGGGAAAATGTCTTCAGGACCTGGTCCAGAAGGGGAGAGTACAGTCTTCTGGACAGAGGTTAAAAACCTGTTTTCCATGCAACACTGTGAATCCTTGCAGGATATGTTTTACTTGAAAATAAGCATCAGGGTGAAAACATGAGAATTGTATTTGGCTTCTGGTAAACACCTTCTAAAAATGATGATACAGAAAATGTAATTTAAGATTTTTTTCATTTAGAGAATATATATTAGTTTGTCATTGAATTGTTAATATGTCTTAAAAGAAGTACTGAAATTATTCTTTATTTTTTCACACCACTTTAAAGTATTTTTAATTAGAAAAGCACATTGTCAGTATAGCATGATGATTTCAAGTACAGATTTAGTAAAGGCAAGAATATCTAACCTTTTTCAGCTTTCCACAAGACTAACAAAAATGCTGTAGAATATAGTCAATAGTTAAAATTTTATTTATAATATTACAACTTCTAGTATAACAGTGTTCCTGTTTCCACACTTATTATACATTAGTGTAAGTTATAAGCCTAAATTATGGTGGCCTAAAAATAAAGAACCCTTTTGCCTGTTTTCTGGTCTCAGCTATGAAGAGATATATTGCACAAAACCATAGAAAGCATGGGACTTGCTTATAATTACTTATATATTTAGTTTATCTCCTTCTATGTTCTGATTATTTTCAGTGTTTGCCTACATTTCTGTCTTGCTTGTTTGCTGGCAATAAAACAGTGCCATCTCTGATCCTGCTATTCAGACTTCATCTGTTGCCAACGAGAAGTTGTATAGTCTGCCTTCATTTATGTAATTTAGCACCCTAGCTGGGCTCCTAGGTGCACTTTGCAGTCATTGATGCAGCACCCTTAGCCAGACACTTCACTCTGGAATGTTTCTGATACTCTTTTCAGAGAGTGGTGGGTTTTTTGCTTTAAATTTAGAAATCATTCTTACCATTGCAAGTCTTTGTACTTTGTTCTGTACAATTGATGCTCAAAAATGTCATCAAAGTGTAGTGTATATGTACACAAAAACAATAACAAATAAATTGAGCACAGTTCCAATAATCCCAAGCAGTGCTAAAATAGATTCTTCTTTTTCCTCCTTCTCCTCTTGCCTTTTTACATCTTCCAGTGTTGTGATGGCAGAGGTCCCCATTTTTCCTGCAAATACCTTCACCAGTATTCTGGCAGCTAGCTAGAAAAAAGAAAGCAAATGGTAAATCTGGTCTGACAAACATGCAAGCTTTGATCTTTTTAAAAACAATTCTGTAGCTCTTCATACAACATTTCTTAATGCTGTGTTTATTGAGTTGTATACGTCTTTTTTTTTCTTTTTGTATGAACCATGTCCATGTTAAAAATAAACATTCTGTAGGTACAGATTGATAGGAGTGAAAAACAGCTTGGTGATTCAAGCCAGTTAATATGCTTTATTACAAAAGACATATAAAATTTATCTTTAGCAAGCTAATTTGTTTCCTTATAAAAGATGAAACTGGTGAAAGCAGGTATGTGAGCATTGTCAAATACTCTGAAATGCCTGAGGAGGTTATATGCATTTTCAGCTTTTCTTAAATATTTAACTGCCACACTACAAAAACAGTTGAAAATATTGATGCCTGCTGTTTTCAAACATGGAAAATATGCCTCCTTAATACAGTATCACAGTTGTTTTTCACCAGTGAGCCCCGAGTAGTCAATTGCAAGTGAGATCTTATCCTTTTTCATGTTTAATAGATCAGCTTTTGGACATCCATGCAACAGTAAACATTTAACAGAAAATGTCTGTCTCTTCAAATATAAAGGTGGTTGTTGTTCTATATGTTGATTATTGCAGTATGCCACAGGATGATAGTACTTTTTTAGTAGCAACATTCTATGCAATATAAGAATTTGAGTAGACATTTACAGATGCATATATGATTTGTTACCTTTTTTTTGGTTGCAAAAGTGAGGTTGACAGGTCGTTTTCTATTACTTAGCTGCTGTTGTACTTTTAATTTACAGTCAAATATCCTCTAGAAACGTATTCCCTGTAAAATTATGTTCATTGGTGACTGAGATGTTGATCTTGTATGTTCTGCTATGCTGTTTTGGCTTTGTTGATCAGAAATTTGATGGGGATTTCTAGTTCAGATCACTCCAATTTACTGAAGATATACAATCCCATTTTATAGTGCAATAGCATCTTTCTCTCCTGGCAAACGGCTTTAGTCATTCGAGATTAACATATTTCTGCTGTGAGTCTAATTAATGTCATCAGCTCAGAGCATATCTTACAGAAAGGTTTAAAAAAAAAAAAAGGTATTTCTTACCCTACATTGCATCAGGAATAAAATGTCATCAGACATGCTTCTTACTCGTCGATTCAGTGGCAAGCCAGGCTTTTATCTTCATGAAGGGGCTGCTCTCCTCTCTCAGACAGACCAGATAGGAGCACAAACAGTTTCTTGATGAAGAAGTTTATCGGTGAGGATAATAATGTTGCAGAATCTTCCAAATGACTGGTGCTCTTTCTCAGTAATCCACTGAAGCAAGTATAGTCGAAAAAACAGTAAAGCTCTTTCTCATAATGATCCTCACTGTTGACTAATTGTCATTAAAATTAAGGCTTCTTTTCCTTAGATGATGCAGAGCAACGAAATGCATGCTGTTCTGTTTTGTCTTAAAAAAAAAATACAAACAGCTCCTGGTTTTGTTCAGTTATACTTAGTTATTTATTAAGACTTCAGAAACACCCAGCCTTTGATTTACTCTTTGTGGCAGCCGTCTGAAGAGGCTTTCTTACGTTGACATGCTGTAATTCCAAATGCAGCGAACTACATGCAGTCACACTATGTAATTTAGTCCAGCCTGGAAAAGGAAGAAAAGAGATCTGCTTTGCTGGCAGTAGTGTGAACGCTGTCACACACCTGCATTCAGACCCTCTGGAAAGAATTCCAAGGTATTCTTCAGAGCATTGCATAACTCAGCCAGGCAAATCTGAAGAGAGGAATGACAGTGGCTTTAGTTGCACACTGTGGTGAGCTGTGACATTGATTAAACATGCACTTGGCACTTGCTGAATAAAGAAGGAGCTACGAGCCACCCTTGCAGACAGTGAGTTGCATAACAATGTGCGATGGCTCTGCTGTTTCATCGTCAGGCCGGGCACATTTTAATCCTGTACCAACGGAGAAAGTGTGCGGTGTAAAGAGGAGCAGAGTTAACTGTACTTGGGGCTTTTCTGAGGAAGTGCTGCATGACAAATGGTGGCATTAAGGCATTCAAGCTGAAACACTGTTTCTGCCTTTTGTCTTTTTATGCTTTGTTTGACAGGCAATTGTTTCTATGGGAAATAAATGCTTTTCCTCTTTTATTCACCACCCAAAGAATGCAGGTTACCATATAATTAATGAAAGCACTTAAAAATAATCCTGCTCTGATTTCATAGGAAGCATCAACACAATTTTTTTCCTGCTTAAATAGGAGGCAATTTTTTCCTGCCCAATTGGAAAGGGGGGAGAACTCTGCAAAGTCTTCTCCTCCCAGTCTCTTCAGATCAAAAAAAAAAGCACGCAATTTTAATAACCTCTGGAAGGAGCTGTATTTCAAATAATTTTATTCAGTCACTTTGATCTATGAAGGCTACCAATGCAATGTGTTCTCGTTGGTGTAGCATAGCTTCTTGCTATGAATGCAGCTGTATTTTAAATATATCGGAAAACTTATTTTGTAAAAAATACTTGCAATGTCAAGCAATTCAGAATTCAAATGTACAAAAATGTACTTCTGTATATGTGTACAAAAAATCAAAATACAATTAATTTGATTGAGTTCAAACAATGGGAAACCTTAATAATTTTTCGGAACAGCATATTTTAGGAATTATGAGGCATTGTTTGAAATTCCGTGTTGAATAATCTTTTATAGAGAAAGCAGAAGACAGTAAAATCATTGTTTTGAATTCTACCATTTTCAACTTAATTTACATTGCATTTTTTCTCATTATTTTTCCAAAGTGTCTAAGTGCATTTGTTAGTTTCTTAGTAATAGACAAAACTGCATATTTTGCATGCGTGTTGTTTTAATGGTAAATTCCATGTTTGAAGTACTGTGAGTTGTATGGTACTTGTACATGATTTCCTCTTTATCCCAAAAGTTATGTTGCCTCAATGAAATTGCTTGACTCTAGAAGATTTAACTAATTACGTTAAATCTCTCCAGCATAGCTTCCTTAAATATATATTCTAATATGTATATATGGTCTTTCCTTGTTCTGAAAAGGCTGCTGCATCTTCAGTTGTTCTTGGAATTGTTTTGTGTCTGTGTATCTTGAATGTATTTCTGTATGCATTTAGGTCCACTCAGAGATACAAAGATGGGGGAATTGTCACCTGTGTATTCTGCTCATTCACATTGCTGAGGGCACCTAGCAATAATGGAATTTTCAAGCCACTGTACTGTATTAACCCTCACATGTTCAAAATCAAACCCTTTCCTTTGTGAAAGGGGGAAATTGTGCAACATGAGTATTTTATTTAAAGATTAATGACATATTTGCAGCTCCACTGCAAATAACCAGCTAATTACGATGTACCCACAGAGAGCAGCAAAAAAATCCTGAAAAATTCCTTGGCTTGGTTATTGCTGTGGCTGAGGTCTCATAGTGGTCTGCTGTTTTTATATTGTGATACAAGTGGCACGTCAGTGGCTGTGGTGAAGCCCAGGAAACAAAAGTGTCTGTGCTCCCTTTGCAGGCAGGTGAGGGGCAGAGCTGCCTCCTGCACACGGCCGCTCAGATCCAGGGTTTGCCGTGCTCTGCGCTTCTCCCCAGCTCCTGCCACTGCATCCATGCGCGTGTCTGCGTGGCCATGCCGTGAATGGGTTTGGGAAACAGAGCCTGCCAGAAATAAATCTCTAGCACAGCACAGTAGGAAGGATGGGGAAGTAGCTGCTTAAGCTGTCAGTGGTGGCAAAGAGTTGCTGTTTGCGAAGAAAGAAATAAAGGTCAGAGTTAACATTTGTCAGTTATAGGAAACTCAAGGAATTCATTCATGTTGGGTGGAAGCTGGCATTTACAAATAACTTCCTTATAGCTACAATGCATCTCCAGTGTGAAGAGAAAATTTCATGCAAGATTTCTCACATGAGTGAAGTGAGTAATATAGGTTGATTTGAAAGGGCCTTGATTTATCCATTATACTTGATGATATTTGGAAAGATTCGGAGATACTTTACAGTTTGTGTAAAATAACATTAAGAGCCTGGGAGTACATTCTGTAGATGCCAGTAATAAACCCACGTGTTTTGGGGTGAACATTACATGGTTATATAGTATTTGGAGTTTGGACACTGGTATCCAAAAACGTCCTGAGTTTAATTCTGTTATTTCCATCTAGGAAGAGCTTTCAAGCACTTAGTAAGACTTTGGCAACTCCTCAGTAACTGATTTATGTGCTATTCTGAGAGCAGGACAAATTTGGTTGATTAGAGGTCACTCCGTTCATTACCACTGAAATCTTCTATTGCATTGGAATAGACCTTAGGCAATACAAATGTATGTCATGTTTTAAAGATATTCATACTTCAGGGGAAGTTGCCAAGCTATCTTGTAAAAACTCAGTGGTATAAATTCAACAATTTACAGTCCTGATGCTGCGATGATCGTTATCCTGCTATACGCTACCTCTACGAGTAATGTGGTACACCCAGAGCATCAAAACTGCAAAAAGAGCAAGTTCTCTTAAGTGTACGTTTTATTTTTCCTCATGTATTTTCATGAATTAATATAATTTTGATTTTTGTGTACACTGAAATGATTCTATATGCTGTATTTTTTCATTAAAATAGATGTTTTGAGTCAGATAGTATCTAGACTTAAAAGTCCATTTAAGTTAAAATCCTGTAATGAAATCCAAAATATCAGTTGCCCATGAAGACTGTTTTCCCTTCTAGTTGTTCTAAATTTTCCCCAAGATGCAGGAAATTACTTGAAATGAGGTAGCACATGTATCCTGTAGGTGATGCATTCTAGTTTTCTTCTTGAACAACCTCCAAAAACTTCTCTTTATGAGGTCTGATGGTTTTTCAGTTAAATTGCAGAACAACAGAGCAAAGCTGTGTCTCTTAGGAGATGCAGTAGTATGCACAAATTAAGATGAACTGGCTGGCTTAGCATAAGCAAGAAGTGGATAGCCACGTTCCTTCCCCTTTAGTTTTTTCTTTATTGTCTTTTTTTTTATCTCTTCTGATACTGTTTTCTTTGTGGGAGCTGTTAACCTATTTTTTATGATACAGATTGATGTGTGATGCCCTTGAGTCAGCAGTGATAGGCATGGCCAGGTTTCAAAGTATTTTTTTGCTCTTCTGGTGAAAAAAACAGGAAGGACTCAGGTCCTTCATCCAAAGCAACACAAGTTATTTTTAGCTTTCTTACTATTCTCTTTCATGGCTCTTCTATATGTTTCAGCTCAGCACTTACTTGATGATTTTGACATTTCAGCTATATGCTACATCTTGTTTTCCTTCTGACTGAGGAACTTCATTGTCTTCTGGCTGTTGTCTGGGGGTTTTCCTGATTTTGTAACTTAGTTGCTGACCCAAAATATCCTTGGAAGAATTCAGAATTCTCTCATAAGTAACTACAGAAGTTTCTCTGGTCAGTTCCCACCTGTCAGTTTTCACTTACCAAAAATTTTCTTGTCCCAGACTCTGCCACTTGCTCTGAAGTAGTTCTCTGTTAAGAGGACAGTTAAACAGATGTGAAATAGTACCAATTCTTCTGCCACACTCCTTTCAACATCAGCTTCTCTTGGTGCTGGTCAAGCTCAATTCCTGTGATCATGGTCAGAATGGACACTGCTACTTTGTTAAGAAAAGTGCTAAGTTTGACAATTGAGTAAAAGTTTAGAAAAAACTTTTCTAAAACTTTCTTTGAGTAAAAGTTTAGAAAAAGCTTTTGGAAGATGTCACGTGACATGTCACATATGTGTTCAGAGAGAAGTATTTAAATCACTATCTTCATGTACTGAAACAATTTAGAAGTTGGTGACTGATTAATGTTCCTGAGTAGAGGTGAGGATTTCAGCCCTAGCTGTGTGTGGTGACCTTCTGACACTGGGTAATCTTCATTTTTCTCTTCTTATATCAAAAAGAATCTCTTGTATGGGTATTGTACCTTTGTATAAAATGGTTAGTAACTTTTAGAGTGCTTCAGTTCAGATTCAGTGCTGTTCTCTGCAGCTCAAGAGGCTGTTTTTTAATCAAAGACAGCAGGGTTTTGGGATTATTCTTTCACACTGGTTTGGGTGTAGGCTTCATGCTTCTGTTAGGAGTATTAGGGCTTTCAAGTATCTTTTTTTTTTTTGAGTTCTCCATAAATTTTGTTATGTTAGAAGAGTCCAGTAAGTGAATATTGAGTCCTTACTGGGCAAGCACAGGGGAAGCAGAGTAGTGATTGTAGTCCAGGAGGGTGGCTCTCCGGGACTACAGTACTACAGTACTACTACTACTACTGCAGTACTACACCAACTTCTTTCTCCAAAGTCCTTAAAGCATCTTATCATCTGACAAAGAGCTCATCTTGTCTGTCTCAGTTTTCAGATGACTGATCTTGAAAAACAAAACAAACCTAGAGGTTACTGTGATGCCAGCATCTTTTGCTATGTTTCTTTCCTCTGTTTTGTCATCTTTATTTGGAAATAGTTTTGGAATAAGAGGATGAAAATATTAGCCTACGAAATCTCTTATTTCCTATTGCAAAAGAATATGAACATATGCTTGTATTTTCAAAGCATTTAAAGTAGCAGACTGTTTTCTAGTAGATACTGCTTTTGGATTAGAGCTATAACAGAATTTTTTTAAATGTCATAACTGGTTATCCATTTGACTGGTTAATAATGTAAAAGATTTATGAAAGAACAAATTATAAATTTGTACTTTCAGCTCTACTGTGTTGCAGAAATTTGTTGTCATTTCTAAGGAGTAATTATGTATTGAAACATCATGGCATTGAAACCTTTGAAAATTAAAAACCTAGTTGTTACAAGGAACGAAGCAGCTTAGATTTGGTTTGTAATTGGGTACTGGATTGCATGACAGATAAAGCACTTAGTCTTTTCAAGACTGAAGCTCACTCCAAGGAGCTAATTGGAGGTAATTTTTTTCAACAAATTGGTACTTAGCAAAGTTCACTGAGAGACTGGATCTTTGCTTCAATCTTTATCTGTTTCTATACTGCATATTGTTTTATATGGCTTTTAAACATAAATTCATGAACTGGCGGATTATCACTGATTTATACAGCTGGTGCTATATTTTGCAGCTGCATGTACAGAGCATACCTCAGACTAGCTTGTGACCTCTGGCCCCACTCACTTGATCATAGTGAATTAAAGTGCCTGTTAAATTTTCCAGAAGGAAAGAATTTTCGTGGTTAAGATACTCAAGAAATATCAGGTGAGAAACTGGAAGGGTAAAGACGAGCTTTCAGTGGGGCTTCTCACATCCCATGTTGTTCTTCCTTCTGCTTCTCACTCACATACTACTTGTCCTACTGCCTAAATGATAAGAGTCTTTTTCTCTGGGATCAGGAGTCGGGTGGGGTTTTTGTCTGTCAGTTTGTTTTTATGAGCTTTAAATAACAGAAGTTTTTCCAATTGATGACTAAGCTTCTGAAGGTGCTTTACAGGACAGTCCTGAAAACCTAAGTAAACAAGATTTCTTCCTCATCTGAGACCACTATGAATTTCTGGACCTTTGTGGTTACAGGATATTATGACTGTCTTGAAAGCTTGAGCAACAGACTGCTCATGTATCTGTATCTGCCTGCCGAGGACCTGTTAGTTTTTACTATTCCCCTTTGGATCCACTCAGACATAACTCTTCTGGTACTAAGCAGAGATATACTTTTTTGACAGACCTTTATGCTTTGCACTCCACTGCGTAATATGTCTTACATAAAAGGAAACTAAACTATGGTGTTTGCCTTCTTGCCTCCCACAGATCTTTCTTAATAAGCTTTCAGGAGAAATACAGTTAGATGCTGATCCTTGGTACAAGGATGTATAGAAGCTAACAAATCATACATGAGATGCAGCTGATGTTGGTTTCATTACTGAAATTCGCTTCTGTATGCTTACTTGTAATTGTTCACTTGAGGAATAAAAGGTCTGGGTGATTGTTTTCAAAAGTGTTTGGATTTGACCATGAATATTCAGTGACATTCCCTCTGCCAGTAGACTGCCTCCATCTTGTGATGGCTGTTTAATTTTGAGAAGACAGTGCAGGCCACTGCCCTGACTGTTCAAGGCATGAGGCAGTAAAGTTTAGTGTTGAGGGAACCTATCCTTAGGCATTCCTGGACTGTTTATCTCACTGCTAAGGCCCATGAGCATTTCACCCAGGAGTTCCCCTTTTCCCTTCATCAATTGGAAGCCAACATTGGTGGCTGTATCCCCGCTCTCAGGACAAGACTGGGAGTCTATAAGTACTAGATTGGCTTCCCCTCTGAGGGAGAGCAGTAAAGGCATTCAGCCAGCCCTTTAAACCTGGAGGTACCACACATCTTTCAAAATTTCCAGTATAAATATTACCAGTCCTAGCATTTTTTCTTATTTTACTTCAGTCAGGCAGTACATCTCAAGTGGTTTCATTTAGACTTGGTAATTATGGTTGGGAATATGCATGCTGGATGTCTGAAATAGATTGCTCTGCAGTGCCACATGCTACAAACATTCACAGACTTTACTAGAGGCATTAAGAATTAATTGTAAAAATGATGCCTCATTACCAACAGACTCAGTCTTTTTTGAAAAGAGAATATGACTTCAGAGGACAATGTGACACTACAGTACATGTCCTACAGCTCCGTATTATACAGCAGAAATGTCCAGTGTGCTTCCTTCCTTTTTTTTAAACTCTTGTGCCTTCCTGGTAAGATATAGTAACCACTAACAGGACACAAATGTTCTACAGTACACAAGAGACCTCTGAAAGAACTGTGAGTAATACATATTCAGTTTTTTGTTTCTCCATATTAGTGGCTTTCTCAAGCAGTGGCAGCACAATTAGATGAGCTGCTAAAAACTTCCTGACTAAAGAAACTAACAATCCCTTTCTGTTCATGTGCAGAGCAGATTGCCAGGGTTTGTCTTAGACATTTTTGCTTTGCTTTTCATAAGAGCAAGCTTACTGTACTTTCAGGGAAGAGATTTTGGGGTGTGTAGCTTGATGTGCATTCGAAGAACTTACTGAGGTGAGGGCTTTCATCTTCATCAGCTGAAAGTCTTATTTATTTAGTCAAGTGATAGGTTTTCATTTTCTGGGCAGTAACAACCTCATTTGTCATTTATTTCTTTTGTGTTCTTTTTTCCTCTCCTGTTTTTGAAAATAAAATATTGTAAATGTATCTGGCACTTCCCATATTGTTATGCAGACACTTCCCATTCATAGTACTTCTTTCTTACTATCCTCTGAGGGTGTTCTTAGTTCTGGCTACAAATCCAAGGAAATGGATCTCTGTGGTTGAAGGAAGTAGTCTATGGTAAATTACTCCAACACAAAGTATAGTTTTTTATGATGGAGTTTGTATCTTCTTGTCCTCTCTAGAGGACATTGAGATAATGCAGCTCATTAAAAAAAGAATATTGTATTTTATTTTGAGTTATTTTTTGTTGTTCTGCTGTACCATGATGGGGGATGATCTATTTTAATAAGTAGTGCAGGAATTTGCATGAGGTTGTATGGAAGGTGCAAATTCTCCTATTCCACAAGTCTTAGAGATGATTCTTCCAATCATATTATTAATTTGGTTGATATATTTACCACATAAGAGCTATTTGCACTCTAAGGCACTTTGAATATGCAGTGAATGCAAAGGGTTACCCTTCATTTAACTCGGACTCGAGGAGGCTGTTCAGCTTTAATTTTTCTCTTCAGCCTGCACTTCGTGTGTTTACTAAAAGCCCTAAACTAAAGTTGGTATTTAAGCAACCAGCTATTCTCTGAAAAATACACTGGAGTGATAAAAGTTCTGTTTTGCATATGCACAGCGGCTCTGCCATCTTGGCCAAGCGAAATAATTAGATATTTAATGCAGAATGAGATGCTTAAATAGTGTCCTTTCTGTCCCCTGAGGACATGATCTTGTAGGTGTGCTCACACATACAGAAAAAATAAAGCACGGGAACCTCACATCCTTTCATTCCAGTAACAGTGTTGGTATCCTCTGCTGACAGAGCAGAAGACCCAAGTCTTGGCCTTTTTCCATCTGCTGAAGTAATGGTTTAAAAACACTCCACAACTTCTTTATCTAATTTTGAATTTCTGCATCTATTTCTGCAGCATGTGCAATGAAGTGGCAGGTTTCCATCTTATTTTCGATTCCCATCTTATTCTAAAATACTAGTGACTGTTTTATGGCCTGGAAGAGGTAACACTCAGACTGAGCACCATTTCAAGGTGGCTGCTTGCCCACTCTTCTGCCAAAAATAGTGAAATCACATTGCATGGATGTTGAAAGTCAGATTAACTTTCATAAAAGTCCTGATCCACGTTCTGAGGCTAGCGATACCTTTCCTTTCATCTCTGTGTACTGCTGCATGCTGAAGACATTTAACATGGGATGATAGGCAAGCTTCCACCTTCTTATTTATCTTGAATTTATTTTTACTTTTTTAAGAAAGGGTTGGTGTGCAGGATATTTAAACCTTGTATTCTTCTCTGCAGAAAATATTTTCTTATTTTTCTAAGTGGAAGATAATTTGACACTTCTAGCTTACCTTTATTATTAGATTTATTTCAGTGCATCGACCTGAAATAGAAATCATTGGTCCTTTCTATCTTACTAAATGCTATACTACAGGGTTGTATTAGTAATAAGTTTTTTTTTCATCCCTTGACCAGGCAAGCAACTTATCCTCCTGCAGTTTCTGAATTCCTTTCTTTATATGTGTCTTTCTTCACATTTTTAATATATTTTTTTAAATTATTTTTTATTTTATTTATGCCTTTCTATATTGTTCTTTATTTATTTGGTAATATAGAACATTCCTGGAGCATTGATGCTTCCTTACACTTGTTTTCTAGATTTTGATGCAAGTGTGATTTAATTAGAGCTTTATGCTTTAATTGAGTTCCTTCATGTTTCGTTGGTTTTAAGAACTGATAATGGGTAAATCCAGCTTGCTTTCAGAGGAGAGATTATTAAAAGTTGCAGTGGGATTGGATCCCATGGCAGTATGTACTTACTCTTCAGTACTTGGCTCACAGCCTTTCTACACTGATGCCTTTCTACACTGGGCCACTTTTTCAATCAAACAAAACCAGTGAATGCACAATTTTGAGGTTTTAGATTTCATTAATTATTCTTTCTTGATGATGTATTCCTAACCCCCCATATAAGATTGCTCTATAGCCTCCAAGAAGAATCTCTCCATTACCTGACCACCTTTTCAGGTTTATTTGGAGCTCTATTTCATGGCAGAGAGTGATCCCTAATGGATTCCATTATGAGGGACTAGAGTGTGGCATTAAATAGTAGTATCTCCAAAATTGGGGATCATGCATGGTTTTAGTAGTCACTTATGCTTTAAAAGCTCAGTTTGGTTTTCATGTTTTTCATACTGTTTGGGTTTCTTTTTCAAATCTTTTCAAATGCAGGAAATTGTGTCTTGTTTATTCAACTGTACACATTGGCCTAATGAAATAATGCCTTGCACTTTTTCTGGCAAAGGGCTTTTTCTGAATTCATGAATACATGTGTGAAAAGTGTTGTTTGACTTTACAGACTGTAAACAGAACTTTCCTGAAAATACTCAATTTTACCAAAATCAAATATTCTTTAAAAAATAAGCAATGCAGAAATGGTTAAGAGCAGTAGTTTTGAGGCACATTACTACACTACAGATGACTGACCAACTTCCCTGAGCAATGCATTTTGCCTGTATAATTGAGCACAGTTTTCCTTTTCTGTTGCAGTTAAACTTTTTTTTCCCAAGTTTCCTAGAACACACAGTAATAGCAATGCCAAGACAGACCAAGGTTGTTAGCCTGCTACTTTATCATCAATAGTGGACAATAACAGGGGCTGACATGCAGATGCTGCTTTGGTATTGCTAGTATGTTGCCAAGGGTGGTGTCCCCTCATTTATTAGCCCTTGATAGCCTGTTCTTACATCAATTTAACCAATTACTTTTGAACCTGTGATAATATTTACTACCCTGACATTTAGTGCTAAGCTTTTCCAAACCTTAAAAGTGATGTATTGTGTAGTGTGTTCTGGTACAAATGGCACTATTTCTTCTAATCGTGTGCCCATTCCTTTGAATGTATTGATCAGTCCAATTCTGCTCACTTTTTTTGCCACTGATAATTTAAAAGCAATGTCTTTATGATACCCTTCATTAGTCACTGAGGCTGCAATGTCTTTATTTCATTTTAGATAGTGCAGCAGCTCATTCTGTATCTTGCGTTGTTTAGTCACTCTTCTCTCTCTTTTCCATCTCTCTGATAAAAGAGGGAGATGCACATGGTGTTGAAGTGATACTAATTATTGAATGCAGCCTCAATAATTAATTTCTGATTTGTCTTCAGCTTTTCTAACATTTGATCTAATTTTTTTGACTGCTAATAGGCTCAGTGCTGACATCAGAAGAACAAAATTTTCAAACCGTATCTGAACAATAATAGTAATAATTTGGAGCATGACACTGTACCCAGTAAATTCAGAGGCCCACCCTTCTTGTATTGTTTTACTGCTCTGACGTGGGCTTTGTGACTCATGACCTGCAAGAGTGCTTAACCCCTTTCTCCTGCTTCATTATTCAGGGGACTAGTCCCTCTTGATGTCATTTTCCCTAATACTGAGAACAGTACTGTGAAAATGCTGGTGTTATTGCTATTTTTAAAATTGAAGAAAAAGTCAAGCTAATTAAACTATTACAAGATGACAATATTTGGAAAGCTTTTGTTTCATTTTTACCTAAAGGCTAATGTTTTCTTAGAGATCTGATTTTGAGCTGCTCTGTGGGCAATCTCTTTTTCTATCAAAGCAGAACAGAACACAGCGTGTTAATTAGGCCTATTATAAAAGAGGCTTTCCCTGGGTTGATTGTGAAACAGAAAATCAAGAGGCAGCAGAGCATGACGTATTTGGAACCGACACTGTTGCCTGCAGCAGGGACTGCATTCATACATCATATGTTTGCAAAGATGCAGTGAAGGGGGGCTCAAGAACGGCTCCAGTTTTAAAATATTTAGTAAAAGCATGTGTGGCCCTGTTGGAAAGACAGAGTGCCTCACTCATGCTTGGCAGTATATGTGGCCACAAGACTGTGTCTTCTGAAGGTTTTAATTAAAAATACAAAATGAGTGTTTCCTTTGTGTGGATTTTTTTTTTGAACAGTGGTGTTCATAGCAGCTGAGAGTCTTTAATATGATAATGAGATCCTGAAGTCTTTAATTTGATCATGGCTATGGGTTTTAGGTTTGTGAATAACATGCTGAGGCATAAAAAAAAAAATGTCCTCAGTAATTACTAAGCATGTTCTAGAAATGGTGTAAAATTGGCATAACTTTAGGATCTTACTTTTAATTTATTTGGAGGTTAAAAAGAGTGAAATAAAAAAGAAAAATGTAGAGCCAGGTCAATGTGGTAGTGTAGTTGTGATCTTAACATTGGTCTTAAACTTTAGTAAGTAGCAGGATAATGAGAATTTCTTATTTTACTTTTTACTTAAGCCAGTGATCCCATATCTTTAAAACGCAATTAGTATGAAAGAAAACATAGGTCACTTGGAATACATAGGTATTTTCTTGGGGTTTTTGCAGGGGAGATGTGGATACCCTGTAGTAAATTTTGAACATTTGTGCATGATACGAATAGAACAGTTTTATAATATAGTTACTCTACATAACTGGTTTTCTTTCACATTGCTTAAAACAGAAGCAGGATTAGATGGCTACTTCAGAATGAATATTTAACAAAACACAATCATTCATCTTTCCAGGAAGATCCAAAACAAAATAAGAAATGAGATTTAGAGGCATCTCTTGGGTCACTGGAAACTTTACCCCATGCAAGAAGGAGGCCTCCCTTACATTTCCTGGGTTTACATATGGGTTCTGACCAGAACACGTTTTTCTTTTCAGCTACTTCCTTTTAATTGATCATTCAGGATCTTCTCTCTCATATTTGCAGTGGCAGATCTCTTTGAGAAAAAAAATAAAAATACTGTAGTTTTAGAGGAGTTTCCAGTGGTGCCTTCTGCTGTGGCTGCCAGCACAACCTTCTTTCCATCAACAAAGGCAGAACATCAGTCACGTGTATTGGTCAGAAGTAAAACGAGATTGTACCGAAGAAAAATTCATACTTCTGTGGGCCTCTAAAATAACTGAAATTCACTAGGTCCTTAAATAATGAGTGTAGAGAATGCGAAGTTACGTACAGGAGAAAGACTGAGAGCATATACAGACAGCTTTTCTCAGAGCACAGAAGCAAGGAGGGTCTGCATTTGGCAGTGTCATAGTTGTAAAACTGGTAAAGGTGTTGATTTTTTATTTTTCCTCAAGTGGCTGTTTTAGGGTTTTTTTATATCAAGTTTGTAGGCTCCTTTGGGGTAGGACTTCTTAGTGCAGTCACAGTGAGAAAGTGGGGAAGGCCTTGACATTAGATGCAAGTAAATCAGAACTTTTCATCATTTTCTTACAAATTACTCTTCTGTATTTGTTTCTTTAATTTGCTGTAAAGTGTGAAGATTTTTTGATATAATGGACATACTATATTAATAGTTTACTTCATTTTAGAATAAATGTGCATATTCTTTGTGATGTTTTAAATATCCTTGGCAATGGAAATGTTCTTATTCATAGACAGTTAAGTTGGACTGAGGATGTTAAATCAATTGCAGAAAAAATTTATTGCTGTTGAGTACTGTCTATTTAATGGGCCATTAGGCCTGGCTATTCTTTGTTTGAGTATTGTATAATATTAAAAGAAAGCAAAGGAATATTAGACTCAGTTGGGTCATTATCTTGCTACAGATAGATGTGAAATTTAAGGTGATACCTTGATCCTGTGAAACTACCAGCCCTCATGTGCTTTTTCATTATATTAAGGTTGTAATTGCATATGGCTAGTCTTAGATATTTGTGAAAAATAGATCTGTATTAGTGATGAACAAATAAATTTGTAGAAAGCAATTGAAACGTTGTGAAATTGCACACAATCTTTAAATATTAATCGATTGCTTCCCAGGAATAAATAGGCATAGATTAAAAGTTCTCATAAATGCCTTAATATCCCATGATATTTCGGCACATGAAAGACGGCAGTTTTTGAAAGACAGGATGCTCAGCAGTTTGTGGAACTCAAGACTTCTTACTACAACTTCAGTCATACTCCTTTTCCTTCCACCCAAATCAGGCTGATTGTTATTAGCATATAAGGAGATTGAGTTTTATGAAATCTCAATTTTTTTACCTATTTAGCCTTCATTCAGCATCTTTCTAAGTTGCAAATATTGTGGCAAGAGACTAGCTGAATTGTAGTGATTCCAGTAATGCTTGACCTTTATTACCAAAAGGAATGGGAAAAGTAGAGTGAGACCTTATCCCCAGATAAAGTTTTCCAGATATTTGCCATCCCTACCTATCTTAGCAAATGGCAGTGACCTTATTGAGATTTCTGCTTTCCATAAGTGCAGCAAAAGAAATTTAGACCTGAGATACTTTTTTGATGTGAATTGTGAGCAAATACGTATGCTGCCTGTTGCCTCTTCTGATCATCAGGGACAGTAAGACATGGATGTGGTTTTTGGACCTGTCCACTTGTAATTGCTTAATTAATAAAACAAAGCTGGCAATAAAGATGTGACTGTCAACAGTTGTGTGTGGTACCACTGGTGTTGCAGCCTTTAAGGGCACTGGTGCCATCATCTGCCCCCCCTCCATGGCGCTGTTGCTGTTCTCTGTGGCCCTGGTCTGTCACAGCTGCTGCCTCTGGGCGCTGCTGAGGGGCCCTGCTGGTTGTCCTGCAGCTGCCACTCACGCTCCAGCTTCAGCTGCAGCTTTTCACCTGTGCTCTGCTTCCTGCTCTGCTGGTTGAGCTGCTTAACTGCTGGTAAAGCCAAAAGGTGAGATCTTGATGTGTATTTACTCAGTGCAAGTGGAGAATCACGTGGCAGGCTGTGGGGGAAGCAGCTTTGGTCAGGTGGTGCAGAAGGCAGTTCCCTACCTCTGGTTTTTGGAGCCTCTCTGAAACTGTTGTCACCAGGCAGACCTATCCTGACAGCCCTGGTTAAGGCAGACAAGGAAGCGGGATAAAACCTGAGTGCAAATCCCTGCCTTGAGTCTAGAAATTAAATAATTTAATCTTTACTTTTGATGTAAGTATGTGTCATACAGTAATAATTTGAAGAAGTGCTCAGGAAACCCAGCAGAAGTTCAGGTGGGCTCTCTGGGGCAGCAGTTCTGTTTGAGAATCAGCAAGGGGGAGCTTCTGAACTGCTCTGTGGTGCTGGGAGCTGAACATTGCTCAGCACTTTGCTGAGCCACAGAATCAGGGAGCACCAACAGCACAAAAATGGACAGATGTGACAGACCCTCCAGCTGGTGGGAGCCTGGCAGCCAGGATGGTCTGAGTGCACTTGGTGCAGGAGCCCAAGAGCCCCAAATGGAGCTCTTTGGAAAAGGTATCTGTCATTATCTAGTAACTGTTTTGTCTTTGGGATAACAGAGAATCCTGGATAATATACCCATCTGTCATTTTACAAAGCCAAGAATTTTAATCTCCCAATTTCATCTTCTTAGGAGTGCTGTGTTTTTGCAGTTTGGTGTACTTACGTGTATGCCCATATAAATCAAAGGTTGTTGGCGCCTCCTTACACAACTGAAGTACCGGTATAAAAAGATTCTGGCTTATTAAATATGTGCTGATGGTATTCAAATTATAGGTCTGGTATAAGCAAAAGTATTTGTTTCTGTCTCGTGGTGTGTTGGATTTTTTTTCTTACAAGAGAAGCTATCATATTTAATTCAGGTAAAGTGTTATGATACACCTTCATTGCTCAATTGAGTCAGACAAAAAAAAGTTGGATATGTTCCCAAGGGAGAGCATACTTTGAAGAGCACAATGGTTTACCTTTAACACTTGTTCTTCACTGAAGTTTATATTTGCTTGAAATTGAAATTGTTGGTGTCTTGTTTGGCCAGATACCTTTATGTGAGGATAGTAGTCCAGAAGTTCCATTGCTTCTATTTGCTGGAAAATAGGCTTTTTTAATTTGCAGTTTTGTATTATATGTTTTAATTCATGTTTGTAGTATTTTGGTTCAATTCCCTTAAAGGACTTTGTTACAGGATCAAATTCTTTTTTTTCATTACAAACCTGTGTCATTTTTATTTATATTTCTGAAATACTCTCCCCAAATAAATGCATAATGATATCAAAAGGAAAGACATATTTCCTAAATCCCAACTAAATACGCTGCAAACACTAAAAGCAGTAAGGATGGTGATGGAGTGTGAGTGAGTGGCACAGCCTGAGGTTCTGAGGTTCTACTTGGAACACTGAGGTTCTGCTTGGAATGCTGCAGGACTTTTTAAGCCTCTCTCAGTGCAGAAAATTGCAGTTAGGACATCTGTAGGTGCAGCTGGCCACGCCAGGGGGAGGTGGACAGGTTAGCAATGAGTGGATCTGGGCCAGGGATGTAATTTATGAAAGATTGTCTTGTTGTCCTAGCAGCTTAAACAGAGTGTCTTAAAAATTACATAGAGCTCAACAAACTGCTCAAGTCTTCTTCACCTCTTTCAGAAAGCAGAACTGTATCTGCACACTGTAAATCAGCTTGGCATTCTTTCAGTTGAAAGCAGATACAAGGAGTAGGTGAACTGCCAGATAAAGATAATAAACAGTAATTTGCCAATTTTGAGTTCTTTACAGCAAGTTTTTCTGATATTTATTTAGGTATTCAGTCTTGATGAACATTTTGAGGATTTAGATTGGGGATGGAAAGGAGTTCAGGCGTTTTGGACAGAAAAATGCACTTGCATGAGTCACAATTCTTAGTAGGTATAATAAAGGAGAAAAATAGCATAAGACACATAATAGTACCAAAATTTGAGTTTCATGGAGTCTGGCATTAAGGTAAAAGAAATTAGTAGTTGTTCCCTAAAAGGTTGTTTAAATTGAAGCCAAGTGAATGCATTTCATTTGTTTCACATGGGAACTATTGCAAAGCAGTGCAAGTGAGTTGGATCAGCTAAAACCAGAAATCTCTCCCATCTCTCTGGAAAACGTTCCCACTTTAAAGTTATGTCAGTTCAGTTCCCTTCACAACAGTAATTTTGAACTTAACTATCCATGTAGCAAAGGAGAGGGCAAGCCAGCATTGAAGGATTTGAAATTATATATTCTGGTCTCATGAAAATTTCATAGTTTAAATAAATAAATAAAAGCTTTCCACAGTGAAATGGTGTGGTTATCTAAGAGGTCTTATCCCTCCCTCACTCCCTATCCTCATAATAAACAGCTGTTGATTAAATTGAGGAGCCACTTGGTCTTCAGCTCTGTGGGTGGGAGGTGGTTTCTGGCCAGGGCTACACTATGGTATGATATATTTTATGCTTGCCCTTTCTTTAACCACCCCCCTTTTCTTTTTTTTCTCTCTTTTTTTTTAATGTCTTTTTTTTTTTTAAATCCACACATAATCAGATCTATTTTTATACATTGTGGGGATTTTTTTGTGGGCAACCATTGTTTATATATATATTTTTATATATATAAAAAAACATAAGAACCAGCAGATAATTGAAACTGGTTTCTTAATGCCAGTGTTTAAATTCAGTTTGCTTTAGATATATGGAGCATTGTGACAGGGGTTGTTTTTAGAGCCATGTGCCAGGCCTGGCAGATTAATACTTTGTTTTGGTGAATTTTCTTCCTGTTCAACAGCACTTCACCCAGTTAAGAGTTTGTGCCATCGTAATAGATTCAAAAGACAAATAACAAGCTATTGATCAAAGAACTCCTGGCAGAGATAAATCCAGCCTTAAACCTGCATAAACTGGCTTGTTGGATTTAGCTTGGCTGTTTATACTGTCCCATCATGCTGGATTTAGAGCTAAAGGTTTGGTGACAGGAGTTGAAAGTTTGTGATCTGCTTTAGCTTGGAGGATGAGATGTGCTAAATGAAACATTAAAGAGTTCTTCTGTGCTTTGTTCTGTCCTAATGTGAGTTGTAAGGGGCTTTTTGTTGTCTGGCGTTTTTTGCTGGCAAAAGAATAAATCTATTTTATCATAAACTCAGTCATTTGTGAATACTTTAAACAAAAGCAAATATTTTCTGCAGTTATGTTAAAAATAGCATGTCCTAGGGACAGAGGAAGCAGCTGTGTTAAAGTATCTGCCTATTGCTACATTTTCAGGATTTCTATTAATGATACAAAGTCAGTTGAAATGACATCCATTACATATTTGTCCAAACAAGTGGAGAAGAAAAATAAACAATGTGGTGCTAGAGAATCCATTAGAATTGTGTATCTCTGCCTGTCTTTCCTAATCAGAGGAGCTGATACCTATACTCCACTCAGTTACTTCTATAACACATATATATCACACTGAAAAGCACTAAGGCAGTGAGCTTTGCCTGCCTAATATATGTTCTTACTCATCTTTACTGTTTTGTGGGTCATATGTATGCAGATAACATTTGCGTGCTGTGAAGGATGCATAATGGTTTTTAAAATGGTACTTCCTTCATAAAAAGAAGTAAAACTAGTCTTCTGCTGAGCAGATGACTTCATTCATTTAAGGACCATAAATATTCTTGCAATAATGCAGACAAATTTTCCTAAAGGAGGAGATGACTGTAAATAAAGTGGGTGATGTGAAAGTCATTATTAATGCTTATGCTGTTACATTCAGCAAATGCTACTCTGCTACACCATAGGTTACCATTTTTCCACCATAGATTGTTGTTTGTGATTACTGTCAGCATACAATTTGAGCCAGAACTGTATATTAAGCACTAGAAATGAACATAGCATGTGGGAATCCTGTTCCATACCTTGTTAGCACTTTTGTCCTCGTGTCTTTTGTTAACCTTTGTTTTCCAGGTATCTTGTAAATTTCTTTCTATACAGGTCCATTACAACACAAATTAAAAATGGCTATTCCAAAATACTATATTTTATAATTTCATTTCATTAGTATTTTAATAATTGCCAAAATCTAGCTTTTGTATTTAAAACATCTCTACTAAGAGTGAAAGGTTCTCCAGATTTAGTAATTTTTGTAAACTGTTTGTCTCTCTTAGTTTTGGATATGGCTCGACACGTTCCCCTGTACCGAGCTCTGCTGGAATTGCTCCGTGCTATTGCATCCTGCACATCGATGGTGCCGTTACTTCTTCCTCTGTCAGGAGAAAGCAGTGAAGAGGAGGAAGAGCAGCTGGAGTCACAGGCTTCTGTTGGGACCTTGCTGGCTAAAATGAAGACCTGTGTAGATACCTACACCAACCGGCTGAGGTAAGCACTTTCACCAGCCCTGTCCTTCACTGAAACTGTATTGTGTGATTGTGCTTCAGGAATGGCACTCCCCAAGTCAGCTCCCACTGAGATGCTCCAAACCATGCTGCCCCTTGCTAGCTCCCACCTTCCCCTCCCCTTATTGGGGGCTGGAGAGGAGAACCAGAGGCACAAAAGGTGAGAATTACAGGTTGAGATAAGAGCAATTTCCTGGAAGCAGCAATGAGATAAGAAAACAAACAGCAACAATATTATAAGCAAAAGTGTACAAAAGAGAGATTGATTCATACACAGAAATGCTCGGCACAGAGCTCAGCCCAGCTGCAGTTACACCACCCTGGCCCCTCCCTCCAGCTCAGAACGGGCGTTATCCAGCTGCTCTCTCCAGTGTGGAATTGGCACCACCCAGCTGCTCCCTCCACTTGACCAGAAGGATCCCCTTCTTCCCAAAGGAGAGTCCCTTTCCCCGGGGTCCGAGGTGGTATAGAAAAACCTCTGGGTCCTGGCCATGCCACTCCTGGATACTGCAAAAATTAACCCTGTTCTGGCTGGAGCAGGACATGTGCTTTTAGCTATTACGAATACAGAAGTGAAAGAAGATTGAGTTCTGTATATTTCTCTGAATGGATGCTGCCATCCAGAGTGAGAATATACCATCTCTTTGGTCTAGATTTGTATTTGTATGTATCTGTCTGGTTTACTGTACTATTTGCAGGGAATGGTTTTGGTATGATGGATAGAAGCTGGTAGATTTGCATACTCTTGTCATTTCCTTGGTAATTATAAATGTTGCAATACAAATTTTCATCTCTTTATTTTAATAATTTTCTGCTTCCAGTAATTAATTGGTTTCTTGATTCTATTTACTTGCTTCTAATTTAAAGACAGCTTGTTAAGAAATAATAACCTGTCCTTCTCCACAAAATTAATGCTGTCCCTAAGTATATGCTGAAACATCATGAAAAGAAGGTAAATACAATTTCAGGAAAAGGTGTGGAGAGAATGTTCTTTCTCCCACTATTAACTAGGAATATTTACCAGCCACTCCCCAAGAGACTTTTTGAGTAGGAATCTCATTGTTGGGAACTCTTTCTAGTAACTCCTGATGAACTGGACTTAACCCATAAATTTCTCTAATCCTTCCTGACTGAGATTGCAGGTCTCACTTATCAAGCATGTACAGTACCTTTAGTGGGATTTTTTTTTTTTTTTTTTTTTTTTGCTAGCTTAGTGCAAAGGAAATGGAACTGGGAAGGACAAAAACCAGTTCTTTATGTTGGATGCCCACCTAAAAGAGTAAGCCTGTGCTTGCTGGCAATATTATGTATATTGTGGTAGATGTAATCTTCTTAAAATAGGAAAGATACTTGGCTTCTGTGTAATCCATTTCCAGTATCTGTGTATGTAATTCTCCACCAGAATCGCTGACTGTTTTTTCTTATCTAATCTGGTCACCCATTAGCCTCGGATTTAATGGCCATGGAAACCTCTATCCTCTCATGCCACTTCCCCAGGCTGAAGTCTTAAAAGTTTCTCTGAGAATGGTGTGTAGCTACTGTTCATAAGCTCTTTTCAATTTTGTAAAGTAAATTCAGAATGAGTAGTTCTTCAGTGCCAGCTTAGGATCTGGAAACAAAGAAGAATTCTAGAGTCACAATTGGTATTATTTTAATAGTAGATGGATTTGGTAAGAATTCTGAGGTTGGTTCTTTGTACCTGATCTGCACAATTTTCTTGTTTTACTTTGATATACCAGCACAAAGGGAAAGCTTGTCTTTTACCCATTGGTTTAAGCATAGTGCTGTTTGTCTTTAAAGCACTGTATTGACAAGGATGAAAACAACAACAGCCTGGAATCACTGGGGTGGAAGGTTTGAATTCTCAGCCTTTTAGTTGAAGGTGTGCCAGAAATACAAGCAAGTGTTGGCATGAATTTCTTAAATGGGGCAATCTGCTGTTCCTTTTAGGTCAAATTGGCAGAACAACAACCCATAATTATAGGTTCTAGTTTCAAAGGCAAAACATCACATCCACTGAGCAGCAGACTTGCATGTCTACCAAATGTCATCTCCATGTTGGAGTAGGAGTGTCCACTTTGATCCAGAATTTAAGGGGAACAGTTTTGGTTTTGGACTCCAGTTAGCATTGAATTTACTTTCAAAGGCCATACTATTCTGTTGGAAAGTTGGGAAAATTCTGGGTAATGGAGAAGACATTTAGTTACGTGATGATTTCTCGTGACTGTTTTGACTGCTAGGGACTCAAATCCCATCAGTGATTGGGGAGCAGTCAGGCTGGTGTAGTGAGTTGCCACGAGGGCTGAGTTAGAGGCATCAGCTTGCTGGGATGGCTGAGGCCTTTGCTGCAGAGAGCTGCTGATGAGTGGCAAAACAGGAACCACCATCTGCTGAGTGAGCCTCATGGCAAATGGTTGATTCTGGCAAAATGAGATGGTGGCTCATCCGTGTGATTTATTGTCTAGCAAGCTTACCTCTAAAATTCCTAACTGTGCCTCAAGGGGATGCTGGAGTACAACCAGGTAGGCCTGAGGCATTTTCTCTGCTATGGTTTTTCATTGTCTTCACTGCGATTTTGGAGAACTTCTATGTGAAAGAGTGCATTTTGCAAACAAAAAATATTTTCTTTAGAACTGGGCCTCCAAGAATCAAGGCCTAATTTGTTTTAATTTATTTTTCTTTAAAAGACAGCTATCAGTTCCTTTTGCTGCATGCTGAAGCTCAAGTTTGGAGCTGATGTTGTCTGCAGGGAGCAGCCCTGCAGCCTCTGGTTTGGAGTGCTTCAGCTTAGTGTCTCTAAATAGTGCTTCAAGCCCCAAGGTGGGGTAGGTGGAGCCATCTGGGAGGAGATTGCCAGCTTTCACCAGTGGTCATTTGCAAAGGCACAGTCCCTTGCTTGTTTTGCCTGATTTAGGAGATTTGTTTAAGAATCTGTGAATTACTGGAAGGAACAAATGTGGAAGCCACGAGGGCTGTGGTTGCAAACCCAGGCTAGTTTTATCCCGAGACAGTGAGCCCCAGGCTGAGACTGAGTAACATTGGGCTATAAGCATTGTGGTGCACAGGGGCTGAATGGTTCATTGGCTTCACTCTGTGAATGCTTTGATAAGGGTATCATTCTGTATCATCACATTTACCTCCAAGTATCAGGCACGGGTGAGTAAGTGTTAGTATTGACTTTGAAAATTAAAGTTGCCTTGGGAGTGTATAATTCATTATTCATTTAGCACAGCGTAAAGAGAAGGCTGTCATCTTCTAGCACAAGCTAAATTAATGGTTTAAATTATTAGCATGTACACTGCTGTCTCTTCTAGCAAATATATTAGTGACTGTCATCCCTTTAAATACGAGTTGACGTTTCCTCTGCTTTTTCTTCAGTGGCTGAAAAACTGTATGGGGAAGTTTCTGTTTCTAAATTAAATATTTGGCTCCTCCTCCACTCTGAAAATTGTAACATTTAAGATAAAAGTTTTTCCTGAACTAAAGCTCAGGAGTTTGATAAAACTGTTAGCTATCTGCATACACAGATTTCTGTGCAGGCTGATAGAGTGCAAGGAAGGAGCTGAAGCATCTTACTGGCTTTATGACTTCACTTTTGGTATTTCATCTCCTCCTTCATATGGTGTTGAGAGAGCCATGTAGGTCCCAGCAACTCCTTCTCTCAAGCTGGGACCCTACTGGTGCCTCTGGATCACTTGTGTATGATACACAGCTTGGAGAGAGAATGAGGCCAGGCAGGACTGCAGCAGTGCAGATGACACCAAGAAGGGAGAATGGTATTTTCTCAGCTAATAGTGTGCTTTGCCCACATTATACATCCTCAAAAATGGCAGAGCAGTCATCAGGTTGCTTTTCTCACGTGCACACAAAGCAGTGTCATGTGTTTCAGGTCACACTGAGAAATAGTTTATGGACAAAAACAAATCATCTTCTGTAAAGCTGTAATTTTGACCTTGGAGGACTCCAAGATTGAATCTGATCAAGGAGTTACTTTGTAGGATTCGTACAGCAGCCACAAGGCTGCAGCAGGCTCATGGAGGCCTGCTGATCTTTCTGAGTGACTGGGACCCTCACAGTGACTCTGAGCTTTGTTTACTTTGTGTGTTCTCAGATTCCCCAGTGCATCAGTGATGTGTGTAACCCTTTGAACTTTTTCATGGGCTTTGAACTACATTTTTGTCTCAGCCCTTTTATAACCATACAGTTCAGGGAACAAAATAGATTTTCGCGTTTTCCAGACCAGGATGTTTTGTTACATGAGGGAGATGGGTACACAGACCAGATTCACAGTTCTGTCTTCAGTTCCAGAGCTGTTTTGTGTGAGATTTTAATCTTACAGTGCACCTGTCCTTTTTAAACTGCATTATTTAATAGCCATGATAAACATGTTTTAAGGATATGTTTTTTAGAAAGGGCTGCTGTGGTCTTCTAATGTAAAAGAAATACAAAATGAAGTCTAATAGTTCATGTCTGCAGTGATGTTCAGTTCTATCTCAGATGGCAAAACTCTGTGAGCTTTAAAAATTATCATCAGTGTGAAAGTACATATGGCTGGGGGACCTTTGACAGATTCTCCCATCTAGAGTCTAGGGAATTACTTGGTTTTCCA
This sequence comes from Monarcha castaneiventris obscurior, assembly GCA_026261815.1. Lineage (NCBI taxonomy): Eukaryota > Metazoa > Chordata > Aves > Passeriformes > Monarchidae > Monarcha > Monarcha castaneiventris. The sequence goes on from JAMPIT010000161.1 coordinate 5,231,558, forward strand.
TATGGTGATTGTAAATAAACTGAGAAACTGTAAAATACTGGTAAATTTCTCCAAACATTTGGGAATAATGCTGAAGTAGAGAATAAAGTAGTGAGGCAGATGCCTACAAGAGAGCTGGAGAGGGACTTTTTACAAGGTCAGGCAGTGACAGGAAAAGGGGGAGTGGCTTCAAATGAAAGAGTAGGTGTAGATTAGATATGAGGAAAAAATTCTTTACTCTGAGGGTGGTGAGGCACTGGCACAGGTTGCCCAGAGCTGTGGATGCCCCATCCCTGGAGGTTCAAGGCCAGGCTGGATGGGGCTCTGGGCAACCTGGTCTAGTGGAAGGTGTCCTTGCCCACAGCAAGGGGTTGGAATGAGATGCTCTTTAAGGTCCCTTCCAGCCCAAACCATTCTGTGATTCTGTGATCTCACAAACCATGCAGGATTGATCGCACTAAGTTGATACTCTTTTGAATCAAATAAAGGAAGGAAGAAAAAAGGGGGGAAGAAAAAAATGGATATCATCATTCATAGGAGTCTTGCATGCTGTGGCAATATCAGTTAGTTTGTTCCCCAGAAGTGGGGAAAGGTTACCTTCAGCTTAACTAACCATTAGAATATACAATCAAGGAGGAAGCTAAATGTTGATAAGGCAGTATGTCTAATTTTGGGAATTTGTGTACCAGCCTCCCTAAGAAACTGACTGAAATCCGTGATTATGACTGAAATCCATGATTATGCAGAATCAAGGTCAAAAATGAGACTTGGATGGGGCAGAGGTGTGGCTGAGTTAGATTTATTCCTGCATTTTGCTTCCTAAACTGCTCTTCCACAGGAATGGCCTGACTCAGAAGTTAGGCAGCTTGATAATGTAGACCCTCACACAAGCCCCAGATAACTGCAGTTGTCAGGGTAGAGCTGTTCTGCAAACACATGATTTCAAAAGTCTGTTCTGAAGAGAGGAGGGGCAGGGCTTTTTTGTTGTGCTCAGGATTGCCATGGACAGAATCTCCTTTCCTTGGTGGCACAGATGTTTGGAGAATACATTCTCCTTTGACAGGTCAAGAGTGCTGAAGTGTAACTGTTGTGGAACACAGGGAGAACAAGCGGAAATTATGTTATTGGTACCGAAAGTTTGCATTTGAGTAGATGTGTCCTTTCCCTGCTGCTTTAACTAGATACATATTCCTTGTCTGCTGAGGTGGTTGCTGTCAGTAACTCTGCAGGAGTTTCTAAGCATGGGGTGAAGCATGTTGCTTAATGAGGTCAACACCTTGATTTTTTTGATCTTAAGACCAAGTAGAAGGAAGAAAACCAAGGAAGTAGTCTAAATTGTTAAAGCAAGATAAAAGAAGATAAAAGCCACAAGAACGCTGTTTTGAAAATGAATTTGTAAGAATGAATTTTATTTTCTGTACCTTCACCAAGCACGTTTGTATTGCTTTTCGCACATCTTTCTCTTGCATAATGCCCACTGACATTTTACTTGAGCCAGAATTTCTCCAGGGCTTTTGTAGCAAATAGCTTAAGGCTTCTGCATCGATAGCAGGCTGATCTAAATCCTGTACCTTTTTAGGGACTGGTAACTGCTGGCACATGCATGATGTTAAAGCTGGTTATCACTGAGGTTTAGTAGGTTTAAATATATATTTCTGAAGGTGCTTAGTAGGTTATTCAAAAAATACTGGCATAGCTTTCCACAAGGAAAAATGCAGTAATAAGGATTGGAAAGCATGAACGAGAGATGCAGCAGCTGTTTTTTTGTCATAGAATGTTCCTCAAATGCGACCTGCGGCTGGCTCTGATGCCTCTGATTCCTCCTAACTTTGAGGATCTGAAAGCTCAGAATAGCTTGAAGTCTGCAATGGGCTAACATCCTTTTGGATTAAATCTGGAGCAGGGAAAATGGACCATGCTACAGTAATGTATTTTGTTATTAATGCTCTCTAGGGATATTCTTATTTGATTAGGTACAGTTCAGAGACCATACTCAGTAATCACCTCTACTGAATAGTTTAGAGAGTCATTCATTATGCACGATTTCAGTCTAGATTAAAACGCAGAAAGGTTGTAGTTGGTAAAATATGTTTTCTGTATCAAAGCATTACATTGCTGTTTTTACTCGTGTAGATAGTTTCTTGGTTTGCTTCTAGGTAGCCTAGTGAGAAAGAGACACTTCATCTTGGCTGTTGAACTTGTTTGGGTCTCGAAAGGAACCAGTGCTGTTGAAACAAAAATGTATAGAAATTGTTGTAAAATAATTTGGGTGCTGTTAGCATTAAAATCTCCTGAGCTTTGCAGGATGACAGTGTAAATTTATGCTAGCTCTTGAAACATAGAAGCTTTTAAATATGCACTTGTAGGTTACATTAGTATCAAATACGCTTGTCCACATTTCAGCAGTTGACTATCTATGCTAGTAAGGACTGGATTGTCACAATCTAAAGATTTAAATATATCTTAGATTACTAGGCAACTAGCTTCTGTCAAACAGCAGTGTTAGTATGCACTGCATTTTCAAAAAATGTCATTAGAAAAATTTGAGGTGTTTAAATTGACATTTTGATTTGCAATACTTTGATTATAAACATCCACAGTAACCTAGGTGCTTTTTTATTTTAAGACTTTTTAAATTATGTTACATTAAACTGTTTAATGAAATAAAAGGTCTATGTTTGTACAGCCCAGAGAAGAACTGCAGAGAGAGGCAAACTTCATGTTTGACCCGCAGTCCTGTGGTGCCTGGGTTGATGTTCATCTATGTGTTGTGAATTTTTACTGGAGATTTCCTAGAGTTTTACCATTAGTGTATCTTCAGTAATTGCTAGTGTATTGTATAGCAGGAAGGAGCACTTTATCACCTATTTAGGACTTAGTTTTGCACAAGGGTGTGCAAGGATGAAATGCATTTTCATGACATGATCTTCATTAGCTTGATTTTGCAAGGTTTTCTAATACTGTGTGGAGGTGTGCAGACATCAGGTGAGCCTGCAGGGTAACAATCAGGAGGCCTGAAAGGCTGAAGCAGAAACTTCTCTACTGGAATTGCTGGCTTTGTGTTCGTGCTTCCACTCCTCATAGCAGCTGCACATCTGTGTGTCAAACCAAGGCAGCACGTTCAGTGCTGGAACTGCTGATTGCTGCATTCACTGAGGAACCTGAAGGTACAGAGAGACAGATTCTGTTTCAGAAGGCTTGGTTCAGTCTTCATCCTCTTTGGTATTTCTCCTGTTGACAAATGCACTGGATACTGTATGTCTGGTTGAAAAATACTCCCTCATGTTCTATCCTATTTCTTTGCCCCACACAGATCTAAAAAGGACAAAGCTAAAGCAGGAGTAAAACCAGACACTTCGGATCAAGAGCCAGAGGGTCTGACCCTGCTGGTGCCAGACATCCAAAAGACTGCAGAGATCGTTTATGCTGCGACCACCAGTCTGCGCCAGGCAAACCAAGGTAAAGCAGAAGCTTCCATGAGGACTGGATGCTGTTTATCTGTAATCCAGTCATTTACTGATAACTTACAAATTAGCTTAAAAGCAAGACAAAACACTTCCCTCCTGTCCCCAGCCACTGACTGCATTTTCAGAGGTGGTTGGAAACTTGTAGTAGTTTTAAATGTTTTGGTCAGGAAACAGAATAATTCAAGTAAGTTAGAGTACACCTCACAGCTTCCAGCACAATTATGTAGCACTTTTTTTATCATTATTTTTTATGGCAGAAAACGATGTACAGGACCTGTAGTAGTAATACATTTTCTGTTAAATCTTATTAATTGGAATAATAAATATTAAGTAGATGAATGCAGAACAAAAATCTGAAACATGGGTTGAACTTGCAGATGTTCAAAAGACCATCTGGTTGTCTAGTAAAGAAAACTAAAGATTAAGTAGCTGATTCAGGGGAGTGCATTCTATAAAGGCATGTAGAATCAGCTCCTGATTTTGGAGAGTCCAGGAATGCATGTGGGAATAGCCATCCACACAAGCATATGTCATACTTCCTGTTTTAAATTAGAAAAAGGTAAATTAAAAGAAACAATAAAAGAATATTCAAAGAAGCAGCAGCAGTCATGGATTATTTCTGAGCTGAGATTATGATCTTTATTTACTCCAAGCTGTTCAGATAATGAAATATACAGTAGTGAGAAAAAGAGATTTGTATATCCTGAGTGATGCCTGGTTTTGAAACATCTCTGCAAAAGAATGTAACCATAAAATGTCAACACTTGCTGTGCTTTTCTTGGAAATACATAGTTAACTACAAATAATAATCACATTTTATACAACAGAAAAGAAGATGGCTGAATACTCCAAAAAGGCTGCTGTGAAGCCCAAGCCTTTGTCTGTTTTACGGTCCCTTGAAGAGAAGTATGTGGCTGTCATGAAAAAACTCCAATTTGGTAGGTTGAGAAGTGTGAACGTTTGTGTTTTAGAAAGCAGACACTGAAGAAATGTGTGTTTAAAATAAGAGATTCTGTTGAACAGAATCTCTGATTTTAACAGTTAACAACTGTCTTGCATATGTGACCACTGATAATTTGCACGTGAGGAAAATTATACATCTGTGTTTTCAGGTTACCAACTCGTGCGCTCTTTGAACTAATAAGAAATGTTTTAAGCATGCACTAGAGTAGTTCAAGGTACCAGATGAATTCAATGAAGTGATGGTGTTTGTTTTCATTACAGTAATGATTTTTTGTGAGTCTTTCAGTTCTCAAATTACATTGAAATGTTTGATTTTTTTAAAGCTCATATATGTTAATGTAGCTTTTATTTTTTCAATAGAAAAGAATTCAAGTCAAAATGCATTTTTTAAATGAAACTGCAATGAATTTGATTGTGTCCTTTCATGAAGTGCAGTATATTGCATTTGGAACATGTGATGGGAATCGGTCCTTACTTTGGCCATAAAAAGAATGTGTTACAAAAAAAAATTCATAAAAAACTAATAGTATCTTATCCAAAAAGAGCTATAAAATTATGGCTAAAACATGTTCACTAATTATTTTTTGAGTTGCGGTGACAGCGTTTGCAGTCACATTTCTTTGCTGTTGTATTTGTAAGAGATTTTCCTCACCAATGTTTGTGGAGTGTATGCCAAGAGTAGGAGTTAGGAAGGTTTGTAGGAAGTGGGAGCTTTTCCCTCTGGCAGATGTGCTGCAGATTTTGTGTAGCAAGTGATTAAAGAAATCAGCTCCTCTGGAGTTTTTCATGGTTCTTCAATAACATGGCAACCAGCACACGAGTAAATACCACTCACACCACTAACAGGTTCCACTGTTAGCACTGTTGTGTATTTGTAAGTATCCTTGTATTCCTGGTCTGGAATAGCTGGTAGATTTCCAAGGTGGGAGTGGTGTATATTTGACAAGTTGCATATGAAAGCTTGTAAATTAGTTGCAGGAATTATTTCAGCCCAACACTGTTAATGCTTTGGTTTCTGTGATCACTGTTAACTCACAAAACACATATTTTTTTTGCAATAGTGTGATGCAAATTAAAGTCTTCCTGATTTTAATGCTCATAATCTTTATCCAAGATTAATCCATTATAAACTTCACTCCTTTCCTGCCACGTGAAAAATTTTTCCTCTTCTAGATACATTTGAAATGGTTTCCGAAGATGACGACGGCAAATTGGTTTTTAAAGTCAATTACCACTACATGTCTCAGGTGAAGAACGCGAGTGACGCCAACAGCGCTGCCCGGGCGCGGCGCCTGGCGCAGGAGGCCGTGACGCTTTCAACCTCGCTGCCTCTCTCCTCCTCATCCAGCGTCTTCGTGCGCTGCGACGAGGAGCGCCTCGACATCATGAAGGTAAAGAAGCAAAGCCAGTTCAGTTCTCTCTTCAGCTTGGCATAGAAGTGTTCAGGAAGGTGCCTGAAATCCTAGGAAAAAGCAGATATATTTCATGTCTACTTTAACTACTGTCCAGGCATTAATGTAAGTGGTAGTATTTGAGTCTGAGTCTGATTTCTCAGTAATTTGGCAGGGGCGGGGAGAATCAATCTGCGCCAGGAGTGTTCTGTTGGCCAAGGAGTCTTCCCAGAACAAGGTTCATTCTTCTTCAGCTATTCCAAAGGGAAAGGTTTAGTTTAGTGGACTCCAGTATGGTCCAAACGTATCTTTGCATGTGACCATTGAAGTTGTAGGCAGTAGGTGTGGAGAAGTACACTGAGTGCCTCTGGACCTGGATTTTGAAAAAAACAAACTATTGATAGCTTTCAATAGGAAAAAGTTTCAGCTCCTGTTTTGCTTTCCATTTGTAATCTGGAGAAATGAATGTTCTCCGAGGGCTTCACTTACCACAGTATCAGAATGGACACACTGACAGCCTGTGTATGATTATGATGTCTAATAATAATTCCTGCTACCTAGCATGTGGAAATAAAATGCTTCATACCACTTACAAACTTTCAACTGTGTGATAGATATAAGGGTGGGGATTTTAAATGTTCTTTTTTGGTTTTTTCTCTTTTTAACACTGGTAGGTTCTCATTACTGGTCCTGCAGACACCCCATATGCAAATGGTTGCTTTGAATTTGATGTATATTTCCCACAAGACTATCCTAATTCCCCTCCACTTGTGAATCTGGAAACAACTGGGGGCCACAGCGTGAGATTTAATCCAAACCTCTACAATGATGGCAAGGTAGGTCAGCTGGGATCCTGTGTTAGATGTAACAAGGAGGTGAAACAGATGAAAATTTTTTCCTCTTGTGATTGAATTATGGATCAGCCACTCCCAGTGTACAGGAGGAAGGTCTTTGGTTAATACTGGTCTTCAGACTGAAATGAAGAGGGATTTGCCAGTTTCAAGTGGGAGTTATCCTCTTTCTAAATAGTCTTGGAGATTTTTGGAGATGCAGCCTTTATCAACTGGATTGGACCAAAAAAAGCAAGTACTTTTGGCTGAGAAAAGTGTTCTTTTCCACCATTTTTTGCTAAATGGACCAGTCAGAAGTCTGTTTTGGCTAGCTGAAATACCCTTTCCATGGACAAAGTATGCTTCATATCAGCTGCAGCTGAAGGTTTGCTGAGTGCCTTGTCTCTTTTTTTCCATTCCCTTTCTATTAATTTGGATGCAGAATATAATTCCTAGCGGAGACTTTATCTCCTTTTTTTTTTTTGTCTAGTTTTAAGTCTTGGAAAATACTTGCCTCTAAGTTTCTTCTGTTTATTTTGTCTCTTTGTTTTCCTTGTCTTGGATTGTTCCATTTCTCAATAAAATTCAAGAATACTATAAACTTCTCTAAAGTTCAGATCAGTCACAAAAGTTAAGGAATAATTCCAATTTCTTGATAGTCTGTGTGACAGAAACCACCTTTTACATGCTTAAGCAGAATGACTGTCTTTAAAACCCACAACTACAAGTTTTATAACAGTGTTTAAAGCAGAAAGTAGAGAATCAGACAGTATTCGTAATTCTTTTTTTTTGGAGCCACTAGAATCCGTATGTTTCCTGTGAGGAAAAGTAATCTGCCTTGTCTTGTTTGTTTATTAACATGCTGTTCTTGCTTATCCACATTATTTTTACCTATTTTCCTTTCAAAGTAGTTTCATGGTCTGAAGCTGTGCCTGGGGAGTCTTAGGTTGTCATTAGGAAGAATTTTTCCACAGGAGGGATGATTAGACATGGGAATGGGCTGCTCAGGGAGGTGGTGGAGTTACTGACCAACCCTGGAGGAGTTTAAAGGAAAGGCTGGACCTGGCACTCAGTGTTGTGGTCTGGCTGCCATGGGGGTGTTCAGTCACAGGCCAGACTCAATCTCTGAGGTCTTTTCCAACTGCATTGATTCTGTGATAGGAAACAACTTTGTCTTTTAGAATGCTGCTGTAAAAACGTTTGTCAAAAAAATGAATGTAGTGTCAAAATTCTGTTCTGTCCAAGCAGACCAATTTTGTCGTAATATTTGTCTGTGGTATTAATAATGTCACCTTTTCAGGTCTGCTTAAGCATACTTAACACATGGCATGGGAGGCCAGAAGAGAAATGGAATCCCCAAACATCAAGTTTTTTGCAGGTGAGCAACTTCTTCTTTCTCTTCAAATGTCATTTAGGAGTAGTAAGTTGTCTCTTGCTCCTAAGGATCCCTTTTCTAGAATATTTAAACCAGAATTATCTTCTTCAAATAAGCATAAATAAGACAAAAGTCCAGAAAACGTCCCTGGAACTCTAGAAAAGGAACACTGCTGAGGAGACAGGTTCTTCAAAGTGCTCTTTCCAATGAGTATTTCTGGTGGTCTGGTCTTGAAGAGCAGCTGTTCATGTGTGCAGCTCATTCCTGCACCAGCTCTGCTCAGATGATTTCAAATAGTTTATTTTGTTTTTAAAAAGAAAAAAAAATAAAAGGACTGGGAGATGACATCATCTCATGGAATTATCACAAGATTTTTATGGTGAAGACAAAAGAGGCTCCACATTGTGAGAGATGAGGAAGTGAAGCACTCTAGTGCAGACTGTAGCCCTCCTCCTCCTAAGTGCACAGGTGAGCTGAACAGGGGAATAAAGATGAGGGGAAGGGAAGTGTAGGAATGCTGTGTTCAGTACCAATTAGTGTTACATTAGAGCAGAATTTATTAGGGCATGGAGTCCTTATAATTTCCAGCTTTATTTCACAGACATGCACTGACTCATAAGCAAAGACATTAAGTAAAAGTAAAGCCTGCAATGGCCTCTTTCCTATGGCAGTTACTGAATTTATTCTGAGTTTGGAGTAATTATTATGTAGCACAAGGTGCAATTTCTATTCCAAATCCTAGAAGACTGCACTGCTTCAGCATTACAGAATTACTGCCTTCAGCAGAACAGATTTCAGCTTGTTCAGGATTTGGCCTTGGAGAGCAGATTTATCAGTCTCCTAGAAGTTCAGGAATGGTTTATTCCAGTGTGTGGAAGTCAGGCAAGAGGGGCAGAGGGCCAGCACAGGTAAACAAGAACTCTTGCCTAAGCTCAGCTGCAAACAGAGCAAGAGAAGGTGGAAAGAGGGGATGGGCTATTTGTGTGAAATAAAAGGGCATTGACCAAACATTAAGGAGAGAAATTAGGGAAGCTAAAGCTCAGATGGGATTGAAGGTATTGAGGGTTATAAAGACGAACATGAAGAGCTTTTCTTGACTATGCTGGCAGCAAGAGAGCACATTTCCCTTAGGCTTTCCAGCTACTCAGTGGGGCAGGAAACCTATTGTGACAAGGGCATGGAAGAGGCAGAGGTCATCTCTGCCTCAGTCTTAGGGGTAAAATTTGCCTTCCCATATCCCTGAGCCCTCACTAGGGAGGTCTGTGAGAATGAGGAGTCACCCACAGTAGAGGAAACAGCATTGAAGCTTCTTGGACCCAAATGTTCATGGAACTAGACCCCATGAATCCAGGGGAGCTGAGGGAGCCAGCTGATATCACTGCAAAGCCATTAGCTCTCATCTTTGAAAGGCAGAACAATCAAAGGAGCTTCCTGGCAAATCTCACACTCAGCCTCAAGATCAGCAGGAGAGAGGATCATGTTGGAATAGGTATCCAAGACTTCCTTACGGAGTTCAAGACTCCCAGGATCCAGCTTCTTAATCAAGAGATGAACTGCAGTTTTGGACTTCAACTGTAAAATCAGTGTAGAAAGTTGCAAGTATTTAGGAAGTCTTATTTTCACTAAAGTCTTTTCTTACATTAAAATGTTGGCTTTGATTGTTAGAAATCACATGCAGTGTAGAATTTTATAATTTGAAACTTTTTTTTAGTGTGTCATTTCAAGAATAGTTAGAAAACTATTGGGAAAAGTCCCATCCCCATCTTATTGGGAGAAAACACTTTACAACTATTAAATGGAAAACAGCTGTAGGACTAACTAAATTGCTTAGAAAGAATTAAGCACTACATGTTTTTCTGGCTCAGAGATTGAACTATTGTCAGACCACCCAAAATACTTCAGAAATTAATTTTTACTACCCAGTGAAACTGGAAGATCAGTTTAGAGTTTCTCATTCATTATAATTATAATTCAAAGTATCGACTCCTTATTCAGGCCCAGAAGGTACAATGCTGCAGTGTCAAATTTCTCTACCAGAGCTACTTTAAAAAAAAGATATCTAAAATGAAATTTTTTAAAAAAGCAAAAGCCTATTCTTCCAGACCCATGTAAAAGCCACAGAGATCACCTTTCACACCCAAAGCCTTGGCCCTGAAGTCACTCTACTGTGACTTAGCACATCTGCATTAATATTCTGCCTTTTTTGGTATCTTAAGTGCCCATTTGCTTGATGTGAGGCACATTCCATATATTTTAAAGCATTTCCCTACATTTTAAGGTTTAACACTAAATAACCATGGCTACTTCTAGTTGAGTGCAGGGCAGGTACAGGAGACTGTGATGGTGCACACAGGACCAGCAGCTGCCTGGAGCACCTGCCTGAGAAACAGAAAAACTTGTTTAATTTTCCTCTCAGCCCAGCAAGGCATGCTGGTTCACATTTCCCACTGCACTGTGTCCAGTCCATCAGGATGAAGACTTGGCTGCCCTGGACTGTAATGAAAGCACAGCCACTACATGAGGACAAAGTGCCACGGCACCTGAAGGAGTGAGGGTGCTGCTGGGACTCAGGGTAACCTGCGCCCCTCAGCTGGCTCTTGGGCTGCTGCTTTGATACAAGTACTGATCTGGACACATTGCAGAGAATATGGGAAGCTGCAACACTCCTGTGCTGGCTTTGCTGCAGGAGAAGCTCCAGGAGAATGCCAGACTGGAGCACAGAGCACAGCTGTGGCTGTCAGGGCACTGCCTGTGAAAGAGTCGGAGTTTGAATTGCTGCTGATGTGGCATCTGTCTGATGTAAGCTGCACATTCTGCATCCACCAAGGAAAGGGAGGTGTCTTCCATATCCAAATTCACAAACTAGGCTGCTAAATTAGGGAATGTTTTAAAGCTCTCCTCTAGACCGGGAGGAGAGTCAGTTCCAGAAACAGCTGCCCTGACATGTGGATATCTTCCACCTAAGTATGCCCAGTGCTGGAAATGCCATTCCTATGTCTGTAACGTATCATCAGCTTTTCACTAATTGAGGAAATACAAGTGTTCAAATCACCTTTGTTGAATTCTTTACAGTTCTGGAAGTTTGTGTCACAAAACTGTAATCCCTAAAATTTTTGCTGGTCCATTTGGTCCTAAGTACATATGAAAAACTTCTTACATAAGGAAGAAACCCTTCACTTAGTAAAAAAAAAACAAGTTGACAGGGACAAACATTTTAATACTGGAAAAGCAAGCAAGCCATCAAATCATGACTATGCAGTACATTTGGATACCTAAGTGCCCTGTGTGTCTATTTAATTCTTTGGGTTTTATTAGGAATAGCTGAGTATATAGTTAAATGCCTTGAATTTATGTAAGCATCTATTCCCACATGTGCTGGATAGTAAAACTGAAAGGAGGAAAATTGTTATTTCCTAATTACTGAATAGTTGGTGCCTTGTTGATATAGTACCGAAAACATTTTTTCTCTTATCCTAAGAGAAATACTGAGATTTTGTTTTATTGGCATATGACACAGTATTGTTTGTAAAATCTGAAACTAAAGGGCTGAGAACATTCATTTGAAAGAAAAAATGAGAGACAAAGTGTAGATCAGGATTAATTTCAGTGGTTCACCTGGCTTTTCACCTCCTTTGTTTTCCATCTAGTTCAGGGTTAGAAGAATTAGTAAGCTCTGCCACAGGGAAAAAATCAAAATTGTTGACTGAGAACTTGACAAATACACTTTCTTTCACAAAAGGGTGCAGTCAGACATCTCTTCCTTTAAATACTTTCTTTTACTTACATCTGTATGTTTGTTTTGCAGGGGTTTAATTTACATTTGTAATTTTCTCAGTGTTTGAGCTAAATACACAGCCCCAGGACTCGGTGGTTTTTATGTGTAGGGAGTTTAGGTTGGAAAGTGTGGACATTCCTGCTTGCACATAGCCTGTGTCACAAATGAGAGCACTTTGCCATGGAAGTGGTTTTGCCTGTAAAGTGAGCAGAGCTGTGTGTATTTGTAAATACTTTGGCAGCACAGTTTCAATACCTGGTTTTTCTCTTACCAGGTGTTGGTGTCTGTGCAGTCCCTAATTCTGGTGGCAGAGCCATACTTCAATGAGCCGGGTTACGAGCGGTCCCGGGGCACCCCGAGCGGCACCCAGAGCTCCCGGGAGTACGACGGCAATATCCGGCAGGCAACGGTCAAGTGGGCAATGCTTGAACAAATGCGAAATCCATCCCCATGTTTTAAGGAGGTAGGTTTTGGGAAAGGCAGTATTTCTCTTTTGGAGCATTAAGAATAATGGAAGTATTTGGTAAGATCATGCATGAGATGTCTGTTTCAACCTGGGGCAACTGACTCAACAGACTGCAGTGAATAAGGACACACCGGACTTCACAGATTCTTTTCTGGGAAACAGGAATGTGTGCAAAGTGGGACTGACCTGAGTGGATCTTGGTGCAGAGCTGGATAAAACATGGTTCAGTCAGCTCAGCTCACTCTTACTGCTGAGCAGTACCCTCTACATTGCCTGAAATTCCTGTTGATCAGCCCTGCAAAGGGGCACTCCGTGCTCCCTACTCTGCATAAATAACAGGCAGTATTTTTCCAAGGATCATGAATTTGAAGCATATACTAAGAAACACTTTGGATACACCAAGATAATGCAAATTAGAAAAATACCTTAAAATAAATCCCACAAAGCATCTGCACTAGAATCCTGTGCCTTTGAAAGCAACTGTCTTGATGCTGCTAAAGCAATGCTAACTTTCATGCAGTCATGCCGTCTTAAAAAAAATTATTGTAATAAATCAAATGGTTTAATTTGTTTACATTCCTGGAAATAGACTAAAACTCACCTGTAGCATCATAGAAGAATTTAGTTATTAGGGACTTCTCTCAGTGTCTGTAGTCCAATTCCTTTCCCAAAGCAGATGAGTTAGATCTCAGGGACTTGGACATACACAGCAAAGAGTTCAAGGAAAAAAGAGCTGAAGAAACACTAAGAGAATCTGTATGAATATTAATGCAAAATGTTTGTTCAAACATGAGTCATCTCACAGTATTAGCAGTGAGTATTTCCAGAGAAACACATTTTGCTCTGAACTACTACAGCTGTTGCCAGTCTTAAAGTGTGGAACCATCTGGCAGTACCACCTATGCTTTCCATTGTCTGCATAATAAAATGTTGAAAAAGCCTAATTATTTTAGGATTATGCACATTGCTAGGTGTGGCATCTGAGATGTTGGTCTCCCATCCCTTCCTTGATGGCATAAAAAACATCCTTTGTACTACAAAACCTTTTTTCATTAAAATTACTGTGTCTTGTGGAATAAGAAAATATTGACACTTCACCTGCACTACAAGTGTTATTTTTATCCACATGCAGGTGAAAAAGGATGTGCAGTGTATGTAGGGGTGTTGAATTAATGAAATAAAACCTGGTGGTGGTTCGGAATTACCTCTTAAATGTTCTACTCAATAAGTAGAAGACCATGATAAAGATAATATCCGGACACATAATCCAATAACCTGTGCTAATAGGTCTTTTTTCTCTAGCTAATGGAATGGTTTCACTTTGGCAAAAGGCGTTCTCAAATCGCAGTAAGATTAAATTATTGAATATATAAAAGCAGTGGGCTCCCTGACAGTAATGCTCCATGTTTCTTCCCACATGTACAGAAATGAAGGATATGCAGTATTACTCCATTTGGTAACTGAACCCCAGGTTATTGTTACTGCACTTTCCTTCCAGAGTCTCAGCAATCACGTGCTTCCTCTGCAGCTCAGCTTTCACACTGCTGCTATGAAGAAGGCAGCTTTGGAACAATGCAAGATTCCATCTGCAGCCCCATCCAAATGGAAATGCATCTCTCAGATTATTTGAGCACTTCCTTGGGAGATACACTTTTTGTTAAGACCTCTAGGTTTTTTGTAGGGTTATCTTAGAAACCTTAACAGTGATGATCAATTCAGTAACATAAATGCAGTCATCCTGAAGACTGAGGTCTAAGAATGTAGATCCTGACATCTGTTGTCTTCAAAAATCTGAGCTGTCTTGTCTTTTTGTCTTTAATGACAGGTAGGCTCAGGAGATCTAAACTGCCAGTCTTTGGGGCTTTTTCCAAGCTCCATTATGGATTTAAGGAATGTATCCAGAATTGAAGTCAATTACACTTTCAATATTCAGTTTCTCTTTAGACAGATAGCTATTTTCTCTAACCTCCAGAGGGAAAAATTATTTTTCCCATTGTGTTGCAATATGACCAAGAACTCTCAGTGCTCAATATAAAATTTCTTCGGTTTTATTGTTTCTTTCACCATTCAGAGTTTTAGAAAACTGTTTAAGACAAAGCCAACACCAAGTAGAGTTTCACAACTTTGTTTGAGTGTTGATTGGTTGGATTTTTTTAAACTCAAATATGTACTTCAATACCAAAATTACTCCCATCCAAACTGTGAGCAGTTCAGCTACTATGGCCTCAGAATTCCAGTGTTCCCAAAGGTGCTGCCTCTGCAGCAGCTATGATCCTTCTCTCTGCAGAGGCGTAGTTTCTGTGCTCATACTGCTGACAGTGTTCCTGCTCATCTGTTTTCTGTTCAGGCAGCTCGTGGTCAGTGACAGGGGCGGATGTGGTGCTTCTACTTATGCTGTGCTTCTCTAGCAGAACAGGGCAGTGGCAGAAACAGTGAAAGCCTCAGCACTGCATCTGTGTAGCTCTGCTCCTGTGTGAGCATAAACATCCCCACGCTGTGCCTGCGTGGCACGTTCAGTTTGAAGTGCAGGAGGTGAGCAGCGTTCTGCTCTCCCTTTCGCTTTTGCTCTGTTATTTCCGGCACTCGCTTACCCTGCACCCAGGTAACACAGGTGACTGCTGAAATGGCAAACAGTGGATTCCCACAGACTGGAAGAGATATCCAGCCCAACAAACTCCCCAAAACAGCATCAGCTGAATTCAGAACAGGTTCCTCAGGGCTTTTTCCAGTTGGATTTTGGAAACCTCTGAGTACAGAAATTCCAGTTTTATCTACAACCTGGTTCAATTCTGAATTACCTTCATACTGATTTTTTTTTCTTTATCTTCAGTTAGGCCCACAGAGATTTTGAAAAGTTGGTGTTGTTAAAGTATATGGTTCTTCCATCCCTTTTACATTGGGAATGATTTCTTGCAGGTCATCCACAAACACTTCTACTTGAAAAGAGTGGAGATCATGGCTCAGTGTGAGGAGTGGATAGCAGACATACAGCAGTACAGCAGTGACAAACGGGTAGGCAGGACTATGTCCCATCATGCAGCAGCTCTGAAGGTGAGACATTTATAACAAATCTAAGTTTCCCAGTTGTCAAGAGATTAAATGTATGTGCACTCCACCTCCTCAGTATTTGTGCTACGAGTTGGATTTTCCTTTAGCACCTGTCCTGCCTATTTTTTCTATGAATATTTGTATAGGATAAGTGACCCCGGGATGTGTTCAGTTGGTTGGAGCATGGTGCTGATAATGCCAGGGTTGTGGGTTTGATCCCCCATGGGCCATTCACTTCAGAGTTGGACTTGATGATCCTTGTGGGTCCCTTCCATCTGAGAATATTCTGTGATAACAGAGAGATTTTTTTGTTCACTCTAAGGTGGGTGGGGGTTAATGATAAAGTTGTATTACAGCCAATTCCTTGCCAGAACACAAGCTCTTAGAGTAGACAAGCAGTTAATAAACTGTGGTCCACTACAATCAGTTTTACCCTGTGTTAACTTCAATCAAGTTCTAGCAATTGTAAAGGTTTTCTGCCTTCCTAGCCAAGTATTATCATTTGTGTATTTTGTGACCACACAGACAGCAGGTCTATATTGTTTTTAATCGTGTTTCTTTCCCTGAGGTGCAACCCCCAAATTTTTAAAGGCTTCTTTTTTCTATTGCTAGATTTCCATTCTTTCAGTGTGACTGGTCTTCAAAATGAAGTTACTGTGATCAGTATACAAATCTCTGCATATCTGTCTCTGTGACAGGTCTCATCCGAAATTCTTTATAAATTTGGTTTGACCTACCTGACATACCTATAATTTACTATGACCTACCAAGTCCAAGGCAGTTTCTGCTGTGACCCCCAAACACAGAAATGACTCAGCTGCAAGACCAATAGTGTAGCATTTAGAGTGATGCACTTGTTGGCTGCAGTTCTGTTGACAGCCTTTAATTTGTCCCCAGCACCACTTGCTAATTATTCTGTCACTAAAAGGAAAGTAGCAGTCCTTAAATACAGGGGAGAAGTTGATCCAGACATTGAAATGGTACATTTAAGCCATTTCTACCTACTCCTCTTTTTGCCTTATAGTGTCTAACCTTGTGAAAAGTATGGTTTTATCTGTGGCCTTCCACACTGACTTGTTTTTGTATATCCAGCGTCATACAGCTCAGTTGCGGGAAGAACTTCTAAAACTTCCCTGTCCTGAAGGATTGGATCCAGACACTGATGACTCCACAGAAAAATGCAGTGCCACAACAAGCTCAGAAGAGACCATGTTGCACGACCAGGTTAAACCCAGCAGCAGTAAAGATGTCCCCACTGATTTCAAGTCATGAGTTGCATTGACATGGACTTTGTAGACACAACGGCTTTGAAGCACAAGCCAAATATGTCAATATTTGTATGTAAGAAGTTAATTATGTAATAGGTAATGAAATTGAAACTATACTATGCCCTTAAGGATATACAGTTTAATTAAAAATGATCTTTTATTTACCTGTACAAGAGTGTAAACTTTTTTGTGCTTTTATTTTTCAATTGTGAGAACCACTGATTGGTATGTTTAAAAAGTTATGTATACAAAAAATGGATAAATCACTGATATATAAGGGAAACTACCTTAGGAAAGAATGTTTACTGAATGTTTATTATTTTTTTTTTACTTGTAGAGTGAGGGCGGTTGTAACAAAGAATATATATTGGTCATTCTTACAGCTACTATTTAAAGTCAGAAAATTTTCACTGAATTTGATAGATTTTACGTTTGGCCATATATTCATGCTCATATTTGATTCTAAAGAAAACCTCCTGTATACTTCAATAAACGTTAAATGGACATGATCCCTCTTTTATGATTTACTGGTACATTTTTTAAATAAACTGCCATAAAATACGTTCTAGCTGAAGACTTGCACTTGTATGACTGAATTCATTACAGTCAACATACTTAATTTTATGCTTACTAAATCTAAAATGCAGATTAAATAAATGCATATGGTTTTACCTCATGCCAAAATTTGGACTTCTGAATTAGTTGGGTTTTTTTGGCTATTTTATGCAAACTTACAGTATTCTAAATTTCTTAAAGGGCTATTCTGGAACAAAGTCTTTACTGTATTGAAATGTCTGATTTTTACGTACTCAGCTGTACTCACTTTCTGACACGCCACACAGGACTCTGATTTCTGTATAGAACTGTGTAGACTTATTTCCAGTTTTATACTTGCAGCCACAGATCCCTAAGTAAAAGGGTAAGGGGTTTGCTTGATTTAATAATCAAGTCTCACTTTCAACATAACATGCGTTGCTATCATTGTTAGTAATTTTTGAGCAGTCCTTGAAGGACTAAAAAGTTAATACTGGTATTACCTCAGACTAATGATCTGTTGTATGATAAATACTATAAATCACGCAAAACCGAAAGGTTTTTTGTTTTCTATTTGTTCTTTGTTTATAAGTATCACTCTGGAATTTTTTCACTTTTTGTTTTACAATGTATTATTTCTAATCATTAAAAATGGCACCAACTGAGGTTGTGTTCTTATGCTGATGGTTAACAGTTAGTTCTGATAGTCCTGAGCAAAGAACAGTTTTTGTGTTCTGCTAATCTGTTGTGTTAATCCAAGGCCTGTTCTGCTTGTACATACCTCTCAAAATACCAACTTGGCTACATCCATGTAACTTCAGGGGTCCTTAGTCAGAGAGCAAAACAAGCAGCCCTGTGCCAGAACTGCTGGTAAATACATGAAACAAAGAGCTTATGCCACATAGTCCAAGTGTTAGAACTTCATCAGTGTTAAAACAGCACTGCATTTTTCCAGATGGGTATTTACTTACCTTCTATTACTGTACAAAATGACTGTGATACTCCTGTAAAGGCTCCAAAAGCAAAATTACCCACAGACTTCCAATTATATTTGTTAAGAGTTTCCATTAGAGCTCTTCATTTATTGCTTAAACTGTCTGCCTACAGGAGCACAGTCTTTTTATAAAATCCTGGCACGTGTACCAAAACCAAATGTATTGAACCCGAATATCCTCTTTAAGCGTGAAGACTTTTTTCTTTACCATTAAAACACAAAACTGAAACTACAAGTACCCATCTTGCATTGATTTGACATGAAGAAGGTGTTTAACATGATTGTACCTTTATCTCTGGTGTGTATTTACGGTTTCATAGCAATGCTAATGTGAAGTCACTGCTGCTTAATTAAGCAGATGTAAACAGCTGCATGGGATATTAAACTCTAATTTGCATCTACATACCAATTATCCTTTTTTTGCTCTAACATGAGCTAGAATGGTATTGTACCAAATTAATGCAGAGACTCAATCCTTAATAATTTGCAACTGTGTTACAGTCTAGTAAGTAAACTGTGAACTTGGCAACAAATACAAAATCCACATTTTCAGGTTTTTAAATGTGCAAGGTAGCTATGCTACTTGGCAGTAACATCACAGTAAATCCTATGAGGTGGTAGACTCATCTTTTACCATTTCATCAAAGTGAATAGAAACCTGTACAGATTGATCACAGTTTCTAACCATTCATTTAAGTCCTGTGTTTTTAACTGTTAAGCTGATTTTGTAGAAAATGTTTCAAAAATCAACAGAAATTATTTTCAAAAGTGCAAAGGGCAGCAAGCTGCTAGTTAGATCATTATGGAATTTTACTCCATGTTTTTTGGTGCTGCCTTTGGCCCAGGACTGACTGTTGACACTACAGTTGTGCAGTGCAGTGTGGGATGTTACCAGCCATTGGAATTGCTGTAGCCACAGTGCCAGAGGACAAGTGCACCACAGAGTAAGGCAGGAGTGTTTCCTGGTGCTTCACAGACAACAATGCCAAGCTTTTCTGCCTGGTGCCACTGCAGTGTCTACGGAAGAGGAAACAGCTCGGCAGTCGAGGAGACCTTGTGCCCTCGTTCCACTGATTGCTGCCCATGAACAACTGCTCTGTTCTGCAGCTGTAGCCACAGCACTCTCCATATACAGACAGGAATGATGGTACCTCTGCAGGATTTGATGGTTTCCTCCAGACTTTCCTCCGGGTAAAAGATGTGCATAAATGTACAGATTAATGCTCCTCTGTAATTCTACCACTCCCATACAGGAAAAAAAGAAATATGACAGTCTAGAAAAAAAGAAAACAAAACAAGAATTTGAAACATGAGAAAGCTGTAAACATCCTCCAAGTTTCACTCCAGTAATTACATGTTGAATGTTTAGGTAAAAGCAGAATAAAATATGTGTGACTATAGACCGACTGGATCTGCAGTGACCTGTGTGCCATTGTTGGTTGGGCTTTATTACTGTTTTTCTTCTGTAAATCTTTCACATAAGCTCAAGGCAGATACTGTGCACCTCTGCCAGCCAGCTGAGGAGCCTCTCCTGCAGCCACAGGTGAAATCATGCTGGCACAGGTAAGGCACTGGGCTGCTGATCACTGCTAGGGAGCTTCAGTGTGCATGTACCAGTGCTGTGCTTGGGTGGTTGGTTTAGCAGCAGTGGAGTATCTGTTCTTTGGTTTACGAAAAAATAAAGGAAAAGGAGAAAGCTCCTATACAATACAGGAAATGTATTATACTACTTTTGATGGCTCTATCAAATAGGGCATTCAGTTTCTGGCAGGACCATGTTGTTAAGAAAACACTACTACAAAATGGTCTTTTTTTTCCAGCTATGTCATCCATTACTTTTCTTCCCCAAAATGTTTCTGGTGGCACTTTAAGAAATGTTCTGTTTTACGTCCTGGGGAAAACAACTTGATAAGCAAACAGCCATATTATTAATTTATTTTGTGTACCCATAAATACCTGAACACAAACTCGGCTGACCTACATTTAAGCCAAGAATATATTATGTTATTCTGATCCCTGTGAAGGAGAATTATTTAGGCTTAGACTTTTAGTTGGAGTTCCTCAGGCATGTCTTCATTTTATAACTCCATGCTGGCTTTGTATTAGTGTGATTTACAAGGGTTTCTTTTTTTATTTCTTCAGAAGCCAGTTATCACCAAGTGGACTCACCTCCTTGGAATGGCAGCTCTCTGTACAGAAAACAAAAATTAAAAGCATTTTTCAAAGTAAAGAGACAGATTTTCATTTGTCTTGCCATTAGGAACAAGTACGAGGTGCAGAAGGTATTTCAGATCTGTTTCTCAGGTTTTTTTACCAACACACATATATTTATCTATATATCAATGCATCCGGTCTGGCAGTTACTTGTCTTGAAAAAGTTCCCTGAGCTTTCTTTTTCCTCCTCCACAGATAGTGACAGCATTAGTCGGAACAACTGAGCATCTTTATCACAACAGTGAGCATTCTGAAATACACTGGGCTGAGTGGGGGTAAAAGTAAGCTCCACAATTTCTAAAATGAATCACAGGTAAAAACATTTTAATTCTCCAGAAATTAGGTTGTTGCCATTGTTTTATTCTCCTAAACCACGAATGCAGAAAATACATTATCTACCCATTGAGTTACTATAGCCAAGCTCCCAAATAATCTCACCACTGCCTCTGTTTAATAAAGGCTCAGAGAACAAATCCCAAACCACAATTCTCTGTCTTGATTGAGAGAGTTCTGCATATTGTGACCTGTCATCTCTGCAGCCTTCAGTCCCTTCTGTGGTCTTCTTGCCTCAGAGCTGAAGATTTTTGGCTCTCAAAAAATAACCTGGTCCACTCAGTTCTGCAGGTGTATTAATGTAACTTTGCATTAAGAGTGCCTGTAATATCTGTGTTATTTAATAATATGATATCATCTTCAAATGCTAGAGCTGGGAACACTTCTGTAATTCACACAGCAAAATTTTGTATTTAAGATTGTTTAGTCTGAAGTCCAGAAAGAAGAGAAGTGGGTTCCTTATCAGTCAGAGACCATGCAGGGCATCTAACAGCCCTGCTTCTGATGGGAACCAGTGCAAGCAGAGCCCTAAGAAAATCTGGGAATTAGAAAAGGCATGTTATTGCCACCTTCAAAAACATTTAGGAATGAGGCAACTATGGTGAGGCTTGCACAGGGACAGAAGCTGTTAAACCACAAGAGTAATGTCCAAAATCATACTTAAACCAAGTATGGATGTATATTTGCAAAAACAGCAAGCAGGCTGATGTACTGAGGTATCAGAGCAATGAGTCAGATGTGGTTTTACACGAGGAACATGCTGCTCAAACATCCCATGTCTCACTGCATTTACAAACCTGCAGACACCTTCCTGTTGCCACTGTTGGGCTCCAGACTCAGCTTAACCACTTACTGCATTCTCTTTTAGATTTATTTGTCCCGCACCTCCATTCATTGTCCTCTTCCTCTCCTATCAGCCGACGGCCACAGGCAGGCACAAAGCCTTCAGTAATTCATAAACTCTTTGCATAAAGCTCTGTGAGTAGAAAATGACCACATCCTGGCCCCTGATAACAAACATACGAACACATATTAAAAACATAGTAAGACACCCAACCTGGAAGATGAAAGCAAACTAAAAATCTCATGATAAAAAAATTCAGTTTGCCATCTGTAAAGACTGTGTTGCTTCATTAAGGGTTTTTTTATTTACTGGGAGAGCAAATGGGAAAAGCATAAATTGGGGGGGAGTTTCCATCTTTTCTGTTTTCATTAAGATATTTAAACAAGCACATGATTCAGAAACAGAATACCAACAGAAAATGTCTTGCAGTCTACTCCTAAGCAATGGCTTGGGTGTGTCCAGAAGTCCTGTTCTCTCACCTTGGAATTCTAAGTTTTCAGCCACAGAAAACCTTTGCCCATACCTAAATTAGGAATAAGCACATCAGTGCAAACTTCCAGAACTTTTCCAGTCAAAATTTCTTTGTTTATTCCAGAGTTTTCAATAATAACCTTATTTCTACAAGTATTTTAAGCAGCTCATAAGAAGGTGACCGAACTGGATTCTGGTGCAGCACAATTCTAAGCCTGCACTACGACAGCAACTCTGTAACACGGCAGGAGGGGCACCAGTGGGGTTAACTCGGGTTGTAACAAGGCCACCATCATCATCTGTACAACCAGCCCAGCCAAGCAGCAGCATTGTCCCATTAGGGAATCCAGGGTGCCAGATCCCTGTGCACAGTGGCTGAGAATGGTCTGCAGGATGTGAGTCCCTGCCTCCCTCCTGGCTGTAGCTATAGTTCAGGCTGTCCTGGAAACCTTGCAGCTGTTTGCTGGCAATGTACTGTGGCAGTGATTCAAGAGGGAACAGAGGTGACATGGCACATCAAAACCTAGCAAACAGCACCAGGATTGTGGGAAAGGAAATTATGTGCTTGCCAACAGGACCCATCTTCTCAGCTACCAAATAGTCACTCTGCAAATCTCATCTGTATTTTGAGGCAATTTCAACCAGAGAAACTTGATGTGATAGATAAAATTCACAGGGGCTGGCCTCCAGCAAAGCAGCAGTCACAAGAGAAATCATGCGACCATCTGGCTGGCTGAATTTTGCCATAGCATGTGGGATTCTGGATAAATCCCAGAGCATTACAGAAACCTCAGACTAGGGGAAAAAAATCAGATCCAATTCAACACATCTCCCAGTTGCCTCATGGTCACTAAAGGCAACAGTGTGCAGGCTTGTCACAGACACAGACACTGAAACACTGCTCCAGTACAGGTCCCTGGGAGACTTCAGCAACATAAAGGGTCTAGTAGAGACTACCTGATCCATCTGACAGAACAGGGAAAACAAGGTGGAAATTACATCCAACTATTGATTTAGCTCCATACAAATTTCACTTAGTTAAAAAACCAAACACCACTACAAATGTACACTATGTACACTCAAACAACTGCTGTTGATGAGAGCAAACGGTGACTGAAGCAAAGGTACGCCAAAGAACAAAATATCCTTTTCTATCTGCACTGCCTACTGATGTATTAAACCTCCTTTCACTCTTTTCTAGCTCTCCCTCGAAGGAAATCATTCATGTTAGAAAACAAATAGCCAGATGCACAAACAACACACAGCAGGGAACTGAACATCAACAAATTGTATTGGAGGAAAAGGCAAGCCATTTGAACAAAGAACGGGAGAACAACAGTACACGGCTCCTGACAAACAACTGTGTAAGTCAGGAGAGACAGTTCTGTCTTGAAGAGATCTCAAGAGCCTGTATTGGTAGCAGAAATCAATGAGGGACAGTGCTGCAATTTCTAGATTGCATATAGAGAACTGCAGTAGAATGCTAAATTCAATGTATGCCTAATGGAAGATTTGGATTAATCATCTGAATAAAAATAACAGTTAAAATGCTTGTTGTGATACTCCTGTCTTCCTGAAAATGTTAGTATGACTTGTGTATTTTTGATCACTACCTTAAATCCATTTTTGGTTTACTTGCAAATGCATTTTCGTGCACAGAACCCAGCAGCAAGTTATTTTCCATTGCCAGGTGTGCCCTCAAAGACAGTTGTCCAGTCAATGTCACTAAGGACAAGCCATGACTATAAATTCATCCAGTTTTCATTTTTCCCTGATAGTTCATTTTACACATTTCAACACACTGTAAGGCACCAAGGCTCCACTGAGGCAGCAGAACAGTGCTCAGTGCCCAGCATCCATCACAGCCTGGGATTAAGTGTCCAAAAGCAAAGTGTAGTTGATCTGTCATACTGAAATTATTCTCTATTCATTCTCAAATATTAGATCTTGTAACTGATGCAAAGTCTCCATGCAGATTAAATTGCTAGCAGTGTTCACCTCAACCTTTGCCTTCCTTTTTAGCAGAGTGATTTTGTTCCATATGGCCCCTGGGAAAAAAAAATGCCACTATTTACATTTTTCCTGAATTTAAGTCTTTCCATAGTTGAACAGCTTTTGCCTTAATGGCCTTTGGGTTTTAGTTCCGTTAACGTATGTGAAGAAAATATTTCAGAGTTCTTATTCAGCATCATCTTCTCATCTTAGTTTAGGCCTTGGTGTATTATTTGTTATTTATATGACATCTAAGGAAAAATACAGCCTTGTATGAAGCTAAAGGAAATGTTTCAAGTGTCATTTTAAGACATGTATCAGAAAAGATGATTTGCTCTGTTCTTTCCTGTTAAAATACTACTTCACCATTCATATCCATTCTGTATTCTAAGTTCTCTGCCCAAAGTCAGCTGTGTTACAGAATCACAAGAATGGTGAGCAGGAGGGACAGCTGGGAGCCATCATCCTTTAGCCTGCTCTTCCCCAAACTAAACGTGTGCCTTCCTCGAGGACTTTGACTCCTCATGGAATATGTGATCCAAGTCCTCTGCCATCACAGCAGTTTAGGCTCTGTGCTTCAAGCTGATTGCTTTCTCCCTTTTGTCTCTAGTTCTGGAGTGATGTTACCATGGATACCCCAGCATTTATAGCTCACTTCAGTTACAAGACATAATTTCTACATTTTCATTTACTTGCAACCAAAACCATTTTACAAAAACTGAAGAAAATAAGGAGGAAAATTGAGCATAGGTCATGTTTCACTTTTAAAAGGCTGGCCATTTCCACATACTTGCACTAAAACCATTAATCATCATAAACTCATTTTGTCTAAAAGCAGAGGTAATACATTTTTCCATGTAAATCACTTCATTGCCATGACAGAATGATGTCAGAGAATTGAAATAGGTGATACAATAAATTTTCCTTTTGGAACATTGTTTAGCATTAAAGGTTATGGGGGGCAGGGGGAGGGGAGAGAGGGGACATGATTGATGTCAACTGCTGAAGAGTAAAATTTGATTTTAATTTTCATTAAATAGACCTAAATACTGTATTGACACAGACACACTTTTACAGACTACAAAAATATACACACGGCTTAAAAATGGTGCAGTTAGAACCCAAAACCTTGCTAGAATTAAAATCAAGCTCC
Organism: Monarcha castaneiventris obscurior; assembly: GCA_026261815.1. Lineage (NCBI taxonomy): Eukaryota > Metazoa > Chordata > Aves > Passeriformes > Monarchidae > Monarcha > Monarcha castaneiventris. Next base: position 5,256,655 of record JAMPIT010000161.1, read on the forward strand.
AGCTAATAGTTTGTAAAAGGTGATTAAAATAATAATTAACATTGCAAGTTTTAATTTCTTCCCCTTTTTTAAGCACAATTTTTGAAACTCAGGTCTTCGTGTTCATCATTTGTACAGGCACATAGAGTTGAGCACATAAATTCTTTAAAATGAAATTAGCTTTGCATCTAATTTGGCTGTGTGCATAAGAATCCTCAAACAATGAAGCAGTAGTACAGGAGAGAAATAGAATGTTACTTCTTCCCCTCCAAAAGCAAGCAACCTTGTCTGAATTACAGCTTATACCTAAAATGCAACAATTTTCTGATATCCTGCAGCAGCCTGGTAGATAAAATATATATATACGGCATCATGGAAAATGGAAGGATTGGGACCAAACCTAGAAGTCAAAGCTCTTACTCCCCATTTCTCTCTGTAAGATTTCAAGTCAAGCTTTGGAAGAAATTACCAATTTTGGTTTGACTCAAACATTTTTTTTTTTCTGTTTACTCTTTTTAATTCCTTTGGTGAAAACATTAAAAACAAACTGGGGAAACAGCTGAAAATCTGTTTCACTCAGCTTTAATACCTCCCCCTTGCTGTAGCCATGGAATGTATAACCACAGCCCTGCTGGGTGAGGCAGAGCAGTTTCTCTTTCCACCCAGCTGATCTAATCCGAGGTGTGCAACAGCCCACACAGAACAGCTGCAATGAAAAAGCAAGTCCCTTTTAAAACATCTATTTCCTATACAGATAAAATGGAAGGCTGGATATCCCCTCAGCATTTATCCAGTTCTTAAAATGGGTCCCACAGGGCTGTGGCTCTTTCCGCTTCCCAGTCAGCAACTTTAAAGACAGGTTTTTGTACATAAGACTTTCATATCTTAACTTGGAAATCAGACACCCCGAAGAAACAAATACCATCATGCAGAACACCTACTTTGGGCAAAAGAGAATTAACACTCAAAAGTATGGGTTTGTTCATTATTTGTTTCTTTTCATGTTCAAGTTACACTTCAACGCCTGACTCCAAAGCAGAAGCAATTTTGTTGGGGCAGTTTATTTCTGCAAAATGTAAGATTTCTGTACAATGTTAAGCACAATGGTTAACACAAACGTTTTAATTACCCATTTCATCCTGAATAAGAGCACACACCCATGTGACACGGCCTGACTCGACCTAGCAGGTCACTGCAGCATGAATGGGGACGGTCTCCAGCACTCCAGAGCTGAGCTGCAGCTGAGCTCTGGTGCTCATCTGACACTGCCATCACTGTGACAGTGTCGTCCTCAATCTGACAAGAAGCTGCCTGAACAAAGAGGCACCTGCCAGGACCTGCAGCCTCCAAGGAATGCACAGTGCAGTGTGGATGGAAGCAAGGCAGGAGGGCAGGGTGTTGAGACCTCTCATTTTCAGAGGCAGTGACCTGTTGGCCAGCTCAGCTGCTCATGCAAGTGAAGGCTCAGCTCTTCTGCCTGGCCAGTTTTCAAACTTACCTCATAACTTCCAGTCTCCTTCTCTGTTAAAGAAAAAAAAAAAAAAAAAAAAAAAAAAAAAGCAAGCATTAAAAATCTATGTATATATTTTAATAGATCCTTAAACTAATTTGATTTATTACAAAAAGACAGTTTTTTGGTGAATTCGACCTTCTTTTACCAGTCATGTTTATTCAGTTTATTCACTTTTATTCAGCTTGATTAGCTCACCAATTTTAAATTCCTCTAGATGGGCTCTGAAATACGTTTTTGGGGTAAGGCATATCATTAGCATGGCCTTGCACCAGGAAAACCTCAGTACACAGCATAGGGAAAAAACCCCAAAACCAAAGCCAAACCAAACCAAACCAACAAACAAACAAACCAAAAAACAACAACAACAAAAAAAAAAACCACCCAAACCAAAAAAACACCAAACCAAACAAATATCACCAGTAAAGCCTCCTGAATACACACAGAAAATAAACAAAAATCTTTCTTTTTCCATACTTCTGCATGCTGTCCAGGAATCCTACTGCCTCCCACATCACATATCTAAATAAAAACCAACCATCTCAGGGACAATAAATCTTATTTTTCCCTTTTCCTTCTGTTCTTACCCTCATAAAGGGAGACTGTATTTCCATAGTTGTACTTGTGTGCCAGCCCACTGATCATGACAGGAAAGCAAAATCCAATGAAATTACCCTGCCTTGTGTGACACAGTCTATGTGCTTCTGATGAGCTTCATTAATTTGTCAATACTGATACAGGGGAAAGGAAATAGATTAATGTGCAGTGTCAAGGGGCTCATCCATAGCTACATACTGGTTCCCTGGCATCTCTGAGGATGCCACCTTAAATAAGAACAATCCTTGGCAGCAATCAGTCAGGATCTGGGTGGTATAATCTATACTGCTGACTCTCAAGACATTCAAAATAGAATCAGACGTAAAAAAAATTGACTCAGTTATGAATTCCTCCCACTAAAACATTTTAAACTCAAACACTGTATTCTCAAGTGCTGTTTCCCTGCATGACTCCCTTTATCAACTCATAGATTTATCCCATTCACTTATCTTGCTCTCACTGCAAAAACCACTATCATCTTTTCCAAAGTTTGCATTGTTCTTTCCCTTCTATATTCTCCCTGCTCATGCAATGTTTGACTTCTGTCTTTTAAAAAATGCCCTCTTCTGGTAATGCGAGGTCCTTCATTCCAGGCTATTTAATTAGTGTTTAGGACCTAACTTATATGTGGATGCCCAATTCTCTTAACTCATACAGTATTTCCTAGGTTAACAGTAAAACCTCCACCATTCTTTCCTAAAATGGCACCCTAAATGTGTTCCATCTGCATTATTTTTCAAGCTCTTCACCTTTCTGCCCCTTTTAAGAAGAAAATATAAAATGGAGTTCAGTAATTGAAACCATGATTCAATTCAGCAATACGTTAATGTCACATTTAAATGGTAATGACAGCAGTAACATAAATGAAGACAAATGTATGCATGCATTCTCCAAATTGCATTCAGTGTAGGAACAGGCTGTAGCTGTCAACTTTGTGTTTAGTTTAAGAAAACTGAGTAGTCAAACTTCTGTACTCCTTGATGTTGATGAAGATAGTATGGGTTTTAAAGTAATACTGAGGCCTCTTATCCTCTAAAGCCATGCTAAAAGCTGACAAATTAGACCTGCCAGCTATGGATATATTAAAGTCCCTCTAATTCCCTCAACCTTCTACATGCAGAAATCAATTATGTGGTTTGTTTTTTTTTTAAATTCTTGTATATGTGTCTCTCTCTAATAATTTCTGCCAGGTGCACTGCAGTAAGCCAAAGAATAACAATAAACAATTTGCAAAACTGTTCTATGCAGCATTTGCTGAAATAAAATTTCTCTTTTCTCTGTTTTTGACATCTCAGTGACTGCACTGCAGAATTGCTCTAACCACTGCACTTACAGGTGACAACATGCTGAGATCTTATTTAAATTCTGCAAGGGCACCATCTGCCCTGTTTTTGAGCTATGAGGCTGAAATGCTCTTTATTCCAAGACAAATAGGAGGTGTTTTAGAGAAAAGGATGTAAATTTCGTGGGGTAGGAAGGAACACGGAATAGGTTTCATTTGCTTGAAAAAATCTATTGCATTCCAAAGAAATAAAGCAGACTTCAAAGGAGTCTTGGTCAACCACTGCACCTCTTGTCCCAGTGTTTAACCTCTACCAGCAGAGCTGCCACAATTTACACGGAGGTCCTTCCCAAATGTGACCCTCAGCACAAAATGCTACCTTTCATAACTACTTTTCTTGTCAGTAGCAGCAATGTATCAGACCTTTTATATGTCCACCTTTTCCCCTTATTCATCACCTCCTGAACAAGGCACTAGAGTTTTCAATACACAGGTAGGTAAACTGGTGCTGCAACATTCATTTCCTTTGCCTGTTTACCCTTTGCTCCACAAACACGTTCATCTATCTTTCACACTGCATTATGGACAAACTAAAACAGAAGCCTTCCAGGCCTGTCTGCAATGCCACTTCTCAGCACTCTTCTTTTCATCCTTCTCCAGGATCTACCATGACAGCTCCTGCAATGTCCTGATTGTAAGTACATGGAGGGTTTGCAGCAATTTCCGTTATTTATGTAGAACTCAGATCTTTTCATTAAAAAGATAAAATCTGACAAGATGCAGCTGTTTACACAGCTGACTTATGAAAAGGTTGTTTTCGCTGCCTTTTACTACATCAGCTCTCCACAGCATCCCCAAGTGTATTTTGTAACAACTCTTCCCACCTTGAACACTGAAGGAGTTCCTGTCAGGACCCCCAGTGCACTGACAGCCCTTGGCCTTAACAAACCTGGCAGCCCCACCTGGGGCTTCCACACACCCCTCTTCCTGTGGGTTCAGGAGCATTATTTAAACCCAAGCAGCCCAGGGCTGAGCTGAGCTGGTGTTGGCTTCTGGCTGTGCCACAGCTATGGATTCTGTTGAACTGACTCCCTGGGCAGGCTTGACCTTGGACCTGGTGAGTTTTTGTAATTAACTTGCTTGGATTTGTCTGTGGGTCTGCCTTGCTCAGGCACTGTGGGCAGTGGGCCCTGGCTGCTCTGTCCCCAGCATCTCCTCTCCCACTTCACCAGGCTTAAGGAGCAGCCAGCACTTAGTGCTGCCTGCCAGCCCCATAGCAAGGACTGCTGCCCGAATCTTCTGTTGCAATTAAGATTTCTTGTCCCTATTTTATTATGGGTTATTAAAAATTATGAAACTGCTTCCCAGGCAATGAGTTAGCAAAGCAGTTTGGTTGCAGAGCTGAAATCAGACTTTCCCTGGAACTGACAAAGCTCTTATGCTGTGTTTGCACACTGAGAGGAATAGCAGGATCTATCAGAGGCACAGCCCTAATACGAACAAACAACAACACAGCTTTGGAAATTCAAAAAGAAAGGATCTCATCCTTCATTCACATGAGCTTAAAAAGTGCTATTGAAAGGTTTTCTATGAAAAATATATTTATAAATAAGAAGAACTGCATGTGCTCTGTTATGTGAGCACTCTGCAAGCAAAGCTCAAGCTGGTGGCACTGAACTGCACTGTCAACATCAGAGAAAAAACTGTCACTGTCTTCTTACATGGACTGAATGCAGATGAATCACATTTAAGATAAATCATTCTTGGTTTTATTTCATCCTGTGGCTTCATCCAAGCTGCTCACAGCTTGAAGATTTTCCTGTGCTGAACATGCCAAATTTCTCACATTTGAATCTACTGGCTGCCAGAGTTATATGCAAAACCTATGAGGTTTTATGTATAATTCTGCACCATGAGGCAATATTTGTCAGAGACATGTCTTTTGCCTCTTAACTAGTCATTTCAATAATAAGGATGAGGTCCATTTGCAAGAACCATAAGAGAATTCAAAGGCAGATATTCTACCTGAGAAATCTGTAAAATGTTCCAAGAGCAGGTATCTGACTACAAGGGAACTGGAGCATGAAGTGCACTGGAGTGCTGAAATAAACCCCTGCAGACTGCTGCTGCATTAGCCTTAACATTGGCTTTGTTTAAATTTCAATTATATTTTAGTCCATCTTATTGAAAAAGTTACAAATTACAGAAGCTGTGAATTCACTCATGCCTAGAGAAACTATGAAGACTGTGGAAGTATTGGGAGGTCATGATTTCCGAGAGCTGATCCTTTCTGTGTGTCTCAGACTATTCATCTATCTTGAATTAGATTCCCTGCTCATATATGTATCTTGTTTTTACTTTTGGTGTATAGATTAACTCATTAGGATGACAAAAAAAACCCAAAAGTGGGATATCTGGGTTTGGGTTTTTTTGAAAAAAGTCACCTAACTCAGATTTTAGTCATATTTTGCAAATGGTTTTTCTATGAAACCTCAAGAGACTGGAGTTTTCCACAGTATATCTTTTTCTGCAGTTATTTTTGGCCATGGTTGATGCTTTTTGCTGTACAAAGGACAAGGAGGAGAAAAGCCTGGCTGGCCCCAAGTTCTTGGTGGGCTCTTTCAGGAGTACTCAATGTCACCTAGAATCATTCTTACAATGAATTCTGGATTAAAATGTGAAGCCAGCTACAAACTGATTTAGGAGTTGTGCAAGTCTTGCAGCTAAGAGTGGCAACATCTTATGCTTTATAATTTGCTTTAGGGGTTTTTTACAGAAAAGCAACAACACAAAATATTTTATACTTGACTTACACTATCACCACAGCTCTGATGCCTGAGAGAAAGTTTTGTAAATAAATGTTCGAAGGAAAATCCTTTAAACCTGGTTATTTCTGATTGGCTTTAATCTGTTACCATTGCTTCAAAAAAGAAAATTCTATCCTCAGTCATCCAGAGACTGAAGCCTTGCTCTCTCCATCAGCATTTTAAAAATTGTAACTTGTTACATCGTGAGAAACAGGAATGCCTTTCTTAAAGAAGCTCTGTTCCAGGATTTCACAGCTGTTTCTGGGTCCAAACGAAGCATTAAATGTGAGGGGGAAGCAGCCAGTGCTGTTGCAGCTGGGAGCTGCCATGAAGGTGCCTCTGTGGTAGCACTAAATTTTGATCTCATTGGAATATACAGAACTTAATGGCAACACCCAGCTGTCCTTTGCAAAGGCAGGTGTGGTGAGGGTGTTTTATGGGACTATTTCATTTTTTCCCAATTTTTTTTCGTTTAAATGATAAACGGCAAGATCACAGATGATGCTACATGTCTTACTCATACACCCCTATCAAGTCCTGTTGCCAATCAGTGGTATTTCAGTGAGAATGTTTTGCATCCCAAGTGAAATTTAGACGATGCCAAAAGAAAATCATTGTCAACTTTGCAATCCAAGTGTTTCGGCAAATCTGACTCAACAGATAAATGTCAAGCCTTTCTCCTTCATCTCTCCCTCTCACATTTTCACTTTAGCTAGTATTTTTTAGAGGTAGTTTTTTTTTTAGGACTGTGCTAGTAACCTGTAGCAAAGCATTCCCATGTTAGAATGTTTGGAGCATATTGACAGTGATTAACACCACAACCACAAAGACAGGAGAACTTTACAAAGAAAATCAATGTATACCAGAATCATCTTCCTCTTCTTCCCCAGAAAACATCAGCATGAGTTATAGAAACAAATTCTGGTTTGGAACTGGAATGTGGAGATTTTAAGCTGCACATTTTTATTGATGAAAAGAATATTTAAATGTAAGTTGGCTGTAAAATAAAGTAATACAGAACAAACGTGAATTATGACAGCAGCTTGCATTGCCACTGGCAGCAGAATTTAGCTGAGATGTAACATGGATGCCATGACACAGGAAAAACAATGATAGATCTAAGGACAAAAAACCCCTGTGTTATGCAAAGAGAATTTAAGAGACAGAAAAATTTACTGGGAAAAGTAAACAGTTTCCAAGTTTTGTGCTGTAAGCAGTAATGTAAAGGCTCATGGTGACATAACTAAATCAGGTGTTTTGCATACTGAAGGGTTGGTGAGGCATGGCCTCCAACTGATTTGTGCCTCAGCTGACTGCAGACTACAACTGAAGCTTTTTCTCCTCTCAGGGCATTTAATGTTCCCCTCCCCCACACCCCTTACCCTCCCAAGGCTGAGCTTTTTCTTACATAACACAAAAGTTTTCATGCAGGATCAAAACTATGACTGTTATCTTTCTCTTCTCCTTATTTATCCAGCTTTTTCACGAACCTAGAAAAAGCTTAATAATCTTAGAGACAAGTTATGCCTCTGTTTACGTTTGGCTGAACGATGCCAGTGCCTTCTGAGTGTGCTGAGGGCAGTCACTGAGACAAGGCTGCATAGACTGGTTTTCCCTAGGAAATCAGGCTAATGAGGACAGTACTAAAGGGGTTGGAGAACAACTTTTTGCCCCCTTATGTAAAGTGTTCTGTTTATTTTCAGTCATGTGCAGGAGTAAGATGTTGGCATTGTCCCATTATTAGGGTTGGTTAATATATTTTTATGTGTCACCATCATCCAATAGACTCTAAAGACTACTGCCTATTTATTTAGGCAGTTGAGTCTGAACACTCCTAGTCCAAGCTGCTGGCAGAACTTTTTCCTGGAGGCTAAATGGCATCTTTCCAAATTGGATGCTGGCAGATTTTGGCTGTGCTTAGACCTGTGGGATTTACTTCTTTTTGTATTTCTAAGTCATTAAGCAGCAATAAAATCTTTATGACATCTAATGTATTGGATTTTACAACCATTGTTTTAGTAGTATGATGATAAGATTAGTTTATAATGTCTTTTAAATTTTGCTATCAAGTGCTGTATTAGCTTCCAATTTATGCATCAACGATCACCAGGCTTTACACAGTGACAACAGGCCCTCTGCACATTGCGGGTGTGGGACCTTCCTGCATCAGGACATAGCATGTATTTTAATCCCAGTTACTACCATAAATACTATCAGAGAATATAGAACCTCCTATAGATTTTTTTAAGCTTGTTTTCGAAGGTCGGAGTAATGCAATAATATCTAAGACCAATTGAAATATCTCTGTACACACCAAGGTAAGAAAGTTTTGATTTATAGCAACTTTATATAAAATTCAAGAAACAATGCTAGGGGAAAAGAATTACACTTACAGGTGACGAAGAATTACATTTTCAGTCCCAGAGTTCAAAAGCCAGCTAATGAAATAAGCTTCTCATCTTCCTCTCCCCAGTGCCACTTGTACAAGCCTGAAGCAGTTTAAAAGATTTTGTATTTGGTATTTGTCTGAAGTTACTTAAAAATGTTTTCAAATTAACTATTTGAATTAACAATTTTTACATATCTAAATCAGATTTGTACTATATAATAAACATGAAGCTTCCCTGCACTTAGGCCTATGCACTTCAGTGCAGAGACAGAACAGACAGTTTGGAATCTCTGAACACTCAGCCACTAAAGTAAACAGGGGACACATTCAGAGCTCGGTTCATTTGTCACCCTGACGGCAGATGGAAGATTTCGGCATGCGAAATATAGGAGCATCTGGCTATGAAGGATATTTAAGACCTTACCTATTGATCTCTTTCATCTGTTTAAATTAATTCAAGATGTTAAGATGCCAAAAAATGGTGATTAAAGATCCCATGCGTATAAAGCTCAAATCCCAATAAGCAGTAAGAAGATAATGCAAAGACTACAAAACAAAACCAGCAGCAGAGCTCCAAACTAAGTGATTATAAACCTGGAAACACCAGAAACGTGACTGCCAGAAATGGAGGACAGTATGGCTTATTAACTGAGAGAGACACACAGAAAATGCATTTTGTTACTTTGTCAAGAAGGACTTTAAAGAAAAAAATCATTGCAAGGAAAGGTAAGGAACTAGAAGAAGGGGAAAAACATGATTTTAAACCAAAAGAGACAATATTGCTTACAAATACAGGCTAGGTGTAACTTCTCTAACAAGGATCAGGTAGGCTCTGCAAAACTCATGTTGCACATACTAAATACCTGCAGCAGATTCCTTTAAGTTCAGAAATTTAGCAAGTAACTCATTTAAATAAGGAATGGATTTATATATATAACCAGATTGGATGGGGTCCTGAGCAACCTGGTCTAGTGGAAGTTGTCCCTTCCTGTGGTCATGGGGTTGAAACTCAATGATCTTTAAGGTCCTTTCCAACCCAAACCATTTTAAGTTAGAAACTGGAGGGCTTCACAACATAACAAACATGTATTGCTACACTAACTAGGTAACTTAGAGATAAAACCCTTATCTTACCACTATTTATTTTTAAGAGAGTGGGACAAAAGTCAGGTCCCCAACACCACCTCCATTCTTCCAGAAACAACAGAACTATAGCAAGGGCACTATCTTTATCCTGTGCCTTTGTTACCTTTTTTGGTTCTTGCAGGAATTTTGTGGCTTGAAAATGAGATGTAAATAGAACTAGCTATTATTCTATGTCAGGAGCAGAGAGATGACATTAGAGGAGAACCCATCCACACTAGAAGCCAGACTAAATTAAGTCCTGACCTGTAACACACTGTGATGCTATCAGAATCTGGCTCCATACCAGCCAGTCTCAATGTCGACTCTGCAAACTAAATTCAACTATTAAAAAGTGTATTTATCTACAGAAAAGTAGGAAAGCAACACACAGTGGTTGCTTACATTGCTACATTTATAGAAAAGTAATAAAGCATTATTTCAGTAGATGAAACACCATTAAGACTGAATAACATGTAACTGTAAAAAAAAAAAACACTGAGAAAAAGCAGCAGCCATTTCCAATCAAAGCAGTAATTCTGTCTGGTCTTTCTAAGGTCATGCAGGTGTCATTCCCACAATGAGACTTATTACTCATTTTAGGGCTCTGCCTGCGTGCAGAGAGGGGACTGAGATAACAAGCTAAAACAGCAGAGGAAGAAGAGGAGGAAAAGTTCATTTTTGTTGTTGGGGTTTTTTTGTGAAGCATTTGACTAAATGCTTTGAATCATTTTTCTAAAAACATTAAAAAGGCTTACAGTTTGATTGAGCAGCACTGCAAATGGGACACAGTTTTAAGCCTATTTATCAGATCACAACCATCCATGACAGACCTTGTTCCCCTTTTCCTGACTACGACTTCAGTGGAGCAGACCAGGAAAGGTCTGTACTGATGAAAGTTATGCCAGCATATTCTGTGCAACATGTATTTCATCGTCATCAAATGTGAATGCAGCCATCTCGTATCATGGGGATTCATGGCTCAAAGGAAGACTTCAGAGGAGACAAAATCACACGGAAAAACCTTCACCCAGAGATCATTTAGGCAAAGCTTGCAGCTTCAGAAGAACGCAGAAGGCTGAGGCTGTGCTGAACATTGCATGTCTTTTTTATAGCAACTTTTACAAATGGGTAGATTATCATTAATTCCTCTAAGACTTCCTTTTTTTGACTAAACACCATCATAACTCTTTTTTTCACAGGCTAGTTCATAAAGAAAATATCAAAATTTGACAAAGAAAACAGAGAGAACCTGGGAGTTACTGAGTAACAGGAAAGAAATAAGCTAAGAAAGGTAAGAAAACCTTCTGTTTCCCTAACTCTTTATCCATTCAGAGAAACACCAAACCAAAACAAATACACCTGTTCCTAAGGGTCAAGAAATCTAAATTTATTTGTTTCTGAGGACAGATCCTGTGATGACACATTAACTGGAAATTTCCTCAATGAAATTATCATACTTCATTTCAGCAATTAAAAAAACTAATCATTAAAATGTAATGCATAAATGAAAAATATATTTCATCACTTCAACAAAGTTCTATGTGAAAGAAAGAATTTATAAATAGATTCTAAAAAGGGATTATTTGACAATAAAGGAAAAATTATCTGCACTGAAGGTTGAAAAGGCATGTGAGCATCCAGCATGGGAATGATGAATCTATAGCTCAGCCTTAGAATTACTGCCAACTCCAACGGAAAATTTGAATAAAATAACATAAGCTTCAATTTCCTGGGTAAGAAAAGTCAAAGGCTTCATTAAGTTAAAAAAAAAAAGGTCTGGACAAGAAGATCTAAGAACACTGTCAAGACACAAGTAGCAGCAGAGACCCAAAACATATTTCTAAGAAAGGCTGCTTTTATTCAGGAGGGCACTTGATTATGCCTTGATTTGGCCTGATGTCTCCTCAACTTGTGAGGGCTTATCAATTTTCAGAAGCCAATCCTGTAGGACTTTTGCCAGACATTAAGTCATATGCTCTTAGCCCAAGTGTGCTGACAAGAATTTGGCGGTAATACTAACCCTCACCTGAAAAGTCCTTGTGAAAAATGCAGTGAGCGACAATTCTAGTGACTTTGTGGAAGGAGAGATCACCCACTATGTCACCAAGGTTATAGAGGATGAGAAGCATACGAAGAGGGAGGAAAAGTTATCACAATCTCTGGAAAAAGGATGTATTGAGTTCCCTTCCCCCTGCCCTCAGCATAAATTTGGAGATCTACCCTGCAAACACAATGCCTTGTCTACATCCAGAGAGATTAGAAGAACATACAGTCAGTGAAGGATCTACTCCTTGTGTGCCACTCCTGGTTCAAATAATCTAGAGCTGATTTATTGTGGCAAAATCACGGAATATGTACTGGTTCATCCCAGGCTGGATAGTCCTGATCTGAGTGGAACTGAGTAAAAGAATTCATAGGACTGGCTGCTCATCTTCTTTTAGAAGGCTTTTCTTTCGGTGGCTGTACGCAAGATTGTTTTATGAGGGTTAGCATCTTTATTCTAAAGGGTTTAGATGTTACATCTTTAAAGGAAAGGCACATACAAACAGTACAAATTGAATTCTGCTTGTGTTATCCTCTTGTGAGTTGACATTGGAAGGAATTCAGTTATAGCAAAGTCCCTACAAATAGTAGGTAGGATTTTATATTCCTTTTCCATTTGGAGGAGTGAGTGAATACTTGCTTCTAATAGAGCAATAAATGATCTATGCACCTGCAAAACAGTGCTTGTCTTCTTGAAGAAGGGAAGCTCCACTGTAGATGTTAGGACAAAAACTTCATTGGGAGGAGAAAACAAAAAATGTGCCAACTGAAATTGCTACGAGGGAGAGACAGCAGTTCTTTCCCAGCTGGGATGTCAGGATGCAACGAGAGTGAGTCATTATGATGCAGTTCTGTGATTCAGACAATTCAAAGCCACTCTGGGATGTCAGACCACCAACATATTTGTGCTGTGTGTGAATCCATAAAAGGATAAGAAGTATTCTCCAGCTCTTAATAGACTCCTACGTCTCTAGCAACTTTCTCCTAAGTTTTTTCTAAATTTTCTTTTCTAAATTTGTTACCACAAATCTGGATTTACACAACTTTTGCTCCTTAGCAAAATATCTGTATTTGTTTCACGTCACTCTTTATCAGGAAACCTAGAGGTACTATATAGTGTAAAAGAGCCTTAGGCAATTCAGACAAATATCCTAAAACTAAGAGTAGATAAGGACTAAAAACCAGAACTATTTTGTTGTTAATAATTTTTTTTACTCATAAAGCTGAACAAGAAGAGCTCTTCCTCTGAGATACAACATAAGTCTAAAGCAACTGCTTTTCTTTCAGGTGAACAGGTTATATGTTTTCCTTACCCTCCCGTTCAAAGCATGATCATAACATCCTGCAGCTTATTTTGTGGCAGAACAAAATCAACCTGTAGGCACGGGCTAATCCCTTACTATTTCCTAATCTATTTTCATTAATAATTGCTACAGTCAGTCTTTGAACAGAATGGATGTATAAATAGAACAGCAGAGTTCAGGCACACAGTAGGTATCAAAAAATGCTTTCTCATCATATGCATTTCTAGTCTGCTCTCTTGTCATAACTCTTCCAGAATGTTCCTAAACCTACAATATCAGAATGAAGAAAGAATTTCCTGCCACCACAAAATTAAGGCATAATTCTGCTGCTCAGAACAGTTGGAAAACCTGTAAGAATTTATTTTCGTCCTACTAGCCACAAGAAACCTGGAAGAGGATTGGAATATGATACCACTCACTTTACCATAGGATCTGAAAGATTGTACAGAAGTTATCAGTGAAAGTCAAAGCCTGATTTTATTGATACCAAGAGTTTTGCCTGGGGAAAGTAAGAGATTGTGAATGACACAAACAGATTTCCTAATGTTTGTGGAGTCTAATGATTAACAACTGCAAGATGAATGAAAAATAACTTGAGTGCTGGTAGTACACAGAAAATTTGTTAGACTTGAAGAATCCTTTGGACAACTTCAAGGACTGTAAAAGAATGGATTGATTTCTGCCAGCTCTCTGGAAGCCTGCTCAGACCACGTCAGAGTTTCTCCTTTGGGCAGTCAGGAGAAGTAAAGAGCTCAGCAGAAGCAGTCATGAAGGACAGGGAAATGAGTCATCCTAATCCACTGTAATGATCTCATCAATCCTTCATTGTGTCAAGTTATAAATATATAGTAAATATTGACAAGCGTGTTGGGGCAGGTTTTGAAAGAGAACATTTATCTTATTGTTGTTCTTGCCAGGACAGATAATCCTCAAAGAAGCTAGTAGTTTCAAAGATTTAGGGAAAAACTCATTATGGAGAATATGAGAAATCATTTCAGGGCAGATTTTTCGTTGCTCAAGGACATTGAGATCTACTGATGTTTCAACTGTGAATACTCTTTTCCCATCTACTCCCCTCCATCATAATCTGTTTTACTAGAACCTTTTTCTTTGCAACTTCTAACATTTGCAGTCAGTTTTTCCAACCTCAAACTTTGGGGGACCAACAGCATCCACAGTGATGTCCTGTATTGTCCAATTTAACATTTGAAATTACCATAAAATGTTAACTTCTCATAAATATTGCACAAGTGATTATCTAGATTAAATTCACTAGAACAACTGGATTTCTGTCTTTTCCAGGCACTTCCAGAATTTGAGGCCTCCTGCCTTAACACTTGATTCTCGTAAGTTCTATTCCTCTATTATTATAATTCTAACACACTGCAAAGCTATGCTGAATTTTTACTTATACAAATTCAAACTGCAATGGCAAAAAGTACTTCTCTGACACACAGGGCACCACACCCCCAATCACTAAATACCTCCTCATCCAAAATACACATTTCAGAGAAGAGCAGAAAATACAGGAACAAACAGTTTTGTGCCTGTGTTTAAAAAAGAGAGAAATTGCACCTCATTTGCTCAGAAGTCCAAGCTAAGGGACATTTTCCAAACAGAAAACATCAAAGTTGGTATTTGTGCTCTTTGGCAAAGCTCTAAGAAACAGAAGTTTTTAGGATAATACTCTTCTCATAAAGCAGAATGTTCCTTGTTATGTTCCTCCCATTACAAATTACCACAGAATATTTAAGCTAATACCACTGTTAAAGTTAAATCCTTCATGCTAATTAGTTAGAAGAATTGTACTGGAAGGTACACTGTAACAACTAAATTTGGTGACTATTCTGTAGATCTAAAACAATTCTGGGATCCAATTTGCATAAAATGCATTAGTGTCTAACCATGCAACAACCGAGCTCATGTTTTTAAGAATCTAAGGCAGAAAGATGAAGAGAATTGCTTGTTATATTCTCATAAAAATAGTCACAAACCCGTAGCTGGTATTTTATGCTGATTCACATGGCATATATTGTAATTAACATGACATCCCATATTTCATCCACAGAACTCACCAAATCTTAAATACAAAGAAGGAATGACCAATGGTCCTTATTCCCTAAGTCATGCACCAAATATTACTGAAGTCAAAATTCACAGAGATGCCCCAAATTTTGGAGGCCCAACATAAAAAGCATCACTGTGAGTGATTTTCAAGCCCAGTTGGAGCTGACTACCCAGCAGGTTCCCTGGTGAAAGACGATATATTAAGGATTCAGCTGGGATCTCCAGGTAAGGAACTCATCACCCCTCCACTGTTTGCTGCCTGTCACCATCAGTGTTTCTGATGAAGCCACCACTCCCATGCCAACACAGTCCCACAGGGATGTCCCAGCAGGAGCCACCATGACCCGCTTGTGACACAAACACATTCCAAGAGCCAGAACCATCCACTCTTTTATTCAATGTGAGATACTCTCAAAAACACATTTCTGCTTACAGGTAACCATGCACACTCTATGTTCAAAAATATAATCATGTTTGTGGGTGCACTGAAGAGATTAAAGTTATCACGGAGCTTTAATAAAATATTCTATCTGTTTCAGCTAAAATTTCTCTTCGATGTAGTGTGACTGGAACCAATTTTGTTTGGCTTTCTTTCTCTGGACTAACCAATTAATCCAATTAATGAGAGCCATTTAATATTTTTTTTAATCTAATTTTAAATCCTTCCCTCCTTTTGAAGCTAGCAAAGACAAAATGTTGCTTTATAAAAAAATAAGACATCATAAGATAATGATTCTGTATGAGCTCATATAAGAAGGCATTAAATACTTTGCAAACTTGGGCAGATATTACATGCTTATTTAATGAAAGAGTAATTTCTGAATTCTTTTGTTGAACAGTAAATTGAATTATTTCCACATAAGCTTTGGTTTCTTCATCTGAAAACTCACAGATGTTATGTAGTTGAGGCAGAGCAAATTTCTGCTAACCAGGTAATAATAAGTTTTTAAAAGTTCAGATGAGATATGTTCTGATGTGACAAAAAAGGAGAAAAAAGAAGGAACAGAACAACACTTGCAAAATGGTCAGCAAATATTTATTCATGGACATCAGGAATGACAACAGATTTTCTACTAAATGGCTAAATTTTAGAAAAACTAACCTATTAAGAGTGGGAAGGCTGCACCTCAAATTTCATAGCTGTATTTTACAGACAGTATATATTTACTGGAGACTTACTTCCTCTTTATCTAGTCATTTACTGACCCTGGATACCATACAAAAAGAGATACAGTAATATTAGACAGTATTTTCCGAATCATTAATGTCAGCTTCTAGAAGAGTTGCCACAATACCAGGGAAGAGCTGTCCTGGGTTATTTGCAGCTGGCCATGTTCTTTGCTGTACATTCCCAAAGAGTGGTTTGAATCACTCTTTCTTTTCTTGTTGTGCAGCGGCCTACACAAATTCTCCCTGTTACTGCTTTATAAAGCTGTAAGTAAGGGAAGCATTTCCTGGCCTCTATTATTTTAGCACATTTGAAGTGCAGCTTTTCTACCTCCGCTTCACTGAGTGCCCGGTGATTGCATTCTTTGGGGTTTGGTGAAGCAAGAGCCTAAGCTGGCCAAGTGGTCAGAGAGACTCGAGGGATGCAGAGCTGCTTGGTGAGGGCAGTGAAGCAACTACAGCCCATGTCAAGCACCACATCCGTCCCTGTGCCTGAGATATCCTGCTAGGAGATTGTAACAGCTGTGTAATAATTGCCATTGTTCTGCCCTTGTCACCTTGGGACTGCAAGTCTGAGTTTATATATAAATTCCAAATGCAACTGGAAAAGCAGCAGATATGCTGGGAGCCTTCTGAGGGACCCCACCCTCCTTACAGTGCGGGCCTGGTATTAACTCAGCAAAATTCAAGAATGGAGTTGAACATTTAGCTGATGTCTCTTGGGAGCCACCAAGCTTCCAACGAGATTGACGTTTCTGATACTGTAACTAAGATGATGTAACCTTAAATAGGATGAATCACAAAGATCAGCTGGTTAGTGGGATATAGCTTGACTGAACTTACAGAGCCAAAGCAAGAAAAATGGATAGAATTCCCTAATACGAGCCTTGCATCTCCCCTCTTCTCACCAGGAGCATCAAATATGCTCCTTAGAATTGCAGAAGTTTTATTTGCACAATCCTGCAAATTTTCATCCTGGCATACCAATGAGCTGCTTTTTCCTCGACAATTCCTCCCCTTTCCCCACTCCTCAAATAGCAAATCAATTATTGCTCAAAAGTGGGACACAACACAATTGATTCTTTCCTCAGCAGTCCCAGAGACCTGGCAAACAGAATTGAGGTTCAGTTTAAAAATCAGTAACAGCAGCTTTTACAAACAGCAACTCACTGTTAAAAATGTCATAATAACAAATCTATGTTATTATTAATTATTTGAAGCTTACAAAATCTTGTTTTTCCAGTTAGCAGGGTTTTTTGGTAGTCCACAAGGAGATCATCTGTTTCAAAATGCTTTAGGAAAAAAGCCCTGCAACAGAAGATAAATAGTGCATCAATACAGCAGAACAGGTATCTCGTAAGGTGATATGAAATATTCTAGCTCAGATACCACAGTAGCACACTTCATATGGATAATTTTCTTACACTCTCAGAAAAAAAATAATGATGAAGGTTATCCTCTGAAAACTCTTGTATCAGAAATTTTGATTATCTACTTCCTGCTTAGAAATAATAAGTAGTACTATGCTAAAATCTTGAATATGCACTACACAGCCCTGCAAAGACTTTCTTCGCCTTGAGCCATCTGGCAGAAGCTATCCTTAGGTGCAAACAAATCATATTGATTGTTCTTTGAGAAATAAATGTGTATTCTTCAAATAATTTAGGGAAGCAAACTCAAGCAGCAGATTTCAGCAAGTCTGTGGCAATGGACAAACATTCCCAAGCACCTTTTGCATCAGCAGTAACAATCAGTCCAGTGCCAGGGAGGAGTGCTCTAATTCTTGCCAGGGGTACTTCTGCCCACATACCTTCTGCAGCTTCTAGGTGCTCCTAGAACTGAACTGTAAGGGTAAAACCCCACACAGTGGGGGAACCAGCAGAGGTGAGAGAGACAGCAAAATATCCCTTCTTTTTAATAAGGAATTGTATTTAGCAACTATTTATTCACAGAAAATGTTACTTTACTGGTTTTCCTGAAAATAAAAAGCACAAGATCTCACAACAGGAATTTTACTTTTAATATTATCAACATTGTGTTTGGACAGGTGCTGAAATTAACGCTGGGATAGACCAAAGCATGGTCCTGACCTGCCTGCCCCCAGTGCTGGGCACCTCAGCCTGCTCCTGCCTGGGATCCCAGAGGGTTCTCCACAGAGAACGTATGGACATCTGAAGGGAGGGTGCCAAGAGGATGGAGCCAGGCTCTGCTCGGTGGTGCCCAGCAATAGCACAGGAGGCAATGGACAGAAACTGATGCACGGGAATTCCAGCTGAACGTGAGGAAGAACTTCTTTACTGTGTGGGTGACTGAGCACTGGAACAAATTCCCCAGAGAGGCTGCGGAGTCGCCCTGACGCGAGCTATTCCAGAACCGTCTGGACGCAATCCTGTGCCATGTGCTCTGGGATGACCCTGCTCGAGCACGGAGGTTGGACGATGGAGGCTGGACCAGCTGACCCTCGGTGGTCCCTTCTAGCCGGACCCCTTCGGTGATTTTCCACAGGGAATCGCCCAGACAGACTCCATATGGACACCTACGCGTGCCTGCGTCTGACCCCGCTACCTTACAAGCTGTTGCCGAGGGGCGAGCGCCTGCCCCGGACACGAAGGGACCTCCCCGGCCGTGCCCGCCCGGCGCCGCTCGGGCTCCCCTCAGGCTCCCCTCGGGTTCCCCTCGATTCCCCTCACGCCCCGGCGGCGCCCGGCACGGGGCGGGGCCAGCGCGCCCTCCCGGCGTGCCCCGCGCCGCTGTCATGGCGGCTCCCTGCGGCCGCTGCCCGCACATGGGCTGAGGGCTGGCGCCGGCAGCGGCGGCTCTGTGGGCGCGGGGGCCGCGGGCAGCGGGGCGGGCCCGGGCGGCGGGACCATGCTGGCCCTGGAGCGCGCCCTGCTCAGGGGCTTCCTCAGCGCCGCCGAGTCCCTGGAGTGGAAGCAGGGCGAAGTCGCGGCCGCAGGTGAGGGGAGGTCCCGGCCCGGCGCAGCGAAGGCGCCCGCTCGCTGTGCGTGTCCGGAGGCACCGCACTGAGCCGGGGCCGCGGCTGGCGGCTCCCTCCCCCCGCGGGAGTGTTCCCCCGTGGCGCCCTGTCTGCTCCTCGCCGAACTCGCGGGGGAGGCCGGGGGCTCGTCAGGCTGGAGGAGCGGGAGCGGTGCTGCCGGCAGGGCTGAGGGAGCGGCCGGGGCTCCGCAGGGCTCCGCGGGCGCTCTCGGTGCGAGCGGCGGAGGCTGCGGCCGCAGCGGTGCCGGTGCCGGCATTCCCCCCGCCGCCCGCCTCACGCCGGCACTCGGGAGACACCGGGCTCCCTCCGGCTGCCTCCCCTGGGAAAGGCTGCCTGCCTGCCTGCCTGCTGGAACCTGGCAGCGAGGTGGAACGCGCTCGTGGAGCAAAACGTGGGAAGGAAGAGTCTGGCACGAGCTGCCTGTTGTACATTTATTAGTTATTCGGTCACAGTTGCTTGAGGGATCAGTGGAAAATAGTCTCTTGAGGGGACTTGGTTAGACCCAGCTTTCCTGCAGGGGAACGCAGCGGCTTTTAAAATGTAACCTCTGTCATGTAAAGGCACTTCCATATTTCAGGCTGGCTAAAAATACAGTTGTGCTCAGGTCATGTGCCATGTTGTAGCATATTGAAAGTCTCATTTATTCTTACCTAAGCACTTACTGAATTTTGGAAAAGAACCGTACAGTGCTAATCAGCTCTTATTTCCTTATGTGACGTTTCATTTGACCTTAATCATGGTACTGCCCAGGAATGATAGCTGATGTGACTGACATCTGTCACATCTGTCTTTTCAACGAGAGTTGTGCATGCTGTTTGTGGTGTGGGGTTTTGCTGATTGCTTATTTTGTCGGGTTGTTTTTTTAGGTTTGGTTTGTTTTGAGGTACTTTAAGTAGTGTGTTGCTATAAGATGTGGGGAAAACTTGTTGAGGAAAGGCATCTTGCATTAGAGATAGGAAATGGTGGGGGTTTTGATGATTCTTTTGATTCATCATTTACATGGGCCCTTCCTACTGATGATTCTGAAAATAAATTTAAAAGCTGTAACCTTGAATTTGTATAGTGTCCTATAAAAAGCTACACACAGAATGAAAAGCAGATTTTATGTGTTTACAGTTATGTTACTGGAAACAGAAGAACCTCGGTGTTCTTCCTTCATCATCACGTGTCCTCACAGCTCATAGTTATTCTACAAACTACAGCATTGTCTGGGTAATTATAATCCAATGTAAAGAAGTTGTCATTTGGTGAGAGAAAGTGTCTCCAAAGTATAGATTGGAGAAAGTCTCTTGTTACTTCTGTTCTCTCTGAGGGTATGATGTCAGCAGCATTGTGGAACCACTGCTATTCTTTGTATATGTCGTTCCAGGTACAGCTTAAAGTGTTTTTTAAATAATACACAGCAGACATTATCTGTTATATCATTCAGTAGATCATTGTGGAGAACAGAAGTAAGCTTTGGTTGATGGCGTGGTGCAGAGACATTAGAATGAATGAGTCTCTGTCACCCATTCCTACAGTCATCCATTGCTGTTAGTGAAGGTGGTTCTGCCCTCAGTGTTCCTGGATTTCTGACATTTAAAATACTTGTTTAGCTGGATGAGCTTGGGGTTGGTATTCAGATTACTTCTTTGCACAGCTGCTGCTTGAGTGGATCCATGGCTGTGCCAGTGTTAAATTGGCTGTCTCTGCTACTGACGTTAGTGCAGCTACAGTAACACTGTAACAGGGAGCTGCAATCCCCAGTTGGAATCACAGATTAATAGTAAGGCATTTATCCTGTGCATTTCCTCAGCTGCACCATTACCATCCCCTGCATCATCTAGTCAGAGGCCAGTTAGTACACCTGCATGAGTTGAAGCCACAGCTGCAGGGTAGGTGGATGATGGTTTTGCTCAAGAGTAGCAGGTTTTAACATGCTCACATTGTTCCAGCAGTTGCTGTATTGATTGCACGGTAGCATATCTGAAGATTGCTTCTGTGAATGAAGTTGTAGCCTGGGTCAAGAACTTGATGCGTCTGAAGCTTCTTAGAAATAAGTGTATAGCATTTCTTGACTTCCTTTTGTCTTGAAATCAGGCTTAAGTCATGGGTCTAAATCCATCTTAGTAGTTACTGCTAAGAATCTGCTCCATATGCAGGCTTTTCATTGAGATAATATAGTTACCATAGGAAATAATTATTTTGTAAAGATAAAATCTCATTGCCCATTGTTTGTGGGTATTTTAAGCATGTAAATAAAGGACTAAGCAGTTTCTGCAGTTTTGCATAAGACTTTATTCACTGAATTCTGCAAATATTAAATCATTTTTATTTGTTGGATTTCCCCTAGATCGGTTCTCTAGTCTGTGAAATTTTTGTCTTGTCTATAGGATTTTACTGTTCATTTAAAATGTTTTTGAGGAAGAAAACCCTCTTGTTATAACTGATGTATTTTGAAAGGCCATCCATTTATTTTTCCTGAAATTTCAGTGCAAGTTTTTGTTTTACATTCATCTGGTCATTTGTGTTTCACTGTAACTTTAATACAGATTATTTTGAATGAAGTGACACCTGCTAGTGCTGCTCTTGAGTTTCAATGCAACTGCACTTTCCCTGCAATGTAAATGAGGATACATTCTTTAAAAGGGGAGTGGTATATATTTTTGTTTGAATAGGAGTAATAGGTCTTGAAAGACAAAATTGTTTCAAAGTTGACACTGATTTCTGTGTTGTTTTGTTTTTTTTTTTTTCTCTTCCAGAAAGTGGATCATTATTGCAGTTGATGTTTGATGGGAAATACGACGCAATATTTTCAAGTTCAGCCATTCAGAATGTTTTTAGTGCGTCTTCTGTGACGGAGGAGAACATTGACACTTATTTGGAGAAACAGATTCTAGCATACCTGGATTGTTCTGCAGAGGTTGATAATGTGGAAAGGTGGAAATTATTATTTATTATATGGAAGATTAATAGAGGCCATGTTTGATTTTGACAAAAGGCACTTAAAAAATGTATGATTTGTGTAGGGCCTTCAAAATCCTAGCACTGACAGGAAAGCAGAAAACAAATTTCTTGGGTTATTCCCCCCACTCCCTTGGGCATCTATTCATTACTATCCAGTGAAAGAAACAATGATGTTGTGATATGGGGGTTTATTGAAAACATAAGCTTTATTTACAGTGATTACCTCAGAAGCTGCTGGTATAAAGAAGCCACAGATGTAAATTCATGTTGCCATATATCATCAAACAATTAACAGTTTTCTCTCTGAAATGTTGTTTTACATTGATTTGGCTACTTGAAGTACTACATAATGTTACTGTCCAAGCAATGCCTGTATTTCTGACTTATAATAAGTTTGTTCTACTCTTCTTAATGTGGAAACAAGTAAGGTGTTACTCATGGATGCTGTTCATCAATGAATTATTTTCTTCCCAAGACTTTCTCTGATAGAGTCTCTCTTAATTGTCCTGTATATGCTAATTTTTGCTGTTAAGGAGCCTGAATTTGCTGTTTACAGTTTACTGTGTAAATGATGAACAGACTGAAATCTGACATGCTAGGGATAGAAGAAGCAGAAAACTGTATGTGTGTTGTGTATATATATATTGATATTGCAAAAGGTGAAAAAGTTTTGCCAAAAGAAGAGTAAAAGATAAGACATGATAAAGGTTAAAAAAATAAAAGTAAGAGGAAGGTAATTGTTAGCAGTTAGTGTTGGCAGAGTATAAATATGTGTGTTTTGGTATGACAGACATAAACTTAAGAGTTTTTGCTAAAATATCAGAGTAAAAAAATAGTTGGCACGTTTGAAAAACTGAGCTGAGATTTGTTTGTGACCATAGTGTGTCAAAAACTCACCTTGTGGTGTGCTACACAGTACAGTGCACTCCTGCTTTCTGAGTTGGAGTGTTCAGAAGTTTTTCCTGTGTGTGTTTTTCACCAGGTGTTTCTTGTTTTGTTTTTTCCCCCCCTTACTTTGTTGTGCTATTACTGTTAAATATTAGCTGGAGAAATTTTTCAATATTTCTAGATTCTGTCACCTTGCTGTAGTTTGAATAATGTGACAAGGAAAGAAGAATCAGTCAGGACTTGAAACAGACTCAATCCTGATCTTAATTACTGCTTCAAATATGTATTGCTGCCTTTATAAGCCATTCAGCTTCTTGAAGGTAATCATAATCTATACCAGTGGAACTTTATATGAATCCTGTTATAGTGCACTCCTACTGCAGTCAGCAAAAGAATTTGAGTTTTGGCTTCTCACGCTCTGGCTCGTTGGTCTGAGGTTTTTCTTGTTCTCTCTGCAGCTCTGGGCTGCGTTAGAAGCCCCCTTGCCAGAAGATATGGAGGCAGATCTGCAATATTTAGCCTTTCAGAAGCACACAGAGGGTTTTCTGCCCAAAATTACAGCCTGAGGTTTTATTCAAAATGAAAGCAGAGTCTTCAAAACCTATCAGTGTCTGCCAGAAACAGTTTTGTTTGTAGCAGTCAAGTGAATTTTTCAAGCTCCATTAGTAATAATTTAAGAAGTTTTGGGGGCTGAGGAAAGTAAGTTGTGACTTTATCTTACAGAAAAACTTCTACTGAAGTTGCTTGTCTGAATGACAGATAATTTCCTATTATTACCTATTTTAGGTAGGCACTGCACAGCACTTTGATCTGTACTGTCTTGGTCTCCGGTGCCTTTCTGAGTTAAAATGTCACATAGTTATTTTTCCTACCTGCAGGCCCTGTGTCCTGTGAAGGCCTTATGGAAGGAACAAATGTAACTTTTGCATCCAGACTTTGCATTGCTTATGATGCAACTGGTTTGGTTTGTTTTTTTTTTAATTTTTTTCATGCCTAAAATGTAATTTTCTTTTTCCACTGGGTGATTCAAAGGAAGTGCAGCAAACCTCTTAAATTCTAGCCCAGAAAATTCAGTAAGACACTGGTTTTCTTGTGACTTTTTGTAGATGGGATAAATTAAAATAATTTTTTTTCTTGAACTGAAAGTTATAATTCTGGAGATTTAAAAACACAGTAGGAGTTGAATTCAGTCGGAAACAGAAAGTTGGACAATGTTAATCTTATTCTTTTTGCACAATATAAACAGTGCAAAGTATGGTTTTGTAATAGTGTTAAAAGAACTCATAAGGAGTTCTTTTTCTGAAGCTAAAACTGAGCAGCTTGAGGGCAAACAACTCAAAATTTGGATCTAGACTGTAATTTCTTTGGACATAGCCTGTAACTTTTTCCACTTTCAAATCCATGGTTCTGTAAGGAAAATGATTTAGCAGCATTTTAAAATTTGGTACAACTTTTTATGTCCTTTTAACTGATTGCCTTCTTTTCTCTGCCCCAGACATGTTTTCACTATGGCACTTTTAGCCTTTATGGCTTAAAAATTAAGCATTCCTTATAATAAATGTGTTGAATAGGAGATTTTTTCTTCTGCTTTTTTCCTGCTATTGCTGCTCACTTCAGTGCTTTACAGCTATTTTCTATAGACAATGTAGCTTCATGGCTGGATTTTAGTCTGCAAAATCTGGAGGATGGAGCAAAACAAAGGATATATGTTAACCATGTAGAGGGGGAATGCCTTTTTTGTTTTTTTCCTGAGCCCCGTATGAAGGAGGTACATTCCTTGCCTGACCTACAGTTTGCTTCAAAAGACTGGAAGGAAATAGTGTGCAGGTTCCAAAACCTAGAGAAACAAGGAAATGTGCTCTAACATTGTTTTTTGTTGAGCATGTATTTAGTACTTTTACCTTATTCAACATATAAATGAATACCAAACTTGGCAAAAGAAATCCGTACAATAAAGCTTGTTATGATTTCCCAAGCTGAACACTGAATGGTATTTCTGGTATTTCTCATGGAATAGCTGATGGTTGGTTAACTGGTGTGCTGTATGTAATGAAAAATGAAAATGAAGAAATTCTTGCTGTTTCTGCAGCTTGCTTTGATGTTTATGAATTGAAAAATAGCAAAGTTAGACACTGAATAGCTTTGGCTACTCTTCTGTAATTTCTGGCATCACTAGAAAGAACAGAGACCTGTAACCTCTTAAGCATAACCTGGCTATTGAATATTTTTTCTTCTATGTTATTTGTAAATTCTAGATTATATGCACATCTCTTTTTTTTTGAAATACAAATGCACCGTTATTCTTTATTTTTGAGGAAGATTTGATACAGCAATATGAATATTAGAGTATATAAGTGCATGTGATTCTGCATCATGAAGAACAATTAGACTCAGTGTAAACAGTGTTAAAAAAAGGCAGCAAAACCTCCATTCATGTAGAGGAAGGTAAAACAAGATGAGTGGATACAGACATGTATCTAAGGATAAATGCAAAATAAATGATGTAGATCACTGTAGCAAGGGGAGCTGCAGCAGTCTCTGTTGCTTTTCAGGCAGCACAGAAGAGCAGTTTTCAGGCAGCCTTTGGGAGGTGAGCATCTGCAGGTCTGCATTGTAAGTGTGAAGGGCAGTCAGGGAGACAGAATGAATTTTCTTGGAAAAAAGAATAGGGGATAGGCAAGGGAGGTCAGCATTTGCGGGGATTACAGCTTGAAATTGGTTTTCTGATACAGGGTGAGTGATAAGGAGACTGGGAGTTGGTCATGAATCTGAAAATGGGAAAAAAAAAAATTGGTGATGACAAACTGAACAGTGGAAAAACAGTATCCCAACTAAATAATGGATTTGGTTATCAGTTGTTCCCGAGGTGTTCTGCATGGATAAAACTCTTCTCTCTTCAAGCAAGTTTACCTTCCAGATAGATACCAGTAATGTTAAAATAAATAAATAAAATGTTACTAGCAGAAACTGTGTAAATGGTAAAATAATGAAAATGATCTTCGAAAGACTAGAGTACATGTATCAAACCGTAGTGCAGGGATGATTGATTGTTCTGTGTTACCTTTCAGAAGCTTTGAAGCATAATTTATCATGGGAGAAAAATTAGGAAATATATACCAATGTGGATATTTTGTGTGTAATGGTAATAATTTAGTATACAGTAATTGTTAGTGCTTTCTGTTCTTGAGTTATTTGGACGTTTAATGGTAATCTTGGATATGTTTTCATATTTCCTAGTAGATAGTTACTGGCTGAATAATGATACCCAGTAAGTGTTACCTTGTTTTGTTTGACAAGAACTCTTTATGCCAGTCCTTGTTCTCTAACTCCCCTGAAGGATGATTTTGGTGTTTTGTTTTTTATTCTTCTTTTCAATTAAATGTTCCCCACCCCTGCTTTCTTATTGTTCTACATCTTCTGTTGCGTTCTTGCCCACCAGCTGCTTGTTTGTGTGTGGCTTTTCTATTTTACTTCGATTTTTAAGGGGTTGTATAACACTTTATCCTTTGGTTTCAATGGGAGGGCTCTTCCATCTCTAAGTTTCTGCTTTACAGAAAGAAAGGACTAGTTTTTTTTGTTTCAGTTATGCTCCTTAACATACCAGTGTTTATATCAAAGCTGAACACTAAAAATGCTAACTTTCTGTAGTTAGGCCTGTTCCCTATGTGATTGGGCCCTTGTCAATAAGGTTCTAAGTCATTAAGGTATTATGAAACAAACCAGAAGTTTGTATATAAATCTTAAAAGTCTGCACCTGTTAAATGGACCATTAAATTCTGAGAGATTGTGCCCTGCCTTCTGCAGACCACATAGATTATTTGTGTGCTAAAGAAATCATAGTAATGTAAAATGAGCTTAGTCTTGTAGATAAAATTTTGCCATACCTGATTTCAGAAATGAAACAAAGTCTCTTAATTTCATCTTTCAATAAATTACTATTATTTAAAATGAAACCAGTGATGAATTAGATATTATTTACTGCCAAAGTATCTGAACCAACTTGGAGGTAGTATTCTGAACTTTTTTGATTTCATTTAATTGTTTTTGTCAGAGGGAGTGAAAATAAACAGCTATGTCGAAACTAAAATAAGTTTGCTCTTTTGGAACATATGGTAATTCAGTATTTTTTCTGTGAAAATGCTGAGATTTAGATGTATTATAAGAAAATAAAATAACCATGCAACAGTCAAATATTTGATTATCTGCATCCCTTGCTAATCTTCTGATCTCTGATAGTTATGTACAGCCTTAAATTGTGAAATAAGTGAACTAACTCTGCCTCCAGAATGTTTGGCATTAATTACAACTTTTTAGAAACAAACGTGTTTCCAAGACTTCTAGTTTCCTATGTGCATTCTTGAATATTCCATTCATTGTTATCTTCCTCACAGGAGAGTGATTTTTTTTTTTTTTTCTTTAAAGCTGGGGGTTTTGAGCAAGCACGAGATTTAATCAGCTCTTGTAGCCTTAAGTGAAAATGTAATATGTTGCTAATTGCTGTTCTTCTCTATCTATATTGCAGGCAGAGGCTGATGTTTCTGCTTGGTGTGGGCAGTTTGCAGCTCTTTGTTCAAAGCAATTGGACTGGGCCTCCTGTTCAGTTAAAGCTTCAGGATTTTTTGCCACCTGCATTGTTACAGAAATTCCATGAGGTACGTTTGGATTTGAATAAGCTGTCCGTTTCTTGTCACTGCTTTTCACAAATAACCATAACACTTCAGGGTGTCAGAGAAGGCACCTCTATCTGCAAGGTGGGGTGCTGGAATGAATTGCCTTAATCATCGATCCTACTGGCTGCTATTGCAGCATCTTCAGTTATATCAGCAGTGTCCTAAAAGTAGTTACTGTTTCTCTACCTAAGATATTTCCTGCTGAAAATGTTGGGTTTGGATGGAGAAGATATCTTTAATATAGGGGAGCATTTACTCAAAGGGCATTTGCAATCAATAAACTTTTTATGTGTTTATTTTGGGATACATTCTTAGCCCAGATCAAAAAAAGATGTTTATAAATGGCTTAGAAATTTTCCTTCCTTAGGGAAAGGTAGAAGTTGCATACTTTACAAATAGCAGAGTTTTTGGCAGATGCTATCAGTAGATTTGGGTGTTCAGTATCCTGTTAGGCTCCTGAATGCCAAGTGAGTTGAGGTAATATTAGTACAAAAATGCTAATATAAATGGAGCTTTTGGAAGCGGAAGGGAATGTAGGAGATGAAACTGAGACTGTCAGGTTTATATATTTTGTCATCGTTTTATGTAGATTACTAATTAACACCCTGGCTTCTTTTAGTGAGATGTGTGTGTTGTTTCTCATGGCAGTACTGCAGTCCAGACTCTCGTCACCTGTGGTTCAGCACAGCTTCCTGATTTTTCTCTTGGGGTTAAAGCTGTGGTAAAATCCTGACTACTGCAGTGTGTCAGTGAAGAATGTATCAGTAGTCTCTGCTAATGCTAAATCTATACACGATTTTGAATTTAGAATTTCACTAAGAATAATAAGGTATGGACCATGAGCAATGTAAATTCTGTAAACTGTGAAATGAAGGAAAGTTTGAGTATATGAAAGATTTCACATGAAGCTGTTGGCTCTGCTGCCTTAATTGTGGCATGTTTATAATAATTCATAAAGTCCTGCCTTAGGTTCATTTGCAAGGTTGTATTTCTAAATAACTAATTCAGACACAGTATTGCTACTAGTTTTTAAATAGATGATTAGAAATTTGTTTTATCTTTTAGGGCTGGCACAGTGTGTGTATATAGGCTTCTTTTTCTCTTGATTTTTGATACTTGAAATACAAATCTCATCTTCTGATGGCTAAATAAGTAACAGTGGAAACCAGGTGTGCTAAACCTTCTAGGGTGTGAAATGAGAGCAGAAATTCATTTTGCCTTTATATATAGTAAAAATAATAAAACCTAATTTCATTCATTCTCTCTATAATTTGTTTATAGTATTTAATATTACAGTATTGAAATATTCTTACAAATTTTGGATTCTGTTTACTGGAGAATTCTATATTCTGTGTTAGTGTGTATGCACGGGTTGCAGTCTAACACAGTCTGCAGCCCAAGATGATGCTCATAGAATTGCTGTCACTGACAGAATTCAGAGACCTGGAAGATAGAGTGTTCATAATTTCTGTTAACCATTTAATAGAATCATAAAATGGATTGGCTTGCACAGGACTTTAAAGATCACCCAGTTCCAACCCCCTGCCATGGGCAGGGACACCTTCCACTAGACCAGGTTCCTCAGAGCACCATCCAACCTGGCCTTGAACACTTCCAGGGATGGGGCATCCACAGCTTCCCTGGGCGACCTGTTCCAGTGCCACACCACCCTCACAGCAAAGAATTTCTTTGCCTGAACCTACTCCCTGACAGTTTTAAGCCACTCCCCCTTGTCCTGTGTCTTGGGGTGACTCTATGATGTGTATCCCCTATCACGGCTCTATGCCAAAAACTTAATTTTGTGCCTTTAAACTGAGCTTGACAGGGGAGAGGAAAAAAAAAACTAAATGAACTTTTCAAAGCAAGTTCCCAAGGACACAGAGATAGAGACGGCTCTGCATTCTCCAGCGGCTGCAGGAGCACGGGGGGAGCACCCTGCCTGTCTCTTCAGCCAGTTTTTGGGTTTTTTTTTCCTTTTTTCCTCTGGCATGTTTCCTAGGACTTTGGTGAGGTTTTTTATTTCTTCTTTTCTCTTTGGGACTGTTTCAACAACATCAGAACACATCAGGAGAACTTCTCTTCAGGCCCGGAGGGGGCCTAAGGCCACCCCCCACGCCAGCTCCGAGAAGGAGGGACCATACCTACAGGAGGACTCTAATTTCTTCCCAGGTTTTCTTGTTATAGTGAGGGGTTTTGCTATTTAGTATTGTTTTTTTTCCCGTGTGTTTGTTAATAAATAGGTTTTATCTCTTTCACTTTCCTTCGAGGGATTCCTTTCCCGAACCTGGTGGGGGGAAGGGTAGTCGTGACTTGCCTTTCTCCCAGAGGATATATTGCTAGATTCTGGCCAAAACTGGCACAATAATAGTGGCGCCCA
Source organism: Monarcha castaneiventris obscurior (assembly GCA_026261815.1). Classification (NCBI taxonomy): domain Eukaryota; kingdom Metazoa; phylum Chordata; class Aves; order Passeriformes; family Monarchidae; genus Monarcha; species Monarcha castaneiventris. The sequence continues at coordinate 5,286,804 of JAMPIT010000161.1, forward strand.
ACGTCAGGGGCTCGAAGGAAAGTGAAGGAACCTGTAGTGATTACATTTTGGGTTGATTTAATTGCTTTGTGTTGGAGTAAAGTGGTTACAATGTTGGTTGAGTTCATGATGTCTCGCTGGCTGGATATACTCGTGTCTTTTTGGTCCCTGTTTGCCTGTCCACAACTTGCTCCAATCATATTGCTGATAAGAAACTTTTACAGAGCAGGGGCACGAATCCGAATTTCTATTTTGCTGTGCTCGGTGATACTGATTTATATGAAGTTAACAGAGGTACAGGCGGCTGTTCAAAGTGTGTATGATAGGTGGTTTCTTCGTCCTAACCCCAGTCCTGGTTCCAGTAGCCTGTTTTGAGGGTTTATTAGTAATGGCACTCAGTTTGTTGGAGGAGGAGATGGGGTTTCCCAGCCTTTCATCTCCCCCCCCCTTTTAAATTTGATACATTATCTTTTGAGAATGTTCAGTTTCCCCTGAATGTTAAAGAGACCACCCTCCTGGCCACTCCCCTGATATTTAATTTGGTAATCTTCCTCTATATTCTTGGCAGCTTGTCTAGAATGAGGGCTCAGATTTCCAGGGTGATTGATGAGACACCTGACCCAGAGGTGGAAAAGCCTGAGTGGGGTGGAGAATGGGAGGATATGGGCCAGATGCTGAAGGAATTCTCTGACCCAATAGCTTGTAATTTCCCCCCTGAACAAATTCAGAACCCAGCTAAGGTGGGGAAATACCTAAAGGAAAAATTCATGACAATTCCAAGGAGGAAAAGGTCATTGCAATATGCTGGGCCTTGGCATATGCTTACCGCACACTGCTAGGTACTGTAGGGCAGCAGATAAAGGCAGAAGGGCAGGAAGATAAATCAGCAGACACCCCAGGCACGCAGACTGCAGCTAAACCAGAGGGAAAGCCTAAGCCATTGACAGTTGCTCCTGTCACGAGGAGAAAACACACCACCAAAACCGATCGCCCAGTGAAAGATGATGATGATGCAGGGGAAGGAACCTCAAAGCCAGCAACTGACTCAGGCACAGAAACCATTACTGAGTCCATGTCCATAAAGGACCTTCACAGCCTAAGAAAGGACTACACCCGACGGTCTGGTGAATCCATCATAAGTTGGATGGTCCGTATTTGGGATGCTGCAGGTGATGATGTAATGCTGGACGGTGCGGAAGTGAGGCATTTAGGATCCCTGTCACGTGATCCAGCTATTGACCAAAGGATGATAAGGGGGGCTGACTCTGCCAGTCTCTGGAGACGGCTCTTGAGTGGTGTGAGGGAAAGATATCTGTGTGAAGATGATCTCTATATGCAACAAACCCACTGGAAGACCATGGAACAAGGGATCCAATGCCTGAGAGAACTAGGGGTGGTACAGGTTGTCTTCACAGATGACCCGGGACTGAGAAGTCCAGACCAGGCCAGAGTTAGTCCATTCATGTGGCGAAAACTCATACAGCTTGGGCCACCAGAATATAGTTCTGCTTTAGCACTGATGAAACCAGATTACGGTGCTAATGAGACCGTTCAGGATATGGCAACGAAGCTTCGGGCATATGCAGACTCCGTGCATGGCCCAACACATGCGAAGATCGCAGCTGTGGAAACACGTGTGCAGAAATTGGAAGATACGATAGAGAAGAATTTCCAGGACCTCAGGAAGGAGATTAAAGAGGGCCTTCTCCAGACCTCGGCAGTACCGATCAGAGATTCTGATACCCAACGTGGACGTTCCCTAGAGAGAAGGAACATCCCGCGAAGTGAGCTGTGGAAATTCCTGTGTGATAATGGGGAAGACATGAGGAAGTGGGGTATACAATCCACTTCTGCTCTGGCTGCGCGAGTACGTGAATTGAAGGAGCGCAAGTTTCAGAAAGGAAGGTCTACTAAAAAGGTAGCTGAAGTTACCTGTAGCCAATCTGCCGGAAATGATGGAAAAGATGATGACATGTCCGATCCCCTCGAAGGAACCTCTACGACGCAGGCCCGAGAAAAGAAGGATAACCAGAACTAGAGGGGCCCTGCCTCTAGCCAGGTAGAGGCCAGGGAAAACCGTATTTTTTGGACTGTGTGGATTCGTTGGCCTGGTACATCAGAACCACAAAAATATGATGCTTTGGTTGACACTGGTGCACAGTGTACAATAATCCCATCGCAGCATGTGGGGGTAGAATCTGTTTCTATTACTGGTGTAACAGGTAGATCACAAAATTTAACCCTAGTGGAAGCTGAGGTGAGCCTAACTGGAAGTGAGTGGAAGAAACATTTCATTGTGACTGGCCCAGAGGCCCCATGCATTTTGGGCATAGATTTCCTCCGAGGCGGGTATTTCAGAGACCCAAAGGGACTCAGGTGGGCTTTTGGAATAGCTGCTGTGGAGGCAGAGGGCATAAAGCAATTGAATACTTTGCCTGGACTATCAGAAAACCCATCTGTAGTAGGCCTCCTGAAGGAGGAGGAACAAAGAGTACCAATTGCTACCTCGATAGTGCATCGCCGACAGTACCGAACAACTCGAGATGCTGTGATTCCCATCCACAAGATGATCCGTGACTTGGAGAGCCAAGGAGTGGTCAGCAAGACCCACTCACCCTTCAACAGTCCCATTTGGCCTGTGCGCAAGTCTGAAGGAGAATGGAGATTGACTGTGGACTATCGTGCCTTGAATGAGGTGACTCCACCGTTGAGTGCTGCTGTGCCGGACATGTTGGAGCTCCAGTATGAGCTAGAGTCCAAGGCAGCAAAGTGGTATGCCACTATTGACATTGCTAATGCATTCTTCTCCATTCCTTTGGCACCAGAGAGCAGGCCTCAGTTTGCCTTCACCTGGAGGGGTGTGCAATACACCTGGAACCGACTGCCCCAGGGGTGGAAGCACAGTCCTACGATTTGCCACGGACTGATCCAGACTGCACTGGAAAAGGGTGAGGCTCCAGAACATCTGCAGTACATTGATGACATCATTGTGTGGGGAAACACTGCAGCAGAAGTGTTTGAGAAAGGAGAGAAAATCATCCAGATTCTCCTGGAAGCTGGTTTTGCCATCAAGAAGAGCAAAGTCAAGGGACCTGCTCGAGAGATCCAGTTCCTGGGGGTGAAATGGCAAGATGGACGACGTCAGATTCCTACCGAGATCATCAATAAGATCACCGCAATGTCTCCACCAACCAACAAGAAGGAAACACAAGCTTTCCTAGGTGTCATAGGTTTTTGGAGAATGCATATTCCTGAATACAGCCAGATTGTGGGGCCTCTCTACTTGGTTACCCGCAAAAAGAACAATTTCCACTGGGGCCCTGAACAGCAACAAGCCTTTGCCCAGATCAAGCAGGAGATCGCTCACGCAGTAGCCCTTGGCCCAGTCAGGACAGGACCCGAGGTGAAAAATGTGCTCTACTCTGCAGCCGGGAACAATGGTCTGTCCTGGAGCCTTTGGCAGAAGGTGCCTGGTGAGACTCGAGGCCGACCACTGGGATTCTGGAGCTGGAGCTACAGAGGGTCCGAAGCCAACTACACTCCCACAGAGAAGGAAATCTTGGCTGCCTATGAAGGAATCCAAGCCGCCTCAGAGGTAGTCGGCACTGAAGCACAACTGCTGCTGGCACCCCGACTACCGGTGCTGGGGTGGATGTTTAAAGCAAAGGTTCCCTCTACCCACCATGCCACCAATGCCACATGGAGCAAATGGATTGCCCTCATCACACAGCGCGCCCGTATTGGAAAACTGAATCGCCCTGGGATTTTGGAAATAATCACAAATTGGCCTGAAGGTGAAAACTTTGGTCTCAGTGACGAGGAAGAGCAAGAACAAGTGACACGTGCTGAAGAAGCTCCACCGTACAACCAACTGCCAGCAGAAGACACCCGCTACGCTCTTTTCACCGACGGTTCTTGTCGCGTTGTAGGGATGAAACGAAAGTGGAAAGCAGCTGTATGGAATCCCACACGACAGGTTGCAGAAGCTATTGAAGGAGAAGGTGGATCAAGCCAACTTGCTGAACTCAAAGCCGTTCAACTGGCCCTAGACATTGCCGAAAGAGAAAAGTGGCCAAAGCTCTACCTCTATACTGATTCATGGATGGTAGCCAATGCTCTGTGGGGATGGCTAGAAAAGTGGGAAAAGGCTAATTGGCAGCGTAGAGGAAAACCAATCTGGGCCGCTGAAGAGTGGAAAGACATTGCTGCCCGAGTAAAAAAGCTACTTGTGAAAGTCCGCCACGTAGATGCTCATGTTCCCAAGAGTAGGGCTAATGAGGAACACCGAAACAATGAACAGGTAGATCAGGCTGCAAAGATAGAAGTGGCACAGATAGACTTAGACTGGAAACACAAGGGAGAGTTGTTCCTAGCTCGATGGGCCCATGACGCCTCAGGTCACCAGGGCAGAGATGCCACCTATAAGTGGGCACGAGACCGAGGGGTGGATCTAACCACGGACAGTATCTCCCAGGTGATCCATGATTGTGAGACGTGCGCTGCAATCAAGCAGGCCAAGCGAGTGAAACCCCTGTGGTATGGTGGGCGGTGGTCCAAATATAGGTATGGGGAGGCCTGGCAGATTGACTACATCACACTGCCTCAAACACGCCATGGCAAGCGTTATGTGCTCACAGTGGTAGAAGCCACCACAGGATGGTTGGAGACCTACCCTGTGCCTCATGCTACGGCCCGTAACACCATTTTGGGTCTTGAAAAACAAGTCCTGTGGAGACATGGTACCCCTGAGAGAATTGAATCTGACAATGGGACTCATTTCAAGAACAGCCTTATAAACACCTGGGCTAGGGAACATGGCATTGAGTGGGTGTACCACATCCCTTACCATGCACCTGCTGCAGGCAAAGTGGAACGGTGCAATGGATTGTTGAAAACCACCTTGAAGGCACTGGGTGGGGGAACTTTCAAAAATTGGGAACAGCATCTAGCAAAGGCCACCTGGTTAGTTAACACCCGAGGTTCCAGCAATAGAGCTGGTCCAGCCCAATCCGAATCCCTGCCTACAGTAGATGGAGATAAGGTTCCAGTAGTGCATATCAGGGGACTGTTGGGAAAGACTGTTTGGGTTAATTCTGCCCCGAGTGCGGACAAACCAATCCGTGGGGTTGTTTTTGCTCAGGGACCTGGCTGCACATGGTGGGTAATGCAGAGAGATGGAACAACACGCTGTGTACCACAGGGAGATCTGATTGTTGGGTGAAAACCATCTGTAATGTGAAATACCTGTAAACCACTGCTTGCTGAGTGTCACTGTCACTGTTTATACATAGCTGTATATATGTATTAATGTGTGTGTGTGTAGAGTTAAAATATACTAATTTGGGCATTGAGCCAACGATATGGGATAAGGGGTGGAATGTCTTGGGGTGACTCTATGATGTGTATCCCCTATCACGGCTCTATGCCAAAAACTTAATTTTGTGCCTTTAAACTGAGCTTAACAGGGGAGAGGAAAAAAAAAAAAAAACTAAATGAACTTTTCAAAGCAAGTTCCCAAGGACACAGAGATAGAGACGGCTCTGCATTCTCCAGCGGCTGCAGGAGCACGGGGGGAGCACCCTGCCTGTCTCTTCAGCCAGTTTTTGGGTTTTTTTCCTTTTTTCCTCCAGCGTGTTTCCTAGGACTTTGGTGAGGTTTTTTATTTCTTCTTTTCTCTTTGGGACTGTTTCAACAACATCAGAACACATCAGGAGAACTTCTCTTCAGGCCCGGAGGGGGCCTAAGGCCACCCCCACGCCAGCTCCGAGAAGGAGGGACCATACCTACAAGAGGACTCTAATTTCTTCCCAGGTTTTCTTGTTATAGTGAGGGGTTTTGCTATTTAGTATTGTTTTTTTTCCCATGTGTTTGTTAATAAATAGGTTTTATCTCTTTCACTTTCCTTCGAGGGATTCCTTTCCCGAACCTGGTGGGGGGAAGGGTAGTCGTGACTTGCCTTTCTCCCAGAGGATATATTGCTAGATTCTGGCCAAAACTGGCACATCCTGTCACTACACGCCCTTGTAAATAGTCTCGCTCCATCTTTCTTGTAGGTCCCCTTCAGGTACTGGAAGGCCACAGTTAGGTCACCCCAAATCCTTCTTTTTTCCAGGCAATTTCATGTAATGTCTGGAAGAATGAGGTACTAATTCCCTGTTGAATAAGGAAATACGTGAACTCCTGTTTAGTTTGTTGTATTTCTGCAGTGGCTGTGAATGTGATGCTTTGAAATATGTTTGCTTATGCAGAGGTGTTATGGCAGAAACTAAACTGGCAAGAGATTATAAAGGAAAACAGACTTGAACATACTTTATTTCTAATGAGTGCTCCATCAGACTTCCATATTGCTTCAAGGTTTAGCTATTTATGCATTCAGGGAGAAGTTTGCCTTTATTTCTATTACTGCTATTTGTATTGTCTTCTGACATGTTAATGGTTTTTTTTTCCAAAAGCAGTACACACTTATGTGCTAAAATATAATATCCAGTTCTCTTCTTTATTAAAAGTCTTCATTCAAAAGGTTTTGAATGATGTTTTGAATTACCTTTATGTACTTTTCATTCCAAGGATTCTTAGTATATAAACACTCTGTAAAAATGAACATCTCAATAAAGTGACATTTCTGTGTTTCCTTTAATCAGCTTTCCTCTCTTGCATACACAGATATTCAGAAAAAGTGGGTTAAAAATGGAACTCTTCACTTTCTTTATCTGTTGTAACCTTCCGTATTCTCTCATCAAGACCGATACAATCCATTTTAAACAGATCTTCCGGTTGTCAGGTTTTCAAACTAAAATTATTTTTTCCCACATCAAGGTTAAAAAATTAGGTCTTTGTGTTTCTTTTAGCCTGCTCGAAGTAATGTCATTAAGTTTCAGCATTACAATGTCTCATTTTTTTCAGAAATATTTTAAAAACTGTTACTCTTATTTTCAGAACACTTTATTGGATTAGTCTTTGTTTTCAGGGTATATAACTGCTGCCATTTCTATCCTTGGAAAGTTTCACCTTTGGATCTAGTGACATAGTTTCATTTCTGGTCCCAGATAATTTCTTTTCTTGCGAGTGCAATAAGGCTGCATGAGACTATAATTACTTCTAGTGAAGAATAAGTAAAATAGCCTCTTTAAGATGAGTTGCTAGTAGGGGGCCTCTTGGATGTCTTCCTTGAGCAATATTCATGTGTGTATTATTTCCCTTTCCTCAAATTGATTCCAGCCTTCTCTCTAAATTATGGTTGTATTCATGTACTCTATTAAGATTTAGTTTTATGTCCTGCAGAACTGGGTTGTGTTTTCAGAGTCCATTCAAAAGCATTTTAGTTATTAGATGTATTTAACTTTTCTAAAATAACTGTGAGACTTTACCACACCAGTTAATAGTCTGACTGATATTATGCTGAGTTTTTTTAATGAGTGAATGTGGTAAAGGAAGATTAAAAATCACTGAATTCTGGTTAAAATGGATTAGCAGTTCTTGTTTTGAACTTGCAGGGGTTAGACTAAAACAGTATTAATAAGCTCAGTGCTTATAATAAGTGGTTTATAGTAATGGGCTCCTTGTGTCTTAAAAGAATTGTCACTGTCTCCTTGCATGTAAGGGAGTAAAAGGTACAAAACTGTTGAAGTTGGAGCATATTTATTCTGCCTTAGGTTTCAGAGTTTCTATGTATTACCTCATACAATTGAGCTTAGTATTTTCAGTGGATGAACTGGAAAAAAATGTGTAGTAGTACTGATGAAGACCACTGATGATTAAGAATGTTGTGAGGACAAGCTGTTTGCTGCTTTATTTGTTGTCTGATTTCATATTTACAAGTAGAATGTATCTGGTGACAGTGACAAGCTCCATCTGGAAGATCTCAGTCTGTTGAATGATAATACATGTAAATAACTGGTTGGAATCCTCCAAATGCGTGTATCAACAGCTCCTGCTCTTCTTTTTGTAGCTTCCAGGCTGATCCCAACGATAAGTTTTGGAATGCACTTGAATAATTTTTTTTCCTTATGTTTTTGTTACTCCTTCTTTTAAGCATTATTTGGTCTTTTTCTGGAAGAGACTGAAATATTGCCACACTCCTATTGGCATCTATATCCATGTTCATAATTAATATGAAAAACACTAATGCACTATGTAGCACTACTGCCTCAAATCCAGTATGATTCCTTGGTGTTGTTAATTCAATCTGTTGTGAATTCCTTTTTTCACACTCAGATGCTTGGCTTCCATTAGCATGAACTAGTTAGGAAGAAAAAAGTCTGTGCTTGACCAGCAAGATACAGGCTTTGAAAATTATGCAGATTTCTCCCTCTTGTGGGGAACGTAAGGAGGGATGATAAAGGCTAAATACAGAGGCAGAGTCTTGTAAGCAAAGATAGTGTGCTGAAGTAGCCTCCAGTCTTGCCTTGCATTCCCTTTCTATGAATATAGAAAAGAAGGGGGAATCAATGCAGTCACTTGAAAAATACTCTTAATAGTGGAGTAAAGTCACCCTCATAGGATATATGAACAAGAGCTTTCATAACCAAAGTACTTCTACACATAGTGCTCTCAGGCAAGACTTGCTTGCACTCACTCACCTTGATTATTTTCAGTCTGGAGCTCAGCTCTCCACAGGTTACCTGTTACTGATTTGGTTTGTAAAACTGGAGACAGCCTCCTCTGTAACCTTACCTCCTTTGCAGAAAGTTGGAGAGAAAAGCAGTTACAAACAAAAGCAGTTCTTCCATCACCTTAAAGTCTAAAGAGTGAATTCTGTTTTCAGAGACCAAACCCTTGGCAGGTAAACTCAGTACATCCTCTGTTAATCTGCAGGATACATCACCTTAGCTTTGCTAAATGACAAATTGTTGTGCAGTAGTCTTCGTATTTTTTAAAATATGAGAAGCCCAATATACATGGCTTAGTAGTCACATGCAGCAGCTTCCTGATTTGATAATTTGTTTGTCCCCACCCCGCCTTTGCTTCCATTTAATCAAATCTTCCTGAGCTTTTAATCTGGCTTTGTCTACTTCTTTATGTCTGCACTTACCTTTTTATATATAGGGGAAGGATCCCCAAGACAGAAAGAGCTGATGAAATGCTCCAAAGGCCAGAGTGGTTCTCAATACAAAAGTAAAAGCATGCTGAATGCTCACGTTGCTTCTAGTCAGTATCATTAGCAAGGAAAGAACACTAATTCCCTAAACTAAAATTCTCATACAATCTATTTTTAGAGCTATTGAATGTGAATGCAGAAGCTTTTTTCTGATTTTTGTCATTACTCAGGTGGCACCAGTTGTGCTGGGAAATACTTTTGAAATACTGTGAAAATTGAAATACCCAAGAGTACTGTCCAGCTTGCAGTTGATTTAGGGCTTTAGTGGTAGTAACTTAAAAGTAGCCATTAAGTTACTGTTTGGAAGTTGAATGCAGAAACAGCTGTGCTTCAGAGATTAAAAAATACGGATCTAGGGTGAATTGAGCTTCGTGTGTGTATTCAGTTAACAGATGCTTGAACAGAACCCCTTGCAGGTCCAGCAGGAACTGGATGACTACCCCAGTGATTTCTCTGCATATGTTCACAAAGTAATTCTCTAGTATATGTTTCTGTGCTTTAAGAAAATTACTCCTGAATAAAATAATTACACTTTTTGATGTCAACTTTGATGAAGAATAGAAAGACTCAAAAATCGAACCCAGGTTTACTAGGTCAGGAGCTTTACCTTATCAAGTCTTGGGTTGTGGCTGTTTTGAGATACATCAAATTTTTGAGCTACAAGATAGGTTCAACACATCATGTATTTAGGTGTTTAAATACAAGAACACAAGCTCAAAATTTCTTTTTGCTCTTAGCCAGTGTTCTGGAGATTTTGATGGACTTTGATTCTTAACTTTGCAGTCCTTGAAGCTATAACACTTAAACATCTAGCTCTTACTTGTAGCTGTTCTCTCATCTTAAAGACTGCCTCAGGGCAGTGAATTCTGCATGGATTATGCAGTCTTAGAGCATCAGCTGCACAAATGAATGTTGGTTTAGACTTTCTCAGCGAAAAGTAAAGGATGTCTGCTTTTCTGTATGGGATTTGTTTCATGAAAAAGGACATGGATTTGTTGAAATAGAAGATAGCAGTTCTTTGGCTCTGAGACTTTTTGGCTTCTTTTCAAGGCTGTAATATGTCGTCAACTTTCACTTCTTCCTCCCTCATTCTTTGTTAATGTTACATTAGCAGGACTGGGTTTTGTAGTGAAAGGACTTGAAATGTGAATTTGAGATTAATTTGTTACTACAGTGCTTAAACAAGTATAGATAGACTAAAGCATTGCAAGGCTGTTCTTGAAAAAGGTTTTATAACAAATCTCCTTCGCTTTCCTATTGAGTATTTTAAGTGTGGTCTACTTTGATTATAGAAAGACTCAAAAACAAGCAGATGGGGAAAAAGTTTACATTAAACTGAGAGTTGTATTGAGTGTCCCACTATGTGTGTGCATGTGTGTATTTGAAAAATTAATCTTTAGAAATACTGATTGATTACTTTCCTCTCTCAAAGTCACAGATGTTGATAAGGGTCTTCCTTTCTGAGTGGCCAGAGGTGCGACAGATCTGGTGTATTTCCAGTTGGCAGTTTCTTTCCTTTATTCTCAAGTGGATTGTCAGACTGTTATGATCATTGCTTTCCACAGTGGGATTGAAATGACTGCAGTGATGTCATACAAGAATTCTCCTTTGTCCCAAATCATTGTCTGCAAAGTAGATGTATTTTCAATGCTTTTGCAAACTAAAAAACCCCTTAGTAAATCAGAATAAACTTGAAGATTACTCTGTTATTAAAAAGTGATCTAGGGGATTCATGTAGCTTAACAATTTTTGTCTTCAATGTAACCTGTTGATACAGGTATTGCAAAGAGTTTCAGATAACTCAAGAATTGTGTTATTTGTTTAGTTTAAAAACCTGAACTATGATTCAAATAACTTACATCTTGGTTGGGTAGACTGATTAAGAATCTTTTGCAGGCAAGTGACTTCAATGCAAGATGTCATTTAACTTTCTCGTCTGCTTTTTCCTTTCCATTCCCTTTTCTTGCCCTTTTTATACCAACTGAAAACTGAAACCCTGTTTTTTTGTTCACTAAAGAAATCTGCCATGTGAGAACCAGGAACAGGCTGATGAATGGATATCTCCCTGAGCCTGAAGATAAACTGCTCAAATGCTTTCATTGCATTAAAAGGGAGGGGAGAATAGGTGACTGTCAGATGATAGTCACCACTGAGAGAGTCCCTGGAGAGCTACCTCAAGGCTATTAAGTAGAAGAGTTAGTGTAGAAAACGTCATACGGGAGCGTATCCAAAGCAGGGAGGGGTTTTTATTTGTCAGACAAAGGGAATAATGGCTCTAATATTGCTGCTCTGATGCCACTCCAACAGGAAGCTTCCTCTGGGCAAAGAAAATGATAACACATACTGACATCACTGCAGGAATATCTAGTGTGTTTCAGTGCTGCAGGATTAATTTAATTACAAAATTGTTTTGTTTCTGTGATTGCAAAGTGAATGGCATGGGTTTACCAGAAGCTTTTTTCCTTAGATCACGGGGAGGATTATGTTACTGGAATGTGTTTGGGGATAGTTGACTGAATGACACATTCATTTCAGGTGGGAGGAAGTGAGTGTCTTGCAGATCATGTTGATGTGGTGTATCAGGACAGCAAGAAACAGTGCAGAATTTACCATGATTTGGTAAAAGGTTGAGACTCCAAGAGACTTGAGTTTTTGGTTTTATTTTGGTTTTGGTTTTTTTTAATGTTTTGAGCAGACTTTTTCCTTAGATACATTAGTAGATATTTTTCCTGTTCTATATTACATTATTTTTTATATAAACTTAAGTTTCCTGAAACTTGTCTCTTTTTTTCACCTTCTTTTAGCCAAAAATGCTGCATGCAACTATTCTGAAGATGCTGGTTCTAGATGGTGAATCAGTCTATACCTTGACTTCTCATCCTATTTTGCTGCTTTTAGCCAGGATAATTCTTGTGAATTCAAGACATAAACTCACATCTCTCCAGGTAAGAAATATGTGACTAATGACTATGGCTACCAGCTACTCCTTAACTGGTTCTCTCATTCTTTTCTTCTTATCTCATTGAATGATTCTAACTTCCATTTCTTTTCCCGTAGCTCCGAGGTTCTTCCCTCTAAGAAACAGTTAGGACAAAGTGATTGCAATTATTCACAACTGTCTTGTTAAAGATAAGCTATACTCACTGTCTTCCCCAAAAGAGAGGAAAGGTGTCTTTGTTAGCTGGAAAAATTAGAAAATTTAATACAACCAGCTTTTTAAAGACACATACTTTGTGATGTTGTTTGTCAGGGGATAGCTGGGAATGCCCTATAGTGCAGTTTACATATCCTATATCCTTTTTAACAAACCTTTGGACACTGTTAACCATTACTGTATGAATTCTAAGTCTGAATCTGTTGTGTATGTGTGTTAAAAACAAGAAGACATGATGAAGCACTTCTTAGAGGGTCTCTACCTCCCTTGTAGTTCAGCAGCAGCCTGGTTGGTAGCAGGGCTCCCTGGAAGTGGGGGACTTCTAACAGCAGCAACTTCTCTTTATTGAATTCCAGTTGAACAGAATTTGGCTAGAGATCAAAATGCCACATGGCCTCTCTTTATGCTTGGCTGACAACATCCATTCCCAGCTGGGTCTTTGTATGAGTGATGAATTAAACTGTGTGGGAGATGTTGGCTGTACTGCATTTCTGGAAGCCAAGTTCTTCCATCGTTTTCCCTGTTATTCACAGATGAGTGCTGTTGAATTTCAGCAACTGGGTCAGTCAGGGAAACAGAAAATGTACCTGGTATAGAGAATTCCCCTGCTGCCTCCCCTAAGAATGACATAATGGGGGGCTTTATTCTACACACTTGAGGTTCAATTATTTGTGGCTACGTCAAGTTTGAATAGTAATTCAAAGGCAACAACTTATAGGAACTACTTTCATCAACAGGTTGGTATAGCAATTAAAGCTTGCCATTCTTTTTGCTTTCAGCTTGATTCAAAGGTGGCCTCTTAATACTTCGGCTGCTTTAATAGTAGTGCACATAAATTTAAAACAAGGTAAAATACTTCAAAATATATTACCTAAAGCATTAAGAAAGCCCTGTATGCTATTTTACATGGAAGAGTAAATGCTTAAAAATCATCCACAAGTTTTCAACTTGGCTCCCAAAAACACTGCTGATAGAATATTGTACACAGCTCAGCTGGCTTATGAGACTTAAAAAATATATTCTCACTGATTCTAGCATTTCTGAGTGGTAAGCATAAGGCCTCAGGAAATTGTATAATTAAACTGAATACTTAGTTGTGTGGGAAAATTAATACTTCGTGGCATAAAGCTAAACTCAAATAATTTGAGACTTCTTACTTAAATTGCCTCTAGGTTTCTAAATAAATGATAAAATGTTGGGATCTGACCTCTTTCACGAAGCCTGTTTGTGTGCCTTACTGTGTCCAGCTTGATATCAAAAGTCATCTTTCATTGCTCTTAGAAATTGATGCTATTATTCTTTTCGATGGTTTCTTTCCAAGGACATTAGAGTCAGCTCCATGTAATTGTTTTAGATGTTTGTGCTTGAATACTGCAGAGCCCTTAGGTCAGTCTGATGGAAGCATACCTGCATAAAAAGTTCAGAGGATGAGTGCCTCTAAAGCACTTAAACATCTTTCATGGAAAATGATTGGTGTGCTAGCAGCACCAGAATAAGTAGCAATCATTAGAGCCTCTGTAGAGGTGTGCTCTACATTCACAGATTATAATCTTAAGTATAATTTTGAGACTAGAGTATTGAAGTTAACTTTTCCACACATTTTCACCTGTTGTAGTTAGAGAGAGGGCTAAGACTGGGAAACTTATGCTGTGTGTACACGGCTTTCTAAAATCAGCTATTTCCTGGGCTGTGGTTCAGCGCTGCCTGCTGTAGAGTGATTGCTTAGCTCAGTAACATCTTTGCCCTTCTGAAGTTCAGCATACAGACATTAGGACTTTCAATTGTGATTGTAATGTGTTCTCAAGAGCAATTCGGCTCCTATTCTGCCTCTCTCAGGCTCCTGTATACTGCTACCGGAAGAAATAAAAAACGTCAAACAGAACAGGAAAAAAATGCATAGAAGGGTGACGATGGATGGTCAGAAATACTGAATGGCTTCCATACAAGTGGTAACAAATGGTAACTAAATAGTTTAGGACTCTTCAGGCCAGAAAGATTGCTGAAGAATGAGATCATGGCTTTCTATTAAAATAATCTATGTGACACAAAAGAAGATAAGTAGGAAACAGCTGGATTTTGGGTTTTGGTTTTATTTTGGTCCTTTTCTGTTACAAGAGTTAGGAGCTATGAAATCAAAGTAGCGAGAGGCTGCTCTAAAATAAGTGCATTCAAGTATTTCCTTTTTCTGCTGTTCACAGCATTTCTTACCAGATGGTGGTACTAAAGATTTGCAGGGTTCAAAGAGCAGTTAGAGAAATTAACAGAAGGAAAATCCATCAAACTCTTGGAGCACTGTAGAGCTACCTGGATATGTTCATCTTTATGCTAGGTTATGGTTGTTTTTTTAATAAAACAGCTATTTTGGACAGGCTTGTGTTTTTTAGACTCAAGAATTGAAAATTCTAGACTACAAAATCTGTATTTTAAATCCACTTTCCTTTTTTTCTTTTATTTTCTTAATGCTGTATACTTGTTTCAAACTTGAAGTATCCGTATTTTCTTTTAGACATTACCTTGGTGGACTCTAAGATGTGTAAATATTCACCAGCAGTTGTTGGAGGAGAGATCGCCTGAGCTATTTACTCTTGCCCAGACCTGTATAAAACAAGGTATATTTCTAATTACTTGTTTTATTGGCTTGCAGCATCACTTTTAAGATAGCACAGGGGAGGGGAATTTGTAGTCATAACTGTTATAATGCTTATCAGACACTCAACTGCAATGAGTAGAGAGGGAACAGAATTTCACTTAAGTTGGCATGGACTTGTAAGGCACATGCTATTTTTCAGCCTCTGGATGAAAATGTGATCATAGACAAAGTTTTTTTTGACAGTGACTTATTTTGAGACTCTTGGATATGGTGCTCAGAAACCGATGATGTAAAGTACACCTGAATCTGTAGTGAGTTTTTTTCTGGCAGTTTTTGCTGCCTGGTGCCTCTTAACAGTTTATTTTCTCATTGAGGCCATCTGGTATTTCAAACAAATACCTTCATATTCCATAAAATAAATACTTTTAAACCTTTTAAATTATCTTTCAGTAGGGCTTGAATAACCCACTTGCTCGTCTTCATCAAGCTCTCAAGAAAACTTTGTGTTAGGTACTAGAGAAGAAGACCTTCAAATTCAGGAGAAATTACGTTTTTCTCAAGTGTTAGGTCAATATCATCACTGGAATAGAAGAGAGCTGCCATGATTCCCTGCTGTTCTGAAGCAGCCAATGCAAAACCAATGGGACTCAGTGCAGTTTCCCATCCATTTGGCTGTGTGCCAAGCATGGTACGGTGCCAGAAGGATGTCGTAAGTCTGGGACATCAGTGCTTCTGTACTTCACATCAGTGCTACTAATGATGTGAAGCTTTCCCCAAAGGTCTTTGAAGTCTCAAAGTGCCTGAGCTTATCAAGCACTGTGAGTAAATGATATTTAGGTAGTGGTAAGGCTGCTTCTCAATGTGTCACTTGAGTTCATCATATGGCTTTAGCACAAGTAATCAGCTCATTGAAACTTGTTAGCTATGGAAAATCAAGTTGTAATGCACAATTAAAGACTATAGCCTGATTTTTTTTTTTTCCTTCGAAACTGTATCAGTGTCACTCAGTTCAAAAGTTGCTTTTTTGTGTGGTTTCCAAGTGTAACTGTATGTCCAGTATTTTGTAGTCTTGAAGTAATATTTATAAAGTTACTAGTTTGTGTTTTTCTTTATAAAAATCTTTAAATCTCATCTTTGAAAAAGTTGTTGCTAGGCAGGATTTATCTAAGCAAATTTTGATTTAGTGAATTTAAAAAGTTGTGTAAAAACTATGTTCAGACTTAGCTGCTTTCTCTATTAAGTGAAATATTTTGAGGATTAACAAGCACTAACAAAAAAAAAAGCGTGGGAGGTTTAAACAATGAAGTCTGTTTGTGCTAGAGTTGACCGCCAGTCTCTAAATTCAAGTCAGAGAAAATCTTTAAAAAATCCTTGATGATACTGCTTTGTCATGTAGTAAGACTTTTTAACACCATTAATAAAGCTTGTTTGAAAAATTAAGCATCAATTAAGGAACACAGCCTCAGTGCTGTAACTGGGTAACCAGTCCTTTTTAAGTACTGTGATGCTGTGAGCTTTTTTGAAATTCTTATTATCGAAATATTTTTGCAAAATGCAGAAATAAAGCATGAAGCAAAAAATCCACTTCCATTTAAGAATAATCAGCATGAATAATTTTCATTTTTCATATGTAATGGTCTGTATTTGCAGGAATACTCTCTGTAATTTACTGTACTTTGATAGAACTTAAATACATAAGAAATAAAAATGCTTTTATGCTGGATGAAAAAATGTCAAGTCTTCTTTCCTGAGGACTTCAGATCTGTTCACAAAAGTATTTTCTCCTGTTCAGATGGAGAACATGATCTTTATCAAAATTCAGCAAATCAGTAATTATTTAAAAACAAGCAAACAAAACTCAACACACAAACAAAAAGCAACCAAACAGAAAATATCTTAAGTATCCTAAGGCACCATTCAATACTTGATCTGCTTTTGTAACCATTTGAAGCTTACTATTTACGGGGTGGGTATTAGCTCAATGTTTTGTTCTTATGTTCTTTAGAAGGTGCAATACAATCACAGTTGTGTATTTTCTGCAGAAGTGATATATCCCAGCTCAGCCTTGCTGTTAAATATAAGCAAAGATTGAACTTTTCTTTATTCTAGTAGCAATCCTTAGATCTAAAACTTGAAAAATGCTTTAAATCACATATATCTTTTATACACTGTCAGTGAATTTTTAAATGTGTGAAGGTGTAAAGAACAACAGACTTTCCCTCATGGTATTTTAAATGTATTTTTAAAATATCATTCTCCTGGACTACATTCTCATTTTTTTTCTTTTTCTTAATTTTCAGTGACAGAAGCAGAAGCTTTGTTCACAGGTGGTGAACGCTGGCACTTAGCAGTTCAGTTCCATCTTGAGTCTGCCTATACATTTTTGTTTTACTATGAATATAAAAAAGCTAAACAGTGTTTCAATATGGCTAAAGACATAACAAAACTGCAGATTAACCTTACAGGTGAGTTTTGCTTCTAAAATCTATGAGGATGATTAGTTGGACCAAACTAACCTATGACTTGTTGGGGGGTATTTTTGACATATCCAAGTAATGAAGAACTGTACTTTGAAAAAGCTTGATGTTTAACAGGTAGGTCTTGTCTTGCAGGAATTAGTATTGCTTGGAAGAGAAGTATGACATCTAGTTAAAAAATCATTCCTAAATGGGTATTTGAGGAGTTGGGGTATTATAATCCTTCTTTCTAGTGTTTCATGTCAAATTCTAGGTGTAGTTGCATCTGCTGGTGTCATGACGAATATTTTTTGGTTTGTTTGGAGACACTTACAAAGGAGTCTGCATGATGGTTTGATGCAGTCTTTCCCCTTTTGTGCCACTGGCCTAGATCTACTCTGTGGAAATAGCTTTAAGAAGTCACTCCTAGGACTGGTGTTATCACAGGAAATAAGAAGGGAAGTCAAATTTCTGATGAACAGAAATCTCAGGGATTCAATCCCTGTGGAAACTTTATCTTTTCAGAACCTATTTGTTGGCATCAGGAAGATCAGATTGCTGCACCTACAACTTTACATGCATAGATATGGATCTGTGATCTAGCTGGTCCTGCTAGGCAATCAAAATGACATAAAATCACACCTTTTCTGTGTGAGAACTTATGATTGTACCTGAGTAGCAATGCAAAAAATCCTTATCTATTTTTTTTTCTGTTGACTTACTAGTGGAAAGCACTAAGGAACTGAAACTTGCAGCTTCCTTACTTATTAACATCACTGTATGTCACAAGGCTAATGTTCCTTCATATCTATGTTGGAGCTACAGCTAATCCTATTTATACCATTAATCAGTTTAATAATTTATTTAAAAAACCCCAAGCCATCAGCAGCAAAAAAACCCCTAAAACACACAAAAACCCAAAGAAACACAAGCTCTTAACAAATAATGTGGAACTCCATGCTCATTTATTCAAGGGTTTAAAAAGCTTACTTTGAAAGATCTGTAATGGAAATCTTGTGGTCTAATGCTTTTGTTTAACTATGAAATGATTATGTTCAGTGGTATCTACTTAAAACATGGTAGTTTATATCTGAAGGAAACCTATACATTTCAATTGCTCCTACCCTTTTTTTCCTGTATGCAACACAATCTGTGCATGTGGTGTGTCTCAAGTGTGGCATTTATTGCCAACTTGGTATTATAAAGTACTTTTCTTTAAAATTAGTCAAATTTTTTCTTGTTTTTTTAATAAAAACATCAGTACCTATGATGGTACTCTAGCTATAAAAATGCAATTAACTGAGACCAAGTAAAATCAAAGAGACAGGTGGGTGGTTATTCACTGATAGTCTTCATGTTAGATTTTTTTTCTTCCTTTAAAGGAGATCCTCAGATTTTGGATTAATAATTTCTTTAAATCTAATTTAGAAAAAAAACCTTCTTATTTGGAGGAGAAAAAAAAAGATTGGATGCAGTGGAATTATTTATATTTTTTATTACCAAGAGGTTATGATAGTCCCAGAGAAAGATTGTGGTGATATAGTGTCTTAGAAAAATGTTGTGAGACTCCTAAATGTTCTGTGGTTTATCTCCATAAATCTATTAGCATAGTTATGTCTAACCTGAAGGCAAATGAACTGAGCTGAACATGTGGGAATTGTTGGCATTCTAGACAAATTCATTTGACATGCATGTTTGGGCTAAATGGGAGGAATGTTACATCATCAAAAAAGACTTCGGTTTAATGTAAAAATTCAATCTTTAGCAAAGACTTTTTAAGGCTTTTGGGAGGAATTTCCTTTTTAGGAAAGGATTTTGAGAGGTTTATATGCATTAATGTTTGTAATCCTTACTAGCTGAGTATTCTATTACAGCATGGAAATACAGATTGTTCTTAAGACTGAGATTTTAGGACCAATATTTTCCAACGTTATTTCAGTAATGTGTGATTAAATTATACTTGGTTTGTGTACGTTTTTTAAGTCCCATTAATCCAAATCTGTATCGTGTTCATCTTTTATTAAAAAGCATCGTGTCCCTCACAATGAGTCATAACCATCAATAACTCTACAAAACAATTTCCAGTAAAAGAGAACACCATGATCCTTCTTGCATATAAATTTAGTGTATTGAAGGGTAGTAATCCAAAATAAATTTAAGATCAACAGATCTAGAGGACTAATAATGCTGAACTCTGAGATCATTTTATTCTTTTCATGCCAGTAACGCATCTCCGGGAACTTCTAATATGAAACAGAAAGTTTCTGTGTAGATTCGTTTTATTTTGTGAGGATATACCATAGAACCATAGAGTGTTAAAGGTTGAAAGGGACAACCTTAAAGATCAAGGACAGGGATACTTCCCAGTACAGCAGGTTTCTCAGGGCCTTATCCAGCCTGGCCTTGAACACTGCCATGTATGGTGGTATAAACCAACCTAATTTTTTCTCAGCTTTAACACATATTTTTCAAGTAAATACAAGTGATACATATTTTTCAAGTAAAAAATAGTGTTTTGTCCCTGTAATAGCAAGGAATTCTTAGGTTTAAAAAATGGGGTGGGAGGTGTATGCATATGAGAGCATAAACAAATCACAGTTTCTGAGTGGTAGCAAGCAATTTTATTGGTGTCCAGAATAAGTTTGCAAGTGTTTCCTTCAGCTGTTTAGGCAGTAAGACATAACAGGAAGTGAATTATAGCATAGTGATTTTCAAGCAATATTAAAATAGAGAATTGAATGCTACTGTGTAAAATTAGTATGAATCATTAGCCAGTATTTCTCTCTGTGTCTCTTCTGTGCAGTGTGCTGTGTGGTTTTTAAAGTGATATTTTTAGAACTTTTTTCATCTCTTCGTAAACTCTTAATACAGGGCTTTTCCACTAAAAGGGGTAATTGGCAGAAAAGGAGAAATCAGTTTAATTTCTGGCTTCCCTACTCATTTCTTTCCACTTTAAGGAAGAAAAGTGGGTGACTGCTATTTCAGTGCCTCTGCCGGATGATTCTTATGGACAGTGGCTTCATCTTCAGGCCTTTGTCGCATGAGCACTCAATCATCTTTACCTCAAAGATTTTATATACTGAAAGTTTTTCAAAGTTATAATGAAAACAAGAACTTTACTTGATCTTAATTAGTTCTGCAAAAACAGCAGTGGATTATCTCTCATTCTTCCTTTTCACACTGTCTGAGCATTATATCACAGTAATAATGAACAAGCAAACATCCAGATTTTGTAGAGTAATCTTTAGCTGCATTTTGGCTGTGGTTAGGATTCTGTTGTTTTAAGTTACTGTCCTGAAATTAATTTTTTATTTCTCTGATTGCATTTTGCAAGCAATTTGCTAACAGAGGAAGAACAGACATGTTTTTCCTTACAATTTGGTATAAATGTCAATTACCCCTTTAAAAACTAATCAGAATTGTCAGTGGGTCCAATAAAGAACTGAAGAAACAACACTGAGAGGAATTTCATGTTGGGCATTCTGAATATTGGTTAATTCATTATTACAGCCTTCACTGGTTTGCTGTGTCACTCACTCCCAATATTACTTTTACAGTATCTTATGTGCTGTATTCTGGTAAGATCATGTCTGTGGTCCTTCTTCAAAAACCTAACTCCTCAAATGAAGATTTGAAATATTTAAAATGATGGCCTGTAAGATATTACGGGATTTTCATTTGCCTAAATGTCTCCATGTAGTAATTAACTTCTAGCAGGCAAACTGAACAATTGTTTCTGGTTTATTGCTTGGGAATAAGCAGGGAACTGATGAAACTTAATGACTATGAGTTTTCAATATGCTGGGTTATGGGGAATTTAACTAAAATCAGCTTTGCTATATAGCTGTGCTTGTGTGTTTGTAAGGTGTATTACTTTGTGTGTCTCAGCTGGCAGTGAAAACACATGTTGTTCACTGCAAAGAGATTAAGCAGAATTAAACCACTGCTAAATTTCATAGTTTAATTCTCAATGTATTTCTTCATGTTGTCTGGTTTTTTTTTTGTAGCAACTCTAGTATATTATTTGATTACTGGTTTTTAGTGTTCATTAATATAAACATATTTTCTGTAGGTGCTTTGGGGAAGAGAACGCGATTTCAGGAAAAATATGTTGCACAGCTTATTTTGGATGTCCAAAGAACAGATGAATTCCTCCTTCCTCACAGTGAACTAAGTCCAGCTCCAACACCTTTAGAAAGCTTAACAATAGTATGTATCTGAGAAGAATTGCTTTAATTTCTTAAAATGAGAATGTTCTGAAGCTTTTGTTGGGTGTCTGCTAGGGAAAAGTGCGTTGTGCCTAGAGAAACTTAGCTGGGGTTTTTGAAAGTTTTTGGAAGAGCTGTGGGGCAGTAACTTGCCTCATATTAAAGGACATGGGGTAAAACAACATATGAATGTCTGCAAGACAGATGTGGCTACTCAACTAAGAGCATGTTTGCAAATATGATCTTCTACAGTTTATGCATTAATGTTTAGTGACTAAGAATGATGGAGCTAGGAAAACAGGTGAGAGGCAGATTTTCAAAATAGCCTGCAAGGCATCACAGGATTGCATAGATTCCTACACACTGACAGACGTATTCAGTTACAGTGCAAAGATAGGAAATTACTCTGCTTATTCCTGTGGCATGAATTATGTGAGTTGGTCCTACTGATCTTAAGGGTGTGCATGATGACTTCAATTATAAATTGCTGGAGAACCACTGAATTGAATTGGGCTGGCATTTTTCCTTCCTAAGGAGATTTAAAGTTATTTGAACTTGCTAAAGAAGCCAGAGATAAATGGAGGCATTTTGATCCAAAGTTCCTACTTCAAGTAGGAAAGCCTTTATTAAAAAATTTTGTGCCTTGATAGACTTCCAGGTCAAGCAAGGATCTCAAGCAAAAGAATTGTCACTACTTCTCTATTTCTGAATTGAATGCATAAATATCTTAGGAGACTAATCTAGATTTTTTTTTTTTTTTGTTTGCCCATTAGCATGTCCTTGGTGTTGCATTTGATTTGATGAAATGAGATTGACTACATGTGTCATAACTTAGGCTTATGATAGAACTGCATACAGCAACCCCTTGTAGGACAGGGAGAGCTCAGAGGGGGCTGCCTGGTGAATGTCACACTTAGTTGTAGTCTTCAATTACAACTTTCCTAGAGCTAAATGATGGCATACATTGTTCTCAGAGTTCCTAACTGGGATATTGTATGAGTGGTTTTTTCCAGTTATTCGCAACTTTCTGAAGCATTTGCCTTTGTAGTCTATTTCTGATAAGGACTTTAGTTTGGAATAAAATTATTTCATCATTTCAATAAAAATGCTGCATGGCTACACTGGCTTAGGCTGTATATATAACTCAGAATGAAATATTTTATCCTTGCTAATTAAGTACTACTCATATGTCCTTTCAGTGAACAGACACAGAGCTTCTGAAGTTTAGCAGAGAATTTGAGAAAGAATTGAGGGTAATTAGAACCTTTGAAAATCAGGCAGTCAGGCTGATGTGATCCATACTGCCCTACTAAAATTTTATTGAGTGCAGCTTGAAAATAATGCTAGAGAAAGTAAACATATCTGTGATTTTGGAAAAGTAGAAAGGCGATGCTAGAAACAAGAGGTTCTGGCTACAGGGAGGGAGTTGAGTTTTTTGCAGATCTGAGTGCCTGTGTCATATAATTGTCATAAGTTACTCAGGCTCCTCATTAAAGAAAGTGAGGCTTTCTGTCCCCATAGTCTACTTCGCAAAAAAAAAAAAAAAATTTAAAAATCAGTACTTTTTATTTCTGCATCTTCTGTGTGTCACATTCTATAAAATCTTGTAGTAAAACCATATGCTGCTTTGAGGAAAACCTGAGGTATTTCAAGTTCAGACATTTTATTAATTTGTGCGAGTGTTCTGCCACAGGTACTAGACCAGGTTTGACTAAGTAGATTCTTCAATTCATGTGTGCATTGAATTACCAGTTAAAGGGTTTTGGTTTTTTCCTCTTTTCCAAACATGGTTTTATTGATAATGTAGTATCAAAATACAACTTAGTAATGTAGTTTGTCAGTGCAATATAATTAACTTTAGCAGTGAATCCTAGTGATTCTTTTGCCAGGTCTGATTTCAAATTTGTTGGCTTTGAGTGTATCTTGAAGTTATTTTAGCTAAAATTGGAGTTAATGATATTTTCCTTCCGCCAAAAACTACCAGCAACATCATTGCATCCCTGTCTAAGTTTAGGGAGGATACCTGTTGTATCTTGTATACTTTTAAAAGACTATTCATGGTAAATACATAGAAGTTAAGTCTTCAAGAGGTGCTGAGAATCTCCACAGAATTAACATACTCATACGGAAAGCTAAATTGTAATAGGGAATTTTTCTTCCAATTCTCTCCAGAGTTCTTATTTTACATCTGCCATTTGCAGATAAAGCAAAATGCTCTATTTGTCTTAAGACAGGATTTGTCCTGGATGAGTGGAAAATTTCCTAAGAAAATTATAAATTCTGACAGTTTGGATGAAGGCCAAGTTGAGACTGGTACCACCTAATTTTCATCTCCTGTTTTGGGGTGCTTACTTCTATGGTATTAAAGTTTTCCCCTTAGTCTTGTTCAGTAGGAAGACTGAACAAGTTATTTTGCAATTAAGCAGTGCGTAATTTAATTCCATTAAAATAGAATCAAAATAATAATGTGTCTGACGGTTTGATTGGTAGCTGTGCTGATTTCTGGTCAAGGGCTTCATCCTTCCCTCTGGTGCTGAGCAATTATGTTATCTCAGGTGGCGCTAGAGGCAAAACTATTCGCATTTCAAAATAAGTATTTAGGATTGAAAATTCAAAACTTTGCTCCCAGGTCAGTTTCTGTGAAAGGAAAGCCTCAGGCTTGAGGTGATCCATAAAGACCCTTGATATGAAGTGATATGTTTAAATAGTTTGATTAGTTTTTAAAAACTCAGAGCTGTTTTTATCTTTTGGGGGAATGAGGAAGTTCTTTTTATATCTGGGAATGGAAGTCATGCTTTAAAGCTCTGGCATACAGTTGCAGTAGAGTTCAGTTGATCAATATTCATAGTGAAGCTAGAGTAATTAATACTATTTATACAAGTTAGATTTTAAAAATTATGTGGACATGAAGGTGGAAATTTTTAACTAATTGCCATATTACTTAATTTGTAATTTTTGTTACACCTAATGAAGTATCATTATACTAGTTCTAAAATAATTTTCCACTGAAGTGGTAGATAATCCTTATATAGTCTAATGTAGTAAGAGAAGAAAATAACGGTATTAAGTTTGACTTTAAAACTGCTAATATCTTCTTTAGCCACTTAAAAAAAGCTTATTTTCTTCACATTGTCTGTCAAATCAGTTTCCTTTCATTTATGTAGTGATAAAATACTGGTGATGAATGCAGATAACCCACTTCAAAGCATTCCTGTTTGCTCTTTGTTCTTCTGTGGACCTTCATTTTGACCTTGCCAACGGAAGATATGAATGAGAAACAGCTACTACTGGGACATTGAAGGGAAATTAATAGGAAATTTGAAAAACTGTTAATATAAATCCATTATCTGTTTTTAATAGATTGTAAAAACTACTACTGGTAACTAAAAACCAATAGTACGATAATTGGTTTCAGGACCAGTTGTTTTGGTTTGGGTTTGTTTTTCAAGGGAAGGAGTAGTATTACAGCTACTTCTCTTTGCTTGCAGCCAAGGAAATCTTTTGTTGTTTTCAAACAAACTCAAATTCTATGAACATAGTAATTTACATGTCTCAGCCATAGATTATATTATTTTCTTCTTCAAGGTGAATGGTGGACAGTGAGTTGCATGCTTTTTTGTAAAACTTAAACACTCTTTAAATAAAAAGTGTGTTCCAGAGGAAATTTTATGGAAAATCACAAGTAGTTGTCCGGGAGCAAATGTTTTCAGAATGTGCTGGCTCAGTGAGGTCTTTCCAATCTGTGGGGGCTTTAAAAAAAAAAAAAAATCCCTGTAAGGAATTTACCTTTACTGCCAGAAGTCGTACTTTACGTGGTTGGGTTTTGCTGATACTTAAACAGAAATCCTTAAATTCCCAGAGGTCCAAGGGGGCTAGCCTGAAAACCTGCATTAATGACTGTAACATTAATCTGTTTCAGTTGTCTGTGTAATAGAGGATGAAATTGTTCGTAATTCTGTGAGCAACAATTTGAAAAGGGAAGCTGCCTTCAGCCCCTGTTTAAATAGAAAGTTGATATTAGGTAACCTTAACGGTGCTCTGAATGCTGTTCCTCATGCATAAAAAACAATATATTTGTAGCAAAAGTGTTTTGGATGATAATTCCTTGTACTGGCTTCATTAGGGAGTTATTCTGTCATAATGGTAAATTGCTTTCCATGGTGTCTCTCTGTAATGGTAGTATTATCCTTTCTCAAAGAATTCTATATTTTTTCTTGATTTGAAGGCATAATTCTATCTATTTTAAAAAATCCTTTTTCTCTTCCAACAGAATTATGATTTAAATGATGACACTGTGCTTAATGAGATAAAATTAGCAGATGCTGATCAGTACCAGGTGCCTGATTTGTGCGCAGAGGAGCTTGCTGTAATCCTTGGAATATGGTGAGTTAGCTTATGGTTACTTTAAAAAAGCCCCAAACAAACAACTGCATGAATCATTGTGACAATGAAATAATGAAATGGTGAGTTGATGGGACTTTTTTCCTTCCTTACTATATAGTCTGGCTAGAAGGCTAAAAGATTTGCATTATACACAGATAGCATTTCAGTTATCTCAGAGTGAACATTAGTGACCAGTTCAAAATATCAGCAATATTTCATTAATAGCTATATTGTTGTTTTATCTTTAAAAAGCTTTATATTCCTTGTGCTTCAGGTTAATTGCATTTCAAATGTCAGTTGGCAGAAGCTATCATGCAGTGATAGCACTTTGGTGAATTTTGAAAACATATTTCAGATTCTGCAATTGCCAGCTTTCTGTGGGGATCAACCATGAGGCAATACACTGCCCTGCTATTCAGTGACATGGGAATACTGGTATAAATTCAGTGTCCATTGGTAGTTAAAAGCTATAGTATAAAGTCCTTGTGGTTTTGCACCTCATTTTTTTCCCCCCAGCTTTTAGAAATTATTTACTACATGGGTTTTGGAAATAGCATAGAAGAACAAAAAGCAGCTTGAAATCTAAGGATCAGAAGGTATGGCATGTAGAAGTATAGTATAGTCAATGGGTGAGTTTGATGCAGTGTTCATAATCACTGACTCTCAAAGTGCTTTTCTGATCTATTGAGTTGCAAAATGATGGAATCTGTTTGATCTAGTTTGAGGATGTGTCGGTTTTGGCCAAAAGCTAGCAATATATCCTCTGGGAGAAAGTCAGGTTACAACCACCCTTCCCCCCACCAGGTTCGGGAAAAAATTCCTCGAAGGAAAGTGAAGGAGATAAAACCTATTTATTAACAAACACACAGGAAAAGGATAATAGTACTAAATAGTAAAACCTCTCACTATAATGGGAAAACCTGGGAAGAAATTAGAGTCCTCTCATAGGTGTGGTCCCTCCTTCTCGGAGCTGGCGTGGGGGGGGGCAGGGCTGGCCTTAGGCCCCCTCCAGGCCTGAAGAAAAGTTCTCGTGATGTGTTCTGATGTTGTTGAAACAGTCCAGAAGGGAAAAAAGGAAGAGACCAAAGTCCCAGGAAACATGCTGGAGAAAAAGGGAAGGAAAAAAACCCCAAAAACTGGCTGAAGAGACAGGCAGGGTGCTCTCTCTCCGTGCTACCACCGCCGGAGAACGCAGAGGAGTCTCTGTCTCTGTGTCCTTGGGAACTTGCTTTGAAAAGTTCATTTGTTTTTTTTTTCCTCCCCTCTCAAGCTCAGTTTAAAGGCACAAAATTAATTTTTTGGCATAGAGCTGTGGTGGGGGATACACATCATAGAGTCACCCCAAGACAGAGGACCATGTAGTGAACAGTGGGTTGACATAAATTCTTAGCCCAGTCACTTTTAGTCTTTTGCACACTGACTCAAGTCAAGGCAAAGCCTTTCCCTTCCTGAGGACCATTTTCATGAGGACTTCATTTTTTAACAGCATCATACTATCTTCAGTTTATATAATCCTTCCTGTTCCCTCAGTTCTGAAGGAAATTTTAAATTGCCTTTTTATTTTTTTCCCTTTTTTTTTTTAAGGGTGCAGTTTGAGTGTTACATTGGCTGGCTGCACAGTAGGTTTCTTGATCTCAGTGTTTGACTTTGAAACGGCCACTGTCGTGTGCTGAACAGTGTCAAGGAACCACATTGACTGACAGCTGTGTGTATGTATGAGTTTGGCAGGACTCAAGGCAAGACGAAACTAAAGATAACTGACCAAACAAAATTCAGTGTTGCTTCCCTATAGGAATGGCAAATGCCATTTCAGTGGGTGGGATAATGTTAATCGTCTGAAGCTGTCTCAGCCAGAGACGGAGACAAGATTTGATATCCAGCCATTGCAGAAAGGATGATGTAGTAGGATTCCAGCTTTGACAATTATTCATCTTGTAACCAAGTAGAGTTTAGGCTTGGATTGTTGGCTGTACCCTTGGTGTCTGTACCAGCTATTGGTATGCAGTTCTTGAGGAAGCATAGACATGTTAAAACATTTAGCATTTGGCTTTTAAGCAAAACATTCTTCTCAAGCCTTGGCTATAGCAGATTCTGTGGTTTTCTTTCATGCATGAGGACTGTCGTTCTGGAGGGTAAATGCTTCATTTCATAATTAATTAGTTAGCTGTAGAATTCCTGTAAGCTGTTTTATTTTTAATAGCTTTAGCAATGTTCTTTAACATTTTTCAGCTTTCAAAATCAGTTCTTGAAACAGAAGTATGTAGTCATAATCCAAAAAGCAATAGTTTGTTTGCCATTAATTCTACTGTTTCAAATATGGCTCACTAAGTCCCAAAGTATATAACTCGTTAGCTAAGCTGGATACTTTATCCATTAAGCTGTCAAGGTAGACCTGATTAATCAGATTTAAGAATTGATTGTAATCTACTGACAATTAGCTTTTGCTGATTGACTACAAAATACTTTTTTCTGCTGCACAGCACATCTTACTCCAAGGTTCTGTTTTATCTGTCTAAAGAATGTCTGTTTCTCATTGTTTTCTTTCCCTCTTTTATTTCAATGAGCTCCTTAACACAAGATTCAAGAGTGGACAGAAAACAGCTTACAAAACTGAATGATGTCATGATTAGTGACTTCTCTTCATGTTGTTACAAAAAGATGCCTCATCATAGATCTTACACAGTAAATCCTGAATTCCTCTCAGATTTCAACTCCTGAAATTCTCTGGGATGAACCGGTTAATCTGTCCTTGAAACCAGAACAGATACAGGTCACAGAAATTAAATTTCCATAAAGTAGTCTGACAAGAACTAACGCAGTCATTAGAAATGCTTAAAACAAAGGTGCAATTCTATTCTAGATTCAGAGTCAAATTATAGCTTTAAATTTGATTTGATTCAATACGGGAAAATAATTAAAACAATCTGCTTGTTCTTCTGTCTTTCAAGACTTACATTTCTGTACTTACTTGTCTTCAAGCTTTGTAAATGGATGTGGCAGAAATGGAAATCAGAGATCTATTTTAGCACTGCTTTGATCTGGAAGAGCTGCATCTATGTGCTTCAAAAAGCTGTGACAAAAATTGATCTAGAATAAGAAAGGGATTAATCCTTTCTGCTTGAATCAATATATTTTTAGGAGGATGAAAAATAAGTTCCACTTTGGTCAAAATTTAACTGTCCCTTGGTTAACCTGTGCTTTTCAAAAGCGGTGGTCATGTCATTTAGCATTCTGGTTGCCTGACTGCTGTTGAATTGGTATAATACTTGAACTTTTCTTGCTGCCTTTTTTCCCCTCTTTTTTGCTTGTCTCCCTCCCCCCATGCATAGAGAAACTTGCTATTGTTTACCTGAAGTCACATTTGTGTTAGTGACTGCTGTTACTGACTTGAGTCGACTATATCAAGCCAAGTAGAAGTCTTTCTGCTAGGAGCTGACATTAGATATGGAAAAAAGTAACTGAAGCAGTGAAATCCTTTATTACTTTCCTGTTGGCATGAAAATTTTCACAAGGAAGGGAAGAAACAGTGACATACATACATACACACACACATATATATATATATATATATATATATATATATATATATATATATACACATATATATATATATACACACATACAGAATTTCTTTCCTAGCCATGTTGTCTAAACGTTTCAAAACAGTCCACCAGCAGCATAGTGGGTTTTTTTTTTTAATGTGGGAAGATGAGAAGCAATAGTTAATAGGCTTTTCTTTATGTCCTTGTGGCCACACTCATACAGCTTGCTGAAATGTCAGCATAAGTGGTGTGAAGTGTGTATGGAACCTCCATTGTGGGAGGTCAGTGAGACCAGACTACATAACCAGTTGTCTGAAGTTAGAGGTTTGTAGTACAGGAAGAAGAGTTGGAAGAGCTCTCAAGCCATCTTCTAGAAATTGCTGTGAGTAGTCTGTGTGCATTTAAGTTGAAGAAATCATGCGTGAATAATGAGGCAAAGTCTTGTCTCCAAAGTAAGTTATGTAATGTAGAGAGCATAATTTCAGTCTGTAACCTATTATTCCAATAAGTATCTTTGCAATTTTAGCTTAGAATGTGAAGCCTGCTGCAGAATTGAGTGTGATAAATTTGGGCTTATGTATATAGCCGTTATATGGGTTTGGTGATGATCCATCATCTGTGGTACAGTTTACGATATATTTTCACTTGGTATCTTTGGTTTTAACAGGGAGCTTGAATTACAGCTTTTGTTGGTTTTTGTGCAATTTGGTGGCATCTCTTGTAGTATGTTTGTAAGTGTTGGAGAGCTGTTGTCTAAGGAGAACATGCACCGACACAGAGTTCTAAGCCAAAGTGCTCTGTCATCTCTGTAAGCATATCCAACTCTGAATAAAATAATTTTCATTCTCACCTCTGTGTATTCTTCTGGTTTTCCCCCTGTGAATACTTCAAGGTCATGGTAATGCTGATTAGTGAGGGATGGACTCCTGTGATCATGTCTTGAGTGACTAGAAAGAGGGTGTTTGTCTGAGATTACCCTTCAGCACTTCTTGAGCATTAGTAGTTTTTTGCTTTGCAGAATCTGCGTTCAGTTAGATATAGGATTTTAACTCAAAACAGATCTCTGTAGAAACAAACAATGGATTTTAAACTCTTTAGGATTTGTGAAATTGTTACTCCCATAAGCTTAAACCGAGTAAGACATTTCACTTGAGAATGGTATTGGAAAGGTACTTATTAAATATCTTGGTCCCCTAAATGGTTCTTTATTTCTGTGACTGTTTCTAGGTCTAGGTCATTTTCTGCACATATCATATTCCCATTTGTCATTTCCAGGATGTCCCTTAGATTTCTGCAAGTTTGAAAAATGTGTTCTGAATAATGTAATTCTAACGATGAAATCAGCATTGTTGTATTTTTTTTGTCTTTACAGTATAGACTTCCAAAAGAACAATCCAATACACAAATTAACTGAAGAGGAACTTCTGGCTTTTACTTCAGTAAGTAACTTACCTGGCATTCTTAGTAAACATGTTTTCACTTAATATTTAAGTACCAAGCAGTAATCTGTCAGTCACACTAACCAGGAAATTTCACCACAAAACACATACAAAAATTTTTAAGTTTTTAAACCTTATTCACGATGTGAATTATAATGTAATATGCAACTGTATAATTTTACAGCCAACTCCTCTTGTGACACTAGTGTTAAAAGTGCTTCTCTTTAAACAATGTTCAAGAGGAGTTCTAAAGAAATTTCAGCTTTAAACTGTCAGATTTATTCAGTCTGTATCAGATGTTCTGCTTAGACACGTTTCTTCTCAATTCAGTGGCTGATTTGCTGCAGAGCAATTATCAAATGAAGCTTTGAAAATTCTCAGTATTTTTTAACGTAATTTTTTTTTTACTTAAGACAAAACACAATTTGCTTCTTCCTTGATCTTTTTTGCTTTTGTGAGGTTTTCAACATTAGTTTAGATGGGAGGGTGTAGGAGGAAAGTCTTGTCGTTATGTTGTCTTTTTTGGTTACTTTCCACAATGTTAGGCTTAAGTTTGGGTGCAGTAAAGACAACTTGCTCTCCTACCCAAGCCTTGTAGTCTGAGACTGTGTTGCTGTAGCAGTGTCATCTGAAAAAGTGCATTATCGGTTCTCAGCCAAAACCCCTTGGATTTCACTTGAGCTAGACTCTTGAGCTAGACTAAGAACAGTAACCTAAGGTTAACTGTGGTAATGTTTGGCTGAGGGTTTTTTGTAAAAGGTTCTATCTGTAAAAAAGATAATCCTAATCTTACTAGATAAATGTAAAATAGGTTGGTTTGAAAGTAATGTTTGTTTAGGTCTCTCTGCTAATGTAAGAGGGGATGCATGAGGGAACTGAGTGAACTGCTGTAAAACAGTTTGGGTTTTGTAGGTTTTCTCTTTGTTACTACAATGATTGTAGTGATACAGTTCCTCATTATATAATTTGTGAAGTCTTTTGTTTTGAACTACAGTTTTGTTCTGGCCTTGGGTTTTTTTTTGTCTCCCAAAAGGTAGGAAAAGAGAATAGGAAAAAGTTGAAATGTAGAAAAAATGAGACTGTCCACTCTCCTTTCCTATTGTCATCAAAGTATCCAATAAGATTATTAAAGAATGATGGCCATTAAAGGAGAACGAAAGATTACAGAAATAATAAATACATACAAAGTAAGGAAATGTACACAGAAAAAACCCCATAGTAGTAACACCTAACTGATGTACTGAGTACTGTAAGCTTTTTTTAAAAACGGTGAAACTATTACAGTACAATTTTTCAGCCAGAAGTAATGTTAATACAAATGTATGAAGTTTCAAGATGTGCATGTAATCTCATTAAAACAAACCCTGCCATTTTGTTGTTAAAATAATGTTAAAGCAGTATATAAAATTTTACAAATAGGGTTTTCTGTGAAAACGCAGAATCTTCCTTCTCTTATTTTATTTCCAAACTCTCTGGACTATTTTGTATAGTCCTTGCTTAAGTCTCCTCACTACCCACTATTGTTCACATCATTCTTGGGTGGAAAAGCAGCCATTATACATCTGAATCTTGAGATAAGTTCTCCATATATTCTATCATTTTAATATTAAATGGAGTGACATTCTGATAATAGAACATTTTAACAAAATTGACCCTATTCCTGTAGGGGTGTACTTTCTGGAATAATGAAAGTAAGTGTGGGGTTTAACTGTTTTAACACTTGAGTTTTCCAGCATTTAAATATTTTTAAAGTTTTACAGCAGATTAGAAGAAGTCAAGGTAGCTTGTGCACTAGGGAAGAGAGATAATCAGCCTTTCTGTCATCCTTTATCTGACATTGCTTGACAGATAATATTACCTGTTACATCAGATGTAGGAGATCTGCTGGGTGAGTTCTTCATCATGATGGGAAAATTAAACTGCGTTTTTCTGCCATCTAGTGGTTGATCCCTCAAAAATCACAGGACAGCTGATTAACTTATGCTTTAATTATTTTATTGCAGTGACTATGGGGAGCTTATGTTTTCATTTATTTATTTATTTATTGATATTTTTATAGACCTGCTAGGTCAGCTGTAGCTTGCTTCACACTTGTAAGATCAGCAGCCATTCAGATCAGGTTAGATCTCCAGAGAAACAGGTGAGAGATCTGTGTAGGCTTCCCTGTCACTTTGTGCTCAGAGTAGCAAAAAAGAAGGGTCGAAGGCAATAGATGAACAGGAATGTAGATCTCACTGTAATGCAAAATTCAGTGAACAGCAGTAACATAAAGAAGCAGCTGGTAGTCTAAACATTAGAGTAAATAATAATTTTTTGGTGTCAGCGTAGTGTTCTTTAAACTTTTTCTTAATGTTTCCAAGTTAATTGGATGTAGGGATGCAGTCGAATCTTAGAATTATTTTGACCTATGCTCCCAAGACATAAACAAGAACAAGTCTGAATTGTAATAACACCATCCCAGATCTTTCCTGGAAGCTGAAACCAGGAATCAGATATTAGCTTACATGAGTTCTTTTCAATAAACGTACCTTTTGTGGTATTTGCATCTGAGCCTAAAATTGTGAGTAGTCACTGCAGAATTTAATGATGAAATCTCTGAGCTCTTTCGTGGCTTAGATCTGAGTCACTGAGGCAAATCCATCACTGCTCCCTGGCAGTAGGAATGTTCTGTGTCCATGTTAACACAGGCTTAGTTCCTATAGTGTCTGCTAGGAACTAATTTAGTGAGTAAGTTAAATGGCACCATAGCTGTTATCACTTGTATTTAAGGTATTTACCAAACTTTGGTACTGCCAAAACAGTAGGCAAATGAGCACTGTATCAATGCTGCTCTAGTAATTCCTTTAGCATCAAACTGCTCTGTGTGTGTGTGTGTGTGTGAGCAGGCATCTTCTCAGCCTACATGTGGATTCCTAAATCTGCAGGCTGGTTAGATGGTTGTCATGCATTCATCTGATATCTACTGAAATTCTTGTTTCCTCAAAAAAGCAAGGCATTTCAAGTTATCTTAGGAAACTTGAAAAATTGCAAGGCATTTTTAATTAATCTGTGGATCATCAAGAGATCCTCTTGCATTGGACACTTCAAAATAAATGCGTGTGACATGCAGTTTCTCTCAAGCAGAGAGAATAAAGATCTAGGTAGTATGAGAGGGAAAGGGTGATCAGTTTGAACTCAAGTAGATGATGTTGTCCTGCCTTGTACTACATGCAGTTTGGAAAACTGACATTCTAAACTCCCTTTTATATCTAAAAGTTGAAAATGACTGGATATGTAAGAGATACCTACATATCTATATCTGTGTCTATATCTATTAACATAGTCTATAATACTAAAAATAACACTATTAATTCACTGCTTGGCAGCTGCAGTCAATTACAAAAGGATTGCTGCTTTTCATTTACTAAAGTCACTTGGGAATAGTTGCTATTGTCCTAAAAGCACTATCTTCTGTAACTAAGAATTGCTTTCAGTGTTGTGAGGTGTGTATGTAGTTTCATTGGCTGGGATAGCAGCTCTTGTAACAAGAATTTGGACTTAAATTTTGAGATATTCTAGTCAAATCTCTTAACCTATCAGCATAATATTTCAACTTTTAAGGTGTTAATCCATAAGTGAAATTAGATGCACTCGATTTTTTTTTTTCCTGCTTATAGTTCAATTGTTGATGCAGTATCTTTACATGAGAAGTAATGTAGCTTGCATTCTACATCTTAGCATTAGACTAAAGACAAAATAAAACATTTATTTTTGTTATTTTTCTCATACTTAATAATTTAGGGACACAATTACAATTTTTTAAAATTAATTCTATTATGGTAAGCACTTGGTCTCCTAAGAAAGCTAAGATATTTTTTAGAAATCAAATATCACAAAAGCCTCTTTGGAGACACAGTTATGCAGTTGGTATTTGGTGAACTTTCTGATTACCTAACTGAATATTGCATTCAAAAGCCATTTTTAAGAGAGGGAAGATGAGACAGTAAACCAGTAGTGAGACTCAGTGCTTCTCTGGTAAAATTGCTGGTTTCTTCCTTTTGGTAGAACTTTCCCCCAGGGCTTTCTGTATAGGATGTAGGAACTAGACAATGCAAGAAACCAAAGAACTAAATCAGTGCTGCTTTTACATTGAGATTTTGTAGCTTAGTTTATTCCCAGGTCCCCAAGTTAGTTTTACAATGCCTGATGTGCTTCCTTACCTTCTTTGATTTCAGTGCATTGTTTTCAATGTCAAAATACTATTGTGAAGTTCTGCTGTATTTTATATTGGTCAGCAGTTTTTCCCTAGAATTACACAAGTATTTCACTAAGCTGTAAATCAGTGGCCAAAATACATTTTTTAGAAAAATAATCCTTTTAGGAAATGAACAAAAGTAAGCCGTAAAATAATTTCCATTAAATATTTGGGTTTTGCATTATTTCGAATAGGTAATAAAGTTCAGACAGTATACCAGAGAGGAGATGAAATGAACAACAGTGCTAAGTAAGTGTACATGATATTTAAAAAAAAAAAAAAAAATTACACTTAAAGCTTTATAAAGATGTTTGTGATGTGAACATAAGTTTTAGAACAGGAGACTGCAAACACATGAAACATCTGTTTAAGAACTGATAAATATTGCTTTATGTTACAATTTTAATATTACATAGTTCTTGCAGAGAAATAGGGAAAATATTAAATACTGGATGGTGTTGCATTTTTCTCTTGCAACAGAGAAAAATGTTTTCTTTTTTAAAAAAAGGCTAATAAGATTAGACTCTGCAATACAGGTTCTTAGAGCTTCATAGAAAGCTTATACTGTAGGTTATATTTTACATACTGGGGAAACAATTCAATGTTTCGAAGTCTAATATGACACTCCAACAAATATCCAAGACTAAGGAGCTGCAGCTGGTCCTTAAAATTACCCATTCCATCTGTCTAAGCCATTGAACAGTCCAGGAGAAATGGTTTTTGTGGTAAATGTGATGAGTGCTTAGCCCACTGTGGGAGAATATGACTTTTTTCCTTTATTAGTGTGTTATGATCAAGGGACATTGAGTGGCAGCAACAGTACTAACCTGTAGGGGACTGAGAAGAGAAAGTAACCAGAAACTGTGGAGGAGAAGCCTTGCTTTCTGCATCCCACATCTTAGCCCCATATTTGTATCCTTTGGAATCCATGGAAGATGAGAAGGAAGAGAAAAGGGACCATGGAAAATTTAGTTGCTTTGGTTTCTTATAATGCTGAGGCTTCACAGGATTTATGGAGAGTAGAACAGTCATTTTTTTTTTTTATGAAGCGGTGAAAGAGGGAAAAGGAAGCTCTGGCAGTTCTTCAGTCTGTGGACACTGAACAGGTGAGGATATCTTTCTTAAAGAGGGAAAAAACCCAGTGTAATAACTTGTATTTTGCTTGGACTACACAACTGAAGTTATTTGCCATCTTCTAACAAAAATAATGTATCATTCTGAAATTGTTCCAGTAATGCTGTGAGGGATACCAAGATCTGATCGAGGACTTGGAGAATGTAGAAGGAGTCTGCAAAATCTAAGGAATACTATGTATTCCAAAGATAAACCAGATGGAAATGTTTTTCCCCTGTGTTGGGCTACTGATTCCATAAGAGACTGTTTTTACTAAAGAATTTTAGAGTGGTTGGATAATTTTTTTTTTCCCCGAGGTGGGCATTTATTGAGTGTAATAGAAACTAATGTTCTATGGTACCTTTGAAAATCAGAGTGAAGAATTACAGTGCACATTTTATTGAGTGTGTGTGTATGAATATGCATATATGAATACTTTTTCTGCTTTTGACTGCAGAAGGGGGCTTTGGGAGGAGGGAGTGGAAGGTGGAAATGGAAATGCTTTGTTTTTCTCATCTTTTCTATGGCATTTGCGATATTAATGTGGAACTAGGGAGCAATCAAATCACGGCATACGATATTTTTAATGTTAAGCCTTCCTATCAAAACTCTATAAAACTAACATGCCAATTTGGTTTCTAAAGAGAAGTTGTTTATATAGCTTAAATAAAAGCAGTGCATTTTTCTCTGCTGAGAAAATGGCTGCAGTTTTTTTATGTTTTATAAGCAGCAAGAGTATTGAAAAGCTCATTAAGAGTGCCATGTGTCTCTACTGCTGTAACTTCTGTGGCTTTATAAAAAGTTTCTTTCACTTCTTTTCTAAGCTGTGTTGCCCATTTTGAATAGCCTCTGTTGGTTACAAGATTATAACACTGTGAAGGCTTTCTCTCAGCAAAGCCCTGCTAGTTACTAGTGAGACTTTTTTTAAGTAAATGAATTCAAAGCGAATCTATTCTTTTTTTTTTTTTTTTCTTCTAAAGACTTTTATTCAAAAGCCTGAATCATTTTGCAGGAATGTCAGGATCTAAAGACTTGCTAATTTAACGCATGTATGCCTTCTGGCCCATCACACAGTACTGGGAAATCAGATTGAGTATAGCGAAAGAGAAGCTGCTTCTTTCTGCTGCATGTGCAAGGACTCCACTGGATCTCTTGGAAGCTTATTCACAAAGTGTCTGGTACTTGGGTTTGCAATGTTTTGTGGGTAGGAGACTGGCCTGCTCTTGTCAGCTGGGTTTGCTGCTGTTGTGTGCCTTTAGAAGTTTTAAAGTAAAGTAACCGTGTTCTGTAGTACATGTGTTGCAGGGCAGGGTTGAAGCTTGCATTCCATTCCAAAACTGGGATTAAGTAACAGTCTGTCTGAAGTTGGTTTATTTTACAAAGTATCAGATTTCAACATAATTGACACTTTTATCCCTTTCAACTTTGTTCTCCTCTGTGGTCTGCATTCTTCCCTCAGTCCATGGGATCCACAGCTCTGCTTGCATCATATCTTGCAAGAGATGATTTCTGATTTATTGTGTGCCTTTCTGAGCAAGAAATTTGGGATAGCCTTTCCTTTCTAGCATAGTGTGCTCTTTTGTATAATCTGTACAGAATTACTCAAGCAATAGATTTTATTGGGCTCACTGAAACTGCAGTGGTAAAAGAACACGAAAATCATGTTTAAATATTGATGGATTTTTTGCCTGTCTAAGGGTTTGAGAAGTTAAGCAGGCAAATTTGATGACAGTTAATAACATTTTTTCCCACAGCAGCCTTTCTTCTCCCCCTCCTCCTTCCTCTTTATCTATCAGCAGCTCACTTATTTTTTCTAGCAGCCTCTCTGACAGCCAGTTGACATGTCCCAGGCTTCCCTTCCCCCTCTCATGTCCTTCACCAGTTATAACTATTATAATTTACTTCAGCAAGAAAGATTTCATTGCAACAAGAAGGTGAAATTAAACCTCCTGTTCAACAAAATGGTGTCTGAGGTATCATCTGAAGGAGATAAGACGTCCTCACTACTCTGTCTGATGCTTAGTAACCCCTTTTTGATGATGCTATGATTAGTTCATGTGTTACCAGTACTAGCAGTCACTTTCTTTCATGACTTATATACTGATCTGACTGTTTGGCTGGACAGGGTACCAATGAACTAAACAAGGAGTAGATCCAAACCTCCCTTTTTTCAAAGTAAATTTTTTGTTGTTTTACTATATATGAGGAAGAATTATTTTTAAAATAGATATAGGTATCATCATGTCTTGCCTTCATCTTCTTCACCTATCTAAATATTGTCCCTTCATTTGTTTTTCTTCCTAACCCAATACTTCAAATATTACTCAAATTTTGCTTGTTCCATAGCATCTGAAAAAATAAAGGTGGTTGAATTCTTG
The DNA here is from genome assembly GCA_026261815.1 of Monarcha castaneiventris obscurior. Classification (NCBI taxonomy): domain Eukaryota; kingdom Metazoa; phylum Chordata; class Aves; order Passeriformes; family Monarchidae; genus Monarcha; species Monarcha castaneiventris. The sequence continues at coordinate 5,325,377 of JAMPIT010000161.1, forward strand.
TTTGCTAGTGTCTAAGCAACTTGAGTTTCATTTTCTCTGATGATATCATGTCTGTGTTTCAGCTGAAAGTAGGACCTTTTTCATATCAATACACCGAACAATCTTTATGGTCTGTGTTAAAGATGAAATATAGAACAAGTAATGATTTTTTTTTACTTAATACACCTTAGGATAGGTTTGATTACAATGTCACAGTTGTTGATTGCAGTCATGAAATACGTGTTTTTTCTTTCCTCCCAAGGTGTCTGAAACGTGCAAATATGATACTCACTGATTCATTTCTCATGAGTAAAATATCTCTGTCCTGTTGTTCTTGGGTTTTTTGGATGTCAATTGTAGCTATTCTATTCTAGCTGCTTTGGGAAAAGTATAATATGAACTTGATAAGCAATAAATCTATCTTACCCCATTTCTGCATGACTTGCTTTTTCTATTCTCCCAAAATTAGGGATGAAAAAAACTGAAATGTCTCCAATGATTCTTCCTTTCTTTAATTTCTTTTTCCTTTGGTCTTCTGTCCTTTTGAAGTTTTAGGTAGCCAAGCTACTGGAAAGGATTTCTAATTGGTATTTTCTTTTGTACATTTATTGACAGACAATTCAAGATTTTTGAGGAAAAATATGTTTAATCAAGTTCTAAGTCTGTAAACTATGGACTTTTGAAAGGAGATGTAATTGAGAAAGATTTGGAGTGACTATTTTTGAGAAACTTTCCAAAGAAACACTTACAGCTTAGATTCATGGAAATACTCCTTTACTTGCTTAGCTGTCCTCATTTGACTAAAGCCTGTTCTGTTCATCAGTGATCTTGGTTATGGTTATACATTGTTGTGCCCTTGTATGAGGAGTCAGTTGGCTTCAGTATGTTGTGGAAAAACACAGTGTCCTCTAGGTTGCAGAAGGACAAAGGTTAAGCAGATCTGATTCTGGTATTTCCACAATATTTCCTTTACTTTCTTTTATCAGAATCAGCATATTTAAATAGAAAAAATGAAATTTTAAAGTGCTGTTGGCCAGAAAGTAAGATGTTACGGTTGAATTAATTTGTGAAACATTTAAATACATCTGTATGGAGGGCATAGGTACATTTATTTTACATGTATTTGTAGAATGCTTGAATTAAAGTACTGATCACATATTATATGACTATAGGGGGGAAGCTTTTATTCTTGCCAGCAGAACCCCATTGCTCAGCTGTTTGGGTTTTGTTCCAGAAATAGATTTTTTACTGGTATAATTTACAGGCCAGTAAAGCAAAGTGTTATTTTTAGTACTTATTTGTAACATCAAATATGCAGGAAAACTTCATAAGGTAATTCACATGAAGTGTTTGTGACCCTTATGAAAAGTAATTTCCACTTATGCAAATACATGAATAAGAGAGGTCCATGTTCTGTTCATGAAGGTTAGCCCATTGCATCAGGAGATAGAACCAATGCCAGTTCATTTAGTGGACTGTTCAAGCAGTGTGTGATCACAGATGAGTCTCATGATCACTGTGAGAAATTTCAGACTTTTTTTCTGGTATAATTTATATGCCTAGTATATAGCATATATGATAATGTGGTATAACATAAATACTTTTGGCATATTTGGATTGGCTGCATTAATCATACCACGTAGAGCTGTTAGTTATGAAGACTATTCAAATAAAGGCCAATAAAGTGTTTAAAAGCATCATGTTCTGCATGTTTCAGTTTGCAAAAATGTTTTAAAATATTTACACTATTTAATGTTTTTTGTCTCTGCGAAGCTGAGATTTGAGGCCTTTTCTGAACTGAAATAAAAATCATCACTAGGTATTAGTTGATATATTTTGACATATTTGAGATTTTGCTGTCTTGTCTATATTATCCTTATGCATGTCTTGCATTAATTAAATTGGAACTTGGGCTTTTTTTTCTTGAAAGACTTCATGTCTTGTGTCATCTAGATTTTCTTAAGTACATTTGTCAGAATACATTGGCCAACACATTCTCCAGTGAATTCTGTCTAGTCTAGACAGAAGATGAGAGAGAAAATACTTTTTACAGATTTCTATAAATAGACTGTGAAAGATTTTTCTGTGCTGTAAGATTAGATGTTTGATTTCATCATTGCAACACTAGGAGAGGGAAAGCATATGCATTGGGTATTGTACCTAATTTGTTTTTTTATTGTTTGCTAGAAATGATGTTTTCTTTGCTTTTTAGTTTAATACATATCTGTCAAAGCCTTACAGTTTTGGAATAAAAGAATGAAAGTTGTTTAGAAAATTGTTTTTATTTTGAACAGCTTGCATGGTCTGAAGCTCTTAATAGCTTAGTAGTGAGATTCAAAAAGCAAGCAGGACATTTAGTGGCTGGGGTAAGGACACAGTTCTCATCTTACAGCTTATTGTGCAAGAACTGCAGTGTGTGTCTTTGTGTCTGTATATTCTGTGTCTTTTCCTTATCTATAGTAGGCAAATGTTTATTTCTGTAGGTTGTAGCTCTAATAAAGCTGGGAAGGTGCAAACCATGGGGGTACATAACTAAAAAGATTGCCTCTTTTGTTTGTCAAAGTAAAATGTCTTGTAGCTTCTTCAGACTAGATAAAAGGTGGAAGTTTTTGGTGAAGATGGTGGTGAAGCAGTGGAAAAAGTTGTCCAGAGATGTGGTAGATGCCCCATCCCTGGAAGCATTCAAGGTCAGATTGAATGAGGCTGTGGCCATCCTGATCTAGTTGAAGATAGCCCTGATCATTGCAGGGAGATTGGACTAGATGGCCTTTAAGAGTCACTGCCAACCCAACCCATTCTATGATTCTTCATCCAAATTTCATAGTGATTTTAATAACTGTGCATAATACAACTGATCAAACGCTAGACTGTTGTGTTTGCATCTTAATCCATTACAGCTCATGCTTCTAACTTCTTTCAAGTCAAAGCACATCCCAGACATAGCCATTTGTCTCGAATAAATATATCAGATTATAGCTTCTCTCTACACAACTCTGTCAGATTTAGGAACGTTATTCACTTTTGCCCACCAAGACAGGATTTTCTTTTGTGCTCTCCAGCGGTCTCTCACTCTTCCCCCCCCCACCTAGTATTAGTCACTGGTGCTTGTGTCAGCTTCCCTTTTTGTTTACTCATCCATGCCATATTCCTCTCAGCCCTTCTTTGTCAGCGCTTGCCTCTTGTTTATCCTTCACTCTTGCTCTCATCTTCATCTCTCATCTTGCTCTCATCCCTAATTCCTTCCTTGCTAATGTATTGGGGACTATTTTTATTCTGTTCTTTCCTCACTTTTGGTTGCTGCTTAAGGAATTAGTCTTCTTTCAGGACTGTTGTATCTTCAGTCTCTGAAAGGAAGGGGGCAGCTTTGTTTTGCTCCTGGAAACTGAACTCTTGCACACAAGGTTTAAAGCCAGGGTGCCAGTGGCCTCCAGCAGCTTGATGCTCTTGTATGTGGGAGCAGTAGCTCTTTAAAGAGAGGAAATATTTCTGCTGGTGAAGTCAGGAAGGAACTGAGTAAAATCAGAAATCAAGTATCTTTTAATGGGCATTGAGACTTGCAAATATGCTCTTTCTGGGGAAACTGTTGAGGCCATCCTAGAAGTTTCACTGAAATTGTCAAACTCCAGCCATCTCCTAGCCCCTTAGCCCACCAAGCAGTAAGTGAGGCATGCCTCTTGTATTATCACATTACATTACTTGTGAGCACCAAGTATTGTGGTATGTAGGCTGCTGAACCATGAGACCGTTGTAGACAGAATTCCTGTGGTGGATGCTGGCATTCAAAATGGGGAAAACCAGGTAGAGATGCTCCCTGTAGAGTCCTGCCTGGCATTGTGTGGTTTTTTCATTTGCTGTGTCTCACTGTTCTACAGACAGCTGTTCTTAAAGACTAAAGGTTGGGAGGGTGTTTTGTAGAAATTCTGTAATTTGTTCCGACATAGATGAATAATAAAGTCGGTGGCAGCCTTACTATAAATCACTGGTCTAGGCATGTAATTCCTGAATTTTTTTGACTGTTCCTGTTACAGAAAAAAATGTGGTAGCTGATTTTTACTAATTAATATCATTACAGGATGGCATCACAAATGGAACATGTGCATTTTACAATGTAAATCTGTATGCAACTGTTATTCTTCTCTTGCCATTGACTAATGTTAAACTTAAGAAATTATGAAAACATTTTAATTGGTTCTTTACGAGAAGATAATTCGTTGCCTTTTAGTGAGGCAGTGAAGGGAACTTTTAAGGCTTCATTGTTTTGTGTAATTTTTATGGTTGTACTCCAAATCTGTCTGAGAATGAGTATTTTTGCAACCCTGTATTCTCTCCCTGCAAAAGATTCTCAGTTAAGATATTTTAAGGATAATTACTGTAAATGGATATTTGTCCTGAAGTTATCACTGTAGAATTGAAGATAAAAGTTGCTGTCAGAGTACAACTCTATGTGGCATCAGATAACAACGGTATATAAAGCTGCATTCTTCCAGAGGCTGTTGATAGACCAAATAAACAGGAAGTATCACTGGCAAAGTATGGGAAAAAACCAGTGATGAGCTCATAAATGCAAGTAGGCAGGCAGAACAGACTAATCCCACCACCCTTGGTCAGTCGCATAAGGATGCAGGATCTGTCAGTCAGGATCTGTCATTTCCAGTGATCCAGAGTTTTGAAAGCAGTGAGTTTGCCCTGAAAACTTCAAGCAAGCAAAGCAGGAAAAAGCAAATGGGAATCTTAATGTGTAGTTTTACCTGGATTTTGCTGAGTAAGAACTACTACTTGAAAAAAAATATTAAAAATTGACCAACTCAAAGAAAGATTTGAAAAGTCTTGGGTTTTGTCTGTAGCCACAGGCAGCAGTAACAAATAGAAACATTAAAAGTCATAACTGTCTCCCTGAAGAACAAATTTCTATCAGCAGAGGATGAGTTAACCTGTAGCACTGTCTGTTCCAGAAATGCTCTTTGTCAGAGGAGAGGCAAGACTGAAGGGGGTAGAGCATGAAGGGCAGAGGATTTAAGAGCCTACTGTGGTAGTTTGCAAGGGGAGTAGGACATATTTCTTCTCCCACATGGCCAATTCCAACAAAGTAGAAAATGTCCTCCATTGACAGAGTTTTTCTAACTTTCTGCCTTTTTTTCAGTCATTTGCTTTGTTTGTCTTGAGACTAAATAGATTGCAAGTCCTCAGATAGTGCGTACTATTGCATACAGTCCTGAAATTATCTATTTTTAATACATGATATCCATTGTCAAACCAGATTCACTGTTTTACTACCTGTGCAGAGGAAAAAAAAAAAAGATGCTGTTCTGGTTTTCAGGATATAACCTCAAGATCACATGATGTGTTGAGAATCTTGGCGCAGATGGTAAAATTCCAGAGTCTGAGCAGTTAAAATGAGAAATTTGCTGTTGTTTAGTAACTAGGGAAATCCTTAGCATTGGTACCAAAGAGTTAAAGTCTAGTCTTTTGTATCCAAAATCGTGATTTATTGCTGTTGAGATTGGGCCTTAGGAAATGAATGCAGTACTGTGATGTGGTGTGGAAGTCTGTACTTGGGCTGTTTCAGGATTAAGTCCAAACCACAGACCTGAAAAAAACAATGCTACTACAGTCAAATCTGGCTGAAGTTGTTTTCAGCATAACACAGAATAAGTGATGTGTTTGGCACAACAGAACAAGTGTCAGTCATATGGCTGGGCTCCATTCTGAGTGAAAATAGGAGCCATATCTTATGTGGTTTCCCCTTCACTAGTCCTTGAAAGCTGATTCCTTTAAATCTTCTTTTTTTTCATGACATTTCCTTTTCTTCTCTAGTTTCTTCCCTCTCCTAAAAAAAAAATTGAGAACCTCCAAGGAAAGCTCACTTCTGAGCTTAAATAGGCTCTTAAAACAAAAAGAAAAAAGCAAACCAAAATACAACCCAAAAAACAGATTAGGCAACAGCATAAAAAAATACTCTTCTTTTCCATCTTACATGAGGGTACAGTATACCATTTAGTGTCATAAGAGAGCATCAAGCTCTTAAAAACCTGCTAAGTATCAACCCACCAATGCCTGTTAATGTGGAAGAAAACTTATATAATTCTGGACATTCTAGTTACGTCTGCAATTTGCTTGTGTAAGTAGAACTGAACTAATTTGATTGATAATATCTTTGTACGGTTATTAGAAAGTAGAAAATCCTAAGGGAAGAAAAGCATTGATACATTTTCCTAGCCAAACCTGATCCGACTTGATTTTTTCATTGTGTCTAAAATTACGTTAATTTGTGATATTTGTTTCTTCCATAGCTTTCTCTGCAAGTTACATACCTGCATGCACGATGCACGCAAGTTAAGTCACAGACTGTGTTATACAGAAGCAAAGAATCATGTTTATAGCTCACTATAAGTCTCCCTACTTTTTATTAAGTTTTTGTTCCATGCAGGCCAATATGAGCTTGCTTTTTCATTTGTTACATTTAAATCCATGCAAAGCTTTCTCTGAGTCTTTCGTTTCCACTGAAAATTCTCCAGTAAGCGTAAATCTTTGTACTCCTCTCACACAGCTCTTTTTGTGGAGCATATGAGACTTCCTTTGAAAGGGAAGATTTCTCTAATGCTCAACTTCTCTTTGACCTTTTTGCCTGTGAATTTAATCATGTGGGGGACACTGAGCTATCATTTCAGTTTTATCTGCCGAGCTGCATTTAGAGCTAGCTGGAAAGACAATCATCATGTGCTTGTGTTCCTTCTACTTCTGACTAGAGATCTGTTTCCAGTATCCCTATGTCCACATCGAAGGACCCCCCTTCCATTTAAATTTTTAATACACACAATATTTTGGTATTTCTGAGTTGCAGGGTTATTGTGTCAGACAGATTTTTCAAGAGAAAACTTAGGAACATCTGACTTAAAAGTTGAAGAAGTTCTTGATGTGCATTCAGACGTAAGGACTATAACAGGAAGAAGGAACAGCTATGGTAGTTCATATGTTTGGATATGAACCTTGTTCTAACAGTGCTTAACCATTTCCCTTTATACTTCTGAAGAGTGTAGTTGGGGAGAAGGAGACTGAGTTGTTTTGATGGTATTCTGCATGTGAGGAAGTGTGCATGGAAGCAGAAGGAGGGAAAAATAAAGATGCAACTTTTCATGGAACAACATATTTAGATCAGTTAGTAAAAGCAGCACCTATAGACCTTTTGTATGATTCTTTTTACTCCATTTCTTCAAAAATAAAATTCACTGAAGAGGCAAAATGGACTAGAGCTTATTTAGGTTTCAAATGAGATGATGATGGAGAATGGAAAGATAAGTTGGATGTTCTCCTGACAAATGTTACTTAGAAGAACTGAGACCGGGAGTAAGGCAGCCTCATTTTACCTGAATATTGCCTGTGTTTCCTTTGCTAAAGAAAACAAATGGAACAAACCAGCTGTAAAGTCAGAGGATATTTTCTTTTGGGAAGTTATCCTTTTTCCCCGTCAAGACTTTCAGCTTTATTGTCAGCTGACTGCTGAGTTTGAGTATTGACAACAAGGAAAGGGCTGCTGGTGAATATGAAGCAGTGTTGAACTGTTGCTGAGAAGAGACTGTGTTGGATTTTTCCAACCACAATTGCTTTCTTTTAGGGGGAGGTTGAAGAGATGGCTGGAGAAAGATAATGAAGTGTCTTGCTATTTCTAATAAGAATAGCAACAAGTATCTTTGAGCAGATAACAGAACCAGCTTCCGAGCTTTCCTGCCTGATTTTTTTTTTTTATTCCTTGAAATTCTAGGTACTACAGAAGTGGCACAAAAGCCAGCACAGTTTCCAAGCTGATCTAGCATACATAATTGCCTAGAAGCAAGAATTGTCCCTTTGCAAGGTAGATATCAGAAGGAGTAAGAGTTATGCTTAAAACGAGTGCAATGGAGGGGAAATATATTTAGACTGATGGATTTAGAATATATATTTACAATATGAGGATACCCGTGGGTGGATGTTATCAAGACCTACCCATTTGCTACAGAACACTATTTGAGTGTGGTAGAAAAAGCTGTGGAAAATACAGTTGTAAGGAAATTACGTTAGCCTTCACGTGTTGGGATATTTTTTAAGTCTTCTGAGAAGAGAATTTATTCCAGTCTTGCCTTCGAACTTTTGAATTGATTGAGCCAACTATGAAATAACTCTTATATTGCATTTAATGTACTTTCAGATGTGATAAATTCCAGATATGATAAATTTCAGAGGGAGTCAGTCACTTGCAGACTAAGATTAAATGAGACACTTGAGAACATTAAATTGCCTTTTGGTAAGTGTGATACAATTGCTGCTCTACTGAGTTTAGCAATCATTTCTAGATCAGGGTAGTATAGTGTAAATGAGTAACTGTTTGCCTAAGAGGTTTCTAATGTTTTGCCTTATAAAGTGTGTATGGACAAAAAGAAAACTGAAAAAAGTAACCAGTATGTGTGTGTGTACGCATACGTTTCATTTTAAAGCACTCATAATTAATATTTTATTCCAGATCCATTAAATTATCCAAGCTTCTGAAATTACGTATATGGAAATATCTCAAGCACATTGAAGTATATAGCAGTGCAAAAAAAAAAAAAATCACATAGTGTCTTCTTGTTTTAGTAGTTGAAGTCAACAAAAGGTACTCTGTATTTACAATGATGTAATGTTACAATTTGGGTGCTGAGGCTACCAGACAAGACTAGACAAAGTGAATTTTAAAAATGCCATTGTAATTAAACTAGTCCCTTGATGCAGATCACTGATGGTGTTTTGGCCTTGCTCTTGACTTTTTAACACCAAGAGGAATTTCTAATGGCTGTGGTTAAGAGCTTTAAGCCTAGCTCTGCTAATGATCAGCTAACACCTGTTGTGGTGAAAACCTATTTTAGTTGAACAGTCCCAGGATTAGTTTTATAGACCAAAATAAACCCTTGTCATATAGTTGAGTGAATAGCTTTAGATTTTGGGAAAAGTATGCTAAATGTGTGGTCTAAACCTACTGGAATATATGGAATATTAAAGCAGTACTGGAGAATGGCGCTGTGCAAATGCTGATGTCTCAGCCAATGCGGGAAATTAAATCGTCTCCTCTGTCACTTTTTTACTTTCAGGATTTCTGCCTGTCTCTCTGGTTTACCTAACTGACTGTCAGACTACTTTTAAAATCATGGTAACTTGAAGAGGCCTTAAAAAAACCAGAGGTGATTACATGATTGACTCTGTAGCATGCTGTCGTGATGTAACAACTCATGGAGACACTGAAAGACCTAATAAACAAAAATACAGAACTTCTGCTAATGCACTCCATACAGGCTCAAGCATGGCTTTATTTTTTGTTTTGTTGTTACGGTGCAAAGGTCTTGGCATAATGCTCTGAAGGTGCCATGTAGAATTTATATTAGATGCTGTTAGGCAAGAAAGTATTTAAGACCTAACCAAGTAATAACACATTTTCCTCATGCAACCCTGAAAAAGAAACACTAACACAGGACTTGGAATAATGCCTTATAAATGAAAGTATAATGGGAATATAATTAATTTGAAGTGTATAATGCAAGTTGTCACGTTTGCAAAGAAAAAAGTGTAAATTATCCTTGCCTTGCTAGTTTTGCCCTCAGACTGTTAAATCAATTAGTAATCTGTAACTCCAAATACTTTGCATATTGTTGGTTTTTAAGTTATAGTTGTCAAAGTCATATGGAAAAAGATGCTTTTGTTTGCTACCTAAAATTTCTGTCCATTTCACAGAAAAAGGCAGAAATTTTGAAGACAGTTACTCATGTGTTGGTGTATATACACTTCTAATTTACAGGATTAATTGATAATATTTTGATTTTTTTTGGTCCAAAACTCTGTTAGAACGACTGGAAGTGTAGGACAGATATCCATGTTTAGTTAAAGTATGAAATTAAACAGATGTGTCAAGGCATATACAGCACAGGTTGTGATAGTTGTTAAAACATACCAACAGGGCCTTTAATGTTTGTTTGATACCTGAGCAATTCTTTTGACCTTTAGGAGGAAAGATGTAGTACAAAAGGAGTACAGTGCACACTGATGTGCATATTCCTTCCATTTAGATTTTTTTTTAAATAGAAAAAAAAGCCAACCACAAACCAATCTGCGAAGTCTGTTGGCTAGTCCATGCTAGGAACAAGATTTTCTGCATAAATTAGACTATCTTTTCTTCTCTCCCTTTCTGCTAGCCACTGAACATATCCATTCTCACAGTATTTACAGAAGCCTTGCATTCTTAAGGTATAAAAATATTACTGTCCTTGTTCATGTCCCGTATCTTGTTTGTGTTGCTCTCCAAGGACATAATTATGCCAAATAGGGTTAGAACTGGTCAGTTTAAAACAAGAAATCCTAACGCAATTTTTTTCTTATTGGGCCTTAGAAAATATGAAGGTGTTCATAGCTAATAAAATGAGGCTGGTGAATATAAAGCCTAATTGCTTGTGCCTAAAGCAATCCTAATGTTTCTAGAAATTGTTTATCTGAAGGTTTGCTGTCAAACAAATTAACAGATGCCCCAAATTTTTTTTTTCCACATTATTATGTTGTATCCAACTACTGACACATGCAATCAAATATTTCTTGTTCATAATACTTAGAAAGGTGAAGAATTTATAGGTGCTCAAATTGCCATCCTGTGTAGTGGTGCAGATTCCAAAATTATTATTTGGGAATGTTGTCTGCAATGCCAGTCATTATGGATGACAGAAGCTGAAAAGAGAGGATGGTTTGAAATAATTTGCTTCATCATCCTATTTGTTTGTACCCAAGTTAACCACTGTTGTTTGTTTAGAGCTATCCTGTACTCATGATGTTTTATACAAATCAGGGTCTGTGCTGTGGATTCCATGAGGAGAAGCAGTAAAGTCAGTAGGCTTGAATTCAATGTGTTGTGTTTTGTTGCTACCTCATACCTGCTGCTATTGTCTGTCAGATTATATTTGAATTTTAAACCTATAGTGAAGTCGTTGTGCGTTAAGGTGATACTCTCAGAGAAATGAAAAGTATTTTTATATATATATATATATTTTTTTTTTTTTTAATATATATATATTTAAGTATAAGAGAATGGAGTTGTTTCTGTGTTAACTTCAGATTGTTCAATTTCAATAAAATGATGATTTATGAAAACACTGGAGGAGCTCCCCTTTTAGTATGGCAAAAACAACCTCTCTGAAATAAGCCTTTGGGATGAATCAGATGGGTATTTACAGATACACATTCTAGTTTAAGGGTTCCATTTCGATGCAGTTACATAAAAATACATATAGAGGTTTACATACAATAATTATATATCATTGCACATAACAGGAAGGTCTTGGGGGCAGCATTGAACTAAGGATAGTGGTGTATCAAAGACAAAAAGCTTTTTATTATAATTATAAAAATATAATATATTATTATATTTTATTATAATAATAATTATATAATTATTTAATTATTATTAAATGTCCTGCAATTCTGAATGCATTTTTAGATTTATTGGAAATTTCATGTCTGAGTATAAAGAGCATATGTACTGTGATAATTGCAAAATAGAAACTCTTAATTTAAGTATTGATACAAGGAGATAATTCCTTTAGCTGGTCGCTGAGCAGTTTTTTGCATTAGAATATTTATATTCACCAGCAAAACAGAATTTTGCGCTTAAAAGCAATCCTTTGACAAATACATTAAATCAGCTTAAATATCAAATGCTACTTCTTGTCCAGTTAAATATGCCTATTTAGAGAACAGTGATGAGTTTTAGTTTTTTATTTATTTGAGGGTTTGTGTACATGAATAGTTATAGTTTCCTCTTAATTTGTGGTCACTGAAGGATTGGTAAGCTGTTGAGTGTTGTGATAAGAATAAAAACACTGCTAGGAGGAATTTAAGCTCTGTGAAACCTCAGTGTCATACTTTTCCTAGTGATGCTATATTATCAAATCTTCTTTTGATTCCTGTTTATTACAAAATCTTTGGGACGGCCATGTACAGCAGGATAGGTATGTATACTTGATTTGAACAAAGCTGCTTGATCTGTTTGAGCAAACAGGAAATTTTCACATGTTCCTACACTAAGCAGAAAAGCCAAAAGTGGTTGTACTGACTGGCTTGTTTTGTTGCCAAGCCATGGTTCTGCTGCTTAATTGCAGCAAGAAATTTAGTATTTTTCTTGCCCTCTTGATATTTGTGCTTTTCACTAAAACATAAAAAGTGCACTGGTATTGGAAACCACTTAGTCACAAATGTACTTTATTTTACCTTATAGGGTTCTAACAGAATTATTGTTTAAAGTTACAAATCCCATTTCAACCAGATGCTGCCAGTACTACTGCAAATCATCTGTGTTTGAGCTTGATTAGTAGAGGAGTTAATATTTTAAGGACTTTTCTCAAAATTTCTATTATTTTTGCGTCCCTCTGGACCTTGGATTGCCTTAATCTTTCTTAGGCAATTAAATATAGTTTCATAAAGTTCATATGGCTGCTTTTCAGGGCAGAGTTTTCTGTACATACTTTTTTCCATAAATGCAAGGAGTATATTTTATGAAATACTAGCCTGTTGAAAATACATAGATTTAATGTAAGGAAGTTTTTCCGCAATAATGTGGCATCTTTCAGGTTTGATTATTTTAAATTTTATTTCATTTTGCTTTTTTGGTCACCAGTTTAGTGCTAAGACAAATTTCCAAAAAATTTCCAGTGTAATAAGTGCCATTTGAACATGACTTTTTAGAAGAAAAGCTTGCATTACTTATACAGAAAGTCAGATTATTCGGATGAGAATAGCAAGTGGAAAACAAATCACATTCTCCCTAGTATCATACTGATTCTCTCCTCTTGTTCTTAGGACTGAATTCCACGGAAGTTTTTATGTCAATGAATTCTTTGCTGTGTACATAAAAACAAATTATGCACTTGTAAGTTAGCTTTTGATAATAAAGTCCTTCACCAGAGATTAACAGATATGTGTACAGGGCAAATGCACCTTTCCCTGTTCATGCCTCTGTCATACATCTCCAGCTGGTGGTTTTTTATGTACTCACCTGACTATTCTGCAGGATATAGAATGTGGAAAAGAAGCCGTGGTATTACCTCATTTTACAGAGGAGAATGGGTTATAAGGTTTCCATTTTGCCTTTGGATGTGTTGAAGAAATAAGGGTTTCATGTTAATTATCTGAATTAATTACTGAAAATCATCAGATAAAGATATACGTGGTTATATGAAGCAAGACTACTGATAAGTATACATGAAGTAATCCACATGAGTAATTTGAAAATCTTAAAAGTGTGGTTTTTTGGAAAAGCAAACAACAAAGCTCCTGAAGTATGTTAACTCAAATGGATAATATAAGGGAATTAAAAAGGAATATTTTTTTCATTTTTTTCTCTAAATCTCCCCCAGTGTTTTGTGCTTGTTTGTTTGTAACTTAAAATATGTTAGCAAATAACCTGAGCCAAATCTAAACTAAGGGTCATATCTTTGGAGGGATGACAGAGGAACAGAAAAATCCTCAGGGTGCCTCATGCCTGTGACTTCAGTTAAGTACTTTCACCACATCCTGGCAATTTGGCCAATAAGCAGAATATTTTTGATTCGCTGATGGACTGATGTGCAAATTCTTGGGAATTCCACAACTGGTTGAAATTAAAATTGCGCAGTTTGCAAGTCCACTTTCAGATGATAGCTCCATCACAGCAGTCACAGTACTTCGCTAGACTACTGATAGTTTATCAGTGAGCAAGCTTCAGGAGTAAAAGAATAGGCTTACTGCCTAGATTTATCATAAGGAAAAATAAGAAAACATTGAAATTATTTAGAGCTTCAGTTAACAAGAATCATCTTTACCTGTTCCAGGTTTTCTAGCATGTCTAATGAGCCTAAGTAAGGTCTTCCTGACTTTGATGTCGGGAAGAATTCCTACAGGAACTCCAACTTTTTAAAATAGTAGATGGAGAAAGGTAGAAGAGTTACTCTGACTAATCTATACCTTCTATAAGTCATGACCGACTGATACAATTCTTTCTCTCTTTCCCTGACAGAAAGCTGTAAGAGTGATCAGGGAGTGTTTCACACTTTGGTTAAATTCTGAATAATGAATTTGAATCATTCATTAATGGTACCTGATTTTTGGGTTTGACAGAAATCTGTGACTGGGTTTGATCTGGGTGTCATTACTACTGTGCACCTATCTGTCTCATAGTTCAGGTGTTACTTGGAATCATGGACTGGTTTGGGTTGATGGGGACCTTAAAGGCCATCCTGTTCCAACTGCCCAGCCATGGGCGAGGACCCCTTCCACTAGACCAGGTTGCTCAAAGTCTGTTCCAGCCTGGCCTTGAATACATCCAGGGACAGGGCATCAGTAACTTCCTTGAGCAATCTGGAATGGGTTGACTGGCGAAATTTTGTTCCAAGAACAAAATTTGCCTTTTGTTCTTACATAGTTATGGGGATACTGTAAGTGTTGTACAATAATGGACTACTTTGTTGAGACTTGAAGCATCATCTTGTTTCATTTGAATATCATATAAGGAAGATATATTGAATTAAATATTCTGGTTTGTATAGTACTTTGGTCATCTCCTTTTTTACGTGCTGATATGATGGGAGAGGATGATATTGTTTGTAGGAAAAAATGTGTGGAAGAATTGGAGAAATGAGTTTTCCCATGTGAAAATATTCTATTCTGTGCAGAAAATATTGCATAACCTTATTTCCTTTCATTTCTTCTCTTCTCACCCTGTTTAATATTCCTGTGTTTCTTTTCCTTTATTTTATTGTTCTTGCCCTAAAGTAAGAACAAAGATGACTTGTGAAGATTCTCAATAGTGGTTTTGTTTCAGAATTATTTTGTTAATTTTCTTAGATGCTTTTGATGCAGTATAATGAACTTTCAACTATGTTGGCAAAACCTGCATGATCTTGATTAAGTTTTTTTTTCCCCAGATGTTTTATTTTAACCCATAGTCCTATTAACAGAGTCTAGATTTAGCTTCAGGTGAAAATACAAAGCTTTGGATCTTATGAGAAAGTATTTATTATCTGGAATATTTGGACATTTTGGGTCTAAGATTAAAGCTTGCTTAATAGTTATGGTTACGTGTTCTGAAGCTGTTCTTTACAGCCTTCAAGTATAAACAATTGTGCCCTTTATGCATGTATTATTTTGTTTCTGTAGTGCTTTAAACATTATAATTAGGCAATGAAAAGGTGAGCATTTGAATTCTGGCACAGGGCTGTGAGCTCTGTACAAGTATAAAATTACATATGCTTCTTAAATAAAAACTAGGTCTGCTTCTCATTGTCTTGTGCAGTTGCAATGCTTTTTTTGTATCTGTAAAACTGTTGGAAATTTTAAATTTTTCTTCTGTAATTTTACAGCAGGTATGCCTTTCATTTTGTTTCATGAATACCTTTAAAATGCAGGGTCGTTATTCAAAATACGACTTGTCATTACTCCTGCAGAGGAGTGAAATGTAATTATCTCTGCTTGTCTTCCACCCTGTTTCTCTTTGGAATGCCTCCCTCCCTCCCTTTGTGACTTATACACAGCTCATGCAGCAATCACTGCTTAGGTGCTGGTGTGGGAGGTACACCCAGAGACAGAGGAGAGGCTCTCTGGGGCTGCCAGTTCTGCTGCAGAGCCAGGTGGTGTGGACACAGAAGGTTTGTGCTCTGCCCTCTTTGGGCCACTTGCTAAGGTGAACCAATGAGAGGACAAAGACTCTGCTGCTGGACAAGGGCAGTAATTGGACCTGAAAATATCTTTAGGAGCGTTATTAGCCACGGCTTTTAGTTTTCATTGTTCTTCTGCAAAATAAATACTAGTAACTACCACCAGGTAGCCCAGAAAAAAACCCCTTGAAGTAAAAAATTAAATAGTATGACAGAATACTAATAGTGGAGAAAATGGGGGAAAGCGTAACCTTTCCCACAAAATAAGCTTTTAAGGTAGTGTAAGAATTGTTCAAGTGCTTGCCCTAGCAGCTGCTTTAGGTGTTTGATTTAGCAGCTACCTGGTATGGCTGCTAAAAAATAAATTCGGACAGCAATGTCCTGTGCTAGGAGTGCCTTTCATGTGTTTGTCTTAAGACCAAACAAAAATAGATATTTGACTGAAGTTTGATGAAACAGGAGACATGAGCTCTCAGAACTAGGACATATATTAGTTAACAGATTTAGTGATTATAGATGGTAAAAGGGCACTTGAAAGTCTACGGAATAGAGGACGTTGTGATTGTGTTCCCTTAATTAATTCCAGGTCCTCAGAATGTAGAGGACAATATAGAAGCCTCTGGGTGCCTCTTAATCTAATTCTGAATAAAAGTCAGGAAAGAGTTGGTGCGCAGGTTCTTGGTCACAAAGGGTGGGATGAGTTGAAGTGTTTGGCTGTAAGTGCATTCACACTGCCTTCATTTATGTTTTCGTTTGCTGTTGCTTCTCTTCCTATTGTAGTTTTGTTTGGAGGAAAATTTTTTTTGATAGTTTCTTTCTGCTTCCTTTCCTTTGAAAACACTAGGGAAAACAAAAACAGATTACAACATGACAGAAACTTGTCAGACATTAAACACAAACCACAAGCAAAGTATGCTTTTTTTATGCTTTGGGAGATCTTCGGGAGGAAAGAATAAAACCACTGGGGCTTTTTCTCCAGTCTACAAATATCTATAGAGAAATATATTTTCTCAGAGAAGATGGATTGTGTTTGCAGTGTCAATAAAATTAGCAAGGAAGCTTTCCTGCTGTCTCACTTTTCAGAAATGGTATATTCTGTCTAAAACCACACTGGAAAGAGTCCAGGCAGTCTGTAAATTATTAAGAGATACCAAAATTGTTTTGGCTGCATGTCTTCTATTGGACTTTCCTGAAAATCAGTGGTTGGAGACTGGCACTAAGTTCCTGGCATCAGTGCAGCATGTTCCAAGTGATAACTTAAAATGATTTTAGGAAAGCTGCTTACATAGATTATTCCATATTCCCTATACATCTACTGAAGTGAAAATTCTTCCTGTTATTCTCAAGTCATAGCAAGTTCTAAATTAATTAATATTCCTCAGTCTTAGCAAATTCAATGTTTTTCATGTGGAAATGCTGTTAACATGGACATCAGAGCACCTTGCATATGAGAAGAGGCCAAGAGAGAACTGGATTTGTTCAGCCTTGAGAAGCAGGATCCCTGCTGCTGTCTACAACTACCCAGTATGCAGGTGTGGAGAAGGCTGAGCCAGTCAGCCCAGGATCAAATTCTTTGTTTTCATTTGGTTCTGAGTAGCCATTTTAATTTGTGCAGTTTGGTCTGTCCACCATATGGGTACATGTAAACATAGCACTGCATAGCTGAGAAGGAGAAGGTGGTTTTGAAGGCCACTTTTTATGTTGAAAATAGATTAAGATAATTTGTACAGCCCCCAGTTCATCAAATAAGTCCTACAACCACATGTTTGACTTTCAGACTAGGAAACAGCATTCATGCTTGAGACCACTGCTAAAAACTTTGTCTTCAGTGTCTTTAAAAGTGAAGTAATGACAAAATGTTCTTTTTCTCTGCAGTGTTTGCTCTCCCAGCCGAAGTTCTGGGCCATTCAGACATCAGCGTTACTCCTTCGGACCAAGCTGGAGAAAGGAAGCACTCGCAGAGTGGAACGGGCAATGAAGCAGACTCAGGTAAGGTTTCTGAGCTGCCTTGTTGTAATGTGTGTGTGTGTGTGTGTAGAATCAAATACAAATGGGCAGGAGTCAGGAGGTTCTGCAGCTCCTCCCTGCAAACTGTACAAGATAATTTTCTAATTTTGTCTCTAAATTAGATGTATAAACCACAAATCCTTCTGTATCTGCTAGTCCTGAGATAAGCTTATTACATATAAGTAGTGAATCATCTCTTTCAAAAACATGACAAGTTTTGGAAGATTGAAATTAAAATCTGTTTTTCTACCTCTGCTTTCTGACTTACAGTCTGAGAGATGTTCCTGAACATCAAGCTGCTACTGCTATCAAATTTTTTAATATTTTTTCTCAAGTAAATCATCTCTATTAAACACTGAAACTTGTAAGTAGTCATTGGTATTGTGAGAACAAGAAAACACATTTGTGAATAAAGCAGCAATTTCAATTTACCATTTTGATGTGACACTTGGTAATTAGTATTTTTATTGCAATTTTGAGGCAATGATTAAATAATCTCACTCTAGACAAAGAGAAGACTGTTTTTTCAAATACAAAAGAAGAAATGTTAAAATCCTGAAACACATCATCTAATAGGATTTCTTTTAAAAATAAATTTTTCAAAAGAAAGGTCTGTAGGCTACATCAAGATTCTTTTAGATTCTTTTTTACCTTCATATTACAGTTTTGTTAGCCCTTTGTCATCTTTGTACAGCTAAGTCTTATTGTCACACATGAACAGCAGGCATTTGTTTATGTCTGTCAGGCAGCAGTCCTGCTGGCTAAAACAGGCAGGAATGTAAAAAATTATCATTATGGTGCTATGTATTTAAATCCTGAAAAGCTGATATTTCATTTAAAATCATTATGACACATGGGTCTTTGAAGGAGTGCATCTTGGATGTGCTGCTGCATTTTTCTTTTGCTGATGAAGACGTGGAGTTGCTATAGTGGAATTTCCTGTAGTCATTAGGGGACTGTCAGGGAAGCCAGGATTCCAAATCTGGGAGATGTAGAATCTGACGGCACTTGGGAAGCGATCTCAGGATCCCTGATGCCCCAAGCCATAAAACAGTTGGAGTGCCTCCAACATTTTTGTCTAGCTTGATTAAACCTGAGTACTGGAAATTGTTACATTAGACAGTTTGACAGTCTCATGACAGAAGCCTTCATGAAGGGGTTCTCTTAGCAAGAACATTTATCTGACTTCTTGTGCTGCAACTGCAGTAATGCAAAGGGTTTGATTAGCATGGGCTGTGACATTTTGGGAGATGACCCCATAGTAGACATAGACTGTGGTTTTAAATATTGCCTTTCATCCTAGTATGTTTATGTTTTCTTTCATTAAGCTTTCTAGTTATTTGGGTATAATTGTATATTTGTGTTGATCTGATAGTAACAAGCTCAGTTTCCAAAAATAGTTAAAAGTTGTTTAATGATTTGTACGTCCTAAATTAATCAAATAACTTGAATAACTTTCCATTTAAGGTTTTCATTCCTGAGTTCCATCAGATCAGAATTTTTTTAATATCATTGTCTCTAAGAATTCTAAGAAGGAATCAGAAAACATACAATGAATTATGCTATTTTCATACATAGCACAAGTCATTTTTGATGTATCATTTTCATGAACATGCTGATGTATAATTTTCATTAAGATGCCAAAGAGTGAGTGAATTCTGCAGCTATTTATCAGTAGAAAATGGATTTCAAGCCCACAGAATTTTCATATGAATGGATTTAATAGGTCCTTGTTTTACAATTTTATTATTTACTAGTTCAGATTGCTGTAGAAAGATTAGTTATGGAAGATTAAGGGATGAGGTGTAAATGTGATTGCACTATCAATCTTTTTAAGGAATGACAAAAATTCTTGTAAAACAGCTTGAGTAAGACATGGTAAACTAAATCTTCTGCATTACTTTAGAGTAATTGGAAAAGTGTGTGAGCTGTTATAGGCTCTGACTTAGTGATGCTGGGACTCTCCTGTCTTACTCTACTGTAATTTTTCATCCTTTCCCTATTTCCACTCTCAGCTGCTTCTGTGCTGGCTCTGCAGATGATAAGCATCTTTTTAAATGAATATTGCTGAGTAGGCATATGCTGCTTTCCAGCCCTAAAGCAAACCCAGCTACACTGTTGGTTTGACCAAGAAACTATTTTTCAACTGCCCTTTTTTTGTAGGACTTGCTATGTCTGTTTACGTTATTTTAATTACTTGAAAATATTTGTAGCTCTTTTTGAAATGAGGGCATATTGGTTAAATTTAACTGCCAGACTCCAAATATTAAATATATCCCTACTTTATGCCAAACATGTTTTATAAATTTTTTTAAGTCTTTTTTTTTCCTAGTTTGAAAGCTTCAGGAGGAATTGGAATGATCATTTTCAAACCTTTTTCTGATTATTTTAAAAATCTGAACCACAGATAATGTAGACTTTGGAACAATTATTTAAATTATCATTCTGGGTACTGTGGAATGTACTTTAGCTAGTAGCTAACTGCAAGTAAGGAGGAGATACTTTTTTCATTAACTTATTCTGGATGCTGTGGACATTGTCTCTGTCCAGTTTTTGCTTAAATGAGGTTTGGATCTGCAAAACTAAGGTTAAAGATTTCTAAAGCCAGTACTTTTTTCAACCATTTTTCTAAGAAAAGGAAACAGTGTTTGAAAGCTAAACCGGTTATTTTACATTCCTCTAGAATATTTAGTCATAACCAGTGTAATGTATAGAGAAGTGCAGATCAAGGTACTGCCAACTAAAATGTGTCTCTGGGTACAATATGATATTTTTAAGGTTGTGTGATTGTTTTTCTTCCGTTTGGTTGAAGGTCAAGGAGGGTGAGAAATACTAGGGTGGAAAGAAAAGTGGGAGGGAGAAAACAGGAACAAATGGGGGTAGGTTTTTGATAAATCATTTTCCTCATAACCAGAAACCTGCTATTTCTCCTTCAGTTTGGGGATCTTCACCTACCTTTTATAGTAAGAAAGTAATTCAGAAGCTATTAATAGTGGAAAATGGGTTGGACTAAGCTGTTAAGCCACAAATTACTACTGAAAGTGCAGTTAGAGCTCAAGTAACAGGATGGGAGAGAACAAAAGGAATTTTGAGTGGTCTAGGAGCTATAAAAAATGAGAAAAGTGAGGGGTGATCTAAGAAAAAACCCGAAAGAATAAAAAAAACCACCCACAACCAAACACACCAGTTCAAAACACAGAGTATCATCCCACTGTAGTTTCTTGATATATGAAAGAAGTTTACTCTTCCATTTCAGTGGATTTGAAAATATTTTTAAAAATGAGGCAAAAGTAATTCAAATGCCATCCTTTGCACAAAAGATGGGGTAGAAACAAGACCATCATTTACTGCTGTGTAATGCCAGCAGTGAAAGATGTGAAGCTGCCATGTGCCTGGTACTCTGGCAGCCTGCTCGGGTTTATCCTACCTGGGATACCCTGGGTGTATTCTACCCTACCCTGGGTGGTTACACTGGCTACCTCTGCATTTGCAGCTTTTAGCAGCTTGTTATGGGCCCCTTTTCTGGCTGTGTTTTCTGCTGCTCGTTACACCTGGTGACAGCATGCCTGCAAGCTGATGCCTTGGCTTTCCTAGCACGTCGTACAGCATGTGCACTATTTCATACGGTTCCCTCTTGCTTGCTTTTCTTGGCAGTAAAGGAATTTGCCTGTTGGGGCAGAGAAATGTGTCTTGAAAAGGGTGTTTTAATAAGACTTCAGGAGAGCTGGGAGCAGACTAGCAATATTATAGGCTAATCATTATGCCTAAGATTGAAAGGTCACATGAGATCTTGTTTTATATCCTTAGTCATACACAGATGTATGTGGTTGGGAATTCTGTCAACTGCCCTTTAATTTGCACTTAAATAATACTTCAGAGTGTCATTTACTCTCTAATGTTTTTCTGTGTGTATGGAAAAGGGAAATAATTTTTTTTTGTTTAAATTGTTCTTACTATAGAAACAGGCTAGTTGGTTTTCAGTTCTTTCAAATCTGAAAAAAAATTATGTATGTCTGTAGAAAGTAAAGACTGATAGAGATCTATCAGAGTTGGTGTCTTGAGCTCTCTAGCTTGAACACAGGTTTGCTGGTTTTTTATTTTCACATTGATGGCCTTTGAATGGTTATGCAAGAAAGTTATGCCATTTATCATCGAAATATATAGTTTTTATTTTCAAAACTAAAAAGTCACTTCCTTGCCAAATTGCTTGCTCTGCTTTTCTTTACTTGGTGGTTGTTCTACCTTGGACAAATTCAGCATTTAAGAGTTCAAAAAGGAGAGGGGAGCAGTCTTCCTCCCAAAAGGCTCATCTTGAGAGGTTTGAGGTGAACAGATTTTTCCCTGTTCTTTTGCTTCTCAAGTCATATATCTTTCTGATCAGACCTCTCAAACCACAGTCGGAGCAATGGAGAGAGACATGTAGCATAACCAAGGGAATGACAGCACCTGTCTGTTCAGCAAAACTATTAGATCCCTGTACTAGGAGTTCCTGTTTCTGTTCTTTAACCCCTTCTTGTACCCTAGGAGTACATTAAATAAGATTTTAATAGTTGCTTTTAGTTGTGGATGGAATGGGGCAGGGGAGGAAGGAGGAGAAAAACTGTAATAAATTTGTTTCACATGAAGTTGAAAGTTCTAGTGGAAAGTTACTGGGAACTGAGATATACTGGAGAACTGAGGGAGATATAAATCACTTCCTTCAGGAGGGTAATAAGTGGATGACAGCCCTCTTCTGTCCTGTGGAGATCCTGCACTGATATCCCAGTAGCTCTTAATGAATATGAATTGTATTTATTATTAGAACATGTGTTCCAAAAAGTGTTTAAAAAGATGAGAAAAGCCAGGTATCTTATAAAACCATTCCTTGCTGAATTCTGTACAAGATCACAAGGTCTCCAGAACACTAGAAATAAACCTTATTACTTCAGAAAGCAATCTCAGAAGAGAGTGACCTCTTGGTGATAGTTATGGTTTCAGTCTCAAGGCACACATTTCCAGAACATACTTCATTTTGCTTAAGCAGATGACAGATTTGACAGAAGATGTTACATGACACAACTGAGTCTGGGGATACAGCAAACTCGTTAGCACACTTGAAAATAATTAATGTGGTGGTGCTTGACTGCTTCTGTTTTTCTTCCTCTATGCAATTATGGGTTGGAAGGGACAGGGAGGAGGGGGAGTCAGAGATCCAGTGTTCCAAGAGTTATTCAGGAGTAACTGAAGGGGTTTTGTACCACTAACACGAAAGAGAATATTGAGTAGTTTCATTTTCCAGGTAATGATTTCTGGCCAGAAGTTTTCTACTGCATTCTTGGTTTTGGCAGTTTGGATCAGTGCTATCAGCTAGTATGGGGAAAAGAATGAAACCATTCTTCCTGTGCTAAAGTTTCTTCATATTTTCTCAACTACTTTTGAAGTACAAACCCTTTTGCTCATTTGACGATTATGTTCAACACCTGAGCTGTTCCACTTCTAGTGCCGATGCACTTTCTAAAAGAAGCCAAAAATACAAAGCCTCCATTTTTTTCCAAATGTTTCCCATTGAGCCTTAGTTCTGAAGACTTTTCTCCCTTCAAACTGTCTTCACTTAGTATTATGACATTTTGGAAGCTGATGATAGGAGAATCCTTAAACCATATTGAACAGTAACACTACACTTTTTTATAGAAAAAGTGAAGACAGGAAGTTACAAAGACAAATATGAGTACCAGGACACAACGTTCACATCATTCTGCCTAAGCTTTGCTCTGGAAGGCATAAACATTATAAGCTCCACTTCAACAAACTAAACAATTAAAATAATTAGTTCCACAGGGCGCATGGCGTGAAGGAGACACTATTCCTATCTATTGCTAAATTGAATAGATGAAGACATACAGCTGTTGCTAAATTTGAACAGATGAATCTTTACAGCTTTATGTCATAAGTATCATTACAGATCTGGAGATAGGTATCTCAAGGTGAGCTAACAAATCATATTTTGAAATAGCCCTGTACTGACAGACAGTCACACTAGCCAGCACATATGCCAGGTACTACAAACCAGACTCTTCTTATCTCAAGGCAGTTGTCTGCTTCTCCTATATTGTAATTCAGCTTGAATTTAATGGTGATAGTCGTTCTTCTTATTTTTTTCTCCATTCTTGTCCTTATTTTCCCCTTTAGTGAAAAACAGAGAGCAGAGCTGATGCAAGAGGTCTTTGGATCTATTTTTCAGCACTGGCTGCTGTTGTGTCTTCCCCCAGAGCAAACTGATTTGGGAAATATAAAAGCAGTGTAACCACAACAGCTTGGAACTTACCACAGGCGTACTATTTTGAAGCATATGCAGTTCCTCTGTGGGTTTTGCACCCTCTTCAAAGTATTTTATACCTGCTGCTGATCAGTGGCAGTACAACGCTAGGTAGCTGCTACAAGTTACACATACAAGCTGCAGAGTTGTCCCCCATGAGGGTGTCCCCTCACCTATGAATCCATGAAACACGTGGCTGCTTGTTTCGGGGCAGATGGATACAGCTATATTGACCTGTGACAACAATGTCATGTCACCTGATAGGGAGGGAAGGGGGAACCTTCAATGCAGATCTCTTTGAGAGAAGGACTGCAATTACTTCTCCTGTTCATGACTGATACAAAGACAGTTTAAAGCTGAAGTCAGCCAGATATATTTGGCATTGGAAACTGCAGAGTAAGAAGGATTATGATACTGCACTGCAGGCAAAAACCTGCAATACCAAAAAAAGGGGAAAGATGCATGTCTGAAAATGGGGATGTTCTTTCCCCAGAGGCCAAATAGTCTAGCCTGTATCTGGACTAATTTTTAATGTAGTGCTATTATGTTGGATGATACCGGTATTCTTGCTTTTGCAACAGAAAGTGAGTGGTCTGGTTTTAAATCCACCCTTCATCAAGTAAACTTGTAAATCTGGCTTCTTCTACACACTTTAGGGGAAGTTCTGCTTACATCTTTTGATAAATCATAAAAGTCAATATAGTCAACAGGTGAAACAGCTTTTTCTTTGAAAACAAAAACATTTAAGAAGGTACACTTGCTTGATAAACATAATACAATAATTATAAAATTCTATTTCATGTAAGTAACATACATAAAAAATAAGTGTATATGGCTTAAAGAAGATAAAATATACCTAGTACTTTTCTGAAGATTTTGTGCTCTCTAAGTGGAGGGTTAAGTCATTAACATTGAAGCCCATATCCTAAGCACTGGCACTCAGTAACTTTGGGTTCAATATTTGTCCAGAAAAAACGGTAAGCTCATCATTTTGAAAGTCAGAAATGCTGTTGGAGACCTCATGTGTTTTGCTATGCTTCTTTAGGTGGTAGTGTTTGACTACAGCAGAACATTTCAAATGGCAGCTGTATCAGGATGCTCTAAAGTGCCTGGTGTGCTGCTTGGCTCTCTGTTTCAAACAAAAAGGAAATCTTACATCAGATGGTCATGAATCCAGTTATCTTCTACTCATGACCTTGACCCCTTTTGTGCTAATTTTGATATCAAAATGCTTTGTGTTTCATTTGGGATTGTTCGACTCATTTCCTCTTACGTGCTTTTCTTCCCCACCCACTGCAAGAGCCCTATTACAAAGAAATTTAAGCTTTTTTTAGTAAAATGACTGTGAACAACCAAAGTGAGTATTGTTTCTTGGCTGGCTAGTATTGTTTTCAAAGTGAAACACACATTGGCAGGACCTGATACGGACATGCACATTAAGAATCTACTATGTGACTCACTTTAGAAAAAATACCAATGTGCACAGTTCCAGCACGCTAATCAACTCCTGCCCCAGCATCCTTCCTTAAAACTATCAACATCATCTTGCATCTTAAAAGTTCACCTTGAGTTAGGCAAAAACTGAGTATTGTTGGTCATCTAGTGCCTGAAGTTCTGTATAGAAGCCTTACAAATTTTTTGCCTTCTCTCTTTCCTGCCATCAAAGTGATTGTATAGGTGAAAGAGGAGCATAAGATTCAAGAGGTAGTCTCTTCCTCAATAATTTTTAAATTCAAAGTAATTGGGATGTGAGTAACTTTGGATGTTGATCTTGCTTAAACATGTAGGGGATATTTAGGGAATAAGTTTAAAATGAAGAAATAATTTGTTTGCCTGGAGACAAGGTAGTAATGGGTGGGAAAGAGTGAATTACCAGAATATCATAAAGAAAAAGGATTGGGAAATGTGGTATAGGCAGTAGTTTTCCAGTCTTCCACCATATAAAATAGAAAAATTAAACAACTTTAACTGGTATACCAAAGAATCAGACTGAAAAACTTCTTAGATAAAAGGTCTACTAGAGATAGACAGTTAAACAAGTGTAACTTTTCTAAATGCTTACTTTTGGAAAGAAGATTAACAAGAAGTGATAAATGATTTTTTTCTTATAGACTAGGAAGTGTAGAATAATTATTTAAAACTGGTAATTTAGCTGAATTGTTAAATGTTGAATGCTTAAAAATGTTAATATATTTATACATTCAATATCTCTATTGATGATGCAGTCATTACCTGTAGGACAGCAAAGTTTAAAGTCCAAGTGATAACACTGTTATAACTAGAGTAAGGAAACCTGATATATTCAATTAATGTTTATATATTTCATTACAAAATATTCTAAACTACAGTTACAATCAGTAATCGCAGCTAATATACCAGCAGGACATGTTTTGATGCTGAGGTTAAAGGACAATAGTATGCATGATCTGGTAAAAATCACTGACGAAGTATCTGGAATTGAGAGTGTGTTGAAAGAGCAGACCAGCCTTCAGTAGCTGCCAGGCAGGTGCAAAGGTGTTTTTTCTTTCATAGCTTGATTTATTCAGAACTGAGAAACTCCTTGGGAGCTGATAGGACAAAAAGGCATGTTTTTTGTGTATGCCCTATAAAATTGGGATTAAACCCCTAAGATACATTAATTTTAATGTGTAATCAGAACCTAAGATATCTATAACAAAAGGGAAAATTGTAAATGCAAAACTCACTTTGATAGTTGTCTTTTTGTTACAAGGCCTGTAATTTTGTTTCATTTGTACATTGTACATTTGCTTTATTTGCTAATCACACTCCCATTTCCAGCTAAAAAAAGTCTTAAAACAGTGGCAAGTTAACTTCTTTATTTAGGACATGAGAAATGCCATTCATCGTACTCTAACATTTAAACTTTAAAATAGGAGACAGGAATTCTATGCTAAAGATAGAGTTGTCTTAAACATGTTTACATTGAATCCCTCTGGATTAAAAAAAAATTAGAAATAAGGCTGTGTATAATTTAAGGGCAGTTGGATTCTCATTGCTGATGAAAATTCATCCTTCTTTTAAAGGAAGAGAAGATGGGAATTAAAAAAAAAAAAAAAAAAAAAACAACAACAGAACCCAGATAAATGAAACAAACAAAACCCCACCAAAATTATTTGCTGACCAAAATTGTATTGAAGTTTATTAATTCAAAATGCATACATTTGTAATAGTTCTCTCTGGCTTAATCATTCATCACCTTCAATGACACAAATCTATATCTATATTTTGTTTGATTAGAGTGGTAGTGTATTAAAAATATGGAAGCTACTGCATGAAATGGCTTTTTAAAAACCAAATTAAGACAATGTGAATTTTGCATTGTTTCCAGTTTTTAATAATTTTCCAGAACAATAAAAATATATGCAGCAAAAGTATAAAATGCCCTCATGATAGTTTGCAGTTACAATTCAGTAATGGTAATCAGCATATTACAGGAAAGAAGTTAAATCAGTTAAATAAAACAAAGCAGTTCTCTTTGTCCTCTCTGTTTTCTCTGCGGAATCTTGCCATGCAAAGCCTTCAAAATACATGAGTTTTTCAATACAATAAAAGGTACTAAGTGCATTGGTTATTGTAGTTCCAGAAGTTCCAGGACCATGGTGAACTGTACTGAAAAACAGGATGAATGCAGTCTTTAATTCAGGATCATGCATGTAGTAGATAGCGCCTTCTTCTTTAATGAAATGAAGGGAAGATGTACAAAAACAGTTGCTGGGAAATAGCACAATAACAATGAGACAAATGTTATTGATACAAGTCTTTGTGTATTTTAATATTTTGAAAGTGATTCAGCATTGTTCTGAAAAATTCTTTCATTAGAAGGTATTTTAGTGCTTCTTTACCCATTGCAGGAAATGAGACTGGAGACTGCTTTTAGTTTAAAAAGTATTGAAAGTGAATGAATGTAGAAATACTGGTTCTCTAATATTTGCAAAAGTTGGAGTAGGTGATAAGTCAGAGCCAACTTAGTGAGTGGCAATAACTAGTGGTTCTTGGTCTTGCCCATATATATTCACTCAGTAAAGAAGGAATGAATGGTCTGTCAGTAGGGCTTTTCTTTTCTCCAGATACAAAAAAAAATATTTTACTTCCTCGGGTCACAATACAAGCTGTGATTTTAAGGGAAGCCAATGCATTTATTGCCAAAGGAGATTTTCAGTGGGAAATCTGACAAAAACTGAAAAGAATTACTCTCAGGTGTTCAGGGGCAAGAAAGTGTTTGTAGAGCCAAACAAGGGTAGAGTTTCAGCACAGTGCATCGGAAACATTTTACTTTTATTATACAGGTCAGCACCAAGGATAATCAAGGAGAATTCTTTAGAAAATTTGTTTCTTGTACACCATTAAGAGTAAGATGTCAGCAGATCAGTTTCTGCAGCAAAAGTATGAAGTATAAGTTGTTGAGACTCGTAATCTTTGACCTAGAGAATATGAATTCACAGAAAGTGGGATGAAGGGATTTGTAAAAAAGGCCATTAAACTGGTGACAAATCCCTGTGAGATAACTACAGAAATAGTGATGGAAAATAATGCTTGAGGAAAAGATAAATTAGAAAAGAATGGACTATTGTGTAATTAACAAGGGGAAATGTTGTTTTTCTGGTTTTAGATTAAATGATTGTATCATTTACAAAAATAAGAACTAGTTTCACGTGAAATGAAAATGTTGATGCATTTAAATTAAATGTGGTGGAGTAGTGGAGAATGCTTTTTCTGATACATCTTTCTGCTGAAAGAATTTCCATCATGCTGAGGGCTTCACTTTCCAGTAAGTTACAAGGAGGGTTGGATTGTTAAAAAAACCTATTTAATATGGTGACTGCTATGGTTTCTAAATTTTTGGAGATAGAAAATTTGGAGAATCTAGTATGTGAAGAATCAATTGATTGGAAACTATTATACTAGAGACAAACTTCGCAGTGTGTGTGCTAGATGTAGCTTCTAACCAGAGAACTGATTTTTCTGGCCAGTTCAACTCATTTAGTTCCTCTTACAGTTTTAGTTATGAATTGAGGAATGTATTCTGGACTTTCCAAACTGATACAAGGACCACTGATTCAAATAATCACTCAGACTGGCATATGGAGAGATTTATAATCACAGAATCACAGACTATACTGAGTTGGAAGGGACCCACAAGGATCTTCAAGTCCCATTCCTGGCCCTGCACAGGACCATCCCCAAGAGTCACGCCATGTGCCTGAGATCATTGTCCAAATGCTTCTTGAACTCTGCCAGGCTTGGTGCTGAGATCACTTGCCTGGGGAGCCCAGTCTGGTGTCCAGCCACCCTCTGGGTGTGATAAGATAATGATTCTTTTCAATATTTCCATTTACTTTTGCAATTACCCAGTTTCTTCACAGTATTGCTGTCTTGTCTGAATGTTGTAAATGATAGCACTGTGATTTTGTGATAAGACCTGGGCATTTTGACAGATGTGGAAATGTGTTTGTAAGCAATAGGAACTTCCTTGCCAGAACTAGATTTTGAAATGGCATAAATACTATTGTTTGTAGCTGTTATGCATATTGCCGTGCTATACCTGCCCATTTTTCCAGATACAGATCTGTGAAAACATTGAAGTTGCCTAGAAATAGAAACACATAGTAAATGATTCTACCACAGAACACTTCTGGGTTTTTTTTCTGTTTTCCCCTGTGTGAAATGCACGCAAGCCAAGGCCATTAATGTGGCAGGTTCAGACACTTAAAAGGTCGAAAATGCCAAATTGTAGTGTGATCTTTAATTATTTCGGGAGCTCCCAAGCTGCACCTTGCCATTTTCTCTGGTCTTCCCTCTGGCTCTCCAGTAATGGTGCAGGCTGAGGGTTGAATGAATGGCCAGAAGCCCAGCAGACTCCTGGGCTTATGTTCTTCTCTCCCCTGGAAAAAAATGGTAGCAGGAAGTAGGTGATGGCAGCTGCTGGTGGAAGAGTTAATTTGTCCTTCAGTACTCTCCCTATGGCTCAGGTTAGAGTATCTCAAGTAAAACAGGGGTAGCTTCAAAGCAAAGTGCATCTGTTCCTTTGGCAGCAATGTGCTACCCCCTTCTGCAGGTCTGCAAGTAAATTGCCTCCAGTGCAGGAGTGGTACCATTAGAACTTGCAGCTGATGGTCCTCAGTTAAGTAATTGAAGGCTGTTAACAGATCAAAGGATGTACATGTTACACTGGCTGTCCCTTGGTTTCTACAGTCCATGGTTTTGTCGGGCACAGTTTTTAGTACAGTTGCTCTTCTGTGTAGTAGCAGAAGATTCTTTGTTGTCCAGTCTCTATCCATCAACCAGCTTGCTGTGAGTGACCAGGACAGACCATAAAACTTCATCCAGCTGACTGAAAATTTTTGGTTTGGTCTAGTTTCTTTGATTGGTTGTGTGCCAAACAGGTTATATAGTTGTGGAAAGAACTGTGATGTTGTGGATTCTTCTATTTGAATATGTCATACAATCAGGCATGGAACATTTAATGCATTCAGAGTGTTTTCATTTTCACTGGAAGTTGAACTGATTTCAAACCAGTTGTTACTGAAGATGTTTATTTTTCCTCTTTGGTGAGTAGATCAATCACTAACACAGAGTGATAGGGGGTTTGTTTGTTTTTCCCTGATGTACAGAGAGCTTTCCAGGAACATGTGAAGAACTGGATTGGATGTCTTTCATGAAAATACATATATTGAAAACAGATTTCTTTACATGTGACTGCTTTCTTTGGGATAGCTAAAGTTTAAACGCTTTGCCCGTGTGTCATATTTCTAATGTACTTACCATCATACCCTGTATGGTTGCTGGGTCAGCCTCAGCTACTGGAAGAATGTTTATTTCCTGCCAAGTAATTTTTCAACAGAAGCTACTGGGTATCAGTCAAGGTTTCACTGTATAGGGAAGCTATTCTTAGGAAAAATTTCTTTTTTTCTTGTAAGAAGGGAAAACAAGGGGTGTCCCGAGATATTATCTGAGAAATTCTGGCTCGATTCAGAACAAAAGAGACTGAACTTGTCTATCTTTTCCCTTAATACACCTGTCTCCTTCACCAAATAAGTAAAGATGTTCTTGAAGTTTTGAAATAAATGAAAACACTTGAAAAAACAGATAACTGCGAAAGAGCACTTGGCGGGTGAAAAAAACCCATGATAAATTGACTATTTCTATTACAGAAAAAAGAGCTTCTGGCAATTAAAGCAGCAGAATTTATATGATTTCAGGTTATGGGTATCTAGATAAGACTAGACATTATTATCTTTTCTTCTTTCCAGGTATCTTAGCAACATGAAAGAATTTACGCTTGGTGCAACTGCACCAAAAACAAATGCACATGCACCAAAACAGTTACATGAACACACTGCATTTTGTTTTGTGCTGTGTTTTTTCCTTTGATATTTCTATTTGTGTAACAGAATACCATGCAGTCTCTGCCTTAGGTAGGAGGAAGCTATAAATGCTTGCATGCTTGCAATTAGTAACAAGGCCTTAAGAACTTTTCCTCTGAAATTCTTTTTTTTATTTTAAGTATTTGTTGTTTTGGAAATGACCATCTAATTCCTAAGTTCTAAAATTTTTTTGGCCATATATAAATGTTTATTTTGGATATTTGTTTCTAGTATGTTTACTTATGTTTTATATTAAGGCTCGAGTGAGGCTTTTTTCTGCTATTTACAGACACTGACTTTTTTTTAAATTGCTTCTGTATAAATACATTATTGCACGATTTACTATAAGCGAAATGCAAATATCTGCTGTATGGTAGGTAAACTCAAGTCTACCAGCAATAGAAAAGTAGAGGATATTTTTGATAGATTATTCTTTGTGAGCAGGGTGTTCCGGTTGGAATACAGGATAGTTCAAATGGGTCATGTTATGTAAGTTTATGGTTATACCCAAAACAACAATTATATACTGCATAGACAAATTATTAAATTAAAGGGTTTAAATTGACTATCCCCTTCCTTTCTTGGCTTTTCTGAGGAAGAACTGCATCTCTCAAAGAATATATCTGTTATTTATATGACAGAACACAAATGTTTTATGTAACTAACTCTCTATAACAATTTATTGTAATGCCTGATGGTGGTAGGGAGGAAAGATTGCACCAAAACAGAGGTTTCTGGTGCAAGAACAGATCTTTATTAAAGGCTACAAGCAAGTTCCTCCTTTGCCACAAAATTGACACAAGCTTTGTTTTAAAAAAAAGTTTATTTGCTTATGCTTTTAAAGGGAATAAAAACCTTAAATGCATCAAACTTGAATCATGTTAGGAAATTCTCTAGGTGTAATCTATCTTGGAGAGAATACTGCATTATCCTCAGGTTGATGTCAAGTGCTGACAGTGAAATCAACCCTGTATGCAGATGCCCCAGAGAAAGCTGTCCTGAAAAAGCCTCTATTGGCAGTCCTCTCAGCCTAGAAACTTTAAGCTTTTAAGTATTTGGTGAGGAATTGTTGGTGCCAAGGAGTTTCTTTAACTGTTTAGTGGGGAGAAGGAAAAAGGAAATGGCAAAGAAGAATCCATGTTCCTTATTCATACTCAGTGCTATTGGTACTTATACCCTTGAGAGCTGGAGCATGTTAACTGAAGAATCCATCAAAATAAGCTACTTTTCTTGGTCTTAAAATCAAGAAGCAAACACGGTTAGAAGGGAGAAAGGGATTTTACCTTGGTATTTATTTTAATTTTATTTTAGGTGCACTACATCCAGGTGGAATGCACCTTGATGCACACCGCAAAAATTCCCCCCCAAAAAGATCTGGTATAACATTATAGGTTTTACTAATTAGCATATCTATCATAAATTCCCCCATGAGAGGCTAGAATGAGCCCCCTTCCTCAAGGAACCTTCCCCTGGATGGTTCTATCTTAGTTTACAAAATGTGTTCTGGAGAGGACCTTGGGGCCTGGGGAGACTTGATCCCTAACTACAGAACCTCTGAAATGTTTAGTCTCTTAGCTTAACAGACAAGTCCAAGAATATAGGCAAAAAGCACTAAGAATACAGAAGTTGTAAAAAGGCATAACATGTGTATGAAATAAAAGGCAAAAAATCATCATGGCATCACTAGAACATTACTGTGGGATGGATAGTGCTGAATCCAGTACCAGAAGACCACTTGTTTTTACAGACCAAAGAGATTTCTTCATTTAGTCTATGGTGGGAGGGAAAAATAAGTGAAGTATTAGTTGGGGAATTAGTCTGCTGTTTAAAAAGGGATTACTCTAATTTGAGAGAACATGCTTAGAAAATTTTTGTTTTCATTTCGGTTAAAGGAAAACAGCGTTTTTCCTTCCGCATTTAAAGCTGCTAGAAATTAGGACCATTTTCAATTTGTGGGCCCAGGAATAACCTGGGTCAGTGAACCCTGTGTTTTCTTTTAGTGTAGTGACTACATACTATCAAGAATGATTTTACCAAATCATTGAGCAGAGTAGTTAAAATACTGCTTTCAATGCAAATAGACTTAATTTGAAAACTTGCACCCTAAAGTCTTCTACTTGAATGTTTCAGTTAACTTTGTTTCAAGTGGCATTACCTTGTTAGTAGTTTCTCTCTGTGAAGCACCCTGACATCTTGGCAGTTTCTGTGTTCCAGACACCCTGTAGCCTTTCATTTGCAATACAAAGTCAGTGCTATGCAACACGGTAAAGTTAGCTTTCACAAATTTTAAACCAGTTATTAGTTCTTAGGGAGTGGTGTGATACACAGTCCTCTAGTTGGTTTAAATATATGCACCCGTTGAGGTCAATGCTAGCAAGCAATAATTTGACTGGAAGAATGACTGAGAGGGTGAATTTGCAGAGTGAGCAAAAACACAAGTCTTCAAGGCTACAAGATTTTAATGAAACCAAGACTTGTATTTTAATGAGGTGTAAAAAAGAGGCAATATCTTTGTCCTTTTAAGCATTGAACTTCTGCAGACCTCTCACAAAACATTTTTATCTTCCTGAGAATGTGAATAATGTAAAATCTCCAGTAAGTAGTGGTCTTCAGTTTAGCATCTTTGCACAGTGTGAGAAGTGGTCTTTTTGAGTTTCCATGAATTACAAATCACAATTTATAACAGTGATCACTGTAATAAATTTTCTTTGAGTATTTAATGTCATAATTCCACTTTGAAAATTAGATAAATGAGTGGGAGGTTTCTTCTTGATGTTGAAATGCATCCTTGCTTAATGGTTTTTGCTGTGTTTTGCTGCCTTAGTTCTTAGCTATTCAGAGACTGTTTCCTTGTTTAACAGAAATACACAATTTGTGAGCTTTTAAAAGGATAGCTCATTATTTCCTTTAAGTCATTTTAGTTTCCAAGCAACGAAGTTCTGTCTGAACTGTCAAAATGCTGTTTTGACTAATGGTTGAATGTAATATGACCCAATGAACTGGTTTTATATCTATTTCTCTAGTGATAAAATTGGCAATCAATAATCACTATTTTGTTATAGTCTCTGTCATGAAGTTTTGACTAGACCAGAAATTATTCTCTCCTATTAAGCAAAACTTTACTGCATTGTTATATGAAAACTTTTGATAGTTCATCATTTCTGGCATTGCTTCACTGGTAGTTTAAGTTTGACCATTGGATTTTAGAAGTCTGCGTATGTCTCAGTTTGTCCTGGTGGTCTTGGTTATAGGAGCTCTTGGGTTGACAAAGAGCTGTTGGAATAAGAGTGTTGTTTGAAATGTAAATATGGGGTTTAATGCTTTTTTTAAAGTCAGATTATCAAAGGAGTGTAACTCAAGATCTAATTACATGTCCACAAGATGCTGAAATAGTTATGGTACTAGAAAAGCTTGGATTACCTAATATCTAATTCAGAGGAAAGAAAATTTCAAAAATTCTAATTATTTTGCATATTTACTTATCTCCATTTGTCACCTGTTTTCTAATATGTATACAGTTTCTGAATTTTAGACACCAGTTATATGTATGTTCTTCAGGGAGAATGCAGCTTTTATTAGTAACTTTCTGTATTTATGTATTACTGTGCACACTACTGTGGAACAAGGCTGCGACAGTTACTGTTGTAATACATCCCAAATTAACCTGGACTGTAGTTCTTTCTTATGCAGCATTTTTCAGGCTTTATTGTTAGAAAATGTGATTTGGCAGAGGACAACTTGAAAAGTAATAAAACAAATTAATGTTTTGAAACTTCAGGAATTATGTCGGTTTTCTGTTAAACAAGTATTTTAATATTACTGCCTCCAAAATAAATATTTTAAAGCATTTAGAATTAAATCTTAAATTGTGTGAAAGTTTGAATTAATTTGTCAATGAATCTGAAAGTTTATAGAAGTCTGTACATATTACAGGGTCCACAAGAACTTAGTGTTCCATAAGCTTAAAAAAATGACCACTTTTTGTTTCATAAAATCTAAGCAGTAGAAACTGTGTGTGAGACCGACTTCTGTGGTAGGAAATCAAAGGACCTTTTTGATGATCATTTTTCCTATTCATTCATGACTTTTGAAGTAAGTTTATGAATAAATAAGAGCTATGTAATTTCACAACTAGAGTTACACATGTAGTTGCTGTTATTTTTACAAAGCTTTCCTCCACTTTGTTTTTGAGTAAATAACATAGGTGAGCTCAGTTCAGTTTGAGCTGTACACCTGCTAAGTTCTTAGAAACTGTAGTAGTGATGAGATAGCAAGGATCTGCAAGGATTTTCCTTGCAGATATACTTCTGTGTCTTGCCCCCTTTGTCTCCAGACACCTTTCTTCCAAGCAGCTGAACAATTCCAGCTGTGTCATCATGCCATCAGACACAAAGCCATGATCCTCCAGGCAGTCCCACAGCTGGTGTCCATACTTTGGTACTTTAAAAGGTACTTTAAAAAGGTTGTATAGGTAGCAAAGGGAACAGCTGGAATACAAGAGCAGTAGAGTTGTGACATGGACTTGCTGCTTATCAATCATCCAAAGGTAATGTACAGAAATGGAAGAAGCGCAAGTAAAATGGAAGTGATTACCTAGGCAGAGCATGGAGAGGTCAGGGGGATTTCTGGGATTTTCAGAAGGAGCCTTCAGGTTTGGGAGAAATTGAAGAAAAAGAACCCTAGAATTACAAGAATATAATGAAAAGTGTGTCTGGAGTTTCTGTGTTAGAAAAGACTGCAAGGCACTTTTCCATTCATCCAATCAAGCTAAATCCATGTCAAATAGGATAAAAACATGTGAGAAGTGGGACAGCTTAGAGAAGGGTAAAAGCAGGACAAGATAATGCCACGGTCACCGTGTGGGCCGAGATTAGGTGACAGACAAACATTGTAGTTTGTGGCTGTGGTGAGCATTCATGTAGAGAGGACTTCATGGGTGGACCATCACCACTGGAGTCCCAGAGGTATTAAGTAGGGATTGATTCTGGCAGTCTGACAAGATTTCTAGACTGAGAAGCAGAAGTCTAGGAAAAACTTATCTAATGTTCCTGCCAATAAAATCATAAATAAAGAGGAGTATCAAGTGTGGCAGAATAAATCAAAGGGTATGAGGGTATATAAGAAGGGTGGAGATAGCACTACTGATAAATGCATAGCAAATAGTCAGGTACTAACATGGTAAAGACTAACTTTTTTGAATAGGGTGTGGTTGGTGGAAAACAGCTGGATGCCTGGTTAGCAGTGGGACAAGACAGGAAAACAAAATAAACCAGCTGTGATGATTAACACTGTCTATGAAGCAAGCTGTTGCACAGATGAAGGAAATCTGGTGGAACAATTGTGACTGGAACGCTAAAACTGGAAACGCTCTTGTTGGAAAAGATAGGTAAAGGAAAAAGTGGTGGTGCAGTCGCAGTGTGTGATACTGATATAAAAACTTGGGAAGAAGTGAGATGAAATTGCATGGATAAAATAGAAATGTTTTATTGGGGCCAGCAATGTTAAGTTTGGATATGAATAGTTGTATCTTCAGTGCTTTGAGGTGGGAGATCCAGATGGGATTAAGTAGTTGCTGCATGAACAAGATTTTATGCTGTTCCCAGTAAGTTTTTGACAAGTATTGAATGTCCTGCTCTTTTCAAAGGACAGGAATTTGGGGCTTTTTGTTTGGTTGCGGGGGGAATTTTTCCCCTAAATAAGCTTGGATCAGAGCATCCTTCAGGTGAAATGGATGGGAAAAAATGTTTGCATATACTTAGTATTACATAGTAAGAGACATTTTTTAAAGCAAGTAAACTATTTAATCTGGAATAAAGAGGTTAAGAATAGAAAGAAGGTTTGCCATTTATTTACTTTGGATGCAAAAAGCTATCTGAAGATTATATTTTAACAAAAGGAAAAAATCTTTGAGGGAGGGGTTTCAGACGAGTCGGATGAATAACAAATTTAAAAGCTGTACTGTAAGTAGATTGAGAAATCAAACAGCATAATGTTGTGGGAAAATGACAACTCAGAAACTGTAAGGGTGTAATAGTATTTCCAGAGATTAAGCACAGAGATAAGGTCAGGCTATAAAGAAAAAAATGCTCTAACTCAGTCAGCCATTGAAGATAAGGATGGTAAAACATGTGGAGTGGATGAAGAGATTGAAATTTGGTTGGCCTCAAAGATCAAAGCTGATATTTTGTCATGAGGACCTTACTGATGTTGCACATATGTTGAACATAGAAGCAAAGCTAGAATATACAATGGGAATGAACATAGGAAAATGATGTCCCGGGTGGGAAAAGTCCTTTACAGGCTTCATGTACTCAGGTCATGGATAATTACCAGCTGAGATTGATTAGAAAAGTGATTAGACTGAGGTTGATGGGTAAAATAATAAAAGCTCTACTGTGATAATTTCAAATTAACATAGTATGGTCATCCCAAGCAGGCTACCTATGTACTACTTAATCTCAGAGCAGAGACTGGAGTGGGAGGTGGGGAGAACGAATTGTAGTTGTAGTTTCTAGAGCTGTCTTTTCCTGCTTTCATGTGGCAATAGCATAGTCTTTGCTCATGATATGAAATTCCATCAAAATTATCTGGTTTTGTTGTTTCCAGACTGGATTAATGTGTCTCTGGACTGTGTTTTTTGACTTTAGAACTCATTGCTATGCAAGCTCAGGCCTTGGGAAAAGGGTGTGTTACGTGATGGGAGAGTAACCTCTTAATGTTTTTAAATGTGGCCTGTGGAAGAACTCATATCATTTATAATTGTGAATTTTAATTGGTTTCTGCTCTATTTCTATTTAACAACTTTCAAGGCAGGAATTTGAGTCTCAAGTTAAAATAAGGCCCAAAATCTAGAATCTGACTGTGTTGCAAGTATTCTGTATTTAGGTTGGTTTTTTTATTACAGTGTATTTATATTGAAGGTTATTCATGAGAAAGAATGCTCACCTGACAGTGCACACTTTTTGATTTTATTGATTTATTGTTCTATGATCTAATAACTATTAGATATTAGCTGTGCAATAGTGTTAGGATTTTCATTTTCCTGCCATTATAGAACCCAAATTTTATTTCTTCAAACATTATTCAGAAACAAAGAATGCAAAGTTTGAGTAACTTATTTTCTATACTTCAATAGTAGGCAGAACTATCAGAGCTTATTTTTTCAATGTATTAAAGAGTGCATTAACCATGAGTTTTTAGGACTTCTAAGTTCATTGCCATTTACTCTTCTTAAGGAATGTATAATTTTCATATGTTCTACCTACATTTTCAGCTTTTCTTAGAACTCTGAACAGAGTACAGTATTGGTTTTGGGAAGGGGGAGAATTCTACTTGTTAACAATCATTCTCCTCTAACATGTCACTTAGATTAGGCTTTTCTGCTTGTGAAGTGTAGAAAAGATATGGCCACACATTTTAAAATAAAATATGTTCTTCTGAAAAAATATTTTCCTGTGTATTTCAGTTTTTCTCTTGGAACAATAGAAATTAAAAAGGGGTGGCAAAAATCTAAAAAAAGAAAAGAACTATTTTGATTCACTTAAAACATTTCTTGCCTTTTGTCTCCTGCCCTCAAAAGAATTATTTTGCAGGGCATATTTAGGATTTTCATGCTTTGCTAAGGCTTAGAGCAATTGTTAATTTTAAGTTTTTCAACTGTATTTTACTACTTTGTCTGGTCTTGTAAAATGAGTACCCAAGGAATTGGGCAACTTTTTGGTTTAATTTTTGTTACAACAGAGTATAGAAAAATGTGCTTCAGCATTGTGTTAGAACATTTCAGCAGAACTTAAACAGCGAAATAGAATTTGTTGTATAGTTTATAGTCAAGTAAATTCTAAAATTAAATAATATTACTTTAAAAGCTTTATTTTCATCTGACTCTTTTGGATTGCCTAAACTGTGTAAAGGAATGCAATTTTATTAGTCTGTTGTTTTCCTTCCTACAAATACACCTCAGCCATTTGCTTGGCATAGGTGTCTGGATAATCTGTAGGATCAGGCCTCTGGGGATAATTTTATGAAAAAGAATGTGAATAAGATTAAATGCTAGTACTTAAAATTAGGAGGTTAAGCATCAACTTAGAGCCTAAATTATTGCTGCATGTTGTAATTACTTTTCTTATTAAAAGAATGAAGCGATTTAGTAAATCCCATTAACATCAATAGCAGTTACAAGATGCTCAGCAGTTTGAATCACAGAATGGATTTTATGCAGCTGTCAGTTGCATTATTAATACAGATTGGGTAACCAACAGATAGGTTTAGGAAGAGAGAGAAAGAAGTGATCATATCCATTTTTTCCTTTTGCATTCATTTTCAGAAAGCTGAGAAAATTCTGACCTGCATAGCATCTTGTGTAAATCTTTGACTGAGTTACAAGTGAGACTTCAATAGGTGAATCATGTGAAAACAAGAAATGTAATATTCCCTTATATCTACTCTGGCCTTAAATTTGCTACTTAATGGTGACTGGCATTTGAAGAGATTTTCTCCCTTATCTTAGAACTTATAATGACCTTTTTGTCTATAGCCTCTTTTAATATTGTATTTTTCTTGCTATTGAATTTTGATTTAAGTAACTTTATAGTGGATTTTCAAAGAAAAAATTGGTGCCATTTTTCCTCTGTGAAAGTTACCATTCTCTTTCAAAGGGCTTCAGAAGAAAACATCTCAACAATCCAAAGCTGCACCAAAAAGAAAAAAAATTAGCCTGAATTGAATTGTATGCCAAGTCACAATAATTTATTCTGTATTAGAACTGCTTTCAAAACAATGGTCCACTGTAATATGTTTGTCTTTCTCTTTTTAATAAGAAATGTCATGCCTAAAGCACATCAATCCTGTCTTAGGGGAAAACTGGCTCAGGATTGAAATGCTTTAGGCAGAGTCACTTTAATAGTTGATGCAGTTTGACTCTGCAAGTGTTTTCTTGGGATTGTAAATTTGATTCTTATTCCTGGTATTGATTATAATTGATGATAATTTCTCCATTATGCCAAAAATGCCTGAAAGTCTGAATGCTTTGAATTTATGGGGGGTTTAGGTTGATTGAGTCTAAGTGGATACTAAACCCAGATATACTTTGCATTTACAGGCCCTTGCAGACCAGTTTGAAAACGCAAATACATCAGTATCTGAACGCATGAAGATTTTCTACTGTTGTCAGGTGCCTCCACATTGGGCCATACAGGTGTGAAACAATTCCGTTTCAATCTTTACTTAAAAGTCTGTGGTGGTTATTTTTGATGCTGCATCACTCCATAGCCAAGTGAGCGTGATGTGACCTGGAGTTGAAGCACTGTAGAAATGAAGACATAACCTAACATACACGTTTTTTCTGGAGAGAAGTCAAGTTCTACAGTGCTTTGCTTTCATATGTCTTGTTCTGTCATACACAGGAGTAATTGCTGGTTAGTGCAATTCTTCTTTACTTTCCTTTTTCCTCCAGTGCAAAGTAGACTAAAATTTGCAAGCTTCAAACGTATGTCCTATTAAAATAAACTTGCTGCTGTCTTACATTTTATTGATTTTTTAATTTATTATTTTATTTATAATATTTATTATATTATATATTTATTATTATAAAATATTTTTTTTTTACTGGTTTGCTTGCATATATATATAACTTATACTATTTACTTGCATCTTTCTTGTTTTTTAAAGTTCACTTTGGGAAGTTGATCATGGTGAAATCAGCCAGGTTGGGAGTCAATAGTACACTGAAGAGCTGAGAAAGCTTTTCTTTTGAGACAGTCCCCTCTTTTACTAGTACTGACAGGATTTTTTATACCCATAACTACACTGCTCATCTTGATTTTCTAGAACAGAAATCTACACACTAAACTCTTACTCAACTCATGATGCTGTATTTAAGAAATTTGAGAAAATTGTTTATATTGCATACCTGCAAAGGTATTTACGATGGTTTACTTTTAATGGTGTTTTATTCCTTTTTGATTTCTAATTTCAATACATGTTGTTTTAACCAGTCATTTCTTCTTCGAGCATTCTCAGGTTTTTCTACATAACCTTTCAACAGGCACTTGCAATATAACTATCAAATGTGGTTTTAATTTCCAGTTGTCAGAGTGGCATTTTCAATCCAGGCCAGTTTTCTAAGCCAAAGATAGAAATGCTAAAATAGAGATTTATAATGAAAGATGACTGCAGTCTTCTAGTCATAGTAATGAAGACACATTGCATATACAAATTTTACCAAATATAACTGAGCAAATTTAATTAAACATTAATGAGATTTAGCTTTAGACGGTGGCAAATGTTTTTTTCCTAAGTGATTAATATCAAGCTAACAAAGAGGTTTTCAGAGTTTGTTACATATTTATATCAAAGAGTTGTAGCCAGATGTTAATATTTTTTTTACTGCTAGTCTATTCCCCCCTAGTACCTCCTTGGATTTGTAACCGATACTGAACCCAAACCAATGAAGATAGGTTCATGACATATGTAGAAAATGTCAGGGAGTCCATTCAGGATCACCAAGCCCACTGGAGAGGTTAACTGTATGGGGTCTTACAGCATACGTTGCTGTCCTTACACAGAATGTTCCCGTTTATTTTTGCAAACTTAACTATCTCTCACACATAGTAAGTAAGTTACCCTTTCTTCAAAGGTTTAAAGCTATTCACAATTTTAATCTTCTCTTAAAAAATACAGACCAAAGATAGCTTTTCAAAGTCATGAAAACATGCCATGTTTGTTTTTGAATTGAAAACATTGCTCTTTTATTTTCATTAGTACACTGAAATAATAGCTGAATTTGAAATAACCAAGAGGCTGACTGAACTGTGAGGAAAACTCAACTAGGGAGTTGAACCTAAACTCAAATCCAATATTGATTTGGGTGAAAACTAGCACCCTTTGGCAGTGGCTGTTTGGGACAGTGATTTCTCACAACTACTGAATAGAATTGTGTCAGAGCCTTTCTCTCTATCTTTGTTTCTCCACAGGTACAGATTACTGTGACAAAGCATTGCTAGAAGGGGCTTTAATTCCCTGCTTTGGCCTTTGTTTCCTGCTTGGTATTCCCAACATCCTGCTGCAGCTGTTCACCAGCCACATGGCCTCATATAAGGGCTGGAAATTCATCTCTGTCAATTTGTTCTTGCCATGTCCATTTCTATTTTTGTATTATAT
Source organism: Monarcha castaneiventris obscurior (assembly GCA_026261815.1). Lineage (NCBI taxonomy): Eukaryota > Metazoa > Chordata > Aves > Passeriformes > Monarchidae > Monarcha > Monarcha castaneiventris. The sequence continues at coordinate 5,367,871 of JAMPIT010000161.1, forward strand.
TGTTAAATCGTTCAAAGCACAACAACTGTTATTCAGTTGGTGGGGGTTTTTTGAGGTATAGACACGGTTTGAGGTTCCAACGTAAAGTTTCAGGAGAATAATTACATATTATCTGTCTGCTTCTTGCTGATGTCAGAAATGCCTCTTACATCTTTTTAAAATGTAGACATTATTTGCTTACCTACTTTCAGTTACCTGGAATTCCTTATTTTTCCAGCGTCAGCTTGCAAACTTACTCTTTGAGCTGGGGTGCACCAGCTCTGCCTTACAAGTATTTGAGGAGCTGGAAATGTGGGAAGATGCAGTAATCTGCTATGAAAGAGCAGGACAACATGGAAAGGTAAGAAAAATGTTTTATATAGCTGAGATCCCATCTTGAAATAGCATCTGAAGGGGGAAGGACTGTCTGGCTTTAGCTGGCAAATCACTAATGACACTCACTTCTACATGGGTGTCATCACAGCTCAGTCTACTGAGGAAAAATGGATACATGGCATAAGAGCTTGCCATAACCTGTGAATGCTAAAAAATCTGACTTGGGGTAAAAAAGCCACATGAAATAGAAGTTGGTAAGTAAGAAGCACCTTGAGATGCAAGAAGGTTGTGATAGTGATTCTTGAAAATATTCAAGGATACTTAAATTAACTACTGTGGGTAGACAGCAAGGTGTAATGTGGGCATTTCAAGAAAGCTGTAGCAATCATTCATGATGGAGTCCTGAAATTTTGTCTGGAGGAGATATTAATTTTCTTTCCCACTTGATTTCAAACTTTTAGCTGTAGTTTTTAAAAACACATTAAATAGAGTGAAGTCAATGTTTGATGTATTTAATTACTTAATGTTAACATATTCAAATTATAGAATCAAACACTTGAAACAAGAAGTGGTGTAAGATTAAAAGGCTTTACTTGTTAAGTCTGTGTTGATGTTTTCCTAACTTCTCCATCACTTCTTTAGCACTGCTACCACTGTGTGTGATCAGCTCCAAAGACAATTAAAAGCCATCACCTAACTCTGTGTATCAGTGGCATAACTTTTCAAAATTGCTGATAACAGGCTTTATTAACCTTCCTATTGTTGATTATTTTGCTTTTACTATTAGGGCAGTGGTAGGAAGAATTTAGAAAATTATATCTGGAAGCGATGTCTACTTGTGTGTAACTTTAGCTGGGTTCTCTTTCTGGTGCATGCTCTCAGGCTCTAATAGGAACTTAAGCTATCAAGCAGTGTTTTCAGAATTCATACAGATTTCAGAAATATTCTGTTTCAGACAAAAATAGGTTTTTTTCTTTTCTTCCCTTCCTTTCTCTCTGTTTGGTATATGATAGCATTAAATGTATGAATGTACATGTGCCTTTACAACACCACAAGGAAAAAGACTATGCTCTAACATAATTTAAGCTTAATGAATAGAGATATATAATTACAACTGATAGAAAAAAAGCAGAATGTCTCATACTTCCATGGTTTTTCCTAATTGTCATGCACCGAAGCCTAGATTTTGTTCATTATAAACTAACAGATATGTCTTGCTGGCAAATTCTGTGCCACATTATGCATGCCTTGGGGATAGTATGCTAATATCACAATCTTCTCAGTAGAGTGGAGAAATAGAGGTCAGTATTTTCCATTTCCTGGAAATGCATTCTGTCCTAGTTACATTCACAACCTGCCCTTGGGGAGTTATGAAAATGGCATTCGGAGAATAGGACAGGATATCTGACACAGGAAACTGCTTAGAAATGCTTTCAGAATAAGGGATTGTGCTGTGCTTTGAAAAACAGAAAATGCTGTGTAAGTATGAAATAACAGTAGTGCTGGAAAAAAGCTAGCTTTGGACCAAAAAAGACAGAAAATTAGAAACGTGTAGCTATGCACCAAGGGGAATGAATATTTCTGTTCTTTATTGTAAAGTGTTCAGAGTGTAAGCTGCATATATTTATCAAAAGTCTTCTGATGTTTTTAAACATGGTAGTTGTTCTTGTAGAAATGCACAAAAATCTACTACAGTATGTGTGTATGTATGTTGGCCACTGGATGTTCATGTCATTAATGAGCTTAGTGTATATCTGACTTCTGTGTGTTTTTCAGTCACAAATGCTTTTATATAGAAAACCTGAATTTAAATCCTGAAAAATCTAATAAAACTGCCAAATATCAGCAATGCCAATGTGTTTGATGAGTACTTGCACATCAAAATAATACCTTCTTTCCTCTCACTTTGAAATTATCTGCTGATAAAGAAACAGAGCATGTAGATAAGGCCATGTGAAGGTCCACATTATGCTGTTAGAAAATACATAATTCATTTGGTTGTAGCAGGGTCATGTAACAGTACATATTTTGCAGAGTAAGATGTTACTAACGTTTAGCAAACTTTTTTTGAGGATTTGTTACTGTTACTGGATAGGGCTCTACATTAATTTGTTTTATAAGCTGAACAAAATTAGTAGAAATTAGTATTATAACATGAGTCAACAGAAGAGTTATAGAGTGCCAAGCAATGAGCAAAATGGCACAGAACAAGGAGAAAAAAGTGTTATAAAACCTGAATGCAGTATGCTGATAGTTGCTGTGGTTTTCTCACTAAAGTATTTTACTCACTGTATTCCTTTACCAGACTTGTTGCAAAAGGAGGCATCTCCATGTGTGTAGTGAGATCTGGTGTTGAAAAGTGTCCTTCTCCCTTCATTTAACTGTGAGAGGGACCCAGAGATCTCAAGAGTATTATTAACATCAGACAACCTTACCTGGTAAAGGTGTAAGATGTCTCTTCCACCTAAAAATGGTACTATTTCCATGCTAAAAGAAAAAGAAAGGATGAACCAGAGATGTGACTTTTCAGTTCTTCCACTCAAGGTGTGGCCTTTCTCCCTTGCAAGAACTCTATAGGATGGTAGCTGCTGATCTTTGATAGTTTAATGAGATCTACCATTTGGCATCAGATGGGTATTCCATTTTACAGCAACCTGTTTTCAGCCCTGTCTCTGTTCCATCATCTCATCAGAGTATAAAGCATGATACAGAGTCTGGTTTTAGACCAACATACCCCAGCAATCCACGTTCTACAGGGTTATTTTTCTTGTCATGGCATGACACAGATACCTCAAAACATTTGAGTGAGGAAACACAATTATGGCAAGGTCTCAAAAGCCCAACTTTCAAGTCAGGTATGGCTTCCCAGATATGAAGCAGTACTGTACTGATTAGTGCATGAGCTCATTCAAGAACTTGATTAATTTCCACTACATATAGTAACAGCTGTAGAAGGCAGATGGGCACTGCTGTATGTGGTTACAAAGCTAAGGAAGAGGAGTAAATGTCTCACCCAAGGTGTTGCATGAAATTACAGGGAAGATGAAATGAAAACCAAAGAGCTTTTCTTTTCTCTCAGTGCCTTTTTCCATGCTCCTCTGTTCTGTTTCTTCATGCTACTTCTCTGGTAGCCAAGCAAATTATGTGCAAGCAGAAAAATGAAGACTTTTTAGGAAACAGTTTAAACTAGCAAAGGAATGAACTGTAAAATAATAGAACTGGTAGGTCAGTGAAAAGTGAGGGTAATAGGGTCTTTTCAGAGACAGATAAATTAAAAGCATGGGAATGCATGGATGGGATGGCCAGTGCAAGTTTAGCGTTGGGAAGCCACATGCAGGATGAATCTTGACCTTGGTTTCCAGGAGTCTGTGTAGTGAGTAATGAAAAGGCACCACCTTTTGTTTAAACCAGACCCCTCTTTACTGATTGGAGATTTTTGTGAAATGTTGCCTGTTTAATTCCCATACCACCCATAGTAGTCCAGAAGGCAAGATAAGAGCCTAAATCTTTCTTGTGTTTAAATCAACTGACTTTCCATCCCCTCTGGTGCAGACTGTGCTGTGAAAAAGCAGTGTTGTTATAAATGCACCTGACTGAGTCAGTGAGGGTTATACAGCTTCTATTTTTTTATAGTTATAATTTAATTGATAATTTTCATATCAAATCTTATTAAATTTAGATATAACTTTTAGTTACAGAACATGCAAATTAATAATTAATACTCATTTAATGGGTAAGAATAAATCTCTAGTGGCTGTATTTCTTTTACGTGTATTACATGCACTGTGTGAAAAATGTTTCTTGATAATATTTGTTGTTAAAAAAAGATTTGTTTTTGCAGAAACAGGGTTCTTATCAAAGATTAAATATGATTTTTGGAAAACATTTTTTACCACAAAGTTAGGAGAAAGGATTCTTCCTTTTCTTTCTTTCCCTCCCCCCCAAAATCCTAGGCAAAATGAGAAATACAGTTTTAAAGTATTATCTGGTTTTATAGAAGGCAAATATTTTGATAACACAGAGGTTTTCTTTTAGTTTGATCTTTGTACTAGCCTTTAAAGATTTAAGTAATAAAAATGTTTGCAACATGCCAGAGAGGTGATCAGATAGCTAATCAGATGAAGAAAAAGTCAGATGTCTGCTTATTTAATTCTCTGTTTTATCTGTGTGCTGAAATATTTATGTTGGCAATGAATTCTTGTAAGCTTAGACCAGAACATGATGTTTTTATGCTCTTAAATGTGAAATACCATCAGTGAATGGTTGTCGTTCTAGTGTAGGCATTGCCACAGGATAGCAATCTGATCTTGGGAGTGCCCTGCAGAGGAAGTGGTGAAGGAGCAGCTTGCAATGCACTTTTCACCCTACATCTCCTTACACAGCTACATTTCAATCTTCTTTCTTTATCTGAACAGGAAAAAAACCCCACCTTATCTCTTGGTGTCTAATGTGGTTACTGCAAAAACGGAGCACTCAGCTCTCTCTGCTCTAGGAGAGAAAAATCTTTAATGTCTGTTGTTAGTATGTTATAGCAACTAATGGAGGCAGTTAAGAGGAAGTAAACTGCTCTTTAACCAAATCCCTGGAAGCCAGGCTGGATAGGGCTCTGATTAACCTGGTCTCATGGAAGGAGTCCCTGCTCATGGCAAGGGGGCTGGAATTAGATGATATTCAAATTCCCTTCCAAACAAAACCATTCTATGATTCTGTAAGTACAGTCTTCTAGTTAGGCAAGATTTTTCTACTGCTTTGGCTGGGCTAATTCTAATTGTTAAAGAATAGTTTCTTTGGCTTTTCTTAGAGAACTGTTCCACAGGCACTTAAAAATACTTGCCATCAAGTTATTTTCCTAATATTTAGCCACTGATTTTCTTCTTAACGGGATTCTGGTTTTGCTAATTTTAAGATTCTTCTAGAAATAGAAACCCTTCTTCACACTTGTGCACTTCAAATATTTGTAGACTTTACCGTTACATTACAAAAATAATAGTAAGAATGAGATGCTAAAATTGCTATGCATTATATATTTCAAAACAAGGTAAACCAACCATTTTTCTAAAGATGATTTTCAGATAGGTTTGATGAATTTTACTGATTGGAGTAAAAGACGTTGCTTCTCTAACTATCATCTCAAGGTCGAAATAAGCAATTCTTACACAAGAAAAGCAGTAATAATTTAAATGCAGAGATGATGTCAGGGTTCCTTTTAGGTAAACGAGCTATGATAGAAGAATGACTAGAGTTACAGTGTCGAACTTTAATTCTGTGGCAGGCGTGTTGGATCTTTCTTGATTCAGATGGTTCAAGTAGATATTTTCTAAGAGAAAAATTATACTGATCTGAATTGTGTATGTTACATTTTTGCAGTGAGGGACTGAGGTAACAGTTCGATCTGAACAACAGATCATATGTCCAGTGTATTTATCTTTTCAAAAAGCCCCAGAAAGCAGACTATCTTGTGTTTAAGAAAGAGACAATAATTTTATTGTTAGAGCAAAGATAGTGGCCCTGAAAAAAATAGCTTTTGAAAGTTAGTTACAGCCCATAATAGATGTCTGGGAGACACAGCTTGTGTCTTCTTTTTCATAAAGCTGTATATATTTTGAATATATTTTATTTCAAACATTTATATAAGTTGTTAATTTCTGCATCCTATGTAAAAGCACAGCATTTCCACAAGCAACAGTATGAAAGTCGATGTGTCTTTAGACATAATAGAATGGAAATCACAGTTTTCAGAAAAGAGCAATTAGAGAAAAGGGAATGAGAGTCATTGCAAGAGTACTTACTAGGACATGTAAAATATTACAAACTTCTAGGATTGCAGATACCTTAATGGTCCTGATACTGCATTGCTGTGAATTAGGTGTTGGTTTGATGTCCAGGACTGATGTTTGTTCTTGGGACAGAATACATGCCTAAGACGTAAAAAAAGGAGTAAGCTGCTTCTTGTTTTTGTGGTTTAATTTTCCTTTGGTGTGTTAAACCAAAAGCCACCATATTGAGTTGAAGTATTTTTTAAAAATCAGTTTGAAACCAGATTCTTTCTAGACTTTGTCTTTGATGTGGTGTTGGATGAAGATACCATTTCCTCACTAGCCCTTCTTCTTAATCTTCAGCTGATGCTTGCAATGTGCTAAAGCAGTATTTGTTCAGGTAGGTAATTAACTGAAGATAAATATTCTTCTTATGTGTTGCTATCTCTTTGCTCTTTAACAGGCAGAAGAAATACTCAGGAGGGAGTTGGAGAAGAAGGAAACCCCAGCACTATACTGTTTGCTTGGTGATGTCCTTAAAGAGCACCAGTACTACGACAAGGCCTGGGAGCTCTCCAGGCACCGCAGCGCCCGCTCCCAGCGCTCCAAAGGGCTCCTCCATCTCCGCAACCGGGAGTTCAGGGAATGTGTGCAGTGCTTTGAACGTTCAGTGCAGATCAACCCTATGCAGGTTGGGAAATTATGCACATACAGCTTTGGTTTCAGTTCGTGTGTTCAGTTTTGAATTTTCAGTTTTTTAAAAGACAGTTCTGGGCACAGTTGTCAAAGTAACAGTTTATTACTATTCGTAGCAAATTTTTCACCTTGTACCTGGAAGTCTGGCTAAAAATGGTAGCAGGAAATTAAGACATCCTTTTGCATCCAGGTCCTTGCATGCAGCTAAATCTTTGCCTGTAGAGCTCTTTTATTTCAAAGAGATGAAGCCACTGCAAATTAATAATTACCATCAAATAAATTATGAACAAGGTATAAAGCAAAACAGTTACGAGAAGAATGCAGATTTAATGGAAGTATCCCTTTGCCCTGAGTTTGCCCTGGCTTTTAGTTACAAGGTCTGATCTCTGTATTTCACAGAAAGGTTTTTCACAGGTTCTGGTCTGTCCTGTTCTGGAGTCACTGAGAAGCACTGTGTTTTACTTGTGATGACAGTAGATTCTATTTACAACAATGCATCAAAACTGAAACCACAGTGAAAAGAGTTCTCTTGATGGGGCTGGTTTCTCTTGCTGATCTTTCTGCGGACAGCATTTGCTTCTTGTTTCAGTTTCTCAGCAACTATATCCCATCCCAGTAAGGTTCACCCTGTGGAAGGTCTTGAGAAGCTAAAACACCCTTGTGGTTGTTGATGTATATAAATTGTGCTGCTCATAGCCATTTCTGTTCTAGGTCCACGCAAAAGCAGGGTATTCCTCCTTTTTGCCCTCCAACAAACACTGCTGGAGCTGCTGTTATAAGTTCCACATGGTTAGCTCGACTTTTGCTTTAGAAAAATTTTAAAGGCCTCCAGCCTTTCAACTCATTTATCATGAAGCCTTTTTAGCATTTCGCTGACTTATTTTATTCCAATGAATCGGAGTCCTATTCTTATTCAAATGAACTCCAGATAACTTAAAAACATCTTTAGAACGAAAAACAAAATGACCAAAAATGCCAGCAAAATATGTATTACTTGGATAGAAATTTTATTGAAACAAAGAGGATTTCCAGATAATAAAGGGCTTCAGGAGATGGCCTACAGGGCTCAAAACTGGGAAATATTCTGCTGAAATGCTTTTTGATTTTGTATCCTATCCAAAGGAAGTTTAGAATGAAAGGAAATCCAAGAAAAATAGGCCAGTCCATATAGGAAAGTGAACATTTCCTCCTCTTGTGCTTAGGAAGCACTTTTTAAGATTCAATTGAATTGTTTCAAACAAACAGTTTGAACAGATAGATAGTGCAGATTGACATAACTGTCTTTTAAATTTTGTCTGTACTCTATGATTACAGAAATGAATTGTTTCCTATTCCAGGATGTCTTGTGGGTGAAAAGCAGAGTGAAAATTTATTCTAAATTCAAGAACTTTAACACAAGGAAAATATTAATTAATTAATTAACTTGTTCCCAGAATTGTGAATAATTTATCAGGTAAACAAAGACTTCCTGTTACACAGAAATTCTGATTTTTTTGCAATTATTAGAAACCTTTTTGAAGGGAGAGATTTTTAGACTGCAGCAAGTGATTCCCCAAAATATGTAATGGATAAAACCATTCTCTCTCAACCTTCCTTGAATCTTGTGTACTTTTTACCCATCTGGTCAAGTTTGGTTGAGACCTCTGAGGTAGGTGTTTGCTGTATAAGCCAATCACTGTATTAGTCTTTGGAGAATCCACAAAGAAAAGAAAGCTTTGCCGTTCAAATGCACCTGAAACTCGTGTTCATGAGCACTGCTGCTCACAGAATTACTTATTCTAGTACAAGACTAGTGGATGACAGATGCACCTCTCTTGTACTTTCACAATGAGCATCTTTCAAGGCTTGACAGACAATTCCAGAGATCAAAGAGCTCACACAGTCAGCTCTCCAGTGGTGAAAGTCTGCCCAAGTTCAGAAGTGAGACTGTGCTGCTGTTACTCATGAGAATTATAAGACATGCAGTGATTGTTTTTCTCTCACCCTTTACAGAAGCACTGTTTAACTTGTATCCTGGGCTATAAAGCTGGAACTAACCCTCAATTTCTTAAAGTTAAAGCACATTGTTAAGGGCATTGTCCACATGCCTATTAAACACTTGACTGCCTTGGTGCATCAACCACTTCTAGAAGACTTGTTCCAGTGTCTGACCACCCTCTAGGTAAAGAAAAGCTTCCTAATGTCCAGTCTAAACCTCTCCTGGTGCAGCTTTCTATCATTCCCACACATCATACCACTAGACAGGAGTTGTGTGTGAGCCCTGGAAGCCAAGAGGGCAGCAAATTCTGGGATGCGTCAAACACAGCACAACCAGCAGCTCAAAAGAGGTGATTATCCTGCTGTCTGCAGCTCCCACCTTGAGCACTGCGTGTATTTCTGGGCCCCACAATTTAAGAATGATGTGAAGGTCCTTGAAAGCATCCAAAGGAGGGCTACAAAGCTAGAGAAAGGGCTGACTGGAAGGAACATCCTGAGAGGAGTGGCTGAGGACTTTAAGCTTGTCTAATTTGGAGAAAAGGAAGTTGAGGCATGACCTCATTGCTCTCTGCAGCTCCCTGAGAAGGGGGAGTGGAGAAGGGAGGTGCTGAGCTCTCCTTCCTGGTTGAGTCTGTATGGATGAGTGGTATTTAGTTGTAACAACTAAAGACTTTAAATGCAAGATTACTGAACTCTAGAGTTCTGTTCTCTGTGCAAGGCATTATTTAAGTACATTTCTATCTCTAAGCATTGTGATAGGAACTTGAGAAGGTTGATATTCTGACAAGTAGGAAGGGCTGGAATTTTGAACTGTTCATGTTCGGTCATTTGAGATGGTTTTTGTGATGTTTTTTGTGAAAATGTGATTACCTTGAAAAACATTTTCTAGTGTTTATCATTTGACCTAATTGTAACAGTATAAAGTGAATGAGGATTTTTCACAAACTAAAGCAAAATATGCAAACCTCTAAATAGCTATCTCCTCCTTCTGTGAATGAAAATGGACTGTTAAAGAGCACTTCACAAATGGTTAAGTGGTCTTCATGTAGTCAACACCTTTGTTTATCCATATTTATTAAAATGTTGAACCTAAAGTTTTTCTCTAATCAGCCTATAGGATATTATTTTTTCCAGTACAATACTATTATAGCTGAAGACAGGTAAATATCTACAAGAACTGTATGTTTGTTCATCCGGGAAATTTTTGTTTTTGTGCTGAAATATCCTTGTGTATATGTAACCATTAATTTTTTCTCTCCAGCTAGGTGTATGGTTTTCCTTGGGCTGTGCATACATTGCTTTAGAAGGCTACGAAGGTGCTGCCAAAGCATTTCAGCGCTGTGTGACATTGGAACCAGATGTATGTACTTCTGAACAAACGATTCAGATGGCTTATCTAAAAGCAGCAAGGATGTTTTCATTATAAACAAGCAAAGCAATAATGAAAAACTTGTTTAAACCTTAGCCCTTTGAATAATTAAAACTTGTGTGTGAAGGATATATTTTTGTTGTGAGGCATCATAAAAATACTTACCCAGTACTTAAATTTATCCAAGTATGAGTGCGTGAATGTTAAAATATATTTGAAAAATTTCTTTATGCTAGATTGTGAGGAGAACTAAAAAGAGATAAAACAAAAATTAAATTAAAATATTTAGTCCTCTAAGTAATCGAATTCTCCTGATATAAAAGAAGTCTGGTTCATGTATGAGAAGCACATTTGTAACTGTGTAGTTCAGGAGCACAGGGAGAATGGAGCTTAGCCATTTTTTCAGGATGCAGAGCATGCATGTGTACAATACTGTTGTTTGAATGTGCATTGAGACAGTGGAGGTGTCAGCTGCATTACCTGAGGAATACACTGACAGTATTTTTGCCAGAAGGCCTGACTGTCAGCTTGTTGCTTGCCTAGAGTTAATGCCATCTACTCAATAGTAACTATTGTTATTTATTCTTTTCTCTTGGGGAAAAGAATGAGAAAGCAATGAGAGGTGACAGAGGATTCTTTTTTTCTTTATTATAAAATGCAATAACTTCCTTGGGGAAAAAAATGCTTATACAGACAACCTTGTTCTTAAATGGAATTCTGACATTATATATTGGCTTTTTGTGGTTGTTCAGTACAGTAAATTTACTTCCAAGTAGATACTAAAACTGGGTTCACTTATCTCTCTAGGGCCTGTATTTAATTGTATTTGTATGACCAAGCCAGCTGACTTCTCAATGGGTTAAGTGGTGGGTTTTTTATGAGTAAGAGCTGCTGGACTGGCTCTCAGTTGGAGGCAAAAGCTGTCTTTATACATCTGCAGCTGTAGCAATGTAGTGACCATTTTCATGAATTAAGTCTCAGAAAGGTTTCCCAGCATGAGCTAAATGCTCCTTAAGCCTGAGGATAGCCTTCAGTACCAGGGTACATTTCACTGCAGTGCTCAGATTCTGTTCTTCAAATCATTTCCAGTTGTCACTTTGCTGAATTCACTGATGGTGCTCCACATTTACAGCAGTGTCAGGCAAAGGGCAGGAATCATCTCTGCACATCTCTGCTGGTTTTACCTGTGGTGCTTGAGGGGACATCAGATCATTTTTGTCCAGTAACAGAGAGTGGTGCAGGTTGAGTAGCTTCCAGCTAGTGAGAAGTGAGGAGCTGCCTGGAGCACTGACCTTTCCAGCCATCCCAGCTAGATCCTAGAAGGCAATGCCTGTTTACAGCTGGGACTGAAGGCAAGAGCTGACTTAGTGTATTGCAACCACAAGGCAGTGAATTGATATTTATATACCTGATTGTTGCTGATGTAGTCAAACATTTGTTTATGTATTTCAATTTTAATATAATAATTTCTCTTTCAATATAATATTTTAACTGCCATGTAGAACATATGTGTCAATATATGTGATTAGCAAAATCAATGATGTTTGGCAGTAGTTCCACTTATGTATTTTTACCAAGTAAGCACAATGTAAGTGAATAAATTTTTTGGTAATTCTCCTTTTATCATTCCAGAATGCTGAGGCCTGGAACAATTTATCAACTGCTTATATCAGATTAAAACAGAAGTAAGTACTTCAAAATAATTAGAAGATATTGTTTCCGAAACAAATAATTGTGATTTCCTTCTTTTTGACATTGAGGTTTTTATTATTATAATGTGCTTAATTCATATTTTGTAATCCTTAGCCCTTCAGTTCTCTCTCCCGGGTTCAATCACTGGGAACTATTTTATTTTACAGGAAATAATTTTGTAACCTTTATACAAGTAGCAGCCTCTCTCTACACTTTTATCTTGTTAGAAGTATTTATGATGTAGTAAGTACTGCCAGTGCAAAACATTAATAATAAATATGAATAGTAAAAACTACTTTGACCATGAAGTTAAGAACATAGGTCCATTTCAAGCAAACGATGTATTCAGACCTATGAAATTTCATAGTATATTATCCTCGATAGATTTAAGGGAAAACCAGACAGTTTGGTTTTTATATACCAAAGCAGATGGAAATCTGCACACATGCTAGCTACCTTGTTCTTTTCCCTCAAAACTAATGATTCATACAAGAAGCTTTGACCTAAGTGGACTGCCACTCTTATTTTGTATTTCATATTTCAACTCAACGTAATAAAAGTTAACCTGGAAGAATTTAATATTTAAGAATTTCCACATTATAACTTATCACCAAAGAATGAAACAGAATAAGAATGAAAAAGAATAAGATAATTTATTTTTAAAAACCTTACTCAAAATCTGACATCAGTTTATATGGTTATGTAGTCAGGAGGCAAAGTAAAAAAAGAGAGAAAGAATAGTGAACTTGTACGAAAGTATAAATTTATAAATATGCATGGGAAAAGTGAGAGGTAATACAGAGTCTGGAGATTGATATGGCAAAGGGAGCAGGAGGGAGGAGAAGATAAAGTGTTAAAATAACTACACAAGGCTAAAAAGTAATAGAAATCAAGATATTTTTTAACTTTTCAGTAGTTCCTTCCATCTTCAGCAGTGCCTTGAGTGTGCACAATTCGTGTTAGAGTTGCTCTTTATTTTTCATACAGTTCAAAATGTCAGATGCTCAGTGGTTATGCTTGTTTCATGAAAGTATTTTTAATCAAAATAATTTTCTGTCTGTTAATCTGCTACAGGGCTGAGAAACTACTGAGTGATTCATTTCAGTTTACTGGTGGAATTTTATTATTGTTAATCTACTCTTGTGATCTAATGTGCTAAGTACCTACAAAACTTGTAACTTATTTGATATGGTAGCAAAAGCAATAAATGGGGGCATGTTTCTGTGCTTTTTTCCCCACAGGAATCATGTGAGATACGACTCTATGTACAGTAAATTTTAAGTTAATATTATGTGCTGATAGCCAAGTGTGGCCTGTACTTGCTGTGGAATAGCAACTTCTTTGATTATTTGTGTAGTCACTTACAGATCAAGACTGAGCGTGAGCTAGTTTAGCTCTCTCTCAAAACAGAAAATATCTATAGCAGTACACTTTAGAATAATTTGTGTGGGGATACATAAATTCTTACTTTTTAAGCCTGCCAGAAAAAAAAAAAAATGGAGTGAGGATTTAAAAAAAAGAAAACGAAATTAAGATATTTAGGTTAATTGTTTTCTTTCACACCCTCAAAAAAAAAAAAAAAAAAAAAAAAAAAAATCCAGCTTTACTCCAACCAGGCTTTTAATTCAGGCCCATTCATAGATTGTGCGTTTGGCCAAGGCTTGGCAGAGTCTCACACAACACACAAATAAAAAATGAGTACATTTTTTTGAAAAATGTATGCAAGCAACTTTTTAACACCCAAAGGACAGGGGTTTTGTTGATTTTTGGGATTGTTTGCTTTTTAAGACTCCACAAGTTTTTTATATTCTGAATTTCCTCCAGAAAAATTAATTGTGATGAAAACAGACTCTATGCTTTGGTTTACCAGAAAGCTACTCTGTGTGCCAGGAGGTCTTTGAAGTCTAGGTTTCAGATTTCTCAGAACAAACTGGGATTGGCCCTCTGTCCTTTGTATGAAAGACTCCTGGTTTCCAAGACCAGATAACGTGTTTATACTGCCTGCTGTTTCCTGTCTGGGAATGAATTGACTTCACTGGTTAAGGGTACTCCATCATTATGTGATTGGTTAAATACACAGGGGATTTGTTCTGAGAATCTGGATGATTTTATTACATAGAAAGAGTGATGATTTGTGGAATACTATTTCTATCCCATCCCTTTGGTATCTTGACTACATTTCACATTTCCATCTTATTGGCATGTGCCCTTCTGATAACTTCCTAATTTTCAGGAAGGTGGGGGAAATGATACAGGCTAACCTTAGAGAAGATGAAGAGCAGTTGTGGAAACAATATGTGAGTCAGGCAGAGCATCTTCCAGCCTGTCAGAAAGCTGTGACAGATCCCAACTTCCATTGTAGCGAACAGGAACAGGGCTGTGTTCTTTTCTAATTTAATCCTGCAAAATCAGGGTCTGAAATCCCTTAGTGAGATTGTTAACAGTGGAGGAAGCTCAACTGTTGGTACATTTGCCCATCAGCATCACATCTATCAATGTATTGTAAGACAGAGGAAAGGGGAGTGGACATGGGAAGTTCCTTCATGTGGACTGTTCTGCTGTAGCTATGCCAAATGACCTCTTCTCCTTAAATAATTTTGCTCTATCAGTCCACTCTCTTTGTGTGTATTTGGTAACTCTTTTAATACCATGGCCTTAGATTGGTAGTCATTTACATTTTTCCCTGACCAAGCTATTGCAAACTTTTAATGGCCTGATTAAGTTCTTAGATATTACATTGTCTTGGCCAGGATATTTACACTCTCTTGGACCCTCTTTTTGAAACTCAACCAATAATTTCTTTGGGCTGTCTTTCTTTAGAGAAAGCACTTTTAACAACTTACTCAAGCAAAAGAGAGCAAGTGAACTGCAAATTTTGGTACCAGGCCATCTTTATGTGATATTTATTAAGAAGAGAGGTATTGTCATGTCTTCCCAAAGAAGATTTTTTTACCAACCTAGGAAAGCTCTATTTCAAGTCTTAATTTAAAGGAATCCATTCTTTTGTGGTTTTTTACATATCATGACTGTCCAACTGAGAGTACGCTTCAGTCTCTTAGAAAGAACTGTATCATTCCAATTCTCTAGCAGAGCTGTTTTAAAGTTTCACATTTATTGCAGCTCTTGGTAGTATGTTTAAGGCTTTAAACAGTAAGCTCACAAACCTTACCAACTTATTCTTCAGATGGCATTTTCTTATCACAGGACGCCATTACTGCTCTCCTTTGGTAAGGGAATGGTCAAGAGTTGCATCAAGTTACAAAAATTCTTTGTAACTTGATGACAATTTTATAGGAATTGTGCTATCCACCTTTATTCCATAACACTTTCTCTTGTCACTCTGAGATGGGTCCTTGGGCAGCACCTTTGGAGAAGGACCCTAGTAGTGTTTGGGGCCACTCTGACTCATTTGTACGGAGCAGCACAGTGTCAGGGAGCAGAGTGTGTGAGTAAACCTTCCAGCTGACCTAAGGACAAAACTGGTTGAAAGTGATGGGTTTCTGTGCCCTGGGTATGCATGTTTGCCATGTACAAATGTTTAAAATAAATCACAAAAACTGTCAAAACCATTCTGCATCTGTCATGAACTCAGTGATTTTTAATTTTTTAATGGGTGTTACAACTGCAGCATGAATAAGACTGTTTTCTTATGGTTCCAGTTAAAAATTTGGAAAGGACAATATTGACATAGATGGCACAATTATGATAAAGTTTTGTAAAAAAAAATTACGAGAGCTAAGGAAAGTTACCTAGTTCAAACCACATAGCGTACTGTTGTGTATGAACTAATACAAAATAGTTTGCAAGAGAGATTAAGGGGTTATCAGTATTGTAAATTACTATCAATAACCTTTATATCTCACTGTGTTCTAAACGTGATTTTTTAAATAAGGTGGTTTTTAGTTGATACTTTGCCGACTGATTTTAGTGTCGAAATCTTCTGTAACAATTTCTGTTATTCTTTTATTATTGATTAGGATCAAAGCATTTCGAACCCTCCAAGAAGCTCTCAAGTGTAACTATGAGCACTGGCAAATATGGGAGAACTATCTTCTCACCAGTACGGATGTTGGAGAGTTTTCAGAAGCAATTAAAGCTTATCACCGGCTCATGGACTTAAGAGAAAAGTACAAGGATACACAGGTGGGGAAGTTTTCCTATTTCGTCATCCTATATATTCACTGATTTTTCTTCTGAGACAGAGAGATAGCTGCTAGCTGCTGATAGTGGTATCAGTAATCATAGTGGACATGCCAATGAAGTTATGTAGGCAAGTGATTTAAGTTTTGGAGATTTGGACGGTAAGAATAAACATTTAAAATGAAACCAGACAAAGCTGAAAACCTTTGCATCCATATTACATCAGTCTTTGTGAAAGAACAGGCATGAGCCTTGCAGTTTTAAGACCTATTTTTATATAAAATGCAACGCATAACCCCATTTTCCAGTATTGTTCCAGCATAGCTCAGTATCAGAAATAATATAAATTATGTTGTTTAAAAAAGAGAAGCTTTTCTCATGTGTTGGAAATTCCACAGATGAGCCTTTGAAAGTAAATTGAATGCATTATAGTCATAATATTGATTCTTAATAAACCAGACCAAAGAAAAATAAAAGAAGTATTTTGCTCATCTTTCACTGTAGTTCTATTACGTTCAGTTAAATTTTGTGTTTGTAAGTGTATGCTCTGGACAAAAACCAAGAAGCTACCTTAACAGCTTCAGCTGGGATGTTACCTTGCCTGAAACCAGGTCCTGATCCAAGCAGGGTTCTGTACACTCAGTGAAAATAGCAAGGTGAATCTGAAAGGCAAGCCAAAGAATCTCTCAAGAGGAGTAGTAAAACACCTCCAAGAGCCTTTGCAAAATTAGCAGATCTGGTTGAGGAGCTTACAAGCTCTTAGGGAGATTGTGTAGTACCAGGGTAAGAGGAACCAGCTGCTGCTCACAGATCCCAGGAGTATGTTTTGTTTCTTGTCCCATAAAAAGAGAAAAAGTAGCTTTCCTGTATCTTGGGAATTTTAGTCTATTGGTGAGGAGAGAGAGCAGATAGAATTAGTTATGATTGTGGAAACATCTCATGTTCATGGGGGCCAGGGATGTTAAATACTGTTTTCACATTACTTTTTAATAACAAATTGTACATGAGTGCAATACTTATTACTAATAAAGCCAATCAAGCACAGGATAACATTCTGTATTAATAAAATCTTTTAGGTTTGATATAGCTAAACATTAAAAGGTCTCAAACTCTCTTGGCACATAAGAGCGTCTATGGAAAATTGTGTTATATGTGGTAAAGATTAGTGTGCTTGGCAGCTAGAATATTGTAGTACTGGTGGGGCCTGTCATGGAGCATCTTGTAGATGGTTGGCTTTTTTCAGTGAATTTTTTTCTCCATTGCTACTTAAAATAGCATTTTTAGGGGTGGTCTACTGTATTATTTTAAACAGAATGACAGCTGACTAGGAATAGAAGTTTCTACGTATATTTGCCCATTTGAGATATTTGGAGATGATACAGACTCCTATTACTGTTACTCGTCAAATTTTATGTAGTATATTTTATTAAAGTGTTTGGGGATATTGCTTGTATTAAATTTCTATTTCTGTTGCATAACTTTTTTCATCTTGTTCTCATACAACTTTTATAACTTTTACAGAAGTATATATGCTATCTTCCTTAAATTCTTTTTGCATCTTAATTTTAACTTTGGCTTCTGATATGTGAAGTGGTTTAGGGTTTCATTGTAACTTCTAATACAGTTGCCTCAATTAGAAG
Organism: Monarcha castaneiventris obscurior; assembly: GCA_026261815.1. Classification (NCBI taxonomy): domain Eukaryota; kingdom Metazoa; phylum Chordata; class Aves; order Passeriformes; family Monarchidae; genus Monarcha; species Monarcha castaneiventris. The sequence continues at coordinate 5,385,456 of JAMPIT010000161.1, forward strand.
GATTTTACCAGTTGCCAAGAAAAACCTCAGAGCCTGATTAAAGAGTTCAGGCTTGAAACAATTATCTTACAAGGAAGAGAAGAGTATTTCCGTAGCAAAACAAAAAAGCAGATAGAAATAAAAGCTTCTGCTGAAATTGTTCACAAAGTTCACCATTAATTGGTGAGCCTCTCCTTTTTACCAACTGGACTGTTTTAAATAGGGATGATCTATAACCATCTTGTGCAATTGTATTTTAACAATTTGAAGTCATGAACATGAGTAAATGAAAACATACACCATTGTTTCCATTCAACATAGTATGATCTTCTCTCAGGTTATATTTAGTATTTGTAGTCATCGTAGATTTTAATTGATAGACTACTAAGATACATGACATACTGGTGAGAAACAAGGTAGGAATTTAAAAAAAAATAAATATGCACAGGACTGGAAGAAACCAATTGAGTCATTGATTCCATTCTTTATGAAGACGTACTGCTTTTAGCATAATCATTGTTGCAGGATACCCCTTGTGAGACTGAATGTATCGATTACAAGTATGCAATTGAATATACAATTTGAAATGCCCTTGATATCTGTAGTTACATCAGACTTTCTAATTTTATTTCAGAATAGTATGAAGTCATATTTTTTAATCACTGATTTCTTCTAATAATAGTAAAGCATTCAGATTCTTATTGGTGATTTCTGTTAGGCCATTGTTGTCCTTTGTGCCGGTCTTCTGAGTACAGAACACAGATTTGGGAAATTTTGCTTCTGTTCTGGTTATTTAATGATGTCATCCCTGGGGCAAAGGTTCTGAGATCATGATATCATGAAGCTTGATGATATGTATGCACAAATTCTGCAGATAAAATTGAACCAGGAAGAGCTAAAGGGCTTTTTATAAATGAGCAACAATGCAGTAAAAAGTTACAGCAAAGGGCAGTTTCCAAAGTCTCAGTTTACTAGCATTGTATGTAAATGTTAAAAGCATACATTCTTACTTTCCCTCCTGGTTCTTAAAATTCGTCACGTTTCCACACAACTTTTAATGTTCACAAAGCTGAGAAATATACCTAGAAAACCTTTGATATATGTGTTATGTCGTAACATATACAGGCTCGCTGAATTATCTGTAGTTTCCGCTAGTAAATCAGTCACTAAAAGGTACCCAAGGAGAAAGCCTTACCTATCATAATCATCAATTTGGCCTCTGAATTATTGGAATGAGCTAGTAAATGTACCTGGAACTGCTGATTGTTCTACTTTCCATTACATGCATGCTCGTGGAGGCAATCAACCTTTTTTACTTGGAATGTTGCGGTCTTGTGAATGACAAAGTTATTTTGTGGTTGGAAAAGCTGTTTAGATACATTGTTTCTAGAAACCCTATCTTCATTGTATGCTGTCAAAGATTGTGAATACAGAAGTATGGACAAAGGGTTCCACTTTGCAATTCTGTGCTATTGAGACTCTAGCAAAGTTTTTCTGGTACGCTTTCCATCAAGCAGCATCCTCATTTCAGCAGCTCGTGTTGGCAGACCATTTCTAACGAAAGGGCACAAGGGCATGTTCCAAGGGGATTTTGAAAAGCGAGGTTAGGAATTAATAATTTCTGGAGCTCTACTTCAATTAAGTAGCTCACTAATGACAATTGTCTTTATTATGAAATACTGGATTTGGAAGGGGAATAGGGAGAGCTCACAGACTGCAGATTTGTCATTTTGGATCTGGTATCTGAGTGTTCTCTTCTTTCTTGAGCACTGTCAAATTTGATTAGTATTAGTGAAGCATCTAAAAATGGTTTGACCAAGAGAATTTTTATATGAAAAGAGTTGTTTGGAGAACAATTGTGAAATGAGATTAACTGATGAAAATCGCAGCATTTATAAATTACTTGGTTTATTTCTAAGGTTTTGTCTCATGGTGTCTTTTGTTCAGTTTGTAGTAAACACATTATTCACAAAAGCAATGGAGAAGGAGGAATGCAGATGGTGTGATGTCATACTAAACATGAACTCTCTGTTCCTATGGAGCCCTGTTCATTAAAAGAGGCATGAAAGAAACCAACCAACCAACCAAAAAAATCCACTACTGCTTGTTTGGGATCTTGGGTCAGCAGAGCATTGCTGTAGTAGTTTAGTATGTGTGGCAGTTTAAAATCTCTCAAAGATACAAATTTTAAGACTTATGGCAACCTAAAATGCAAAGCTCTGCTACACTGCTAATACTTTTTGATGATTAGCAATTCACTTGCACTTTGAAATAACTTTATTTAACAAGTATGCACAACCAAGTAGCATTAATGATTCATTACTGTTTAATGGGCCCTTTAATCCAGGTCTTGATACTAGTTTCATTTTACAAAGTTTACATAATGGATTACAAAAAAAGGAAATTGATTATTATGATTAAAGTGTAAGCAAAGCCAGGACTCTATGGTAATATGGGTAATTTTACAGTTGCTGCATCCTACTGACTAAGTAAACTTTTTTTTCATCTCCAAACAAAATATTAAAACTTTCGCTTTAAAACTTTTGATGATTATATCTGATATTCACATGAACTAGCATTTCAGACTTCGAGTAACAGGTTTTTTACACTGAGAAATCAATTGACAAGTCATACATGTGTGTATGAATCCTTAGCACCAGTTCTAGTTCCTTGTCAAAAGAGAACACAGTTTAGTGTTTCTTCTTGCACCTCTTATGTTTTTTTGTTACAGTGCTGTAGTAATGGAAACATCAGCACTTGCTGTTGTTTTTCTAGCAAATCATTATAGAAGACCTGGTTAAGGATGACATTTGGTGCCTTATATTCCAAATCATGGATATAACATGAATTTCAGAACTTTCAGACTATTAATAGTTGATCATATTTTCTGTTGTCTTAAGTGACTCTTAAAGAGATCTTGAAAAGAAGGAACTGACAGTTTGTCATACCATTTTATAAGGAATATAAGCTACTGCTATGGTTTTGGGGCAGACAAGAGGGGAACTGTTTAACTTATGCTGGGATGTTACTAAGATATCATTAATTCTGAAAAGATACCAGGTAGGCGTATATTTGTTTTCACTTCTTCTGTTACTTAGATTTATTTAATAAAATTATCAGCCATTTCAATTGATTTGGGTTGTTCTTCCAAAAATTTTCTGTATCTGATAAAACTCATTATTTTCGGGATGCATTTCGAGTTATTCAGTATAAGAAAAGTTATTTTAAGAAAGTGACATATCACCAATACTAAACTGGGTGTGTTTTTATTCTAAGTGTAATATACTTTGATACTGTCATAATTTTTGCATTAATTTCTGCCAGTGAACTGTATCTTGATTTGTGAGGATGCATCTCATTCTACTTTTAGTAGAGCAGTGGTGTATTTGTAGTTTTTGCAGCTATTCACAAATCATCTTTGAAGTTAGTTTTATTACTATCTTGATATTAATGTTGCTATGAGTGTGGTTTCATTGTAAGTGTTAGTATCACATGAACAAAAATGTTGAAGCATTAAAGTTACCAAATGACAGGCTCACAAGTTCGGAAGTACCAGCATGAAGGTGTTTGTGCAGCAACTGGCCTGTCTTGACTGCAAGCCTTATGAAACTTCCATTTTGTTTTCATCCTTTTTTCTTCCCCAGTCTCTGTCTCATGTACTGCACAGAATAGGTATTACTCTCTTGATAAGCCACAGCTTTTCTGAGTTTTATTTTCTTCTAATTTATCATATGATCTACTGCCTTGATTTACATTTGGTGTTTGTCATTGTGCTGAAGAGAAACTGAGGCTAAGTGACACTGTTTTCTAGCTTTCAGTGTCCAGTTTGGGGCAAAAAGACTGGTATGATGTAGCATTTCTTACATGCAAAAACAAGCTCCTACCAGCAGCTGCACATGCTCAGCATTTCTGCAAGTCAGATCCCACATTCTCAAGCCAGTGGTTTGAAAAGCGTGGCCATTAATGAGTACTTGTAGAAGAGTTTGATGGAACTGATTTGACTAGTAATTATTCCAGAAGTACATTAAAAACAGATTCCCAAGGTGGTATTCCACTGCCTTCCAGTTTCCGTCTTATCCACTGTACATCTTTCTGCAGGTTGTTAAATAGAGGTCCTGTAAACAACAGGGTCTTCCATTACCTGAATTTATTTGGCTCAGCCTTTTTACTGATCTTTTTATAACTGTATTGTGAAAATACCTGTAAGATACTGTCACAATTTCCTTTACCCAAATTTCTGTCTTAGATTTTTGGCCTTCTTACCTTCATCAACATAGAATCTTACAGATGAGGTTTAAGTCAGTTGAATTACTCCATGCATTTCTTCGTAAATTCTGTACTTGTCATATGGCACAATCATTAATAGAGATCAGGTATTACAGATAACATTATATATACTGACATTGGTTGAGTTGAAATAAAAACTCTCTGCTTTTTTAAGGTGCTGGCTATTCTAGTCAGAGCAGTAGTGGATGGTCTAGCAGATCGTGCTGGAGAGGTATCGAGTGGATTGAAGGGGAAAGTGCAAGAGCTCTTGGGTAGAGTCACTTCACGAGTGACAAATGATGGGGCAATCTGGAGACTTTATGCCCAACTTCATGGAAATGGAGAGAATGGCAGTGGTGAAGATATTGAAAAGGTAAAAACTACAGTGCTATAGTAGAACATGCTCTTGTTCCAGACCTGTTTTGCTTTAGTGTTTTTATAAGCTTATTGTCTTTTCTTCATGTTCCTACAGCACACATTTTTGTTACAACAGGAACAAGATGTTTTCTGTCAGTTTTCTTGGACTTGAAAAAAAATCTCTTTTTTTTTACCAGTGTTTCCTTTTAAAACATCCTATCACAGCATATGCGTATTGTCCTGAATTTGTATTCTGAAACTTTTCTTGGCAACAATCTAATGTCTATAATCTAATGGTGGTGTGGGTTTTGGCTTTGTTTTTCATTTAAATCTTTGATTCTGAAGATAGGGTATTGCAGCTTCTGAAAAAAATTTCATTTTAAAGGCGTGATCCAGAGGTGACATAAGCTATCTGTGTTCTTTGCAATCACTATGGGAAAATGCACTTAAAATACTCTATACCACAGAGTACCCAGAGTAGAAATGTATTGTCCTTAATTAGCTTAAAATGAAATTAAATAATGCTATTTAATTCTCAGTCTGTTGAACCATTGGTTTCTCTTTACTTATCACTTGTTTTGTTATGTTATCTTCCATTTCTTGTCCTTATCACTTCCCAAGGAATTAAGTTGATTGCATTTCCAGAATAGCCACTCTGCACTGCTAGAAGTGTTTACTTTGTTGTATGCTGCAGTGTGCTTTGCATTTGATATTAGATTTCAAAAAGTTCAAATAGCCTTGCACACTTCAAAAATAGTTATGGGTTATCAGATCTTCACTGAAGTTGAAAATACACAAGGCCAGCATTCAGTATGTGTTCACTAATGGGGGTATGCCTTTGGCCTGGGCAAAAAATGCCTGTCTAGAGGATTGTTTGATGTCAAGCAAGGAAGATGGTTAGGCCTACAAATTGTATTCCTGTGGGCTTAAATTCATAATCATTTGTGCCTTGCTCATTGTGTCCTTGTGCTCTGCCCTGTGAAGAGCTTTGTTTACTCATTGCTGATGTCCATTATACCTCCAATTCCTCCCTTTTGTCTTCCTTATTTTTCTTTACAGCTGAGCAGTAAAAGGGATTTGGCCTATTTAGAATGCAGAAATACAGACACTGCAATATCCTGTAAGATATCCTCAAATTCTTACTCAGACATGCAAAGCAGCAGAGGCCCTCTCTATACTATGAATGTAATCATGTCAGAATCTGGTTACATCATGGTATTTTTTACTAACCCAGTTAAAAACATGGTTTCAATTTGTAGAGTAGACAGTACTTTAACTGTGTTTCCTCATCAGACTGGTTATGGAACACACTTAGAGTCTAGCTTGCCCTGCGAGATGGAATGATGTTTATAAATACTTAAGGTATGCTTACATGTGTATCCAAATATCCTGGTATGACAGTACCATAGATACAGATCATAAAAGAGCAAAACTGCCTACAGCCACAGCATATATTAATTGACAGTGTGAAATTTAAATTGCAATACACCAAATAATCACTGATTTCTGATATCATATTATTAAGTAAAAATTATAAAACCAGTATTTATTGGCTTTACTGCCACAAGCACCATCACAGGTCAGTCAGATATTCAGTGAATATAGCTGTATGTGTAGAATAATTCTAGATGTATAGTTGCAGTTTTCCACCTACATTTATTAGACAAAAGGTCAATGCATTCTAAAAGGGCATTATTTACTGTACTGCGGCATCAAAGGGCAAAGAGATAGGAACAGACCTTTAAAAGTATCGTGTACCTCCTTGGAAATGTAGGGTTTAACCTTTACTCCAAACTCTTCCATTCTGCACCTTATTTAGTGCAGATTTCATTATATTTAACCAATTTTGTTCCTAACATTGCATTTGAAAGAACAATCTTGTATGTCTGGCTGTTGTTAAAAGGTGGCTTGGTTGCTGGGGTTTTTTAGTTTTCTGCTGATACATCCAATGCCACATGAATCACTAGACTCTACAGTTGTAATTCACAACAGGGCCTTGTGAATTGAATCAAAGTCAGACAAGGTTTGCAAGTTAGAGTGTAAAACTACTGAAGTGTTGGGTTTGTGGTTCTGTTTTGGGGGTTTTTTCCTTTAGTTTAGCACATATTTACTCTCACACGTCAATATATCTGAACTGCCACCTCATTCAGTACTTCTTTCTTCCCTATGCTGAATGCAGTCCAGTCCACACCTTTCCCTCTGAGGAATCTTTCCAGCCTTCAAGTTTCCTGCTCATCCATCCCAGGCTATGAATCCCTTCTGTTCCTTGAACTTTCCCCAGCTCATAACTGTTTCCTTTCAGGATAAATCCAGGTTCCAGAAGTGCAAACAAACAGCCCACAAGACTTTGAATTCTTTCCCCTCCTTGACATCTGTCAGCAAAACCCCCCTAATTTGCTGCTCTGACTCAGACGCATGCAGACTGAAATCAGACTGCTGTAAAAACTGTTGTTCCTTCCCTTGAAAATTCTCGCCTCTGCTTGCCAGAACTACTACCAGTTATAACGTAGGTTATTAGAAAAAAAAATTAATTCATTTTAGTTTGACTTAATATCCCTTTACTGCCATTTACAGCAGCATGAGCAGTTCAGTCACCTGTGCCATAGTGATTGGAACTCTGGTAGGAGAGAGAAGGTGCAAGTTTCTGGGCTGACAGCCTCCAAATTCAGAAGTCTTTACTGTGCTCATGTATATGTAACACACTGAATTTTTTAAATTCTTTTATATAATACTTTAACTATTAAAAAACATAACTAGAGAGTTGTCATTGAACCAAGCCATGTAACTTCTGGCATGTATTTGTTTCATGTTTTTGATGCTGTAGAAAGAAAACAAAATTCAAAAGCAAGAATTAATTTCTTCTGATAAAATTTTTCTTTTCTCTTTTTTTTTCCCTTAATGGGACCCTCCTCCCATATTGTTTACATTTTTTTCCTGTTCACACTGAGAATCAGAGTAGTATGGCAACTAATAGCTACATCTGTAAAATGCATATTTGCCAAGATTACGTGTACAAGAAGAAAGCTTTGATGTATTCAGTTATAATTTTTTTAGATACAAATTTGCTGTTCAAAGTGTGAATGCAAGTATTTTTCTATTTTTCGTGTGCATTTAATTGTAATGACTTGGCAAACATGGGTCACATCCATCAGTCTAGACAGATTTTTAAAAGATAAAAGTTACACACACATTACTTTATATGCTTCTCATACTTTAGCTGCAATATTGGTGAAGAACATCTGTGTTACAGCTGGTGCTTACCACTGCTACTCCAACTCACAGGAAATCAAGTACAGTAAAGATAGATTCATTTTCTGGATTGACCACTAATTTCATAGATACTTAAAACTAAATTAGCCTCCTAGTTGGTTTTCTGACATACTAATCATTTTTTTTCCTTTTTGCAGTCACTGCAGTATCTCACTAAGGCACATAAATGTGAAATTCAATCAAGTGATTGGGAGAAAGATGTTTCTTCTTTTAAGGAAGTGGTGAAAGGAGCTATAGAGATTGCACATGGTATGTTCTACCTGAAAAGAACTTTTATTTTTCATGAAGAGCATTACAAATATTTATTAAGCTTAGTGGCAAAATAATATTCTACTTTACCTGTTGTATTTATTCCTACTACTAGAAGTTCTGTAACAGAGTATCATCCTGATACTGCATACAAAAATATACTTGGAATGAGGCAGAAATTGTGTAGGGTGAGTCAGTAAATGTATGACTGGTAAACATGGAATCAGTTAATTTCATAATCTAGCAACTTCATAATGCAAGTGAAAATGCATCTGCAGTTCATCTCAGTCCTGAGATCATCACATACATTGAGTGTGCCAGTCAGGAAATGAATGAAACTTAGTATGATTATTCCCTGTTCTGTGATATTTATGTCTAAGAGGGATACAGATACCTGTTGAGTTTAGAGTTATCTTCCCAAAATTACTTGGCTTTGTTTTTTCTTTGCGTTTCTTTTTGCGGATACTACATTTTAAATTGTGGAGGGTATCAAGATCTTCAATTAAATGTTTTTTGTTCAAAGATTATTGCTAGAGTGGTAATGCTTTTTTGTTTTGGGGTCCTTCTGTGTTTGGATTCTAGTGGCTGTAAAATGCAGCAAGAACAAATCTAATCATCAGGAAGCTTTGCAGATACTTTCTTCAGCTCGGCTCAACTTACGTGGCTTGTCATCCAAGGCAAAGGTAGGAATGTTTGAAAGGTAGGAATTTTTGTTTGAAAGCTAGGAATCTTTGTTCTGTTGCCAGAATTTCTCTGTTTTGAATCAATTATAGATCAAATAATACCTGCCTGCCTCAGTGCATCATCAGGTGGATATTCATCTCTATGCTGTTAAGGATTCCAGTTTTAAGTAAACTTATATTTCTCTTCTTCCTGCTAGGCTTCGATTGCAATACTAGTCTAAGAGGCAGCATTGACATTTTGGAGTAAGGTGGAATTTTACATAAAATGTTGGGCAAACAGATTAGAATGTTCGAAAGCAGTCAGTCATTTCCAGGACCTGTTTTTAATGTGAGTAGTCATGGGACAAACTGGGCAGTCTCAGAAAGAATGGATCTAAACCTGCAGAAAGGACCAAAATGTGTCAGGATTGCTTTGCATCACTTGGAGTGTTTTCAAAGAGTTATTTATTAAAAGACAGAACTAATTTTTAATCTGTTTTTTTTTTTTTTTTTTTTTGTGGATACCCTACCAATCCAGATATTAATTACTTGAAAAAGTCATCATATTTGAATCATACATTTTCTCTTAAAATACACATCTTGTCTTGAATTTTAGGATTCTTCCTGCCTGTGAAGGGGAGTTAGCAATTGTGAATCACAGAGCTTAAGTTTTATAATGTGTGCTTGTGTTACAAAGTGTTGATTCATCATCAGTGTGCTAAACCTGGCTCACTTAAGTCCTTTAATTTTAAGGATAAAAGCCTAGGAAAGCTGCATAAGCAAACACAAGCTGGATCTGTCACTGCTTTTAGATACAGGCATAGGGAAGACTTTGGAATGTGTTGAAAAAAGGGACAATATATGTTTTGCTGTTACTTACAAGATATGATTGTGGTTTTTTTTAAAAAGGTGCACAGACTGAGTATTGCTGTAGAGAAAGCACTAAATGACATAAATTATATGAATACGAGTACAGGCAGTTTATATTATGACAGATCATGCAATATCTGAAAAATTAAGAATGTATTAGTCCAGTAAACTGTATTTTCATTTCCAAAGGCACTAATTTAATGAGCATCTGAATTATTGGCAGCTAATGGTTTTATGGTACTTCTGAGAAAACTATCATATTAGAAATGAAGCATTTTGTGTGAACCCACTGGTTTTGCATCCCTTCCAAGATGCCATCTTATTTTTAATTTGAAGTCATATTGAATTTTCAGTGTTGTTTAAAAACTCAGTCATCTTCTGTCAGATCCTATGCACAAACAGTTCAGCACTGTTTATACCTGTCCAAGCTTGACTGCATCTAATTTTGCTGCCCTGTGAGTCAATATTAGTGTGGGATTTTTTTTTCTTTTTTAATTTCAACTGAAAAAAGCACTTTAAAAATGGGCTAAGAGCAGACTCACTAGTTAAGATTTCAAAAGGAATAAAAGGTCAGTGAAAATGACTTTTAAAAGATAAAATTCTAAAATTTTGTAGTCTGGACATGCAATTGGAACAAATAAGTAGAACAGTGAAACAATGTCACTGCTTCTGGGATCTCCATCTCTTGATGTTCGAGCTCCTGTGTTGTGCCAGACTCACTAAGCACCCACAACCTGCTGAAGGCTGCAGCTCAGCAATGTGCTGCTCCTGGGCTCTTTTCTATACAGAGCCTGGTGGGCAGTCATGCTATGGCAGGTAGCACAGTGGGCTCTCTTCTGGTCCTTGTCCCAATGCATCATTCGGATCTGACAGGTGGGGTCTGAAAAAGAGAAATGTTCTGGAGATGCATTGTAAATGCATGAAATATCAGCACTGTTTTGGTGAAACATGGGGCACAAAGCCCAAAGAATGATGGTGCTTGAAACTTCCCCATGCTGTCTCTAGTTGAATAGATTTCTCTAACTGTGTGTGGAGAAAAAAAAAAAAAAAAGAAAGCACAAATAATTATATCATCCTGATTTATTTAGCTGTCTTACCAGAAAGAACCAAACGTTTCTGTCACTCTCCCACTGTGAGGTTTTTGGGCTGAAAGTCAGAGAAGTTTCTGTACTTGTGGCATGAACATGCTCCTATTTTTGTGTAAGATGTTCTTTATTTCAGTGACAACATTGTTTTGAGGCACACTGGATACCTTGGTTCAAGCCTTTTAAGTACGTTTTTGCTTATATACATATCTGTATTGTCCCATTTTGTTTTATGATATAATGATGTACAGATGTACTCCAGAGCAACTTTTGTTTTTTCAGTTTGTTTTTGTTTCTTAATGTGGGCTTTGTGTTTGTGTCAAATGAAGTGTGAATCACTCTCCCATTACATAATGAAGGGAAAACATATGTTTGGGTGTCCTCCCTTCCCCATATTTCTGTGTAGTGGTACCTCACACAGCCTCAGTATTAAATAGATTAAGATTATGACTGCTCACAAGTTAGCTGCTTTTTTTTTTTTTGTTTCTGGTGATGTCTTAAGGTCTTTAAGAACAATCTATTTTTATTACTCTGTAGTGTTTTGTTTTCTCTGGTATAACTTAATTACACACAGGTGAATGCCTCCACCCATGCATATCTTGACATCAAATGTTAAAAAATATTTATTTGAGGCTTTGGAGAAAATGAAGCAACAGAATATGACACTGGGAAAAATGGTCATTAAAATTCACAGCTAATTTATCAGCAGGTAGGCTTATAAACTGCAGTGACAGGATGTGAGATGCTTTTCTAATTTGAGTTTCATGAAAGAACCCTTTACTGTCAATGGAATTGGGAGTCAGCATAAGCAGTCAGGTCAGAGCAGAAACCCCACGTCCACAGGAGGGTTTGACTCTTTTGGCACAATATCATGTGTGTGGCACAGATTTCAGGTCTATATGCAGGATATGTGTCTGTATGTGTGTGTGCACAACTTCTGTTTATTAGTCACAAAATGGCCTTTTCTTAAAGAGAGATACCATTATAGTTTACAAAAATGTGAAAAGCAGTATAGAGATCATGAGCTTCCTGTATTTTGTCTTGATCCTGAAACAGAGAAGCTGTATGTATCTTTTAAAGGTATTTATTTATAAAGTACTTACAAGTATTTATTTTTGTTGTGCAGCAACTTTTCACAGATGTAACAAGTAATGAGGTTCACAGTGAGATAGCTGATGAGGTGACAGCTATGGACAACATGATTGCTGAACTTCAGGAGCTGAGCAACCAGCTGAGAGACCAGTGCTGACATATGGACCAAATTTCGAGACAGGATTACAATACTGACGTTTCTTTTGCCACCACTTTTGCTGTTGAAATGGTAACAATTCTGAGGCAACAACACTCTCAATAAACACTTTTCTGTACAGTGCTGTTCTTGTGGTCAGCTTTTTTCAGAGGTCAGGCTGCCTTTTAAGATTATTTCTTATGTGATCCCACTGTCTTACAAAGTTGCATGTTTTGGTTTTTCAGCCCCAGATTTTCTGGAAGAGATGTTTGTAAGGTGATAATGGAGGATTAGTTCTGCCTGCTTGCATCCACCTTAGTGCTGGGAAGCTGGAGGATGCCCCACCCAGGTGGGGGAGCAGGGGATGTGCTGCTCTGGGGGAGATGGAGAAGCAGGCAGCAGAGGTGGGAGCTGAGCCCAGCCTATTTCTCATTTTAACTCAGTGTTAATTGCTTTCAGGGGTGGGAGTGAGTTCCTGAGAGAAAGAATTTAGTATTTTTTGTTCTTCGGGTATATAAACAGTTATTACTTAAAGCATTGGTTTATCCAATATACATAACTTGTGTCCCATGGGCAATAGACTGGTACTTCATTTGGGCCTTTTATAGGCAAGGGGATTTCCCTCACTGAGGCAGCAATAAAGCTGCAGTCTAATCTAAAATACTTACATCTGACTAGACCAGGTGAGTTATTTTCATCTAGACTATTTTGAATGGTTTTGTTTTTCAACATCTTTGCTATTGCTCTTCTTAAAATAAGATTTTTTTCAAGGATTTCCAAAAACCTGTGTGAAATAATTCCCTCACTTATATGGTTTCGGCTTGCTCTTCCCTATGAGAATGATGTGGTTATCTGTATTCTGGGTTTGTACAGTCTGTGGTATGATCTATTGCTGAATGGTAAGAATTTTCTCCCTGAAGAGAAAGCCAGCAGGTACAAGTAGACCGAACAGTTATTTGGATTTGAAGCAGTAGTGCATGCACATTATTTTGGTGCATGAAACAGTAAACCATCTTGACACCTTTGTAAAGCTGCATTTCTTTGTAAAGCTTCTTGGAATGGAGAATAAATTATTTGGTGACAGTATTTAAACATGAGTTTCCCACAGAAATTGCCATCTTAGCAATAGGTTTGCCTGCTAGTGAAGCTGGCTCCAAAACACCTCTTTGTTGAAATTGCCCAGAAAGAGAGGAGACATTAAAGTTTTTGCAGAGGGAATTTGCTTTAGCTGCTCCCATTTTGCTCATACTTGTAATGGAGTCCACCTGACTGAAAAAAAAAAAAAGGCTGAGAGTCTTGTGACAGACTAGCACCACTACCTAGCACCACTATCTCTTTGATATGTTGTGTTTTGATATGACTTAGCCTTATTCACTAAGGAGAAGAAAATACCTTTAAAACTATTATTTTGTTCCCAGCATTAAGTTTTATTCGGAAGAAAATAGGTGTGGAATAGTTCAGTGGCAGAAAAGTCTTCAATTTTTGTAATAATCTTACAGCAAATTTTAAACCAGAATTATATCCCATGATTAGCTTGAAAACATGAGATTTGAATTCTGTTGTCTTGGTTTAAAATACAATTATTCTGTTGAGTCTACCTGAGACACATTGAGTGTAGTTCATGTTCTGCAGTGCAGAACATGAAGCCGGATTCATTTTTGTATAATGGTTTCTGCCTAGCTTTTAAAAAAGATAGATGGGAAGTTAACACTTCATGTGGAATATTAGAAAAGTCTGTGAAAAAGCCTTTAAATCCTTTTCCCTTTGATTTTGTTCTTTTGAAAATTGTTTTTGTTTCTTTGCTTAAGGTGGTCAAGTGAAAAAGTCATTCTACTGTTTCAGTGTCTCTTCCTCACAGTGCTCCACGTTTTCTCAGCACAAATCTTTTCCCCGTTTGAGCCTCCCTGTTGTAGCAGATGCATGGAATGTAAGCAGCTTTGTCTTTCACCTAATGCAGGGAAAGCCTAGTGTCCACAGACAGGGTGTTCCTGAAGAGTGGGATAACAGGTGTTATGACAGCACATCAGTTTTCCTGTTGTAATTAATGTTAGAGAGGAAAGATGTCTGCAGAGACTTACAAATACACAACTTCAATATGTACAGACAATACACGTGGTGTGGAAGATGTCAAGGCAGGAGCTGACGTGTCATGAAGGTGTCTGGCTTTTCAGAGCAGATGAAGATGCCAGAAGAGCTCAGCCACTTAATCCGTGAGGCTGAACACCTGATGTAAACCTCCCTACCAGATCTGTACTTGCTACCTGTTTTTTTGTATTTGTGGTTTCATCTTCCTCAGGTACAAGGTGAGCCCATACTGTTTCTTTGGAGATCATGACAGGCCTTTTAAAACTTTTCAGACACAAAAACTGTCAATTTTGTATGGTATTGATTTTCTGTGTCCATATAGCAGCATTTGGTTCAGACTAGCTTTAGGAGACCATTTGTCATGATGGCAATGTTTCTATAAAAGCTCTGGCTGTCAAAAAAAAAAACAAAAAAACTGGCTAGTATTGAAAGAGAAAGAATCATTTCCTAAACAGACTTCAGACTTTTCAGATCTCCATCTTATGGGGAGTATCTGTCCTCTTACTTAGATCACTCTCATGACAACTGCAGGATCCTCAAGAGTTTAGCAAAACTGGACAGCCCTTTCCTGATACCGTTGTCACATCTGCAAATACCTCTGTAACACCTCTGTTATTTTCAAGAGCTCTGTGTACAGCACATGCTACCAGTTATTAATCACTGTAGCATGGACTCATTTGGGCAATATGTTGTGGGAATGGCTTACAGGTCACAGTAGAACTTCAGGTACTTTCTGATCTTTTTTGTCTTTTTGACCTCAGAAGTGTTGGTGTTTCCCCCTTTTGACATCTGTCTGCTGTTAGAGTTAATTTGGTGTGACATGGAGGTAAAACAGATGAGTCTAGAATTTTCCAACTTCTGCCAACCCAGACAGGGAGAGCAACTGTGTCAGAGTTTTGAAGATGAGTATAAAGCCAGGAAGTATGATGTATGAGAAAGAATTAATTTCCGTAGCCTAAAAGGGTGTGTTATTATGTCTTTGACCTAATATAGTTCAACCTATGATGAATTTTCAGCCCCCGGTGGTTAGAACCCAGGGAAGATCTCCTGATTCACCCAGTGGGACATGTTGGGCTGGGTGTGGTATTAAAAGGTTTTTTGATGTTGGGACATTACTCATGAGCTGAAGTGAATGTTCTTTGGGCTGGTGGGGCCACAGTGACTCAGGCAGGTCATCCCGAGTACAGGCCAGTAAATGTTGTGTTCCATGCCACATTGTCCTCGGCATTCCTTCCACCACACTGACCAGTACATTCAGAAAGGCAGGCAGCTCTCATCCCATCATTCATGCAGAGCTCTGTATTAAAACTAACTTTGGAAAGAAATAAAGCTTTGATTAATTTTTCAGTTCTAAAAATGGTGCATGGTTTGTATCAAATACAGAGGACGCATTTGCTAGTTCAGCTTTCAGATGTGTGTGAACATTGCTTGATACACCTCTCCTTTTCAAAATAAATTTAGACAAAATAATTATACAAAAAACCCCACAGGTATTAATTTTATTCTGCTTTAGAGAAGCTATAAAGTCTCTTTGAAATTATTTTGACTTAGCTCTTCTGTTCAGTATTTCTGTCTCAGTATCAGTGACTGACAGTACAGATGGACATAATGTATTTCAGGAGATAAAAGGAAGCTAAACAAACTCATGCTATTTCCAGAGGAATACCAATTAAAATAATACACAAGTACCTCATTTTTTCTTCATCTGCATTCATGAAGAGCTCTGTACCCGAAGTACAAAATAGGGAAAAGGTAACAGCTGATAGGGTACAACTTCGGTTCTCTGAACTTAAAAATAAACTGGAATTTGATAGGAAATATCTTATTCTAAAAAAGAAGAAATTGCCATCAACTGTATGGAAGTTGTTTTCAGTGTGATTACTGAAACCAAGTGCTTTGTGTTTCAAAAATTATTTCAAGAAATTTATTTATTTATTTTTGTTTATATTCTGTCTATATATTTGTAAGCACATATTTATACATGTATAAACATGCACATATACATGTATATAGAATCTTGTGTCTGTCACAGAAACAGTTGCTAATTCTGAAGGTGTAAGAGGTACAATTACAAAAAGGTACATTTCATGAAAGCTGTATGCATTACAGAGAGAATCAGATCAGATGTAGGAAAGTCATTCCTGTACATTTTACATTATGTGTTTCAGGCATAAGACTGGCAGATAAGGTCAATTTCACAAGTGAATGGCAATAAAATATTAATGTTTATACAAAACCCATTTTAATACTGCAGCAGGGAAAGTTTTTGCAGCATTCAGGAGTACTTAAAAATAGATAGGTTTCAATCAACCCGCAGCTTATTCAGGCATGTGCTCAAATATAGTAGCTGCATTCATTAGACAAACATTTCTACTAATCCTTCAGCTACACTAATAAAAGAGTTATCCTTTATGGGCTGAATGTAGTAGCACAGGGTTCTCTTTTTAACTATTAACATCCTTCAAAAACCAAGGTCTAATCAATATTAGTGACAGTATTTGGTTTTCAGCAAGTGAGTTGAAAATCAGTAACTCTTAACAGCGTGTTGTTAGAATTCCTTACTGAAAATGGAGACAACCTTGCCTTTGGGAGCAGCTTACAATACTGTAGCTGAAGTGGATTGGTTTCTGCTCTTTAAACAAAGAAAGCCATCAGAGAGCAGCAGCTGTTTTGTTGGGCATTTTGGTTTCATTTGTTTTACTATTTTTATAGCATTCGTCCTTTCACTCACACTTTTGCACTTTTCACTTTCTTTTGCATTTTTGATTCCATTATTAAAGCAAGAAAATAAGTTTGTGGATGCAGGTTCTCTTCACTGAACAAGACAAGGATGCCAAGTCAAGTAATCGCTGCTCTCCTCTGCTGGGTGAGATGAAAGACTATTACAAATTTGATCCTCTAATACTGGTACAAACCTAAAATGGGCCTCTACAACAACAGAGTGGTTTAGGATTAAAAATCTGTGTTAAACAACTCTGCTTTCTTTATAGAACTGTTTTCCAAGTTAACCTAAGTATGAATGTCCATTTTTCTGTTTCCAGTTTACTCTGACCTGAATGTTTTCTCAGAACACACCAACAACCTTTTAATCACCAGCGATGTCATATGTACCTTCTCAATTTTTTTTCCTATTTATTTTAAACCTCAGTGACCTGTGAGTCAACTACAAGAGTTCTTGGCCAAAAGTGAGTGTAACAAACCAGGCAAAGAAGTACCAGCCAAGAGCCATGCAATGAAAAACTGGGATTAACAGCATGAAGATATTCAAAACTGCAAGTTAGCCTATTAATGACATCACTGCTGAAGTGAAGGAGCTACATTTTTTAAGTTGCTTTTAGAAGTTAACCCCTACAATTCAGCTCTTTTTCCACTGTCATCTCCAAATGAGCATCATATTCTTTCTGTGTTAAGTTAATTAAGTTAAGTCTTTCTGTGTTAAGCAATCATTCCATCCACTTCCAAGGATTTTTCCTGCTTAGTTTTCAGTTTCTGCTCACTGGAATGGTGATCCTACAAGCACACAAACTACTTTTGTGTTTCTTTCTCCACCCTCTCTAGCACAGACTTGATTTGCCCATCTTTGTGATCTCTCAGCCCTCTGCCAGTTTTGTGACCTCTGGTCCCTGGAAAAGCACCCCTAGTTTTTATAGTTCTTTGTGTGCTTCTGCCTCACAGCAATTTCATTTTGTCCCTTTCCAGCAGTACTATCCCACCATCCCCTCCCTGTAATCTCTCTTCCCTGCTTCTTTAAGGTTTGTCTATGAGATCTTGATAGGAAAGATGCTAGCAAGGACCTGAAGATTGCAATTAGTGTCGAGAGTAGCTGGCAACAGCATGAAAAATTGAATTTGTAGCAAGATGAGAGTTATTTGAAGGAGTGGGAAAATGGCATTTTCCCCTCTGTCTTGGCTGAGCCCCTTGGGGATGAGACAGAGGGCAAGGACCTTTCTGTTAAGGGGAGTAAAGAGCACCATGAGTGTTTGCCAGAAAACTCAGACCGTAGGGGAAGAACAGCAGCCCAGAGATGGTGATGATTGTCCCTGTGGAACTGCTGAAACAAGGAGAAAAACATCAGCAGTCTTCATCAGACAGGAAGGCACAAGTCTTTCCTTAGCGAAAGTTGGAGCAGTAAATAGGCAGAGCATACATTGCCAGAGGGAGATGGCAGACCAACCAGAAGTAACAGATGCAGCTGGAGAGAAAAGTAAGTCACAGATTGGCAACAGGCCAAAGTTAAAAGAACCAACTTGCAGGCACAAACACCAGCGTACTGCAGGACTCGTAACAGCCCACGTGGTCTGAGGGATTGTCTGTCTGGGAATGCTCCAGAGGTACCTGCAATTTTTTTACTTGTTGTATTTGTAGCAGGCCATCTTCCATGGTTCAGGTTTTGCTATTGGCAATGCTATCACCTCGTGTTTGTAGAGATTTTTAATTTGACTGTACATTCTATGCAGTCCTAAAGCCAGGCATGATGAACACAGCGTCAATCAGTCTGCATTTTCTGTTTGCAAGTGAAAAACAGGCAAGTAGTTCATAAGCTTGGCAAGCTATTGGAATCAGATGATTTTTTGTAATCTTAACTTACTGTCATGCTAAGCAGAGGGGTTTTTTTGTAGCTGAAGTATGTCTTGCATTTGGTCTGTACTTCACAAGGGCTTTTACTGCTGTAGTAATCTCTAGGAAAGCTGGTAAGTGAGCAAAGCCAGTTGTAAAGTATCGGTGTAGAGTAACTTTAAATTGAGTGCTGTGGAATTTATAAATTAATGGAGGAAGGAGAAAAAAGTAACTGGCCTATGGAAACAATGTGAGAAGTGAAGTCCATAAAATGAAATGAAGCAGTGATAGTACCGAGGACACACAGTGTTGTGACACCGTTCAGAGGTGGCACAGGCAGTGAGATACTCGCTGCTGCCTGCCCATGCTGTTTCACTGCAGAAAGAGTTATCAAATCTAATTCAGATTCTGATACGTTCCTCATCAGAACTAGAGCAAACTTCTGGCAAACTGTTAATCAGGAGGATTGGCACTGAGGTAAGCAGGATTTTCCCAACTTTCCTGAACGTCTTGGACAAAGATTCAATCTCCTGAGGTTAAGCCTTTGCTTATCCTGTTTCCTCGGTATCTTGTGTCTCTTATACTCTTGAATGCCTCACACTCTTGGACAAAACCAAGAGTTTTCTGCTTTGATTGTGTTACTGCAACAACCTGACTTACTGCAGGTATTGCAGACCTCTCTTTGAACACAAAAGTACACACGTTTCTTATTTGTTAGTGGTCCTCCCTCCACCTCAAGGCAAAGCAAAGCAATCTGGAATGTTCTGCTTCCCAAGGTGACATGTCTGGAACTGTGGGGTTTTTTCCTAGTTTATCATTCGTGCATGTGAGTGCTCCCACCTGCTACTGCAGTGTTTGAGTGCCTGCTGCATAGTATCTCTGACTATAACCAAGTCTCTTGTGGATATCATGGGAGCTTTTGATTTATGCTCTTTCAAGCACTCTGCCCGAGGCTAAATTTTAGAGTTTCTGGTTAAGGTTTTATTATTCCATGAGGTTTAACTTAGTGAAAAAGATACTAGTTTTGTGAACACTGTGGTGGGGTGATTTGTTTGTTGGTTTGGTTCCTAAAAGGAAAGTTTTGCATTTTTTTTTTTCTAAAAGCAGTTGAATCCTTTGTTGTTTTGCTGACAATGCCTTTAGCTGTGATCACTTTGGTGCTACGTGGGGAAGCTTGGGGAGCTGAGCCAAGGAACTCTGGAAGGTATTTAGATCTTTCCGGACATTTTCTCATACATTCAGACTAGAACTTATTTTGCACATTGCAAGTGATTTTTGTTTTTCATGCAAGTCTACTTCTTGTGAAAGTATTGGGAAAGCAGTGAAGGTAGCTTACTGTGACAACAGTGAGCACAACTGGGATACGTTGTCACATCCTGCCTGCGCGTGTTTTGGATATAGTGCAGATATGCTCACCTTCCAGGTCATAAATCCTAAGGAAAACCTGATATCCTCCTTTATGCTGCTGCTTGCTGTAATGATATTTCTACAACAAGTTTCTGCATCAGTGAAAACAAATGGGGTTTGTATTATGGGATGGCAAGGTAGTGTCTGTGCAGACAAGCAATTGCATTTGAGTTGTTTCAAGCATTCATGCCTTGATTTATTGTCACTGAAATTTAATCTAGGGTGTTTTGGTTTTTTTCTTTAGACTTTCTTTGTGAGAGTTCTAGTGAAAATATTGCATCACCACTTCAGGAATGGAGCAGCAGTGTTATTTTGATCTGTCAAATGTAGAGGCCATGAACTTCCCCTGAGAAACTCGGTGAAACAGCCTTTCTACTCACTTCAGGGTTTATAGTGTAAAGAATGCTTCCTAAAACTGAGGCCTCACAGTTTAAAACAGTAGCTCTCACAACTTGTTCTACATGTGAGCCTGATTTGTTTGCGTATTCTTGTTGGATGCAGTGGAGAAAAGTTACCTCTGTGTGTGTGTAGATTTATCAGGACAAACCCCAGCAGTACAGTAAGAACAGTATCCTTGAAAAAGTAATGGTTCTTCAAACTTTTTTAAACATAGTCTTGTCAGACCTTAAATGTGCCTTTCTGCAAGTTTAAATGTGTTAAGACTTTGTGAGTATTTCAAAACCTGTTTGGAAAAATAGTTTAAAAGTAGAGATTTAAGAGGAAAATATCTGGACTAATACTAGACATTTTAAACATATAAAATCTCCACAGCAGTCATGCATCTATTTGACAGAAGCTTAAAAATAACATTAGCTGTAATGCTTGGCAAAATTGTGTATGTGTGAGGCACATATGTGTGTGGGTTTGTGCCTTTTAAAGGCAAACAATGCTAACGTGTCAGTAGAAATTACTGTCCTGTTTGCACTTGATACCATCAGTGATCTCAGAACAACTCTGGAGATGGTATTTAATTGTGGCAGAATGAGGGCATGGGTATAAAATTGTTTTGTAAGTCTCACTCGTAAATATTGACTGTAGTGCAGCCATGGGGTAGGAGGGCTTAGGAAATGGGGATTGAAGTTCTCAAGGCTCAGCTCTGTGCCTGGGGTTGGAAGGGATGATGTAGCAATGCCCTCACAAAGAATCCCAGTTAAGAGAAATCTGAATTATTCTTATTTGTGAACAAAATCTAGGTAAGTATATGCACACACTCTCCTTGTCCCTATTTGCTTCTTTTGCCTGTAAGCCACAGTAGCAGTAAAATCTCCATGGGCTATTGTCAGAACCATGCAAGGGACAAAATGCCCACCTTTCCAGGCATCAGTCTTTTCCTTTTCCTTCCAGCACTTTGATGCCCAAGAAAGGCATCAAGCTATAAGTGTGTGTTGTTGACAGCAAGGGACATGCAGAGCCATTCTTGCTTTTCTTTGCTCTTCTTTTACTTGTGGCTTTTGCCACCAAATTCTTCTTTCTATGGACCCATAAGAGACAGATAATGGCCTCCCAGTTTCCTATTTATCTTTCCTTCTCTTCCCTGGACTCTGAGAGGGGCCTTACAGGAAGGAATAACAGCTTTATCTGCAGTCACATAAAGGGAATCTTTACACCCTGCTCCCTCCAGCATCATGGGAACACCCTCTGTGTAGTGCTAGTTTTGCAGCTGCCAGTTCTGTTGCTTCTTCCTTGCCTTCAGTCACCACCTCACCCATCAGCCTTCCCTGCTGCAACTCAGTAACAGCTGTCTTGTTTTCAGGATGCTCTTTGAGAGGCTGTGCACCTCCCCAGAACCCTCCTTTCTCCCACAGCACGGCTTTTCTGGAATCAGGCTCTCTCCAGGTCCCAGTGCTCCAGCGTAGTCCCTTAAGAGGAACCCCAAGGTTTCACAGGCAGAGTTTGGACAGAAGGGCAGATCTTGATGCCTGGCAGACTTAGCCACTCCCTGTAAACCCTTGAGTCAGCAAAGTGATGCAGATGGCTCAAGGAAGAGAATGGAAGTGCAGAGACTTCTGATTCTTTCTCTTGGTTTCTCTCAAATGAAAGGGACATTGGAATTGGGTTTTCTCCTTGAAGTGTAAAGTGAAGTGCCTCTGTGCCTTAAGGGATATTCAAGTAATGTGAGGGGGGAAAAAAGGCAAATATTTTCTTATGCATTCATAAAACCTTAGAAATGGAAAAATAAGCCATCGTTTAGTCACAGAGGTTCAGGCAGCAAGCTGAGATCTCAGTCATGGCTGGGATCCCCCAGGGATGGCCACTGCACACATCCCAAGCAGACCCTGTTGCAAGAGCTGGGAATTAGAGTAATGTCTGGTAGGATGTCAGCCTGCTCCATGATGGCATGGCAGAGCTCATGTCCACACAGAGAAACACTTCTCTCTCCCAAAAAACATGGGACTCAACTGCCTCTTGGGAATGGTCCATGGTCCATCCTAATGTCCATACTTGAACTGTGCCCACATAATGCTTGGAAGAGAATTAGCTGGCCTCAGCCAAAACCATGCCAGCGGCCATTTGACCAGTTCAGCTGGGTGGGTGACTGGGGTGGGTCTGTGCTCAGACACTGTTAGTTTGACCAGTCTAGACATAGCTGAAGAATACACTTCCTACTCCAGGAAACCACAGCCCAAGGATTGCCAAATAGGCAGAGGAATAAGAACGTCGGTCTCTAGTACATTCATTTTATGCACAAATTACTGTGAACTCCTGTGAGCAGCTGGAGGAGATGTGAGGTAAGGCCTTGTAAAAAGCAAAGGGCTTTGCAGGTGACCTCAGAGCCATTGGTTTTAGATGTAGTTATACATATGGAAGATGTCCCAGAAGTGACCTTGGGGAGCTGACAAAGAGAAGCTTGTTGCCCTGACAGAAAAATAAGCCACAGATGGAACAAGTAGTAGATAACAGCAGTCTTGACAAGAAAACATAAAAGAGGACAAGACCGAATTAAGCCAGACTTGAAGGTTTTAGTCTTCAAATGACTGATAAGGGAGAATAATTAAACAGGAAAGAGTAAATAGATGGGAACCATAAAATAATCAAACTTGCTAGTGAGAAGTAACCGCTAAAATTAACTACTTTCTTCTGCCCCTGAAGAAGGATTTTTATCTTCTGCATTCATTTAGTCAGCTCCTATCTCCACCTTAATGTTATTTTTATATATTACACTTTTCTGAGAATATAGCAGATGGTGAATGCAGCAGATGTAACTTCTATATACAGTCAAAGAACATGCATATATAAATGCAGCTGCACAGAACATATATCAATGGCTCAAATATCTTTAGAGAAATATAACCGTAAAAGGGTTTAATTTGTAGGAAGAAATAGAAATCCAAAATTCATGCATGCCTGCAGTCCCCCATGTGCTATATTCCAGCTACAGCTGACAGCACTGATGGGACAGCCCAGCCGTAGCCGTCTGCTTTGTAAAAAACCTGTAAATTTAACAGCAGATGGACCCATCCTATGGCTGACTGGCAAGGGGAGGTGTAGCTCTTGTTTTCTGTAACCCCAGTTTATGTGTCCCTGGTCATGGAGCACAACCTTGTGATGGGCACGTTGCCACCATTTGTGTCAGTCTGTCCACATCCCTACACAGAAAGGAAGAGATATGTAAAATTTGACCCTCTGGAATATTTCCCAGTCTCCCCCTTGACACTGGCATAGTACTGACTGAGCTATAGGAAAGGTGTTGGGAAATGAATCCCAGTCCTTACCCTTAGCTGCATCTAGTGGAGCACTTTCAACACCATTTGGAAGATTTCATTTTAACTGACCTTGAGGCATGACTTATTTTTGTGCTCTGAGTATTTTTAAGATGGGCCCAGAGGAACTAACTCCTAAATAACTCACTGATGAGAGTGGGGGAGGACACATGGTGTTGCCCTTTCCAATAGCTTTGAAGGGTCTGGAAAGTCCCTGTGTGGAGTTGTCAGCTTGGGAGAGAATTTTCTAAATGTAGAAAGCCTGAGCCATGAAGTTGTCTTTGTTGCCAAAAGACTGAGTGAGAGAAAGAGATTGTTTTTTGGCATGTCAAACCTTCCCTGTCCAACCTCGTGCACCTGATGGCACCCAGCAAAGGTCACTGTAACTCAGGTGTGGTGCACTCTGGCTTCCAGAGCTACAAGGAGTTTGTGTGTGTTGTTTGTGGGCATGCCCTGGGGATGAGCGCCTGTCTGGGAAGATAGAAAACAGCCAACTTTCCACTTTAGGTATGGTGACACTTGCAAATAAACTGAAGTGTAGGCTCCACTGTAGGCTGGAGCAGGTTTTTTGGTGGCACCAGGGTTCCTCCATCCCAGTGGAGAAGTGGCAGCTCCAGGCTGGAAGTACGACCGAGCAGGTGCTCCTCTGCCATGGCTGTGTGCCGCAGGTCACCTGCCCTGGATCTCTGCTCAGCCAGAACAGTCAGGCTGGGGAAGCTGCTCTTCACCTCTTCCCAGATGGTGTCTCTGGTGTTTCTGTGTGGTTGGCCGTCCATGGCACACATAGAAAGGATGCAGAGGCTCACGAATGCTGAATATCTTCCAGCAGCCTGCTCCCAGTGGGATTATGCTTGGAGCAATTGCATAAGGGAGGGCTACGAGACTGAATAGTTTGGACAGTCTCCAAATCTGACTAGTCTCAAGCTAGTAAGCAAAATAAATATACTCCAGAAGGCACCCTCTTGGCTTTTTTCTTTCTGGGGTGTAAGGAAAGGATCTGAATCAGGGCTCTGTGATGCATGGGCAGGGTATTTAAATGATGTTTCTCCTCTCAGCAGGACTGCGGGAGGTTAAGCTTTCTCGGAGAAAAAGCAGCAAAATAATAAAGACACAGACTGCTGGGTAAATTGATAACTGGTAGTGGCTACAACCTAATTACTGTGTCTACATATCTAATTAGCTTTTTTCATCTTTGAGGTTTTTTGAGTAATCACTGCTATTACTTGTAAACAATAATTTTATAAGGTGTGAAATTCCTATACTGCTGTGTTTATCATGATTCCTGACCTTACACCCCAGGGGAAGGGTGTAGTCAGCTTGGTATAAGCAATCCTGTGCCAGATGCAGGGTGGTTCATAATAAGAAATGTTATTTACAGAGATGGGAGGAGAGGGGGGAATCAGAGGATCAAGGTCCCAGATAGGCTGGAATGTGCAGGATCAGATGTCTGCATTAGAGCACTTAGCGCCTTAATTCGTGTTTCGCAGGATGCCGGACTCTTGTGGACCATTTCTCTTTTCAGTGACTATGTGCCTACATAGCTATTTCCATTCCAGTCATTGCCCTTGTTTATGTCACTAACAGACCTCATCATATTCAACTGTGTTATTTTTATGTAATAACTAAATCAGTGGAGGACCATGGAATATGCAGTGTACAAACTCTGAAATCAGCTTGAATGAATGTGTCAACGTGATTTAAAAAATAGTGAAGAGACTTGGAGTAGCGATACTTTGGTGCCACAGTGTTTAGGTGGTGAAGGCTCTGGATGTTAGTTAACCATTTAAAAGCACAGAATCGTTTAGGTTGGAAAAGACCCTTAAGATCATCAAGTCCAACCATTAATCCAGCACAGCCGAGTCCACCACTAAATCATGTCCCTAATAAATGCCCTGTCTGCACATCTATTAAATATCTCCAGGGCTGGTGACTCAACCATTGAGTTACAGACAAAGATTGATGAGTGAAATTCACTGAAGGTACTAAAAAAAAGAAACAATGTAAAATAATTGCAAAATGGCTTGATGCATGATCTGTAAACACTGAGGAGAGGCATGTATATATCATCTAAGAATCTGTAATTGTCTGGGATTCAAGAAACCCATGGTAAAATCCCCTATCTAAACATCTCCATTCAATGGAAAATTGCATTTGATTGAAGCAGTACCAGTCAGCTCTGCACAGGACATGGAAACTTTCTCAGGGGGCAGAGCATTCTGTGAGGCAGAGAATAGTTATGGCATGCCAAGCTAGAAAAAATAAGCAGGTATTTCTTTCATTAGAGAATGCTGATTGTCTTCCCACTATCAGTGTTTCTCATAGCTCATCTGGCGCTCCGTTACCTCCTGCATTCTGTTGCAGCTCCAGTCACTTAAAATCTGGGTGGAGAGAGCTGAAAATTGGATATGAAAAAGTTGTGACAAGACATATAAAGCAGCTCTCATGGTAAGGGAATAAACTGGGAATGATGGAGGTAGCAAACTGAATCAACTTTTAAGGTGCAAAGAGAAAGATTATGGGGATTTTACTTAAAAAGGGACAGGAGAAACAAAGAGGATTTAAAAGAGTAAAGAGGAAGACTTAAGTGAGGCTTAAGAATGGTAAGGAAAACACAAATCTACAGAAGTTTTAATCTGGCTACAGCCATAAAGTGTCTTCTGTCAACCTGCTAACTGGGAACAACATAGACAAGGGACTAAACTGAGGAATTTTTGATCCTTATTTATGTGACTGCAGATGTTCATAGCCTATACTTCCTTTGTGAAGAAAAATGAAAAATATAAGAAAGGGATGAAAAAATAAGAGGTGTGGGAAAATTAGTAAGTCTTTCCAGCAATTGCTCTCCAGAGCAATGGATGAATCTCTGTCCATACCAGTGTGCATATTTCATGTGTGGGACTGTGGTCACGTTCACCCTCTGTTTTCTGAGGCTTTTGAGCTGCAGTCTGGTGAGGTTTATGGTGGTTGTCCACTAGGTCTGAGGTGAATTTGGGTTGTTTTTCTTTAAAATCTGTAGCCTGCTTCCTGCAACAGACCTGAAAATTATAAACCAGTATATACCCATACTAACAGACCAACCGGGAAGAAGGCTTCTGAGCCTTATTTTTTCATACTGGTGATACTGGAGAGCAGAAAAGATCCAATTCTTTGACCCTGGCCCAACTCTCCAGGTTGTTTTTGTGAATGCTGGTGCAATCACAATAGCAGAAGATTTCCAGGATGTTGAGGGTATTTTGTGTGTGTGTATGTGTGAAATCCAGAATTTGAATGAGAGATTGTTACAATTTTGTAACTTGCTTTGGTGTTTGAAGACTGCTGATTATCAAGAGTACAAAGGGAGTTTTGTGACTAAATTTCCTTCTCTCCCAAACAAAGTGAGAATTTCAAGAAGCAAAAAAAGTATACTCACAACACCTGATTAGAAATAAAATCATTTAAGATTTTGTATGCCTCATTTCGGAGTTGACCAGCTATGAGACATCAAAATAGACTTGCAGGTTTTTATCTGTGCTTTCAAAGTTTGCTCTCTGATAATTAATCTCGTTACAGATGTTTTGGCATGCAAAACCACTGCTGAAAATTTAGGACACTGTATTCTGCTGAAAAGAAAATTCTGAACTGCTTGCATTTCCTCCCCCCCCCACCATGTTCTTCTGAGATTTACTTGTTAAAAATCAGGCATCATGTGTTGGCAAAGTAGGCAAGTAATTTAAATTGTTCATGCTTTGTTTTTTCTCAGTAGATTTGTGTCATGGTTTGTTTGTGCAAATGTTTGCTCAACTCTCATATGTTTCATAGGTCACCAGTTTGTCTTGCTATTGATGGCAGTGAGACTGTACATTTTGGTGAGTTAGGTACACAACTTACAGCTTAATAAACAGAAGTACTTAGTGAAAAAGGAAAAAAAATCCACACTTGCACATGTCTACAGTACAGTGGTTTTCTTCAGAAATTCTGGAATAGCCATTTTGTTAAACAAGTAATTTTGTGGCAGCAGAACTAATGAAGCCTGGTTTCCTATAGTTTTTTGTCTCATGGGTGATTGACTTTCACTATCTAAGAGGATGTGAGCCCCAGGCAAAGCTTTTCCCATCAGTGGGGTGTTTATATAAGGGCTTTCTCCCATGAGGCTTCTCTCATATCTTGAACTCACAACTGCAAGTTTTCTCAGAGCCAGGACTCTGATAACATCTCTACCCATCTGTCTATTTTCAGGAAGAAAAAGGAGGAATTTGGCTATCTTTCACAAGTCTACCAGTGTTAGAAGCTAGTTGGAAATATCATTAAGAAATTAGTGGAATGAATACACAGGTGAACACAAAATAAATGATCACACAGGCTCCAATTTTGTAGGAAATTCTACTGAAAATGACTAGGGCATAACAGGATGCAGTACTGCAGTGACTATCAGAGATATTTTGTGTGCTTGAAAATCCTGGTTCAAATTTTTTCCCATAAGGAAAAGCAGATTTGATGATTTATTTCCAGATTTTCAATGTTGTGTGCACAACAGCAGATGTGTAGCGTGCTTCCAAAATTGTGCTTTTGTCTTTTTCTTTTGGTGAGTCCATACAGCTACCACCATCAGCCGTTGATTAACTATGATCTTTAATCCAAATTTCATAGGTTTTCACTTCAGAACAGAAGATTTTCATTTCAGCCCTACTACAAAAACCTGTGCTGGCAAATGTTGTCTAATCTTTAAGTTTTCACAATTGCACACTCATTCGTAATTGTAGGTAATTATCCAGTCAAATGCAAAGCATGCACTGTTATTTTTTTAAGAACTATGTTCTTCAGTGCAGTCCACTGAAACAACTAGCACTTCATGTATATATTTGGATGGTAAAGGTAAAGTCATAAAGTGATAGTCCTAGTGCAGCCAGGATATAGTAATGCCTATATTAAAGTCAGTGAAGTAAAATTCCAGTGTGTATCCTTTGATGCTCTGCCTCAGTGATGCAATACAAATGTACATTTTAATGGTGCTTTTATAGTACTTGAACTCTTGGCTATATTGAAATGCAGTTTTTCAATCTTGATGTTTTTGGAATGTGTTGAGATGTAATATGCATGGTTTTTACAGATCCCAGAGAGACCTCCCTCAAACTTTTCTTTTACCCACTCACAGCAAATCCTCCCTTGTTTGGGTGCTAGGGAACCCTTGTGAATTAGTCACAGGCAGTGAGGTAAGAAGAGGAGTTTGAGCTAGCTGTCTATATTTTAATTAAATGGGAAACTCTGGATTCTCACTAGACAGATTCTTAGGTTCAAAATTTACTTCTTCTGCTTAGAGTCTGAGCTGCAGGAAATTTCCTGACTTCTTTTAAATTACTTGTATTTTTGTGGGAGGGTTCCATGCAATTTTAAGAACTGCTGGGAAAATAAACTGCTCACAGTATCTAGAACTTTTTGGTCATCCATTTCCAGAGACTTTAAAGAGGTATTACTAGCACCATTTCACATATGGGGAACCCGAGGCACAGAGGGTTGAAGTGACTTGCCCCAGACCGTGGAACAGAACTGGAGTTAGAGGCTTTTGCCACATACTGCAGCCTTCAGGAGAGGAGAAGACATGTCACATGCTAGCAGTGAATAGCAGAGATTTTGGCCTTCAGAAATGGCAAGCACTTCACCTGTGTTCATAAAACAGAGCATCCAAAGAGTAGAAGGAGCTGGAGATTGGCGCCTTATGAAATTCAGACAGCTTGCACCAGTGTGCTGGCAAGGGGAAGCTGGTAAGTCTGCCTGTACCAGGAGGAGACACACATGGCTGAGTCAATCTTCATGTGATTTCTTCCCTCACTCAATGAAAAAATACTTTTGAGGGTACAGAATGTGGCTGTACTGTTTTCTTCAGAGCTCAGCTGTGATGGTGGCTCTCATGAGAGAATGAATTACCCTTCCTTTCCTTCTGTGCAGACACCTCATATTTTGTTAGATACTGTCTGGTCTCATATTTTACTAGATGAGCCATCTCGTCATCTTAATCATAACCTAAACAAGCTCATTTTGTCCATGTGTACCACAGTAGGAACCTGGGCAGGACAGAAAATTTTGAACTTCTGCCCTGGATTATGCTGTTTTACCTGTGTAACCAGAGGGGGAGAAGTATTTGTGCTATTCTTCCCACCTCCAATGCCCCAAATCACAGCTTTTCAGCAGCCAGAGGGTGAACATATCTGATAGTTTTCTTGCTTCTCTCACAGGCTCCCTTGGCCAGAGAGGGAGGCAAGCAGCAGAATAACAGCTTTACATATTCTTCTGCAAAAGGGGAGGAGCAGCAAGAAACTATAGTGGGGAATGATGAGAAACTCCAGGCAGAGAAACTCAATTCTGGTATATTTTTAAGTGATTCCTTTTTGCTTAGGGCATTCAGAATGCTGGTGGCACCCATTATATAACACGGTCACAGCATAGGAACTGAAATGTGAACTCCAAACAAACAGTAGAGAAGGAGGAGATCTGTTTACATCTGTTTTAAAGGAGAGCACTGTAAACATAACACTGAAATCTTCCTGTGGAATTCTCTTAACAGCAGTGAAGGGTAAGTTTGTATAAGGGAACGTTGCCCAACAACAGCTCCTACTTTAACATGTCCCCAAGTCCTAAAGCTGTGCACTATTGTTTTGTGCTGGTAAACCATCTTGTCTGTGTACTCTGTTCTTTTTTTCCACTAACAGCCCGAACTGTGGGCCATGGGAGAACAAGATGAGGTTTTCATTTCATTCAGAACTCTGGAATCCAGCCCACTGGAACTTGTATTTTTGAAGCTCTAATAATTAACATGCCTGCATTCCTTAAACTGCAGCACTCACCAAAATGTGCTTCCTGCAGAGCTGAATGAGGGCAAGGACATTGTCTGACCAGCAGGCAGAAAAACATGGCAACCCTTCCTGGAAGGAGTCCTGCTGGTTTGGGGTTGACTGAAAAAGAGAATTCACCTGAGCTGGGAATGGCCAGAAGGCTCCTGGCCCCTTTACAAATACAGGAGGTATGTGTGATGTGGCTCTCTTTAGTCCTCTTTTTTTAACTTTTCTAAGAAACTGGCTATTTCTCACCCCAGGGCTCTGCTTACTGTAGAGATGCTCCCTGTCCCTGTTAATCCAAATGTGGAAGCAGATTTAAGAGATTTCTCTTGACCCCCCAAAAAAGCTGTGCTTTCTACCAACTGTTGTGAGGATACGACTTCTTTTCCCAGACCCCTTCCTCCATCATGGGAAAGGAGGCCAAGTGAGGCCCTAACAGTGACCGAACAAAGACTGTCTTCTGAACCAGCTCCCAAATAAGCAGAAATCACTTGAAAATTGCAAAGGGAAGTGAGTGTCAACAGGTAATGTTTCACTCACCATATGTGGCCAAAAGAAGTACCCGCAATCCTCCGCTGAAGTGCCAAGGAATCCATTTGGCCTTTCAGTATGGCACAATCCTTGCTGACCGTCATCCACATGTGATGTCTTGGGGTCTGTAGTGTGACCATGACACACAGTTTACCTCATTTAGACTTTTCTCAAGCTATGATCTCAGAAAAGTTACGAAGTCCACTCCCTGTCCCAAGGAAGGATCAGTTAAACCAACATCGCTTTGTCATAGAGATCTGTCTGGTCTGTTCTTAAATACCGCCCATAATGAGCTCTCCAGACAAACTTGCCAGTGTTTTGTTTCCTTTTTTGTTAGAGGACTCCTTTCCCCAAATTTCTCGTACTGCAAATGAAGCTTATTGCTTCTTATCCTGTCTACACTGGACCTGGAAAATAGTTTGTTCCACTCCTTTTCTTTTTGCAGCCTTACACACCAAAGATTTTTCTCAAGTCTCTTCTCAGCCCTTTTTTCTAAACAACTTGTTTATTCTGTCTTTCCCTGTATGTCAGGTTTTCTGAACCTCAGATTAGTTTCCATTGCTCCCCTCAGGGCTATCTCCGTTTGGCTCCACCTGTGAAGTGCGGAGTCCAAATGGGGCAGAGTACTTCAGCTGAGCTCTTTCCCATGCTGAGAAGGGAGAGCATCTGATCTTTCTATGTGTTTCACAGTCCTACCAGCATCTGCCATTCCATCACTTAGGCCAACAAATATTCCCCAATTTGGGGGTGAAGCAGAAATCTCTAACCCATAAGCAAAGCAGGTACTCAAACATCACATTTCAGATACTGCTAGCTCCAGGTGGACTGGTGGCTGAATCCACAGAGGGATCTTACTTGGCTTCCCTTCTTTCTTTTCTGTCTGCTCAGAAAGGGTGACAAGGTGTGGCTTGCCAGGGCAGGCTGCCAACAGCTGAAATTTCCTGTACAGCTGTGGAAATAAATAACTCCTGAGCATGCCTGGTTCCCATCACACCCTTTCCCTGGCTCTGCTTTGCCCTTTCTAGCTGAAGTATCCTGCTCTGCCATCCACTCATGCAGGGAGGCACCTAGGATAGCAGAGTACACTCCCGGTCTCTTCCGTCTCTCCTCTCATGCCCACGTTTTGGTTTGGAAGGACACAGATGACATCTGTGGGATGTTTGGTGCTGTATGGCTGGTGCCCCCCGCCCTTGATATGCTGGGCTTTTTCTGGTATGACCTGCTCAGAATCACCAAAGCTGTGGCTTGGCTGCATATATGGGGCTTCACAACACCAGAGATGGCCTTTCCCATGTCCTCTTAACTAATTCAAAACGTAAAGAAAGTGATGGAACGATTGACTGTCCATGGTGTAGATGCTATCAGAGACTTTATTTCCATAGCAATTGATTGCAAATATCCAGTGACTGATGATGCAAATATGCCATGATTTACTCTCACCATGGGCTTCATTTAGGTACCTAATGTCAGTCTGTGGTACCATACACAGTCTTTGAAAAGCAGCTTTTATAACTATTCTTTGCTGTAATGAAAACCAGAATTCTTTCAGGAACTGAACAATAAAATTGTTAGGAATTTGTTTTTCTAGCTAAACTTCCAGTGACAAAATATTTAAGGCATATAGTGCAATTGGTTTTTATCTGAGAGATGGGATGGATGATGTCAGGTTATAAAGTGTACATTATTCTTTCCATATACAATTTTGTATTATATAAGTAAACATCTTTTAAAAAAATATATTGGGAAGTCTTTCAGTCAAAACAAATATTCTGTTCTATGTGTTTACAGAATTTAAGGATCTGTTCTTTCTGCCTTTTTATTTTAAATCTCTGTGGCTTGAACTTGATTTTCTAAGTTTCCATAAGACTGTCCAAACTGGTTTGCTCTTAGAGCCATATTTTAAAGTTTATTTTCAATTTCTTTTGCAGTCTATCTAGTACTTATCAGTTCCAGGAAAAATCTTGACAGAGAGACTGGGTCATTTTTCAAATCAGTGTGTTTTTAGTGGCTTTTTAGTCCTTACAGATACAGCATAATTCTATATGGTTAGCTTGCAAATGAGAACTTCACTTACAAGAAAAGAAGGTAGAGACACAGAATTCCAACAGCGAACCAAAGCTGTGATGAACATTGTAACAATGTAATGAAATAATGTGACTATAATTGTAATGAAGGTACTGCATGAGATTATATGGCATGTGTGATTAGCTGTCCAGCTCTTTTTTAGGAGGCAGAGCTGGAGACCCATTGTGGGACCTGCTCACAGGACATGACATAGGGATAATGGCTTCTGGGTTGAAGTGCCTGGCAGTACTGGAACTCCAGGTCCTCTCCTTAATTAGTGCAGGAGAGGGAATGGCAGCCGTGGTTCTCAGGAGGCAGAAGCAATATTTCCTATGGAATTAGCAGGCAGCCTGGATGGCACATGCAGGCAGCCATTTGGTGCGTAGCAGATTGGGGCTACACAAACATTTCCATCTTAAAAACTTTTTAAAAAATAAATCGGTCACTCTACAGAAAATAGTTTTGTGGGCAGCAGTGTTACTGAGGTCCAATACACAGCTTTCTGTCTTGTGGGTAGATCTTGTCCAATCTACAGTGCAAAGGCCAACCAAACCTGTTGTAGACCCAGGATTCCCACAAAGTTTTGCATTCACTGATGTCTAAAACTGTTGTCATATTCCAGCGGAGCTTCTCCTCGTTTCAGTTTAACAGCCTTGTGGAATTGAATACATTTGACATCCCTATTCCTCTTAAAATGTGATTGAAGTTGGCTGTGTCCATGGAAGTTACGAGGGAAAGACACACATCATGATTACACCTTTTCAATATCTTAGGAAACTAGGCCAAGAATAATAATGATTTGAGTTTTCTGAATAAAATACTGAATCACATCAGGATGTTTTTGGACATGACTCTCCAGGTTTGGCAGGATCTTGTTTGGAAAATGAAATATGCGTTTTAGGGGTTCTCTGAAAAGTCAGTTGTCTGCAGAGTCCTTTGTTGGACAGATCTTTACCTTCTGCTCTTCCCCATGTGAAGGACAGGTGGTGAAAAAAGATATGAATTAACTTGTTTAGATTGTAGGAAGTCAAAGGGGAAATGGGTTCAGATGGTTTATCTGCTTTGAGCATTATATAACAGAATGTTATATATCCCATGTCAGAGGGAGCTGATTCACTATTTGTAAAATTAACTATAGGATTTTACTTTTTCAGATACTGAGTAAATCCTTAACACAGTAAGCAATGCCTGCAGACATGTTCAGCACATGCTCCCCTTGAAGTATCTGTTTGCTGAAATAAGTCACCTTAATATCTTTGGAAAAAAGATGCTTAATTGCCTTTCAGAATAAAATCAAAGTTAAGCAATTAAAAAATTCCTTCTACTTTGTTATAATGAATGCATAAAAACCAGGGTTACATCTGAAATAGACAAAAATATTTAGAAGTTTAAGCAGATCTTTTTGGGAAAGTTGGGATTTTTAATTCATGTCCTTCCCTCTCTTCCCTCTCTCTGCCCACTCTCCCACCCCACCCCACCCCCAAAAAAAAACCAAAAAAAAACCAAAAAAACCAAAAAGCCAGGAAAATAGAAAGTGGAGCAAACACTAAAAAACAAGAGCATGTTTTTAAAATTACAAAATTTTAATGGTCTGAAAACAATAGGTTGGAGAACTCTTCCAAATAGCTTTCTGGCACTCTGATCACAGGTTCAAAGAACTGGTAGATTTTAAAGCCAGGAGAGGCTTTATAAATATTATAGGTATTCATCTCTTTCAGGTTTCATTATAGGACAAACCATAGAATTTCACCCTGCAGTACTTGGTTTGTGCCTAGAACATTTGAGCCAAGTGTGAAAAAATTCAGTATTGACACAAACTTGAAGTTAATGCTGCATTTCCCCACAGTAGAAATTTGTGTGCTTTGCCATTTGAACTTATCTGAATTTGTTTTGTAGCCATGGGATCTTGTTATGTCATTATGTCCAGCATTAAAGGTCTGTGTTTATAATGTGAACACCAGTGCCTGCACTGAGGTGAGGATATCAGCTCAGCAAAGTGAGATTAACACCGAAATGCGTGTCACAAGCTCAGAGTGTATGAACATTTCTCCAAAAGCTAAAGTATCTCATGAAACCCAGAAGTGGGGGATCTGTTGAGTTATCAGCAACAGAGGTGAAAGATGAAGCTTTAGTACCAATTACTGGTTTCCCGTGTGCCTCTCCTAAATGATAATACCCTATGAGAGACTGGGATTTAACATAGCCACCACACTGGCACATAGCAGCTACATCTAAGGAGAGAGAAAACAGGGGTTCAACTGTTTGTCTCCTCTTTCCAGAGCTGAGAGAGCTGACAGAGACCAAGTATGTCTGGTCACTTCTATCACCAGAAACGTGATATGCCATTTTTGCTGGGGTTACGAAGGTAACTAATGTGATTCTGTATCTTCCATGGTTCAAAATACCTTTTGAAAAATATGCTTGATATTTCTTGTCTGCTTTCTAGCATACAGAGTCAGCATAAATACGGAGTCTTACATAAACAACAAATTTTGGTGAAAATTCTCCATCAAGAAAGAGGGAAAAGGCAGAAAAATATTCAAGAGATAGTTATAGTGACATTTTGATTTTGAAGCTTAGGATATCAGAAGACATCAATGATTTTCAAATACTGCAATTAAAAACTTTTGTCACACAGAATTTATTAATATTTTCTTTGTGAAGCCTCCAATTGATTGGTCTCTAGTACTTTGCCATTTTAATTTACATGGTGTGCTTCTTGGGGCTGTCCTGTGCAGGACTAAGAGTTGGACTTGATGAATCCTTGTGGATCTCTTCCAACTCAGAACATTCTGTGATTCTGTCATTTGTACTGTTTGTATTATAAACAGGAATGTAAGGTACTTTTCAGATGAAAAAGCAGAATCTGTACCCTAAAGGCATGGTTTCACAGATTTTCACCAAACATTCACAGAGTTGTTGCTAAGCTTCTCTGAAGATGAATATTTACTAGTAAACAGTGTTTACTGAACACTACTGTCTTCCATGTTAAGGTGAGTTCATTCCATGAACTGAACCCATTATAAATAGTAGAAAAAGATAGTAGTAATGGCAGTCTTCAAAAGACAGAATATTTAAATTATATGCATCCTTTACCTTCCTCTCACCCTTTCATCAAGCTCCAAGTACACATAGTCCTTTTCTTTTGTCTTAAATACTCTCATGAAAATCAGTTAATCTTTACAGAATAATTGCTGTGTTTGTTTGGGTTTTATTCATAGATGTGATGCAGTGGCATTCATGTCAGTAAAAAAGAGGAAAGCATCAAAATTTCCTACTGCAAGCAGAGACCCGCACACAATGACTAAACTGGATTTGTCCAAACTTCTGCCTTTTCATTCTTTCTCAGATGCTTTGTGGGGAAGTTTTTTGTGCTCTGACAAGCAAACTATTGTGTTTGTTTGTTTGTTTGCTTTTTAAGTGTTAGGTATTTTTAAAAGTTCATTTTTTATGCTCCAGTGACTACCCAAATTGCTACTATCCTTTAGTATTTGCCTGGAGGATTAGGACAAACATTTAGAATAAAGTGCCCAGCATGTCTCTTTGATTATTACAGAACTACCACATGAAGTATTATTTGGTGGCAATTTTATGATGTGCCTAAGTGGAATAAAATGTCAATTTTATAAAAAAAAGAATGCACCCAAGGACAGTGCAATGGGACCCTGATACAAAGGTTTTGCAATAGGACACATTCCCATGAAGTGATTTAGTGTCTCAGCTGGGACTTAACTCCCAAGGAGAATTCCAGTATTGTCACTTACTGATACTGGTTTATTTTCAGTGGAGAATGCTGACTTCTCAGAAAAGGAGGAGGGGCAAGAACCATCTCATTTGTTTTATCCCTGTGTTTGGTGGGTCAGGGCAAAGTTATTTGGGGGCAATTGTGCTGCATTCCTTGTCAGATACTCATTCCTCAAATGCTGAGCAGGGCATTTTAGTGCTTTCACTTGAGCTAGTTAAATATAATGAATTGTATCAGAGGCTAGGAGATGCATTTTATATGTCTCTTGTAAACCTTGCAGTCAAAAATCTCCACAGGCTGTGCAAATGTGCTGCAATCCTGTTAACATCTGGCAAGCAGCAAATGGGGAAAAAAACAGTTTAGCAAAAAATCTTTCACACCATATTGGAAGGCAAGTTTTTAATTAGCTAGAGTTGTTTTTTTCCCCCTTATTTTGTATAGGCCTGAAGTGACCAACAATTTCTTAGAAAATATGCTGCTTCCACTTACAGTTCTGGTTAGAGTGTAAGTCCAGCTACTGGACTGTCTTGTTTGAAATGAATTGTCATTGCTGCATTTTGGAAAACAGTTCTTGAGACTGGTGGGAGAGGTGCAGGCCTGCAGGACTGTGAGTACAGGTCTGCAGTCAGCACGTGACAGTAGAAGATGTAGAGAGGAATGGAGATGAATGACTCCCTGAATTTCAAGTGACATGGAATGTAAATCAGGTAAGTCACAGGCAGAAACACTCATTTTTCGAGAGCCATGTCAAAACTGGAAACTATTTGTGTTCTAATTAATGAAATGAGAAAAGCCACTTTTGGCATTATTTTCCCAGAGGATGATGTTTTAGATGATAAAATGTGTTATGGCTGCTGTTTCTCTATGTAGGTGTGTCCATGTACACACATACATAGGCACAGAGGAAACGGATCCAATTCTTTTGTTTTTAAGTCATGCCTAAGAAAAAGACAAATTCTAATTTATAAACCAGACAAGTTTCTTTATGACAAATCCAACTTAGAGCTAAAACATACTTTGAAATTTTTTAATATTTGTATCTTTTTGAGAGAAGATGTCCATGCTTCATGCTCAGAAAATCCAGATATCATTGAAGTGCACTTTCTCATATAATGGAAAAGACTCTCCAGGTGGATGATCCATTGCGTCCCAGGAGCTCTGAAGATTGTCAGTATCTATTTTACTTACATGTGTGTGTGTGTCTCCCTGGTACCCAGAACTACCCATTCCTTTCTTTTCAGTTAATTAATGTTTAACTTTAAGCTCAGTGAGTGAGGTAACACACAGACTCTAACAGGAGTCAGTGGCTGGGACGTGCAGGTAGATATTGCTGGCAATCCAAAGTCCCCTAGCAGTGTGTAAATTCTATGACAATTTCTCATTATATAGCAGTGCTTTCTCATGGTTTGAAAAGAATTTACTGACAACATGGAGATCAATTAATAGCATTTAAAATGTAATAAAATTGCTAAAAGCAATGGGCAAGATGTTTCTTGCATCATTACTTGAAGGGGGTCCACAGAAACAGGGAGGATTTTGGTTTCTCCATCTACATTGTCTTCCCTTTTCAGCCATGCAGACAGACTCTTGCTGCACAGGGATGGCAGAACTCGTGATTGTGGGAGGGAGTGCAGAAAAGTTTGGGCAGAAGGGCAAAAGAAGAAGGAACAGAGACTGAAGGAGAGTGAGAATTATTTCCACTGCCTACAATCCTCTGTGAGACAGGAGGATCCCAGGTCCTTGAAGATGTTTGGCTTCTCTAAAGGCTGCTGAGAAAGAAAGGCAGAAATAGAGAAGACCTCTACATCCCTACCTAATGGAATGTCTGACACTGACGCTGGGGGAATATCTCAATTTCGAGTCTCCCTTAGACAGCTTAAAAATGCTGGAAACTCCAGTTGAGGGGCATTAAGGTTTATGGTTTTTGGGTTTTGGTAAACTCCAAACTAAACTCCAACTAAGTAAGCCACTTGGGTGTGTAAATGACATCCTTCTTCCTTGAAGGTGAACATGCAACTAAACACTGATTAATCAGGAGAAAAATGATCATAAAATTAGTCAGTGATGCTCTTGTTTCACTGGAATGGAATGTGGTATGACCAGTTTGATGTATATTGTGATAGGCTGAGTGACCTAGGGACCGGAATCTTCGGAGTCAAGTCCTTAGAGTCAACTGCAGAGCTTAAAGTAGCAAAATGCAAACAAAAGTATTTGGGAGCTGCAGCTCTTGGAAGAAAGCACTCCCCACTGTGTCTGTGCTTAGGCACTTTCTTCTTTCTTTTCCCTCACCACCCACAAGGCTCTGCTGTGATAACTGTGAGGCATCGCTGTCCTTCATTGTCTGCTGCCTCTGCAGAGCCTTCTAAGCATTGAGATAGGGCAGGTATATCTGTGTCAAGTCACAAAATATGGGGGAGTTAAATCAGGACATTCTAAAGATCTTAACAGATGCCAAGCAGCCATACTCAGAATTGCCAACACCTTTATTTTTATCTTACTCAGTTTGTTTTCAAGCTTGAACATTTGTGTACACTAATATTAGAACTATTTGCATGCCACGTTCCAGAGTTCAGTTATTTTTGAATTAACTCCATAAAAATGTAATTTTTTTCAAAGTGTGTGGCATTTGATGAGGAGAAGAAAGGGGGATGGTTTTATTTAAAGCGGAAATAAAAGACACTTTTTCTTTCAAATTGGTTAATTAAACAAAGAAAAGGCAAAGCTATGCATGGACATCAGGCACAAAAAAGAAGGTGGTATTCTCTGTTGACTTCCTCCAAAGGTAAAAATTAATCTAATTTCTAAATCCATGACAGCTGGTCCTTATTGCCATTATGGGATGTCTGCTATACAAAGAATCTGCGGCGCTTCAAGGGAAGTTATGGTCTAATGCACTAGTGCCCCATGCTTCTATACCGCCATGTATCTATTTTATTTTTTTCTAGTTTTCCAGTTTCCAGATAGATTGAAGTACATTGGAATCAAACATCCAACCAAACTCTTCTGATATGTAAGATATTTAAGGGGTAGATTCCATATATCTTGGAGTTAATATCTGCTTGCAGATGTAGGTTATGTGTTTGTGCTTGTGAAAACAGGGCTTTCCACTCAACTAATAGATTGCTTAATAAGTCTATGATGGCATAATCTACGTTTATGAAGTCCAATGGCTATGAATTCTTCTTGGGGCTAATCCTGAATTTATAGCATTTTTATATAGGAAAGTCAGAAATGGGAAGAAATGTCCTGCAGTTTCAGGGAAGCAGTACAGCCACTCACTGTGGCTGCTACTGTGCTAGGCTGGCTGCAGTTGCAGCCAAGCCGCTGTAGAAAAGGGTCTCTATTTCTATCTGATTATTAAAAACAGTGGTCCAGATGCAACATCTGGCTCAGGAAATCCCTAAACTCCTGATTGTCGGAAACACAGAGGATATTAAGGGGGGGGGGGCGGGTGTGTGTGGAGACGGAATCACTCTGCATGCACCCTGTTCTTATATTCTTTTCCTAAGCATCTGCCTTTGTCCGCTGTCAAAGGCAGGATATTGGGCTGGATGGACCTTTCATCTACCCCGGGATGGCAGTTTTCCGTGTTTGGGGGGTGGAGTGGGCTGTGCCTGTGAAAACCCATCATCCAGGATCTGATGATCCCAAACGTGACTTTCCTCTCCTGCCTAAACCTTTATGGCTGTAGTGCTTCATATGCTTTCCCCAAATCCTGCTCACAGCAGTAGTGCAGCATAGAGGGAGGGCAAGAGTTGGCCCCCTCCTCAAGGGCTGTGTATTATTATGTATTTATTTTGGCTTGGAAGGAGATTTTTTTTATTTTTCTCCTCTGAATAGGGAATTCAGAAAAGTGACATCATTTTTAATCCCTGACAGTTTATGGGCTTTGAAAAAGATTCTGGATAATACTGAGCAATTAAGATGCCATTTTAATAGTTCTTTCAAGTGAAATCAAGTGAGTAATTAAATAAAATTGAATGAGGACCATGTCAGGCCACCCACAAGCTCTCATATCCGCTACAAATAGATGAATAAGTTAGTGTGGGACAAATGCTGTGTCTAAGTGGTCCTATTTATGTGTTATTGGATGACTCTAGGAATGAGGCTTTCAGCTGGAAGATTTGTTTCCTTTGAACAATGTCTCCAAGCAAGAACATGCAAGATTGTCAATTGCTATTCAAACAGCAGTAACTTTCTCAATATTTTTAAATTTTTTGTGGTAGTGTTAATGCCATTGTTTTGTATCGATGGTCTGCTATAAAAGTCACAGAACATAAACAGGATTTTTTGCATTAAATGCCGGATTAGAATTTCTGCTGCCTAGTTATTAGTATGATGATATATGAAGACTTTTTGAAAGTTGCTTTAGACTGAAAGCATGGGGGACGGCATTACACATGGTTTGCATTCATTCTACACAGATAAAAAAAGCGAAGTGCAGACAAAGGGAAAACAAGTACTTTTGAGATATGCAGTACAATAACTAAGTAGGTACTGAAAAATGGTATCTCTCAGTTGTAGATCAGCTCATTATCTTAGGGTGAAAAACCTTCTTTTAGGCTTTTCCAATCTTACATATTGAATTTTGTGCTAGGATTTCTGACTATAATTAGAAGTATTAAACGTAAACTCTATTTCTGAAGTCTATTCTTTGTACTGTGACTGGGATACCTAATCCTGTCTTAGATCTACACAAAATATTGAAATTTGAAATTAAGACAGATATTAATATCATGACATACAATAAGAGCCTCGAAAACTTGACTTGCATCTACAGCATTATTTTTAGCGAAATGTATGTGGGGGGGGGGGGGGGCAGAGGTTAAAAACAACAGCCAAAAAAATCCCATTGTATTTCACATACAGATTCACAGAAAAACTCATATTTTTCCTCAAGAATTTCCTCTGCAGGATACCTTCTGAGCACAGCTGATGGAGTGGGTGCCAGATAGCACTCCCTGCTTACTTGTTCCCCTTTAATCTCAGGGAATGGATCATTACTGCATGCCTGTAGGTGCTACCCTGGTACAAATACATATTTGCTGTTTTCTTTCTCTCCTAAAACATGCTTTTCTGGTTTTACTTTAAATTTGGGACAATACAGGCCCCCTCTGGCGGTCAAAATATCTTCTGTACATTTCTCCAGTGTTTCACTCTAGAGATGTTTTGCTGAGGGTCCAAAATGTCTGCTTTACATTTTAAAGTAATACGACCATAGTTAGTTCATTTTTCTAAGAAAACCACCGGAATGAGCCAAAACTGGAGGAGAAAAATGCGTAGGAGAGGTGTTCCAGTGTGTGTCAGGTCCCAGGAATGTGGTCAGTGACACTGACGGGTGCACACAGAGAAGTAGCTGCAAAATTCATTGCACCAAATCTCCCTGCCCAGCTGGCGTGCGGGAGTAGGGATGATGCTGGAATGCCAGGGCTGGGTCTGCTGCTGGGGGCAGGACAGTGCCTCAGGCAGAAATGGGAAACAAAATGCTGCTGCTGAGGAAAAATACCTGTTCAAGTTCACAGGCTGCTCTTTCTCTGATCACTGGAAGCCACAGGCATACTGGCTGTGGTGTGTTGAGGTACAGAAAGCCACATATAGAGGTTGATTTACTGGTTGCAATGGCTCCCCTTAATTTGGTAGATTGCACTAAAAACATTTGGACTTACAAGAGGGTTATGATATGCAATATTTAAATTTAGAGGAAGGCTCTTCTAATCACCTTTCCTCCGATATGTTTGCATGTGAAAAAGTGGTGTTTCCTTTTGCTGTTGTGTTGGTGCTGTCCTCTGTGGCAAGGTATTTCAGCAGCATCTGATTTCCTGGAGGCTGAGACAGTTTCTGAAACTGCTGGGGAAATCAAACAATGTTTGAAATCACGATGGCATCTTTAAAAGCAGCTATCATCTGTGTCATCAAGAAGATAATCCCAATGGCTATCCCAAATCAGTCTGAACAGACACTAGACAGGGCTTCTCCTTCCCTTCTGAATCTGGCTGATTCTCACACATTGCACAAGCTTCCACTGGCATTTCTTAGCCTGTTCCCTAAGCCCTGGACTTGCCTTTCTGTCTGCTGCCTCCCAGCAGCCACACATACCATCCGCCACTCAAAGGATAAAAGAGTCCTGTCAACACAACAGCTGACCAAGAAAAGGAGTAATTCACCAATGTGTTTATTCGCTGAAGAGCCCTCGATCAATTCTATCAATGGAGACAAAGAGGATTTAATAGGAACATACAATAATTCTGTTGTTGTTTTAAAACCCCACTAGCCACAATAACGGCTGCTGAAGCACTTATCATTGTTGTGTGATTCCTATTAGCCTATTCTCAAGGAAGCCAAGGAAGAGGGATTGTGCTGTTTCATAAAAATACATTTTATGCAAGTGTTGGTTCCCAGAATCCCCTGCTTTTCTTCATCTCCTGGTAGCTTTTCTGCATACCTCTGGACTGCAAAAAAATCGCTCTGTGCCTTAATCCACTGGGATGTTTTAAAACTGCTAGCAGGGGTCATCCTGGCCAAAGGCTTCTGAATGAGGTGGTGGGGGTGGTTCTGTACTAAGTCTGAAGGCCCTGCACAGTTTGCTAGTAGGTTTGTACTGTCAGTAGCTGTGTGCTGCCATCAGAAAAGAGACGAGCTGCCAGAGACTGCTTAGAGTTTTGGGTGTGGGGTTTTTATTCAAGTTTATTAATTCCTATGTCATAAATAGATATTTCCAAAGTAAAAAGTTAGATAAGGGTATGAATTTTTTAATTTGTTCTTTTCAATGAAGGATTAAGAAAAGAATATTTTTAATGAGATTTCTCTTAGTTATACAGCTACAGTCATTTACCATGTGAATAAGCAATACTTGCTCACAGGGCTGTGAAGAGAATAATGGCTTTAAGAAACAAAATGAAAATGAGTTTTTGGCTGCTTTGAACTTTCTTTTTCAAAATTTCAAATGCTGGATTACATTCAAAAATAGTTTTTTCACCTTAAGAAATGAAGACACTATTCATATTCAACCTTTAGAGTCCTTCTCCTTTACTGAATTGAAACAGTTGTTATCAAAGTCTTACTCGTATATCAGACTCTGAACTCAGTCCTTGACCTTCTTTTTGATAAGCGAAATAGTCAGAATTCATGGGCTTTCTCATAGCTGATATTTATTTTCCAGGGAGCTAATTAGCAGTGCTTGAGCTACATGAAATGGAAGTGTTAAG
Organism: Monarcha castaneiventris obscurior; assembly: GCA_026261815.1. NCBI lineage: Eukaryota > Metazoa > Chordata > Aves > Passeriformes > Monarchidae > Monarcha > Monarcha castaneiventris. The sequence goes on from JAMPIT010000161.1 coordinate 5,429,526, forward strand.
GTGCAACTCATGCCAGGACTGTGCATGGTCATGGAAAAGGTGAGTGACCAACCCATCTTCTATCATGGTCTTCTTTCATCTTCCATGCAGTGAGCAGTGGGACTCCTGGGGCACCAATTTTGTGTTCTACTGACTGTTCCTGGAATTCCCCTTTGCTGGCTTTTGTTCAAACAGTGATTTCAGTACAGGGCTTATAGGATAAGGAAGATTGGTCATGTCCACATTAAACAGTCTTGTGGGTTTTCTCTGAAGTTACTATAATTTATCAGCATCCTTTTTGAGCGGCAGGCACTAGGCCAGGACAGTATTCCAGCAGTATTTGCTCCAGTCAGCGTGCAGACATTCGATAGCCCCGTCCTACTGGATGCACCCCTGGGTATCTGCTCCTGTATCCAAGAGCAGCATTGTCTCTTTTAGCAGCGTGTCACACTGGGAGCTCCTGTTCAGCTGACAAAGCAGCATGACTCCAATATGTTTCCAGCGACCTAAGGCTCATGAAAGAGATCCCTTTTTTTCCTAACTTCAGTTAATCATGAAGGGAAACAAGATTACATTGAGGTCTTTTTAACCTTTTTTTTTTTTCCTGGGGACTAGCTTCATTCCTGTGCCCCAGAAACAAAGACCTTAGGTATGAATGGCTGAAAAGATCCATTCTCTTTCTTTGTTCAGGCAATATACAGCAGATGCCAGCAAAGGTATTGAAAGAACTTTTGGTATGGGCATATGCATTCCTTTGACTGGGTGCTTGCATGCAAGAAAGTTTATATAATTGTGATAGTAAGAGCTGATATTTGAATACCACCCTTGTTGCAAACTACTAATTAAAGTTGGACAGGACTACCCTATTTATCCTACTGCTGGTACTGAGAGCTGTTCCAAAATACTGTTCAAAAGATCAGTAAAAAAAAAATGCTAAGAAAAATACAGTATGCAGGTGAGTAGCGAACAGGCATAAAGGGCATGTATGTCCAAGCTGCTGTGGGGTTCCTAATTACTGTAAGACAGCGTGTTCATGTGACAGAATCTGGCTGGGATTCTCCATCCATCTTCCTCATTACTACCGTTGGCAGCTCCCCAGGCTCCTGCCAGGGAAATCCAGCCCCAAGGTGCTGTGTGCTGCGTGCCCAGCAACCTGAACATCAGAGGCTGATAAAGACAGCAGGTCACAATGAAGGGACAGAAAGAATTAAGTAGGGAATTTCACAGTCACACATGAGGGTGGTGCTGAGGAAGAGGGGATAGAGACAAAAAGGATTTTTCAGTAGAAGTGCCCAGTTTATGGGCAAGGACAGAAAAGGAAGTTGAATTGAGCTGGTAGATCTAACAAAACAGGGCAGGAGCTGGGCTGGGACACAGGCATGACCCTCCATAGCAGCAAGCAAACGAAGGCAGAAGCATGCACAAGCTTCACTGCTTCATTGCTTCCTAGTGCTCTGTACTTGGCAGGCTCCTGACACACCCTCTGTGCCAGAGGATTTTCCTGGCTAAAGCAGTCTGCTGGCAGATGCTCCCCCACCTCAGACCCAGAGATAACATCTCCCAAACAGCCTTGTGACTAAGAGGAAGCTGACTATATTATCGTTAGGGTATCCTGAAAAATACAGATAGGAGCACTGGTTGCAAGAAAAGCTTTGAACATTGCCATGCTCGCAGGACACAGAGTGCTTTAGTGTGTGAGGTTACTCACAGTGAGATTTTCCCTTAAAGATGGGGCTTACTTCAAACCATCAATCTGTAATATCAAGGTAGGAAAAAGTAAAACAAAACTCCCTGTTAAAGCTACATTTGGAAAGCATCCTCTTCAAGGCCTTCATGGGCTCTTGACACTGCAGGCTGTAGTACCCCAGCTGTGGTGTGCACTGGTGGGCACTCAGAGATATTGTATGTGGCTTTTCAGCCCAGGCAGAACCCCTTCCTTGGTAGAGACAGCTTTTCCCAGCCAGGATGGCAGGACTGCTCTCTTTCTGTCTGCCTGTCCCGTTTTTCAGGGCACTGGAATATCATATGGTACTAAGGGGATTATGTCATGTCTTCCCCCTTCCTCCTGCCTGCTTCCTACCCTTACATTCACTTGATTAATATTTCTATTGTATATTTTAATTGCTGGCTATTGTATATTTAGTTCTATTGTATATTTAATCCTGGCTGCAGGCTACCTTTCCCTGTTCCTGGCCTCTTTAAATCACAGCAGTTTATATAATATACATTATTTTTAAAATGTTTATTGTGCAAGGACCTTCTAGGATTTGTAATATTTAGCTTCCTGTGACGTTTGCACAGAATCTGCCCGTGACATACATTCAGCATACACCAGTTTGTGGTGGCAGGCTGCCAAAACTACCCTGCCTCTTATCACCTCTTCCCCTTGCAATCTGTTAGATTTCTGGGAAACGCCACCACAGGTGTTAATGCAGTGAAACCCTACCTGTGTCTGTTCCTTAACACCTATCCTGTGCTGTGCCAAACCAAAAGCTTGCCTCTGGTTGGCTTTTGAGAAGGTCTGCATTTATGGCACAGCAGAGTCTGAGAATACTGACTAGCCCAGGGAACTGGAGTAGAGGTTTCCATCTCTCAGGAGGGGTGCAAAGAGGGGCTCATGTACCCAGAGGGGTTTACCAGCCCCTCGAGGTGAGAAGTGCCTCCAATGACTCTCTGCTGCTACAAACTCTGAACTCCTGCAGCAGCCTGAGCCACACTGGTGGGTGCAGGCATTAGCAAGCCCCTGACCAAGTTCACTCTGCCCTTCACTATCTGTGATGTGAGTACCTATGGAGAGGTACCAGTGGAAAAGCAATCATGACAATTATGTCATTTCCCAGTGTCAGCCTAAGCACGCAGTGACAGAGGCAGATCTCAAAAGAGAGTGACCTCTGGCAGTGAAAAAAAGAAAAAGCAACAGTGAGCAGCTGGGAGGGTGTCCAGGAGCTTCAGTCTCTGACCCAGTTCAGCTGCAGATACAGCAACACACCCAGGCAAAGCCTCATTAACATCTTCATAAATTTCTGCAATATCTGGGTGTTGTCTGAAGGTTTGCCTTGAGCATGCCCACGCAATCTGAGCCTCAGCTGAGTTGGGCTGTAGAATACAGAGGGAAAAGTAACAATGCTTCTTTTTAGGAAACAGATATCAGCATCTGAAATAAGTCACTGTGCTTGACTTAGCCAAACCAAATTCCTGATGTCTGGAGTTTTGTCTCTCTGGTTGATAGCAGGATTAGATACAATATACATGAATATACTGCGCAACCATGCAAAACCAAATAGTGCCACAAAGTTAATTGTGGTTTAATTAATACAGTCTGCTGCTCCATGCTCCACCAAGTTTTTGATTATTTGTCCATCTTTAGATTTTCAACAAAGCATTCCTGCACTGTTGGATGCCTTCAGAAAAAAGAAGAAAAAATGTATCTTCCTTTCTATTTTGGAAGTTTGGCTTGTTTTCAAGCCATTTTATTCAATAAAATAAATTTTTTTGGTTTATTAACAACACATTTGGCATGTCCATTTTTCAGGATTTTTTAAGATTCTAAATTTTTGTGAATTTCAAAGTGAAGAACATGAAATATTTTTTACACATGGCATAAAAAACTAAAACCATTTGAAAACATGTTTTAGTTAAGGACATAAACATCTTCCTGAAATATTAAATTTATTTATAAACTTTGTTGAACAATTTCGATTTCACGTCTCAAACTCCAGCTTTTAAAAACATACCTGTCTTAACTAAAAGATGGTACTTTTGCCCACCCACAACATTTGACACTCGGTATTTTTTTCTTCATGGTTATTTGGTGTAAAAGGCTAGAAATAAAAGCATATTGTTCTGAGCATTGTGGACAACTTTTCCAGACAGGGAAAACTGAGGGTTTTATGACTTACAAAAGCGGTGTTCCCAGAGGGCTGGTCTGCTTTTTTTTCCACTCTTCCCTTTAGGATTTTGTGAAAACATTTCACTTACTGTTGACTCTGCAGCACATTTATAGTCTCGTATTTTTAGGGTTTTGTGGGTGCCTCCCATGCGCATGCCCCACGCACAGAGAGGTATCACAGCACACTCCTGAACGATCACTCAGACGTGACCAAAGATTCAAACTGGTGGAGGGGCCTGGTTTTGGTTTTCCCCTTCCCATCCACTAGGCAGAAATATTCTCTCTGCTTGGAAGGGGTTGAGGTGAGTGTTTAGTCTCGTGAGGGGGCAGCAGCCCTGGCAAGGAGAGCAGCCCTTGGAGGTGCCTGCTCCAGCCTGGGCTGTCCCCTCATCCCCTCCCAGGGCTATGCCCCATCCAAAAGGCCGTGCCCTCCCATCATTTCCCAAAGCAAATCTAAACAGAAGCAGTGCAGCAAGGTTTGAAAGGGTGAAACACGCCTTTGTCTGCTCCCTTGTTCTCCTGAACAGCTGGGTTAGAGCTGCACACAGCCCATGGCCTTGAATGGCAATATTAACTTTAAAAAGAAAATCCTCCTTGTGATTGGCTGAGCCAGCTGTCTGATGGCACAGCTTTCCAGCAACTTAGAATTTCTTTGTAATTAAGGAATTGTTGCAAAATAGGGAACAATAACATTATTTGAAGACTGATACTTAAACTGGGATAGCCAAATTTACCTTCTAGTTGTATCTGAAGTAATAATCTAATTTTGAAAGGAAATCAGAACCTAACAGCTGCTGGTGACTTTTCTTAAACTGTTTTAGAAAGAGTCAGATTGTGATTTTTTGAGTATTTGGACACTTGATAGCCTATTCTTGGAGTATACTTCTGTTCATTGCTAATTTTAATTTTTTTTAACCTAGCAGTTTAACTAGTAAATGTAAAAATGCCTTAAAACTTAAACCACATAGAAGTATTTTGTTTTCAACAGAGGGGTCCCATGTGAATTTCATATTCAACACATAAGCCAGGATGTGACTAATTGTCAAGTAACTGTATGTCAATATTTTATGGGTTTTTAACTGATAAGCTTCACTGTCAAACTAAACATTCTAGTATTTGGTGTTTTCTAAAATGTTCTTGAAGTGTGTTTTCTCTAAGATATCTAGTTATTAAATTCTTAATTCCACATTATTTAAATATTTTGTTAAGGCTATGTTATTGAAATGGTTTTTACGGCTAAAGCTTATTTATTTAACTGATAAATCTAATAGTCTAGTTGATAATTTTTAAACATCACACCTTTTTTAGTCATTTAGACATTGTCTACACCTCTGTAAAAGAAATTTATATTAACAATTACAAGGGATTGGGAAGTACACTGGATATAAAGTCCTGTATAAACATAGAAGTTTTTATTAATCCATAAGTGATGTGCTAGTAGACTCACAGATAACCTGACACGTGTGTTATCCACTCAGGACAAGCCTGAACTTTGCTAAGGTTGAAAGAAAATTCTCACACAGAAAGCACAGAGTTGGTACAAAGTGGTGGTGCATAAATGGAGTCTGGAAATTAAAAGAGTGTCAGCTTTATGAAGAAGTGGTGGGGCAATGAAAATGAGGCTATGAAAATGACACTGGTATGCCTGTGCCCCATGGCTGATTGGGTTGCTCCTAACAATAAGGACTGCACTGCTGGCAGTCTCACCCTGGGATTTTGCTTTATGGCCCATCGTGTTCTTCTGTGATGAAAGGGGCTGGCTTCCTGGCCGGTTAAGCTTCCATTTACCTGGGCATGGTACTCTGGAGAACTGGACTATAATTCTGTGAATGTTTCCAGCACAGGGCAGGAAAACAGACAGACATAAGAGTGGAAAAGTGTTAAGACTGCAAAGCTCAGGCGTCTTTGTATTCCAGCGCCTCGAATTTAAAAGGACACCTAAGCAATGCTTATGTTGTTTGCTGGATCAGAACTTCCATGTACGAGGTGCAGCGAGTCCCTCTTCTTCTTCTTCCCTGAGTGTATTTTCACTGTCCTGGAAGTTTCTGCTATGTTCCCCTTTCTCCTTTCACAGTTTCCCCTTCACGTTCCCACTGACCTGATGCCACCAACATTCCCAAGGCTGCATGTCTCTCCCCTCTGTGTTTCTGCTGGTCTGTAAGGTGGGAGCAGGCTGTGTTTGGGTGCAGCACATGTGCTGTGCCTGGGGCTGGGGCAGGGGGGGCTCCCACACTTGAGGCTGACCCCCTGCCCCCAAAACACAACCAGCCCTGCCTGCGAGACACAGGAGCCCTGTGGGGCCTTCAGCCCCCTAAATGGCTGCACACTCGAAGTCCACTGTGCCTAATTAAACCCTTTTCCAGCACACCAGAGGAAAAAAACAGGTAATATCCGTCATCCTTTTGCCACCCAAACTGCTGTGGGTGTTAGAAAGTCCAGTGTTGGCCTTGCTTTCCTTGACTTTTCCCCTGTGTAAAACGGGGGTACAGCTGTGCCAGTGTTTTGAAGTCTATAAATGAAAAGTGTTGCGTAGGTGTGAGTATTATTAGCTGCTTAATAGAACTAGACAGTGTTACAAATGAGCTTGAGACAATGAGCCACAGCAGTGTCAGCTTAAACCCAGATAAGCTGACATTTTTCTGAGAACTACTGAAGTACAAGGAAAAAAAATTGCTGTAGCATTCCTGTAACTCCATCAAAATTTGTCTACCTGAGTCAAATGCAGCAGAGACCAAGGCTGAAAAGATCACTTTTTGTCTCACATTTTTTCAATGTCTCTTTCAAAACAATGTAATTTTGAACAGCTAAGCACCTTTTCTTTCTCTTTGAGCCTCACAGAGATTTCCTGACAGGTTAGTACATCCTGGCATACAACTGGCAGCTGTGTGCTCAGTGACTTTGTCCCACACCGGTGCTTTCCTTGAGTCAGGATGACAAAATCAGTTTTGGACACCAGGAAAGCAGAACCATGATTTGCCATCAAGAAATAAGCTTGGAATGAACGTGTCACCAAAGTCTTTCTGTCTCACAACTTCTCACTGAGAGTTGCCATGTGCAGAAGTGACTGGACCTTGATCCATGCAGAGTTATGGAGGGGAAACCTGTGAGGCAAAGCTGGGAAAATGTGCAGGGTTTTCCAAATGAACTTCTCTGGGTTCAGGAGCACCAAGCTGTGCGTGTTTATACAGTGTACATCACAACTGCAACCAGCACAGGGAATTGTCTTCTAACAGGGACAAATGTAGGGGTTTTTCTTCACTACCTTGCACTGTTACTTTTTGGTACAGTCCCCCAACCTCTTTTCTTCTGACTCTCTAACACCTCATAAAACAAGGTGCTTGGTTGACTTGCTGTTTTATGACAATGAGACTGGCATATATAACTTGGAGATTTTTCTTAGCCTTTTTTATTTGTTTGTGTTCCACCTGCCACTTCTGAATCCACAGGGTCCTGCAGCATTTCCACTGAATTTCAAATATTTTTCCCCATGTGCCAGTTAGTTGTGCCTAAGATTTAATTTGAAGATTTTTTTAGAGTATAATAAATAACAGCTAATTCAGAAATAATACACCGAATACTTTTCTATAGTATCTAGAGAGGTAATGTGGTATCAAGAAAAACTGTACTGATTTTTTCCTAAAGACCTTGGAAACAAAACAGTGTAGCCATTGTATTTCAAACATTAGAGCAATTGTTCAGTACGTGGGGTGCAACCCTAAATTTCTGTATCAGAACACGGTGCCAACTCTGAGTTTCTGTAAATTGTGGTACTGTGGGCATGCACATGTTTAAACAAGTGCTTTCCTATCTCCAGGTTATAGAGTCATATTTCTGTATATGGTTTGGAAAAGCCAGACAACACTCTAAAGTGATAAAAGGGAACCTAAACCATGTGTTTGGCTTTCACATTATTGTACTTTTAAAACAAAACAAAACAAAGCCTGTTATGGGGCTTGGATTTTTCTTCTAAGTACATTAGCATGTCTTATGTATAAATCCTAATGAAGTTTATTCTTGTATACCATAAAACATGTAGATAGAAGAGACCTAGTAAAACAAGGAGATAGAGAATAATTAATTGTCTGCAGTTGAAAGTGCTTTGTGCCATAGTTCCTGTTACTTCAGTATGCTCATAATCCTGTGACTTTAAACATCTTTAAATTACAGGTTTCTGCAGCCAAAATATTAGTGTAACTCCTTTTGGACTCAACAAGCTACCTTGTGGCTTAACCTACTACTGAAGGTCAGGAGAATATCATTCATCTTCCACAATGCCTAGACATCACCAGCTACACTTCTGGAGATATCCTGGAAAATGAAACTGTGAAAACATTCCAAGCAGTTCAGTGGGATTATTATCTTTGACAAGATTCTCTTGACAATACACAAACCTTTGTGCACATATGACCATAACAGCCAATAAAACTCAAAGGTTCCCCTTGGGACTGCTTTGCTTGCTGTGCACGGTATTTCGGATGGGCTGGCAATATGGGATTCAGAACTACAATGAAAACTAATTCATGGGGTTTCACCCACATTTTCAGTTTAAGCATTCTTTGTTATTTTGAATGTTATTTTCTTACTTTTGAAGAAAGGTTTCTCAGGTATCCTCCTAACATAACACCTAGCCCTGGAAGAGGCTAATTACTGTACTGTACATGTACATCCCTGTTTGGATAGAATAGGTTATTCTCTGAGTCAGTGCTTCTGGTTTAGTAAGTCACAAAAGTAAAAACATTTTCTTACTCATAGCTCTCGCTGGAATTATGCTGTGGAAACAACGGTTGTATGTAATAGTTAAGACACTGTGCAAGACTAGTTGATTACAGGATCAGACAGCAAGCTCAGAGCATTAGGTTTTCCCCAACATAAGAACCTGTAGTCAAATTAGAAGTGGACTTTAACAGGCAGTGCTAGCCCTTGAAACCAGGTTCTGTGTCCTCCACCACACTGCTGCTGGTTTGTGTCTAAGCCATGTACCCTGGAATGCTGCGAGGAACGACCACATGCCAATGGCGTCATTTCCTGACCGAGACACGATCAGCAAGTATAAGAAAAGAAGAGCATCTCACTGACTGAAAAACATCAGGATGATTAGTGGCTGCTTTTGAAATCATGAATGTGGGAAGGTAAGCATGATGTTTTGATTAGAGAGCCAGACCTAGGAAAAACAGCTACAAGAATAAGAGGGAAGAAAACTGCAGAAGGAAAGGAGAAGAAAAGTTTGGTTTGTTACTGCACGGGGCTTTTATTCTCATTAGTATTAGGGGTTAGTATTGTTTTCAGCTATGAAGGATAATTTAGATTATCCTGATCTTATAACACTGAGACAAGGAGCTGCACATATTCTGCAGAAGAGATGTGACTCACGGAAAGAGTAAGTAGTGAAGAACTTGCTCAACTTGAACTCTTGCTTATAGGGATTTTATTTACCCCTGGGGGAGGGTGAAGTTTTCCAGTTTGGCATAGAGCTAAACTACTTTACCAGTGACAGAGAACTCGAAGTATCCTTTGCTGAGAAGATAAGCTTTCATGATACAGCCTAACATGTACTGAAGATTATTGCACATCCAGAGAGGAAAAAGATGCCTTAAAGCATGGGGGTTTTAGCTGTGAAAACTAGTTAATGGAGTATTCAACACATGTACCTAACTAGATGGTCACATTAACTCTTTTTTATTAACACGAGACAAATCATCAAACATTTATTTACAGCAGGCCCACTTAACAAAAAAGGAGGAAAAATGCTCCCTGCTTCAAGGATCCCTAGTAGCTCTTTCAACAACATGATACCCATATTCTCCTTCACAAAATGCTCCTTAGAGAATTCACTCAAAACTATTTTTTGATTTTTATTTGTCATGTGAATAATAATCTACCTGCCTGGTGACATCATTATGGGCACTTTAAAAAAAACTAGCTGTGGAAACATTTGGAAAGAGTTATATTCAAGAAAATTACTTGCTGAAGAGGTTTGTTTAGTTTAAATGCAATTCAGCCTTAGCTCATCTTACAAACAAGTTTTAAAAGAAAGGAGAAAAAAAACCCACTTCCCTGATGTGCTGATCAGAGCTCTTAATAGCAACCTTAAACATGCATAAGTTAAGAAAACTCCCCAGTTTTCTCCAGAACAGGGTAGAACTTCATCCTCATGCACAGCCTGCCTGAAAACATGGAGACCACAGAGATGAGATTTGGATGCAGATTCCAAACAAACACATTTAATAGGTGAGTTATAAATATGGATCCTCTTTTTTTTTCTCTTTACAAACTCTATATCAAATTGTGAGGAAATACTTAAACTTCTTTTGTGAATATTATGTTCAGCATAACTATTTGTAAAAAGACTTCGTTCTACCTAATGGTGTTGTCAAGTCACTGAGATCCTCTCTGCAATAAAAACAAATGTAAAATTCTTTCAGAAGGAAAAAGCCCACCTCATTTTAAGACTAAGAAAGCCTAAGAAAAGGTAGCTGGTGTGAAAGTTCAATTTATCAGCCCTATCTTTGAGAAGAGCTAAATCAATTAGAATAAAACTATTTTAGTCTTTGAATGATACATGATAACAGATGACAAGAGAAGACTGAAGAACTGTGATTTTTGGCTTGGAAAAGCTGCTTTTAATACTGAAACACTGAAGATGAAAATGTCAGTACTTGATGAGCTGAACTGTAAAGAATCACAAGAGATTCCTACAGACCTGAAAAGGTTATGTATTGCATCTTTCACGAAACTGGCAAGCACTCAAAACAACCACTGGTGCTTTTGCCAGTCAGTGCTAAGGACTTACATATGGTCTTCATTCAGGTTTTCTTGACTGGAGAGGCTTTCTCTCAATTTAAATTGTTGGCAGTCATAATTTCTGATTTTCATAATTGCAGTTGCCTTTAAATCAACTCTGGAAATCATCAAACTTTCAGTCCTGGAGCAGAATCCTGATCCTTGTCAGCCATGGCTACAACCCCACAGAAAATGAGGGGCAACACAGGCTAGTTCAGCTTTGAAGGAGTACAGGTACCACTTGATTTTAGGTCAGAGATGGACATCAATGTGCTTTGAAAAGGGGCAGACAAGAAGCTTATGTGCAGAGGTAGATCATTCCCTTTGTCTTCAGATTACATCTTTTCAGTTCAAGATTGCATGTACACTGATAGGTCAAAACTGTGGTCCTAGAAAATGCTACACTCGTTTTCAAAGAAAAGGATAGGAATCTCCTTATTTTTCTTTGGGTTTTTTTTCAGAATATTTTTAAATTTTTATATGAACAAAGCTAGCAAATTCATCTACACTAGGATACTGAATCTAGAGGGTTTGAACTTTTTGTGTGCTGCTGGCTAAAGGCTGACAGAACAAAAATGAGAAAACAAGGCTACATGACCTGAAACTTCATGCTGCAAATGCCTGCTTTCCTGGATGACCCTGTTCTGGACAGATAATGGTTCTACTCTTTCCAGCCCAACTACATGTGACTCAAACAAGAATCTCCCTCACAGACAGGCTATTTAGCACTGAGGCACACCCTCCAGACTTTTTTTTTTTTCCTGCTAGGAATGCTAATGAGCATCAGAGTAGAAGTCAGTAGAAAGACACTGTGCCTGCTGCTCGTATGTGCTGCCTGTGACACTACATTGCCCTGCAGGTCCGTGCATCCCAGCACACCGGCCTGCGATGTGCAGCTTTGGGGCCCGCCTGCTTTTGGGAGCTAAAGGCTTGCCCAGAGCAGACATCAGCCGAGGCGGGGAGAAGCGAGGGAGCGCAGGCGGCTCCTCCGGTGGCTCCGGGGCCGGCAGAGGAGCTGCGGTCCCGCTCGGCGATGCCTGCGGGGGATGCACCACAAGCCCTCCCCTGCTTAGATTCATCTGCTTCTGCTTCAGGGGAGCATGGTAAATTACGACGGCAGGTTTGAAACAATCTGACAGTTCTAGAGGCTTATTTTAAATATAGCTGTTAAGGGAGGATAAAAAGTTATGATTTTCATAATAATGCTTTTTTTTGGGTTTTTTTTTTCCCCTTAGTCTCAGGTGAACGCTGCAAAACCGACTATAATCTGAGAAAGATTCTAGTCAAGTAGTTACCCACATCACTTTGATTTGGCTAATTAGAGACGATGCTTTGATTATCTGGTGCAGTCAGCCCCTACCAGGCCCTCCTCTGCTAAGCCTCTTTGCTATAAAGCCAGACTGAATTAGTATTTTCTACACACAGGTGCTGGGCTGATGCGTCCCTCTACAGCACTTGTTATGTTACAACCTGACTGGTGGCAAGATCAGTTCAGACTGTGCCTGGTGTCATCTGTGACCCCAGGTGCTTAGCCTTTTCCTGGGGTCTGCTTCATCCCTTCTGGCATGTCCTAGCTCTTCCAGTCCTCAATCTCCTTCCCACCTGTAGCCTACACCAGCAAGTCTTCTACATTATCACGCTGCAGGCTTGCTTTCTTGAAACTGGTTTCTGACCCACCCAAAACGGGCAGCAGCTGTGCCTGTTTGCACCTGAGGCTGCTTGTCAGGCCTGATGCCACACCTCATCACAGATGCATATGGTAACTGAGGGCGGAGGGGACCCTCAGAGGTCCTCCTGCTCAGACCAGGGTCAGTGTGCAAGCATCCTGATGGAAAACACAGACACACTGCAGACTGACATTAAACATCTCTGCAGACACATTTTGCTATTGGAGGAAAAAGTGATGGAAATGAAAGCCCAGCATTTTATTCCCTACCTACTTTAAAAGCTAAAAAAAAAAAAAAAAAAAAAAGAGCTTGTAATTTTCATTCCATCACCTTCCACCACAAACCTTGAAAGAGCAGCAGACAGAGAACCTATACACACACTCCCAACCGATAACATTGATGTGCTGGGAGCTGCTCCAAGTGCATCATTAGAAGTAGTATTCTGCCCTTTTCTAAATCCAGAGAGCCAGGATCTGCTGCTCCATGTGCCCAGCTGGTCTTTAAACAATTGTTAACCCTGACAGCCAAGCTCAGGTAGTAAGCAGGGCTTAGCACTCTGTGACATGTAAAGCAATGTTAAACTGGACAGTAGATACCCAAGCTGTCCAGCCAACATCATCCCAGGCTGTCAGGGGGGGAAACCAAACACAGACAAAGCTGTGAAAACATTACCTTTCGGGTTACTCAGCAGCTGCTGCAGGGGTAATCATGGCTGGTGTTCCCATGAGCAAGGGCTCCTCTTTTCATAGTTACCACTTCTGTCTGCTTCACTTCCACTTACACTGATTTGCTGGTCTGCCTAGATTACGGACAATTATGAAAACTTTAAGACATTCAGAAGCAGCTTTATTTTACACAGACTCTTTTTCCTTCAGCTTTCATAAGTCTGAGCAGCACACCGTACAACAGGGAAAAATCAGGGTCCACTGCTGAAGTTTATTTTTGTAGAGGTTAGTATTCTTGGCACACGACATAGTCACGCTGTGAGAGTTTTCAAATATCAGTTATAATATTTACTTTGCTTTTGTGAAGAACATGTTAGTTTAAACATATCTCCTCCTAAGGTGAAGTGAAATAATTGTATGTATTTTCTTATTTTTGTGGTCCTTTCCACCTAATTTCCTCTGCAGTTTATTTATTTTCATTGTACACGGGATTGCAAGAAAACCCAAACAATTGCAAGGAATAGTGTAAGAAAAAGGTTCCATAGATACTTTAATTATTTTGTAGACAAGATATATTTATTTCCTTGAGGGGAAGAATAATTGCAACAGCACAATGTGGAGATTTTCATATCTTGAAAAAAATCTTTTATTTCTGAATCAGTTAAACTTTTTCTCTATGTGAGGATGACTGTGAAACTGCCAAATATTCTAGAAGGGATTTCTGCTAGTTTGTGAAAGTGGAATTCAAGGCTACACAAATCCACTCAACTTCTTTTACTACAGATACTGTCAGGAACTTATAAAGAAGCCTACTCCTACTTGCCTTAAGTGTGTATTTTGCTGGATATGGTGGTGGTCAGTAATGACAGACTGGCATCAGACTTTTGCCAAACGGATCCAGCTTTCAGTGTGACTAAATGTAAGAAAAAAAGTCCTCATCACAATCTTTTTTGGTAGCAGTACGAGTGGGAATGATGACCCCTGCCCCCACTATCATTACTTTGTTTTCTTTTCCAATCCAGACTCGTGGCTCTGGAACACCTGCATGCTAATCTGTGTGCTTCAGAAACTGAGTGCCACACAGGATCTGTACCACACCAAGATATGAATTCACATCATGGACCAAGATAATCACAGAAGTTCCTTCACCCCTGAAAAGCTAGTCTGCTTCAGGACCGTGGGACTCCAGTGAGAAGAGCTGGCAGGATTTATCACCCGGCCTGTGTGTACAGTGCCTAAGGCAGCAGAGCCCTGGTTGCAGTGGCAGTGGGACAGTGGTTTTGGGAGATCTTTCAGAGAAGGTGCTGGGGAAGGCACATTCGTGCACCTTGGATTCAGCAAATCCAGGGAGGGGGAGGCAGAAGGCTGGTGACCCAAGGTAACATAATGTGAGTCCGGAATTACTCGGATGTGCCAAACATGATCATTAGAGATCTCCAAATCACAAGGAAGGTTGCTGGTAGAGAATGGGTACAGCAAAGCTAAGCTGCTTCCTTCCAAAGCCTCACACATCCATTGAGACCTAGGCTGACTGTCTGAGTTCCTTGGAAGTGAATGTAAGTGCCTACATGAATAGAGTGAGCAGGACTTGTCTTTTTATGAAATATTATTAATGATATTTATACTGTGGTAACACTCAGGAACAACTGGGGCCTCAGGATATTAGTGCAAACTTAGAGTAATTACAGTTTCTGCCTGAAAGAACAAACAACAATCAGGGTTCTGTTCTGAAAAATAGCATGCAGAAATGATACTGATATCTACATGGTCTTACTCTGTAAATCAGGTATGTATTCAGAGTCACGTGTGCCATATTCTTTAGTGACATAATAAACACCAATTATTTCTTTTTCCTACTCTGATCATAGTGAGACTAAGCTGTTTTCTTTTGTTCAAAAGAAATATTCTCCAAATTAGAGTCATGTTACCTGTACAGAGCTATGGCTAAAGGTATAATTTAGCCTGCAAAATACAGGACTTTTTTGCAGATAATTGTATAGTACAGAAAAGGAAAAGACAAAATACAGCACTCCAGCTGATTCTCAGCTTACAAGAAATTATAGACTGCTTTTCCTCCTTTAGCTCAAAAGAAGTTTGGAGTAATATTACTGAAGCTAATGGGCTACAGTACTGTAAAAGTTCTCTTCTATAGCCAAAATTGAGGTTAAACACAGCATTCAGCCTTGTCAAACTCTAATGTTAAATGGGAGCTCCCAACCCAGCTTTCCTTACAGGCCAAGGCTGGCTGCCTGGTGGATCTCCAAGGTCACCAGAGCCATTTACTGACCCTGTAGCTGGACACATCAGGCAGTGCCGACCATCAGCTTTCTGCCTGGTGAATGAGGACATCGAGCCACAGGGAGATACGGTGGCACTGTGATGCATAAGGCAGGGTCAGCGATCATTGTGCTGAGATGACTTCACCCTCAGCATAACTGTACATCCTCACTGAAGGTCCTGCAAAGGTCCCTGTGAACCTATGCCCCAAACACATCCTCCATGAGACACGGGGCAACAGTCATTTGATGAAAAGAAGGTGGAGGTCTGAGTGCTGCCAGCTTTGACAGCTCAAAACAATGGTCCTTCCTCATTCAACTCACAGGACCGACCTCAAAGTCATGGGTCTTGAGCAAAAACATACACAGCAGTTTAGTTCTTCCTTTTATTTTCGTTTGAATAATGCTATTTTGGTTCTTCTTGTAGATACACTCTGAAACTGGCTTCTCCCCTATACGTTAAGCCATTAAACCTTGAAGTAATCCTGCCATATCATCAGGCAGCAATTCTGTCTCCTGCATCTGTCCTGCTCCCAGTCTTCCAGCCAGTTCTGCCCTTTTCAGCCTCAGCCTCACCCTTACAGCAGAGCATCCAGAGGTCTGCCCCTCTGGTGGGTGGTTTACTGTGGAGGGCTGTGAGCCTTTGACTCGGGAGTCGTCTGCACTCCCTTGGGGGCGAGAAGCCTCAGAGCAAAAGGACTCTGAGATAAGAAACCTCTCTCTAGGTTATGGTTGCAAAGTGAACCACCCCCAGCGTGCCTTGTTTCTCTAGGGTAATACCTTGTATCCAGTTGGTAAATTGGGTTCTACCCCACCCCCTGCCTTTCCCATAAAAAGGGCCCTGGAGCTGCCCTGAATCAGGGAGGTGCGTCCCCTTCCCAGGGACTGCTGGACAATAAAGCTGCCTCTGTGGCACTGCCACACACGGCTCCTGTCTCTCTGTCCTGAGTTTGCCTCGGGTGATCTCACACAGAGCTGAATCACAGGAGCTGGAATCACTTGTAGCTGAGAAATCGCTACACTTGCTGAGATCCCCGCTGTGCAGGGAGGCTGCCTTGGCCCCTAGAAGAACTGTTCTTTGCAGGACACTCTTTCTAGGAAGGTCCTGGATTACTGGTGCCTGACCAGCATTGGCCGCCCTGTGACAGTGTACAGATTGAGGAACTTTATGTTTCTTTACGTCCACGCTTTAGTCACAAACCACAGGGGACAAGAACAGAAACAGTGCAAACTGTTTTCCCAACTCTTCTTCAAAAGAGGGGTATGCCTGAAAGGGGCTGTGAGACACTAATTACTGTTTGT
The DNA here is from genome assembly GCA_026261815.1 of Monarcha castaneiventris obscurior. Classification (NCBI taxonomy): domain Eukaryota; kingdom Metazoa; phylum Chordata; class Aves; order Passeriformes; family Monarchidae; genus Monarcha; species Monarcha castaneiventris. The sequence continues at coordinate 5,446,084 of JAMPIT010000161.1, forward strand.
CACTGCTAACTCAAGTCAGAGCCTTTTCCAGGGGAGGTTGGGAGGTAGCCAGAGCAGATTTCCCACAAGCAGTGACACCATTTACTAAAGAATCCTCAGAACTTTAGTAGCCACCTGACTTGATTTTAAAACGCCAGCATCTGGCTGTTTGGTGCTGGATGCACTTTTTGTCCTTTGGAAGCAGAAACTTCTACATGTGAAGAAATTTGCAGCTGAGCTTTAGTCTGCAGTGGTGGTTCACTGAAGTTCTCTTTTAGCTGCTAAAACTTCTGTGGCCAACCTGATGTGTTACGGCAGCCAGACCTGGTCCCTAACATCTGAGACCCTCCAGACTTGTGGAGGAGGAGGAGGAGGAGGAGGAGGAGGAGGAGGAGGGGGAGGGAGGGAGGGAGGAAGGAAGCAAAACCAGATAGCAGACAAATGGAAAAGTGTGGACTTCCTTGCTGGAGGGGAAAAAAAGAAAAAGAGAACACTGAAAATCAGATCTGCCATGTAAATTTGTGAGGAGTGCTTGACCTCTAGCAATTAATTTCAGATAACACTAAATATTTTTCAAGAATGTTTTTTATACCTCGATGATTCTAATCCACCTTTGTGGATATATTCCCCTTGAGGTTCCTCACCATTTGCTGTACAGTAGCCAGTAATACACCACATTTGCCCCCTGCTTGACATGACTTAAACCTCACATTTCTTAAAAGCAACTGGCTTCTGCTGTGGAATGATGCAGTTTTTGCCCTCTGTTCAACAAACCCAGCCACACACGGAGTTGTGATCTCACTCTGGAAAACTTCTGAAGGACAGCAGCCTTGTGCAGAGCAACAATCCTGAATAGCATATCAGTTTCTCTCTACTTACTCAGTCCTCACCTCCCCACACTGGTTTCAAGGTATTTTTCTGTTCCCTAAATACTGTAAAAACATTTAGCATAGTCGGGATTCACAATAATTTGGAGGGCTGAACAGTTCACTTGCTGGGAATGTCTTCCAAGTTAAAAAGACAATAGATGTATATGTTTGCTACGAGAAGAGGCAGTAGTTTCACAGTTAACTTCCCAGTTAACCTCAAACTGGGGCTCTGAAACTTTCAGGCTTTATCTCAGTTTTTCTCTGAAGCACCAGAGAGATTCATTCTCATTTAACCCACTGTGGATTTAGGATACCCAACTACTTGTGGCATTTTCTTTTCAAACACTGGGTTTCAATTCAGACCCCTGGAGGCACAGCAGCAGAAGCCTTTAACATTGATGTGGATCCCTTACAATGTGACTATAGCAAGCTCCAATCTCTCATCTATTTAAAACATCCATTTATTTTTGAGCAGTTTTAAATAGATGAGAACTAAGGAGGAAGGGATTGTTGTGCTCCTAACACTGGCTCTTGCCTAGGACCGAGTCAATGAAAACCCTCCTGCTCCCCTTGCCGGCTGTATAGCTGTGCCAAGAGCATTTAAGAGCAAAATCTCCTCAGTTTGGAGCCGGGGTCGGTGTCCTTAAAGCTTTGGAAAAGAGCAGAGGAGAACCCTGGGAGGAAGACCTGAATTCCAAGCTATTGGATTTGCAAACTGATTCTCCACGAAGTTTCTTGGAAAGAACTCGGACACATCAGCTTCTGAGTGTTGTAAAAGATGTAACCTTCGGGTTTTTTTGTGAACTTTGTTGTTTTGTTTACAGTGCTAAAGGGTGAGATTGGTTAAGACACAATGGAGAAAAATGTGGGCAGTTTTGCTTATATGTTAATTACCAGTGTACAATTGTGGTTTGTATTTCATTCTTTACTAATACATACTGCTTTACGAACATAAAGAAAAACAAGGAAGAATATGGTCCCTCCTAATCCTGCTTTCTGCTAAGAGCAGCCTCTGGCTCTCATCAGGCTGAGACGGAGGAATGTGCTTACTTCCAAAGCGTGGAAGTGTTTTCCTCGAGTTCCCACCTACGGAGGGAAGCACGCATAGTACGCTTTTGGGGCGTAAAAGCCTCACCTCTATTGAGGCAGAACAGAAAGGCTCCGCTGCTGCCGAAGCACAGGTGGGCTGCTGGGGCAGCAGTGCGGGCTGTGTCCCCGGCTGTGTCCCCGGCAGGCGGCATCCCGGCTCCCGTGGCTCCCCGCAGGTATTTTGGGGGCCGCGCTCCCCGCGGGCACCTGGCCCCGCCCGCGCCCCCCGCCCGCGCCCCGGGAGCGCCCGTGACGTCGTGGCGGCCCCATTGGCTGCGGGGCGGCCCCGGCCCGGGGCTCCCTCCGCCCGCGCCGCCCCTCGGGCTGCCGCTCCCCGGGAATCTCTTAAAGAGGGGCTCCGAGCCGCCCGCCCCGGCTCGGGGCCACCGCTTACACCCGCACGCAGACCCCCGGCGGCTCCGGCAACCGAGGCAGCCGCTCTCCATTGCGACCACCCCCCTCCAGCAAACACCCTTCCCCTGCTGCTCCTCCTCCCTTCCCGCTCCGGCTCGCAGCTCGGCTCGCGCCCGCCGCTTCCTTTCTTCCAACGATGTTTTCCTGCTCCACGGGGCGAAGTGTTTGCTGAACTTTCTTTACAGTTTGGGGGGCGGGCGGGAGGACCCTGAGGCTTTTTTCCTTCTTCCCCCTGCCCGGAGCAGGTCGGGGGGCAGCGAGCGGAGGAGGGATCCGCGCCCCGGGCGCAGGTCGCGCACACGCGCGTCCTTTGGCGGAGAGGAAACCCTTGCACCGCGGGTCCGCGAAGTTCGCCGGCTGCAGGGGCTCCCGCTCTGGAAATGGGTCGGATCAGACGGGGCTTCCTCCTCCTCCTCGCTGCCTGTGCGCTTTTGTCACCAGGGCTCGCAGCCTCCGAAAAAGGCAGGCTAAGGAGGATCACGTACGTCCTGCAGCCCGGCCGGGGGGGCTCCTCCGGCAGCCGGCAGCAGCGCCCGACCCTCCTCGGGGGGGAGCAGCAGCAGCAGCAGCAGCGCACGTTCAATGTGCAGCTGAACTCGCGCTACGGCGGCGGCCCCCCGGAGCGGACCCGGCGGATGAGCAAGCCGGGCAGCGCGGCCGTCCAGCTCCGCTTGGGCCCCGCCGGACAGGGCCACCCCAACTCCGCCGCCCACGCCTCCTCCTTCGCCAAGCCAGCCCGCTTCGGCCCGCGGCCCAAGGCGCCGCCGGGCCCCCACGGCAACAGCAGCGCCGCGCTGCCCCTCCGCCAGAAGCACCAGCTGCCGCCGCCGCCGGGGTAAGGCGCCTCCCGTCCCGCACGCCCCGCTCCGCCGCCGCCGCTCCCGGCCGCCTCCAGCATCTCCGTCGCGGCCGCTGCTGCCCCTCGGGAGGGGTAGGGGGCGGGGGGAACCGGGCCCGGGGCGGCGCGGCGTTACCTGCCCGGCCCCGGTGCCCGGCTGGCCCGCGGCTCCTCGCCGCCTCCCCGCGGCACCTGAGGCCGGGCGCGGGGCCAGCTCCCCCCATCGCAGGAGTCGCGGCGGGCCCCGAGCCCGGGGCGAGGCGTCGAGTTTAACCGGGAGGTTTAATTCTTCCCGCCTTTTGTCTCCCCCGCCCGGCTCGGGATGGGGAGCGGGGGTGCCCCGCCGGACACTGGTCCTTGTTTGCTGTTTGCAGGGTCAATGTGTGCGGGGGACAGTGCTGCCACGGCTGGAGCAAGGCCACGGGCTCCCAGCGCTGCATCAAACGTGAGTAGCAGGGCGGTCCGGGACGGGGGTGTGGCAGGAGACGTGGTGGGACCCGAGGGGACCACGCTGGCACCTGGGGAGGTGGCGGATGCTGGGTTCATCTGTGGGCAAAGAGGTGCTGGCTGAGCTGCGGAACCCACAGGACAGATGTAACACTCTTTCCGTCCTTAAATCCCTCCTTCCTAACCTTCACCTTTGGTAAAGGATGAATAGTGGGTGCCTCTTATATTCATTCTCAGTGCAGATAGTGACATTTTTGGAGAGAGCTTTGTGGAGCCATTGTATGTGTGAACATCCCCTCCCCATCAGTGCTTGGTTTTTAGGAGTTTTTGGAATGGGGGGCTTAACAGGGTAAAGAATCTACCAGAGAAGCATAGGTGGGGAGCAAGGAATCGCCATCTACTCACACTTTCCCTACACCATGCAGCCCATGTGAGTGATCCCATGCTTAGGGCATGGAATTTTTGAAGCACTGCGCAGCGTGAAAGAAGTGGGTTTGGTGACGGTCCTGTAGAGTGATGCACCTTTACTGGGATACCTAGAAACACAAAGTGTGTGCATAAAATAACACTGATCGAGTCAATCCTTCTATACACTGGATGTCCTCTGTAATGGGAAAGTGGAAGAATTTCTGCTGCTTTAGGCAAGATTCAGTATGATTGCAAATAGCTAAACTGGAGTGATGTCATGAGGTGAGGAAAGACTGGAGTGGCATAGCTCTTCAGGAAACCCCTGTGAGTATCAGTGAGATTGGGCAGATCTTGGAATATTGGTGTAGTTCAGCAGGACACGTTACTGTCCCTGAGAGAGTTGGAGTAAACAATGTTTTCAAGATTTTTTTTTTTTTTTGGTGGCTTTTGTCCTCATGTGGGATTTTTCACAATAGGGAGAGCAATCACTTTTGTAATCGTGACTAAGGTCAAGCACCTTTGACCTGCATGGACCTGTTGCTAAGAAGCAAAGACTTTATGACAGTAGTTAAAGACAAAACTTCACAATTTCCCTACCAACTTAGATGTGCATTTAAGGTACTCTCCTAAATTAACATTTTCAAATACATGCTGCTGTGTTAGGTTAGTCACTTTTTATGTTTAACACCTTACAAGTACTAGAATGATTTCCTTCAGCTTACAGTGGTATTTTGAGGCTTATTGAAGAGCTTAATAAACACCTACCTTAGGCTTAAAGACTAATCAAAATGAAAAAGACCTCTTAGTAATATCAGGAGATTAAGTGAAAAATGTATTTTAACTGTGCTATTTTCAACCAATTTTATTTTCACTGCTTTGAACAAATCCCAAACAATGTTCTTTTTTTTTAATGGCTTTTTCTCTGTCTTCTAGTAACTTTAATTTCCAGGTTACTTTTTTGTTTGTAAATTAAGTAATTTTCTTTGTTTTTTGTACTTTAAGTTCTGTCTTTTTCCCTTTTCTGATTATAATTCATCTCCTTTTAAATTCCTTTGTATTTTTAGAGTCTTCAATAAGGACTAAGTCAGACAATTGGAGTTTTGTGGGATAGCTGTGTAGAATTTAATTTAAATCCATAAATTACTTGGTTAGCTCATACAGTTACTGGAGGGAGGAATGGAGTAGCAGAGACAGAGTTAAAGAAAGGTTGGGGAGATTTTCTCCCTGACTTTTCTCATTTTGTGCCTCTGATATTAGGCTCTCCTTAGCATTAAATATTTTTACTCCCTGCTCTGATGCTACTCTAATTCCTCCTAGCAGTGGTATAATACACTTGGCTTGGATTTTCTCAGTTTCACCCCTCTCTTGGCAGGCCAAGGCACTAAATGTACTGAAGTTGTCTGTTTTATAACTTAGGCAAACCATGAGATAGCATTGACTTGATTCAGCTATGGAAGATTAGTCTCACAGTCATAAAAGCCAGATATCACCTTTTCTGGAAGTTCCTGATGTTCCTTTCAGAAGAAAAGAAACCCTATAACTTAACAACACTTAACCCCTTTGTTTCCTGTAAAATTAAGTGATTTTTAAAGTTCAGATAGGGGGCTCCATTGGTTTTGAGTGGCTATTGCAGCAGTGGATTAACTGTGCCACAGATGCTGGCACACCTGAGCTGACTTGATACAAAGTCAGTTTGATTCTGTCATGCTTTATTAGTTCAGGCTCAGTATGACTTTAATAAGCTATTTAGTCTCTAGGGCCAGATTCTATTCTTCTGCATGGTGCAAAGCCTGAGCTAATAAACCCCAGACCCACACTGGCTCTTTCCAGAGCCAACTTCCATTTGTCTGCATCGTGCTTCCAGAACCAGAGCGCTGAGAGCCAGCTCTGATCAGCGAGGTTTATTAGCTCAGGTGTAATCCCAGGCTGGAACAAGCAGCATGTGTTTCTGCTTTGCTGCACCTGTGTGGATAAGCCGGCCTGGAGCCCACAGAAAGAGGGGTGAAGGGCAGAGGTACGGCCTTGCGGCCAGGCTGCCTTCCCTTTCCTTTGCCCTGCGTGGTGGCGGCTGCTAGCCCTGCTCTCTCACGCGTGAGCCTGAGGCTGCCGTTCCCTCGGGTGGCTTTGTCCAGGCGGGTGGCAGGTCTGGCTGGGAGCAGTGGCAGCCACATCGCCTTCCCCTCAGCAGCAGCAACAGAGGGTGTTTGAAGTGTTTCTGTGGGGGTCAGAGGGCAGCATCTGTACAGAGGGGACAAGGGAACTTTTTAAAGTCCTTTTAAAAAAATGTTAGTCTGAAGCTGAAGTGCCTGTTGTGTTTACATTTATTCATATTCTCTTGGAAGCCTGATAGTCCTCAGAAGGTGAGCTTCTGTCTTTCTGTAAACTGTATGAGAGTGCCTACCACATGCAATTTAGGCATGTAGGGTTTTCCCTGCTCTGTCTCTAATATTTCAGTTTTACATTGTAAAGTTTTAAGAACTTTTTCAGACTCAGCATGACTTAAATTATGAAGAGCTGCATCATTCTAATTAAAAAGATGAAATGATAACACTCAGTGTAAAAGTATTCAAAATTGCTTTATGCTGGGCATATGATGCCTAACAATCAAAACCAACCTTTTTGAAGCTTTCAGAACATCCACCTTTGGGTAAAGACAAAGGTGGGAAAAGTTGAACCACAGCAGTAAACATCTTGGAAAGTTAGAAGCACGTGAAAGGATTGTCTTCCAGTCATAGTTATCATAGGTTATAATCTGTGCAAGTGCAGTAATAAGATACCACCAGGGCTGGAGACACCATGTTTTGTTAGTACTTGTTGCATAACAGAGCTTTATAGAAACATTAATTAGCGCTGTAACATGTCTGTAAGGCAAGTAAAGCTTAAAGTGTGGGGTTTTTTATTATTTCATTTATGGAAATTAAACCATAGGTTAAGTGTGGTCTTGGACAAGTTATAACAGGAAGGCATGTGCTGGAAATCAGGAGTTCCCACCACCCAACTGCATGTTCATCCCATTGAAATCTGTTGTCTCCTACTTTGTTACTTACTACTAATTTTCTGTTAGTTAAAACTACTTCTACAGAATATGCTCCTCTGTTTGTTTTGGTTTTGTTTGCCTAATGGTACAAGGAGCTGTTTTTCATATTGGGAACATAAGAGAAAATTACCTATTGTATGTAGAATCTGATGTCTTTAAAAGATAAATAAGAAGAACCACCTTGTTGTAATATAAACCCCATGTAAAATGCATAATATGTTTTGTCTGAAGTATTAATAGCAGTTGTTTTTGAGTGTTCTCAATGTAAACTGGGTGGTTAAAAAAATGGGAAGGAGAGGGCTGGCAGTTTTTAATGGCATGAGCTCCTTACTACGAAGATGTAAGAAAGGCTCACAGGGCAAAGAGGTGAGGAAGTGGATTTTGCAGGAACACATTTGGAGTAAATTTCCTATAGGGAGAGAAATTGCTATCTGTGTAGAACCCAGGTATGCCATCATTGTCAATTAAGATTAAAAGGGTCTTAAGTCTTTCTTAGCTGAAGGTGTTGTGTGTGTGCACGCATGTATTCCGTGCATAGGTGTAAGGGTAGTATTTTGGAACTGGACTAAATTCTAGGATTTTGGTCATGAGCTGTCTGTCATGTGCTTGGGCACCTTGGGAAGGTCATCAGAAATGAGAAAACAGTCTGTGGTCTTTTTTTCTTTGTATTAAAACATTATCTTGCTAATTCTCTTCTAAGAAAAGACTGCCTGACTCAACATTAAATAAAGATTTTCTTGGGGTTTAATTTATTTTTCAGAATAAGAAAATACACAACAGTGGCTACTTGCTGCTGTTGAGGCAGGAGACTAGAAAGTAGTGTAAATACTTGTCCTGAGGAAGGGTCCCCTTTGTTAATTTTCTGAATCTGCTTGGCCTGTGCTTGTGTACTGCTGTTCAGTTTGAGCCACTTCCTCCCTAAACTTCCAGAGCTCTACTTCTTGCTGTGGCTGAGTTAGTGTGCTACAGCTCCCTTTCTCCTTCAGGACATGGGCACTGGACAGTGTGACCAGTGATTCTAGGTCACCTGGGTGGAGTGTGTCCCAGGTTGCTTCCAGCTTGTGCTTCTGAATTTCTTGGGGAAGGTGAGGGAAAGGTTGCATGCTTAGGTCTTGTTCTGAAATAGGGTTAGGATCCAGATCTGGAAACTTAGAAGCATACGTGAGTCTGCCAGTTTAGACATAAAACTCCGTATTACTAAATATTGTAGTATTGGTTGCTCAGAATCTGCTCTTTTTCTGTCTTCAGTTCAGCTCTTAGAAATGGTGATATCCAGGAGAGCTGTACTTTTGATCATTGGAACTGAGAACTTCACATGTTTGCAGCTGTGCTTCTTGGAGGTTTTCTGGTCATAACCAGTTCCTGAGGCTTGTGCTTAAACAGTTCTGTGGCTTTGAGTTTTACCAAGGTCTATTTATTTACATTGCATATACAAAGCCTAACTATAACATACTGTCCCCAAATGTTGTTTCTCTTCATTCTAAGACCGTCATCTCAGTAAAAGCAGTATCAATCTCCATCAAGTTATGTCTAAATCAAAATTTAATGTCTGAGTTTTAAAGGGACAAAGTGCTTTGACCCCATGTGACTGACCTATACAATAGTCCTTTTCAGTCTATCCTTTGATGTGGTTTTTAAACAATCGAGAATTGAAAAACTGAAAGCTTGAGAATCTTGGTTTTGCCTTTGCTGTGCTTGCTACTGTAATATGTAAATAAAACTTCTGAATTTCATGTACAGGAAATAGATGGACTTTTGTAGTGGGAAAGGGCTCTTGTTAGTCCTTGGTGGTAATTCTACTCTGCTTTATTTTTCACTTACTGCCCTTGGGAAGGGGGTAGAATGACAGGGTCCAAATTCTTGTAGTCTTTGTCTCAAGCAGCATGGAGCTGATCTATAGACAAAACCCTTAGGGTCTGATGACCTGAGGCCCAGGGTATGTGTGTTTCAGGGCTTAGTGTTTTATTTTGGACAAGGTGTAAGTCTGGTCTTGTGGAATGAATGCCAATATGAGGCTGAGTGCTCCTTGGAGTGCTCATGTTTTGAATTTAGCTTTTTATTATTTAGACATATTTTTTGTGGAGGGCTGTGAGCCTTTGACTCAGGAGTCCTCTGCGCTCCCTTGGAGGAGAGAAGCCTGAGGGCAAAAGGACTCTGAGATAAGAAACCTCTCTAGGTTAGAGCGAGAGACTGAACCACCCCCAGCATGCCTTGTTCCTATATGGCAATACCTTGTATCCAGTTGGTAAATTGGGTTCTACCCCACCCCTGCCTTTCCCATAAAAAGGCCCTGGGTCTGCCCTGAATCAGGGAGCTGCTGTCCCTGGGCTCCCCTTCCCAGGGACTGCTGGACAATAAAGCTCCTCTGTGGCACTGCCACACACGGCTCCTGTCTCTCTGTCCCCGAGTTTGCCTCGGGTGATCTCACACAGAGCTGAATCACAAGAGCTGGAATCACTTGGAGCTGAGACATCGCTACACTTGCTGAGATCCCCGCTGTGCAGGGAGGCTGCCTTGGGCCCTAGAAGAGTTGCTCTTTGCAGGACACTCTTGCTAGGAAGGTCCTGGATTACTGGTGCCTAACCAGCATTGACCTCCTTGTGATAATTTTTTTCTTTACATCTTAAAAGAAATAGAGTGCACATACCTAAAGATGGTCCCACAACACAAACCAAACCTCTAAGTGGAGCTGGTATGACAGCTTCAAGAGAGGCTGACCTGAATCAGCAGTAATGCAGACTTGGAGCACAATGTCTGTCTCCTGGCCGTGGTTGGCAGCCAACCTCTCTCCTGCGAGACGAGGCTGTAAAAGAGCTGTGAGAAGATGGGGGAGCTGTTAGCTGCTGCCTGCTGTACAGATGTGACCGTGCCTTGTGCCATTCCCTCATTTTGGTGAGGAAACTTAAGTCCACAATTGATATGAAGTGAAACCTACCCAGCCTTTTCTTTGTGAGACACTTGGGACTTCACTGGAAACAAGCTTAAAATGGTACATAGTCTGTTTCATACAAATACTACAAGTGTGTATAGAATTAAGACAGAACAGAAAAGAATAAAAAAACCTTGAAAGAAGCTTGTCAAGATATTGTGCTCCCACACTGGAGCAGATGACAGATTGATAGTGAACTTGTTCAGCTCACTGCAGCAGTTAGTGTTAACAAAAGAAGCAGGGCATGTGGTGAAGTTGTTGTAAATCTGCAGTGGATGAAAATTCCTGAACACTTCCCTTCTTAATAGAGAATCAGAAGGAACACAGAAAACTGAGGTGTTTGGGGTTTCTTTTTCCTCCTCCCTTTCAGTTTGTTGGCTGGTTTTTTTCAGTGTGTAATATGGAAGTGGAGTAGAAAGCTGTGTAGGTGCCAGGGAAAGCTGTGGTTCATCCATCAATTGTGCACTGTCTGGTTCTGCATGTGTGCAGGAACAAAATGATGTACTGACAGTGAAGTAATACTTTGTACTTACAGTACTAATCTTGCACCTCTCTCCTTACAGCCACTCTTCCTGAGCATGGAGAGGGGAATAGCTGGAAGGGGGCATGCTCTTGTCTCCTTCCTCTCCTGTGAAGTGAGAGAGCAGGGCAAAGTGGCTGTGTGTATGGGATCAGTAGGCTTCCCAACCTTTGGAAAAGTGGGGCTGTAATGAGGGGTGGGGTTCTGCTCCGTCAGGTCTTGAGAAGAAGAGTGCAGCCTGTGCCAACTGATCCTGCCTTAAAGCAAGCTTGGATTGCCTGGGAAACTATAGGGTTTGTGGAGGGTGGATGAAGAGGGGCACACACCTCCCTCAACTGCCTCCTTGTTCAAATTCCACAGTACTGGGTGTTAGCAGATTATCGATGTTTCAGCTCGTCAAGTCAGTCCCTGTTCTCTAACTGATAGGTTAGTTGTTAGACTGATATTGGCCTGGGTTTGAGGTTTCTTTTTTTAGATGATTTTTTGTTTTGCCTTTAAAAGCAGCAGTACTAGTGTAGCCTGATTTATTCCTAGAAAATAAACCTTGTGTGTTGACTATAGAAAGAAAGCAAATCCTTAGCATTTCTCCACATCTGTGACTGCACACAAAGGGGGAATGAGCATTTTACATGTTAGTAAGGCAAGATGTTCATTTAAATACAGAGCTAAAAATAGGTCTGCTTGGGCATGTTCTTTCTTTTGTGAAGTGCAGATAGTAATCCCTGCATATGGGGAATTGTTTTGTGTCCTATGGCAAGATTTGCTTCTTTTTATAATTTAGATCAGGTTTTTATTATCTCTAGATAGCAGTTTAGACCTGGATTTTCAGAGAAGCTCAACTGAATTGTGAACTCTTATTGAAAGTTGGTTGGATTTAGGAAAAACTTTATTGTACTTAGTGTTTTCCGTATTCTATTGTGATTAATATTTTTTTTCTTCAGTCTTTCTCTTTTTTTGTAACACTTCAGCTGTCTGAATCTTGCATCCAGTTAAATATTTCCAGTTGCTTTTTTACTGAGCTTGTCTTAGTTTGTTCAGTGTCCTGCATATTGATTATGAAGTATTTTGTAACAAAATGAGTAAGCACTGTTCTGAGAAATGTTGAGAATTAAAAGGATTGCATACTGGAGTGTTAACCACTCCAGCAGCAAAAATAGTGTGTAATGTGAATCTGGTGGTTTCCTTGGCTTACTCCATTCTGTAGTGAACCATTTTTATTTGTTGGCACTGTAATGACAAAGGGATTTGTAGCATGTGAAATGTTTGTATTATCAGAATATGCATAGTTATGGTCTCCTATAATTAAATACTTTCCAATGTCTCTCAGATTGTACAGGCTTAACTATTTATATTATATAAACTCCAGTAAACATAACATGAATGAAAATGCCAAGTGTCGCACAGTGTGTTATATTCTTGTTACTGATAGAATAATGCATCCTTTTGCTGAAGTTAAGCTTTTGAACTATTTGAGTACAGCAGCTATTCAATTCTGATAAGTCTTGGCATTTAGAGATTATAGTATGAAGATACACAGAAAATAATATTAATAAAGTACTTTATGTTGCCATAAGGTTAGGAGAGAAACTAGGTTTTTTGTGTATTTGTTTTAAAAGAAATATGTATGCTAAAAGCATTGTTTTTCATTTCCCTCCCTTCCTGGAGGTCATGTTTACATGCCATTGTGGGAATGAATCTGATGGTTTGAAGTGGACAGCAAAGAATTCGAACACATGCTTTCATTTGAAGCATATTTAGGGAAAGAATTCCTTAAGACCATATAGTTATGATAAAAACAAGTTCCTGTGTAGAAAGACACAGATGGTTGTAATACTACCTCCATTAGTAGTGTGGAGGTCACACAGGTTTTCTGCAGTTAATGTAATTTCTTAGGATTATATAAGGTAATTTCAACTTTTTTTTTTAATGGAAGGGTCTTACAACAAGGTTGTATCACCCTTGGTTGCAAATTCCTCTCTTCCCATTCTCAATGAATATTTAGAAGTATTGGATGTATTTCTGTTAAACTTTTCAATTTTTGAAACCTCTTTGGTGTGAGATACTCAGAGAACCAGCTTCCTGGAAGAGCATTAGCTTCAGTCAGCTTTTGCAGTTGCATCCTCAGTCTGGACAATGACTTAATACTTAAAATGGTATTCAGAATAAAAGCATAAAATAAAGTGGTGAGCTAAGCAGTGGGATAATTTGGGGAACAGGAAATTCTAAAAACCATTGCTCTTCTTCAGGATGTCAGCACCGGATTCAGATTTTTCTGAGGGAAGCTGGAATATGCCCCTTTCCTTTCAGAACCCACAGCTTGTCACCTTCCAAGGAAAGCACTTCACTGCTTTTCTTCTGGAATCGGTGGGGGATCATCCCTCTGTCTTTCAACCCAGCAGGAGTTAAAGGTGCCTTTGTATGACAGCTTTTTGTTTAGGATGTGCACTCAACCAGGATGAGCTTTGGTTTTCTTGTGTGCTTGAGGAATACAAAACTTGAATTAATGAAATAAGGCCGTATTTGTTATGCCTTTAACAGTATTCCTATGTTGCACGTAAAGGAACTTGAACATTCTGCCCTCAGCACAGACGTATCTATGTCGTAGTGTTGGTTTTTCCCCTTTCTGTAAATTGATGCCTGCGTCATTTCTCAATCGTTTTATGCTGGAATCTGAAACAGCTCCATACTTAAAATCCTCTTTCCAGTGGTTGTATTTTCTATTATTTGCCCTCTTGCATATATTGTGCCCAACAGGATTTACACACTCCTGTGGGAGAAGTTGATATATACTGTGCCAATGTGCACTGTGATGAAATTTGTTGGAAGTCAGTGCATTCTGTTTAAACTGGTGATGGACTACCATGTGTGCTCAAGAGGAGGAAAAAGAAAGGTAAGTTTCATGTGGAAAAAGAAAGAAATCAGGTGGATGGGTGCATTAGAAACAGCATAATACAACACTGTTGTAGTGTAATTGTGTTGAAGTATTAGAAATGCAGGAATGATATTGAAAAATGTTTGTGGACATTTAAGTACAAACCAACAGCAGCTACTTGTTAAAGGAAATGCTTAAAGGTGGAGCTGGGGCTAAAAGGCTAGAAAGTTGTTTGCAGGAAACTTTTGGGATGTTTAAATTCATTTATTGTGAGTTTCTCACTGAAAAATACATTTTTGTGAATTTCTAATATCCACATGGAAATAAACTTGTATGGTGTTACTTTTGAAGAAGTTAAAGTAAGTGATTAACATAGGAATGGGATTGTAATGATCTTAATCCAAGATTTATCATTAGTTTAATATTAGTTTATTACAAACATTTTTAGGACAAGTGGAGTCAGTTATATTTGTATTTTGATTCATTTGAAGGGACAAAACAAATTTTTATCTAAACTCCTTCTATGCATGGCAATGTTTTATACTTACTGATTCCAGATAATAAATTATGCTTGATTTAGAATGTATTAAAACAAATACATTCTGTATATGTAGAAGTCTTAAAATATTTATGTGTTTTGAAACTATTACAAACCTTTTCTTTTGGGTCTTGCTTCTGCAAATATTTATGTACACTTTAACTGTAATGACATGAACGCATGGACTGAAAAGTGTGTATGTATAGATCAGTCCCAAACCAACACAAGATGTTTTGGAAGGGGTGTGTTTAAACCAAATGGTAATGTTATTTTACCCTTGCTTTCTGAAAGAATGTCACAGATACAGCCATACCAGGCTTGATATGCATTTGTCAAACCCAGCAGTAGTCTGTCTGAGAGAGTGGTGAGCTGTTGTTGATTAGGGAACAATGCGTAAAAAGGATGAGCATTTTGGGGTACAGCTTGGGGCTTTTTGTGATTTAGGTACTTCCAAAGCAAATGTGGCACTCTGGTTTTGTTTTTAGTAGATACAGACTGCATGGTCTTAAAACATAAAACCAATGCAAAAGAATCCTTGTTCCTTCCCCTCTGATTTGGGTCCGGCTGAGCTGGATCTCCTTTTCCCATGGCAGCCCAGAGTGTTGTGCTTTGCGTTGGTACCTAGAAGGGTGTTGGAAACACTCCAGGGCTTTGGCTGTTGCTGAGCAGTGCTGGCACAGCACCAGTGATGTCTCTCAACATTCCCCATCTCCATCAATAGGCTGGGGGTGGGCAAGGTCCTGGGAGGGGACACAACTGGGACAGCTGACCCAAAGTGTCCAAAGGGATATTCCATACCGTGTGGCATCAGGTCAGACAGAAAAGCTAAGGAAAGGTGAAGAAGCAGAGGGCATTTGTTACTTAGAGTGTTTGCCTTCTGGGGCACCCCCTACACATGCTGAAGCGCCGCTTCCTGGGAAGTGGCTGAACACTGCTCGCTCATGGGAAGTAAAGAATAAACCTGGGGTTTTTTTCTCTTGTGTGCATGCAAACTTTTGCTTTTGCTTTAGTAAACTGCCTTATCTCAACCTACGGGTTGTTTTCAGTCTAATTTTCTTTCCCCTGTCTAGCTGGGGACTGATAAAGCAGCTTAGTGGGCACTTGGCATACAGCCAAGGTCAACCTCACCACAAACCACACTTCTGGAAAGTGAGGGAAGATTGTTTATATTATCTATGCCCAGCCTTCCAATGTGGCCAACCTCCGTGGCACATGGATGTTGAAGCGAAGTGGCTCAAAAGCAGATCAGTCAACCTCTGACAGAAAAATCTATTGAGACTTACTAAATGCAGAACCAGCACTCCTGCTCAGGAAGTTGCTGAGCCGCTAATTCTTAAAAGCTGTAGTGGTATAAACTTTTATTGTGTCTCACCCTGTCGTTAAACATCCACCTTGATAATGGAGGGAGAACACTGTTCTAAGTGGATCTTTAATCTGACCCTCTAAGCTTAGTCTCATTATTTGCATCTTTGCCAAGCGCCGTTTTGAATTTCCAGTCATGACCTCCTTGAATTGAATAGGACCAAGGCAATTGCCTTTAACAGCAGTATATTGGCCTGCTTTTCAGTTTTGAACTTAATACTTCCACGCTTCAGTTTTTGGAAGCTTAGCTTTATGGAAAATACTGATGTTTTCAGTTTTATGGGCCATTATTGTTGTCTTCAAACAAAATAATTAGGTCATTCATTTGGCACACTACAGCTGTCTTGGACATTTTAGAAACTAAAATGCTGTATTATGTCAATTAAAATGTTCGTTTTCATTCTTTCCTAAAAACGTGGCAGGTTTTGTGATCTTCTATTATGCAATGTTGATGAAGGACTTCAGTCAAAGGGTTCCTTGCTGTGAAAATCTAATGGATGGGGTTTTCAACCTGTTGTCAACATTATTTTATAACCTAATTGCTGGATCTCCTGATGTTTGTTTTGTTAAAGGCCAGTTAGAGTAATGCAGTTTGTTTTGCTGCAGAGAATTTGCTTCATGTACACGTAATGTGTGTACAAACTTCCAGGGTTTACGGTGCTGTCAGTGAAGTAAGAATGTTCAAGTCTATGTGGACAAAAAAGATGAGGTAATTTTAAAACCGGTTCTGTTTTTAGCCTTATAGTTTTAAATTCACTGCGACCTTCAATTTAGTAAGTAGAAACTCAAGTTTTCATAGGCTTCTGAAGCACAACTTTGGTTCTGAACTACAGGAAAAAGAGTTGCAGATTTTTGAGGGTTGTCTTTTGTGTATGTATACATTGTTACTTAGCTTTTGGGGGGAGATATACTGTGATCAGTGTCCTAGCAGAGTGGATATTTTGTCATATTGACTTTTGGTGTGGTCTCGTTAGCTTTCTTCTGTGTTGAGTCATCGGTTTTTAAATAACTTCTTGAGAAACTTAGTGGTTACTATAGGTGCATGTCCATAAACCTCCAGAAATATACTTTCAGTATGAATGTTTTCTTAATGTAAAAATGGGACTTCTGAAAGCCTTGCTTTTTTAAAAGAATTTTTTTTGAGATGTTTTTCTAAAGCACTCTCAACTATGCCCAAATTCTTTACTGTGATTTTTGCACATTTCCTACAGATGACCCAGGTGATGGCATCACTCTTCTGGTCTTAAGAGTATCTCCAAAGCCAGTGAAATTTAATTAGAATTTTAGGCTCCTGAGTTTATTTTCCAAGATACGATTTATTTCAGTCATGTGCATATAAATGAGTTTTTGCTGTTTCTAGCAAAATCTAAGTTTTAGAAATAAGGCATAGGGAAGACTTGGCTTGTATATTACAGCAAATGCTTGTTGCAAATCCCTTCTCAAGTTTACAGTGAAAATGGTCTTCAGTCTTCCAGAAGTCAAAGACAAGACTGAGTCTCAAAAACAAACAAATAGAAGTGAACAAATGATTATTTTTGTGTTGCCAGGGAGATGCATAATATGCAAATAAGGTAGCCTAGCTAAGTATTATTGAAAAGAAGACAAGTTTCACATGGAGGGGAAAGTATATGTGAGAAAAACCCCATGGAAAACTCAGCTTTAAGTTGTAGGGCAATTCTGGTGTCATATGCAGTTGGTGTATATGATAAATCTGCCAGCTGGCAAACTAGTCCTCCAAACTAACACAGTCCCATTCTAATGAGTTGATTAATATATATTCTTGGGCATTTAATTTATTTTTATGTATAGAAGTATGTGTAAGAACTTGATCGAAGTGTCAAGTACTCCATTTTATTTGAACAAGGGCTGTGGACAGCCTTTTTTTAAAAATAATATAATTGTGCAGTTGGATGTATCTGAATATGGTGCAGAATCCCATGTTATAATTTAAAATATGATCTTACCTATTCTATTAAAAAAATTATCACCATCTTTAATGTGAATAATGAAGAAATTATTTTGTTGGCGATCCTAGAATCCTATTTTAATGTGAAATTGTCCTTTGGATTAGAGAATTAATTTGTTTTGCCATCTTTATGTGATGTAAATTTAAGCATCCAAAATAAATCCTCAAATCAGACATGCCTTTGCAGTATTATGTGTATATATGATCAGCAATTGCTTTTGCTTTTTTCCCCCCCTCCATTTTTTTGATGGGATATGTTGCTTCTCCAAGTTTCTTGTTCATTCAGAGTGGAATTGATCCTGCATTAACTGGGTCTACAAGCTGGGTGTTGAGGCTAGGCTGGTTATTCAGATTCCCTCTGTGGTCACTAGATAGAGCAGCACAAAGCAGTGTAATTAAACCTCTCTGAAGGCAAATTGTGTTTTGAAGAATCTGATCCCTTTTTACTGATGGTACAAAGAATGTATAGAAGCTGGTCTGGGATACCCACAAGCACCTGTCTGTTTCTTCCTAGGCATAGCAATGTCTTTGTAGCAGCAGTTCAGGTCTCCTGTGTTGTTGCAGTGGGGCTACTGCAGGGATCATTTGGGTTTTAGAGGGGGAAGGGTTGAATTGCTTCATGCTTCTCTGCATCCTTCTGGTGATCTATAATGTGGCATTAGGGATTCATTCTAGATACCTATGCAGCATCTGATTTTAAAATAGTAGTAAAAGTGAATCCCAGCCTGGATCTGTAAAATTCTATAATCTGTACAATACTGTTTCATTGGAGGCAGTTTGGGTGGTTAAAGTATGAGGAGGAGGGGTATTGAGAAGAAAGGAGGAAGATTTGAAATAATGCTATATTTCTTGATTTAACTAGTGCATTTTCTATTGTTTAGATCCAGCACTTTAGTTTTTGAAGTTGTTCAAATGTTGTGCATGTCTGTTGTGCAAGAAATTGGTAAAAGCTGTACCAACTTGTATATTACCTTTTGTGGAGCGTAGCAATATTGCTCTCTCCTACTCCAATTAGCATTAACAATTAATACTTTTTTGTATTGTGGGGAGGGTTTGCATATTCCTTCATGCTTTGTTTCAAAGGTACTTTTTAAAATGTCTTTTCTTAGCTAACTGTGCTCCACCATGCCAAAATGGAGGGATGTGCCTGCGACCTCAGCTTTGTGTGTGTAAACCAGGAACAAAAGGTAATTCCTGTGAGGATACAGTCGTGCAAGACACATCTTCCACTGGAGGCCGGAGCCCCGTTGTTCCCCCATGGCCCATACCCCAGCAGGCTGCCCAGCAGTCCTTCTCTCAGAAGGTGCAGGTCCCACCAAAGGTTGGCCCTATGACTCAGATGGCATTCACAATCAAGCAGAAGCCTCCTGTTGGGTTAACTCAGCAAATGCAACCACAGTAAGTGTTTTCTTTGTTTTCAAAGAAGTCCAGTATGTCAGATTTATAAAAAGTTGTTCCTTTCAAGTGTTTTCAAAAAATCATATTTGGAAAATTTCACAGATTTTTAAAAAACAGCTTCTTGTTTTAACTGTAAGATTTCAGTGGATGTTTAGATTTCTCTTACTTATGAGCCAGACTTCCATACCTGAACAGAATATCCCACAATATCAGTCAACTTCTGTTCTCCTTAGAATATTATTGCTGTACTAATTTTGGAGGAATTATTCTTTATTTACACTGGTCACCTTTTGAGTTTAGCCCAGAACAGAGTCTGACATGGAATACTGACACCTTGAGTAACTGAGGAGAGCAAGATTTGGTGCTTGTGTTCTGTTCTGGTTTCTTGTATTTGCATTATATATATATATATATATTTTTTTTTTTTTAATATAAGTGTGCATGGCTGTGCTACTTCTGCTTGTTTGTGTTTGAGGTTCAGGATTGTATCTGACTGCTATAAGCAGCAAGGAAACACCCATCCTGTTGGAGAATTTTTTCTCTGGCTCTTTAGTAGCTGGTGACTTAGCCAGTCTTTGATATTATTTCTCTGAGCTTTAAGTACTTAACGTGAGTCTGAAATTTCTCTAATTGCACTCTTGTTTTTAGTGATGGGTCTGACCTTAATTTGTTTCAAGACCCCATTTGATATGGGGGGAGGGAGGTGCACAGCAGGGTGGCAGTCAAGTAGAATGTGAACAGTTTTAGGTGTTTGCAGCTACTGCTGTCCTTCCACTTTCAGATGAAGTCAGTGACAAAAAGTGTTTCTGTCCTGTAACAGGTGTTGCTTTTGGAGAGCTGTAAGGAGAGTGAAGTCTGTCTTGCTTCTAGTTTCCAGAGCAAGATAATCAGGACTAGGAAATAAATTGTGTTTTCCTGTGTTCGAAACTGTAAAAATGAATGTGGAAGGGTGGTGTGTGATTATAGAGTTCTGCACCTGAGTAGCCATAGGCTTCTGACAACAAAGTTCATCCTGCCACTTCCTTTCCAAAGCTGCCTCTGAGATCAGAGATCACTGGACATTGCCAATATTGCTATTTGCTGTCTCAAACCTCTTTATTGGTTTTTTTTTTCCCTCCTAATCCCTTCTAATTCTTTGTACTGTTGTCCTAGTTCATCTAATTGTGGATCCACAAGCTTAACTAGGTTCCTACATGTCTTGTGTAATAAGAAGAGAAATTTACCTGAGTTCCCTTGGAGTTCTAAGCCCTAAGCCAGTATGTTCTTTGAGCAAGGTAGCAGGTAGAGTAGTGGGGGTTTTAGGTACAAATACATCCATCCACAGTCTTGAAAGACGGAGAAATTGCTACCCCGTCTTAGTGTTTCATAGTACTCTGAGTCCAGTTTCATTCCTATCAGTGAAGCAAGGGTTATCGAAGTGATTAATATGAATGGGAAGTTTCCAGTAAAATCATCAGGCTTTTTTCCTCTTCCTTCCTACTATGATAGTTGTTGGGCTATGATGCTCGAAGTATTTCTAGAGGGATACCTACAGCATTTCATGCTTCACAAAAATCTCTTTACCTGCTTATGTGAGACATCATCACAGATGTAGAGGAAGCAAGTTGAGACTGACAAAACCAGTCATCTGTTATCTGCTCTCCAAAGTGCCTCTGCATGCTTCCATGTACCGTGGGCTTTCCTGTTCCTGTGACCCTTCTCAGCCTAAGGATTTTTTCCTGTGTAGAGAGACTTTTTCAGGGAGATAGAACTGTTATTCTTTGAGATCACATGAAGATAAATCTATTTCAGTCAGATTAATATTGGCATGGGAAAATGGAAAACTGAGTTTCTGGATTCATGAGAATGCCAGCCTACAACCTTGGCAGGAGCCAGGTGTAGGAGCAGGAGATGGAGAGGACATGGAGTGTTTCACAAACCAAACCAGTTGTATTAAGTGCAGCAGAAGATGGATGTTTAGATACAGCTGTTGAAATGAGTGCCACTGATGGCTCCCATGTATGACTGTTAGGACAATTTACAGGGCTGAAAGATCCTTCTGAGGTCATGTCCCTAACATTGGAAGGGAGTAGACAGGCTAGTTCCTGTTTCAGTTCCTCTGTGTGTGAATGCCTTGTATCTTGTATGTTGTGTGAGGCTGCCCAGAGCCTTTTGGAATGGCTTTTTCTTTTCCCACTCCTAGAAAGTGGAGTCATCCATTGTTGGGGTGCTGATCTAGACACTGCTGCTGTGCAGTCAAGGACTGAACTGGTGAGACCCAGGGCAGAACCCAATCTGGAACACCTAAATTAGCTCCTAGAGGGGGCTTGCCTATACAGAGCTTCTGTTTTGCCCTTCTTTATCAATTTTTTTCTGTTTTGTGTGGGAGTGCAACTTTTCCAACTTCAGTCATCAAGATGTGTTCATGCATGTTTTCTTAGGATCATGGTGGCAATGATATTTAGGACAGCAGGGAATTCATTTATTTCTTTCCAGGTATCTTTTTTTAGAAGAATAAGGTGCTGAACAGAAGGAAAGCTGAAGAGAGATTAATTTCCTGGAATATCCTGAGTTCAGCAAGTCTGTCATAGCTCTGCTCTGAAGATGGATATATCATCAGGTACAAAGTCTCATCTCAGAAAAATGTTAGCAGAAGGTATAGATGGCTGTAATTGAAAACAAGTGGTGTTTCAGAAACAAAAATCTGCTTCTTATTGGAACCTGTAGGGAATTCTGATCTCAGTAATAGGCATGCTTTGTGGGCCTGAATTCCTGTGATAGCTCTCCAGTAACTCTGGGTGTTCCTTTCACATCTCGTGTTCTTACTTGTTGGCAACAGGATAGCTCCAACAGCTTGATTTTGTGCATTTACCATCTGTGTTAGTAGAACTTTTTTTTTTTTTAAAGGGACCTTTCTAGTACAGTTTTGGAAATGGTCACCAGAAGGAGTATAGCATCAACCAGCTGGAGCTCTATAATACACTGAAGTGTCACAGCATTGCTTCTTCAGCCTCTTTTGGAGGCAGCTGGTGATGAAATGTGGAAGTCTGCTTGAATGTTGGGCAAAGCAAAGCTCATCAAAGGAGTGGTGAATGCACAGACTTCAGGTGACCTATTTGGACTTACTGGTGTGTCTTACGTGCCCAGAAATCTTTGCTGAGGGGTCCCCTCAAAACCTGGGTCACTGGGTCTAGTCCCATGCTATTACAGGCAGATGTATTACCTGCTAACTTTAGTAAACCTATCAACTGGTGTCTTAAAGTTGTTTTTTAACTTCTGTTTAAAACCATAGTATTTTTTCCAGTTTAAACTGTTTTTTCCCAATTTTAACTAGTTGATGGCATATCAGTGTGAATTAGATTGAAAAAAAAAGTGCCTGAGAGAAGAACTGGACATGCTGTTGTGACCCTACTGAAATCGACAATACTGGACAGTCATAACTGAAAATAGAATACATTCTTTGTATAATATATAATTGTAAGCTAAATGTTCACATATATATTTAAAATCTGTAGAGATTATTAACTTTCTATTGTACAACCTCCTGTAGGCTGAGGATTACTGTAAAGTATAAGAGACTGCTCTTTTAGCTATTTCCCATCTTGCATACTAGTTCTTTTTTGTCTCTTTGACAGCATGTAATTTATTTTTTTAGACCTTCTGATTCTAAGATTGGTTAATATTATGATGTATCAGGTGATGGTCTAAAAACGATTATAGATAGGCTTTTTGAAGGTTAGTAGCTAGTGCAAAAGTAAATATTTTTAGAGCACATGTTGTTTTACCACCATTATGATAGTTTTGTACTAAAGATGTACAGAGCAAGTGAAACTCTACTTACAAGAGCCCTGCACTTGAACTTAATTGTGAGGTCTGTTTGAAAGTACTTTATGGAAGCTCTTGATAATATTGAACTTCAGTCCAAAAAGAGCTTGACCTTTTTTTTTAAGGAAACTTTTTTAAGAAAAGGAGGGATAAATCTTAGGTTGAAAGTATAAAGCGATCTGGTCCAACCCTTTGCTTACAGCAGGATCACTTATAAGAGGCTGCTCTGGGCTTTGTGCGGTTGAGCTTTGAATACTTTGAAGATTGCAGGGTTGGAGATCTCCAGTATTTGTGCACTTCTGTTGCGGTGTTTGACCACCCTCAGGAAAAAAAGAGTATTGAAGTTTCCATTGTTGCATGTTTATTGTTTCCCTGTGTCTTTTTGCTGTATGCCTCTAAGAAGCCTGGCTCAGTCTCCTCCACAGGTTCTCAGGAGGCAGTCGTAGATTGCAATATCATCCCCTTGAGCTGGTTTTTTTTAGAGCTGAGAAATCTTTCTCCCCGTATGCTGTGTGTTCCGGTCCCTGACTGTCTTGGTGGCCCTCTGCTGGCCTTGCTCCACTGTGCTGGTGTCTTTCTTGATTTGGGGAGTCCAAGACTGGTCACAGTATTTGAGATGCAGTCTCACACACAAAGTGCCTGATGGAGGGAGTAATCACTCCCTTGACCTGTGTGTCTATGCTGCTGCTGACACAGCCAGGTATATGATTGGCATTCTTCACATGCAGATATGCTGCTGACATGTGTTCACCTCCTCCACTAGGACCCCCACATTTTGTAGGGCTGCTTTCCAGCCATTTTGGTGCCAAATCTACACTCTTGCACAGAGTTGCTGTATCACTCTGTTTGCCTTTGAACTCTGCAAGCTCATTTCTCCAGCCTGTCAAAATTCCTCAGGCTTCAGTGTAACAACTACTCCTCCATATTGGGAGTATATATAATTGCTAAGACTGTATTTTTCCCCTTCTCCAGGTCATCAAGCAAGTCATTGAATAATATTGATCCAGTATTGATCTCTAAGGAAAAAAAATAGTCACTTAATCTCCTATAGTTGGATTTTGTATCACTGAATACCATCTATTCAGACACAGTTTTTGCACCCAGTTATAGTAATACACATTTCATCAGCTTTTGCATAAAGAGACTACTGTGTCAAACACCTCACTAAAATCCGGGTTAAAAAGATTGATCATGCTCCTTTCATGCACTGAGCTAGTCATCTCATCATAAAAGTCAAACAAAATCCAAGCAAACAAAACAAAAAAAACTTTAATTCAATCTAAAAACTAGAAAGAATTTGACTTCTGGCCTCTGAAAGTTTTAGTTCAGGTGTTTTCCTGTTGCTGTTCTCTGTTGGTGATGCTCTTTCCCTTCAAAGCCAGGGTCTTGTATGATACACTGCATTCTTTCTTCAGGAGAGGAGATCATGTGTTCTCTTGGTCTACACAGAGGAGCTGGAAGCAACCGAAGTGTAGTTCCAGTGATGATATCTTGGAAAGTATTATTTTTGATTCTAGGCTAAATATTTCCTATTAGTATTTTTAAATCTGATTTTTCCTGTTCTTGGGCACATGCATGTATTTGTGCTCAGCGCTGATACACCTAAGTGTGTACTTGAGGGTGTTAGGCCAGCCATGGCTATGCTATTAAGATCCAACCATGGATTGTTACCTGGTGCTTCAGAGCTTTGGTCTGTAAGTCATGGACTGCTCGTTCTGCCCTCCTAGAGCCCAGTGACATGGATGTTTGAGCTTGTGCTTCGCAGCACTGGGGTGTTAACTGTTCACAGACTTAAAAATTTAGCTGCAGCGGTCAGAGGTGAGATTTTTCCAGCCGTTCTTGAGCTCACTGCTTTGTGTCAGGGAGATGAAAAACTAGCATTTGTCTGCAGGTTACGCTGATGACTGCATCCCTTCAGTACAGATTTCTAACATGCAATAAGCCCAGGGTGTGCTTGTTTTAGGTTTGCTAGTGGAAGGTGGCTCCAGGAGAATCAGGAAAATAACTTTCCCATTGTGAGCTGTTCAGGGTGGATTCTGAGATGCCTTTCGCACAGTGCTTTCAATGAGAGACTTGCTGCAAGGAACCAGTGTACCCTCTTAGCCATCAGGTTATTCTTGTTCTTCCTAATGGACTTATAAACAGTTTACACAGACCAGTTATCCATATTATCCTGTAAGGCACATTCCTCTTGAGAAGGTCAACATACACTTCCTTCCCACAATCCCAGCAACTTGAATACATTCCATGTGAGGTAAAGTTAACTTTTTAATTAACTTGTCATTAAGTCTGGGGGTTTTTGAGTGCTACTGGAATATGCTTATGCTCCTGTATGTCAGTGCAGCAAAAAGAGACAGTGATTTAGGCACATTCCCTGTGTGTGGAAATAATCGTCTTGCTTTCAAGGCACTGCTTTTCAGGAAAGAAAATTGCCTCTAAACTGTACTGGTGCTGTCAGCTTAGTTGAAAAGCAGACAGTAAGCCACCATGTCAAGCTGTAGCATTTTTTAATTTTTTTTTCAGCCTAAAAACACATGTGCCCGACCGTTCAGTGTTCATGGTGTTTGAATGTGTAGGCAGGGTTTTAATGAGGCTTAACATTTTGTTACTGCTTTGCAATATGCTATGTTCTCTTCCAAAGTGGCTTTTTCAGGTTGTGGTTTGGTTTTTTGGTTTGTTTTGCCTTTTTTATCTGTAACTATTGGAACTTTTACTATTTATCATCAAACAATTATTTCAGGAGCTGCTGGGAAGCTGTCAGAAGAACTTCTTTCTGGGGGCTTGCCGGGGCTGAAGGAGCACAGCTTTTCTTGGAAAGCATGACAATGTGTTTTCAGTTTCACAGAGATACATTTGTATTGTTAAAGTTTGGTTTGATATATTGCTGTTGTGTCATTCACAACATTGTGGCATTCAGAACCTTGCTATTAAAAAGGTTTCTCTGTTAGCAAGTGTTTGTGATTGTAAAACAGTTATGTAGCAATTTTATATTTAACGGAATCTTTTTAGCCAAACAGATAAAGCTAATCAGGTTACTCTAAGCAAACTACTGTGCAACAGTAATGATTATGGGATATGGCCGAAATCAAAACAACGTTGCAAATAGCCGTTTTCCTTGCAGAAAATGGGAATAGATTTCATGTGATTTTTCATTCCCTTCTTTGGAGCTCGAATAGATCTCAGTAACTTGATTTGGAAAAGTGTCTCCTATCAGTTTCAGTCCTGTCAAATCCTGTACCTTTAGCTTTTAGGAATAAAAGCAAAGTGAGAATACGTTTTATTACTGATTTCAGGTATAAAAATGTGATTTAGCAATGTTCCATCTTAAGAAAAATCTGTGTGTCTTGGTTTAGTGTTGTAATGATCAAATGATCACTGAACCGGGGACATTTTCCTCAGTTTCAGGTATTTTGAACTTGAAAATATTTGTAGAGGTCTTTGGTCATTGTATCAGAAATCTTGCTGAATATTTGATCTAAAGCCCTTTGAAATATTATTAACTGCACATATTAGCTGATTTTTATGTTTTGTGTATCAATATAACTTTTGGTATTGTCTTAATTTCCAGTTGCTATTGAGTATCCATTGTTAATAACCTTATTAAATAGATAACAAAGACACAAAGAACCCCTCTTCAGGGGATTTACTTAGCCTTAGCATTTAGCTAGTGTAGCAGATAACTAGATGGATCAAAAATCTTCATTAAGATGATGTGGACTGGCCTTTGACAAAGGCAGATGTATCTTCAGGGTTGGGCCTGTCTGATTAATTACAAACGCCTCACTGATTTCATTGTTATGAATAGCCTGTTCTGCTCATGATTTAGGAACCCTGAGAGACACATATTTCATCTCCAGTGAACTCTTCTTCGGTGCTAGAGTCCGAGAACTTCAATGAGAAGCAGTTTCAACTTTACCTAAGCTCCATCACACTTGTGTGCCTTGTATCCTTGTACTTTGGTCAATTTTGACAGGAATCCAAAATTGCTGTTTTACGCAATGCGTAATCAGTTGCTAATCTAACCACTTCTAAGGAGGTTTATTACTGATGTCATCTTGTGCTAAAGTTTAGGGGTTACTGTTCATCAACCTGTTGAGACTGAGAGTTCTTTTTGTCTGAGTGTACCTGGTGAAGAACACTAGGCAGATAAAGAAGGTGGGCTCTTCTCCTGATGTTATTGTTCAAATATACATTGACACTTTGTAACCAGCCAGCACTCTATTAGAGGGACTTTGCAGTAAATCCTTGCTTGTTTCCCTCTTCACCAAATTTTCACTCAATTATCCCGTAGCCTTAGAGAGAGGGGCTGGAGGACCAGAAGGTGAACTGTTGGCTAGCTGCAGTGTGCAGCACCGTGTTGTTTCTCAGGAGAAGTCTGCAGGTGTGCTCAAAAGCTTTGTAGGTGACTGAATCATGACTACTTGACTTTTGAGTTAAGCAGCTTCCTACACTAAGCAAAGGACCTAGTGTTATTCAGAAATTTCTTTTTGTATTGGATATATTAGGAAAATAAATATTATTTGGAGTAATAGCTCAACTAAGCATTGTAATTACTGAAGAGAATTCCTCTGTGCTTGAAAACATAACAAAGCATAATTTCTGATGCTCAGACATGGAGCTTGTAGAGCAAATAAAGTATCTGCAAAAAGCCAGTGTTTGCTACAGCCCTGGTTTTTTGCTAATGTAATCTATAGCTTTGAAAATATCTTCTTCAGATGTGTACAGGAAAAAAATATCTTCTGATAGGCTTATCTATTGTAATAATTTTTTTTATGTTTAAAGTACTGTCTTTAAAACTTACCATGCAGCTGGGGAATAGACTTTATTAAAGCCTCCAACCCTACTGGAGGTTATTAAAAGGAATTTTTTGTTTGGATGCTATAAGAAATGATGTTTCAGGCTTGTCAGGGATTTTATAAGTGGTTTTATAGAAAAGACTGGTTTTGGATATTCCATGGGCTGGTTTTGGTTTTTTTTTGTTTCATTAAAAAAAACAACTGAAGATGCAGTTCTGTATGTTCTGTGTCAAGAAAAGAGATTCTGTTAAAAGGAGATAGACAATATTAGTACATACTATTATGTCATTGGGCAGTAGGTGGCAAGCTTTGCTTTTCCTTCTACTTAGGGCTTATTTTCTTCTTGCAGAATGCCAGAATTTTTAGAGTGGTTTAAATTCACTGGATTATGTCATTTATTGGCAGCACATTTTTTTTAACAATCTCTTTTGTTCATTGTGGATAATTGTCTTGGTATTGAATACTGAAGGAAAGCTTCTTTTCAAATGACAGATGGATGCAAATCAAGACATGTGAGCTCTGTTGTATTGTCTCATGACTTCTGTGGGCAGATTACTGATACACATTATACAAATGAGGTGAAGTCACAGTCAATCTGAAATTATTTGGGATCTTCCTGTTCAACTTCTGTTGTGGACCACAGTACAGCTAGGGGCAAGGGGGGACAACACCCTCTTTTAACCCAATATTTTCCCATATTACTTCTATCTGTGTAACTAATAACTCTAAAGAAAAAATAATAGAATAGTTATTTATCTTTATAATGTGTCATGTCCTGTTCTGGTCTGTGTGCTCACATGCTCCCCTCCATTCCCCCATGAATTGCTGTAGCTGTCCTCACAAACTCAGCCTGCTCTGCTGATCTGTAACATTCAGCACGGGGACAATAAAAGAGCAGCAGCAAATTGTCCAGCTAAAACTAAGATTGTGTAGAGAGGGCAAAGCTTGAGTGCTTGTCTTTAGGAATTTTCTGTTGGGGGTTACTGTTAATACCCCTTTTCTGCTCAGACTTCTTGCCTAGAGCAAATGACCTGGCAGCAGATGAATTAGTGATCAGCTCTGTATCTTTACCAAGGATGCCAGGGTTGTAGAACCTCTACTCCTATGCAGTTCATCTCAGCTGTTTTCCAGCTTAGACATTCTCAGCTGTTCTCTAGAACAATTACCCATTAGCCAAGTTAATTCTTTGAGTTTCCTCATAATGAAGGAGTTACAGTTCTTCTTGCTTTGCTATTGAAGTTTCGGACAAGCTTGTTCTGGATTAAAAAATTTACACACCTCTCATTCTCAGTCATGCCATCCTGTGTGCACTTTATAATAATTTCTCTGAGGAAGATCAGCTATCTTGGATATATATCCTTGATCCCAAACATCAGCATATTCATTCAATTATGTTATTCTAGAAATTCTAAAACAGTAATTAATGTTTTCTTCTTGCTATGTCAGGGCATTCTGCACAGGGGGCTCTCCTTATGCACATAGAGGCTCCATATGAATTTACATTTTCACCGGTGAACCTTTCTGTCCTCACACAGTTCCTAATGAAGATCAGAAGTGTTTTGGGACTGGTAATGCAGATCTGAGCTGTCAGTTGAGGGCATGGTTAATTTCATTGCTGCAGGAGCACTGGGCTAAAAGGATCTTTGGCATCAAAATTGGTAAATTGAGACCAGTGTTTTGAGATTCTGATACTGTGGTTAACTCTGACTTCTGTAGTCTTTGGCAGTGCTATGATCTATGTGTGCTAGAACAAAAACTGGTTCAAAGGTAGTTACTCATCTCTTTGTGTTGCCAGGCACTGAGTCAGCCCTCAAGAACACCTCTATTCATCATTCTAGGGAAATGTAGTCATCAGGCTGCAAGAGCTGAAGTCACTGCTTAGTTCAAAAGCTGGTCTCCCTCAGGACTGGGATCATTTGTGTTGGCAGCAAAGATGATGATTTTTCGATGACGATAATGTCAGTCTTGTCTTGGTGTCCTTTTTGAGCACTGGTAATGCACACTTCAGTGCTAATCCATTAAACTGACAGATAATTTGTAGTTGCCTCTGTTGGATTGAGTACTTGATATTAACTGGGCTATAGTAGACCTGGGTCTAAAGACTATGGCCTTAAGTGTGGTGTGAAAGGCAAAAGCCCTGTGACTAATGCAAAGTGGGCTAATCATTTCATAGATCTTGTTAGCTTACAATGGTGTGAGAAGTGGGAAGATCATTATGGCAAACTGCCTTGAGTGAAGCCTTTGGTGTTTTGGTGGACAAAGTCCAGTCTGTTCTAATGACCTGTTTGTAAGACCTCTAGAATGTGAACATTTGTGATTTCTACTACCCCTGTTTGGGTTGAAATCTTTGGGGCTGCAAGTATCCCCTCTACCTCTGTTGAGAATCCCACACAGATTCCTTTCAATGGACTGAACCCAGATGGCATCTGGCCATGTCAAGTACTGTGCACATGCAGTAAACTTGTGTCCACCAGAAAAGCAGAGATATCTTGGAAAGAGTGTTGAAAATACAAAGTATCACCACTACAGCAGCATGCAAGGCACTCACTAGATGCAGCTGCAGTCCTATACCTCAAATCATTCTTGTTCCTGAGATGATGTAGCCTACCTTTGCATGAACATCTTGTTTTACCCACACTTCAGCTATCCTCTAGTTAAGTGAAGATCTCACAAACAGCTGTTACAGGATATTCAATGTTCTCATTAGTATCTTTGACAGGAAAAGGATTCTCAGAAATTAAATCTTTTTGATACAGAGACTTAAATTATAGGGAGCCAACAGGGATCTCAAGCCAGCCAGAACTTACTCCAGACAGGAGGAGAAAGCTATTCTGTGTGATGGCAACAGCCAGTTGGTTTATGGTTTTTTGTGACTGTGACATCACTTACCTGAGTAAAGCTTTGGTGCAAGAAAAGGGTGGTCAGTGTTGGAATACTAGCAGGGAAACTGTTGCCTGGTCATGTTGTATAATTTCCACTACTAATTTCATCTTGAGTGTGAGGGAAGGATCAACTAAGTGCTTGTAGGAGAATTCTCCACCCCTTCCTCTGTCATGCACGACTCATCTGTCAGGAAGCCAAAACAGACAGCCTTCATTACAGTAAGAGAGAGAAAACAGCTCTGTCAAGATTCCAGTCTGTCTCTAAGAGCTTGCTGTGTTTGATTAACCTCTCCATGCACTGTGCATGAATTGTAACAAACTATACGAAAAACCAGTGTTCCAGATGAACAGTAAGGAAAGTTAAAGCCCATCTAATTTTGGTGTGGATTTTTTTGTTGTTGTTTTTGAAAGTTACTGTATTCTTCTCTGTTGGGTTTTTGTGCCCAATTGTGCCCAGAGTACTAGAAAAAATAGAGAGGTAGAATCTTGTTTTACTTCTACAAATTTTGTATGAGAATTATCTGGTCTAATGACATATTGATGTTGCCTGTCTGTTCTGCCACCTTCTCTTGTGCTTCAATCTGAAACAGATCCTGAGAATCCCTCATGGAGAAAGGCATAAGGACCTTTCTAAGTGCATTTTTGAGCTTAGATGAGAAGAATTAATTGGGACCATCTTCTTTGGTCTTTTCTTCTATGTGCATTCCTTTAATACACTTCTTAATTGGGTCTAAAGACTTTTGGACAGTTTTTCAGTTCATTAACTATTAAACTAGCTTCCATTTTATGTTCATTCTTCTGTTTTGGAACTATGAACTGCTGTAGAGAATCTTTGGCTCTTTTCCCCATCAACGGTGATAACTCTCTTTTGCTCACTCTTGAAGCATCTCTTCAGTGGTAATATCTGAATTGGATCCTGTACACAGGTTAGGCCAAACCAACACTTTATTTTCTTATTCTGCATTCCCGAATGAGCTGATCCCTGAAGATTATGTTAATTACATCTAAAAATTTTGGTTTAGTGTTGTACTGTTCTTTGGGAGGTAACTGAAACTTCATACTACCACTGTTTCCTGACTTTCTACCTTCAGTGATATGATAGCTGTCACCATCTCAGGCAGCTAATAACATAGTCCTAATGCTGTGTTTTCTCTCCTTTTTATTGAAATTACAGATCACAGAGATGCTCTGTTAGTGACTGATATGGTTAACTTGCTGATCTGATTTGACAGGCTACTCTTTGAGAAGTAGCATCACTCCTTCACGAGGTGATCTGTTTCATATCCAGGACAGTACACAGATTTTTCCTAGTCCTCCCATTAGTTTTACTTTCCTAATATAGGAATGGTTCTTTCCTGGTAAGTCTGGTCATTCTTTCTCAGTTCTCTTTCTTGAACTTCTAATGCTTCATGTAGAAGCACAGATACTTCTGATTCAGTTGCCTCTTCTGTTAAAAAGCACACTGTTTAAAAAACTTCCAGTTTTGTCTGTTTCTCACGGTTACCTGTTTGTTAACAATTCTTGCTTTGTTTTTCACTTGAGTGTGCTGACTTGACTAAAAGTTGTGACTGCATCGTTCAGAGCTGTATACTTTCTTTCCCAGTTTCTGATTTAAAAATTCTCCTGTGGTACTTGTCAGTTCCACCAAGATTTAAATGGAGTTTTGTTTTCCATAGAGCATTCTCTGTTCCAGTTTCTGACAACTCTGAAGTCTCCTATGTTTATTCCATTTTCTGAACCATGCACCAAAACTGTCAACCCCTCTGGCTCTTTGTTTGTGCAGATTTAGCAAAAAGTGTTAAATTTTAGTGCATGAGACAAATGTGCTGTCATTTGGCATTTTCCGAGAATCCCAGAATGGTTTTGTTTGCAAGGGACCTCTAAAGACCATCTTGTTCCAACTTCCCTGTCACAGACAGGGAACCTTTCGCTAGAACCGGTTGCTCAAAGCCCTGTCTGGCCTTGAACTCTTCTAGGAATGGGGCATCCACAACTTTTCTGGGCAACCAGTTACGCTGCCATACCACCCTCTTCGTAAAAAGTTGTTCTTTATGTCCCTCTTTCAGTTCAGTTGCCCCCTGCCCTTTCAGTAGCTAAGTAAGTGGTAACACACAAGAAGTAAATGCCTCTATATAATATACATGATTCCAAAATATTTTATAACACAATGTGTTACAAATACCGAGTTCTTAAGAAGTAGTGTGAAGTTGTGGTAGGGGGAACAGTCAACCAGTCAACAGGCTGCAGTCAGTACTTCTGTTTTTACATCAGCTTCCAAATGATAAAATTTACAGTCTTAATATGTTTACTTTTTTTGAAAAAAAATTACTGTGATTCTACACACACATTCCCAATAGGACACTGCTCAACTGCTTTGAGAACCAGACTCCCAGATTGCTTTGGAGTAAAGTTTTAATACATTGGTAATCCTCAGCAATTGCCTCTGGACAGCAATATCTGAGTCTAAAATCCCTTTAGCTTTAAGCACTTTCTGAAGTACTTTTAGGATATGACAGTTTTTGGAAGCTGAAAGTTCTTTGTATGGGTTTTACATTAGGAACATGGGATCCTTTGTATGGGTTTTACATTGGGAGAGCTCTTTCCTTAGACCATTTTGTATCTTATAACCTCTGTGTGCTTCTGGAAAAAGTAGCAAACAGATGTAAACTGTGTTCAACTGATGAATAATCTCATCTTAAATACTACTATGATATAGATCCTGTTCTGGTTTCATCATGGTGGGCAAGGATAGTTGTAGAATTGACGCCACTGCCAAATTAATAATGACAGTGAAGCAGAAATATGTATGTACGTTTATATACTCGGGCAAAAGCTCTGGTGTCTGTCTTGCTTCCTAAACTGGAACCTCAAAGCTCTAAAGTAAAGGACAACTGCTGGTCGCCATGGTCCCAGCTGTGCCTCCTTACTGCTTCGAACAGCTTCTGTTGTTATTGTATAATGCCTGTTTGGGTATTCCAGCTGTTGCACACATGCAGATCCTTAAGAAGAAGCCAACTCCCCCTCATTTCTTCTTTTGCTATTCCAGTGGCTTATAGCAGCTTTTCACTACAGAGTACTCTTTGCATGCTGAAGAATTTTCTTTCTGTTGCACCCTGGAGGGCTGTATCTATAAACTTTTTTTGTTCTGATGTTCTATTTAGAAATCCATTGAATTCCTAATTTGGATTGTCTTTTGATGTGCTTCTGGAAGTGATATTAGAAATAAATATAACCCACAGCTGTGCACTCAGAATATTTCTAATGGGAATTCAGGTGAGGAAGACTGAAGAGCTTGAGACTATAAAAGGAAAAAGAGGTGTATAAATTCAGCAATGCAATTCTTTTTTTCCCTTTCCCTTCTTCCTTTTCTCACATCCATTGCCAATCTCCACTATAATTGAAAGAGTAGAGGAGAACTGGTAAGTCCATGTGCTCCTTGTAAAGGAGATAATTTTGAGGGGATTCCAGAGTAGTCATTTTGTCAGTCCTTTCTATAACAGTCTCCTTGAAGGGATGGCATCACATATGTTTTTCAGGTTCCCATTGGAGAAGGGAACCTATTCAGCCGAATGAGAGTAAAGTCCCACCCAGGCTTGCTGTCCCTAAGGTGAACTGAAGTCGATGGAAACCCTGAGTTCTGTGAAGTTACACACTGTCAGGGTTGCTCTGTACAGCGTAGCAGCAGTTGTCATGTGTTGTCGTGTACTGTGATGCTTTTTCTATGTGATGCATAGCGTATTCATACCAGGATGAGACCTTAGAGCTGCTATCTGCTCAATTGATATTTACTTGTATTGCGTTGACATTGTTAAAAATGAAGCAAATACTTACAAAAATGACCTGGGGGAGCCCTGGTGACCAATTTCCACTTTGAGGTGTTTGTTACGCTCCTGGAGCTCCTCTCCTTTAATTCTCATTTGTTGTAGTGGCCGTGTGGCCTGTATGATCCTTGCACTGTAATTTTTACATTGCTGGATGTTTTTGAAGTGTTTCCCAGGGCAAGATTGGAATCCAGGCTGAGATGTCTAAGGTTTATACTCTATTACAAGTAATATTATGAAAAAGATAAATGCATTATCTACTGTTCTTTTGTATTTCAACACTACCTATTTGTCTTTTTTATGTTTAAAGCAGCACCTGCTGCTGATTATTGTACTTTTTTCTAACTGCTTTTAAAATGGCTGTTCTCAGAAAGAGCTACTTAGTTATTCATAGTAAACAAGGTCGTTCTAAGAAATGATAAGAGCTTACAATTGTTTAAAAAGTAGCTATGGAAACTAGATGATTCTCAATTTAATATGAACATTCATTGCTTTCATTGGCTGTGTTCCCTACTTGAAACTGACATGCTTCGCAGGCGCTCTACAACATTTCAAATTAATTTAATTTTCTTTAAATGGCCAAAATATTCATCCTGATTAAGATATGTTAGAGTTTTAAAACATAAGACTGCTGTTTGTCTGCTTAGCTTTCTGTTTGTTTTTTTAAGTCATAAATAGAATCTTTTTTCTCTTCCAAGCTGGAAATATCTGGTTAAAGGAACTTTTCTTCTTGAAACAAGACCAAGAGTGCCAAATTACAGCTTTAAGTCATTTAAGACAAAAGTCTTGTCTCATGTATGTTACAAAACATGTCCTGAAGGCTACAGGAGTTGTGTACCTAGACTTGAAGGTGCATAACTTCCAGTTTCTTAGATTACATTATTTACATTACATCTCTAACACAAATGGTTAAACAGTACAATTTTACTTAGATAATGACATTTTAAAAAATACTTGAGTATTTATTTTCTCATTAAAGAGAAAGGGAAGGGGGGGAGATTCTTCCAATTTAAGGGATTGAAACCAGAGTCAATAAAAGCTGCTGATTGCCACACATTTCTCTGCTAAGTCTGTGGCGGCTGCGCTGTTCTAGATAGAAAATACTGTGGGAAGGCTTGTTAGATGTTTCTGTTTCTATGAGTTTTTGATGCTGAGAGGGGTAGATCATAAGCTCTGTGCATATTTGTTGTCAGGTTTCTTGGCATGTTGAATTTGGTGTGGCTCTCCTAGGTTTGTGTCTCCCAATTGTATTTGTGGAGCTCTGAAATACCAGTGACTCACATTGGAAGTAGTTGCTGTTCTGATTCAACATCCTCCTGGTACATAGAGTTGTAGTCATTCAAAACAGTTTGATTAACTTTCCTAACGGTATAGAAAACAGCATGCATGTGTTCCTAAAATCTTCTTGGCATGGTAGTGCTTGCAAGAAAAGGCTTATTTGTCAACTTTTAACATGCTTGACACAAGCTTCCAGAACTATTTCTGCTGTACTCTTAAACACGTGCTATGAGGAGCCATAGCTGGTTTTGGCTGGGGCTGTAAAACTCACATAAATAGTTTTAGATCGTTAAACTACGAATTACAGTGATTGTCTTCTGAAAATATGTAATTTTAATTGTCAAACTTGTTACAGAGAATTGAAGAAGTAACATGTGCCTCTATTGTAAAATTCAAATGTCAGCTCTTGGCTTTTCTGATCCTTTCTGCTTCTCTTCCTCCCATCCCCTCCTATGTTATTGGGGGAAAAACCAAATGAAACCAAAAAACCCCAATATCCTGTATAGTTTAAATCAATTGCAGTTGTTGTGCACTATATTTATTGTAATTGTTTTTTTAAGTTGTTTTCTTATTTAGTAAAATTAAATTATTGCAGTTTGCATGCAGTACTCTGTGTGCCAGCCTCATACAGAATGTTTTGGCATTCACAGGAGCTGTAGTTAAAAACACAAGTTCTTAACTACACTAGGCAGAAAAAGTAGATGTGGCTGGAAGTGCAGCCCAAATTTTACCCTTTGGTATGTTGTTATAAAATACTGTTCTTTTTATCATTGTGTGTTATTTCACAGTTTTTGTTGATATGCAGAGCTTCATACAGCACAGAATAAGAGTAACTTGTAAGAATTACAGCAACTCATGGTGTGAGTTACAGAACAGACAACAGGAACAAATTTAAGGGTACTTTGAAAATCAAAGTACTCTCATAATTGTAGTAAGAAGTTGCTATGTGTCCTGTAGTTTGAAATTGGGTATTTTTTCAGGTGCTTGGTGGATTTTATCGTCATTTCTGTCAAGGAACATAGTTGGGATATTTCTTGGCTAATTGTTAAGTATATTTGTGCCGTATCAAGAGTTAAGCTGAACTGAAAAAAGCTGCTCTTTTGAAACAAGTATGCACAGGAGATATTTTGGTGTAACTAGATTGCTTTAATTGTGAAAACAAGACTTTACTGTAAGAGTTTCTATTTCAATGTATGTAGAACTCTGTGTATGAGATAGAACTTCTTATAAACTAAGAAGCAGCAGGCTGTAAGGATTGTAAAAGGTCAGCTAGTCAGCTCTGCTCATGAACATCCAAAGCCAAGTGACATAGGTATACTGTGGCTCCTGTGTGGGGCTTTTTGCTTTTTCCCCCCCTCCCAACCTCGTGTTTTCATTTCCAGCCCCCAGGTCCAGTTTATTCTGTTGTGAGGCTGATACTGGCAACAGAGGATCATCATCTGCCTATTAATAGTATCTGTGGTGGCCTATCATTATCCTGATTGGGTAGTCAGGCAAACCATCTCTTTGTGTAGGATGCTCCTGGTATCTCCCCATTGCTGGAAGGAAGTGGACTCTTGCACCAATCCATTTCTGGGTATCCCCCCTGGAAGAGGCTGCGGGTTTAGAAAGCGCCTGTGGGTGAGTCAGACATGTCCTGCCTAAGAACAGGAGCCAATCTCAATTTCACAGGCTGCAGGAGAGATTGCAGGACTTTGGTCACTTCTAGTCAGCTGGAAGGGCAGAACCAGGGCCTTTGTCATTCCAGCCTCTTGTCTGTGGCTGTGCACAGTGGAGCTGAGAGTGTTTGCTCATTGGTCATGTGTGTGATCAGCCAAGAGAATGAAGGCATTTGAACAAGCAGAGCCCAAAGTAGAGTTTAAAGTACTGGAGAGGAGTAGTAACTGCTCCATCTTTCACTCTTTGTTCAAAAGTAGTGTGTGAAGCCCAGGGATTCCAAACAGCTGTGTCTCCATCATTAAATTCTGTATAAGAGTAGGTACCTATGTTATTTATTGCTGGAGTTGCTAAAAATAGCACTGAGCAGTAAGTCCTGCCAAAGAGCTCAGAAAGTGTTGAGAAATACTAGGCAATTACAGGAACATTCAAGTGCTGGAAACAGGAAGAATGTGCTCAGCATCATCATGATTCAAATTAGTGAAGTGGCCTGGGAATGTGTAATGTCGGTTTTGTAGCAGTATCCAGAGTTTTCTGAACTCCTGGTTGCTTTACCAAGGTAGAGGTGAATTTGCCTCATGCAGAACCAACATGTCTCTTTGGCAGGAATGCCAGTTTCCAAAAGTTCAAAGGAACAAGTTCAGCCAGGCTGCTGAGGTTGTGTAATTCACAAACCAGCTGGCACCACAGGATAGGATGTTTCCAAAACACAGGCTATTATCAGTGGTCCTGAGATGGTACTGTTTTACTTTTATTCCTACCACGACAAATTACCTCAGTAGATTTTGTTTGCAAGTTGTCTATGTTTTAGTATGTTCATAAAGTTGTTTGATCAGTTTTGTGATTCAATATGCATTAGCCTATGCAAATATTGTGAACAGTAAGTTTTCTGTTTGTTTTGGCAGGAAGTTGTCACTGTCAATCATCTTATTTGAAAATAAAAGTTCTGATGTGGTTTATAATTAAGATACCTCTTTTAGTAACAGAATAATTTTATCTTTTTCTGTAGAGCCCAGCATTAAGGATGGTTTTTCAGTTCGGTTGAAACCATGTTTTAATTTTCAGAATTTTGTAATAGAATTTTACAGGGTAATGCCGTACTTAAATTTTTCAAGTTAATAAACCTAGAAATAACACCTGGTCTTTCAAGTTATACCATAAACCAAAGAGTTTTTAGAGGTGAATTGTACCATCTGAATTGTTTCTCTGTGAAAGGTGCATAACTGCTTGTCTTTTTCTTTTATTTTCCCCCCTAGAAAAATAAAACGCATAAATATTATGTCATAAAAACATTTTTGTAAAATAAT
Source organism: Monarcha castaneiventris obscurior (assembly GCA_026261815.1). NCBI lineage: Eukaryota > Metazoa > Chordata > Aves > Passeriformes > Monarchidae > Monarcha > Monarcha castaneiventris. The sequence goes on from JAMPIT010000161.1 coordinate 5,484,294, forward strand.
TAGGAAATAGTTACTTTCAGTTTTTAAATTTATATTTCTATGTTACTGTGATGATTTAGAAGCTTTAAAAATCCAAATAATATGAAATACATTTTGATGATATTTTTAATCAGATGTGTTTATTTTGTAATTCATTATGCATTCAGTTCCCTAGATAAATAGTGTATTATTTCCAGAAGTTCAGTCTGCTTTTTCTGGTTTGCTGAGCAGTCACTGGATGTTTTAAGATAATTTAAATTAGTTTAATATATTTAGGAGTTCAAGCATGCATTTCTTTGAAGTCATTAACGAGAACAGAAAAAGAACTCTAGCAGACAATTTCAATAACGAAGCACGCAAATCAAAAGAATGTGAGGAGAACATTCTAAATTGAGCCCTAAGGATGTAATTTCAAACACTTCATAACCTGTCCTTTTTATAGTTTAGACTTGTTGGAATGACAGTATTCAGCTTATGTTTAAAAACTGTCCCTTATGCAACAGGGAGAAAAAGGAATAAGTATTGTGAAATGTGGTTTACTGTTATGCCTGCGTATAACACGAGCCTGTAAGTCACAAGCTTCAGCAAGTTAAAATATATGCCTGGTGTATTGTACCAAAACTAAGGACTGGGACAGTATCAGAAAGAAGGAATGTATTGAATTACATTTTCTCAAAACTGACTCTGAAAAATGTTTCATATAAAAAAGCCTGTAGTTTAGTTCTAAGGAGATCAAAATTTTACATGTAGAGAAAGAAGCAAAGTGAATTTTTGAGGAGAAATCAGAGACATCCTTAAAAACCAGAGGAACGCCTCACAGACTTCAAATTTACCAACTGCAAATAGGAAAACAAGCTATTCCTAGACCTCTGGAATGCAGTCTGGGCTTTTGGTCACAGTATTTTTATTTTTTTTAAAAGTAGGCAAAGTGGTTTGGAGTAGGAGATCCAAGTTCCTCCAGACATTGTTGGTTCAGCCGTATGTCAGAAATTCTTCATAGCTGCTTTCTTGCAAGCTGAATTTGAATTGTTGGTGGACTTACTTTTATAATAATGAATTAGATTGCTTTCACATACTTTATCCCTCTGTTGATCATGGGCTGAAGTCAGGGATACAGTATTCTTTAAGTTTGTGTGCATTTCACTGCCTTCCAGGGTGAGAAATGTGGGTTTCAGGAACTAGAGTTAGGAACCACAAGGAATCTCTGCTTTGGCATTCCAAAGCAGGGTAAAGACCCCTGAATTTAGCATCTATGGATTTCAAGTCCAAGGATGCAAAGCTGTGTTTGACAAGTAACAAAGTCCTGGATAGAAGTCGTGGCCAGCAATGAAATAAATGAGGGCTCTGCTGCTGACTTCAGTGAAATCGGGATTTTATGCTAGTGTGAAAACCAGTTTAACAGTTTGGGGTTTTTTTGCGTACGTACCAAGCAATGGACCAACCTTTCACTGTTAAAAACTTTGCAGTATCTTATTAGATGGTGATGATCTTTGTTACTGGTAGGGAAATGGAGAAAAGAAAAAATATGTGCCTATTATATGCAAACTTCTCTGTCTCTGGAGCAAATTGTATGGCTCAGTAGAGCAGTATTGGTAGGAAAATTGAGAATTTCATAGAGTTTAACTTTTGTCCTTGACCTCAGTGCACTAGGAAATCTGACCTTTTGCCTAATTACTTTAGAAATAAAGCTAGGGCATAATTATGATATTAATTATAATTATAGCATTCGTTGGGCTCATTAGCAGTGGAAGGGTGAGGCACTACTGAGTTGAAATCTACACTCACTTTAGCCCTGTAATTTTTGCTGAAAATCATGAACATTTCTCAGACAAAAATACTGCTGTCTTTATATTATCTAGGTTTGCTTTCTGAAAAATTATTTTAACACTATTTTCAAGCAACCAGTCTTTTTATAGCAGGATTAAATTAAGCAAGTAAATGAGGAAAAACAGCCTATTTTTAAATCTAGATTCCTTGCATGCTGTTTTTAGATTTGCTAGCTGTATGAAATGTTGTAGTGATCTATATATGCCAAGAGTTACTGTTGATGTACTAAGCTTATTTTTTTCTTTCTTTAATGTCTGAAATTAAAAGTTATATATTATATCTCTCCTGATTCTGGGACACTAAGCCAATATAGAAATATTCCTAAAGTGCTCCTATTAAGCCTTAAAGCAATTGCTCATGTAACTAAAATTTACCATAGCTGGTCTCCATTATTAAACAAGCTTGATAAGCTGATAAATAGCATTGTGGTGGAGTTTGATTATTTTTATGGTATCTGTAATGGAAGTATAAATAAAGCATGTTGATTTTTGTTGATCTGTTGTCAAGGTTCTTTGTCAAGGTTTTCTCTGCAGAGGAATTTCTTAAGTCAAGACAGGGAATAAATGCTTTATTAGTTCTGTTAGCTTTAGTCTGTTCTTCAGCTTTGCTGAATTGACCCTTTTATATCAGGAATTTTATATTGACACAAAAAGAATGTAGGCACAAACATGCTATTTCTCTGGATGTTATTTTTCTGAAAATACATGACGATGAACACAGTCATAATGCATAAGTTTACTATCTTAATTAATTAGAAAGTATTTTTCTATGTAATGTTATGTTCAAATTATTTGCGTATATATGTCTCAAGATTTTGGAGGCTCCTTGGCCCCAAAATTAGACTCCTGGTAAATGTAACTGCTTGCTGCTGTCCCCCCTTTTTCAGGTTCTGCCCACAGATGGAAGCATTCCATTTTGGTGATGACTTAATAAGAAGGACAGTCTTTATTGCTCAATTTTGTGGTACGATGAAATAGATCATATGATTTTTTTATCTAGTTCAGCTAAGAAAGTAATTATACATTTAAAAACTTAGATGTTAAAAGTATTCTTGGCCTAATGCAAATATTATTTCTACACCCAAAACTTTTCACCACTCATCTTTTTACCCTCTGGGGTACAGCACAACATTTACTTCTGTTCTTGTCATGCATCACTTCCAGACTTCCCAAATCTGGCAGGAAGCATGCCATTGTTTCATCACTTCAATTTAGGTGACTGCTGTGGAGAACTTGGGTAAACTTCGGGGTTTGGGTTTTTTCTGACCCTCCATCTTCAGGGTTGCTAAATTTTGTGGTGTAACTTAGGAAGAGCAGTCTTTAGGGTGTTTCAGGGAGTGTGTCCTGTAGCCAGTACAGACTCTCAGAACTTCTTGCTGCTCATTTCATGTACCAGAAAGAGCTTCTGCTGATGAATGCACATACTGAAGATGGAGTCTGGATTTAATCTTGAAATTTTCAAGGCTTGCTCGTCATAAATTATGCTTCTTGTCAAGTAAATTTAGAAAGGCTTCAGTAAATGTGGTTAAGCTTCTGAATGTGCAGCAACCATTTTCCCATTCAAACATGAACACAATTTGTTCTCCTATGAGCACTTCTTGTGTATAGTACTTGGGCAAAGTCAGTATTGTATACATCTGCTAGTAATTGCTTATGTAAGAAATCAGTATGTGTTACAGAGGGATAAAGTGCTCCAACTTGCACACCTGGCACTTCCTTAGCAGGAGAAAAGTAAGGTCTGTTTGCATTTTTTATGATATTAGGAGACTGATATCCTTAAGCATGAGGATTTCTGACTTCTTTTCATTGATCTCAATCAAATTTGAGGTGTGCTTATCAACCATTTACACTGGGATTCTTGAAAGCAATAATGATCACTTATATCTTGTCGTAGTTCTGATTATGCAATATGTGGGAAAAGTATTTCTTTTTTTAGCCTAGAACTTATTACAGTTAATTTTAAATTCAGGGTTAGTTTGTGTTTTTCTATCGTATATTCCCTAAAGAATTTCCTCTGGAACCAGAGTCTGGCTTTCCTCTGCCTGGGTGCTTTCTGGACACTCTTAGCTTTGTGAAAATCAGTGCCTTTAAAAGCCTTCCTTGTTCTTTTCCCTCAGCTCTTTGCACCTCAGTAATGCTTTGAGTTTTAATCCAATTTTGTATGCTGGCAACTTTCACTGTGCTGATGTGAGAGTCTCTTGGTTGTTTGGTGCAGTTGGCATAGACATCAGTTCTGTGTGACAAGTTGTGGTTGCTTCTGATGCACATTGTCGTGTTCATCAGTGCTCAATTTCACCTCCAGTCCAGGTACTCAGAGTCCCTGTCTCTTCCTGTCTAGCCACCATTAATTGTCTTGGGTTTTTGTGTCTTTTCTTACTTGTACATAGGTCTAATTTATAAAAAGTTTATAAACCTATGATGCATTCCTTTATATCTGTCTCCTTCTGAGAAACTCTGTTTATACCAGCGAGATCATACTTGTAAAACATTTTCTAGACATAACAAGCAGTAGTGAGAAAACATTTTTTGCTAATCCGTCTGCATCTTTGCAAAAACTTGAAGGGGTAGTTACTTGCTCTTTCCATTTAGGTTTTCCTGATCAGGAATTAACCTGTCCGGATACCAAGGATAGGCCAAGGTTTTTGGTTCTTTACTAACATTTTTACTTTTATTTAGGTATTATATTCCTAAATGACAGATTTCTGATTAATTCAGTCAAAGATGTAAGTGTATTCCCAGAGAGAATTTATTCTGTGTAAATATATAATTGCTAGTCTGGAAGAAAAAATAATAATTGAGGGTTTTCTGAACTACTGTAACAAAATTGCATATACTTTTAAGTTACTTGTTTACCTGAAGTGAGGTATTATCAAACCATGCGTATGTTAGTAGACTTCAAAAGGATATATTATAATTAATATATATTCAAGAAAATGAGTCTGTTATGTTCCATATATTTGCCCATTTTAAGTTTGAACACTGTTTTGTAATCTAAGATTTCTTAGTAGTCTCTTGTAATACAAATCTTCAAAGTTTTTTTCAAATTAATTACATCAACCTGCTGGGCTCTTTGTCTCCTGTTTTGTTTAACATGCTCAAGAATTTGAGTAGATTAGTAATGGGTGGTTTTGCTTTGCAGCAGCTGTGCTCGCTTGCCTTTATCATATAAGAACCGTTGTGGGAGTTTGTTTCTATTTTTAGTTGTCATTTCAGCATGCTTTTCTAATACCATAGTCTGTCTCATGGTTCGACAGATTAGAAATGATCTCTAGTTAATATGTCTTTATCTGAGAAATTTCTTTTATTACACAATGTCAGCGTAACATGCCACTAGTACTATGGAAGCAAAAGCAATTTTTCTGTAGAAAATGTAACGTAAAACAGGAAAGGGAAAAACATACATGAATTTACTGAAGATCATGTGTTGAACTGACACAGTGCTCTGTTTAAGCAAACCTGCTACTAACTAGTGAATTTCATCTTGACTCAGGGCTGCAACATACTGGATGCTTGAAGGTCAATTTCTTAATGCAAGTGTTGGTGACAAAATATCTTACCTGACTGTAGTATTATCAATGTAGCATCCTGGAAAACTACAAAGAACCCCAAAACAAAGAGTTAACCAATAAAAGTAGAGGAACAAGAACAAGTCAGCAACACACGTAGGTTCTTTGTTGTGGAGATTTTTCTTTTTTTGCCTCCTTGAACTTTACTGGTAAGAGGTGTCTGGAAAGTTGAAGATGTGTATAGGGCTGGAAATCTATATAAAATAATCCAGATGTCAAATTAGTTAATCTGGATTTGTGAAAAGCTTCATTGGTTAAGTGTTAGTGAAAGTCTGCATGACGTAACAACTAATTTGTAGCTCCTAGTTGTTCATTTGGTGCATGGTGAAAAGGGAGGATTGTGAATTTTTGTTACTGTGAGACTTAGACTCAGCTGGTTTGTGTTCATTGTTGTCTCAGATTTTTCTAGCTTTCATGCATACTGTTTCTTTAATGGTGGTTTAGGATACCTGAAGGATACTTAAGACAATATTATAAGAAGATTTTTTTAAAATTTGCATAACTTATATCTTGAAGGCACTCTGGGAATAAGGTGAAGTGAACTTTTTGTATTCAAATTAATGAAAAGATGTAGTAGGCAAGCTTTCCTTTTTTTCGCTGGTATAATTACTATTTACAATTTAAATATTTTACTGAAGGAATATTCTTCAAATTTAATCTTTGAATGCTGTATTACATGAGGAATGCTTGCCTGCTGTTGCATAACTTGCAAGAACTGTAACTTCCTTCAGGTTGTGTGACTGAGCATCTGTATTATTGCTCTCTATCTGAATATTTAACCAACAGATACTTTTCTTTTGCCTTAAGAGCTGTTTCTGCTTTTTGACATCTAGGAAATGAATCATTGTTTATGATTCTGGAAAACTCAGTGTATTTCAGTAGAAATCTGGAAGAATGTTCGTAATTTACACATTTCAGTTCTTGCTGTGTGAAAGATGGAATGTATCAATGCAGTCATAGTTGTGCTGTTTTCACACAGTTTTGTTTCACAGAGCTCTAGTTCAGCTCTTACACCAGGTTATGATGGCAAATTCAGTTGAGTCTGCAAATACAGGACTGTGTTTATTAGCAAACACTTAAGAGTTAGATAATCCCTGAAAGTGTCTTGGACGTGTCTTTTACCACAGAAATTATATGTAAGATGGGCAAAACTGGTACTTGTGGATAAAAGTTAATGTTTCACATTTTGGTGTGAACCTTTATAAACAACTTGAATTCCTTTTACCCTTTTTTATCTTGGTGTAGATGAAATATCTCTTTGTTAAGATTTATATTTATTGTATTACCTTATTTACAAACCAAATCAACTTGATAATGATCAAATAAGATTTTTTTTCTATATTGTAAATAACATTCTAACTCGTCAAGGTGGTAAAAAGAGTAGGAATTAATAACTTGATGGTATTATTTGAAAACTAATTAATCATATCCAAGCTACTGTCTTTGTAAAATTTGCCTTGGGATAAGTGTAGCACAAAGATATAAATCAAGGCAGTCTTATAATGAAGGTATTAATGCAACATTGTGGGGTTGTTATTGTAGGACACGCAGGTCTCTGTGCTTGTTTTGCAGTGTTTGCACTGTATTTCAGGGACAGGACTTTGAAATATGCATTGAAAATGCGTATTTGCACATAAAATGAATTTTGTGCAGAACCTTTGCAATGGTGAAAATAAAGAAAAGCTGGATGCTTGTCTTTTATCTCTTGTTACTGGTAGGACCCTGTGAAAAAGGCCATCTTTGATTAATGATGGGTTTGAGCATGTAAAGGCCTTTGGAGAGATCCCATCTGTTCATCATCAGCTAGGAAGTTAAACTTTTTCATGTACTTTAAAAAAAAAATATATACATATATATCAGTAGCAGTGGAAGGAGGAAACAGCTGGCAAAGGTCAGGCTGAACTAGCAACTAATTTTAACAATTTATGGTGGGGGTTAGTTCTATTTTAATGCCTTAGTTAGTTCTATTAACAATTTATGGTAGGGGTTAGTTCTATTTTAATACCTTTTGAACAGGCCTGCATATTTTCATTAATATCTCATAGTTTTAGAAAATACTGTTTTTCTTCTTCTCCTTTTGATTTTTCATTGTGACTTTGGGAGGAGGTAATGAAGAAGGAATTAATTTGTACGCTTGCATGAAGCAACAGTGTTAACAATTCATATTTTCTCAAGTGTTGCTAGCTAGGAGCCAGGCATGGGAGCATCAGACTTAAAATAAAATAAAGACAGCAACCCGAGTGAGATTTGTCTTAGTCTAGACAGTTCTTTTCATGCCAAATGTTGTCTGTATCGTTTCTGCTTGCCAGAGTTACTCTGATACATCACATTGTTTCATTGGTTTATCAAGCAAGAGAGCTTTCTTTTGCGTGATAGTTGGCTGAAAATGTTTCTTCTTCCTCTGCAGTGCTCTTGTAACCTTATTAGTGTGTATCACATTATTTGTTTGTTGAAGGTGCAGTTAGACATTTGTTTATCTGCCTGGTGTACACTTCAGCAGTGGAAAGTTTTTGTCAAGTTTATTAAGGTAATGTCAGTTATACACCAAGATCATTAAAATTGAGCATAAGTATGTAAGAAAAAGGGTCTAGACAAGTCTTAACTTTGATTTTGTGTGATTATTGTAAGCATACACCTTGGTGATGTAGATTAGGTGATTTAGTCTGTGTTGAAACAAAAATTATCAACTTGCACATCACATGGAGGTGTTTCCATTTAAAAATCTGGATTTCTAAAGTTTACAGCTGTCCTGTTACTGTATTGAGTAAACCACTCTTGGAAAACAAAGCTGTTTTAGCACTAATTCATTAACATTAATATTTAATGCAAACTAAATTAAGGAGAATTATAATTACCTGAGAAGGAAAGGGCAACTTTTGTAAATTCTGGTGGTTAAGATTTCAGTCTCCAATATATGACATTCATATTTGTGGTGTGGCATGGTGTGGTGTTGGGTTTTTTAAATGATTTTTTAAAAAATTTTATTATAATTTCAAGTGTTGCGATGGACTTTTGTAGGCTGACAGCTGGGCTTCAGTGTGGCTGGATGTGTGGCCATATAAAAGGTACTAATGAAAGTAAAAGGACCCAATACTAACAAACAAGGAAGGCCTTGTTGAACATGTGGAGGTTGGGGCAGCCTGGGCTACGGTGACCATGGGATTGTGGAGTTCAGTATCTTTCATGAGTGAAGAGGAGCAGCAATTAAGGTGGCAACCCTGGATTTCCAGAGAGAGAACTATTCAGGGACTTTCTTGGATGAATGTCATTGGAATGTGCCTGCAGGGAAGAAGGATCCAAGACAGCTGGTTAATATTCAAGGATGACTTTTTTTCAGGCTCAAAAATGATGCATCCTGATGAGCAAGCAATTGAGCAAAGTGGGCAAGAAACCTGTGTGGATTAACACGGACCTCCTGTCAAGACTTGAGCACGAGTGAGAGATACACAGGAGAAGGAAGCAGGAACACAACACTTAAAACATAAATAGAGATGTTGACAGAGTATGCAGAAATGCAACAAGGAAGGCTGAGGCCCATCTGGAATTAAAAACCTGGCCAAGGATATCAAGTACAGCAAGCAAATACATCAGTAACCAATGGAAAATGAAGGAAAATGTGGGCCTGTTATTAAATAGAGTGGGGACTCTGAAAACAGAGAATGCAAAGAAGACAGAATTACTGAATGCCTTCTGTCCATCAATCTTCACTGACAAGACCAGCCCTTAGGAATCTCTGACCTAGGAGACCAGGGAAAAGGAATGGTGGAAGGAAGATTTTCACTTCATCGAGAAGGATTGGGTTAGAGATCACCTAGGGAAATTTGAGATCTGCAAATCCATGGGCCACGATGGGATGCATCCATGAGGGCTGAGAGAGATGGCAGACATTATAACTAGGCCACTCATGGTCATCTTTGCAAGGTCATGGCAGTCAGAAGAGGTGCTTGAGGACTAGAGGAAAGCAAAATGTCACCCCAGTCTTTAAAAAGGGCAAGAAGGAATACCCAGGCAACTACTGCCTCACCTCAATTTCTGGAAATTGAGGCTTGTTCTGGGGGCCATCTTTAAGTACATGGAAGACCAGAAAGTGACCAGAAGTAGTCAGCATGGATTCACTAAAGGTAAATCATGCTCAACCAACCCAATTGTCTTCTAAAGTGACAAAACTACCTGGATGGATGAGGGGAGAAGAGTGAATATTTTCTTCCTGGATTTCACCATGCCCTTCGACAGTGTCTCTCACAGCATCCTCACAGGCAGACTTGGGATGTGCAGACTGAAGGAGTGGATAGTGAGGTGGTTTGAAAACTGGCTGAACGGCAGAAGACTTGACCAGGTCCCATATTGTTCACTCATTCATCAGTAACTTGGATGAAGGGGCAGATGCCCCCTCAGCGAGTTCACTGATGACACAAAGCTGGGAGGAGCAGCTGATACCCCAGAGTGCTGTGCAAAAGAATCCTGACAGGTTGGAGGACGGGCAGAGAAGAACTGTCTGAAGTTCCACAAAGGCAAATGCGGGGTCCTGCACCAGCACAGGCTGGGGACCAGTCTGCTGGGAAGCATCTCTGGGATGAAGGGCCTGGGGCTCCTGGTGGGACAGCAAGGCATCTATGAGCCAGTAGTGTGTCCTGGTGGCCAAGAAGGTCTGTGGTATCCTGGACTGCATTAGGAAGAGTGTTTCCAGCAGGTCAAGGGAGGTGATCCTGCCCCTCTACTCAGCCCCGGTGAGGCACATCTGGAGTGCTGTGTCCAGTTTTGGGCTCCTCAGGACAAGAGAGACGTGGAGCTCCTGGAATGGGTTTGAGCAGAGGGCAACAAAGCTTATTAGATGACTGCTAATCAGAGATCATTATGAAGACCCTGCTTGAGCAGAGAGGTTGACCCCACCAGTGGTCCCTTCCAATCTTAACCATTCTGGGATTCTGTAATGCTTTACAACTTGTTATAACCTTAACAGAATACACTCAGCCACTTAAATGGCAGCATTTGTACCTAGTATTTTGATCTCTGTTGTACATTCAGTATAGACACTTTCATGGCCAAAACCAGAAGTGGGTGTCCTTATGGATAGGCATCAAATGAGGTCTGTTAGAAAAAAGAGGTTGTGCAGGAGTGATTGCAGTGACTCCTCAAAGAAATGAAATTCATATGTAAGCAGTCCTGAAGGCAACGACTTCAGCTTTATCTCAGGCTGAGGGTTTCCTGGCAATACTTCCTATCAAACTGTTGAGTTCTAAGCCTAACCTCCAATGCCAATGAAGCCTCTCTTTTGATCTTCTGGTAGGAACCCTAAAGACAACATAGAAAGTACAGTATTCTCTCTTACTCTGGCAAAAGGACTTTTACTGAATTTAATGAGACTGTGTAAGTGCTGTATTAGAAGAATTGACTTGGAGACAGCCTGAGCAGTTATGTTTCTGTTCTACATAGGAGGCTTAGAATGTCACTATTAATGAATGCTCTTGTTAACTTGGATCAGTTTGAGAAAAAGAGCATCTGTGTGGGACAAAACCCCATTGTTTGTTCTAACCACAAATCCATTGGCTACAGCCGTTACTAAGCATCTTGAATAACATGACCAAGGAGTTAGGCATTGCTTTGGAGATAGGGGCTGGCTCAGGCTCCACATGTTGGAAAACAATGCAGTAGTCATCTAAGTTCTTAGCTGAAACTCTGCAGTCTCACCACTGTGGGGAAGTGCTGCTCAGCTGTCCTTTATAATGTAGGGGTCATGACTTATTCTCAGAGGACAGTTATTTACCCTGCAGAACTGTGGCTCCAAGGGATGGTTATTACAAATCCCATAACTTTTTCTCCCATTTTTTCCTTTTTTTAAGACTGAACTAGTTACAGACCCTCAGCTGAGAATAAAGTGAGAGAGGCTTACAGCATCCCACTCTATCTGCCTTCATTTGAACAAAGGACGATGTAGTCCTGATAGCCACTGCTATTAGGTTAGTAATTGATACTACTCTCCATGGAGTGTGTGTCTTTACAGTCTGATCTGCAGTAGCTACAACTGCTGGAAGGCATGTTATTAGTAGGTTTGTTACTTGAAATTGTGCTATTACTTGCTATGCGATGGGATTCTCCCGCCTCAGGGTGCCAAAGTTTCATTGCATGTAGCTTAGAGCTGCCCATTCTGCTGCCTTATTTATTGCTGGAAGAGTGAAGTTTGTTAGTGAAGAAATGATTCCTGCTGCTGATAGTGGCTAAATAACCATGGGCTTTTTGATAGGGAGAGGAGGGAATTGTTATTGAAACTTGGCAAGGCCTTGTGCAGTGAGAAGCTGAGGTCATAGGGAGGGATCCAACCATATGAGGAAGAACTAGCAGTGAGGGAATCTGTGAACTTGAAGGAATTTTCTTGTTTAACAGGAGGGGAAATAGTTTTACTGGTAAGGGAAGCCATGTGGTTATGGCACATTTGTCAGAGATGTTCAGTAGTGCAGGCAAAGAGAAAGTGGATGGGCAAAGTAATGCGACTCTGGGACACAAACCTTCTAATGAGGTGGGAAACAAACTGAAAAAGGGGAAGAGGAGCAGTGCTTTGCTCTGTGGCTAGAGGGATATGGTGAAGAAGGAAATGGTTTCTGGGAACAGAGTGGGGAAGTCAGCTGGGTTTTGGTTCTACTTAATATACCTTGTATGAAATGACAGTTGTAAGAAATGGAATAAGGTTTGAATGCATCACTGCTTCTCTGACCAGTCTGGAAAGCTGTGTGTTAAGAAATTTGAGCTTCCACTCGTGATTTTGATCAGGGCTTTTCCCTGTTCCTCCCTTTTTTTCTGAGCTGTCCGTGATATTTCTCCTTCCATATCAAAAAAAAAGTTGTATAATCCCTGTAGTCTTTCTTTGTTAGGAGTTTGTTGAGCTGACAAGACAATGAGGCTGCTAAATGCATGGAAAATCAGGTGCTTACTTTTAAGGTGGTAGGTTTCCCAAACTGTAATTTGAGAATTTGGAGTACAGTTGAATTTATCTTCAATCTTTTTACAAGTAGTTTCTAAGTCTAATTTATTAATTCTTATATTATTCTGTCTTTTCCATCTCTTTCCAAAACAGGATGATACCCCTTTCATCTCAGACACTAATGATGAATCTTCATCATGGCCAAACACAGGAATATGTGATTAAGCCCAAGTATTATCCAGTAAAAAAAGTGATTTCAGGAGAGCAGTCCACTGAGGGCTCATTACCACTGAGACTGGGCCAGGATCAGCCTGCATCACCTTTGCGATGTGAGTACAACTATAAAAAGCGTGCCCCCTTCTTTCTCCCCACAAAGCCCCCATTCCCCTTTTTTTAAGATCTTGAAATTTTCTGCAGTAACACTTGAAGACAGAGAAAGGTTAAAATAACTGTACATGAGAATTCTGAGCTTAGCAAATGCTCCAATATTCTGCATTTTGTGGAGAAGCAAAACAGATTTCCTGGATGAAAAAAGTATTAAACCTGATTCACTGTTGAAAATTCATCATGCTATTTCTAGGTAATAATTTTTTCTTCAGAAAAAGATGCTTTCTGAATGCTTTGCTAGAATGGGCACAACTGTGAGTGCAGTCAGTGTCAGTTTGATGGATACCCTTTTTGGAAAGCTGGAGTTCAGGGTTGTGGTCTCATTGGTGACTGTTTTTCTCTATATTTAATTTATTATGTGTTTATGAACTTCTGCACAGTATGGAGGCTGCCTGAGAGTTTCTGCTTCATATTTATTAAAAAAAGATTGTGTAGGTGCCCAGCTTGTGGCCTTGGCTCATGCCCCATTGTGTGCAGAGCTTGAGGACAAGTTTTGGCTTATAAGATGAAGAGCTTGATGAATTATGGGTTAGGTATTACAGAATGTCTGCTGGCTTGATTCGGAGAAAAGCTCCTGCAGTTGAATAATGGAGTGATTAACTTTGAGACCTTAAGGTACTTTCAGTCTCCTGACAGACTTCCTTTGCTGTAGCACAAAGAATTATGTTCTGCTGAGGTTTTAGGGAAGAGCTTTTCCTTCTAAATCTTTAAATAGAATTCCTTTGTGTATCTTTGCATTTCTGCATTGCACATCTTTATGGTCTGTCCATTTATACTTAAATACAACTCCCTGCTTCCTTTTCCTCAAGTGTAAGTTTGTGGATGGTAAATGAGACTATTGGCTCTAATGGGAAGAACAGTGGGCAGCTGGAGGTCTTTCAATTAACATTTTTAGAGTAGTGACATATACTCCTTGAAAAGCACTATCTCCCTTACTTAGAAGTTTCAGAAGGATTTGGGGTTTTTTTTAAGTCACGCTGTCAACATCAACCAGTAGTCTCTTTTGTAAATAAGACAACACTGCTTTTTTTTACAGTCAGCCACCATTTTCCTTCAAATAAAATATTAATGACCACAGCGATTGGATTGCGTCTCTCTCTTCTGACTCTTACTAGTCAAAGAGTATACAAATTAAGGGTTGTATAGTTCTCCAGTATTTGGAGTGACTGTTCCAGGTTGGATTATGGCCAAAAAAATCTTTCCTCTTCTTGCCCCCACTTTTCAGGCTGTTTGAGTCATTCTATGTTCAATACGCTCAGTATTACTTACAAGTATCAAGCTGCCAGAAATGGATGGATTCTGAGTTGTTTTTTTTTTTCTTCTATGGTAGCATAAGGAGATGACTTTATGCAGCTGTAAGACAAAGGAGACAGTGCTTCTAGCTCTTTCTAGCTTATTTGAGCCCCACTGTTAATTATAGTGCTCTGAGGGACATGACTAGGAGAAGGAAAACCAGGAGCTGAGGACAAGAGTGTTTTTTATCAAATTCTAAGAAGCCCCTTAGTGAGCAGTGCATTAGTAAAACATTCTACCCTAATTGAAAAGCTTATGATTCCTAAAACAGCCAGAGGACAAGTAGTAAAAAGAGTTTTTATGGCCTGATAAGGTCAGCCATAACTTAAGTGTTGACTCAGAGGTAAAATGCAGGCTATTTGGATGGTGTCTAAATTTCTGATTCTGAGCCCTCTTGCAGCTTAAAAACCTAAAAACCATTACCTGTTTTGTCTGTTTTCTACATCTGTGAGGTAGGAGTCATTGATAGCAGCTTCTGATGAAGCAGTTTAGATATGTGCTAGTATAGAGCTGTATGTTGTTAGAGTCTAGGATTACATATTTCTAGCTTGAACAGGAGACCTACAACTTGGCCAACCATATCTGTTTGGGGTTTCTGCTTTCTGGAGGTGCTGGAATGAACTTGAAGATTAGAAGACTGCTTGTTTTCGTAAAAATTGAGTGCTGTCTATTAAAATACTGTCAGTATTTTAATGTTAGGGATTTTTGAATTAACTACAGTGAGGTAAGATTAGGATGTGAAACTTCATGTCAGGTGTTCTGTGATAACCACAGATATCCAGTTCCTAGTCTTTTCTTGAACAGAGATGGACCCTGTGAATTAGTTCATGCTTATGGCAAGGTTGGCGTTCATTGTCTAGTTAATTTATGAGAGTGGCTGGTGATTTCATGGTATTTTGTTATTGCTCCTAAATGTATAATCTTATTTCATGGGAGAGCCTCTTACTTCATTGAGCAAAGGAATTGGTAACGGCCATTTGGAGATACTTGAAAAGGGAGAGGGGGAAAATGTAAGAATCTTATTAAAAAGCAAAAGCCAGAAATTTAGTACTGAATGCTTCACAACTTTTGTTTTATGCTAACATTAAATAATTTTTTTTTACAGATGAGAAGAAATAGTAACCGTGTAACACTTCGTAGCATTGACCAAGAGTTCATAGTTATCAGTTAACATGGAGTGCAAAGCTACTCGTTCTGTTGGGTTTTTATGAACATTTCTATGCGTTTTACTTCAAAGTATTAACACTCTGCCAGAGATTAGCAACTGTGAAAAATGTACTCCATAGAATAAACTTATTTCTCTAGCTGTGGCTGCAATTGGCTTTGATTTTTCTGGACTTGTATAGATTGTTTCAATCCAGTGACATGAAATGGGTGGTCTTGAAACTGGAGAAAGTGTTAGTCTTTTGTTACCTTTAGAGACAGGTCTGTCCTGGCAGAAACAAATGAGATGTGGGGGACTGGTACACTGGGAAGAAAACTGCCAAACCTGACTGGTTTGGCACCTCAGGGTGCTTCTGAGCATCTTCTGATTTACAGAAAGTCAGTCATGTTTAAATGCCCCATCGCGGTGTTGTCAGATGAGCTTTTGGAGATACTGACATAAAAACCATTAAGTTAAGTCACATTAAACATTTTTTAATTAAAATTAATTCAAGATTCCTTCTGGAATGTTTACTCTGGTATATTTGTAAGCAGTTTCACTTCTCTGATAATGTTCAGAGCATGCAGTATAGTACTCTTATTAAAGACAGCAAACAGTTATTATTTTTTGGCTTTTAAGCTGAGTTTTATGTGTATATATCACATCATCAGAGCTTGAAAATTCAGTAAGCCATTGGGATTGCACGAATAGCATTTAAAGCCACCCTGGGATGTGAAATTGAGTTACCTGCCAGTAGCCACTTATAGTACTGAGCATTTTGAACTTTTGTCCTGTGGGATACAAGCCATCTCCCAAGACTAGATAGTGTAAGAAGTCATAAAGCTTGCATAAAAATTGTAATTTCTTAGTGCTAAATTTGTGATTCTCATTTATTGTGCCTAATAGCTGAGACAGTTAAAATTGTTCAGAGTGATTTTTAAGAAATCTTGGTTTTTTAAAAACAAAACAAAGCAAAACCCCACCCTCAAAACAATGTTAAAGGTCTTAGACACTGTTTTGGGTTCACTGACTCATTCAAATTTTCAGAATAGTCACAGTTTTATGCCATAATTCTGTCTCCTTAAGCCTTGCATTGTAATACAGTTTAATTTATATGGCTGTATATTGCTTTTTTTCAAAGGACTCATACCACATTCCATACAGGAGAGAAAAATCAGGACCCATAAATATGGTGGGGTGTGTACCTTTAATGTGCTTGGTTTTAGAGCTGAAATGCTACTCTGCATGCTTCTACATAATCTGTTAAAGATATTACACTGTAAAGTATCTCTCTGATTCTATTTAATCAATATGCTGTCATATTTAAGCTACTGCAAATTAGTCTTCAGCTATCTTTGTGTTGTATTAGCAAATACTTAAGGAAAAGGCTTTGGAAACTCAGAGCCTTCTCAAGCAAATGGAAATAGCTCATATTGGATAGGCTGATAGCTGAAGACAAATTATAAATATAGTTTTGCACCAGTAGGAGGACTGAATATATAGTGATAAAAATAAGCTTGCAGTGGAATTGATATGATCAGCAAATAAAAACTGAAACTAATGACTGATGTGAATCTCAACATCTGTAATATAAACATCAAAAATACCTTAACATGTAGGTGAGGGCAGACAAATATGACTCTTACAAGCCAATATATATCTTATATAAGCTCACTGTGGACTCTGAGTAATTCTCAAGGGATGCATTGCTTACTTAAAAATACTGTCACACTTGACCTATAATCTGCCTAAATATTTGGAACCTCAGAGTTAAAAATTCTCTAATAGTATCAGTGGCAGCAGCACAGAAATTTCAGCTATACAATTCTATTTGCAACCTGGTAGTCTATAAAACAGTAGGAAGATCTTTTTAGTAATTCAGGTGCATCTACCTCAGATATTTCCCACTACTGTCTTAATGGCACTGTTAAATAGTAACCACTAGTCATCTGAGCATGAATCCTCTAAATATGAGTGCTTATCTCCGTGGCTTTATAAGTGCAATGCTGAAGAAAATTAGTTAAAGGAATTCTGTGCTGTTTCTACTGGGCCAAAATGTATATGATAAGAAACAAATTTTAAACTGAGCGTGGTCTTTCTGGAATTCCTTTCAACGCAGTTATTGTGAGACCTGCTTATTACAGCAGTAAGAGGCTAGGAGGTTCTTGGTTTCACTCTATCCATTTCTGGTGCTATATGGTTCTTTAGAAAATGCATTTAAATACAGACTTTATTTTCCAGCCTGAGATAGTTGAGGGCTAGTGTTTAGTGGCATTGTGTGTTTGCCCATTGAGCTGAAAATAGTGAAATTTCTGTTTCTGAAATCAGTTGTCTGGTGTTGCCTGCATGTGTAGGACAATTTTGTACGACCTCTCACCAGGCTACAGTTCCCCGTAAATACAATGATGATGCCACCACTTCCCTGTTTTAGAGGCACACTGAGAAAATGTATCAATTAATGTCTGAGGTGACCAGAGAATGCACTGAAAGCAGAAGAAAAACTCGAGAGTGCTTTATCTACAATTGGAATGGTATTATGTGAAGTAAATAAGGCATGTGTTTATATAATGAAGTTATCCCAAGAAGGAAGACAGGAGGATAAGAAAGAAAATGAGACCAATCTCTTTATTCAGGAAGATATGAGAAGTATGTGAATTTTGCAATTGAAGTTACATGTTAAGTTGATAAAATTAAGTATTATGGAAAACTTCTTTCTTTTAGGTAGATGAGGTATTTTTGGTCTTCACTAAAATTCTTTATAAAATTCATTAAGGAGAACTTGTCTCTCTATTTTAGGTAGTAAATGAAAACATGTCATGAATTTAAGTAGTACAGGTTACATAAGGTTTAGTGAAATTGGGCTTGCAGCTCCCTACTGTGGCTTAGTTGTGTGTGCTGTAGCTAGAAGTTAGACAAATACGCCTGCATGGCTCTTGGACTCTTAGGATCTGCACATGGCTTTGTGGACAACTCTTAAATTCACGTGTAAAGATGAAGCTGAAACAGTATGAAAGTTATGTAACTCCTCTAACTATGGATACATTGTATTGCATCATATTTTACGTAAGTTTATGCACATGAAATAAGCTTAATGTGGGAGAACGTGTCCCAGCACTTAGCGTTGTGATGTGCAGAATACTCTGTTACAAATTTGGCATAACAATAGCTTTCCTATACTGGCAGCACAATACACTGGCAACTTAGTGAAGCCTTCTGTAAGCTTATATGTAATTACACATGCTGGCTTCACTGATGACTTCATAGGTTGATTTGAGCAAAACCCAGGTGTCACTTTGAAACTCCAATTTAAACTATTTTTGTGGAATTGCACCATTTTGACTTCACTGAGTGACACTTACTTCATAATAATAGTATTTCCCCACCAGGAAGTATGGGTAAACAGCTGTAAAAGCCATAAATGTTTTACTGCTTAAAAAAGTGCACACAGAAACATGACATGTGTTCCATATAAATGCATCTGTATGATTTGACATTCTACCCAAGAGGAACTTTGGAGGAAAGTTTCTCTCAGGTCTTCACTGGGTCAGACACTCTTTCCTCCATTCTTGACATTTCTTTGTGGAACTGCCCTTGATGAACAGCAAATTAATTCTCTCACTGGCTTGTTTTAACTAGGTCATTGCATTGTGATCCTTGTAACTTCTGCCTGTCAATGTATTTAGGGATATTAAACAGTGGTAACAGTCTCAACTAGAAGATATGCGAATTTTGGATTTATAAGGGAGGATGTTAAGACTACACTCTGAACAAGGTACAGACAGCAGAATGAGGTGGGTGAAAACAGAAGGAACAGTTAGAAGACTAACAGTAAGGAATAACTGAAAAATTACAACATGGTCTATTTGGTGGGAATGTAGAGTCAAATTCGCTTCAGTCACTCATGGCTACTGCCCTTCATGTGTTGCTGCTAAAATTGTACGTAATCAAATGCAAGGGAATGGGATAAGTTTATAAATGTTGGGGACTTTTTTGTTTTGTGTTCTCAAATGCAATGTTCAAATGCAGTGTTCAAAGCCTGTGCCCCCATTCGAGGGGCAGAAGGGATTTTCAGGCATATTCTAAAAACTTTAAGAAAAAATTTTGGTGCTGTCAGCATCAGAGTCAAACAGCACTGGGGCTTTTTTGAAGAACAATTTTAGTGTGAAGCATCCTTTTCCTCTCTCCCATTTAAGAGCATTATTCTTCCTGCTATTGAACAGCATGGTGATTCATAACAGCCATTTAAAGTTTACTTTTGATTCCAGCAGGACTTGGAAGCAACAGGCTAAATTTTAGGTATAAATTAAGTGGGTTACCTAGATTCACATTAATGTAGCTAACTCTACCAAACCAAGCAGCACATTTACTTTGCTTTTGCCTCAAATAATAGAGTGACGAATTCTGAAAAAGTAACTAACAAATGAAAGCAGTTTATTTAGCAATTATAAAAGACCATGGAGTTCTTTGAAAACCTCAGAGACAGAATAGCTCTATATAAATAAAAACTATTTCACTCAATATATTGTTGCTGTAGGCATTCTAACAATACCCTTGCTAAGCTGTCTTTGTGATTGTTTGTGTCCATAAAGGGCTCACAATTGAGGAGGCCAGAAAATCAGCACCCCCCCAAAACGGACTGTATTTTTCTCTTTGGCCCCTGAAAAGATTTTATGGCACTGAGCTCACCAGAAAATAAAGGTCTGCCTGACAGGCAAAGTCTGCTGGTGCTTTTGTAGAAACTATTTTAAATGTTACATTCACCCAAAATGAATGATCATCTCCATGCTTTAAAATACAGAGACAGAGACTGATACACAGCAGAATGAGGAAGAATGTTGGAAAAACAGATTGGTGATCTGGCAAACTGAATTAAAATCAGTTCAAAGCATGTAATTGCTGGGGGAAAACAGACTGAGACAAATGCATCTTAACTTCTGTGATGAAAGAGTATTGGCTCCAAAACCAAAAATTTCTCAAGGAGAAAAGAAGAGGCTTTCCAGAAAATTCTGTAGGGAAAAGCCTCTGTGATGTTTAAAATATGTTAATTTAGGTGGATATAGAGACCTACTGAACTCACACAATTAAACATGAGAAGTCCCTTAGCCTGGCTAGCTCCAGACTTGCTGTGATACAAGTCTTTGATACCAAGAACTGATTCTGATTGTTGCAAGTAGCTGAGTCTGGTTTTCTTCATAGGAGATGTGAAAGTGCTCTTCTCTTGGTGCCATTGCCTATGCCATAAGGAATGAACGAATGTTGACAAAAAAAAATTACTGCAAGAAGGTTCATACCCTGTGAAACTGAGATTTCGGAAT
Source organism: Monarcha castaneiventris obscurior (assembly GCA_026261815.1). Taxonomy (NCBI): domain Eukaryota; kingdom Metazoa; phylum Chordata; class Aves; order Passeriformes; family Monarchidae; genus Monarcha; species Monarcha castaneiventris. The sequence goes on from JAMPIT010000161.1 coordinate 5,504,720, forward strand.
CAGTGTCATCCTTATGTCTGTTGTCATTTTTTCCCCTCTTCAGAAAATCAGGAGAAAAAAAGAGATCTTGGCTTCATGTACTGCTGAGAGAGAAGATTTTTAATGGTGATTCAGCATGCAGAGGCAGCTGTATTCATTTATAACTTAATTCCATGATGTCCTGTCCTTTGTCACTGTTTACAGTTTGTTGACTTCCTGAGTGCTTTTTGGCTGTTTCCTTTTGGGAAATTTAAATGTCAAGTGGATATACTTTAGTAAGGTAATATGTGGGAGAACAGACTCATAAATGTGACTGCCTGGCTAAAGATGCTGAGAATATGAAAACGATAAGCGAGATTGAAATGAAGACAAACTTTGAATTACCCAACCCCAGTTACTGAATAACTGGAAAACAATGGTGTGGCCGGCTGAAGGTAATCCCCTTTGATTAAACAATGCCCTCTGCTTGCAGAAAGGTCCAAGGGTCAGAGCAGACCCTCCTAGCTTAGCAGAGGGTCCAAAATGTAGTTTTTAGCGTTTAAAATGTAACCCCATATGGTAATACAATGATTCCTATAGGCTGTATGTAAATGTTATAAGATTTGTAGCTTGTTCTAGATTGGTTAATGGAAATTAGAATATTCAGCACAAAAGATGATTTATTGTGCTGCAAACGGGAACTCGCTCTCTTGCCCTGCCTTCTTGCCCCTGCTCTCTTGCTTTTACTCTCTTACTCTCTTGCTTTTGCCCTTGCCCCTTTTCTTCCTACACCACTTCTGTACCCCTGCATCTCTTCACTGCTTCTCTGACCTGCTTTGAGCTGCATCTGGCAGCTCCTAGCAGGTCCCCTTACACCCACGCCTTCATCAATAAATCTCATGCCCTAAGACCAGCTCCAGAGATCTCCAGTCTCCCGTTTGTCCCGACCATCCGAAATCCTACGCTCCAGAACCCAACAGTAATATTAATTTAATTTTTATTCCCTATTCTTCCTAGAAATGATAAACATTGGCTCTTGCAGTTTAGACTTTTTTCTCATTTGAGGAAGTTGCATGTGTTGGGAGGGAGAACTCTATCTCAAGAATTTGTTTTCTTGAGAAGTAATGGTCTTCCAACTTAAGACTTGTAATACTATTGTCTAATATTTGTATTATTATTGTGAAAGAAACCTAAATAATCTTAGGCAAAAGGCATAATTTCAGATGGGAATGAGTCTCATTCCCAGTGTATAAAGACCAAATTGAAACCTTCTTGTGAAAAGAGTGAAAAAGTCCTGTTGATAAAGTGGACAGTGGCACTGTATTTAGCTGGTAATACTAAAGCTTCTGTATGGCTGTAAGTGTGTATGTAAAGATGTTGACTTCGTTATCAGGGTGTGCCAACTTCCATCAGTGGAAGATTGCTTGTGGTGGGGCTGTGAAGTTACTGCTGCTTCACTACAGCCAAGATGAGGGTTGTGTTGAATAACTCTGTGCCTTAGATGTATGTTTGTGTCTAAATGCGGCTCTTGGGCCTTTGTTACCGTGTCCCTCAAGTGAAAGAGATCCATGCTTAGGTACCTAAGAAGGTGGATGATTTGAATGGAAGCTTATAAAGGCTTGTTCACCTGAGTGCTGTACTGGATTGCTTACAGCTGGAGCAGTATCCAGCCCCAAACCTGAAGCACAGATGTGAACTCAAGCATGAGACACTTGAAGAGCTTGAACTTCTGTTTCAGGGCAAGTGCTTCACTCTGAAAAACACAGGCCATCTGGGTGCTAATGTTTTGTGCAATTCATGTTTGAAATTGCAGCTGAAGCACTTGACTGCCTGCCTATCCTTAGAAGTACAGTCAGCTGAACTGAAGGATTAAGCTCCCCCAGGACTGCTGTAACTGTAGCAGTGGTGTCTGGAACCCAGCTCTTGTGAAGTCACACACTTCTTCAAAGAATGTGTCTGAGCCCTAAAATAAGCAGTCTTGAACTAAGGGTGTGAACTAAGCAGTCTTAGGTCATCAGCATTACTTTTGAGTGGGTTGGGCACACTCCTGTTCAGTGTGCTGGTTAGGTTGCTTGTTCCATGCAATTAGCTTCTCTCATCCCTTGGAAAAGAGACCTAGGACTGATAAGTGCTATAACTCAAGGCTAAAATTTAGCTCTTTAGCATCATAACCATTTGTGGATCTAGTTTAAACGTAGTATCTTTAAACCAAATAAATGCAATACAGAGTAAAAGAATTATAGCCCAATAAGTTTATTGAAATGAGTTCAGGCCATTCCATCAGTTATCAAACCACACTGCAGTCTCTAATTTGCTTGTGTTGGTACCTTTCTCTGGGTCATTCTCAACTATGTGAAGGGAATTGATGGTTATGTTTGTCATTGCCATGGAGAATGGCTGTAGTTTAAGATAGGATGTTCATTGCCCGAGGACTGCATATAAAGAATCTTCGTAGTGATAAAAAAGATAAGGAAGACAAAAGGTGATTCTTAAAACCTGCTGACAGAGATCTCAGATTTCAAATCTATGCCTGATTTGTACATTATGGGTTTCCACTGGACAAAAATGATTGTAATTTCTGTGAATTCCTCTGATTTGCTCTAAAAAGGCTGTGCCAGTGAGAGAAGTTATCAGCAAAGGGCTTGTGTCATGTAAACACAGGTCATTTTAAACAATCTCAGCAGTCATGCTTGCATATGCTCCTTTGGTACTTTCAAGTGAAGTCATCCATAGAAAACAAGAAAACTGTGTTGCAGACAGTAGAAAGCTTGTTGGAATTTGTCAAAATTAATAAAGGAAACCCACTTGAATGAAACTAGTATAGTAAATTCATGCTATAGTATTATAGTATTCATGCTATAGTAAATTACTTCAAACAGTGCACTGTTCACACTCATCTATTTTAAACTGGGATTAACAGAATTGAAGAGTGGGTTATTTGCCTCTCCTAGAATATACTACTAAAAATTTTAGTATGTTTTGGAGGGTGGTGGAGGTGGCGATGAGGAAGACAGTGGAATTCTCTGTTATATTCTGTGAAAGGGAGCAAGGATGATCAGGAAAGAAAAAGACTTTTTCAGATATCTTCTCTTAAGTTACCTTCTTCTTTATCCTGGAAGCATCAAATTTTCTGGATGATTTCTTTTCCTGTTTGTCAAGTGTGCTGAAGAAGCTTAAAAATAAGGTAGAGAAACAAGAACTTGATAGAAGCAGGAAGTCTGAGAGCTCAGTTCTGACTGCAGGGAGAAGACTGTGGTACGAGCTTCTAAGCAGGAGAGAAGGAGGAAATGATGTGAAGATGTGGTGACATGGCTAATCAGAAATAGGTATATAGAGAGAAATCATCCAGAAAATTTGTAATAGCAATAGTGGCAATAAGAATGGCAACAAAAATATCAGTGCATACTCCCCTTCAGTTACTGTCATATTGGGTAGTTGGAACATGTTTTGCTTTTTTGGCAGCATTTTAGCTGCATCAAGACAATAGAACTGCTTGCTTGAAAAGAGATGAAATATCAGAGGTTAAGCTGTATTAACTAATGAAATATATGTAACATCATACAAATGCAACAAATAACAAAAATAACAAAAAGTAGAAGGAGTGCTAAAGTAATTATATTTCAATAATGTGTTCCTTGCTGTCTAGACATGTTAAATCAAGTACAGCTTGTCATGCTGTCATCTTGCTCAAAATGTTTGACTGGGTGAATGTGCACACATACACCTCGTCTCATTCAGAACTGGGGGGTGCACTTATAAGCATTAGAGAAGGTGTTGGGTCTCAGATGAAATAAATCTGGATCATCTTATTTTTAATTTCGTTGACATGTCTAATTTCTCCTAATGCTTGTGAAAAGAGAACTGGGTGTGAGGTGTACTAGGGAACAAAGTTTCAAAGTAACAAAGTTTCTGGAAAGGGCAAAGATGCGCTGCCTTACCTGAAGGTAGGCATTGTATATTGAAGCCAAAAATCAAATTAGTCAGCAGCTGTTCCTTGCCTTTATTGAATCCATGTAGTTTTCAGACTTGTTTGTGTTTGTGACTGTTACAGAGAGAATAAGACTCATATTCTGCATGATTTTTAGATGGGTGAGATTTGAATGCAGGAGATTTTTACTCCTGTGCTCAGAGCAGAGTGAAGTGAGGGCTGAGTTCAGTCCTGCTAAGGTTGTGCAAGGGGTGTTCCATATTTGTTTTACTTGGATGATATCTGTATCAACAGATTGGGAAGGGATTTGGGAGATGTGTGCCCCTTTGGCCTAGCCTGCAGATTGGTTCTGGGTATGAAATATCAGTTAGTGCACTGTTGGGAGAGGAAAATAAATTAAACTCATAGAAGCATTTTATGTAAAGCTCTATTAAGTAATTCTGCTGCCTTCCCACCGTTGATTGGACCTCAGCTGCAGTATGGTGTGGTTTTGGACAGGGTATTTGAGGAAAGATGAGGACCAAGTGAGTGGTATCAAAAGAAAAATAAAGAAGATGGAGATCTGGAAGATACAGCCTATTAGACTGAAAATGTTTACAGATGGTTTTGGTCTGGCCAAAATGAGACTGAGGGAGATTGATGACAGTGGTCATCAAGTATGTTAGAAAATGATGGCAGTGGTCTTCAAGTATGTTAGAAAATGATCCACAGAGGAATAATATTTTGTTAAAGTTTGCTGTAGATAAAGCAGGGCAGTAGTTTGCTTGAGTTGCTACAGGGGAAATGAGGATTAGGTATTGGGAATACTTTTATAATAAGAGAGGCTGAAATAAATTCTTAAGGGAGGCTGTGAAATCTGCATAATAGAAGGGGTTTGAGGATAGTCTGGACAAACCTTTTGTTTAATGTTGCTGTTTTATCCTGGGAAAATGGAGAGAGGGGAGATGAAATGATCTCTCAGAATCTCTTTCAGCCCTTTCTGTGCCTTGTAAGACCTGTATTTTTCTCACTCTGTAATTAAAAATTTAGGGAAGATCTGCCTCTGGCTTAGATATCAATCTAGTGTGTCTTTATCTCTGTTTTCTGTTTTCTTTTTTCCTGGTTTTTTTGCCTTTTTTTTTTTCTTCTTTAGCTCCTAGCATAAATCTTCTAGATGATATGTTTCTAAGTTGTATGACAGCTAAGTTCAACTTGTTCTGATCTTTGAGAACTAGGTTTTTGTGCGGGTTGGTTGGCTGGGGTTTTTTTCTTCTGTTTTAAATTGATGACTAAGTGGTGACAAGACAGGGCTTCCTCATATATTGTCAAAAGTGTAAAAAGGTCATTTGACAATAGTTGTAAGAGTTTAACTATCTTACTTGCGTGGTTAATTTTCATACAATGCCATCTTTCCTTTTAGCTGAACAAGCATATCTAGTGTAAGGACTGAACCAGGTGGACTGGTGAAATAACTGGGAGACACCTTTTTTAGGAAATAAGTAATTTCCTTCTGCTTCTTTTTTGTGTGTGTGTCAGCATTTAGCTGAGAAAAAAGAGGGTGTTGGTCATCTGAGAATTTAAAATGTTGACTCTATTAGCTGTTTAAAAGCTAACTGGGTTTGATTTGAGAAGATCTAATTTTAAATGCTCTCCTCATGCATCATGGTTATAATTTGAAAGTGTTAAATAGCCTGAGATAATCTATTCTCATTGGGAAGAGAATGTAATTTAAAAATATAATCTTCAGGTCTCATGACACTGTAGATATACAAATGAAGACACACTAGGATCATTGCAGAAGTAGACTGTCACAAAAAGAGTAGTGTATATCATTACTGGAGGTACTAATGGAATGTCTGTAGTTCTCTTAGTTCACTTGCCTCAGGAGATTTGCCTCAGGATATTTGTCATAAATGAAGGTACTGAAAAAAAAAAAAGCAAAACGATGAGAACAACAACCCCCCAAAACTGGCCTCTTGAAATAGTTTTAGAAATGTTTGTACGAGGAATATGGGAGATGTATGCATAAGTTACACTGTGTACTCAGCTGGTAGAAGCCACTGCTTGGTTTTTTTTTTTTTTTAAATTTATTGTGAATCCTTTTGATTAGATCACTGTGAAGCACAAAACCATCACCCAATAACATCAATATTTTTGACACATTAAAATATTTATTCTTTTTGCCCCGCTTGACCTCTGTAGTTATCTATTTAACTGAATACCAGTCCTGCTTTCACTAGTGTTGCTAGCCCATTGTCTTCCCACAAAACAGGGACATGCCACAAATCATCTGAGCTCCACTGCAGCTATTGAATACTGTCAGAATGTTGGAGCTGTGAGAGCAGCCATAAACCCAAGGAAAAAAATGTGTTTATAGAAATTCTTCTAGAAAGAAACAAAGTCTGAGTTGCAGAAACAAAGTCTGAGTTGCATTAGACAGGGACTCAGGAGGCTGAGGAGGAATCCTTCCCCTTATACAGTTCTTTCCAGGCATGGCTGTGTAAGCTATTGTGACCATCGGGACATAAAACCTGCCACCTGCTGTCTTAACTAATTCACCTCTTTTGCTAATGCAGGGGAAAAAAAAAAGTTGTCATAATGAAGAGTGGGGGCAGAAAGGGTTCTATAAAGAAATCCTTTTGCTTACATTTTCCATTTCTCCTGCAGTTGTTGCTAAATCATAAATTTATCACAGCAGGAGTTTGCTGTGTTCATGATATTATATCATAGTGGCTTACGGAGATGGAAAGAAAATCAAGTACATACAGTGCCAACTTTTAACTAGAATCTCATCACTTTACCCAGACATCTCTCTTTTTTAAATCTGGCTCAAGAGTTTTACAGATTTTGGAAATTATGGGTACATTCTTCCACTGATGTCTTTTGACAAATGTATCATGGAGTTCTTAAGTATAAGTGAGCCTGGAATATGAGGCAGGATGATGGTGCTGTTGGCTGAACCTCATTGTGAATTTGCTGTCTAGCTGAGGGGGTGAAGTTTTATCCAGTATTAGTCATCTTGATTGTCCTGTCTTTATTAAAACAACAATCTGAGTCTAATTCGGCTATTTTTTTCAGTAACTGTGCTATTTGTTTGGTGTTTGCATCTTCTACTTTTGTTTTTTTTCATTAGGCTTATTTGTTTTTTTGGTCTCATATTTGTGTTTCTTCAGTCTGGTGTCATACTTTGGAGCGTAGTGAGGTGTTTCATTTCCACTTGTTTAAAATTGGTCTAGAAGAGTTTGATATATTTCTCTCTATGTATAGAAAAAAATTACTCCAGGTGTGTTGCTGTGGCACTATCACTTTTTTTTCCAAATATGAATTCGAGGTAATCTAAGTTGCAGATTTTGTCATGTCTATGTCACAGTGGCATCATCAGTAGAAGTTCTGGAGTTTAAAGAAAATACTCTGTATACTTCCTTAAAAATACACTGACCTTTAATATGAGCTAGTCCAAAGTCAAAAGAGGTCAAGGCTATAGCAGTACTGGTTTCTTCCTAGCATGAAATAGTGGCCTTTAGCATTAATACTGCAAAATCAGCTAACAGGTAGTGAAGAACAGTTTCTTATTTAGAATAGAATTTTCCTCTTTGGAGAAGAGGAGGGAAAAAAAAAATAGAGGAGATTCAAGGAAGTCCAAGAGTCTGAACTTGAAGTTTCTGCTAAAAGCTTCCTTTCAGGAGAAGAGCTTATGGCCTTTTTTTCACTTCATATCTGCATGGATTAAGCTCACTGTTAAGGTCCCTAAGCCTCAGAATCTGTGAAGATAATGCTGTCTACTTGTCTGCAACTGCAGAAAAGAATGAGTAACATCTCTGTGTTGAGTCACTTCCTCGAACACTGATCAGTTTTTAGCTCAGTGGCTCAGAGCTTTGTATCCATCCCAAATGTCTCCAGAAGAATTGAAGTTAAAAGCTATGGCCTGCTAGGGAAGGAGAGCAAACTAAGTGTGGTTATAGTTTTCATAAACCTAAGAAAGATGGAGAAAATCTTCCCATGAAGATTTTCTAAAGAATATGAAGGTATCTTATTTCTGTCTCTTTGCAACTATCAAAACAGGGATATCTGAGAATTTGTTTTATAGCCAAATAACTATCATACAGCTAAACACATTGTGTGATGGTTGACCAGCCGGCTGACAGGTCAAGCACAAAGGGTTGTAGTAGATGGGGTTACATCAGGCTGGTGACTGGTCACTAGTGGGTGTCTATAGGGCTACATCCTAGGGTCAGTGCTCTTCAGCGCGGTTTTGGGTGCGAAGCCTACAGAGCTATTGGACAGTGTCCAAAGAATGGCCATGAAAACAGGAGAGGCCTTGAGGGGAAGCCATATGAGGAATGGCTGAGGTCTCTTGGTCTGTTCAGCCTGGAGAAGAGGAAACTGAAGGGAGATCTCACTGCAGTTACAACTTCCTTGTGAGGGGAAGAGGAGGGGCAGGCATTGATCTCTTCTCTGTGGTGAGCAGTGACAGGACCCGAGGGAGTGGCCTGAAGTTGTGTCAGGGCAGGTTTAGGTTGGATATTAGGAAAAGGTTCTTCCCCCAGAGTGTGGTTGGGTCCTGGAACAGGCTCTGCAGGGAAGTGGCCACAGCACCAGCCTGACAGAGTTCGGGAGGTGTTTGGACAACACTCTCAGGGCCCATGGTGTGACTCTTGGGTTGGTCCTGTGTGGGACCAGGAGTTGGACTCTGTGTAAGTACCTTCTAACTCAGGATATTCTGTGAAAAACTTTGCTGAATAATGAATATTTGTAGGGGCTAGAGCTTGCATCATATTTTTCAGACTTCTTCCCTGAAAAGCTTAATGTAAATATTCTTTCAGGGATACTCTTTAGCTCTTTAGATATTGATCTGCGTTTTTGAAAATACTATTAGACCACTATTACTCCCAAACTTAGATACTAATATTTTCTCATCCAAAAGTGTTGAAAGGCAAATTTTACAATTTCTGTTGAGTCTCATACTAAGGCATCTCTTTTACTGAAATAATTGTGCTACAGGATTTTCTGGTAAAACCTAAACTATGTGATAAAAATGATTTTTAAGTTTTCGTTGTTGTGAACATTATGCCCAAGATTTACTGCAGCTCAGCACTCAACAATATAGTACAGAATACTATGAAGGAGAATTAAACAATTGTTTAGTTTCATCTTTACTGACTATTTCAAAAATATAACTGTGGGTCTGATGCTGGGTGTGCAAATAATCTATTGCACTTTAAGTTGGGTCACATTCAAAAGAGCTGCTCGGGCTCACGAATAGCACGATTTATTGAATGCAACACATATGGGTGGTTCTTCTGGATTGCTGATGCCAAATGCATTAACTGCAGAGTAGCTGTATGGAACACTAACAACACTATTGTATTCATGAGCTTCATGTCCTGGGTCAACACTCAGCAGAGCTGAGGACACAAGACTTACCAAAAAGTGTCCCTTCTGGGGTGAGGACAACAAACCTGTCGATATCTCCCTGCACAATTTCATGTCAAATTCTCACCTCCTGGGTAGATAGAGAATTGAGGTGCTTTTTATAACTTATTTATCACTGTTGTACCAGGTGCTGTGGTGGGACTATGGTCAAACTTTCTGCTCTTGCTGGACACATTGTACAGAATATTTCTTGGTAAGAGGTGTATTTGGTTTGTACAAAACATATCTGGATGTCAGGAATCAGACCACATGGTGTCCACTTTTCTCCATGTTCCTGCAACACAAACCGTATGACCTCCATCCAGTTTCAGAGTTTGCATTGTGAGCTCCATCACATATTGAGCTCTGCATTTTCTTCATTTCCAACAGTGACAAAGCCAAATTATTTAATTTTTTTTTAGCTAAGCCAGAAAGCTTTTCTGGGTCCCCCAATACTGGTTTCTATAGTGTAGGCAGAACCAACTTTAGTGACTCAACTAACCATGTTTTTTTAATTAGGTCACATCCTAAAGGAAAAATATTGCTAAAATGTCTGAAAATATAAAATATAAAATGGACTCTCTTCTAGGAAAAAATATATGTAAAACTATGCAAGTAAAATACAAAGATGGCAATATTGCTTGTGAAGCTATGTTTAAAAAAAGCAAAGCTTAGAAGTTCTGCACTCAGCAGTTCACAGGTCACTTATATCTGTTTATTCGTTAAGGTGTATTCATTTTTGTAAGAAATGCTTGGCATCCAGTAATCCAAGATGTCTTCTAAATCCCCTAAAACCACAATATTAGCCTTCGATTGAAATATTTTACTTTTGTCTGGGCTCTGCCTTTTCTAATCACTGTTTAGGGAGAATAAGGTGGGAGCATCTGTACTACAGCTGCTGTTCAAATAGAGCAATGCCTTTACTGTAGACAAAACAATTGCTTTCATTTACTTGTTTATGAAGAGGCAGAAATAAGAAAGCTTTATTATATTCTTTTGAAACTGGAAGATTTTTAAGATTTTCTTGATATTTTCAAGAAAATGTTTGTCTGGAGGGTGTTTCATGAACTAGGTTAGGCAACTATCCAGCAACTTTTTTATTTCTATGACATGGGGAAGAAGGAGAGCCTTCTCTTTTTGTGCGTCATTTCTTGGCATTGTTAAGTTTGATATGAAAGTATTTATTAATAGTTTCCACAAAGATGCTATGATTTATTTACAAGAACTTGCTGAATTTATTAGTAATATGCAGAGGACAAACTGTTTTCTTTTTAAATAATTGCAAATGAAATCTGTTCTTTTCCCTGTTTTTCCTAGTAAGTAGTTTTAATACAATTTTTGTCTTCAACTGTTAGATATAGAATCAAATACATCTGTTTTTAAATGTAATTCTGTAACAAGAAATTCTTACAACTAGCTTAATTTCAAATTTGTGCTTGTGCAGTCTTTATTGCATGCAAATTTTTTAAAATTACTACAGAGAAGTATATAAAAAAAGAGAATCCAGCGATTTTGTATCTTTGATTTCAGTATTTTAAAGCACTGATACTTCCTCACCCTTTCCTCTGAGCCATTTATTACTGAAACAAAGGCTGACAGCAGAGCTCGGTCTATAATATGTAAATTCTTGTGGAAAAATAGTGCCAAAAAACTGTGAAGAAAAAATGGGTCCAGGCAGCTGCGTCACAAGGTTTGACCACTTCAGGCTGGGGTGCCAGGAGATTTGAGACAGATGTTTTCAGACATGCCGCATGCCTAAAACATTTCCAGGGGTCGAGCTACAAATAGTGACTTAATAAGTGCAGAAACAGGAAAAGTATGTAGGAGTACACAAGAGTTTATTCACCTCTAGGTGCACAGCCAGCCTCTTTACATTACATCTGCCTGTCAGGGTTGGCTATTTAAGCTGTCATGCCCTTGGTATTGCTCTTTGTCTGCCTGTGAATAAAGTGCAGCATTGTGATTACTAATCCCACTCCAGTGACTTGACTTTAAATGTGGTTTTGGAGCGGATCCCGGAGTTCTGTTTGCTAAGCTTCCTACTCCTGTTTCAGAGACACCACTGGAGATCTATGAGAGAGAGCACTGCAGACTGCCCTCCTCCTGTAGACCTGTCGCCTTCCCCCCCCGCGCTTTTTTTTTTTTCCCAAAAACTTTTTTGAAGGAAATCAATGGATACCAAAGTGATCTGTTTATTTTTCTTTTTTTCTTTGCCTCCGCTGACAGTGGGAAATCACACTGGTCGCATCAAGGTGGTCTTTACACCCAGCATCTGTAAAGTAACTTGTACCAAAGGCAACTGTCAGAACAACTGTGAGAAGGGAAATACAACCACCCTCATCAGTGAAAACGGCCATGCTGCTGACACTCTGACAGCCACTAACTTCCGAGTAGGTAAGTACCCTAAACTGCATTTGTCCTTAGCTGTCCTCTCTTGACTAACAGAGGGAGGAGATGTTTTGTTATTAATACCAGTTGTGCATCTGTTACTCTTTGTTTGGTGGGCTCTGCTGAGTAGGAACCATTTTATGTTAGACAAGCTTTCTGGTGTCCTTCGGAAATGTTCCCAAATGTTCCTTTTGTGTCAGAGAAAAAAGCTCCCATATTTTTCATGTGAATTTTCAGCTGCAGGGATGCAACATGCTAAGCTGGAGTTTTTGGTAAAATTCCTCCCTCAGAGTTTGTGTTAACAAACAGGGAAAATGACAGATTACACAAAAAGTTGTGTTTCCTCTTTTTTACTTTTTTAATATGTATCAAATGCACATAAAATCTAGCAAACAGCTAACAGTGATTCTGTCTTCAAAAATTTGTTCAGTAGTTCCTTGGAACTACACTCCTTTTTAAGCATGCATCAGCTTAAAACTTTTCTTACTGCTGAAAGTAAATCAGATTTCATATTTGGCATTTTTAGAAAATGAAATAATGTTAAGTCTAATTAAAGTTACTGAAGCCAGTAGTTTCTTTGTTAATGTTTATACTTTCTGATTGCTCAGTAAAAGTATCAACAGTATGCCAGACTAAACCCTACAACTGTTTGACTCTGTTGAAACAAATCCTGAAAGCTACCTAGGATAATGATTAGCATATTTTAACTGTATATTATATAGGCATTTGTCTGCAAGTATTTGCCTTGTAAGTTAAGATATACAGATATATGGGTACATACCTAAACACTTTAAATTTGTCATTTCACATTATGATACCCTAAACTGCTCTTGGAAAGTAATTTTGTAGTCATCCTGAAAATATCATGGTGTTGTTTTCTGAAAAAAGAACTTTAATTGTTTTGCAAATTTCTAGTCAAAGAATGCCAGATATGAACACTGTAATTTTAGTCTCTGTCTAGAATAAACATAAAGTTCAGGCAGTGCTGAGGCTGGCCAGTACTGCCGTTTTTCAAGTGCAGTGTATTTCATGTGCTGAGGGTGGGGGGGAAAGCCGTTCCAAATTATTTTTCTTTTCTTCTGGAGAGATGATACAAAGAGCAGTTCCCTCTTTTAACACTCCTGCTAGACTGTCAGACTGTATGTGAAAGCCCTGAAAGTTACCTACTCATTCCTTCATAGTATGTATGTTTGTAAAAATCTATGTGTTTTGGACTAATAGTAAAACCAGTGTTTTAAAATAAGAATAGAGCAAATTTTAGGGTTTGTTTGTGGTTGTTTGGAGGCACAAAAAAAGAAAAGTATTTTGTAAAGGAATGGTAAATCTAATACTTTGAAATTTGTGTTCACTGCCAATGCAGTTTTTTTACCAATGTTTTGGCAAGAACCCCAGCTAAGTAAGTTTTTTGTGTAACTTTCTGAGTAGAATGAAAGGATAGGGTTATTCTCCCCCCCTTTCATTTGACCTAATTTTTCTATTGAAATTATGAAATGCTGAGAACAGGCAGTCATGTAATTTGTCTGCTATGTAAATCTGTGCTGTAACATGACCTTCTCTCAAATACTTGAAAACTTGGAGAGTGGAAATTGACCTGTGAAGACGTGTTCCACACCTTCCTTCCTGGCCTCAGTCCACACAGCTCTGATGCACTGGGTACAATGGGCTGCTAGAAACATTCAACAAAAGCAGCCTATAATAGTATTTGATGGAAAGATAAGGGAGTGTTATGTTTAGAAATGTATAAAAGCAAGTTGCTACACATGGATAAGGATTTTTAACCTGCCTGTTAGCTATCTTCCCTACTACATTTAAAAGACAGAAGGCATTTACCACAGCTCTAGGTATTGTCGTTTTCACAGAAGAGTAAGAAGGTCTGAACTAGCACTTAAAGGCTCTCCAATTAGAAACAAAAATGCTGCATGAACTTCTTAATAACTAGAGAAGAGGGATCCTACACCTGTAGATGGAATTCTTTCACCAGTCACAGTTTTCAGGAGCTTCTGAATCAGAAATTAAAATATATACTACTGAAATAGTTTTTATATCTGTTCTCTAGTGCCTTTCACTAGCTTAGACTTGTCCTGATGTCTCCTGATACATAAAGCGGAAGTAATTTGCGTCTTCCAAGATCATTAATTTTTGTTGTATTTTTAACAACTGAATTATGTTTAAGTTGTGCTTTTTGCTTTTAAGTCCCTGTTTTAACTTCTTTACTTACCATTAATCCAAAATGTTTGGAAATCCTTATTTAGATGACTTGATATTTTAAAATGCACCCATGAAACAGAATGTCATGTCAGAAAATATGTATTTAAAGCAATATACAGCACTTTTTCAGTATGTTTTTTAAAAAGTATTTTCTCTTCCTAAAACCAGAGAAGATAGTCACATGCCCTATTTGGAAAGCTTTTAAATGGATTTCTGTAGCAGGAGCAGCATTCTAGTACACGAGACTGAATTTGAGTTCTCAGATGACAGATTAGTTAGACATCACTTTGCTTTGTTCTTAATAATAAATTATTTCTAATAATGAGCCAGAGTAAATTTTTTTGTCTCTTTTCAACTTTGTACTGAATTATGTAAACACTGCATTTTCCGAGAGAATAAATTGCAGTACCTGTACTACAGCTACTTTAGCTTTGTGATGGATTATTTCAGGTTCTTAAAATGTGCTCAGTTTGTGAATTCAGCTGAAGCTTGGTAGCAGTGAGCTCAGGCAAGGAACAAATCCTGTTCCCTGAAAGTTTTATACAATATGGATAAGCCATTAGAAACCCACAACAAGGGACAGATTGGGGGGAATGGTGCTTTTCAGGTAGCTGAGATTTTTGGCTGTGGTGAGGAATAGCTCCTAGCACAGCAATTGAAGGTGATGAAAGCTTGGTATTTAAAAGGAAGGACCTCTTTGATTGCCAGGCTGCTTCAGTGAAATGTTGGGGTTTTTTGCAGTTTCATTTTGTGAATGGGATATGTTGCAGTTAAACTAACCAACCTCTGCTATTTCATTGGCTTGGAGAATGAAAGCATTTAATTTGAGTGGAAACTTCTACTGAATAGATGAATCTCATTATTTTGTTGGATTCATGCATGTGCAGTTTGTATGGTATTTCAGTCCTGATATATCTATAGAGGTTTGTAAAACAGAGTCAATTTGTGTGCATAGGAAAGGATGGGAACAGAGTAGCACATGAGGTTTCTGTCTCTTTCACTGTTGAAGTTACTCAGTGAGGTGTCCTGTTTCTACTCAAAATTAGTCCACATTCCAATTTTGAAATTAATTTTCTTCCTGTAAGGAGTGGGAGGACAATGACTAATTTGTAACTGTAAAATGAAGCAATAAGGAATCAGTAAATGCCCAAATTAATATTTTCATGCTTTTCTATTTTTTTCCACTATTGTGTGTGTGTGTGTGTATATATATATATATTTAATTATAGATTTACATTCTATTTTTTCCCATGGGATCGATGCTTCATTCATTCAACAGAAATGACAGAACTTAGTAAAGGAAGCAATCATTTAATACTTAAGTTCGTATTCACTGTTCATTTGCAGCCCCACATCTCATTTAAAGCAGTTCATTCAAATGGTTATAAAGGAGAAGTCAAAGTTGCATGCTAGTCAGTGAAAGTGCATATCTTTCTGTAGAAATTTTGTGTCTGAGCATTTGGCAATATCTGTGTCAAATAAGGAAACCGAATCATAGAATTCTAGAAGGGTTTGGCTTGGAAGGGACATTTAAGATCCTAGAGTTCCAACCCCCTGCCATGGGCAGGGACACCTTCCACTGGACCACGTTGCTCAGAGCCCCATCCAGCCTGGACTTGAACCTCCAGGGATGAAGAGTCTCTGGGCAACCTGTGCCAGTGCCTCACCACCCTCACAGTGAAGAATTTCTTCCCCATATCTAATCTAAATCTACTGTCTTTCAGTTTAAAGCCAGTCCCCCTTGTCCTGTCCATTCCCATGTAAAAAGTCCCTCTCCAGCTCTCTTGCAGGCCCCCTTTAGGGGAGACTGGAAGGCTGCTATAAGGTCACCTTGGAGCCTTCTCCAGGTGAGCGTGGTGTCTGAAGTAAAAATGTCTCTGGTCCTTCATATTTAATCATAAATTTTGAAACTTTCAGCATGGATCACAGTGACCTGGATATTCTGTACCCTGTTGCAATAATGCTCAAATTACGTTGCCTCTTGAATTTTGGCACTTTTCCTATTGGAATTTTCTATCAAAAAATTTTCCAGTTTTACTGTGTTGACTCTGTATAAATGTTTTTAGATAATTGAGGTTGTCCAGAAGTTTCCAATTACGTATAGACAGAAACTTCCAAGAAGCAGCAGAAGCATTTTGCTCAAATTTTATTTGGTCTTCTGCTGAAAGCAATGAAAGAAAATTTGACCAATATATTTTAAAACAATAGGTTATTCAAAGGAAATTTAGTAAGAAGACTCACTATGTAATTATTATTCTAACAGAATTTCCTATCTAGGAAAGAGTTTAGAAAGCATAATAATTTAGAACTGTAAAAATTTAAAGCAGTTATTTTACACAATGTTGATAGAATTCCTGAACTTTATTCAGACCTATGTGATCATGAATTACTGTTAGTGTTGTAGGAGTTAGCATTGTTTTTTATTCAAACACTTCAGGCATTATCAAAGAGTGTTGGTTAAAACTGTCAATTACCTACAGGCAAGGCAGCCTTTTGGCAAGCCAGACAGCTGCCTTTTTCTGTAGATTACATATGACAGAAAGCCCAAGAGAAGTGATTGGTGTTTCCTTGCTACCACTTACTAAGGTTGTTGTTTCTTTGCTCCATATGATACATTCTGCATGTCCTACCATATTGAAGAGGAGCTGTAAGACTATTGAGACATTTGAGGCGGATTTTTTAGTAACCTTTTGATGAGCAGGCATATTGTAAATAGTATCGGTGACATGATGACATGTAAAGGCATATAAAAGACCAACATCCTGTGGAGTATTTGTGTAGTTTTCTAAGACTTTACAGTCACAGTCTCCTCTGGCAGCTTGTGAGGTACATACTGTTCAGTTTTTTTACCCATTGTATTTTACTCCTTGGTTTTACTGGGTTTAGTAAGAGTTGCTGGAAAGGTAATATGTTAGAAGAGATGCTTTCTTCTCTATTTTGAAGTGGTGTTTGCTATTTGGTGAATGGTGTCAGCCTGTGTAGGTAACCCATCACGTATGACCTATGTAACTCTGCCCAAAACACTATTCCTGTGGCTTCATCTGAGAGTTAGCAGATGAACACGGGGAGGATTTGAAATAATTGCTAGCACATGTCATGCAGAGATTTTTTAAATTCCTTTTGGTAGCTTGAGTGAGAAGTGATTTTATTTTAATTTTCTAAAAAATCTTTTATTTTCAACTTTACATGTTCCATCAGACAACCTAATTGAAAAGAAGCTTATTTCTGGAATAACTAGTTAGCTCAAGAACAGCATATGATAATTCACAGTTTGCTTTTAGTAGTATATTCTCCATAGGTAAGAGTGAAGTGTTACTTTGAAATAGCCTCGAGTTTTGCGCTTGATCTTGCAAATATGAAGAAGCTGTGATGCAAGAACCTTGCAGCCTTATTTGGTAAAAGATTTGTTCTTGTAGTAATTATAATTTGTGCCTTGTCAGACTTTGTTGGTTTATGCTTTTTTTGCTGCCAGATGAGCTATTATTTCCTTGAACAGACACATGAAAATTTCAGAATTCTTGGACAACTTGGCTAAAATAATAACTTTTTAAACTTTCTGCAACAATAGTGAAAGAAGTTGGTCAGTCTGTCAGTGTGTGTGTCCCAGGAAAAAATACTAAGAGAATGACATTGGGATTTATCCACTGCTTTATCTGGTAATTTGAAATTTAATCTGTACAAATGATGACTATGATAGAAATATTTAATCTGTATAAATGATGACTATGATAGAAATATTTATGCAGCAACATAGTAATAGCTGTAGCAAAATGAAGGCCAAGTATTTTTCCTCAGACAGTGAACTGAGTAGCTAAAATAATGAGGACAGATAACAGTGGGACTATTATTATGAATTATTCTTTGCATTATGGAAGATACTGGGAAAAAAGGTACTTCCTAGCCTGAAGAGCCAGTGCAAAATTATTTGGGAGGAACCACTTATGACCATCAATTCAAAAAACATTTCTTTTTTCCAGTCCCCCTTTCTTCTATAACTAAATTTGAGCTGACAGCAGAATGAATTAATTTACTTACAGTCCAGGTAGTATAGTATAGGCTTTTCTAATCTGAAATACTAGTGGACTACAATTCCATCCTGTGATGCAAGTGTACAATTCTATAGACTGAGCAAAGCTCAGGGTTTTAATGCATTTTCAATTATGGACCGCCAATGCTCAAATTACAAAGAGAAATTGTATTTTAAGGATTTTGTTGGTCTTGACATCCACATCTGTTCCGAAAGAATGATTTCTTTCCCCCAGGTATTTATCAGAACTTGTCATCAACAAATAGTTCTGGTTTCTACCATGGAGCTTACAGCATCTGTGAGCTCTTCTGTCATAATCTTGAAATAATTATTCAAAATTGACATCTTTACCTCAGATTCCAGTGGAGGCCAGATGCTAATTTAAAGAAAAGATTCAGTCACATGATTTTGACGAGGTTGAACTCAGACAAGCCTGTTAGCAGCTCATTTCCACTCCCTTGCTCACCTTAAAGACTTCAGACCATCACCATGAAGCAAAAGTCCATCTGCTCTCAAAGTACTCCCGAAATCGTCTGTTACAGAGAACACAGTTTTTGGATGTGCAGTCATAGGAAAAACCACAAAGGGAAATGGTACAAAATCCACACCTGCAGCCATTCAAAAACACATGGAATATGTTTCCCTCAAAGTTAAAGGAAAACAGAACACAAAGTTAAAATGCATGATGTTTTATTTTACTGTATATGGTTTTAATTTATAGGGATTAGTTTTTGTACATCTGACTTGAAGTACTGTAGAAAGAGAACTGAGTGCATTTATTTGAATGATTACATTGTTGCATATTCAAATAAACACAATACCTTGTGCAGGTATAATTTTGTTATTGCTAAACTAAATGTCTTTGCGCTTACCTCACTGAAGATCAAGTATATGCCAACTTTGGCTTAGAAAAGAAGTTGCCTCTAAAGAGCAAGAAAGAAGTTGCCTCTAAAGAAGGATTCTGAAAATTTTCTCTACGTGTTAAAATATGGCATATATCATTAATAGATTTCCTAGCAAATGGGTTTGTATTTAATGTGTCCCTCTGGGCTTAGCACAGACAGAAGGAAGCAAGCAACTATCACTGCTCTGTTGATCACAGTCTTTCCCCATTCAGCCTTTCTACTGTTTCTTCTGGTTTTTCATTCTGCTCCAGATAATTTTCATCTCTGTACCTGTGTAGTCTGTATAGTGTTCATCTATCCATTCTACCTGTAATTGGCTCTTAGATTTGAGTGTCACTGTAATTGAGAGTCCTGTTTTGTAGTGTAGAGGCTCTGGGATTCCTGGATTTTTCTTTTGGAACGTGAGCTTTATCTTTGTTATGTACGCACTTAAATTCAGTGAGTTTTCTATGTATCCATAAAAACCTGTTAGGAAGGCCAACCATGAGCTTTCAACCAGGGATTTATGAATATGAATCAAATTTATGTCTATGGGAGCTGTAAACTCTTTTTTTTTTTTCTGCTAATCTCTTGCGAAGTCTTGAGGGATGCTAGTCAATGAATAGAAGGAAAATTGGATTATTTGCTGCTTGTACGGGAAGAGGATTGAATTTCAAGAACCCAGAGTATTTCTCATCTATATTTTACTCATCCAAATAATTTGTTCATTTCTTATTTTGGTTGTATTTTAAGTTTAATTTAAAGATTATAAGATGAGCTATTAAACAAAATTTTTGTATTAGATGTTACTCAGATATTTCAAGTTTAGGGGAACTTTTAGCAACTGTTCACCTCATAATTTAGGAATGAGTTCTTTGCTTCTCCCTGAGAGGGACTGCCTTTGTCCACAGGATGTATAGGGCAGTGGTCGCCAAACTTTTTTGATTGCACATTCCTATCAGTAAAATATTTTTGAACACTCTCCCCAATATGTATATATTTATAAATGATATACACATACTACTCTATATGTCATCTCTTTGTACATTATAAACCACAGACAAAATAGAAAGTTAAAATGCATGAGAAAAAGACTAAATGAACTCCTTTGAAAATTCATTTTATTTATTAATGGTACAAAACATACTTCTTTCCTGCATCCCAGTACATTTTCTGGCATACTGTGTGGGATGAGCACACCCTGCTTTGGAAATTGCTGGTACAGGTAAGCAGGGGAGACCAGCTTTGTAACATAAGCTGTAATACTACCTTTCTGTAGTTAATACGTGTCCATTGCATCTCTCTTATTCATTGTTTGACTATATTAAACTCAGCCTGTTATGTTAGATGCTATTTATGTAGGGGTTGGAACACCTTCTTCTGTCTAATCAGCATTACACAGAAAGCCTGTTTTGGCAAGGGGGAAAAGGGATTTTTTTCATACTTGTACACATTTCAGCGCACAGGGTTGGGTAGAACATTGTGGTGTGAAGCTTCTCAATGAAGTTGTACACAGCTCAGGGGAATTTGGTGCATGGTAGAGTTGCTTGGAACTGGACACGACCTGGCAGAGCATTGATTGTGTTTTAAGTTTACACAGCTTGTGCAACAATTTATACAGCTATTATGGTTATAAGAACCACAATGTGTGGTGAAGTTGTATATTTTCAATGATTTTCCAGCTGTACATTCTCTGTGGAGTAATCTTTATTCTTTCTATTCGCTAGCAGTGACTCTGCTCCTTTCCTCCTTCAGAACTCCAGGATTTGAGTTTCTAGCTTTCCACTGGTCTCCTATGACCTAATTTATTACTCAAACTCTGAACAATATCCATCCCACTCTCACATTGTGTCATCTCCTCAAGGTCAACTCCCTAGAAAACTTTCCAGTTTCTTGTGATGTAGCCAGTGCCAGAAAATCATAGCATATGTTTTTCATGTTTTTTTAACTATTCCATGAACGTTTGGATTATGAGCTATTATTTGTACATTAATGAATAGCCAATTTAAAGAGTCTATTCCTACTTTGTTCTTCTTGTAGATGTTTTTACAACAAAATGAGCACTGCAATAGTTACAGAGAGCAGCAGTCTCCTGATGTTTGGAAATTTTTGTCTTGACTACAGTTTCTGTGGCTTTTTTCTATTTTAAACATAATTTTGTTATTGGAGGATGTCTTGTGGTATGATGGGATGCAGTAGATCAGTGTTTATAGACCATTTGGATCTAAGTTTGTGGATTCATCTGGTTCACCAGAACATACTGAGATACCTCAGTCAAGAGCCTAGTAGTAAATGGGTGCTGAGATGCACCCCTGTGGTAAGTTGGCCTGTGGATAGCCTTACTGGCCTGCTGGGTGAGCCTCTCTTCAGTGACAGACCAGAAAACCTCAAGTAACAGCACCCCTAACTTGAGTTGTTCAAGAAGGCACAAATGGTTAAATGGGAATGAATCTCAGCTGTTGTGGTTTAACCCCAGCCAGCAATTACCACACAGCCACTCACTTCCTCCTCAGCAGGACTGGGGAGAGAATCGGGAGGGTAAAAGCTGGAAAATTCATGGGTTGAGATAAAGACGCTTTAATAGAGAAAGCAAAAAGCCACGCATGCAAGCAAAGTATAACTAGGAATTAATTCAGTGCTTCCCATGGGCAGGCAGGTGTTCAGCCATTCCCAGGAGAGCAAGGCCCCGTCAGATGTAACGTTGACTTGGGAAGACAAACACCATCACTGCAAATATCTCTCCCTTCTCCCTTCTTCACCCCAGCTTTGTATAGTGAGCATGATGTCCTGTAGTCTGGAATACCCCTCGGGTCAGCTGGGGTCATCTTTCCTGGCTGTGTGTCCTCTTGATTTCCTGTTCATCTCCCTTCTCCTTGCCAGTGTGGAAGTGCACAAAGAAAAGGCCTTGGCTCTGTGTAAGCCCTGCTCAACAACAACAAAAACATCTCTACATTATCAACACTGTGTTCAGAACAAATCCACAACACAGCCCCATACCAACCACTGTGAAGAAGATTTAGTCTGCCCCAGCTGAAACCAGCACATAATCTTGAATATCTCTTATTCAGTTGCCAGAAATGGTAAGGATGCTGATGTCCCTGGCCAGTGTCACCTTTATTACTTCTGTGGTCTTCAGAGCCTTCGCATAACAGAGGCATGCCCAATGGCTTAAATGTTTCTCAGAACATTCTGCTGTTTTGCCTGATGTAGTTAGATGTCTAGGAGCAGCTCTTTTCTCTGCCTTATGCAACTGGGTGTTACTCGATGCAAGAGTCCAGTACATTTTCTGGAAATAGCCTAATAGCAGAATAGGTGTCAGAGCAGAGAATCAGTTCACTGACTACTTCAGATTGTAACAGTGCATGAGCAATGATAGCCTAGTGTCATTATGGTCAAATTACTCATTAATCCTGTTGTCCTGAAAGGTGGGTAGGGCTCCTCAGCTGGCAGCTGAAGGGAAGAGTATAGTCTGGAAGGATCCTGTAGCAATAAAGATGCTTGCTGTTCATTGTTACCTGTCCTCCTGTTGAATTCTTGTTCTACTGAAAACAGGTGTGTTTCAATAACATTAATAAGTACTTGTTAGCATGACACGTGCTCAGGCACACAAAACACTTTACAGAAGGGTAAGTCTTAAAAATGCCGGGAACATAGGAAGGTAGTTTTCATCTGAAACTGTGCATCTTGACTTCAGCATTCCCTCTTTGATGATGGCAATTAAGAAGTTATTCAGGACTGCTTAAATTGATACCTATGAAGTCTTTATACTGCAGCATGCTTGTTTTAAACAAGGGTGTTAATTTGTTACACTTACAAAGCCAGCTTTTCCTAGTTATTTTCTTTCTAAATATCAATACAGTAGAAATCTGAAGAAATGTCTGGAGTAGCTTTTTTTGTATGTGTTAGCATTGTTATCAGAGGTCTGACACTGGCCATTTGTAAGGCATTAATTCCTGATATGCAGTGACTGGTGGGTTTTTGGTTTTCTTAATATACTGCATCTAAGCCTAACTGTTGTGTTATACTCAATATATCAGGATGATGTCTAATGAAGTCAATAGCCTCGCCACCTACGATCAGGGTAGGAGTGACTCAGATGACTCCTTAGCAGTCTGTCTCCTAGCTTCCAAAGGTAGTGTCTGAATCATCTCAGATAGTGTGAATATTAGAAGCAGAGTTAGCAAAGATTGACTACACATCATGTCTGTTAGTAAAAATCCTCCTTTCAATCATTTTGCAACTCCCATAATTTTTGCTATACCCTTTCTATATTGACTAAGCACAGCATTAGGTGATTTTCCATGGCACAGCATACACTTTATTTTTCTGATAGCGTTTGAATATTCTAAGACTGTTTCACATCCATCCTGTTCTTTCCAGATTGTAACACTAAGAGTTTTACTGGCAGCTGTTGGTCAGATGATGCTCATTTAAGTCACCTACACACACGCCTGTGTTGCATTTGACGTGTGTCTGAGGATAAGTGGCTTGTCACATGAGTTTGGAAGGATGTGATACAGAGCCAGTAAGACTCCGATCCCATTGGGAACCACAATGAGAGATGAATGAAATACCTGGGGACATATTGGATGTCTGTTGGTTGACTTCGTGTACACATCTTCAAGTTGTCAACATCCAGCTTTTCTTCCTGAGCTGTTTTAAAGTACTGAGTTTAAAACTGAGGAAGACAGATCAATAGTAAAGTGAAATAATCTAGTGCACGTTCGTTCTGGATTTCTTGCTGATCATGATGCTCGCTCAACAAATGTGTATCGCAGCCTTGCCCTTTATGATCTGAACTTGCTACCCCCAAATTTCAGTATCAGGATGTTCCATAGCTGACCATGTAGTCTCCAATAGCTCCAAAAAAACATGCATGATCCAGACTGGAATAACACCACACAGCTTGCTTATTTTGGCAGTAATTTGGTTTGCTTATCTGGTTAAATAGCAGTATTTACGATCCCATTCCCAAGTGGGAGTGCATTTAAAGATCTCTTGGAAATAATAGTTTAAAAACATAAGGAAAATTCTAATGAAGTCAGTAACCATGTTAAATTACAATAGCTGAGAGCCCAGTTTAATAGCTGCATATTTTTTTATCATACAATTAGGTCTTGAGCTAGATTCCTATTTGAAAATTTTCCCTGCAGTGTTGCAGATTTTACCTCTTTCCAGAAGAAACATCTCAAGTGCCTTCAGTATCATGTTCATGTAACTAGGCCAGTCACAGGAGCAGGGCATCACTTCACTGTTTTCAGTGGTGAGCAGAAAAAAATAACTCTTACATCTGGTGCTGGAGCTCTTGCTATCAGATCTACTTTTTAAAATTGTGTTTTGTTGTTGCAATGGAATGTTTATATTAAAAGTTGTCAAAATACAAACATTAGGATAAATTCAGAGGTGAATACAGAGGTATTGTACTATTAACACCACTTAAAGATTTTCTTTTCTCCATTTGCTTCCCAAAGCACAAGTTTGTCATATGAAGATTATCTGAATGTTACTAAAGTAACCAACAATTAATTTATTTTTTAATTTGCAACTTCTTTACATATTTACATATTTTTTTTTACGTTGTAACTTCTTCTGAATTGCAACCAGGAATCTGAAGAGAAAAGAGTTTAGGATGAATTAGTTAGAAAGTTGAGGTGCCATAAGTAAGATATAGGGGAAAAATGGTAGGGAAGAGTCTAAACCAGAGGGATAGCCTCACTACTGTAGTTCATGCTTCTGTGCCTTTTTAAGTTTCTGTTAGTTTCTGCAATTAGAAAGTAGAAAAAAATCTAGAGCAATTGTGCAGATCCATGTGTGGCTGTGGCACCTCTGGGTTTCAACTTTTACCTAAAATGTGTGGTGTTTCAGAGCACTATACTTAAAGAATGTTGCATATGGCAGTGCATACACTTTCACCACAGTGAATGTCATCCCTGCTTTCCTGTGACAATTTGTGTTTGGCAGATCTGCGTGCTGGTCCCTGTGCTTGCTGTGTGCTTAGTAACAGGGCGGATGAAAGACGCCCAAACAGCTGGGGGGCACGTAGTAATGCTGGATAACTCTAGTACTCAGAGACAAAATTAATCTGCTCTTTGTGATGCATCCAGTGGAAATACTGTAATCAAAATGAGCAGTTCAAGGTTTTCCTTGGCGAGCGTGTTGGTGTAATTGAATAGTGCTTACGCTTCAATTGTTGATAGTACATAAGTAGAAAAGGCAAAGAGTGGTGAGGGAAACTTGAATGTTCCCTGGGGTGTAAAAGAAAAGGAATTTGGAGACTCAGATGAAGAACATTTCAAAACCCATCTTCATTTTCTCTAACACTGGTTACAGGAAGGGAGTTTCCATCCATCCTAAGGGCTTGTTTGGGTAAGCATGGG
Source organism: Monarcha castaneiventris obscurior (assembly GCA_026261815.1). Lineage (NCBI taxonomy): Eukaryota > Metazoa > Chordata > Aves > Passeriformes > Monarchidae > Monarcha > Monarcha castaneiventris. The sequence continues at coordinate 5,529,881 of JAMPIT010000161.1, forward strand.
CTATTTTTTGAGGATTAGGAGGATTTAGGTGCTTGGAATTTGCTTTGTTACACATTGTTTTGATTAAATGAAAACATTTGGACTTGATTAAATTAGTTTATCTGGAGCTGTTCAGGGTTGTTTGAGTATTGAAAACAAATTAGATTATGTAATTACATGAACAAACTATATTTATCAGTGGTTTCCTAGCTGCTTTGTTGATGATTTCATGCCCTGTACTAGTGTTTCCAACCCATAGCTGTGGCAGCTTTATTGGACTTCATCTTGCAAATGTTCTTTTCCTATGCATTGAGCCTTTCAGAGACTCCCTGTGGGGGCATCTTGACGCACCTTCTCTGCTTGCCTCATTTCGAACAGTGGTACCCACCAAGCTGTGCCAGACTGGGAAGAGTTAAGGCTTTTGGATGCCAGAGGAATCAAAGCTTGGTATTACCAATTAAATGCTCAAGGATAGGAAGAATACTTAAAATGTTTATATTTTCTTAAATCTGTCTCCACATTTCTAAAAGATGTGTTCATTTACAGTAAAAAATAATAAGGTTTGTTCAATCATCTATTGGCTGTTCCTTAAGAGACCATTGAGAGATTTAGCTTGCAGTAGACCTGAGTGAGGAATTTGTTGCCTTTCTTAGATCCATTAATACTTTCTTTGCTTTGCTTCTAAGATACCCACATGTGAACTGAGATTTCTTCTAATCTTACACAGACCTATCTTCACATTTTTATTGAGGTCTGAGCTAGAGGGTTTCACTCCACGATGGATTTTATTTCTTCTATTTTTTCTTTTCAGAGAAAATGGTAATAGCCCAATGAGAATCAGGCTCCACTGCACCCTTTTTCTGAATGCCAGTTGAAAACTTACATGCAAACCCAGCATCTTCAAATGGTCTCTCCCAAAAAACATGGGTCTGGTTTTTGTAAGGAATGTCCCCTGTGCCTCTGGCAGTATTCTGCCATTCTGTTTATCTTCTTTAGCTTTAATGACAAAACAAAGCAAAAAACTTACATGAGAGGTTGAGCTGTTTAAACATACATTTATGTCCTGTTTCTGTCTTAAGTGGTCATTTCCCCAGGGCTCCTTGGTCTTTGTTAAACCTCTGTTTAACAGAGGTTCCCAGAACCTTTGTCAAGGAAAAGCAGTGTTTCCTTCCTCTGCCTTTTTGAAGGCTTACACTCCTCCAGCTCACTTTTCTCGAATTGTCTATGTGTAATTCCAGTTCTGGTGAAGTTGTGTGCCTGTGATTTCCAGCACCAGTGTCGCAATCAAATGCAGCCTCTTCTCTTGGCCATAAACTACCTGAGGAGATAACGCAACAAGAGTGTGGACTGCTTACACCTATTTAAAATAACCAGGAATTTTATTTCAATGTGGTGTGGGGTTTTTTCTTTATTTTTTTGTTTGGTGATTTGTTTTGAGGGATTTTTTTAAAGTTCTTGTAATATTTGCCGTTTGAGATTGTCAAGTTTTCAGTTTAGCCTGGAGATTGCCTCCTATTTGTTTTTACATGACTGAGTTGAACTTACAATTGTATATTTCAGAATTTAAAATTTTTATTACAGAACTTTATATTCTCAGAATAGATTTCATGTATTCTCACTTAAACTTCCTTCCTCATACATTAGGCCAGAGATGTAAATCAGTTAACAGTTAACTGAGTGATTTGCACCACATGATAATATGCGAAGGTTGGAATTTTTATTTCCTGTTACGTTTAAATACTGAGGCATTAAAAGTTCTTATTTACCTCATACTAGACCTTTTAGTGTCATTTGTTTACACTTATTTGTACGAGTTATTTTTGTGGATATCCAAAGCAAACAGTTATGAGAAGGAACATGAACTGACTCTTTTCTGTTGGCATCTTCCTTCCCAGTATTTTTAGCACAAGCTTTTTGCTTGAAAACAAAGCTTTTCACATGCCCATTCATTCATTACCTACCAGATTCCTGCAGGAGAGGAACACGTGAAGAGTGCCTGGTGGTGCAGATACCCACTCAACTTGGCATTCTGCATGTCAGTTGCTTTGTAGGAACAGTAGCACAGAAAAAATTGATTTATTTTGGTGGAAACACTGGGTATATTTATGTTGTTTAAAAGGTGGATTTTGCACATTACCTTGTTGCCTCAACCCTGGAGATAAGGGGAAGAAAATCTTTAAGAAAAACCTCTTGCACTCAAGGAATTCCACAGTAAAAGTATTTTTGTTTGCCTTTGTTTCACTGTATTTCTTTTAAACACCAAACTGCTCCCCCCTTAATGCTATTTCCATTGTTCTATTGTGAGATTTTACTTTGCAAGAAAACCACCTTAGTGTTCAGCCTTGCTCAGGCACATCTTTAAAAGCACTAAAATTCTTTGTATGTTGTCTCTATTACCGTGCAGCCACTTGTTTGTGGCTGCTCAGGAAGAAACAGTACCAGAGAGAGAGAGAGAGAGAGTCTGTCATGTTTTAGTTACTGCTGTGGTCAATGCCCCTTCATTTTGCTCTGAAGTAACAGCAGTTCTCTAAAGATGTCTTTTATGCACTCAGATGAAGTCCCAACGAGGGTTGCGACCCAAAAAAGTAAGGCTTGTGCTGTCATGAGTAGCCTTCCAAGGTTGACTAGGACCACTAGCACAATGCTACAGCTTGAAGTACTTTCAATCAGTTTATAGTAAATGAAAATATAAGATAAGATGAGAAAAATATTAAATATACTTTTGCAGAGCACAGTGAGAAAACAATTCTGGCAGCTTGCATTGTGCGTGGACCTGTCCAGAAATTAGGCATTGGCATTCCAGACCCTGTCTGTGCAGTGTGAGGGTGCTCTGTGATGAGCTGGGCTGAGTGTGTTGTTTCTTGAGCATTTCCTGGGCCAAGGGAATTACACAGCCAGGTTGGAGCTCCTTGGGCTGCTGAGTGTCTTCCTTTGTCTTTGTGCAGTGCACAACACACGGGTTCCTTTTCCAACTCTGACCTTCTATGGCATTCATAACAGTAACAGCCTGTGGTTGTCCAGAGGTCACAGCAATTGGAATAACGAGCTCTACATTCTTAATTACCTTGCATTATCTACAGTCTGTCATTGTTATTGTAATTCACTACAGACCAGGCTTTTATTTTTTAAAGTCAGAATCTTATCCTGAATCTGACAAATGGATACTGAACACTACTTGTCAAGTAACTATTTGATTCCTGACAAAAACTACCTTTGTTTGTCTTAAAAACTTATGGAATTTTTCCTGTTGTTTTCACAGCATTTAGTTCTTGAAAATTCTGACAGCTCATTTACATTGTGAATGATTATAAAGTCCCACATTATATTTTTAGAAAGTGCTGAAGCATGCCTATTACTGCATGTATCTCTGAGTTGAGAAATATTTTTCATTTGATGTTGACATTTTTCATGTTTCATCTGATAATTTATATTGCTGTACATGTACAAGCACCAGCTGGAACAGAAATAATTACCCTTGTCTTTATATTGGAGTTACAAGGTTTTAATGCTTTGGAGTTTGTCAATGAAATCATTTCAGTCGAATCTCTTGATATTTTTATCGTCTTAATGGGTGGATACAAATTAGCATCTTTTATCTGAGAAATAAATGTTAAGCAAAAATCTAGGTCCTCTGCAAGAAATAGTTTTCTAGAGAACAACCAAGGCTTAAAGTCAAAATGAAATATTTGTCCCCAGTACTTTTTATTCTCTTGTCAGTTTTTTCCCAGCCTCCCAGGGACGGGTAAGTGGTCCAGGATTTTCAGAAACAGGAGGCTGACAACAGCATCTATACCAAAGTGTGAATAAGAGGTGGAGCCAGACACCATATTAATTAAGAGTCTTGCTTAATAGCATAATGAAATAAAATGTTAAAAATTATGAAATGATAAAAATCAACCCACGACACATATCTAAGGGAAGAATGTGTTTACTGTGTTTGTCATTGACAGAAGACGTGAACGAGGCAGAGGTCAGAGATCACAAGGAGGGAAAGGAAAGTGGTTCTACCACAAGGTGATTAAAAGCGCATGTCAGATGGATAGTCGGTCCTCAGATGCCAGAATTAAGGACAAAGCTCCTTAGCCCTATTCCTTTCCTCTTTGACTTGTGTGTCATATGTGGCCAGATAACACCAAAGCTAAAGTCATTAACAAAATTTTTATTTTTGTTTTCATTTCAGTTATTTGCCACCTTCCATGCATGAATGGAGGCCAGTGTAGCTCTAGAGATAAATGCCAGTGCCCTCCTAATTACACTGGCAAACTTTGTCAGATTCCCGTGCAGACTGCCGGTTCTCCAAAACTCTACCATCACCCGCAACAGGTGAACAAGGCTGTAGGATCACAAGTTATCCACTCCACTCATACTTTACCTCTGACAATGTCCGGACAGCAAGGTGTAAAAGGTAACTTCTTTCTTGATAGATATTTTTAACTTGTTGATTTCAACAAATTATTTTGGGTATTCAACCAATAATAATAGTGCTACATCTACATACATCAAATATTGACGCCACAACTTGAATGTCACCAGGTTGTCTAGAACTTGTCTTGCTCGATATCTGAAATAATAAGAAATAACAGTGTTATTGAAAAGACTTTATAGGTAAATTTACTTTGCTTTATGGTGGAATTTATTGCAGATTGCAGAGTCAATGGATAATGCAGGGGATTTCTTCCAGAGGTGTAGACCTGTTCAAAAAGGTAACAATTGTGGTTGAACAGAGTCCATAAATTGCAGTATACCTAGACAGAGAGTTGCAAGTGGTTCCATGGTTACTAGTGGAGGGAAGAGACCATGCTTTTCAACAAAAAAATTTTAAATCTAATGTAAAACTAAAAATACAAGCCATGTTTATCTTACATGATTTGGTGGAGTCTTCTAAGTTGATTTTGTGGTGAACTTTTAGTGTAGATAGACCATGGTATGATTCACTTAAATAGAGCATTCCTTCCAGGTCAAATAACAGTATCATTAAGAAAAAAAATTTAAGAATAAAGTAGGGTTTTCCTGCTGCTAATGCTGTGAAGAGGACAGAGGATAAGAAGAAAGAAAACATGTGAAGTTAATCAAATTTTCCCAGTCAAAGGAAGTTTATTCAGCTTCAGATCAGTTTCCCCTAATACTTTTGTTGTGAGGTGAAAACTTCTGATGACTTTGAAGAGAAGTGTTGAATTTATTTCTTATGTGTCCTGTGACTCTAGGTAGGATTTTGTCTGGGTGAGATCTTGTCCATATGGAGTGACCCCTGCAACTCAGATTCCCAACACATGACCTAATGTGAATTTTGTTTGCTTGTTTGAATTGCCAGATTGGTTTTTGGTCAAGGGTAATTTTACAATTACCTCCTCAAAGTTGGTATCTCTGAATAAAAAGAAAATAGATATGGAAAGATGTGAGGAGGCTCAGTTGCTTTGCTAAAACAGGCCAAACTATTTAGATATTTGTGAAAAATGTAATCTAAGGTAGTATTTCTATATTTAGAAAGGGACATAGCTGCGAAGGAACTGTTGACAGTATCCTGGAAATGCAATGTTTTATAAGTACTTTTGAGTATCTCCTCCATCCGAAGAAGAGAATATAATTACCATATAAATGTTTAAATGCTAAACGTTTAGCAGAGCAGCAATTTATTTCTGTGCCTATGTAATTCCAGATGAAATAAATTTAGACAATACAGTGGACCACAACCCCCAAATTTATAAAACACAGTTTTTCTTCAGATTTAGAGTTCCTCTCTTAAAGTGCACAGTGGGTTTCCCATTGCTAAAGAGTCTGACCTCTTGAATATTTTTTTCCTGACCTTCCAATCCTCATAGGAATCATTAGCAGTCACAATTCCTTTTCTTCTCTTTCCGCGTCCAAATGAGGACATTGGATTGTTAAGAGACGAATATTTCATTTCTTTAAAGGAAAGAATAAAACATTTCATCCTGAAATGGCTGGCAGAAATAAAAATGAGCACATCTTGGCAGTGATCCAAGACCTGGAGAGGATTGTGATAATAATACTGCATGGGAAAACCCAGCCTAAATTTTATGTTTTCAGCATCTGAACACCTCTGGATGGATTGAGACACTAAAGCAGAGAAATTCAGTGATTTCTCTTAAAAACTAATATATTTTTTAGATTTAGCAGCTAGAGAAACTAGTTGAAGGGATCCCACTTCATACATAAAAATGCTGGGGTGAGTTTTGTTCTTTTTACAGACAGACTGTGCTGTCTTGTCTTGCCCGGCAAACCCAGTCCAACAGCCTGAGAAGGACCTTATTGCTTCTGCTCGTAACACTGAATCTTTCCCCTGTGGGTTTGCCTGTAGCAGACCTCATGTAACATACATTTTGGTTGTAAATTGTTTTCAGCTACAGGCAAGATCTTGGCTCTGCAGCCATATTTTGCTGAGTTTCTACCATTTTATTCCTGATGTTTCTGTCTGAGTAAGTTGACAGTTTTCATAAATGAAACAATGCAGTCAGTGTAAAAATAAGTCTGTTTCTTTTAAGGAATTCCTCTATGAGACCAATTAATACTGATAGTGTGCTTAGAGAAATTAAAATAATGTCAAAAACCAAAGGCACTTTCTCCAAAATATTATAATTTTAAAGTAGCTCAAATAAACGCAATGTGCCTCCTGAGGAGTGGAGCTGAAAATGCTTAATCAAGTTCCAAAGAATAGGTTGAACTCCAGGAGAAAAAGAGACAATCCAGAAGACTCAACAATCCAGTGTGCATCATAGAGAAAGCTGTGTCAAATGGTACTTGTTGGTTCTTGATGTTTGGAAGGGGTGTGTTACCTCTGATGGATTGTCTGGCCTCAAGCAGCCTGTGCACTGCTCAAAGTGCAGCCTGTGCACTCCAGCCAGACAAAGCAAATGCTGACTTAGTTATGCAGTTTACAAACTGTACAGCTTGTTACACACCTCTCCTCCCTGCCCACCCCAATAATAATTTGAGTTATGTCTTTAAAGGGCATTTTGTGTTCCAGTGAAAAGAGGCTTAAGGGTCACAAGCAGTTCTGTGCAGATTGCATTGGCTGGAAGGTCTCAGTCTACATACCCAGACTTAAAGCTACAACCATATTTAAAAACGGAAGTGTCTGAAAATCATTTCCTCCCTCTTTATCTGCCAAACCCTGAATTCAAAGTTCAACAGAGGGAGTGGTGATTTTAGATGGTTGAGATGCTGGCAACTCTTGCAGAGGCAAACTTAGGACTTGGCAGGTATATAAAGGTGAAGGAATGAAATCTGAAGCTTTTTCTGTGTTCCAGAGAAAGATGATGGATCTGAAAAAGAAAATAAAGCTTACTATATATCCAAAAATAACCCAGTAGAGTTTGAATTCTGGATCTTTGAATGGGATTCTTATTACACAGTATGACCACAAATATTAATGTCCTACCAGCCAATTTGGACATCCATGTTTATCTAGCAGTCTTTACAATTCTATAATGTTGTTCTTTCCTACATGAAGATTTTTCATTTTCTTGGTTTATTAATGAGACTCTATGTGTTCTTTAAGCCTTCCCTCTAACCCCCAAATTTGGGCCTCGTTTATATTTCAGTCACTTTTAGGCACTCTGTAAAAATTCTGATGTACGAAAAAGAAATGTCTTAGAGGTGCCTAAAAAGATATCTTTTTCACATATTTTATTACCAATTTCTCTTATGTGTTTTTCCTTCAATTATTTTAGTGAAGTTCCCTCCTAACATAGTGAATATCCATGTGAAACATCCCCCTGAAGCCTCAGTTCAGATCCATCAAGTGTCGAGAATTGACAGCACATCAACAGGACAAAAAGCGAAAGTACCTCAGCCAGTACATCCACAGGTCTCTTACCAAGGTCTTCCGTATCAGAAGACCCAGAAAGGACATACAACTTACACAAATCAACAACCCATTCCTCATATGTTTCCTGTTTCAGTTAAAACTCAGCTTGGGCGCTGCTTTCAGGAGACTGTTGGGACACAGGTAAGAAATTTTGCTAAGGCTTGTGAGACAGGTAGCTTTAAAATAAAAATCAAAAAATCCAACAATTGGAGGGAAAGGACATATTTGACATTCTTTTCTGCAAGAAAATTATTTTGAGAATGTAACATTTTTATAAAATAACATTTTTCTGAACCTCTTTGTCCTTCAAGCTAATGTTTTTATTTTCTATGGACTTGGGTCCCTGAAATTTTAATTTAAATTATTTTATCCATAGCTTTTTCTTTTTCTCATGGAAATTCCTATTCAACAACTTTATATGTTTTACAGTACTTTAGGCTAATATTTTGAATCTGTTGTAATGTGACCACTGAAGGGGATAGAAAAATCATGAAAGCCAACTGAGTGTTCGCCAGAACATTGAAACCTTAGTTCAGTTAAAAATAGTATGTTCACATCACGTTTTACATATGACTATTCAGAATTGTGTATCTTCTTTCAATCCTGAAACCATTTTAATAGCAACGCATTTTTATATTTGCATATATATTCAAATATATATTTGAATGCATATATATTTGAATATACCCAGACTTGATAAGGATATGTGAAAATATTGCTAAGAATCAGTAAAATCCTGTTATTTGTTGCTTATTACCTTTCTGAAATTTGACTTTTCAGATCAAATGTCTTTAAGGTGAATGCACGCCTCAGAATAAAATACTGTGTGAGGTTTCAGGAAAAATCACTTGTTTTAGGATGTGATGTTAGAGAATAAGTATATTGTTTTTCAGGCTAAAAAATACTTTATGACTCTATCATTGAAGATTTGAATTTGAAGTTTATCACAAAGGCTGCTTTGCTTTTGGTCCTTCTAGTACTATGCACTCAAAGTTAGCCATTTTTCAAGCATCAAAAATTGTATGTATTTCCAGTATGTTTCACAAATGCTTGTTAGATGTTGGCAGCAAAATTATCCAAAGATGTCTCCAGCACAGAGCATGGTCTGCTGTCCCCTCAAAGGGACATTACCTATCACTTCTGAGATGCAGGACTGGAGCAAAATGCTCTTTACAAGCGTTTCTTCTGGATATTTCTTCCAGCTGTCAGTGAATTTTTTAAAGGCTCTGTGTGCAGCCCCTGCCTTCCCCCCACAAAAAAAGAGGGAAGAGACCTCACTCCCTTACTCACGGATGGGCAAGGAGCTTTGGAAAGGATCAGTAATGGGGAACAGACAGGAGCAGAAGTAGGATGCAGTCAGAAGCAGGGTGAAGGTGACATAGTTGTCAGATCCTAAGGTATTGAACTCTCCCTGTGATGGGCAGAATGTTGACCTTGAAGTCAAAGTGCCTTAGTCTCAGTCACCTGCCATCTCTAAGGAATTGACATGAGGATGCTTAAAAGTAATTCATTCTGAAAAATGCAAGGGAAGAAGTTAATTTAAATGTCATCACACACCAAAACTGTTTTTAGAAGACCAGGGTTAAGTTTGCGTATGGAACATTAAAGGCTAGGATTCACTAATTGTCGAATGATTGATTTGGGATCTATGGTGTTAATTTACACTGGTGAGTTCTTTGTGCTTGTCTGTTTCAAGAATAGTAAAAGCTTCAGTTTTTTTTTCAGCAAGTGTTGAAGCACATGGTCAAATGAAAGTTCATGGATTTTACATGAAAAAATGAAAGCGGGGCCTGTGCCAAACAACCATTTCTCTCTCTTTCCTAAAAATGAGCAATCTAAGAAGCATGGCATCATAATGTGCAATCCTAAAAATCTGGAAATAAGTTTGATAATAATAGTTGTTTATATTTTTTTCTCTCTTTGTACTCATATATGAAGGAATACAAAATCAATTCCTTGGTCTTAGACCCGGCAGTGGTTGCTCTTTTATCTCTTACCTCTCGTGCTTAATCAGTTTCCTGTGTGTTCTTTCTGCCACATGCATGAGGGAGGTATTTTGAATGGCATACTGAGACTTTGTGTTCTGTGCATGCCCCTCACATTACAATGATTTTAAAACTAAAGGTTATTCATTGCTCTCTGGAAGACAGTGATGTGCTCCTTTTAAAGGGGGAGAAGAGGGAAAATAAACTTGCATTACCCTCATGTCTGACTTGGAATCCTACTAAATGCTTAATCACCAATTTTTATAACATTTTTTTCAGTATTCCCCTGGAAAAATGTGTCTTTGCAGTGCTCTCAAGAAAGGGTAGTGTCTCCTAGTTTAGAATAGTGCATGTTCTCAGTTTTTACAGATTTCATTGATCAATGTCAATTCTGAAGAAGAGCACAGTAAGGATTTCAGAGGCCTTCTGTTATGTTAATGGTTCAGTTTAATTGGAGTTTTAGAATGGTATTTTGTAGAGCATTCATTTAAGGCCTTGCCATAAATACAGATCTAAGTGGCTCATTCACCTTTCAAATTTGAATCTGAAATGTTTGGGTTTTTTTTTTTTCCTGCAGTCAGTCAATGCATATTATTTATTTTTATGGTAAATATGCCTTAAACTGGGAAAGACAACTTTTTTTTTTTTAACTGCTCAATAGATCTATTCTAAAAGAATTAGCTTTTCAGTTTCTTTCATATTTGCTTTGCTGCATCTGGGGATTCTCTTTATTTGTTCAGATGAGATACTAAAATCAGCTTTCCCTATTAGTAGCAACATGTAGCTATTAGTAGCAAGTCCTTTCTGGAGTTGAATGCTGCATAATTTTGATGTCCATACTTTGTTCAACAATCGTCAGTGTTTATACATTTTTATGCAGGGTGGATTGTTTATTTGGCATCAGAAATGTTTTATTAAATATCCTGGGATCCTGAGATGACTTTACCATCTATAGAGCAGATTGGTGGAAGGATTTGTGTGTGGCCTCTTGTAGACAAGTCAACTGAGTTAATAAGGCTTTGCTGAACGTACTTTTGGTCCAGGCTAAAAGCACAGGATTGAAACTGTATCAGAATCTCTTTTGTGGTTTTGTGTGCATGTGTAACCTCTACCATTCTATGTTTCTCTCCATCCCTTGTTCTCCTTCTTCTTCCTTGATTCACTGCTTTTCAATTACAGGTCGTTTGATTTTAGTGCTCTGAGGTTTTTTTTGTAATCTTCTGTGGAATATTTTTCATCTCCCAGCACGTTCTTCCTTGCCTCACCTTAGTTAAATTCCCTTAATGTATCTCATTCAAAAACAGTAGGACACTCAAATTCTAGGACAGACAGTGCATTTTCTGCAGTGAATTTCCAAGCGAGTGCATGCTGTTACAGTTAGCCACCTTGAACTGAAGCTCAGAGGACATTGTGGCACTGATAGTTGAAGAACCTAGTCATATTGTCAGGCCTACAATCACTTTTCATTAATGACATATGAATTCTTTCAGACCTTCTCTTCTCCTAGCTGTCTGTAGTATCATAAGTGACTGTAACCATAGGCAGCAACCGTGAGAACAGGCTAGTAAAAGGTGTATGAAAAGATGTCAGTCCACCAGCTCAGAAGGACAGAGGGAGTGAGAGGGGCAGGAGGAATGAATTCTCCTAGTTCAATAAGAATATATAATTTTGTATGTATATATGTATACATACATTTTCATAAATACAGTTACACATGTATGTATGTGTTGCTTAACTGTGATTGTTTTCTGAAGTGTGCTCAGCATTGTGAAGTAAAGTGGAAAGATAACTACAAAAGTAGTATTACTATTTGAATTTTTAAAAAGTATTATAGGGAGCAAATAGTGTTTTGGATGGTTCTGTTTTGTTCTGAAGCCAATTCACTTTTCCTGGCTGCCTCTCTTTTCTCTAAGTGGAACACTTAGCAATTATTTCTCCTCTGGGAGATGTTAACAGTGGTTGCTCCGGGACAGCTTATCATGTTACATGGTAGCTCACTATGATACGTCCCATACAAAAGTTGTGGTTCATCATACTCTTTCCTAGTTCCACAAGGATTTTTGCAGAGGATATAATAAACCAAGCAGTTGAGCTGCAGGCCAGAAACTTGCTGTTGACATAAAGATACAGGAAACAAACCTTTACCTAAATTTGCAGATTGTTGTATAGAAAATGACGTAGAGGAAATAGAGACTTGAAGTTGGGAAATAGACATAATGGAAGCAGTGGGACAAAATTTCAGTTAAGATGCAGAACAGTAAATTTCTGGAGACCACTCCATGTTATGATGCCTTCAAAAGCTGGAGACTGGGCATAGTGTCCTGCAAAATATTTTACAGCCATGTCATCCTTTATTTCTGAAATACAAGGAGTTGGTCATCTTCGACCACTGATTCACTAAGTCCTATTTAAAAAGCAAGCAAATAAGGAAGATTTTGTTTCTCTTCTTTAATTCCTCCTCTTCAGATGATTTTTCATTTTAATTCTAATAAAAATGCCTTTATTATGACACAGAATAGCTTGTTATTTCCCAAAATATTTTACAGCATCAGTGGTGTACCTTGTAAAGACTGTGTTGGTATTCTTGAGTCCTGTTGATTTTGCTTATAATTTCTTTGCATTTAAATCAAGAAAAGAATGCACTCGTCTACTGTCTGTCAAAATTCATGTAAAGATAATTAAGCACTATTTTTTTCACCCCTTTGGATCACTTTGAAGTGTTTACTAAGGATATTCAAGTGTTTTCCTATGGTTACTGCATTGCAGTATTATTGCTTGAAAAAGTGGGGGTTTTATCCCAAAATTGTTTGGATCTCTTCTTTGCTTTGATGTAAAAATGGAGGTGTTTTTTGCAAAACAGTAAGAAATTGGACAAGCTGATATTTAAAAAAATTCATCTAAGTCATGCTCTTTCTGTCTAGATTCACATGTAAAAGCTGTTCTCTACAGCAGATATTTTTGGGTGTTAGGTTTACCAAAGGAGACTTCTAGTGATTTCAGCACCTGTAGTTTAAAAACAAAATAAAGAGTTACTATTCTGTAGAGAGATACTGAAGTTGCTTACCTTGATGAAGGGAACACATGGCAAAATGTCCAGAAGAGAAGCTGGCTGTGAAGTCATGTCTGTCTATGTTTGTTCATTCCTCCTCGTGTAACTGCTGAGAGGATCATCTCTGAAATGGTCATTTCAAGAATTTTAGAAATAGTGTCTTCTGATCCCCCCTTTTTGTTGTGGTATTTTAAATTCAAGTCGGTTCCAGGTTGCCGTGTTGGGCTATATGTTCCATTCCTCACTTGTCAGTGGTTTGGTGCATGATGCTTTGTACTTCCCTTGCAAAATGCTTTAAAAGATGTGGCACAAAAGATCCATTCTTGTTATAGCTCTCTTCAAAAGGATGCCTGAATTGGAGCTGTTTCAGTACTATGAAGTGAAATATGGTGGATTATAATGATACTTTGGGAAATCATATTAAAGAAAATCACAGTATGACATCTATAGGAGACAATAGAAACATGTTTTGATAGATGAATGGTTTTAATTGAGCTAAATAGCATTCATGGTGAACACAGGAAAGATGTTTGAAAATTATAAGGGTTGTCCATATTTCAGTGCAATCAGAACTCTCACATATGCGTTCAAATGTGTTTCAAATGCTGCTTAGTATGTCTGATCAACAGATATTAGTTAATCAACATCTTAAGTGGGCAACATTTCTATGGAGATCGTTTATTTATTACTTTGTTTCCGTAATGTCTGTTACAGGAAACATTTGTTTTCGTTTGAGCAACACTTTGTCTGCTGTCAAACTTACTAGCATGCAAAATAAAGCCACGTGATAGGTGGCAGCTGGAAAAGGTCAGAAATTAACATCATCGTATCATGGTCAAGATTCTGACTGCAAATCATTAAGGATTTACTTCATTTAGACAAGGGCGTACACTGATCAGCTACTTAACTTTGAGAATATACATACAGTTTTTAGCAACTGAGCTTAGATAATTGATGAGTTTTTCATGATGGGAAATATTAAACAATCAAAGTTTTTGAATTAGAAATCAGATCAGCAAAATGTGTTGATAGCCCTTAATGCCTAACGTAACATATTGATACTACTGTATGCAATATGATCAGAGTGTGTATAGTGTGGAGGTGATGACAGTAGTAACGTGCTTGTTGAAGTTATTCATTCAACTGTATAAGCATCCCTGTCGAACTGCAGATTTAAGAAAATATTTCCTGTGGAGGTAAATTTCAGGTATTTTCTTTTTTTGACAGCCGTATGAAATGAACTTGCATATTTATCTTCTTTAGGCAGGAGAATTGATACAATTTTGTGCTTCACACTGGTACTTTTTCTCTTAGAGCTCTTTTAAAACCTCTTTTCTTTAGAATAGTCTTAAAAATACCATCTCATAAAATAAAATAGCTGTCTGGAATTCCTTGAAGCTCATGGTTTGGCTTCTGAAGTTCTTAAACAAATAGACTGTCAGAAATTGGTGTGGATTCATTTCCAGGATTAATGGTTCATTCGCAGTAGTTTCTTTGCAAGATCAATACTCTGAAATATCAGAAGATTAAAGATGTATCAGATACCAAAAGCACCAAACATTGTTTTAATTACTCAAATAGAAGAAAGCTGGGTAATTTTTACTTGCTTATGAAGAATGTTCTGCTTAAGCCAAAACAAATTCTTTACCAGTTCTTCTAGAAAGTCTGGAAGTATTTAAGTTTCTCTCCTCTGCTTATGAGACAATGCCTGTTAGTGAGCCAGTGCTACATGGGATAACACTCTTCGTTTGTAACAACCTGTCATTCAGCTGGTCACTGAGCTAATTAAGTATGTCTGTTAATTGTTTCAGTAATACAGTTTATTAAGTTTGAGGTTTCTTGCTCTGTTTGTCGTGCCTATAGGAAAAAAAAAAAAGAAGTAACAATCCAAGATCTGTGCCTGTTGAATAGTTTACAGAAAGTTAAACAGTGTATCCATTCACTTCTGCTATTGTGGTATGTGAAATGCAGTCTTTTGAGCTGAATCCCAGAGTCATTAGCTATTAGCTCAGGCAAAGCACCTATCAATTTCAATCATAGTTAATCATGTGACACTCCTTTATTTATGCCTGTACTGTGGTTTTAACTAACAGCTTGTGACAGGGATTTGTAGATGGGTCACGCAGGAGTGGGAGTCCCAGGAAACCTTGTGGTCCCTTGGCCAGAATCCTCTGCGGCTGCCCTCAGAGTAATTGCTGGACTACTGCACTTTACAGGGAGCTGAATAAATTTCCCCTACTGCCTTAGCAGATGAATTTCAAGGATACAATCCTTCCTTTTCCCTGGCATTGGAAAACACACGAAGCGCTGGTGGCAATACACAACTTAGCACTCCAGGACTGTGGAGATGGGGCAGAGGCTGGAGTCTGGACAGAGTAACAAAGAGGTGATGTGGCTTGGGGTGGCTTTTGTGCACCAGCACAGGGTCAGCCAGAATTTCAGTCTTCCAGTGGGAATATTCAGTACTTCCTTCAGTTATATAAAATATTGGCATAGGAGCCCAGGCACGCATGGGGAAAAATATGTGGATTCGAAACAATACTTTCAGTGTCTCTGAGTGCTTTACCCAGGAAGAACTTTGTTTTATAGCAGTACCATGTGTGCATCATACTGCTGCTACTGCTGAGCCTCTTTCAGCACAGTTGAGCTCTTTTATACCAAACCTTCATGACTTCTTTGCCTTCTGAACCAGTAAGACTTATTTCCAAATCATAAGCTTATGACAGAGATATCATTCATGAAAATCTGTACTCTTTTTCAGGAGCCCTCAGGAATACAGACTAGATTAGTTTAAAATATGTGTAGATGATGGATAGTTAAGTGTAAACCTAAGCTTGGGAAATGGCATTATCTTCATGCACAGTCAAGCATGCCTGTGTTTAGCTTTCCTGCTTATTTTAGGCTCATGTGTGTATGCGTTGGAGTTGTGTTGAATGGTGAAATGAACTAAAAAATAGTTATAAATTCCTCCAAGTGACTTTTCCAGTCACTTTTGACTCAGAGACTGAAAAAGACTATCTGAAGAACTAGTGAGTTCTTCATGGTAGTAAGAAGTGGGTACGACTTTTGAAGTGGAGAAATAGAGCTTCAGTTCATAGATGGTTAAGGTTGCAGAAAGAAGGGAGCATCTTAAGAAAATGTAGCTGGCTAGGGAACAGTTTGTGCAGTGCCATGAATGTTTAGAGTATCTGAAGCACTGCTAGATGTACCAGAAAAATCAGGGTTTGGTAGCCATAGAAGAACTCTGTTTCTGCTTGAATTAGGACTTTGCAGAGCAGTCATGTTTTGTGATGCATAGCTCCAAAATTACACAGATCTTCAGGCAATAGGAGCCCCATGTGGGGGTTGCTTTTCCTTGTTTCCCAGTTTCTACAATGATCTGGATGGTAACCAAATTATCATTGATTCTTCAAGCTCTAATTCACCATAGAGGCAGTGGGAGCAGCAGCTTTAATCATTGCCAGTTTTTACTGACCGGACTGCAAACCACAGTTGCCAGATGACTCAGACTTTGGCATCCTTATTTTTGCTCATGGTTTTTATATGGAAATTCGAAAAAGTTATGACCACAGAGATCATGATTTTCAGTAGAGTGTAAATGCTGTAGCACCACACCTAAACTTTAGTCCCGGCTTTAGTCCATCTTCCTCTTTCTTGCCTCCTTGCTTTTCTCCCTTCTTGTTTTTTAGCTTGTTACTATTAAATGACACCTTTTCCATTTTGGGGAAAAAGGAAAAAAAAAAGGGGGGGGCCAGTTCGTGATGGCATGTTGGCTCTCATGTTAGTGGAATCTTGCCTTGACACACTCAAGCTCCTGGGATGTGTCCTTGAGGTTTTGACCTTGAAGAGAAATGGTGGGTGTTAGGTAATGTGCCTCACTGCCCAAATGCTCCATTTCTGAGATCATAAGGGGAGGTGCAACACCAACCTTGATTTCTCCCATTTCTTTTCAGAGAGTGGAGAGTTGTAAAATCAAGGTGCAGTGAGGGGAGAAGAGTGGAGTGCATAATGCCGTAGCTGACTCTTGATAACAGCCACAGTGTACGACTTTAGTGAGTGGCTTCTCTGTCTTTGAAGAAGCTCTAGGAAAGAGATTGAGCATCTGTAACTATAAAGCAAAACTTGGTAGCTGTGGTTATAAAGTAAAATGGTCCTTCCTAGAGCATGCCTGCCTGGGATGCAGGTTGAGAAAACCAGCACTGTGTAAAGGTGTAACATGAACTCTCTAAGGTTTCAGAGTAGCCACGTGGAGGAGGCATTATGAGTACTCTCCAGCTGAAAGATTTTTTTAGCTTCTGGGAACTGCAGCATGATCTATGTATTCTCTAGCTAGGGGCAGTTTAAAGAGCAGCAGTTTTGAAAGCAGCTGAGCTGCTATGGCAGAAGAAGTTCTGCCAGAAACCTTACCTATGCATCTTGATGGTATCTCTGAAGTATCAGGCTGGGAATTGCTTATGGAAGCAGAACTCAGCGGACTCTGATCAGGAATGGTCAGCCTTGTACTAATCCTACCAGTGCCTAAGCCAGAGGAGTGCAAGACAGCTGAAAGACATGCATTCACCTAGGGTAAGCCTGGGCCTGTGTCTAAAAGGTGGGACTTGCTGAGATACTTCACTGTTTTAACACAGCCAAATACCATCCAGGCAAGGACTATTTCTCATCTCTTGCAACATAGGAAAATTTGTCACCAGACCCACTCCAGACAGTAATGTGAAAATAGACTCCTAAAGTTGCACAATAATTGAGCAGTCTGTTTAAACCTGTCTGGCCACTCTGTCCTTTTTGCTGTTCATGTGTCACACCAAACTGAGGCTCAAAGCACAGGGGGTGCTAACCTGTGTATGGATGGTGTGCAGAGGCACACCACGGCCATGCCAAGTTGCCCTGGTGCTAGAAACTTGGATGTGTGTGGCTGGCTGTCACCGAGATGGAGGATGCTTCAGACTTCTCCCATCCCTTGACACAGATCTAAGCTTCAGGTGCTTCAAGTGCTGAGCTGCTGCAGGTTGTGCATTACAGTCTGATGTTTAAATAGTGAACTGCTGCTGCTGCTTTCAATTTGTTGCGATACTTCAGGAGGTGTCTGGGGAGTATCTGTGAAAAAGGGACAGAGAAAATGTCTGGGATGATGCCTTGCTGGCCCTCCCCATGCAGAGGGGACCCTCTGATGAGTCAGAACCCTTGTGGGGTAGCTTTCTGTCCTGTTAGTCACACTGTAAAGCTACACAGGGTAACTCTGCTTTAGAAATATCATTGCCTCATGTGTGATGGTATGATTAAGAGCACATTGGAAAAATTTTGGAAAAGTTGGAGGAGGCTGTCAGTGCCTGTGCATTCAGCATGCATCTGCACTGCAGAGTGACTGGGTTACCAGCTAAGTGAAAGCAGCCACAGGGCTGTGGCATAGGATGAGCCAGCTGTCTTGAGCTGAAAGCTATGTGGCAGTGAACATTTGGGCCAGAGGTTTATACTCTGTCAGAACACGGAGTTAGATTAGGGAAAGTCTATTCACGCCATACTGAGGATTCACACTTCAGCACATTTGAATTGTTTGCTGCAGTGCCTATTTATATCACATTTGCTTTGAAAGTATTACTAAGTACAGCTGTTGTGAACTTCTCCTGTGCTTTGTACATTCCACTTGATACCTAACTGGCAGGTTTAGATGTTTGGGGGTTTTTTTAGTGTCTGCATCTCAAATACATTTAAGCTTTCTTTACCATGTAAATTGGAAGAAAATTGCAAAAGTCAAGAATATAACTAGTATATTGTAAGCTTCCAAATATTGATATTCATATTATTATATTGCACAGTAAGTATGTTATTGATTGGGGAGAAATAAAAATTGACCTCAGAAATTATAAGGTGTTTGAGATAATCCATATAGCTTTTGAAAAAGTGGGCAAGCATGTTTTTATGATGAAAAAGATAGGTGCCAATGGTGAGTTACTACCTTAGAAGTATACTCACTCATTCATATGGCATACTGTTTTCTTTGGGTTTTTTCTCCTTCTTTTCAAATCAACATGGGGGAAGATAATACTGTCACTTAATTTACTCATGCCTGTCTAGAGAGTCTCTGCAATGTGTGAGTACCATTTAAGTTTAGTTAAGAGTTCCATTGAATCTTCAGTGTCTCAGCAAGGGGTTGATTCAAAATGACTGAAAAAGAACATTGTACTTGGAAGTGAGTGTTGTGCAGTATCACTAACCAGAGTATTCTTTACCTGACTGTTTCAGTGTGGCAAAGCACTTCCTGGACTTTCCAAGCAAGAAGACTGCTGTGGAACCGTGGGTACTTCCTGGGGTTTTAACAAATGCCAGAAATGTCCCAAGAAGCCATGTAAGTGCTATTTTATTGTTATTCTCATGGCTTTTTCCCCTCAAGTAGTGTTTTCCCTTTTCTCAGAGGGGAAAAAAAAGAGAAAAACCAAAGGAACCTAGCAGAAAAAATGTGCTGATTTGATTAGGGGTAGGTTGTAGAAACTGGAATTCCCCCACATGCCAGCAGAGTTACAATATGCAGGCACTTGGTGCAGCCAGCAGAGTTGACGTTGTTGGGCTTTTTCCCCTGCTTCTTCCTTCTTTGAGTCAGTGATGGACTGTTGCATTTACTCAGTGCGGGAAGAGTAATCACATTGAATCATCTTGCGTTTTCCAGCTGGACTTATTTTTTTCTAAGTTTGCACAGAAATCCTAAATTATGGAGGCGCCAGTTTCTGCTTGGAGGGAATGCTGTGACCTCTCAGGACTGCAGATGAAATTTCAAGTTTGGAGCCAAGGTCTTCCAGGCTCTAAGCTGTCAGTTGCTTTTTTTTTCCCTCTGCTTTTGAAATACCTTCCCCAACAATTAGACAATGACAAAGACTTTCTTCACCATTTTATTATGATTTGACATCATATTATAATGAGAAAGGAATTTCAAATTATTTGCATGATCGGTGAGGATGATCTCTTAAACTTTTTGTGAATTATGTTATTGTTGCACAGGAATAGTAATACTTCTGTGTCATGTCATATTTTCGGCATTAAATGAAAGATGGGAAAAGATAATGTAATCTCTGTTTTGCAGATGGAGTGGACCAGCATTTACTGGGCCAAAAATAGGTCATTAAATTGCAGTCATTCTTACCTAGTTCTTCTAGGACCCTGTTATTCAGATAGCAATGCTGGAAACATGTTCAGTGTTTGATTTTTTGGAAGCATGCATTTCTCTGCTAGTCTTAATGAGGATGTAAATACAATTCCAGCAGAAAATCTGCTATTGCTCCTATTTCTCTGACTCCTCCTTCCATAGGAGACTCAGTTATAAATTTCTGCTGTCTCAGTGTGATTTGCTAGTTTCTGAAACATTTTGTGCATTGGAGTATGTTTATATTCTGATGTGCTTTAGAAAGTCAGCCTCCTTGGGTGTTTGAAGGTCATAGTTAATAAGACTTACATATCTACTTTATTCCTGTAGCATGTAAATACAGTTTCTAAAAGGAGCATGTGGGGCAACCGTATGAAATCTAACAAAGACAAGTGCCAGATTCTGCACCTGGCCCTGGCCAGCCCAGGATGTACGCACAGACTGGGGAGTGAGAGGCTGGAGAGTGGTGCCAGTCAGAAAGCTGAACATGAGCCAGCAGTGCCCTGACAACCAGGAGGGCCAACCCGGTCCTGGGGTGCATCAGGCACAGCATTGACACCGGGCAAGGGAGGGGATTGTCCTGCTCTGCTCTGCACTGGGGCAGCCTCACCTCCAGTGCTGAGGCAGTTCTGGGTGCCACAATATGAGGAGATGTAGCTATTAGAGAGTGTCCAAAGGAGGGTAATGAGGATGGTGAAGGGCCTTGAGGGGAAGCCGTATGAGGAATGGCTGAGGTCACTTGGTCTGTTCAGCCTGGAGAAAAGCAGAGTGAGGAGAGATCTCACTGCAGTTACAATGAGGGGAAGAGGAGGAGCAGGCACTGATCTCTTCTCTGTGGTGACCAGTGACAGGACCCAAGGGAATGGCCTGAAGTTGTGTCAGGACAGGCTTAGGTTGGATATTAGGAAAAGGTTCTTCACGCAGAGGGTGGTTGGGCACTGGAACAGGCTCCCCAGGGAAGTGGTCACAGCACCAGCCTGACAGAGTTCAAGAAGTGTTTGGACAATGCAATTGAACTACAACTGAAAGTCTAGTTCATCAGAAGCATATCGACAAGTGAAATGTTGCTTACTTGGATGTAAGTGTACTATGAGAAAAATCACAAAAAAGCCTGAAATGTGCTTCAACCAAAAATTGGGTGGAACTACTAATACAAATTTTTGGTGCCTGGTTTGAAGGGAAGCACACTTGTTAGTTCTTCATAGTTCAGGTAAAATACTGGTTGTCTCAGCCTGGAATCCACAGTAGATGTGTAGATCAGACAGCTGCTTAATGGCACAGTGCTCAGCACAGTGTTAAAAGCGAGCAAACAGAGAAGCTGTGACAAACCATGTCTGAAATTCTGTTCCATAGATGCTTCCTAAGCAGGTACAGAGAAATGCTTGAACGCACCTAAAAACCTCTCCTGAAGAGAAGTCCACCACCCTTTTTTCAAAGCACTGAATAGAAATAATTTATTTAAATGCTGATGAGGTGAGCAATGTCCTTTTGTTATAAAAGCTTAATGGCTAGCACACTTGCTCAAGATGGGACACTTCAGAGGTCCTTTATCTGCCAGAATAATTTCTAATCTACATTTTATACCTATGAGGAGATGCCCTAACCCATAAAATGTAGAAACAATTCTTGGAACAGTTCTAGGAACCCAGTCTCTTTCCCAGATTCCTTAATTACTTACAGTATGAGTCATGCTCACTCCTGCTTTCTGGCTCAATTTGGAGTTGTTTTCTTGAATGTAACTGCATGATTTCAGGAAGAGACAGAATGGTGCCACTTGGAATATTCCTCTCCTTCTGATTAAAGCATTCCTGGAAAGAAAGGATTTGTGTCTCCTAGACATAACAGGATACATTTCTCATCTTTCTAGGTGGGAGTTCTCACTGTACATTAGTGTTTTAAGAAAGGAGAAGGAGAAGGGTGTACTATCTGTTTTATCCAGATTACAATACAGTGTTGTTATATCAAGAGTATGATTTCGTAGGTGTATGCTTCAAGAATATTCATTTAATCTGACAAGAAGCTTTAGTAGCAGTGTATGTATTTTCTCTAGGCTTCATTTGAATTAGGAATGATTCTAAGCATGATGCTATTTAATCGGGCCATATCTTATGGTAATTCTGCATGGATGCAAATAGTGAATTTTTAGATTTTTAAGAACTGAATGTAATACATTTGGTGTGTTGCAGGTGTTTAAGTGATCTTACAGCATCATAAAATTTTGTAGATGTTCAGTTTGAACTTAGGCACAAAATTTGAACCCCCAAAACCTCTTCTGGATACGGGTCAAAGTATCTTTTGGGCATAGGTGTCAAACTAAGCCTCATAAGAGTGTCAAAGTGTTATGGTTCTGTAGAGTAAACAATTTCCAAAGATAAATGTAAATTTATTAGAAGATTTAATGAAAGTCTGGAGTGGATGCTGAAGGATTTATATTTGTCAAGTATTTTTATTTTTACAGCACTGAGAATGCTTCAGTGGTAAAAAGAGTATGCATATATATTTATATATATAAATCTGTATGATACTGGATGGAGAAACTTGGGAGTCAAGTAAATAATTAGTAAGTTGTCAGTTAAGTGATATCTGTGCTGGTGTCTCAACAGGTGAAGTTAGTCCGACATTCTTCCCATATTATTTTGATCTGTTCTGATACTTCACTAAATTGGTATTACCCTTTTTATTCTAGTTGTTTTGGAAGCAAATAGACTTCCTTTTGCTTGTATGGTTTTATGCCTCATAAACTTAATTTAAAGTAGACCTGTTTTTATGATAATATGTAATCAGGTTGTGATCTTCTGCATAACCCACTTCAGCAAAATATTTAAGGATATACTTCAGTGTCACTAGCAGACACTTCTCTCTTCAATCACCTACTTAAGGACATGAATAAGTTTGCATATGTCTTGTTCCCATTGTCTTACAGAGGGCTCAGTCATCTTTGTAAAGACCTGAGTATTTTGGGTAACAGCCACTGCTCAGTCAGGGCTTCTGTCCTGTTGCAAATTTAAGTGCCTTGGCCTGAGACAGCTGCCGTGTCTGTGAGTTCATGGGTTATTCAGTATTACTGAAAACCAAAAGAGGTTTTGGAACAGATGTCCATTTTTGAGGGCTCTAACAGAAGGCAGCTTTCAAGAAGAAGGGTCTTTCTGTGTTACACGGGGAATGTTGTGATTGGTTGGGCTTCTTGCTAACTTAGTGATTACAAACAGGTTGTTTAGGTGAGTAAAGGGTAAGTAATGTCAGGCTCTATCCAGCTCCCCCATGGATCACAAGCCATCGCTGAACAAGCTGCTTCTCTACTGTAACTTGCTTACATTCCTGCTCTTCGTAAAAGGAAGAAAACAGCTGCTAGTAAGCTGTTGTTTCCTGTTCATTGTGTGAGTAGGAGGATGAGGAAGGAGGGAGAGGTTAAAATCTCTGACCTCAGTCCTCCACTGCACTTTCTAGAGCAGCTGAGTCACCCTGGGAGGGAAAATGTGTTGCAGCACTGGAAAAGGCCTGGCATAGGTTATGGGCTGGTCTCCATCTACGACTGGAAGTTGTTTTCATTCAGCAGGCTGCACTGCAGGGTACCATTCCTGCCCACAGAAAGTTAAGAGACTCACTTGGTTTTAGTGTGAATGAAATCAGGTCTGTAATGGCAAACACAGATCAGTTAGGACATGATGAGTGCAATTATGAGTTCGATTCTGCCAACACGAGTACTAGGAGTTTCATTGACACTTTTGGGGACCAGAAGCAGACTAATGCATTGTGCTTTTGAAAGTCTCCTTAAATTTCAGCTGGTTTTAATATTAACACTGTGAAAAGACTGAAAAATCTGCCTTGGAAACTAAATGTGTAGCTGCCACTTTAGTAGAGGGAAAATTTCAAGTTGTAACTCGTGTTAAAATGGTTGTAGTCAGTGTAAAGATGGAAGAGTATGTGTTTAGAACTGTAGTAACATTGTTAGTGTATTTTTACTGTGTTTAACCATTTTGCCCTTTATGCAATGTCTAAGGAAAATCTTAATGTTTTATTTAAGCATTTATTTTAAATAATTTACTGGAATTTGAAATCAAACTATCTCACTCCAAAGCCTGCTACTCAAGTTCAACGCTTAAATCTTTCCAAATAATAGGCAAAGCTTTAGAACTACTTAAAATAATTATTTTGTTTTCTTTTTTTTCCCCCCTCCACCATTGTAGTCAACCAGGTGCCAGTTTAAAGTAAGCTGCAGGGATAAATGTGCAATTCAGGCATTATTTGAATTGAAGCCAATCAACAGCATTATGTTATTCAGTTGTTCTGTCTTATTTGTCAGTGTATATACAGTCAAGATGGAAACTCATCAATCTGGTGGGTTTGGGGGTTTTTTTTGTTTGTTGAAGATTTGGAACTCTTTTTAGATGAAACAAAAGATCTGACAAAATGTAAGGTATCTCCGTTGTAACATTCAAATTATGAAAAACTCTCTCGACTCTTATTAAAAGCTTTTATGTGATCATATTGCCAAAAATTTAGTCCTGTATGCTTAACAAAGTACTGGGCTTTGCCAAGAAGTTAGCTTTTAGTGCATAACCATTCAAAGAAGTTACTGCTGTCATTTATGATGTTTAAGAATCAATAAACAGTTTTCTGTAGTCTGAAAAGCAGCCTTAAGTGGAGGAAAGAAACAATAAATAGAAATAAAAAGCTAGTTAAATGAACACTTTCTAGTTTGGCAAAATTTAATTCAGTCTTTATTTTGCAGTGTTGTTTTATCTGTGACTACTTACGCTCATCAGCCAGTAAGTGAAGTGAAGCTTAGTACTCTAAAATTCAACAGCTCTGTTAGGGAAATCCCAGATGTTTCCATAATGAATCTTCAACTTCATCTTTTTCAAATGTGGTATTCATAGTTGGTTTGCAAAAGTAATTATTTGAATATTTCAGAACAAATAGGATGAAAGATGCCCTGATTTCAAAGATTTGCTTTGTTTTGTTTTTTAACACAAATTTGACTGGATAACCAAAGACTTAAGTGGTACACATATTGAAAAAGATGGAATTAAGGTGACATGTACAATCTTTAATTTTAATTTCTTTGACTTTTTTGCTTAACCATTCATCAAAAAACCTTATAATTTTTTGAATATAGTTATATAATAATTTGGCTGTCAGGTTATGTAAACATATAAATTAGCAGTATTTAACTGACATACATATTTTTTTCAGCTTACCATGGATACGGTCCTATGATGGAATGCCCACAAGGCTACAAGAGGATCAATGCTACATTTTGTCAAGGTATGATAGTGCCCACAATTGATTGTGTTTGTATTGAATACTGGCTTTCTGTGACAGCTTCTTTGATATTGATGATTTAGATGAATCAGTCCAGTCCATTGATTTATATTTGGGAAAAAATCTTGAGACTACTTTTGACTCTTTCCAAATATTGGCAACTCTGTAAGAGTGGGTTTTTTCCTCCAGGGAAAATAACTTCTGAAACTTTTATGTATACTCTCCTTTTCTTTGATGATTTATAAAGATGACTTCATAAGGATTCTTTTACTTGGTTTTTCTGTAGAAATACCTTGTCTTTCTTTTTTTGCTAAACAGTGAATTTGCTGACATATTCAGTTAAGTCAGATTAAACTAGTAATACAGAATAATTTTTGTAATCATGAAAGTGTAGAGCAATCAGAGAACAGTTTTTTTGGACTCAAGAGGTTAGGCACAATAGTACTGAGAAAAGCCAGGTAATGTCCCTGGCAAGTGGAGATGAAAAGCATGAATACCTGGCTGCCATGTAAAGAAATGACCCACCTACTTCCAGACTGTGCAGGTGACGATGTATGGAGTTAGACACAGCCTGGTTGTGTTACGCCGAGATTATTGCCTGGCAGTAAATATAGAAGTTACCAGAACATACAGGATTGTGGGGTCTGCATGACCATGCAGCTACAAAGCAAGGCTTGGGACATTTGGATTCTCCTGCTCTGTAGCATCTCTATCTGACAAAGCTGAAGGGATGACCACAGATAAATGCTCATTCTTTCTGTGTATCTTGGAGCACTGCATGGAGATGCCAGATGAGGATGTAGCAGAAAGCCTAAATGCTTGTCTGACTTGTTTGGCACAGCACAAGTAAACAAGGAAAAGGAGCTCTGAGAAGATGTAAGTAATCTTGCAGTAGTGTTCCAGAGAGAGATTTGGGAAGGAAGGGAAAAACGAGTTCAAGTGAAGCTGATACTGCTGTGGCCAGGTTTCTTAATCACTGTTGTTACTTCAAAGGTAAAAGAGGTCCCAACAAATAGTAGTGGTGGTGGAGAGCTGGATAAAATTAAAGAATAATTCATGTTAAAGGATATATGTAGGCATTTTAGACATAAATTTAATCTTATTTAACTGAAAACTTTCACTTTGCATGTTAATGAGGGAACGTACAATAGCCAGTTGCATAAAGAAATTATTAACCCACCAAAATAATAAAGTTTGTCAAGCACTAAACACAAACATCATGCTGGTTCACTGCTGAGGGAGATGTGAGCTGCTGTCTGCAAGTTTAGCCACCTGAGCCTATCTGCTGCTCAGGTGTCTACCTAGTGGTTTACTAGCTTGCAGGGTAGGGGCATTTGGAGGACTGGATGGGCCAAAAAAGTAAATGGAGGAGAGCTGCCAATTGCATCTCAAGAGCTTGTTCCCTGATCTGCAGTGAAAGACTGTAGAGTCCTCTTAATAAATAAAAGGGATGGGGACATGTTGATGGCAATTTTCTTATGAGGACTGCAAGGTGAAAAGGTGAGGGAGGTACGTGTGAGATGTAAATGGGCAGCCTTTTTATGCCTCAAATTAAACATGCAGGGGATGTATTTCAACAAGGCAGTTCCAGCTATTTTAAAAGAGATTGTCTTTTTCCATGTATCAGTCATGAAGTTTTTCAGAGTCTGCAAAAGAGAGGTTTTCTAACTTTCAGCCCAGAAAGTGTCTTGAAGATGCCATGATGTATTAGTGCCATCATGCATCCCTCTGAGCTTGATCAGGAGAGACAGAAGCTTTTGATATCTTCAGTAGTTGTGTGTATACCCCACAGAATACGTAGTGGTTTCAGACAGCAGCAGCACAGCAGGCATTTAAAGGCGAGTAGGGCATTCAGTTCATTTCAAGAGGTTGAACCCAGGTGTTGGCAAACCTTATTCCATGGAAACTAAGATCCTTAATCAGGGGTTATAGACACTTAGAAATGGTCTGGTGCTCGTGAAGGTTGCCAGAAATAGGCCAGGAAGTTGTTTCACTGAGCAGTGACAGGCTGATAGAGAGAGAGAACATATGTATCTGGGTAGGAGTGTTAAGTGGGAGCTAAGTACTGCCATGGTAGTGTACAGAAATAGATCTGTATCTGGTAGGCTAATCATTGGGTTTTCCACTGGATTTTGATAATTTTTCCTCTGACACAGTTTTGTACTACATAACTAAAACTGCAAGAAATACGAAGCTTTAAATAATTTGTTTTATACTGCTCTCACTATCTCAGAAGAGAGTGAGCTGTAGACTCTAAATATAGCTTGCAGTTGATACATGGACATGTATAATGTAGTGTTTATTCATAAAATGATAGTAGGATTATTTTACCAGACTGTTGATGGATTTGGGATGGGGACAATCTCCTAACTTTCTGGAGAGGGATGAGGCAGTGGCTGTTGGAGGTTACCCTTATTGCTTTATTGATGCTTGAATGGCTTCTCTGTCATTTGCTCACTAAGACACTCCAATAAGGAGGTATGAATGGGAGAAGGAACATGAAACAAAGCCACGATGGAATTTAGTCCTATTGAAGTCAGTAACAAGATTACCATTTTCTTTCAGAGGGTCAGGATTTTGACCTCTGTTTGAGCGTTCTTCAGGGAAGCTAGTTTCATATGTGAGAGCTGCTGGCAGGGTGCATTTCAGCCCTGAAATGGTTATTAGCACGTGCTTCTCAATGAGTCAGCCAAAAGTGTCCCATTTGTTTATCTGAAGCAGACGTGCTTTTCTGTAAGAGAAGAGGACGGGGCTAATGAAGAAAGAGCTGTCCATATCACTAACATGGACAGCAGTACATGTCAAGAGAAACCTGTTTAAGCTGCTGGCGTGGGAGTATTCTTATTCCTTTAAGAATCCTTACAATTAAATTGGGAGTGGAACAGCATGTCCATATGCAAGTGTACATTTTAATTAGATTATTCTTTGCTGAAAGGGTATGCATGCTGTGTCCATGCTTAGAAAGGGCCAGGGTTGCCAGACCAAATAGTAATGGGGATATATTTCTGAATCCCTTCCTACAGCTAAAAGAGATTGGTTTTTTTCACCTCAATGTTGTCCAACTTTCACTCCCTTTGAAAACTCAGGCCTAAAAACCCAATTAGCCTTTTGTTCTACTTTGGTTTTGCAGTCAAAAGTCTACGTAGGCTTCAGAAGCTAAGGAATATTAGTGTGATTAATAACCGGATCATTATTTTTTTCCTTTCAAGTGAGTGAACTAATGTAATGAAGCATTCTTCTCTCTAATGTGTAAGTAGGACCACAAAGAACCTTCTGTGAGTATGTTAATTCAAACAGTTTAGTGTAATTACTATCAAGAAAGCTTTTTTCCCCCTCAGTAATTATCTTTTCAATGGGGTGATTTATTACATGTACACACATGGATGCCCTAAGGCTGTCATTAGAGCCAAAATACAGCTTATCAGTGTTGCAACTTCTTTGTCAGAATCCACATGCTATGCTAATTTCTGGTTCCCTGCTTAGAATTATACTTGCTGTTTCCTTAGTCTGCTAATGGTTTTCTTGGAAAACTGAAATAGAATGGAAAAAACAGCTGGTGAAAAGGTTGGATTCATTTTTCAGGAAACTAACATATTGCCAACAGAGCACTTTAGAAATCTTATCTTGAAGAACTGGAAAAATACCTGAACACTTGTTGTTTTGCAATGAAGTAAAAAGTGCATGGAAGTTCTTGGAAAGTGCCTATATTCTTAAAATGAAATGTTTATGAGCTTTCAGAAACTAGTACTTGTATGTTGATAGATCAAATTCTATAATCGTGCTCTGGGGAATTGAAGCACTTTTCCCTTGGCGTCATCATGTTTTAAGACAAATTTTGAAGGTGTATTCTTCCCTCCTACATTTGTCCCTAAAATAAATAAATTTGTTTTCTCTGCATATTGTATATTTATTTCACTACTTTTAAGTAATGAAAGAGCTTCATAAATGAGAAATGCTGTTTAATGTTACTTAGTTACTAAGTCAACAACCATCTTTCAAAGAAGTTCTTTTATGATGATCATAGTGAGAATTAAATATATCTCCAGAAACTGGGCTGGGTTGCTGTTTGGACACTGATTATGTGTTTGAGAAGTGTGGCTCTGAAAACTTGCATTCCAGTAAATTCCACGCAAAAGCACAAAACGAGTTGGACTGATTTCTTCTGCTGCTATTCTGTTAGCTCACAGAAATCAGTGGGTCATTTCTTAGAATAAGCAGCTGTTTTTTCTGTAATTTTAAAAAACATTGCAATCGTTTAATTAACAATGAAACCTTGTTTTTCCTTTTACCTCTCATTCTCACTAATCAAGTTATAATTGAAACAATCAACTATAATGGAGGCAGTAAAATCTGGATATTGTATTTTTCTTAGAGGATATTAATATTGGTTAATGAACCTATAGCAGAAACAGTTGGAACAGTATTTTATGTGGTGCTAATAGGTAATTGATTGTAATTGATTTTCATAAAGAGAATAAAAACTGATGTCTGCATATTGAGTCAGTTTGGAGATCATTCAGTCAGATGGCACTCCCAGTGAAGCCTAGTATGTAACTTTCCAGAATGTGTCAAATTTTCACAATTGACATATTGACATAAATTATATATTCCAGTCTAAATTTGCAGCATGATTTGTTATGCATATTAAAGCACTTACAGCATGCAAACATCCATCAGGGCAGATATTACTAAATAACATTTGATGACTGACCACTAGAATATTCTTAATTAAGATGTTGCCTAAATACTTTGGCAAATTCTAGTTAGCATATAATTGATCTAGAAGGCTTTCTTTGCTAAATGCAGTGAAGTGTTTTAAGGGTGCCTGGGTCTTACTGAAAGGCCTTACTGAAAGTTATTCTCTTTGCATCAGAAGGAGGCAAATATTTTCCACTTGGTTTTGTTACTTAGTAATTTAAACAAAGTCAGTCAGTTTTTGATAAGCATAGAGATAGGATCTGAGAGCCAACTGTAGAAGTCCCTGTTCAGAAATTTATCTTTCCACAGTGCTTAGGCCTGTGATCAGCTATTAAGATTGCTTGTGTCCTCCAGGACCAGACACTTGGGACAGAGGGGGTGAGATGGGCTGCAGTGTTTTTCTAGCCACAAGTTTATTCTGAATATTTCAGTGAAGTTACCAGGGCTGTGGTGGTCTGACTAGAAGTCCTTGCTTCTACAAGTTCCTGTTCTTGGTCCAAATTTTATAAGAACCTTTTGGATGTCATGACTGTCCTAGCTGAAAGCAGTTGCATATTTAGTTTTTATACCTTGTTATATGTTGTCTTAAAAATTGTGAAATTATATGTTGTTTTCTTCTAGTGCATGTAATGTCGCTTTGAAAATCTGAATTGTTCATTGTTTTGTGAGTCATATTAATTCAGGTAATCAAAAATCACCTGCCAAATTTGTCACATAGCAAACTCAATGATACAAGTGAGATCTATTTTTTCAAAAGAGGATTTTTTTTGATTAATACTAAATCACTTAACATTCTTCAGCCTTGTTTATGAAAATTTTAAATGCCTTTTAGTTACTTCAACATAAAATAGTAATAAAATCAAACCCTGATCCCATTTTGATAGTGGAACCTACAGTTTCAAAGTTATCAGTGCTTCTGGAAAGAAATTTGACTGCATTGCTTACATCAGTAGTAGCGATGGTTTCTTTCAAAAAACAAATTAAAGGCTATTTTTGCTTGCATTTGCATAGTTCTAAATTCTTGCAGTAAACCCTGACCTTTCTGAATGCATAGACTGCTTTTCTTGAGTAAAAATGTCTTCTCTAAAATTAATAGATAGATTTAAATAGCGTAATATCAGAAGACTGCACAACACATTAATAAACATATTTGTTTGGTTGTAGAATTTTAAGATACTACTTAAATATGGTTAAAATTTCCAAGCTGTGATGATTTTGATGAGCATAAGTTCAATGTGCTAAGCCTGGACATGAAAGAATGAATTAAATTTTATAGGAATGTTTCAAATTCCTGCGTGTCTGTGACCAAATATGGGCAGGGCTTGCTATCCGAAAAGGGTAGGGAGAGGACTTGGTGTGTCTGAATGGCTTCCTAGGCTGAAGGCAGAGGAGATAGCTTTACACCACCTCAGTGCTTCTGCATTGGGCCAGCTGGGCCTGGGTGGTCTGAGAAGCTGTTGTAATGGTTAACACAGCCAAAATGCAGTGAACTTCTCTTCCTAAATAGTCTTACAGCTGGAAGCTGCCAAAGGGAAAGGCTGCAGAGTTGATACTCACAACATTAGCTTTTGTGAGGTGCTCTGTAGCAGAGCAGTCCTTCTGCATCTCTTTGCTTGGCTGTAGCAGCCATCACGTTCAGGTTGTGTTGGCCTGTTAGTGTGTAGAACAGAAGCAGCCCGTGAAGCATTTCCATATTTGCTTGCTGAAGCATCTAGTAAGGTATTTCAGTAAAAGGGGAAAGTAAAGGAGCTTTATGACGTAGTAAATAACTCAGCATGTTTTACAGTAACCAAGCAAAGCATATTTTTTTAACAGTAAGTGACAGGTACAGATGTCGTTTTAAGCGGGCACAGGAATTTTTCCTAGGATTTGATGTTTACACTTAGCATCGTTTGTTATTCTTGGATAAAGGATACTCAGGCTGCATTACAATGTCATTAATCCTGGAATAAAGCTGAAATTATTCACTTCCTGGATGTGATTGAATTCGGTATACCATTGCTCCAGGAAATGTGAGAGAAGTTGCTTGTAGGTTTCCAGTAAAGAACCAGAGTAATGTTGAACAGCAGCTAACGCAGTCACAAACACTGTTTTAATCTAATTTAAAAGCCACTGTAGAATTGGGGAATGCAAGCAGAATATTGGAAGTTAAGACCTTCTGCAGCATGTCCTCTGCTCCAGCACAAGATTCTGTGCATTGTCATTCGGTTGAGAAAGAGATTCTACTACATTTTACCTTTCTGCACATAAATGCCTCTACGTCAGAGAGAGGGAGACCTTCCATTAGGTGTGAAAATGCTTTGTCACTGAAATTTAAGTACCTTAGAACAGAATTTGAAGTTTTGATTAATGCATTTCTTTTTCAGTCATCACGATTCTCCAGTGTGCAGTGTATGTAAGAGAGCTGAACAAGTAAATCTGACCTTGAGGAAATATACGTGGAGATGTTGAAAAATCACTGGGGGTTTTGATCTTTAACAGTAACAAGATAAGGGTCAGGTTGTTTATCAGATGCTTTC
Organism: Monarcha castaneiventris obscurior; assembly: GCA_026261815.1. Taxonomy (NCBI): domain Eukaryota; kingdom Metazoa; phylum Chordata; class Aves; order Passeriformes; family Monarchidae; genus Monarcha; species Monarcha castaneiventris. The sequence goes on from JAMPIT010000161.1 coordinate 5,562,336, forward strand.
TGCTTTTTTTTATTTCTTCTGGAGTATTCAGTCCTTCTCTAAACCAGTTATTAGAAGAAAATAGGTGTTATTAACTGTTGCCTGCACTTAGACTGAACAAAATTTACTTTAGTATTGTGATACTCAGCCCATGCAAGTGTCTATGTATGGTCATGAGTAAAAACTTCATCTGATTGGGTTAAATATATGTGGACCAAGATTCTGGTAAAGTGCTTTGGGGTATTTCTAATGTGAAACCTTGATGATTTCCTTACACGGGACAAAAATCCAAACGAAATTTCTTTGTGAACATTGATAAAAAGTAAGCAGAAAAAACCTTGAACAAAGTAAATTTTCTTTTTGTTATCTGAGTTATCCATTCATTTCCATATTTTATCTTGTAATAATGGATTTGAACTTCTTTGAAGATTAATCTGGTTTTGGACTTAGTAAAGCTATATAATTATGGTTTATAGCAAGTTCAATGTTACTGTGTGCTTTCTTGCTTAAATGAACACCATCTTACATTGATCCCACTTCCCTCTCTTGCTTTTTTCGTTTTGAGGGTTGGTTTTTTGTTGGGTTTTTTTTTTTTTAAGTAACAAAGATAATGCTGTGTTCGTAGTCAGACTCTCCACATGAGCAGGCAGGCATTCAGTTAGAAAATGGCTGTTACCACTTGCTTTTCTTCACCAGGAAATTCAGTGGCAGCAAGTCATTAACACATTGCATTTTCTGAGAGCAGGCTGACCTGACACCCAGAAGACCTATAAAAATATGTGGGAAGGTGTCAAACACCAACTGTTGTTGTTAAGAGAGATTGTTTTAAGTTCTCCTTAGTGGGAAGATTGTGGGATAGATTAGCAGCAGTTTCATTACAGTGTCTGGGTTATTTGAAGCTGGGAGCACGGTGGTGGCTCTGGAGAGTGTGGTGGCTGACCTCACCATATATCAAGCTGTGCTTAGAAAAGGGTAAAGGAGGAGCTGAGGCACAGCAGACTCATCTGTACAGTGCTGCAGCATCACTGTTAAGACCCTGCTTGTGGCAAAGCTTCTGTGTATTTGGATGAACCGGTGAGAGCAGAGTTACCAACAGGGCTGCTGGGATGGCATGTGGCTTCCACTGCCATCTCAATAGATCATGAGTCAAATGTTCATGGAGATGGACTACCACATTCTAGGGGCACAGTGTGCCAAGGACCAGTTCCACTGGTTTTAATACTAAAGGGTAAAAGCAAGGGTCAGGCTGCCAGTCAGTGCAGGACTGACAATGCTTCTTTCATGCCAGTGGGGTTATATCCATTTATTACCATTGAGAAAGGGTCAAGTTGTTCATATTATCAAATACCAACTATTAAAAAATCAATTCTTTATTTACCAGTTCTGTAAAAATTATAAATAGCAGTGCTTACTGTGAGAGTTCCTTATGGAACCATGTGAGGTGCTGTGTGCAATATCTCTTTGTTTAAATTCTCTTTTTTTCTGTATGACTAGTGCAGAGGCTTTTTACCAATGGAACTTCATTACTCTGCTTTTCTCAAAAACTGAAATTCTATATTGAGTTGGTCTTTGGAAAGCTTTATTTTCATAAGTGTGGTTTTATAGTACTGCTACCTAGCCCCTTAGTGTTTCCTCTGCGTCGATGAAGGCATTTGATCAAATTACTCCTCAAATATGCCATCAGTTCATACTTCTACATGGGACATTACTCAGACATTTTTCTGTAGTTTTTACAGTGAAGCAAATGAATTCTTATTCCTATAGGAATGTAAAATTGAAATATTTTTATGTCCATATACAAGAAATAGAGGGCTAAAAAGAAAAAAAGTCTGCTAATCTTGAATCAGATTTCCTTTCCAGCTGCCTGAACAAGTTGATTCCAGTGCAATTTGCACAGCTGGGCAGGCTGGCAGGTGGTAGGAAACATTTTGGATAGGTGGCCTTTTACCACAGTCTGAAATGAAGCGGAGTAGGTAGTAAATCTGGGAGAATTTTTTTTTTCTGCTGAAGTTGTTAAATAAACACTATTTTTACATGTGCATATGGGGTTTTTTTGAAAATTTGAGGGTTTGGGGTTTGTTTTTTTTTTTTTATCAGCTTCTGGCTTGTTTCTTTGGAATCCCTAGACAAGCTTGTGTAATTCAGCATAGAGCATCAGCTCAGTAATTCTATGAGCTCATTGAACAGACATGACCAGGAAAAGAGGCATTAAAATACACTGTAATTAAGTCATGCTGAGGGCACTGGAATATGCACAGTGAAGTTAACTTTAAAAGTTGGACAAATCTAGCCAGAAGAATATCCATACCAGGAACTCTAGAAGGCATATTAGTTGGTATACACATATACATAAGCTGGTACTTAAATATAGCAATGCCAACAATAAATAGCAATAGCAGAGTTCATGTGAATGGGGAATTATGTTTTTAAGTAGAAGACATACAAGAACAGTTCATCTGTAAAGAGGTTGAATGCAGAGGCAGTAATGACAGCATCTGTGAATGATTCCTGCAGAATAGTTGAATCATTTGGAAAGAAGGATGACTGTGTATTCATGAATTATAGGAAGATCCTATGTATCCACAAATCAGCCACTCTAGTAAATGATGCCTTGAAACATTCATACTTTTAATATTCAAATAATAAACTTTATACATATATAGATTTTAAACATTCCTTAAAATGAAGGTGGATGCAAACAATGAGTAAAGGTATCATCTAATAAATGAAGAATGCATCATTAATAAATTTTAACATTGAAACTACAAATGCAGTTCTGTTAAGCTATGTGATTACTTACATTGCTTAAATACATGTAGAAGGGTAGAATTATTCTCCTAGATAGAAAGAAAAAGTGCTATCCATTTCATGCTAACATATAAGTAAATAGCAATGTATTTCAATGGTTAACAAACAACAGACTTAGTCTTTCCTTTTAAATAAGAATTATAAGGTCCAAGTCAAATTGCCATTTTTTAAAATAAGATGTCTTCTTTTCTGTTTTCACTAGACAAAGCATTTCTGCTAATTCTAATTCCAGAAAAAGTCACCAAAAGTTGTATGTTATGTATGTTGCTTGGCAGATATCTTCCATTTTCCTCCAGTGGTATAGGTTAATTTTCCTATAAAGAAAAATGTGTACTTAGCATTTGGAAGGGGAGAAATTTGTTTAAAAATGTCTGGGTATTACAATGTAGGAAGTAGAGAAATTATTTCCATTATGTGTATTGATTTCTCCTGTGTTTTTCCTCTTCCTCCAAAAACCATATGTGGTTTTTTCACATAAGTGTGTGTGTAATTTGTATTTGTGTAACTGTGTTGAGGATTTTCATTTTGGAATGAACCCAGATATTGACATTTTTCCTGTACTCAGTGTAAAAGATCTCTTCCTCTTATTTCTGACACCAGAGACAATGCTTGATCAAAGCAAGTAGAATAGTTTTGTGGTTTAGCATTTGAAGACTGATCTGACAACCCAAATTGCCAACAGGTAGAAAATTCAATAGCAGGTTCTTGAGTGTTCCAGTATTTTCTTTGTATTAGCTTCTAGATATTGCAGAGTCTTTTTTTCCATCAGGTCCTAGTCGGGCCTAATTTTAGAAAATGGAGCGTTAGTAATACGTCCTTTCCTCCCAACAACGTTACAACACCACCACTATGTTTCTATTTAGAGGTGTTTCAATAATGTCTTTAGTTTGCTTACTGTTAAGATTTAAGTTCATTTCTTTAATACTCACAAATCATAATGGTGTTGAATAGTGATAATCTTCTCTTTGGGACCGGTTGGAACTGTGTAGGTGCCTTCGATCATATTTTGAGATTTCAGGGTAAAAGAAAGAACCTAGTCTGATGAAGAAACTTAAGAAACTGGTAAAATTCAAGTGCACCCAAAAAAGTCTAGCTTAATAAATATTCTGTATTAATGCAATCCTTGAATAAGATATTCCTGTTGTTAAATGGGATGTCATCTTGCTCAAACATTGGATGGGACAAATGTCGACTGCTGTACAAAACTATTTCGGCTGTTTTTTCTGCTCTTTTCTTATGCCATTTTCCTTTTTAAATAGCCCACTCCCTCTGAGGTCAGAAAGTCATGTCGTCTGGGAATTTCGCTTGAAAATTCCTTTGAGGCAGAGCTGATCCTTCGTAATTCGTGTGGTTTCCATCACATTTCATCCAAAGTTCTAGGATATAAATTACTACTCTTTGTCACATGTAGCTAAGTGCCTAGAAGCGAAGTTTATCCAGGTGGTGTCAAGATACTATATTAGGTATAGCACTGGAAGAGCTGAGGGATAAGCTCAACACGGAGTACTTGGAAAAAAATGTGGCTGATACGGCAACTGCCAGAGTCTGCTGTACTGTGCACTCCTGTGTCATGGAACAGGTAGCCAAACTTACAAAGAAAAATGAAGAAGAAGGAATCTTTCTGTAGTTTCCAAATGCAAACTTCAGCACATCTGTTATATTTTGTGTATTCAACCTCTTAGCCTCAGTGATGGTGAATTAGGAAGCAACATAAAATGAATTCAATAAAATTAGGTTGGTTTTAGAAAAGCCAAGAGGAAAGATAATAAATATTATATATTTTAGATAAATGATCACTAATACCTGATTTTCAAAGAGCTAGCTGGAATTTCTAACTTCCATGTGAAGTTTGTTTACCCAGCAAGGTAGGTGTTTTTTCCTAGCCTTAAGGATAGAGAGGGAAAGTCTTATGGAAAAATAATACACATAAATATTTTAAAGTAGGTCTATTTCAATGTACTCACTCTATTTTTCTGAAAGAGGAGACTTCACAGTTTATGACAGATAATTATGGATTAGAGGTTTTTTTTAGTTTTATTTTTGTTACTGTTTTAAGGTTTGGATTATCAATGTAAACTATGTTGTTGCTGTCCCGTGAAACAAAAACCTAGTTTGGCTGACATAGTTACAGATGGTATCCAGATGATTGTTAGACAGGTTCTGTTTCAAGAGTAAGTGAACTACAGATGCAGCCACGAGTGTGATATAGACCTGAGACCCAGTGCTTGGGGCATGGGAGGATGATTCAGTCAGACCCTGAAAGCAACACTTGCACAGATGGCCTGGTAACAGCAAACTTTATCAAAGCAGTTCACAGAATCACAGAACATGCTGGGTTGGAAAGGATGTACAAGGATCATTGAATCCAGCTCCTGATCCTACACACCATTGTCCCCAAGAGTCTCACCATGTGCCTGAGAGTGTTGTCCAAATGCTTCTTGAACTCTGTCAGGCTGGTGCTGTGACCACTTCCCTGGGGAGCTGTTCCAGTGCCCAACCACCCTCTGGGTGAAGAACCTTTCCCTAATATCCAACCTAAACCTCTCCTGACAAACTCCAGACCATTCCCACAGGTCCTGTCACTGGTCACCACAGAGAAGAGATCAGTGCCTGCTCCTCCTCTTCCTCACATGAGGAAGTTTTAGAGTGCAATAAGGGTTCCCCTCAGTCTCCTCCAGGCTGAACAGACCAAGTGACCTCAGCCATTCCTAATATGGCTTGCCCTCAAGGCCCTTCACCATTCTTGTGGCCCTCCTTTGGCCACTGTCTAATAGCTTGATGTTATTTTTACACTGTGGCACCCAGAACTGCCCCAGCACTCGAGGTGAGGCTGCCCCAGTGCAGAGCAGAGCAGGACAATCCCCTCCCTTGCCTGGCTGGTGATGCTGTGCCTGATGCACCCCAGGACAGGGTTGGACTCCTGGCTGCCAGGGCACTGCTGACTCATGTTCAGCATAATTGTTACGAAGTTGTGTTGCCATAGCTGCGATTCTTTTCATGTCAGGTGTGTTCTGCGCTCTCTGGAGCATATTCTTGCCATCAGGTTCTTTGGGCTACAGAGGGTATTTTTGCATTGTGCTACTTTCTGTGTAATGAACCATGGAATACTATTAAGCATAAATACTAATAAAAACTGTATTAAATGTGGCAAGCATGTTCCACCCCGTGTAAAATACACTACATTGGTTAAAACTTGTCTCCGTGGATGTTCTTGTGAGCTGTGTTGAGCTGTGCAAGCAATCTAGTCACTAGAAGAGGGATTCATAAGCCAGTCAAACTGTATTTGTTTTTCTAATTCAGAGTACTTGAGAATGATGTATAAATGTAATTTTGTTTCTATTATGTTCTCAACAGTGTTTTAAAAGGTTATAAATCACATGTCAGTATGGGAAAAAGTGTTGATTAGAGTGTTAACTTGTAACAGTTCTCCTTCATATATTTAACAAAAGAGAGAACTTCTGAAGAAAGAAATATTAATACACGTTTCAGCATCTGACTGTTTTCAATTTTCCCACAGATATCAATGAGTGTCAGTTACAGGGAGTGTGCCCTAATGGTGAGTGCTTGAATACCATGGGCAGCTACAGATGTACCTGCAAAATGGGATTTGTGCCAGATCCTACCCTCTCAAGATGCATACGTAAGTAATACTGGTTATCAAAGTACCAAATTAGATACTTAGTTACATTTCAGATGAAGATTTATTTGGCTGGCTCAACTCATCTAATCTGTCACCTTTTATTTTCTGTCCCCAACTCATATTCTCAGTTTATTCACTTTATTTAGTCAGTCCCAGTGCTCATGCCTCTTTTCTGTTTCTTTGTCCCAGAAACCTTGGTCTCCACCAGTGGCTACCCAGGATCCTTGCCATCTTTTCCTGATTTTCTTGTCACCAAATCTTCAAGGCCATATCCAGCCCTCATACATACTCAGTCTTTTTCAGTAGCCTGGAGTTTCCGCTTTTTTTTTTTTTTTACCCCTCTCTCTGCTAATTTCCCAGCCAAAATCATCTTTGTGTACTGCTCTCCCCTTTTCCACCTCTGCAGCTTTGATCTGGATAGTCCATTAATAAACATTTAACCCAGCATGATCTTTAGCACATTTTCCTTCTTATTAAGAAGAATTCAAATTTAAGAAAAAGTTAGGGGCAATAAAAAGTTGTGAATGACATGAATGCAAATATTTCCCTCTGTTAGTTAGCTTTTACTCTGTTTGTGATCACTTACCTCTGCAAGAAGAAAACGGTGTATAGAAAAACTAAATTTTTCACTTCATATTTTTTTGTGAAGAGTATGTACAACTGAAAAATAGCTATAATCCTAAATTCTTTCTCTGAGCTATCTTTACGTTTATCAGATATAGTCTCAAGTCATAGGTGAGTTCGTTCTTTTTTTCTTTTTCCCAGCATAATACTTTTATGCTACTAGTTAATGACACTCAATTACTGAGAAACTTTCTCAGCAGTTTGAAGAACTTCGTACTGCTTTTCAGTTGAACACCAGAAGAAAGGAGTTGGTTGTTGGGTTTTGTTTTTGCTTTTACATGCCATGTTGAAAATTAGGTAGTCTTTGTATTTTTTCGAGTTATGTGAACACGTTATCCAGAACCGTTAAATGTATGCTAATGTGGATGCATAAATTAGAAAGCTGGATGGGTCTTAGCTTTCTGTTACCTCATATTAATCATAGCTTATGGCCTTTGGCTCTTCCACATTAAAACTAAGCATATAAAATGTGAATATGTAATTGTCTCTTTTATGAAAAAAAGTGTCATGTATGGTACTTAATGCTTTTGCAGTCTTATTGAAATAGTCTACTTATAGATGGATGTTCCACTGGCTTTGTAGCTTGACACAACTGTGTGGTGCCAGTGACTGATCTTCAGCTGCTGTGACAAGTGAAAGACAATTCTCACTTTTCATTGTGGCAGCATGGCAACTGCTGGTTTTGCATTGACTTTTTTTGCTGTTGTTTTTCTTTGAAATACTTCTTATCCTTGGTCTAGGGTAAGTTGGAATTCAGGAATATTTGATGCAAACTATGATTTTTTTTTTAATGTTGTGATTCTCATCTGAGATAGGCGTTTGAAGTAAAACTTCTGCAGACAGAATATTAATCCATTTAAGTTGTGTTGGAAACCTGGTGGTGTTTCTGTGTTTTGCTTTTCATGTGAACAGTACCACCCTCTTTTCCACTTTCATTGCAGCTGATAACCCTGTAGCTGAAGAGAAAGGACCCTGCTACCGGTTTGTTAGTGCAGGAAAGCAGTGCATGCATCCTCTTTCTGTTCAGCTCAGCAAGCAGCTTTGCTGTTGCAGTGTTGGCAAAGCCTGGGGCCCACACTGTGAGAAGTGTCCACTCCCAGGAACAGGTAAGAACTTCCCACTAGAAATACAAGCTCTTGCCTTCATCCCCCTACATTTTTTTATGCATGCTTTAAAAAAAAAAAAGCCAAACCAACAACCACAGTACATACTGTAGATACAGGAAAAGTAACCCAAAATTTAGTTAATTCTCTTCAGTTGTTAAAGGCTCTGGTGAAAGGATGGCAGCTTTTGAGAATTCAGTTACAGAACAACATGGGATATAGTTTGTATTACAGTTAGTAGGATATGCATGGTAATTTCTCTGCCTTCTCACCTTCCTTCATATCTCTACCATCTATTTTGAGGAATGTGCTAAGGAGACAATTGCCTTCTTAGCAATAAACTAGGAGTTAAACTTTTCATGCCATTTTTCACTTAAACAATTCCTTAGTTGTTACATAAAGCTCTCTTGTATTATCAGTGTTCCATTGGAGTTCTGCTGTTACTTAAATATATAAGGACTTCAAAAATATTGCTTGTTTGGTAACCACTCTCACTTTGGCTGGTTATAGATTGAGACACCACAATTACAGACACTGATCACTGTTTCCAAGTATTTTTTATTCCCTGATGTTGCTTAAAACTTAAATGCCCATGGAATCTTCAGGCAAAATCAATTTAATGTTCTCTTTTTTCCCAAGGTAAAATTAATCTGCTTTAAAAGCATCATTGCTTGTTGTAATATACACGGTGTCCAGTCTGTTGAGTATTTGTAGTGACAATGCACTGTGCTTGAAGCTGCTGCTGCAGATGTCACTGTCATGATGCAGGACGTATTTCTCTGAAGTATTTTATAAAGATTTACATTTTCAAACTAGCTAGCTGCTTTGGGAAATCCACAGCTGGTACCAGAGACATGATGAGAGCAGCAGATTCCCTAAGTTGGACTTAGAGAAATGAAAGTGACCAACAGTTTTGAGCATTTCAATGGATTTTTAAAGCCACTGTTTGCTGCAAGACCATTGGGTCATTAGATCATTGATCAGGATTTTAAAACTCCAGTTCACTCTTGGATAAATAATATTTCCGTGGCTTTTTAATGGAGAAAAATTACATTCTCATGAGATGACTTGCAATTTAAATGGAGGTGTTTTACATCTGTGAGAATATTGCATGAGGCTTTATGCCCAGTCATGTGTATACTGGAGCACAGAATACATCCTTTTGTTGACTGCTATCTGGTCACAAAAAATATATCGAGTATCATGTGGAATTGGTTATTTTAGTGATTTTTTTCTTAATGAAAAGGCTTTAGAGAGAAAATCTGTGAGTAGAAAATTCTGATGAGCTTTTCCCATTTAATGACTACTTGCATGACTTAAAAACATGTTCCTTTCTGTAACAGGTTAAATTCATAATGTTTCAGAGTTTTCTATGAAAAATGTGTGAAAGTGGGATACTCCAGAATGGGGTAATGTATTTACTGCAGCATCCCATGTTAGTATAAAAGTCATTGAAGTAAAAAGCTTATTAAACATTTGTAGAAAGTAAACCATCTCCTAAAGAGACACTGAGAGAGCAGATTTGTATGCCCAGGTGTTGAGAGCTCTTCTCAGAGCTGTGGCAGAGTAAGACTCACATTTCTACTTTTCATTTGAGAAAATATGACCTGAAGCAAGATTTCCTACATCTTAAGTATGCATCTGAAGGGACAGACATCAAATTTTCTGTCTTACTCCTTTGACCAGAATTCCCACCCTCAGCTGGCTGTTTTTATGGCAAGTTTTGACATTAGATGTTCCAGCAAAAAGTATTTCATTCTTCTGAATCCACTCAATTTAATTAGTTTGACTCTTCATATTTTCTATTACTAAGACACCATTAGAACACATCGTGCAGTTAATGCATGCTGTGATTTAATGTATAGTTTAACTCATCTGTGGAGTGTTTTTAGCTAGTACTTTGTGCTTTTATTTTAGATGCTAATTCATTTTAAAACCCTGATGTGTTCATAGCAGAATTTGTGAACTTACCAATGCCCCACTTGGCACATCCTCTAGGCAGATGTAAGAATTCCCACATAGGAGACTAAATCTTTATTTCACCCCAACATGGCTTTACCTAGAGCAATAAGGCCAATGAAACACTGCCTCCTCAAGACTCCTGAAAGTCTTCCTGACCCTGACAGGAGCATAACTATTCTCTTTGATGGGGAGGAAGACTGACTTGTATTTATTTCTCATTTTACTCTTCCAGCAGAACTGCAAAACATGATGCTTATGCAGATAACCTGTAGAGATCAGAGCAAGTGTGGTTGCCTTTCATTAACTTTTTCTGTAGCAGCTTTATAAACGAGATTATTTCCCCTCTCTTCCAGTAGTGATTTGGCTTTTTATGATCCTCATCTTGTATTTAGCCAGCCTTTTTCAATTCAGTGGAATTTGCATCTGGACTGGTGTGAGGCCTCCGATGTAGTCAGGTGGGATCCTGTGGATCAGTGTTGTTACTGGTTGATAGTGTTCTGCTCCTCTAGTACAGGGCTGGTGAGCTTTTTTCCTTTGATTTCTACAAAAAAGAGAATGATAGCAACAGTGGTCTTCATTCATTATGCAGTATAGATGATAAGGACAATTTACGTATTTAAATCAATACTTAGGATATACTGTTCAAACGGAATTAATTTTAAAAAAATCTTGATATAATGACAGATAATCATAACTGAAGAAAAACGGTAAACTGGAGTGGAAACCTCCTGGGAAAAACAGCCAGAACATGCTTTGGGGAGAATGCTCTGTCATATTAGCATGCAATGAATAGCTTCTCTTTAAGAAGTTTTTTGTAAAAATGTATATACAATATGAGATTAAATTTCTTAGTGGTAGTCATTATATTTTCCACTATGTCAACATATTGCACTTTTAGACTCCTAAAAGGAATATTTTCCCATCCCAAATCTAGCTGCTTTTAAGGAAATCTGCCCTGGTGGAATGGGTTATACGGTTTCTGGCCCTCACAGAAACAAGCTATATCATCACCCTGCAGTTAGAGTACAGCCACCTGTCATTGGCAAGACCCCGATTACTCAGCCTGTTGCTAAAGGTACTTCTCCTCCACCTCTCCCAGCAAAGGAAGAGCCAGTGGAGGCACTGACCTTCTCACAGAAAAGTGAGACTGAGATGGCTGTACAAGAAGGTGAGAGTGGGGAAATTTAGTCTTTCTCTATTTCTGTGCATGTGTCTTCCATGGTTTGTTTCTTTGCGTGGCAGCTGCGGGCAGCGCAGGGCCCGGAGGCGTCACTCCCACAGCAGAGTGTTCCGCGGTGCCGAGGGAATTCCATCACGTGGTTTGCTTCCCACATGTTGTGTGTGGGTCCTACCAGATGCTGAGACCATGGAAGGAGGAGAACGAGACTGCTTTAATCTCAATAATTTTTATCGGCAGAAAATAGTACATGTTTCTCGTAAGACTTAAAATTATAAATCATATATATATATATATATTTATGAATTCTAAAAAGGAAAGCTGCAATGGAAAATAAAAACTTATATTAAGCTCCTACCATGCCTTCCCAGAAGAAAAGTTGTATTTGTGGAGGAAAAAATCCCAAACCACTCTTGCTTGTCTAAAGAAAACACAAATTCTAAAACTTGATTTTTATTTTTTTTACAATAAATCCTTGAAAATTTGTTAGTGGTAAGTTAATATCCTTATGATATTAATTTACCTTTAAAATATTTACAGATGTTGATATTCCTTGGAAGGAATTGAAGAGGTTTCATCAGTGAGTTAATAACCTGTGAGTTTGTTGAATTGTTTCTGAGGAAGCAGGTAAACAATTGAGAAACCTACAAGGCAGCTGTATACTGAGTAAATAAACATTAGACAGTGTGTAGAATCTTATTCTGGTTTCAGGTTAGTTTTTACACTTGCTTCAGGAACATTACTTCAGGTTTGCACTATTTTGGAATGAGGTTTGAGCCTGAATTTTTTGTGTGATGGCAACAAGGACTTTCAAATGTGATAAAATATATAATAAAATGTTTTGTGAAAATTGATTAATTCTCTTTTTTCTTTCTGGTTTTAGTGGCAACAGCAGCTCCTGATCAGGTAAAACACGATATAATTTATCTGGGAATTAGAATGCAGACCATGTGTACGAGATGGGATAAAAATAACTGAAAGGATTTAGAATTTATGATGAACAAACAAGTCTGTGGACTTAGTGTTCAAACCCTGACGCAAAAAGAACTTGTGTTGTTATTATATACAACAACAGGCAGGTAGTGAGGTACAAGAAAGATTACTTTAACCTATCTTAGAGGCATTTGTTGGAGGTTCTGGTATATATTGCTCTATCCCATTCTGGAGACTGTATTTTAAAGAGGATAGTGAAAAATGCTGAGGGTATGAAGAAGAGACACAGATTCTGACAGCTAGAGAAAATAAATCAGAGAGAAACATTATGAAGCTTTGAGAAGCATTTGTGACACCTGCTTATGAGACTGGTGTTGGTGCCTAGGTTAATTTCATCATTTGTTTAGGACGTCTTGCATTCCTTGGAGAAGAGCAAGTGTGTATCTGTGTGAAGTCCCCCATTCTGGAGGTTTCAGGTTCTCTATGCTGAAGTTAATGGGATTTGTTGTGAATAACTGCAGCTATACTCCATTTCATTTTCCTAAGGACGTACAAGCATCTAACATTTCTATGAAAATAAGATGATGGGTTCAATAGCTAAGAAGGAATCTTTCACAGTGGTCTGAGACCTAGATGAAATGGCATACTTTCATGTGATGCTGAACTGCATTTAAATGCTATTTGTAAGCAATTAAAGACCAGAGAATGGGAGGATTATGGAGTAACAAAGTCAAAGATTCAATTAGAAGCTCCAGGAAAAGACTGCTTCAAGTAAAATCAATGTTAAGTTGGATGCAATTGTTTAAACATAGTATTCCACGTTCATTCAGGTTTAAATTGGTGGTGATTAATGATCTGCTATCAAAAGCCACTCATGAGAATGCTACCAGTGTCTCAAGCCAGGAGTTTGTGGGTAGCTATGAATTAAGGGAATGTTTTCAGAATGTTATTGTTTTTATCATTGTTCTAGGAATTAGCTTCCATTGATCAAGAAAAGCAGCCTTATCTAGAGCCTGGGCAGCCTCAGCTTTCTCCTGGAATTTCAACAATTAACCTGCATCCAAAGTTTCCAGGTAACTTATTTTGGCTTTTCTTTCAGTGTGAGAGAGTGCTTACAATTCTTAAAAGAATGGGAAAGTAACAATTCTAACAGAGGTTAATGAAAAAATGTCTGGAGCTTCAGAAGCAATTTCTCTGTGATCAAAAAAAGATCATGGAATCAGAAGTGGGAGGAATTGAGAGGTCGGCATTGGCTTGGTGACTTGTTTAGGAGATAAAGACATATTTTAAGAAAAATTGATATCCTGGATTATGTGCATGAGAATTTTAATATTGGCAGAGGTGAAGCCTTGTACTCGTTTCAAGAGGAAACTCTGCTTAGGTGCCTCCTTGTAGATTTATGCATAACTTTTGTTGCAAAAGTTTTACAACTGTGTTTGCTTCCTTTAGCACATCAGTGTTTTTTTCACAACCACTACAATGATGAAAATCCCAATTATACTGATTTTTTTCTACTGTAGGTCAAAGCAGAATAAACGAATTAAAATCTCCATAATGCCTGACTTACTCAGTATCATGTGTGAATTCTTTAAGGGCTGGGTTTTTTTGAATGCTTTAAGGTGGTTTTTTTGGATGTGATTTATTTCCATTCCATGTCACACAGTAGTGGTTGAGAAAACATCCCCACCTTTGCCTGTTGAAGTTGCTCCTGAAGCCTCTACTTCAAGTGCAAGTCAAGTTATTGCACCTACTCAAGTTACAGGTATTGTACTTCTTTTTATTAGAACTACAATAAATTAAGAAATGACTGAGTTCCTGATGCTGTTGTTCCGAGCTGTTGCTGAATTACCGTAGTGAAGAAAACGTGGTTGTGGAGCAGAAGGAATACTCTGGAGAGAGAAAGTACAGAACAGCACAGCAATGAGGCTACTGTCAAGAGAGCCAGGAGGTCCTTCCAGGATGTACCTGCCATTTTTGTGCCCACAGATAAAGGATAGAAGATAAAATTAATAATTCCATCTCAGATTCAGTTCTGGACTTTCTTTGCAGATCTGCAAGGAAAATCCAGAACTGAAAACTTCTTGGATACAAGTCAGGTTGTTAGACAGTCTACATGTGTATTCATGAAGTATACATGAGCATATTCATTCAGGGATGTAGACTTCATGGGATGTAGATCAGAATGTTCTACAAAAAGCAGGTGAGAAGTTACTGTAAGATCTATTTTGAAATGTTCTTTTGATGTTTGTGCTTTGTCCTTTTTTGATGTGTTAAATTTTCTTCATCTACATGTCAAGAAGTGAAAATAACAGAAATGCAAGTAATGGCACCTGTCAGCTGAAATTTGCCTAAATGACAGGTGTGTCCAAAAGACATGAAAGTTTCTTTTGCTGTACATTTAGAAACAAAAAGGTGAATGTAGTATATTTGTATACATGAGAGCATTACAATGTCACATTGGCTAGAATGACCCAAAATGAACACAGACTTTGCAGTGATTGCAATATCTGAGTAAATACAGTAAGATGCATTCTTGTATATGGTAGAGATATTTAGGCCTACAAAGAGGTTTCCATTCAGAGGGAGAAATTTCACATACTTTAATAAAAAGTGAACTCTTCCAAATGGCTTTCCTTCATGCAGGAATGGATTTTTGAGTTGATGCAATGCACACAGGGTTTAATCACCCAGCTGTTTGTACAATTCTGTCTGCAGTTAAACCCTCCTGAATGTACTGTGAGAGTAGAGAAAGTATCCTGTGCTTTTGTAAGCATTCAGCTGCTTCCTTCGGTTTGCCGTAATTACAGTTCATCAATCACATAGGAAGGTTCAACTAGTGGTGATCATCAAACTACAACTTGGAAGTCATCTCTTCTGTGACTGTGCCCCTTCTGCCAGCCAGCTCCCAGCTTCCTTACAGGGAGAGAACGTTACCCTGCTGGCAACTCACATCAGTTAGTAGAAAGAAAATGGTAGTTTTCCATGTTCTGTTTTTTATTTCCTCAGGAAAATTACTATAACTAAAAATAGCTGTGTGCTATAAATCAATATGTTGTTCAGATATTTAAGAGATAGTAAAGCACAAGTGCAGTAACATTTGTAGGACAAAATCCTAAACAGGATTAAAAAAACGGAATGCAGTTCGGGTTGAGAAGTTTTTGAGTGTCTTATTTCTGAACTTTAAGATTTAGTTAAATTTAAATGTGACCTGTTTCTAAGTAGTCTACATAAATAATTCTTCTTTAAGAAGAATTCTTCTTTAATAATTCTTCAGATAATTTCTTTATTTTCAGGAATTACTATTCCATACTGCAGTATAACCTTAGTTTGTTGAAACTGAATGCAGTCATTAGTATTTCTGCAATAACACGTATACTTCAGGAATTTCTAAAACTACTGTAAGGTTTTAGCCTCCAATGCTGCCCATATCAGAATCTCCTTATCTTACAAAATACATCCAAGCCATTAATAGATGAGTATTCTGTAAATCAGAATACCCACTGTAATCAGAAACTCACTACAGTTATTGTCTTAATGTGCAATGCAAAGGTTGAGCCATATGTTTTTTTATTCTAGATTATCTTCATTTTACTTTAAATTTTATGTACTGATTTATAGATCTTGGATGAGACATAAGATTATGTCACTGGGAAAAGCCTAGATGGTTTCTAGATTCTTCCAGATAAGGTATCCATTACAGAAACTCAGGAGTCACAAACCTGATTTACAGTTCTTTTCAGGCTTGAGCTTTCTACTTGGATTACAGAATATTGTGCACTTACTGAGCTATGTGAGAGAGTTTAACCTTAAATTTATTTTTGTTTGCTTAGAAATCAACGAATGTACAGTTAATCCTGATATCTGTGGAGCAGGACACTGTGTTAATTTGCCTGTGGGATACACTTGCATCTGCTACGAGGGGTACAAACTCAATGATCAGCAGACGAAGTGCACTGGTATGAAATGATGCTTTCAAAAATCTGAAATAACCATGTTATGAAATTCCTGAAATGTAGAATCTGGTTAGAGGAAATACCTACAGAGCAGTCAGAAGTTCTTTCCTATGTTGAATGCTTCCAAACTACAAGCTAGTATTTTATGCCAAATAAAATTTGCAAGGTAGTCTCTAATATGGCCTTTCAGCTGCTCTGAAATGAGTGTGAGTTTAACTAAATAGAATGAAAACCTTTCCCATTGTGATGTGAGAGAAAAAGTGATTGGACAGACCATCTTCTCTCAGCTGTATATCAGGTATCTAAAAGACTGCTAGGGAGAAATATACTTCTGTTTGGAAAAAGAATGACTTCGTGCCTGTTTCTCGCAGTGATTTACCCAGCTACCAACTCTGCAGCCACACTAAGTCCAGGCATTTTAGGTTATTCCTTTCAGCCTGCTACTGAAATGAGAAAGTATATCATAAACAACCTAGAAGCACAGTAAGAGATCTGCAAAGTGAGGTCTTCATCCCTTTCTAAGCTAGTAGATTCTAGAACAGAGGCCTCTGCCGAGCATAAGGCAGGGCACAGATGGGTTCTACATGAGCCATTTCAGATTTGGAAGCAGCTGTATCGGTATCTTTTTTTCACTCAGAGCATACGAGTTCCTCTGTAACTTGGATCAGAAAGGGTGGATTGTGTCGACAGCTTAAATGCTATCAAACCTTCATGCCACCAAAGCTCGGTAGCTTCATGCTGTAACACATGCTATCAGGTGCAACTACAGTATTAAAAAGTAAATCACACAACTCAGCCAAATGGCAACTTAGAATCCCTTTATTTCATCCAAATTATATTAATATTCCATGCTTGCAGCTTGTGCTCATGTTGCACACAGTGTAGTGATTTGAAATGTAATCATGTCACGTTCTTCAGGCCGATGCAATATTCTTACAGTCTAAGCCAATAAGAGCATTTTTCTCCAACCAAAACTATTTAATGCATCTTTTTTGCATCTCAGAGAAAACATATATACCTTTTCAAATAGTTAAAATAATTGTAAGATCAGTCCTTTCAAATGCATGGCATAGAATGCATAAAAAGAATCAAAACTAAATATGTTATTCTATAGTCTTATGTTTTCATTTCTTTTATAGATATTAATGAGTGTAATCAGGCACCACATCTCTGTTCCCTTGGACGCTGTGAAAATACAGAAGGAAGTTTCCTATGTATTTGCCAAGCTGGATTCATGGCCAGTGAAGATGGAACTGACTGTGTTGGTAATAGCTAGTCTCCTTTATAGAAAATAAAAAGATAAAAAAGCATATCCAACCTCTCCTAAATTCCCCTTTTCAGCTTTTTTTCTCAATGTCAGTGGTACTGGACTAGTGTCTGGAAGTATATTTAACTGTCTCTCACTAGGTATTGTGGTGAGGAAAGCACCTGAGAAGCTGGTATTCCTCTTCAAAATGTTTGTTTGTTGAAAAACAAGAATTTATTCAGTACCATCCTTGTTTAGGAAAACTACCATTTAGTCAAAACACCTGTTGAGTAAATTACAAATATTCAACACTCTTTCAGTGAGTAAAAGCTGGAACAGACCATGTTTTTAAATATAGCTGCAAACAGCCACAGACTTCACAAAGCAACACAAACAGCCTGAAGGGGCTGTGGTCTGCTTTAGGTTAGTGCTGGCCTGGGCACTGCATACATGCAGCAACACAAGTGTTTGCAGCCAGGGGGGTGCTCACAGGCTGCCTTCCTATACCCTGGTTGTTTCTCAAACTCACTCTCTCTGCGCAGTGAGGTGGCTTGCAAACAGCTTTAAAAATCCAAACTTAGTGTTTCGTTAAAGCAGAGTTTTGAGGAGATGCAAGCATTCAATACTTTGATGGTGAAGCAGCTTCTCTTCTCTTTGTCATCTGCAGATTTTGATGAATGTTCAAGACCTCATACTTGTGGAGAAGGCTTTTGTATAAACACTCTTGGCTCATACAGATGTGAATATTGTGACAGTGGATACCAAATGAACAGGAGAGGGGAATGTGGAGGTAGGTTTGGACTCCTCACTAGTGGAGATGAAGCAAAGTTACCATTTATTGATAGCACAAAACCACTGCCAGACTACTCCTGTTGGGAATGATTAACATTCCCTGCTATTCAAGGGAGGCTTAGCACTGCAGCTTTGAGCTGCAAAGGGACAAATCTCAGAGAGGGCAACCTTAAAAAGAAGCCTTTGTGAGTACTCTTCAATCTTTGTCATTATTTGGTGTCTGGAACTGCAATTCAATTCCTATTATTTAAATTTAAGATGCTGCAAAGGAGCTCCCCCACTGTGTACAGCACCATCTTGGGACAGCCATTTTATCATCTCTTGCCATGGAATCACTTCACTGTTAATCCTTACCTGCATACCAAGTTTCTGTTAAAAAAAAAAAGTTGTAACTTTTCCTGTATTATAGCAGGTAGCAAATGATAGGTCGACTTTTTAATATCTGTATTTAGCAGATATTTCACGTTACAAGAGATCCTGGGACATCTGACATTCAAAGCTTCACATTATTTTTTAGTGTGATATTTTTGCCTTTTTTCCTGCTATTCTTTTCATTTTCAACTTGAATTGTGAAATAAAAACCACAAGAAATCATTTAATTTTAAGCATGATTTTGTTTATGCTTTAGTCTAAATTAGGACAGAACAGAATTGCTGACATGTTAGGTTACCCAAAAAATAAGCAACTTAAAGCTGCTATGGATATATTTGCTGCTCTGAGCAATACTAAAAGATTCCTCTTCCACTTTTTTTGTTTAGATGTTTCACAGACTCCACTCTTACAACTAGTCTTTGCAAATCTTCTCTGTGAGTAGGGAATCTGTGATTCAGTTAGGCTACAAATCAGACCATTACAGTACATCAAATTTGTTATTAACTTGTATTTTAAATAGTGTGGTGGTAGTTCTCTGTAACTTAACTTAACAATATGTAATTTCTGAAACCAAATTCTCTGTTGAAAGCTATTTAAGGTAGCTTAAGGGAAGAAACCCTCCTGTACTAAATCCATCAAACTAAGGAAATGGCACATTCAGGAAATCATTTCACCATGTCATTACACCTTCATAGTATGATCACCCTGTGGGATTTAACAGCAGGTCAGCAAGCTTGTCCACATTGATCTTGGCACAATCCATTTGTACCCATGAGAAACAGAAGCAAGAAATCTAAACAATACAGAGAGAGAACAGCAGCAAACTTGCACCCGGTGTTTTTCTGAGTGCTTAGAATGCTTATGCTGCATAGAACCAATAAGGGTATATTATAGTTACATAGTAGCCAATGAGTTTATTGTAGTAGTTAAGTTAATGGATAAGTGACATGGATGATAAACATACAAAAGTGTATAAATGACACTGGCTTCGTAGAATAAATGGCTTTTTGCCTGGAACTGTTGTGGGGTCTGTGTGTGTCGTGTCCATCTCAATGGCGACATCACCCTACTGGCAGATTTCTGATTCCACAAAAAACTTCCTTCCACCTCCTCCACAGTTCAAAAACAAAGGCGAGAGTCCTCCAAGCTGCACACAATATTCACAGTTCACTCGCACTTCCTCACCCCATCTTCATTCTGCCTTCAAGCTATATTCACACAAGCTCTGTCATGGGCCTAGCCAGGGGAATGTAAAGAGTGCATATATGCTGTTGTAGAGTGTTGTTTATGTAGAGCAGTGTTATAGTCATAGCTGAACATCATTGCATAGGATGAAGAATTCTTATAGAATCTTCTTGTGGTTTGTTTTTAAGCTTTGCAGCATTTAGACTTTATTTTGACTGAAAATTTGTGTACCAAGTACATCATTCATGTTGTATGTTTTGAGGGCAGACACAATCCAGACAGGTCTGAAAAGAGATTACAGCAGAAGAGGGTTTTCTTTGTAATTAAGTAAAAAAAAAATCTCACATCAGTTTCATGAGAAACTTTTGCAGGTCTGCATTGTAGCAGCTGAAGAAGCCTGTTGCTGTTTTTATGAGGAAGTATTCTAAGCTGGACAATTGTGATGCTATGAAAAATTATTATTTGCCCACACCGAGTGAGTTGTTTGGAGCTGGGATGTTCAATTCTCTCAAATTTGGAGCATTGTACAGTTAAATTACAAGTATTGGGAGCTACTTGGCTTCTGTGAGCTTGTTCTCAAAACTAGGTGTGAATTCCCTCCCTACAATCTGTGCTTGAGTAGCAGTCCTTAATTGCAGAAGACAAAACTGCTGGGCCTTGGGCAGGAAAAGGATGGGAGCTTAGGATGCTGAGTTTATGGGTGACTGACAATTTAATTAGGTCTGTGCACTGCATGAAGCAAGTATTTAATGGGAAAGATTGTAATTATTGTGTTATTAAAGACCATAATATAAAACGATCTCATACATGGGAGCATACTGCAAGGAGGCTGCCTACAGAGTTTTAATTCCAGCATCTTCTGATCGTTGGTCATTTGACAGCAACTTGTCTTTGAGTGTTGTTTTTTGTGTGCAGTCTCCTCTAGATTGCATATGTTGCATGTATTATGGATTTCCTCGGTGCAGGAAGAAGTCGATCTTGCTCAGGGCCTGAACATGAGTTCCATTACTTTTTCAGGACCTATCTCTTCTTGTCGTGGGTGAACTAGGACCTTACCTGATGCAGAAAGTCCCTCTATCACCCTAAACATTGCCAGCCTCAGTGATGGAGGCTTGTGCCTTCTTTCAGACAAAATTAACTTTACTCCATGTAAGCATCTTTGATTCTAATTCACACAATGACATTTTTAGTCCCCATAGCACTTACCTAGCTCTGCAACATTGGAGAATACCAGATTGTGCTTTGCTTTTGGGAGCCAGAGTTACAATTTTACTGTTGTTGCAATGATCTTCCAAGGTCTGACTATAGGAAGAACCTCAGGCACTTCAGTGTGGTAAAGAAGTAGCATAAGGAAAGTGATTCTTACCTATGATAGCCGGAAATCTGATACAGTGTGTGTTCTGGAAGACCTACCAAAGATTTGTAGTATGACAGAGAATTCAGACTCAGTTGCATGTATTATGAGCATGTATTTCTCAGAGATGCCCCTTTGCTGGTACAAATCTGTGTGAACTTGTTCTCTCCTGTGTCTCTAACAGATAAAATATGCAACTCTTTAAATGCTTCAGTATCACAGGAGGAGAGTCAGAGTAACCAGATTATTGTTCAGTGTTCTATTATGGCTCTGACCAGTATTTCCCTTTATCTTCTCTTTTGAAGACATCGATGAATGCCTGACTCCAACTACCTGTCCAGATGCACAGTGCCTTAATGCTCCTGGCTCTTACCAGTGCATTCCTTGCGGAGTGGGCTTCAGAGGCTGGAATGGACAGTGCCATGGTATGTTTAGTACTCCTTGTCTCTCTGGTTATAGTTCTTCTTCTGAGGTGCTGTGTTTCATATTCAGTGTTACAACCTGATGACAGCACTGTGCCCTGAGTCCCCATTTCATTCAAGAATAACTGAAAATATGATATTTTTGAAATTTTTTTATGTTCTCAGGCACAGTATATATGAGGAAATCTTTTCTTACTGTAGATAAATGAGCACTGAACCTAGACTACAAACAACATAATTATAAACTATGAAACAAAACTCTTGAAATAGAAAATATGGAACAGAAAGGGGGTGTACTGTCAGTGAAATACTAGTAGGCTGTTTTTTGGAAATGGAAAGACAAGTGAGTGCTAATACATGAGTGTGACTCAGGTTTTTCAGTAGGATATGGGACTATGCTCATGGAGCATATAAATAAGACTCCTTAATTATCTGTACTTCTAGCAAAACTTTATCATATCTTAAAGCCTCTTGTCTCACTTTAGGTTAGGGTTTTAGAACTGATTTTGTGCGTTTTGTTTTTGTCTATTTGTTTTTAAATGTTAGATTAATTTTTTTTTTTCAAAATCAGCTTTGGCTATTTGAGATACAGGTAAGAAAGAGCAAATTAATCCATTGTACAAAAAGAAATAACCTTTTGCAGTTTTGAGTGCCACTTTTTGGGACACTACTACCAGAAACTTAAATTTAGCATCAGTTGTGAAGGATCTGCTGTCTGTTGTGAATATTCCTGCCCACTCCACATAGCACATGTCCTATAATTTGTGATTGTTGGAATAACCGTGTTACCTGAACAGGTGTACCATAACCTGCATAGAGGGGGTGTTTGCATTACTGCTGTAGGGCAGATTGTCAGTGTTCTTCCATAGCTTCTTTTGTAATGGCTCCCGGTTCTGTGATTTGGTTGTGTTCACAAAGCAGTCTAAGAGCAGTGTTTGGTGGAAACAGCTCTGGAGGCTGGGATCTGCTGTGCTCCAGTGCAAATGTGCTGCTGAGCTGTGGATCAAGATTAGAGCCAAGCTGCAGTGAAGCAATGGTGTGGCTGTCAGAACTTCACCACCAGTTTTGCTGTGCAGATTGCACCTTTTTCAACTACCCTATTTTCTGAAGAAGTCAAACTGTCTGAACAGATCTGCTGTGTCATAGCTGCATATTTGGTCTTGTCATTTGACTTACTGTGGAGGAATATATTTCTCAGATAATTTCATGGATTTTAATGGAGTTGTAGCAAGCCATGAAATGTTTACAACAAATTAATGGGTTTCACTTCACACAAATTACTCCACGTTCATTTTTGTTTCATTCCTTCCCACCTGCCTGGATTCCTGGTGCCCTTGCAAAGAATGTAGCATGTGTACCTGTTAGAACTCTCTTACTTAACCCCTTTTTATTTTGCAAAATGTTGGCTTAATTTTGCCTTCTATCCCAATATTAGGCTTTATTTCTGTACCTGTTTATGAAAATAGCCTGGTTGAAAATTCCCTGGCATAACTTTCAGTTGTTTGATTCTTGCTAATCAGGTTAGTAGGAGGGAAATGAGAGAAGTCAGTGCTTTGCTCAGAACTAAGTCATGTAAGAAATATGTCTTGCTTTCAAGTGATAATTTTTTTCCTTGTATTACTACATGTAGTTTCCCTTTTTTCCTTTGTTTAATGAAATGTTCTAAGCCTAGACATTCTTACTCACTTCATTAGTGACGTGATCAGTCCATTTTTTGTTTATCCTAGACTTACATCATGTTGGAAATGAGCCATATACATTTTAGAAAATGTAATGCAGAAAATTTCTCTTAATTCTGTAGTTCTCCAATATGGCACAGTTTGAATACACCAAAAAGGAAAGTATTTCCCACTATCTGTGAATGGTATTTAAATCCATTGTTCCATAAATTCATTGTTTCTCCTGTTAGTTTGGGTCAGTTGGGGCTCTTCTGCTTTTCCACAGTGCAGTCCTTAGTATTTTTTTACCTCGCTTTATTCCTCTGCCTGCACTTTTTGCCATAGAAAATCTCGTGTAACAATGCTGCAGATAGATCTTTGATGCCATTTATATTGTAATCTTCCATGGCCACTTCTGTTTCATCAAGGCAAGTCAATCAGTTCACTTCAAATTTGGGTAGACTACGTTTAACTGGAGTTTAGGTGGGAATGTTCAGTGCATATTGGAAGAAATATGAGGAAGAATAATTCAGAAAAAAATATGAGCCTGCCTCCTCATTGTCTTGAAATTGCCACTGTCCTAGGTCCTTCAGTGCATTCATGTTGTACAGGAACAAAGTATTTGAAATAATTCATTGGTTTTTAAGTTTACTGTCAATCACTGATTTATTTTTATTCCATTTTTCTCTTTGCACATTTGCATATTCAAATAAAGTCATATATCATGATGTATCTAGAGCACACTTCAATGTGTTGATAAACAAATTTTTAAAAATAAAAAAACTTTCTTGATCCTAACCACTTCATCCTCATGATTATCACTGTGCTGGATTTTGAAGCTCCATGGTTAACTATCAATATTCAGCTTTTACAGTTTTAAGAATCCTGTTAGAAGATATTAAAACTAATACAGAAGTCAGCAGAGCTAATTCAAATACCTTTAGCCCTGCTGTAGGTAGCATCAATAGGATCAGTTCTAGCTCTGGATTTCATCTCAGAAGGTTTAAGTTCTGTTCCTGGTTTTTCCGCTGGCTTTATGGGGAAGACTCTTGATCTTTGGGTCCCATCCAAAAATCAGAAATAGTATTCCAGGTCTCTTTGTCAAGAAGCTTGGAGATGACAGTGAATCTGTAAGAAGCAGTTCTGTTGGAAATTTGTATGTCTGAATTGGGTCCTCTGTGTTTGGACAGATTCTTTTCTTCAATTAGAGCATTGACCATGTACATTGAGAGCAAAGATGGTGTTTTGTAGAGCAAGCACATTTTGCAACAGCGGTGAGCTGGGAAATAAGCCCTGGAGAAAGGACTTAGTAGCAACACCTACTGAATGGCACCTGTGGATCCATGCTGTCGTCTCTGGGAGGATGTCACTTTGTCTGCTTGGCCAAGCTGCCGCAGGACATCTTATTTACAGAGCTGGAGGCTCAAGTGAGGGACCAAGAGTTGAAGGTTATTTGGAATATGGACGGTGGTGATTTCATTTATGTCTGGGGAAGGATGGGCTTTGTCAAAGGCAGGTGGTACAGGAGCTTGCAAAGGGCCCTGAGTGTAAATACATGTGAGGAAAATAGTTACTGCACGTATTCACATAGCTAGTAAGAGTTATGATGATGGTGATTTAAAGATGTCTAATCTTCTTCCAGCTCTCCCTGTGCGACAGCTGCCTAAATAGCTCAAGTGCCTCAAATAATTAGCACTTCTTTATGTTGATGGGTTTTGTGTGCTTTGTGCTGGCAAAAGGCAGGATAATTGAGAGTAATATGATTTCTGGCACATAAAAACAAACAAAGAGTAGTTCTTTTCCTGCATCAGTGAAGTTAAAAAAATACAGCTTTTTCCATAAAAACGGGGACATGTGCTGACAACTGCAACCCCAAAATAAAGACATAAAATTTGAAAACTAAAATTATTTTTTTTCTAAAGTGAAAACCACTGCTAGGAGGAAAAAAAGTAATTGTTATTTTAGAATACAGAATTAATTCTGGCTGGATTTATAGCAAAATATGTTATTTTTATGTTTTCTTTTTGCTTTGTTGGTTTATACAAATTGCATTCAGAAGGAATTCTTGAAAATTAGTGTTAAGTAACAACCCAGCAATTTTCATGTTGGCTGAAGAAAGTGGCCCATCTAGTTAATACCTTTCTTTCAGAGAAGGATGAAAGTAGATGTCTGTGAGATAGCTTATAGAAAAAAAAGCTGCTTTCAAGTCCTCTAAAGAAAGGATGGTTTGTGACTGGGAGGAGAGATTTTGCATAATCCAGTGCAGTTCCTTGTTGAGTATGTAGAGTAGCCTTACAAAGGGACCTGCATGAAGTACTGAAATCCTGTTGAAATTCCTCTGGAATAATAACCATGCTTATGATGTAATTTGAATATATTCCCCAGCTCAACTGAAAGGTGGTTGTGCCCCAGTTAATTTCTTGCACTTTCTTTCTGTTCACAGATATAAATGAATGTCAGTATGGCAATCTCTGTACAAATGGACATTGTGAAAATACAGAGGGATCCTTCAGGTGTATTTGTGCCCAGGGTTTCAAACTCTCTGCATCAAAGGATCAGTGTGAAGGTAAGAAAGAATGTGATTAAATATCATAAGGTTGCACTTATTACTACTTTTTATCTATTTATGCACTTATTATCTACTTTTTAGATAATATTTTTCTTTTTGTTTTTAAATATGCAACACCAATGTTAAAATCCCAAAAATGTAAGAATATGTATTTCCATTTTATGGCTTCTGTGATCACATTGTAGATTTTGACGTGTGTTATAAAGCCAGTCAAGAACATGTAGTAATATTTACATGGCTAAACTGGAATTCTTGCAAAATCCTTGTCGTATGTGGCATTTTGGAGGTTTAGGGACACTGGCTTTTGCTTTTCTTTCTTTTTTTTTCCTACCATGTGGGTGAGTGGAATCAAAAAACCTGTGCTGTTCCCCTTTGGAACCCAGCAGTGTCACTTAACACTGCCTGCACTGGTGTCACTCTATTTCCAGTAGTGCATTGAAAGAGAGAGAGCTTGGTGTCGTGTTTCTAGGAACAGTACCTGTACCTCCAAAGTGTCAGTTTCCACATTTCTTCCACATGTAAAATTCCTATCAGGACTGCTCCAGTGGAACAAAATTGGGTCTGAAGTTAGAGTGCAGTAGACTGAGGGGGAACCTAGAGTGTGTACAGGAAGTATGAATATTCCACTCCTTAACTAGAAGGCACTTGAAACTTCTCCCTGATGGCGAAAATCTGGGACAGTGTCTCCAGGCTGTGGAAGAGCACACAAACCTACATGTTTTTTGTCAGATGTTGGGTTTCCTTCTTTTTCCTTTCCCTCAGCCTTCCGTAAGTGTCTCTGTACAGCACCGAACGTTTTCAGACTTCTGAGTGCTAAAAATAATACAGTAAAACTAAATGATCGTTCATATAAATTTGTCAGGAAGTTTGAAATAAAACATCAGTGTAAGTTAAGTGTCTTGAGTGAGTTAAATGTGCTGTTCAGGACACACAGCAGACTGATCTTGGGGAAAATATGTAGACAAAATTTGACTGCTTCCTCTGAGCCTTTCATGGAAAAGAGCCCTTGCCAAGCCTAGCTGGCATGTGCAGACTGTTCTTCTTAAAGTGCACCCTTCTAAAGTAAGGACTCATACACATGCCCAGCTGCTTCTTGCAGCCCCACTGATTTCAGTGATCCTTAAATTCTAAACTTCTGTGGTTGCAAGGAACCCTTACTTAAGAGGTCAGACTGTACAGCCATAACACAGACCTGAAAAACCTCATTGAGTAACATTCTCCTGTTTGAATTGAAGTGTATTTCCAGAAACACATTCAGCTGTGCCAAAATGCTAAAAGTGACCAAGAACTCACCATGTCAATTTAAACACTGCTTCTTAATGAATACTTTATAAATAACAGAGGGAAAATAGACTTCCTAGCTCAAACAAGGCATGTGCTATGTTCTGAATTCAAAGTGCCACTCCCCTCCAATACTTTGAGTTTTCCATAGGAAAATTCAAGTTTGATGTTCAAATCCATCTGTTAGCTCAGGCTGACCCCAGTTTATGAGAACTGAAGCGCAGAGGGATTAGCAGTATTGTGGAAGCAAAGAGACATTTCCCCACAGCTGGATGATTAATACAGTTACAAGGCAAGAATTTTAAGGAGCCTTAACGTACAACTTAATAGGGGAACAGCCTGTCAGTGTGCATCTGAAAACCACACCCTGTTAAAAGGTGGTGATCCTGCTGGAAAGTATTTTGTGGGTTTTGCTGACTCACTGGAGCGGCTGATTTGTTACCTCTGCCAGATATAACAGAAACAAAAGCAGCTCTCAGGCAGCATGTGTGTGTATTTGTGAGTCTGTGTGTACCCAATTGTGCACTGAGGGATAAACTGACATTATAGGAGAGACTGTTGAATGCATTCATCTCAAGGAAAACACAGTCTGCAACTTCATATAATTTTATGCATTATATTGACAGTCTGTATTTAATAAACACAAACAAGTTAAGCAGTACTGGATATTGACACTGTGCTTTGCTGTTTTGTTCAGACTTGGTCTTTGCACCATTTGATGAGTAATGGGTATTTTCAGATGTGTAATACTTTTGCTGTCTCTGCTGCTGCAGATATTAACGAGTGCCATCAGCGATCAGTCTGTACAAATGGACGCTGCAGGAACACAGAAGGATCTTTCAGATGCATCTGTAGCCAAGGCTACTCATTATCACCTACTGGAGATCAGTGTGAAGGTAAGCTTAGGGACTTAGCTACTGATCAATTTTTTTTCAGTAAGGTCTTGAGTATTTCAGCTATAGGCATGAACTCTTTTAAGAATGGAGCAGAAATATATGTTGCCTCTCTTTTTCTCTACACTGCCAACCATTCATTCCCACCAACACAACCACATATTTAATGGATTCTTAGAAATAGTCCCTGTCCATCTTTCCACATACAAAAAATCAGGACATGTGTTTCCAACAGTAAGATTGGAAGACCAGTTGACATTATTACCGAAAACAAGTCAGCCCTTCCAAACCTTGTTGTTTAAGTTCTGACACAGAGGCTCTGTATTACAAAAGCTTCTGCCAGCATCCACTATTCTCATGGGGGCCTGCTAGTTAAAACTTCTCCAACTGGTTTTGGGAACCTGCAGCCAGCCACCACAATCACACATGTGCACTGGCAAGAGAAAGCATTTAGTAGACGACAAGTTCCAGGGGGATCTGCTGGAGCTCACAGCTTGCACTGTCTCAAAAGGCAGTCTAGGTACTGAGCTCATAAAAATAAAAGTAAGAAATGAGAGATGTACACTAAATGGACAGAGAAATGCTGTGTTAGAGAAAAAATTCCTCCTATCTCTCAAGTAGAGCAATTTAATTGTCCAGTAACTGGCAAACTGATGTTTTTCTGATGAAGCATTTCAAAGCTACTCCCTCTCCTCTGTTGTTGGCTGTACCATCTGATATTGTACATCTGCTGCACTGCTCATGGTCACCTTGAGAATATAAGATTACTTACTAGTGAGCTCTAGGAAAGATTGTACCTCAATTGCTTTCTTATCTCGAACTAGCAGGGAGAAGTAGCTCTCAGTTGACGTCTCACTGTACAGGTTCATTAGCTCATAAAAGCTTCTCAGTCTCTGGTGTGCTTTCTGTAGCTGCTGATACTATGCAAGATGCAGCTTCTTATTGCTGTTTTACCAAACAGTGTTCTGCTGCTAGGTTATCCTCCACACAGTGCTTGGAAGGCAGTCCTCACTTTTCCCTCACAGCAATAGGTGAGGAATCCTCCTCTTCAAGTGATCCAGGAAGAAGAGCAGTTCCCCCTGGGCCAACCAAATGCTGTTTTCTCAAGACAAACCTGTAACAGACTTTGTCATCAGTGATTATGCTGGATTGTCCACGTTCAATGAGTGACAGCATCTCTTGAAGTTCTCACTAGCAAGGAATAAGGGTATCTTAAAAAATCTCCTCAGCACACTGATACTTTTTGGTCCTGAGCTATTTGGAGAATATGTTCATGGAAGAACTTAACACAATCTTCTCATAATCCGTGGTGAGTACCGACATCACTTCCATCAGCTTCAAGAAATGTGGGCTGATGATGCAATGCACTAGAAATTTGAGTCAAAGAATTTTGCTCTCATCTGGCTTCAAGATCCTCATGAATTGCAGCAGATGCAGAGATACTTTGTCAAGAATCAAAGAAAAATGTGGTGTAAGGGATCACAGGTCCTTCCTGTCTCTCAAAGGCAGAACAGATAATAAGGTATCATTCCTGACAACTACTCGTCTAACTTGCTCTGAGTAGGCTTCAGATGAGATTTCATGCAGCCCTAGAAGTCCTGGTAGCTGTTGCAGCTCTCCATCACCTGGCCTGTCAGGATAGGTCCATGCTTTATCTTCCACTCTTTCTTGATCCTGCTCAAAGGCAGTTTTCAAGACAGAATACTTTCAGACACTTTGAAGGCAAAAGAAGAGGGATTGAATCAAACAAGGAAAAAGGGTTAAACCTTACCCCAGGATTTTTGTCTTATTTAAAAGTATGCAACCAAATTTACAGCTTCTCTACCCAGTGACAGAGGAGTTAATTTCTGTAGACACAGTTTGTTCACTGAAGACTTCTGTAAATATTGCAAGTCCTGCACAAAATAATTAATCGCAAAGTGGAAGAAGTTCTTCTGTGCTTTCATTATATTCCTTCAAAATTTTCTGAAGTACAGGATGTTACAGACTGCTTTTTGCACCTTGGAAACTAAAGAGTAAATCACCTTAAGAAGACATCCAGTATTTTTCCACATAATGGCCTCTGATTTCTGGATTAGCCTATTTACCTGAATGTTTCCTAACACTTCACAGAGAAAGCAGGAAAGAGATGACAAAAACTGTGGGTAAAGCACAGCACAGTTGTCTGGAAAGAACAAAGTGGTTCAAATTCTGTCCAGTTTCTTGAAGAGCCAGGTATGGACATCCGTCACATCAGAGGATACCCAAAAGATGTGTGATGCTTTAAAACCAATGTGATTAGCAAACCACTTGCAAGAAAGGTGTTTGTTTAATTAGGATTTCTTCTGGTTCCAAAGTTTTCTTAAGGATGTTGTATGCAAGAAGCAGTTTGCTGGTTTGGTCATTATAACTTGTGTAAACTTCTAGGGGTGTTGCAGAATTTGGCAGAATTATGCTGTGCTCATTTTCAGCTGAGCTTTTTGCAGCTCCCTGGTTGAAGTTGTTGTCTGGAAGCCTTTGTGTGGTATTTTACTTGTTTAAGAAAGAAGTTATTTGCAAATAACTTGTATACATCGATGTATACAAGTATACATGCAGTGTATCTTCAAGATACACACCCACATGCATGTTTATCTTCTGCCTTAGCCTCTCATTCAGTATCTTGTTCTTGAGATGGAGTGACATTGAGACTTTCTGCTCATTGTTGCCCTGAAAAAGAGGGAACACGAAGTGTGAGGGCGCCTGTGAGGCCTTGTTTAAACTGGCGGGGAGTGGGAATATGCACCAGCAGGACCTGCATACAGACTACATCTCAAAGAACCTGGGTTACTGGGAGAAAGTCTGGAGCATAAGAGTCTCCAGTGTTCTCCTAGAGCTTTCAGAGATTTTGCTAGCTAAAATGTTCAAGGTGTGCATGTGTGAAGGGTGGTAAAAAGCACTGAATATCTCAAGCATGATTTACTGCCTCTGATTTTTCTGGGGATTCTCATGCAGCACTCATAGGATCTATGAAGAGTCTCATCAGAGAAAGGGAGGTTTGCATCCTGTATGGAAAATAATGCATTTTGACTGAATTTGGCAGAAGACACCTTCTTGTTGTGAGACTTGGCATTAACTTAGCACAGGGGAGTCATTAATTTT
Organism: Monarcha castaneiventris obscurior; assembly: GCA_026261815.1. Taxonomy (NCBI): domain Eukaryota; kingdom Metazoa; phylum Chordata; class Aves; order Passeriformes; family Monarchidae; genus Monarcha; species Monarcha castaneiventris. The sequence continues at coordinate 5,593,407 of JAMPIT010000161.1, forward strand.
TCTCATGCTCCTAGTCAAAATTAATTGCTTTTTAAATAAGCCACATTTTATTTCGCAGTTGAAAATGGTTATAAAACATGTGGTTATCTAAAGGTCACAACTTTGTCAACATTAAGTGTAATTTTATCTTCAATAACATTCATTTATGTAAGAAAGCTATCCCTATTTCTTACTTACATTAAATAGATTAAATCCCAAGGAGAGCGATATAGTGTGGGCTTTCCAAAGATAAATGTAGAAATGAGGTCATGTCCTCTTTTTAATTACAATTGTTATTCATTCCTGCAGCACAGGAAAAAGTTACAATTCTAATCAGCTAAAATCCATACTTAAGAAATCAGAATAATCAAAGGTACTGGGAAAAGTCTTTGATTACTATTTTTCAAAGGAAACTAACTACATTATCAAAGCAATAGACTTGGTAGATTATTGGGTAGGGCTCTGTGGAGGCAGAGGGAGTTGCTTATGAGACAGTTTTTTATTTGACTCTCTTATTTTCTGTTTGCTTTTAAAACTTAGAGGTACAGGCACCAAATACCTTGTGATCTTTAGCTGTAATGAAACCAAAACTGCATAATATCACTGGAATGTCGGCACTTGCTGACTTAATCCTTTACCCGTAGTAGCTGTACTCTGTTTCCTCCTTTGGGCTTTAAGCCTTTTGAAAGACAATGGGAAGAAAAGACTTTAGGTGGAGACAATGCCTGTGTCCTCTTCTTGAAATATTTGATTACCTCGTGTCTAGTTTGTATCCTGAAAGTTTCCCTGCTGCGTGTTTATCCCATGGATATCAAGACACTAGGGCAGAGGCCTGAGGCTTGATGCTGAACGTGGTGTATCAGCAGCTGGGAAACAAGATCCTGTGTGCCTGCACTCTGGAGCTGGATTTATGGCTTGAGTGCAGCACTGTGCAAAAGCAGCCATTCAGCTTCATGACCCAGCTGCTAAATAAGCCTGTGAAATGTCTGCATTGCATCTCAAGAACTGCATGAAAAGCCACCCCTTAGCACAGCAGTGCCCACGGTGTGGTCCCTGTCCTGCGAGCCTCCTGCCCACGTGGCTGTTGCGTGAGCAGTGTCCACGGGCACATCCTGCCTGGTGTGACACACCAGCTATGCTCGGGCTCGCCCGCTCTCAGGGGACGTCTGAGTCAGGTCGCTTCCAGCTCAGGGATCTCTGTGTGGTGGTTTAAACATGTCCAAAGACGATTATTTTAGATTTGCACTAGTAGGTATATTCTGTCTCTGTCTTCTAAATGTACAGCTGCTTGGATTTCTTTTTAACTGCATTACTGTTAGGATGTTCCTTTGTGAGAGATGCAGATGGTACATGAGTCATATTTACTAGGAATAAATCACATACAAATTCAAATTTCAAAGCCCTCTAGAAATATGAGAAGTTTGATGACATGATGAAAGGAAAATAACACAGAATCAATCCTAAGACATAGTAAACTTGATTTCCATGCGTGTACCACAGTTGCTTCAAGTTATGTTAGTATCAAAGTATCACTATTAAAAGTTTCGTCAGTTTTGACATCATCTAATAATTCAGTTGCCTTTTTATTTCAGATGTTGATGAATGCCGTCAAGACAGCAATATTTGCCTAAGAGGAAGCTGCATAAATACTGAAGGGTCTTACAAATGCACTTGTCCAGATGGTTTCCAGCAGATAGCGAATAGGGGATGTCAAGGTATGAAATAGGTGTAAAAAAATACCTGGATCATTATTATAAATGTGCAAGTTTGTAAGTGTAACTTTTGATAGTCACAGATCATGCTAAGGAAGAGAAACTCATTTTTCATTTGTAGTACTTTCTTACTCTTCTCATTTTCTATTCTCATTCATTCTGTTCTCTCTGTAAGTACATGCTGAGAAATTATTTCAAGAGGCTGAAGTCTCAGCCTTCATAACTTGAAAGAGAATCTGTGTTAGAACTAACAGAGATACAGCACTGCTTTTCTCCCAAATCCTGGAAACATTTATTTTGTCAGAACATTCTATGTGTTGTGAATCAGAGATGTAACAAGAGCAGCATTGTTAGCAGCAAGTCACAATAGATATCGCCCCTAAAACATTTGCAGTGCTTTGTGGAGGATGGGTGGGGAGGAAGAGAATGTGTTATCTGAGACTGAGTCAGCATTGCCAAACCCAGAAAAACACTTCCCAGGTTTTAGCTCTGAACGATCCCATCTTCATGTTGGCGCAACACCCACGCATGCCTCATCACTCCCTTCTGCTCTCCGTTTTTATGAGACAGAAACCATGGCATTAGAACTGGAAAGTGATAGCGTGTTCGTGTTCTAAATGGCTGAAGGACCAGAGCACTGGACTTTGCTTTGGCTGCTCTCTTGTGCACAGTTTACACTTGAGCTGAGAAATTGTACCAGCTGATCCACATTGAAGATCTTTTGCAGCAAACAGTAAATTCACTGTAAAAGTTCTGAGTAGTCTATGTGACTGCTTTCTAATTCAAAAAAGTGTTGCATTCAGCATACAGAAGTGCTGTATTAGACCTTGCTTTAGCAGATAAAGGAGAAGTGATCACAAGCTAAAATCAATGCCAGCTTTGATACCCCGCTATTCTCTTCACTTTGCCATCTAAAGTAGTAGACATATGCCTCATATTTTAAATGGATAAATATAACAAAACTGAAAGCATTTATGAGCCAGCTAAGGGACAGACAGTACAGACAGAGAGCTATTGAATTAAACTGGCAAATTTATCACAGAGTGCAGTGTCTGCAAGTCGAATCTGGACTAGGCTAGAAGTTAGGGATATGCGTTTCGGTAAGGAGAAAGTTGAAAAGAGTCCAAAACATGAGAAACTGCAGTTTGCTCTTTCAGACATATTATACTCTATTTCCCCAACTCTGGTAATTTTGTTTTCCTGTCTTTTAATACACCATTCTACCTTGTATAATCAGCTGGTTCAGTTTCCAGTATTTTTCCGGCAGTTTTAAGACAGCTAATTCTTGAGTATGGTATGAGAATGTACAATACTATCCCTGTCATTGCTGATCTCCCACCCTTCCCATCTTTCCAAGGGCTTCAGGAGGTAGTTGATGGCTTGCATTTGCTATGAATTCAGAGAAAGCTTTATACGTGTAGGTGTTGTGTTAAGCACAGTGCACTGACTTTTCCTTAGGCACCTCATGCAGACACAAAGTCCCCGAGCTGCCTGCCTCTTTTCTTTCCTCCTATGGCCATGATTTCAGGACACTGGTTGGAAGGTTTACACACAGGCTAGAATCAGTTTGTATCTAAAGAAAATTGTATAATGGATGTCGTGGTCTTGAGAGGATAGTATTGAAATCATAATTTGTCTAGTATGTCAAAATTGCTGTCCACTTTGATGCATTCTGGGTGGCTATAAGCAACAAGAGGTACAGTTAAAAATAAGAAATTCTAGTGTTGGGATAATGGATGAATGAGCCTCATGGGTAAGTTTTGTTTGTAAATTTGTGTTTGATCTCAACATGGTACTGAATGCTTCTTAATATGTTTTTGTAAAGCAAAATAAAAAAGTACAATTACAATGTTGTAGTATCTTAATGAAAGAATGCAGTCCTTAAGTTCTGAGGGTAGATTTGGTTGCTAACGTGAGACATCAATCAAAAGGAAATACTTGTTTTTCAAATTCACAAGTTTGAATAATGCTTTCTAAATTTAAAATAGAATCCAACAAAACAGACAATGATGACAAGCACTTGCATAGCAACCTCATGGGATCATTCCCACTCCCCATCAGCAAAAAAAAGAGCATTTGGCTTTAAATTATATAAAATCAACCTTCTGGGAAAGATGCAGCTCCGAACCTGCTAGTAACACGTGCAGTCAGATGCCCAAGTTGACAAGTGTGCTGCAATCAAAAACCAGTGAGATGGAGCTGTCTGAGAATATCTCTAATACAGAAAAAATGTTGGATGGTGCTTATGCTGATATCCCACAAATCACTCTCTGCTCATCCTCATCACAGCGCAGTGTAGCAAGAGTATGATGCAGCAGAACATAATGACATCTATACAGAGTTTAAGAATGATCCCAGGAGATTTGGTGACTCTGGGAGGTGAGCTCGTTCACACAGCTATTTACATAGCCAGCGGAAATGAAAGCTGCTTTTAAGATAATTGAACTAAGGTTTAATATTAAGGCTGTGATGATTTGCAAAGCTCTTAATGTGTCTGTGCTTTCAGATATCAATGAATGTGAGAGATCTGACCTCTGTTCACCGCACGGAGAGTGTCTAAACACGGATGGTTCCTACCAGTGCATATGTGAGCGGGGCTTTTCTGTGTCTGCAGATGGCCGAACATGCGAAGGTGAGACCAATTAGAATAACCCGTTCCCATTGATATGCTGCTATTAGGAGGGTGAGAAAAGTAGTCAGTCAGTCACTACTAACTCTAAAATCTGCCACTTTAAGGGCCTATTGTTTTTTCTCATAAATAGATGATGTCCAAAGCGTGCTTGGAACTCAGGCTTCTGATAAGTTTCTGTGGGTAAGGTACACATGAGTGTTTAGGATTATCTTAATTTGAAGCTTAAGTGAGTTATCAGCAAGCCTTGGCTGCCTGAATGTTCTCATTGCTGTGGGGGAGACAACAGAGCCTTTCTTGTCCAGACTTTTTTGAAAAATATACAGATTAAGCAACAGAACATCAACTCCAGTGAGAAGCTGTAGTGAAATGCATTTTGAAATGGCAGAAATTGAGTAAATAGCAGTAATCAGATCTTTATAGAAACATCAACCAGGATCCTGGAATTTAGGGTAACTAGGTTTTTTATGTTACTATATCATGAGATATATCCTATTGCTAGTAGTGTACACACGTTTGCTAGTGGTGCTGCTGTCTTGCACTGAATTTAAAACAGGACAATGAGACCAAGAAGGCTTGTGGCTTTGTGCAGTCAGTGATGCTGACAGAAAATAAACACTCCCCTAACTGGGTTAAGAATGGCTGTTCTTATGGTTGAGAGGACTGTTCAAGACAAGAAGGCTTGTGGGAAAAGTTCAGAGGGGAAAAATTAAATGGTAGTATTTCAGCAGGGTGCATGCCGAGGAGAAGCACTGAGCAGATGATGGCTCAGTGTTAGAACTTATGGACAGTGGATCTCAAGCATCCAAGAAGTAAGCAACTGTTCTCTCTCCCAAATTATAGGCCAGTCAATCCATATCTGATTGGTTTTCACAGGCCAGCTCTTCTCATAGTTCACTTAGGACAGTGAAAACATTTGTCCTTTGGTGGATGAGGTGCACTGAAACTTGTCTCTGACTGTTGCATTTACTTTCCCTGCTTTTACCAGAGAAAAACCAGTATTACAGCTTTATTACTGAAGCTGGCATATAACCTGCCATATATTTAGTAATGTGATCTCTCATGAAATGAAATACACTGCTGGCAGGAGCACTGCTATACTGATGTAAGGGAATAAGTGCTGTATATTTAGATACAGCATAACATCAAGCACACCATTTGCATTTAATTATTATTGATAACTACAAAAAATTCTGGAGTGTTTTTTAGTGCTTTTTTCTCTCTAAACATTTACTTCATTTGTAATCATGGCATAAGTTAAAAGACACATTCTCTTACTGCCAAGACAAAAGCCTGGTCAAGTGGGCTAGAGAGAGCAAATCTGAGTAACTCCATGATTGATGGGAGGAGGCAGTATTTTATGATTTGAAGTAATAGGGATAATTCCAAAGCATGTTCATGGACTCTTTCATCAGCATGTATACATTTCACCCAGTGTTCAGGAAGGATATGGCCCGATATCTTCAATTTCTCTGCAAGAAAAGTAGTAGCAGGTGTTTTGCCTCACTGTTGAGCATAGCTATTAAAAAAAAAAAAAAGTGGCCAGAGAAGAATGCAGCCTTCTCTTTGTAGAAACCAAACACTTTATTTCAAATCAAAGCTAGAAGAACACTTATCAACTTTGTGAAGTTAAACTCCCAGAAACTAAAAAAAGCAGAATCGAAAAGGAACGCAACATCAGAAAAAAAAAATTCCAAAGTCATTGGCATCTAATGTTAGGAGATGTACCAGAAACAATGAGCTCCTCTGCATCTCTGACAGTTAATAAAGTAGCACAGTTTCCAGGGAAAGGTTGCTATCATAAATGATGAAGTAATACAAAGTTAATCTCCATTAGAACAGAAAAGCAAAACTTACTAAATAGAAAAAGATGAAGTCATAAGATCTTATTTCCAGGATTGTGACTAGTTTTGGAACTTTTTAATCAGGAATAAAAAAAGTACAAAACCAGTTGAGCATGCTTCACAAGTAATTGGTGTTGTGTATGGAATACAGATCAGACTTTATATTCAGCACTTGGAAAAGTATTTTAATAACTTGGCGAAGCAAGGGTACTTCTAGTCTCTGCTAGAAGCAGCAGCACTCCTTTTCCACCACAATTAGTTTCTCCATTCTGTCATTTTAATAGAAACAACCCCAGAGTTTTGAAAAAACTCATTTTAAGGGAGCACTGATGGCATCAGTGTTAATATTTGTAGTGGTGTTAGCTTCGTGCTAAAAGGGAAGATACAACAAAAGGAATGTGTGACATTCCAGGTACTGAGAAAGCATGTGGCTTCCAGCTGCAGGAGCTACTGTTCTTTACACTACGTGCCTCTGTGAATTTACTTCTAGTTAAGTGAGTGAGAATAACTGTTTATACCATCAGAGGAAGAACCTGAGAAAATTTTCCTGGATTCACACACCTCTCTGTACCTGGGGAGCAGATTTTCCGCATCTCTAGACATTTTGTATGACTTAGTTTTTGACTTGTTTTTTTTTAAAGTTTGAAACAACAACAGCATAAAACATTTAAGAACTTCATGTGGTTCAGTTCTGGTATGGAGTTTTTGTGGCCATCGGCCAAAGTAAACTGAACAGCTGCGGAGACTGTGTCTTCTTCCAAGGTGTAGACAAACTTTTGTTGCAGCAGTGACATTCCACTGCAGCCTGGCCCCAGGCTCAGCAGTTTGACTGTGCCAGGCTCTCTGAACGGGAGGCTCTCAGAGTGCTCATTAGTTTCCTTGTTGAGCTCTCTGGGGTTCATGTAAAGATGGTGTTTTACCCAGCTGGCTGCTAGTCAACTATGTTGGCAAAACCTCGAGTTCTCTGATGCTTAAGTCAATACCCTGCCTCAAGCGCCTCTTCTGTCTCCATGTCCCATCCCATATGTCTCTCACTGGCTTCTCTCTGCTGCAACAGGCAGTCCCAAAAAACTTACACATCCCATCAGAGCTATCTGCTTCTTCCTTTTTATGTATGCATTTTACGGGTAGCCCTGGACGTTCCAGAATCAGAGCTCTCCTTCCCTAATGACTTTACATACCTGTCCTAGGAACCAGTTCCTCTTCCAGACATTTTGCCTTGTAAGTAGATTTCAGTGAGATTTAAGTATCATGCTTGAGGTTGAGGTTGCCTTCATCTTGTTCAGGTTGTCAGAAAACAGGAACACAGTGTTGAACTGCACAGGGGTGTGCATGAGTGCACAAGTTTTGCCTTTTGATTAAAACAGGCAGCACTGATTCACAGATTCTAAAACAGGTTGAATTACAGAGAGCTGCTTTAGTCACTCTGTAGACATAGGATCTATTAGTTTCATATTTAGTTTTTCCCCCTGACTTTGTTTCTATGTAGCAAGAGAACTGCCGATTACAAGCGTCACTCTTTATGGGGTGATTAAAGAAACAAATGTCCTTTCCGGCTGTAAAAAAAGAGTCCTTTGAGTGAACTGTCTAGACAAGGAAAAATATTTGGTGCTTGGACCTTCTCTGTAATATCCCATGCACTGAAAGATGTTCAGACTGTACTTCTTAGAAACAAAACTGTCTTCTGTGGCCGTGTTATACACTGAATTAGGACACTTGCTGAAATCACAAGTTTTGTTTCTGCAGCTTTTTAGTCAATGACCTTGTTTTACCTATGAAGATCTAGCTGCATGAACCATTCCCCTCTTTCCTTTCACATTTAGGTTTTAAGTAAGAGAAGTTCTGTAATTTGGATAATTCTAAAATCTCCAGTTGTAGTTTCTTCTGTGTAGGTTTTTAACAGAGTCACTGTCTTGGGGTTCAGGAACTTTTTGTTATTTAACTATAGGTATTCACTGAAAACACAAGCACTGCATTATTGTCTGTTGTCTGAAATTCCTGGCTGTCAATCCACCATTGTTTACTCATTTTGAATTCATTTTCTTAACAGAGTTTTCTGATTAAGAGACAGAGTATTCAGGTTTTTTTATTAGATGTGTGAAACTCTGCTGATCGCGTGAGACTATTAATATCAGTTATGTTATGCAGGGACAGTGCATAGCAGCAAGAAGGAGGGACCAGAAAAACACCACTGTAAAGAATTTTTATTGTCTTCCTCCCAGTAACTCCATATGCATTTTTCTATAATTCTGTCGCTTGGATGGGGATTTGAAAATGAAAAGGTATAAAAATGAAAAGGTATAAAAGGTAGTTCTTGACTTCTGAAAGTCTTTAATACAGATAAGTTGCTTATTTGCATTACTGAATTAATTCTACTAGGAAGGGTTTGTGGTAGGTTTCTATTAGTTCAAAATCCAGAAACTATCCAAATTTTCATATTCAATTTTTTGAGAATAAGCATACTGGCTATTGTATTCTTTGCCAAATACAATAGCCCTTTCTAACATAAATACCTTGAGTATTTTTCCTTTGTTTAATAAATCAAGATGTAAAGACTATTAAAATCCTTACTACAAAACTTACAAACCAAATAAATTTTTCTGCCAGTTCCATCTGCAAGTACTTTATTTATAATCACCAGTTATACTCATCTATGTCTCCTAGATTTTGGTGTATGTAGTACATACAGTTTTTTCATGCATTTCATATGTAGGCTGAAGTTTGTTAACCGACCGGTTCAGTAGGAAAAGTGAGTTTTCCATCACTTAAATATCCTGAAGTGAAATGACATGTCTTTCTGAGAAAAATGTTAAAATTTCACCATTTGTTCCATTGGTACAGAAATTGCCAGAGACAGTGTTTTTAACCTTTTAAGGGGTTCTGGATAGACTCTTCTGGCCTTAAAAGTCTACGTGTGATTCCAAAGCTGTTTAGAACCCACCACAGCACACAGGAAAAGCTGGTTTTCAAGACCCCAAAAATACCTCTCCCTGAGGCATGCAGAGCTTGTGTGAATGAATTTGAGCACTTGGGGAGAAAGAGGGCAGCACAAAAGGTAACAGGTGTGCATGGTAATGACATGCTGCTCAAAATATGATGGCTTGAGGGGCTGTGACCACATGGTTCAAAGACCAAGAGTTGCCTTTCAGCTGAGCATAAAACAATTTAAAAGTAAAAAAGTCCTTGCTTGGTGAGCACTGTCAGGATAGGAATGCAGTGCATCTTTGCTGACTTCTGCAGGTTTTTGTTTGACACAGCTGTGAAGAGCTGGAGGAGTAGGCAGGACTACATTGAGCCCTACTCTGTCCTTGAAGGAAGACACCAAACAGCAGTGCTGCTCACCTGTTCAGAGAAGCCTTCTCTCCGTGGCACTGCAGGATTCAGTCCCAGCAGTTCTTTAGTTCAGAGACTGCCAAAGGCCTTCACTGGAGGTAGAATGATGGTAGGCTGCATCACATGAAGGGCTACCAAAATGTACTTTATTCCCTATTTAAAATGTAATTATCCCTTGAGGAAATGTGCAGAAGGAAAGCAGGCAGCAGCCTTACTTAACATCATAATGTTTTTTAGGAAAGAAATACAGCAATAATTTCTCTGCTTTGGACTGCAGAGAAATTTAGAAGGCAGAAGATACTAATCCTAGCATCCTGGCAGGTTCACAGTTTCAGCTAATGTTCTTCCTCCTGAAAAGCACTCCATGACATCTTTAATGACCACATATGGCCAGGACTTTGGATTTAGGTCTTACTTTGAGTGGAGATAAAAATAATACATTCCTAGCACTTGTAATGCACTTACAAAAATAAACAATGATCTGCCACAAGCAGCTCTGCTTCATTATAATTCAATGGGCAGCTGAGTCAAAGAACAGACTTGCACATGCAAGTGACTTACTTGTAAGGCCAGCAAACCAAAACTGGTACTACAAATGAAAAGGCCAGTACAGAAAACATTCTGGTATTGGAATTACTTTGTGTACCTGAGTAAGGTGACTTGTATGTTTAGATTTACAGGATTAAAGACAGAAGGCTCAGCCCACAGATCTTTACCACTTTTATTATGAAATTTTGATCTATGCTGAGAGCCAGAATGAGATCTGTGCAGCACTTCTGCACAGGGGATGTCGCCGTACCCTTGAACTCTTTTTGTAGGCACAGTGGGTTCAGTTTCTCTCATGTTGTAAGAATCTATAAGTCAGTCAGAGAGATTAGGTAAACTATGCCTTAGTCTGTGCTATGTAGCATCATGCTGTGGTTGGCAAGTTTGGTGAAACAGATGGTTGGAGGCAGTTGACCACTGCGGACATATTTACTGAAAAGCTAACACTGAAACAATTTCTTAAATTTTTCATGTGCTTACATTAATTTTTGTGTCTTGTCCTTGTGCTCCTTCCCAATATGTTGAGAGACAGCTGCATCTGTTTGCAGAATGGCCCATGTGTGGGTTTTCTGCTCTCTTCGTGAATGTCTGCCTTTGGCTGTCACTCAGCCTGTCTGATGTCAAAATTCTTCCTTGCAGATGTGGATGAATGTACAAATGGCACGGTGTGTGGCAGTCACGGGTTCTGTGAAAATATGGATGGCTCCTACCGCTGCCTCTGCTACCAAGGCTACCAGGACACACAGGATGGGCGAGGGTGTACAGGTGAGTTCATAGGTGCAGGTAGTCACTGCTGCAAAGGTCAAGTGAGCAAAAACAGCATTCCAGCAAAACGTGTTTCACGTTTTTGTTTTCTGTCATTTTTTACTAAAGTTATGCCACTTATTGGTAAAATAGGGTTGAGCTCTTCTTCACTCACTGAACTTTGTGCCAGATGGAAACTTTACTGTGTATCTATTTAATGAAAACCTGTTATTAGGACAAACAGAAGCCAACAGCAAATAAGACGAGCCACTTATTTTATTTCTTTTAAAAAACCCAAGAAACCTCCCTGTTTCTGCATGTCAGGACCATTTGCAAATATAATAGAATGAATTTAATACTGTAGCCTATTTAATTGCTGCATCTGTTTAGTCTCTTAGCAGAGTAACCAGGACCCTGCAGGAAATAACATCTGGCATGTGGTGCAGCCAGGCTGAATTAAATGGCACCTCCCTAGGCATATTGTGTTTAAACAGATTTTAACATTAGCTTCCAGCTCCAGGAAAGACACCTATCGCCATGAAATGATGTGGGATTTTTGTAGATATGAAAATACTGCACATTTCTTTTGTGACTAATAGATTTCCAGATCTCTTGTTAATAGTGAGGGCTGGAGAACCATCTGAGGCAGCACAAGTTTGTAATATAAAACTAATACCAGATCAAGGAAAGGTATTCATTAAGCAATTTCTTCAAGCCAGACTCAGGATGAAACACATTTACCAGTAACAGAGACCTAAATGGAATACCAAACAGAGAGGAGGAATTAAAAGTTTTACAGAGTGTTTGTATGAGTTTTCTAATATATTAAATAGTTTTGTTATAAAATTCTTTATGCCATTTGGCACTTACTTTGCAGCATACCAAGGCATGTTTTGTCATACAGTGACTTTTTCGTGGATGAAAACAACTGAAGCAAAGAAAGTAAAAAAAAAAAAGGGGGAGGGGAAGGAAAGGATGGTGTGAAACTAAATTTAATTTTGAGTTCCAACTAAAGTAATTCTGAACCATAAAATAATGTGCTTTCTTTTTTTTTCTTGTATAAAAATATATAGTCTAAAATACTGTTATAAATTTTGAAGCCAGTTTTCAACCAAAACAATTTTAGGAAAAAGTAAGTCTCTAGTTCCTGACTAGGCAATCTTCCCCAAAAAGACTTATTCCTTATGACAAGAAACCAGTAGAAAGAAAAATCTAAATACATTTTTTAAATGCTAAGGAAACTTTAAGTTAAAATCCATATTTGTATAAAAATACATAAAAATCAACATTTATTCAGATGACTAGGTTTTGATAGGCAACAAATTATTCCTACCCACAATTATAGGAATTTCTGAACTGCGATACAGAAATTACTATTTCTGATACTAATCAGCATGATTTTTGTCTGCTAATGAGATTCTCTCATTAGTAGACAAAGTAGATTTTCAAATTAACTTTAGCAACCAAAAAGAAAGTAAAGTTAACTGGTCCTGGTAGTATTTGGTAAGCCTTGTTTAAACAACAGGCAAGTCTTATATCAGTCAAAAAAGCATTTTCAGGGTAGGCTAGTTAGCAGGTGTATGGAATCCAAGTAAAAAATATGTGGAATTTTTTGGAAAGAGGAATTTTGCAGTGTTCAGCAGGAGTCCCTGGGTGACCTGGGCATAACTTCTGTGGGTCCCAGAGCAGCCTGTGAATCCATGCATATGATAGGCATATGCTAGCAGTGGGGCTGGGGAATTCACTGTTCAGTGGTTGTTTGCAAGGAAAGTGGTATTTTGGGGAGGAAAATGAATTCTCTTTTTTGTAGCGCAGCCTGAATCACACCAAAACCTGTTCATTTTGCTCCTTGAGTTTAGTGAAAGTTTGATAATAAAGTTAAGAAAACAAATTAAATTACTCTGAATCTTAAATCCCAAGAAGAGAATGCACAGAAAAACAAGTATTTAACAATGAGAAACACCAAAAAAACTGTGTTCCGGTCTACAAGCAGCGCCTAATCAGCACTAATAGTCTATAAACTGTACTGCGATTTTCAGGGGTCTTTATTTCAAAGGACTTACTACTTGTTTATGAATCCACTTAGGTATTACTGCGTTTTTAATCCTTCCCCAGAGATCACATCTGTAATCTGGCAGACAATATTGGCACAGATACAACAGATAAAAGAACAGTCAGTAATGGGTCTCAGTTGATTTATGTTTTGGATTTTTTCCCCAGATGTGAATGAATGTGAAATGTTGAGTGGAGTATGTGGAGAAGCCCTCTGTGAAAACGTTGATGGTTCTTTCCTGTGTCTGTGCTCTGATGAAAACCAGGAGTATGATCCAATGACCGGACAGTGTCGCTTCCGTACCTCACCAGGTAAAGCACCAGCAGATTTTTGCATGCTTGGCATGATTTCAGCTGCACACATAACCATTGGAGGGGCAAAGTTGGTTGAAGTATTGGTGTTGCTCTAACTACAACAGAAAAATCTGAAACTTTGTCGTTGTCTTGAAAGTGTGTGCATGAGAGGTTTTTCTAGGATGGAATATGTTACCAGTGAATTATTAGTGAAAATATAGCAGAAGCACCTTCAAAATGTTATACATCAACAGACTTGGCAGTAATATTGAGCAAATACTGCAGGTAAGAGTAAACAGTCTTGTTTGCTGTACTGTAACGATGAAATGTGTTATGGAATCAAGTCTTATGACCTGAGTTATTTTGGGTTTTGTTCAAACTTTTACAAAAGCCCATTAATATGCTTGGACAATGTTTAAGGGAGCATATTATTAAAACCAGAAGTTGTATGTAGTTGTTGTGGTTCCACCCCAGATGGCAACCAAGCCCCATGCAGCCACTCACTCACTCCCCCACCAGCAGGACTGGAGAGAGGAGTGAAGAGTAAAAGCTGGAAAGCTCATGGGTTGAGATGAAGACAGATTAATAAGGAAAGCAAAAGCCACACACACAAGCAAAGCAAAACAAGGAATTAATTGACTGCTTGCCACGGGCAAGCAGGTGTTCAGCCATCTCCAGGACAGCAGGGCCCCATCACATGTAACAGTGACTTGGGAAGACAAAAGCCATCACTCCAAACATCCCCCTCCTGCTGCTTCCCCTCATTTTATATACCAAGCATGATGTCATATGGTCTGGAATATCCTTTTGGTCAGTTTGGGTCACCTGTCTTGTCTGTGTCTCCTCCCAACCTCCCATGCACCCCCAGCTTCCTCACCAGCATGACAGAACAAAAAGCAGAAAAGGCCTTGGCTCTGTGTAAGCCCTGCTCAGCAATAACAAAAACATCTAAGTGTTACCAACTCTGTGCTCAGCACAAATCCAAAACAGCCCAATACCAGCCACTGTGAAGAACTCTATACCAGCCAAAATCTGCACAATAGTGATATCTTGTTAGCATTATTTAGAATTAATTTCAGTCCTATGAGAAGGTTGTTGGGAAAGCAAAAACCCAAACCACTATATTGTTGTTAGTCTACCTCTGTTGTCAATCTACCTCAGTCGTCAGTCACTCTTGAAGTGTCCTTGCCTGGTTTACTCCTGTTTTTCCTACTAGTCCATTGTACTGGATTTGTGAGCTTTTCTTATAAAGTGTTTTTAGTGTTGAAAATACTACTGTAAATACACTAATTGAAAATTAGTTTAGAACTCTTAAACCTGCCTCCACATTTCTACACTGATCCAGTTTGGAGAAAGGACCAAGCCCACAATAAGGAAGAACAGAGTACAAGAAATGAAAGGATTTACTTGCACAGCATTTTTTTCCCCTCCAGAATGCAAATATTGGTGGTTTTTTTCTTGTTTTGTTCTTACACTGCAGGCTGATCTAGCTTCCGGACAGCCTTAGAGGAATTGGCTGTAGTGTCAGAATACTGACTTTACAGCTTCCAGGATGTGGCTATTTTCTTCTATCACTCATGGTCTTGCAGACTTGTAAAGAGGGTTGAAATATCCATGACCTAATTGTCACAAGTATTTAGATCACTGAATGTAGCACTCAGCAGCACTGAAGAAGTTGACTGTGAAATATCATTAACAGCTGATTGACAAATGTTTTGGGCCTGTGAGGAGGTAGTGCTCAGGGGAGTTCAGATAGCTGACGAAACAAAACCAGAACTAAAAAATTAGCAGAGGACCTGAGCCATGTAAAAAGAACTCATGTCCAAGAGACATTTGAGGACATACCGTAACATTACTGTGAGGAGGAAGGGGCTGAAGGACACAGTGTGACCGATTGTACTGTCAACAGATGGATACTCTACTGTCAGTACTAACTCCATTATGCTGTCAGCAGTGAGCACGGCTTTGCTGTGATCAGTCGGGAAAGTAACTATTCTCCCTTCCCATCAGGCCTCATCAGGCCCTAAAAAAAACACATGCTTTGCCTTTGTCCCTTCTCTGATAAGGTCATCTCTTATAGGAGACCAGAAGGACCTAGTGAGAAGTACTTTACACCATATGGTCTTGAACTAGAATAAGGCAAAATGGCAGTACATGGAACAGGGATCTTACTTTGCTCTTTTCTTCCAAAGTAAAAGGGGAAAAGACTGTTGTTAGTTCTTCTTAAAAACTATTCTTGCTGCAAAGAATGCTGGAGTAGCCACACATCCTCTCTGGCTTTGACAAGCCACATACTCGAGTCAGGCGTGGTGCTTCCAGAGCTCTCATGGTGCATATGGACTTCATCTGTCAGCATTAGTTTGCACCATGCCTATGAAAGGCAGAACTTAAAAGGCAGAAAGGAAGAACTTAATCTGTGTTATCCTGTTGCAGATATCTGCAGTTCAGCCTGGTTTACTCAGCTCTTGCTTATTTCTTGTTCTGTATTTTTGTGCACATAAAGAAGTGTTTGTCCACCTTCTATGAAGTGCAAGTAGGTGATATTTGTTCAAATGTTACTTTAATTTGGAACCTTTCTTCTACGTGGTTGAAGGCTGTTAGATTTGTGAAGTGCTGTGTGTTCACACTTTTCTTTACTTGCCCTTAGGGCTCTTGAGACTTCCTTTTATTTAGATTTCACTTGCTGGAAATTTGTCTGTTGTTAGCTGTGTCTTGAAACAATCCTCGCAGTGTATGTATCAGGAATTCAAGCCCATATTGTCACTTTCCAGTCAAGAAAACCAAAAACTTGCAAAAAATTGTGCAAGGTTTGATTGTCTCGTTCCCTTCCTCTCTGCCATTCATAAAATGCAGGAAATGTTTCAGAAAGAAAAAAAGATAAAGAAGGAAAGAACTTTATTCTGTAGGAGAGGGAAATCTGCTGTTCCATACATCTTTGTACCTAAGAGAAAAAAAATGCATGCTATGGGTTGAAGTCTTCTCATTTATTCTTTTAACAAACTATATAAAGCCATTTGTGATTGGCTTCTAGTAAGTGCCAAGCTCGACACAGTTGATCACCGCAATCTGTGTGATTGTGGTTTTAATTGTTGCATGTTGTAGTATGCATTTAAACTGCTGATATAGACTAATATACTCCTAACATGTCTCATGACATTGAATCCAGAAGCTATAATGGATGGTGTATGTTTGAGGATTATAACAGGTAGGATTTGGGATGGCATGCCAAAAGTTGAAATGTTTCAACACCAAAGCTTGCAGAGATGCAACATTTCATTGGCATAAGGGAAACCTGATGGGATGAAACTGTGCCTGGAGTGCCACACTGGATGGTTACAGGCTGTGCAGGTGAGGCAGAGAGGTGGAATATGTAATGGAGGGCCTGGAATGTATGGAGCTTTCGTTTGGTAGTGGTATGGTTGAACGTCTCTGGATAAGAATTAAGGGACAAACAACATGGATGTCATCGTGGGAGTCTGCTATAAACCACTTAGCCAGGACAATGACACTGATGAATTGTTCTTTGAGGAGCTAATGGAAACAAAGCAACTTCCCTTGTCCTTTGGGGAGACTTCAACTTGCCAGTTGTTAACTGGGAACAACAAACTGCCAGCACAAACAGATCCAGAAAATTGCTAAAACACCTGGACGCTAATTTCATGGTACAGGTGCTAAGGGAGCCCACTAGGAAAGATGCCCTTTTAGATTTGTTGCTTATTAGCAAAGAGGGTCTCGTGAGTGAGGTGGTGATTGATGGCTGTCTTGGACACAGAGACCATGAAGCAATCAAGTTTAAAATCTGGTGACAAGAGGAAGCTGCGAGGCTCCACTCTGAAGATATGAGGATAGCAGACTTCAGGCTTTTCAGGGAGCTAGTTAGCAAGGTCCCCTGAGAAAACGCTTTTGAAGGTGCTGAGGTCCGTTCAGTGCTGGTTACTTTTTAAGCGCCTGGGAACACAGGAGCAGGCAAAATCAATCCCCCCTGCACCCAACCAACCACCAGCATGAAATTTGAGGCTGCCAAGTAACAGTTTATAAATTTGATCCAAAAGGTTCCTTAAGGCTAAAAATTTGGTGCATGAGTACAGATTCTAAATTTCCTAAACATTACGGTATTCCTAATTGTTAAGACTTAGAAGGAAACTTCATGCTTTTATTTTTTTATATCAATATGTGCATGGTTTTCTAAGATAAATCATGGTCTGAATTTCAGTTGTCTATGGACAAAGTCTTAGCTCTAAGTTTTAAATGTGCATCACTTGCACTAATCCCTGAATTGTACATATGCATGTATATGTATATGCACTGTACACGTTAGGTGTTGTAGCTTGTCACATGTGGCGTCAATTGAGAAATCTAAACAAGTACACCTGACAATAGGCACATACCAATATGGTTTTACTGTATTGTTGAAAATCAGGTTCTGAAAATGTGTTACTCAAGCTGTTTGCTCTGGGTCATCTGAGTCTTTGTTGACTTTTTAGAAGTCATGAAGTTACCAGGACTATTTTTCTTTTTAGCCACCAGCTTTCTGGTTGCACCTCTGAGTGAGTGTTTTTGATACTCAGTTGCAGTATTTAAGATGCCATCAATTCTTTGTTTTGTTTTTTCAGATCATGGTTGTTAATGGGACACTATTCAGGCAAATATTTCAGTGTACGCTGAAATCTAAGCATATGCTAACCCATATTACCCACTGAATCTTATATTACTGATGCATGTTTTTGGATCAAACATATGCTGAAGCATATTGTTGGATCAAGGTTATGCTAAGGTATATAAATCTATTTCTAATAAATACTTCAGAGTCCAATCTAGCAGCAACTATAGAGAATTTCTCTCATAGGCTGTTAATAGTTATATCAAAAATGTGGTAGTATTACTTTCCTTTACTAGCATGCATTAGGTAGAGAGATATTTTACATTTTCTAACAAAAAACCAGAACAATAATACAAAATAAGTATTCATTTTCTGTCATATTTTGTCAACATACCTAGTGAAATCACTTTCAAAACCAGCCTGTTCACTAAATGGTTAATAATCTGTGAGAGAGAAATTATAAACTTGTACACATAGACTGGTCTTCGTTAAAGGAAAAAAAGGAGAAAAGTTTGTGTCTCATTTGCTTTCCAAACATTCATGATGCCTTTTTGACTAACCCTCACTTACAGCTGTGTAAACAACAGCCATTTAAGCTGCTGAACAGATAATGGGAGGAGAAACCAGTATGTCGTATGTAAAATGGGAATAAACAAGGACATGATGAGACTGTCTCCCCTTCCTCTGATAAACAGCATGAAAACGGCCATGCTTTCTCTTCTGATGAAGATTTGGCTTTGATTCAGTTAGATGGATGGCAAATGGCCAAGGAAAATGTGTGAATTGGTGACTGAAGTACTGCTCTCTCACCTTGGAATGTCAGATTTAGTTCAGCTGTGTTTCTGTGACATGATAGTCTTAATATGGTTCCTATTGGATAGCAACTGATACCACAAAACCAGCTCAACTGATGAAATTCAACACACTATGGAAAATGGTAATTATCAGATGAGGGTCGACCACAGGCTACACTAACAAAACTGAAATAAGCACCCAGCTGGGTGTATCCTTTATTGTACAATTTAGTTACATTGGCAAAATTGCAAAGCCTTGTAGGTGGCAACATTATACTAAATTTGAATGGAGGTGTCTGCCAGCCCTTCAGCCTCCCAAAACTGAAGTCACTTTTCTGAGGAAAACAGAAATAAATCCAATTGTCTGTGTCTAATTAGAAGCCAAAAGAACTATTACACACTTTCATACTATTGAATTGCAATAATAGGCAATCCATATTGGCATTTTTAAATCTGCTTTTCTCCAAACTGATCTAGTATTTGCATGCCCAGTAAAGTTGCCTTGCTCCATCTGCTTTGAGGAATGTGGGTGGGCAGTGATAATAGGATTGACCAAGCAAGAGCTGGAGTTCATTTAATTCCTTCAGCATTTGTTGGACATCACTATCTTCAAGCTCCCACCTCACAAACACTTTTTAAGTGGGAACCACTGTTTAGGTTGCAAAAGATCATCTAGACCATCCCTTAACACAGCACTGCCATTTTCACCACTAAACCATGTCTCCAAGTGCCACATCGACACATTTTTTGAACATTTCCAAGGACAGTGACCTAAGCACTTTTCCTGGGCAGCCTGTTCCAATGCTTGACCACCCTTTCTGTGAAGAAATTTCTCCTGCTATCCAATCTAAACCTTCTCTGGAGCAACTTGAGGCCATTTCCTTTCATCCTTTCACTTGAGACACACAGAAAAGGCCATCCCTCACCTCACTGCAGTGTTTCAGGCAGTTGTAAAGAGTGTTAAGGCCTCCCCTGAGCCTCCTTTCCCCAGTTTAAACACCCCCAGTTCCCTCAGCCACTTCTCACAAGACTTGTGCTCCAGACCATTCCCCAGCTCCATTGCCCTTCTCTGAACTTGCTCCAGCAACTCAGTGCCCTTCTTGTACTGAAAGACCTAAAACTGAGCACAGGATTTGAGGAGCAGCCTTACCAGTGTCAAGAAGGACAATCCCTGCCCTGGTCCTGCTGGCCACACTGTTACTGATCCAGGCCAGGATGCCATTGGCCTTCTTGGCCCCCTGGGCACATGCTGGATCATGTTCAGCTGGCCATCAACCAGCACTCCCAGGTCCTTTTCCTCTGGGCAGCTTTCCAGCCACTCTGCCCCCAGCCTGTAGCACTGCCTGGGGCTGTTGTTGCCCAGTTGCAGGACCCAGACCTTTGCCTTCTTGAACCTCATACAACTGGCCTTGGCCCATCGATCCAGCCTGTCCAGATCCCTCTGCACTCCAGCAGATCAACGTTTCCACCCAGCTTTGTGACCTACTGCAAAGTGACTGCAGGACCCTCAAAGCCCCTTGATAAACATATTAAACAGGACTGGCCCCAATACAGAGCCCTGAGGAACACCAGTGGTGACTGCTGCCAGCTGGATTTAAATCCATTCACCACCACTCTCTGGGCCTGGCCATCCAGCCAGTTTTTTACCTGGATTCTCCTTCCTTTTATATATAGATGTGTGTGTGTGTGTATATATATATGTATATATATATATATATATATGTGTGTATGTATATCTGCTTTCTTGTATTTGCTTATCTCCCATCAACTGGGACCTCCCTGGTTAGACCGGATTGCAGTGAATGATGGAAAGTGCCTTGGTGAGCATTTCTGCCAACTCCCTTAGTACCTCAGGTGGCTCCCATCCAGCTCCATAGACATGTGAGTGTCTACATGGCATAGCAGGTCACTAACCATTTCTTCCTGGATTGTGGGGCTTCATTTTGCTCCCCATCTCTGTCTTCCAGTTCAGGGGCTAGGTACCCTGAGGATAACTTGTATCGCTAATAAGGACTGAGGCAAAAAAGGCATTAACTTCCTGAGTCTTTTCCTTATTCTTTGTCACTATGTTTTTTCCCTGCATCCAGTAAAGGATGGAGATTCTCCTTAGCTCTCCTTTTGTTGCTGATGTATTTGTAAAAACATGTTTTGTTGTCTTTTATAGAAGTAGCTAGATTAAATTCTAGTTGGTCATGGGCTGTTCTAATTTTCTCTCTGCATGACCTCCTGACATTCTCATAGTCCTCCAGAGTTGCTTGCCTCTTGTTTCAAAGGTGATTCACATTTTTTCCCATGTTCCCACCAAAGCTCTCTCTTCAGGCAGGCTTGTTATCTTCCTTCGTGTCTCATCTTTCAGCACATAGGGATGGCTTGCCCTTGCACATTTAAGAGTTTCTTCTTAAAGTACTTCCAGCCCTCCTGGGCTCTTTTGCTCTTTGGGACTGCTGCCTTAGGGAGTCTCTCAACCAGTCACCTAAAGAGGTGAAGATCTGCCCTCTGGAAGTCCAAAATGGCAGATCTACTGGCACCCCTCCTTACTTCGGAAGAATCACAATCCCTATCATTTTCTGATAGCTTTGCCCAAGACAGCTTCTGACCATCACATCACCCACCAGTCCTTCTCTGTTCACAAACAGCAAGTCTGGTGGGGCAACTCCCCTGTTGGCTTCCTCACCAGATGTGTCAGAAAGTTCTCTTCCACACACTCCAGGAATCTCCTAGACTGCTCCCCCTCTGCTGTCTTGTATTTCTAGCAGACGTCTGGTATGCTGAAGTCTGCCAGAACAATAAAGGCCAGGGATTGCAGGACTTGTCCCAAATGCTTACAGAATATTTCATCTGCCTCTCCATCCTGGACAGGTGCTCTGTGACAGACTCCCACCAGGATACCTGCTTTGTTGGACTTTCCCCTGATTCTTACCCATAAACACTCAACCCTATCATCATCATTGTTCAGCTCCAGACAGTTCAGACCCTTCCTAATACACAGGGCTACCCCACTGCCTGTCTTTCCTTGCCTATCCCTTCTCAAGGGTTTAGAACCATCCATTGCAGTGCTGCAGCTGTGTGAGTCATCCTACCTTGTCTCTGTGGTAGCAACTCGGTTACAGTTTTCCTGCTGCACCATGAAACCAACATTTGCTGCGGTAGCATCTCGAAATGCACTGTCACTCTATAAAACAGAGGGTCTGATTCCTGCCTCAATAGCTGTATTTCTTGAGAAATGTCTCAAGGTTGGCTTATTGTACAAGAGCCTGGGCAGAAATTAATGAACTCTCAAAGAATGAAAAATCAGCCAACATGCAATAATTTTAATAGGTTTCTTGTGAGTTAAACATTTGTTAAGCACTAAGCATAAAGAATTTCCCTAGATAAAAAGGAAATTAACTAGTTGCCTCAAGATTTATCTAGCTCAAGTTCCTTAATAAAGTTTTGGGTCTGATTAATAAATGTGGGCACGTGTAGTTTCAGAACTTGGTTACTTTACTGATGGCCTGTGAAAAGTTTCTCATATTGGTCAAGTGTGAGTAACAATTTTATGTGTTAGTTCCCACTTCTGAGCCCTTGACGATAATTTTTGTGAAGTGGAATGTTACATACACAGAGTTCTGTAAACACAGAAGCTTTAAATAGGTATTTCTTTTCAAAATTGCTTTTTGGTGTACTTTAGGAATGCCTTGCTTTAGAAAGATCTTTGACTATTAATAGAGTCTTTTATTGGATCTATGGGACAGACTATTTTGCCTCTAGTCCTTGTATATATAGTGAGAAGACCCACTCAATGCTTAAGGCAATAAATCTGCCTTCTTGGCTGGATGCCTATTTTATAGTAAAACACAGAGTCAGTTAACTTGACATCTGCATTATATTCCTCTGCTTACCATGGAGTCAGTAAGTTACTTTTGCAAAAATCATAAAGGGCATTGTATTCAAATGTGGAACATGCGTTTTTACCAGTGAAATTAGAAGGGGCTGTAAATGCTCATTCTTTTGAAAATTGGGTCTTTTCATTTCATGCCTTAGCTCCTTTATCTGAAAAAAGGAGGTTGTAATGTTTGCTTACCTCTGTGAAGAACTTTTGGATTCATACGTGAAGAACATCATGTCAATAGCTGGGCATGGCTATTAGATAGCAGAACATGAGAGCAGGTGCTTCATGAACTGCTTGAAAATGATAGAAGTGCAAATTGGAGGAATCCTTTTATGGTCAAGTTGGAGTACAGGTCTGAAAAAGTGAAAGGAAAGTTATCAACTCTCATCATTCTTTCTAAAGACAAAATACTAAACCAAATTTGTATTTAACCATTTTCTTCTTTGCTCTTCTGATCTCTTGTAAAAGTGACTAATTTAATGTGTCTTCTTGTGTGGTTTATGTTTTCTTTTCTGCCTTAGAATTGCCAGTAGAGGCTGATCAACAGGAAGATGGAAAGAAGGAGTGCTACTACAATCTGAATGATGCTAATTTCTGTGACAACGTGCTTACATCCAATGTAACCAAACAAGAATGCTGCTGTACCTTGGGTGCTGGTTGGGGTGATAACTGTGAAATCTTCCCATGCCCTGTCATTGGAAGTGGTAAGAGGAGGCCTTCCATCCCTTTGCAAGCTTTTAAAGCATTGTATTTATGTTAAAAGAGTGTGCTTTGCCTTTAGAGAAGGCTTGCCCATTAAATCCCATATTCTGTAGTATTTAGTCATGACTTTCCTCCACAGAGGAAAGAGTGGTAAGAATAATTCATACCTGGTGTAAATCCATTAGCTTCTGTGCAGTTGCCTTAGGGTTAAAAAGAGCCTGTTACTGAATAGTGTTAACTCCAAGTGATTTTAAGCAAATATGGATTCTCACAAAAGCTTTTTCCAGATGCTATGGTAACATGTTAGATTTTTTCCACAAGCTGGAAAACAAAGGTAACCATTACAACATTTTTAAGTCTGCAGCTATTTTTTGTAACACTATTTCTATAGCATTGCAACTTACTGATATATATTATTACATTAGTTTCACATTTTGCAACTTACTGAACAATTCAGTTAATAATGTTGCCTGTAGACCATTATTTAACCTCTAAATATTAAATTAGACAAACATAGCCATGTGATATTTGTTACAAATTTTGAAAACAGTACTTGAAACATAAACAGGAATGGCTGAAATTCAGAATCCAGATGGGAAAAATCACATAAGAGAGAACATGTGTAAACTTTTTGAGATTAAATGCTAAAGATTACTTTTCACACAAATACATCATCACATTTAATTCCTGTTTTAACTGTACCTTAGAATTGGTGAAACTGAAATAAAATGCATAATGAAAAAGGGGCCTCTCTGCTTGGATAGGTTTGATTCTGTATAGTCTCCAAGACACTTGAAATAATTTCTCTCTGTAATGCACACCATGTTCTCCTGTTGCATTCAATTAGTGTTTTTCCTGTATGAGGACTGAAGAATGTGGACAGGGGTTTGTATCGCAGTCGGGGTATGCCTAGATTGCAGCTTGCAGCGTAGCTCAGAGAGGCCCATGCTAGCTTTAATTAAGATAATTTGGCTACTGGTATTGTAATAACTGCAGTGCACCATGAAACCTAGCAAGGACTACATTCTCCTGCCAAAGAGCAAGAGAAATTAGTCTGCCTGGAGCTCTGTGATGCTGTGGGCACCCTACTTAGGTTTGTGAAAGCTAGCTCTGCAAACTGAGAGCAGGGGAAAGTCAGGCTGTGGCATTTAACATCCCCCATTAAGCTTAAGGTGTGTATGATTGCCTGATGGATGCAAATAAGGCAGATAGCTCAAAGTACCCTGAAACACATGTAACACTACATATGTGAATACCTTTTTCTTAACAACATGATTTTTTGTTTTTTCTCTCTCCCAGCTGAATTTACTGATTTGTGTCCTGAAGGAAAAGGTTTCATTCCCTCTGGAGAATCATCTTACGGGCTTCTTGCTCAGAATTACAAAGGTCAGTACTGACATGTATTAAGTTTAATTATTTCAGAAGTTCTGGTAGTTGATTGACTAGAAATGTGAGCCAGGAATGTAAGCATACTAATTCAAATTTCATTAGGTGATAAAAAACAGTTTGTAGTATGAAACATTACTGAAAGTCATCATTTTACACATTGTTAAGAATGTCAGTTACACAGTCTCTGTAATATTCTGGTTTAATTTCTACTGTGAGAATAGGTGCTGAGACCACAAACCACAAGTACTCGTTTACATATGGAATGCAATGCCAGCTTAAATTCGTAAATATAAGTATGGGGAGTTGGAAGAGAGGAGAGAGTTCTGTTCAACATTTGGCCTCTAAGGGAGAATGAATATAAAAACTGAAGAGAAGTTCAGCAACAGTATTTTCATTACAGAACTTCATGAAATAATTACTGGTGGTAGTCCAGTGGTAGTAGAGAAATCAGCATGATAGAAGTTGATGGATGTTGGTGGGAGGGAGTTGGCATCACCAAGAATGAAAAGTGAGATCAGCAAAATATCTTTTCAGATTTCAGAAGTAGCCATCAATATTAATAATTTTTAGGACTGTCACAGAGCTCATCTTGAAGTCTCTGAGAGCATTTTTGTTCAGGGATTGTATAAGGGTTGTTTATCTTTGCAGATCTAAGATTTCTGTGTGGGGTTTGGAAGTTGCTGTGTGTACAGCATGTCCAAATGCGTCTCAGATAAAATCTGCGTTGTTTTGTGCTACCTCAGGGTAGATAATATCTCTAGCTGCTATAAATACTGAAATGTGGAAATAGTTCATCTGAAAATACCTTCCACAAATCCCTGCCATAATAAGACTTTTTCTGTTTTCAGTAAATTTGTGTTGTAAAACCTTAGGAATGGCACAAAGGACAAACACTAAATAGATAAATAACTTTTACTAATGTGCTGTTTTCTGATGTGATCTTTCTCTGTTACACTGTTAAATGTTACTGTTGCTTTTCTCCACAAGCTTCTGCTTGAAGGAGCAATTCCTGTTTCCTTACTGGAATTATCTGTCAGAAGTGAATAGCCTGCTAGCCTTCCTTGGCTTTGCTTCCAGGCTTTCCCACTTTTCTCCAGACACAAATCCATGTTCCACAGGAAAAAGATGGATGTGTACATGACATTTCTTATCAATCTTTGCATTGTTCTTGCTGCTAAAGAGTCAAAATATTTGATGTTTGTAGCCACTAAGTGGCTGGAAGAGTGGCTGTAAAAATAAGTCATTTTCTAAATCTTTCAGTTCTTCTGGAAAAAGGAATGATTCACCTTTAAAACTACTGTATAGCTGGAAATAACGGCTTTGGGATAAAATCTGTGTTGCCCCAGAATAAATGTGGAGTAAATATATAGAAGACAGTGGATTGAAACAATTGGTATTGAGAGAAGAATGACCTACTTTAAGTTGTGCTTTTTATTGCCATTTTTACTACCAACCTAGCTTTAACAGACTATTCTAAGTAGGTCTAGCAAATGAAAAGTAGGCTGGAAAAAAGGAAGTGAATGGAATTCCAACAGTAACAAATACATAAATACAAGACTGGGAAAAAATGTGTACAACTGTGAAAAGCTATATGTGAGCTGGCATATATTTTCCGTGAAACCTCCTTGAAAACATTTAGCCTCATTTGAAAGTGTGGTGGATTCTCTTTGTCAGCCGTCACTACTTCTATAGATTTTGCCAGCCTGTGTTGGGCAGCAGACACAATTGGTTCTGTGTGGGGGAAGGCTGCACTGAAGTTGTGCTTTGAAAAACAAAGCCATGAGCAGTGCAGATAGGAAGACTTCCTACTGTGCACAGCAGTCTCACCAAACTCTGTGCAGAGAGAAGAGCAGTCACAGAGTCCATTTATAAGCATAGCTGCTTAGTTAGTCTTGTAATCAGATGGTGTGCTTAAATTAGATCCATGGTGGGAATACCTTCAGGAAAGCAAATTATGTGGGAAAATACAGGCCATATTTTTCATCTGTTTTGCTTGCAGCTAAGAGCAATGTGATACCAAAGGAGAGAAGGGGAAACAGCAGATTATTGCAGTCTCTCTGTGCCATGGGACTTAATTCCGACAAGGGGAAGTAACAGTCCACCAAGTTTTCCTTTTCCATTCTGGCTGCATTGCCTCTTCTACACCAGTTGTCTGAGGGGTTGTTTTTTTTCCTGTGGATATCTGTGCCCCTGGGACTTTCTGTTTAAACTGAAGTTTGCTTGAACAGAGAAGCGTTCAGGATTTATTCCATCTTTCTTTCTATGTGGCATCATAGTAACAATGGTAACACAGCCTTTAATGTTTTGTCCCCAGATGCTGATGAATGCCAACTCTTTGGACAAGAAATCTGTAAAAATGGCTTCTGTTTGAATACACAGCCAGGTTATGAGTGCTACTGCAAACAAGGCACATACTATGACCCTGTTAAGCTCCAGTGCTTTGGTAAGTTTATTTAAAGTGGTCTTGTCACTATAATGGTATGCAGATGGGCAAAAGAAGCAGACTTCTACAGCAGGATTCCCATCAGAACTGTGGCATTCCCAGTAAGGGGAGAAACACTGGGCCTCTGAACTCCTGTAGCAGCTTTGTAAGATGCATTGGGTCATTTCCCTTCCTTCTGCTTGGCTGAGCAGCAATTCTGGATGACATAGCTGTGGCATGTAGAGCAGGGTTTGCTTTATTTGCCTCCTTTTACAGCAAATTACTCCCAGGAGTTTGCATCTCCAACAGCCCTTTGTGCTCCTTTGAGTGCATAGTCAAGAGCTGGTGCCAGCCTAAATGCAGGCAGCACAAAGTGATCAGAGGGGGCTCCCTCCTTACAAGCATGCTGCTGCTTCACTCTGCCAAGGTACAATTTAGCTTTCTGTTCTTTGTATGTGGGGTGAGCAGTGAAAGCCTGTATGTTAAAGCACACCTTTCATTGGGTAAGTGTTCTGGGTTTACTATATTAAATCAAATTAACACAGATTTTTTTCTTGTTTTGTTTCAAGGACAGACATTTATCACAAGGAGTTAATATGCAATGTGAAATTACAGTTGAGGTCATTGATAAGCCCATTTTAGCCTGCACAACCTTGTACTCCTTTGGTTCTGGTATTCAACTGAAAATTACTCATGACCATGACCCTGGCTTTTGCTTTGTAAGCAGAGAACCATGTATAATGTGCAGAATAGCATAAGGAAAGGAAGCAATTTTTGCAACTGCAGTAAGAGAGCCTTTCACCTTGGGATTCTATGATTGTTCTTTACAAAGGGTGGGATTTTTGCTGATTAAATGTAATTTATCTGAAATGGCCTGCTCTTGCCTTTGAGCTAAATTTCAGCTTTTGCTTTCCAAGACAAACTAAGAAATATAATTACCATGGCTACGTAAGGTGATCCCTTCTTCTGACAAGCTCATGAAGAATCACTGAGAGTATGCCCACCTCTAATGCCTGCTGGTACTGTTCTAAAGGGAGATGAATGTGGGAAGCAGTGGCAGCTATGCTGGGTACAGGGTATTCCTGGCACTCCAACCCCCCAACAAGCCTCCTCATCCTCCCTAGTACTCCTCCCTACTAGCTCCCTAATACTTGAGGATCAGAGGTCAGTACCCTTCAGATGTCTGTACTTCTCCATGGGCACAGGCAGGATTTTGTTGCCAGCGATGGGTATTTGTGGTACTTAACATGGCATGCAGGGAAGTCTGCTCCTGATACAGGAAAATATAAACATAGATTAACACAATGCAAATACTTTGTGCTGGCTCTCCTTGATACATTTCCTTCCATTTTAAAGACACGGATGAATGTCAGGACCCAAACAGCTGTATTGATGGCCAGTGCATAAACACAGAAGGATCTTACAACTGTTTCTGTACACACCCAATGGTTTTGGACGCAACAGAAAAGCGATGCATCAGACCAGCAGATTCCAGTGGTATGATCCGTTATACATATTACTGAAGTGAGTACACCTCTACGAGGTGCTGCTGACATGGCTACAGACCTGAAGTCTAAGCTTAGACTGGGTCATCCTTGGATGAGCCTGCTCTTCTGGAGGATTTTGGAAGGCAATGCTTGGACCATCGTCTGTTGATCCAGAAGGCATCGTGATGTAGAACTCCACAGTGCTCCACTTTGCCTATACAGACAGGACATTGCTGGAAGTATTGTGAGATTAGGCTCGGGCTGAGGAGTCTTCAGCCAGTTCACCAGCTCTGCATCTGCCTTGTCCAGCCTTGTAGGTAATGAGGCACAGCCCTCTTGCTGTCTCAGTAAGGCTGGGGTTTGGCTGCAGGCTAAGTCTTGAGATTCAGTTCTACCAAAGTAAAATAAAAACAGGAATGACAGGATATAGGAGAAAATAGCTAAAATTGTATGTGTGCTTTCAATTGATTAACACTGAAGGTACATTGAGCTCACAGTTTCAAGCTGCAGGTTTCAACATCACAGTTAAAGTAATGTTTTTTGTGTGTTATTTTAATTTCAGAAGACACTGATTTCAGAAAAAAATGTTAGATATTATGAAATCCAGAGCATTATGCAGTATGCACCACTTTGTCTATGCCACTCATGTCTTCAAAAAAATTGTTACAATGGGTTTGATTTAATGCTGGCACTGTATTGCCATAAATCCAGACCTCTGGTTCCTGCAACTTGTAGCGAATTTTCCTGAGACACTTCTGTGAAAGGAAATAGGAATGCAGACTGAATTCCTGCTTTAGTCACTCCAAATTATAAGGCTGATACTTTTGAGGAGTAATGTGGTCACCCTGTTGCCTGGTACTGTGAAAGAACCACAGCGTTTCTGTTGTTCAATATTCAGTTAAACAAACCAAGAGCAGGATTGTCCTTTGGGTTCATCTAGGATGTGAAGAGAATGCAAGGGCCCAAAGGGTCTTGTGTCATGAGGCATTCAGGCTGACACGGCAGTGATCATCTCAGCCAGCACAAAGCACTCAAGCCTTGTATTGCTACTGGCAATGTCCCCCTCACGCAGAGGGGGAGGGGGCAGGCTGGTTCCTTTGCTGCCAGCAGAATTTGGAGTTTGTTGCAGAGACCCACTGCTGCTTTTCACTGTGCGTTCTGGTGAGCTCTTAGTAGAAGAGGTATCTAAATGGTGATCACCTTCGTGCTTTCAGAACTCAGTTTTAGTCTTGAGCAAGGTTTCAGTTCCGTACTCAGCCATGCATAATGTAAAAATGCAGTATGATATAGATATGCAGAGACAAAACAGAACCTTGGTTTGTGACAACACTTATTTTTCACTCTGTGTTGGAACAAAATCAAAACCTTGCAGATGTCTTCACAGAACAATTGTGCTGAGATTTTTACATTCCAAGTGGAAGACTAAGTTTACAGTTCTCTCCAATCAGCAGTGATCAGAACTTGCTGCAACTGGGAATGGTTTCTTCTGAAATCTGTGTCAAAACTATTATGCCTCTGAAATATTCCAGCCTTGACAAAAATACAGATTTTTGTTAATGTTCCTAAGAATGTGACAGTAGTTCACAGCAGTATTCTGTCTCTAACAATAGCTGTAAGTGGATGATTAGAGACCAGGAGGGCAGATAAACAATACTTCTCTTCACCCTCCCCAGCACTCTCTCAGCCTCCAGCTATTTTCAGCTCAGGGGATTTCCTGAGACTGATGTAGTTTGTCTGTTTAGTTAATGGGACTCTCTCTTCCAAGTATTTGTCCAGTCTCCCAGGGAGCCCATGTAAAATTTTTTGTTCAGCTCTGCCCTAGTTGTAAAAGTTCTTTCAGATGCCATTGACGGCAATATAAGAAAAGCAAAATAACAACTCTTAAAGATCCATTATGTGGATGGAGTTCTCCAAACATTCACCTCTGTCCCAATGCTGGTTTTTTTCAAGCTCTGTTAACTTCCATGGGAGCCGAGCTGAATCAGTGTTCAGCAATGGCTATGATTTAGAAAGATTTATTTCTTGGGTGTCCAACCAATGTGCTTTTACATCGGCCTAATGTGACAACTCAGAACCTTCTAAGATTTTTGCAAAGCTGAACATTCAAGGGATGAGCCACCTCAGGCACTTTAAAAAGTCATGACTTCTAAGCTTAAATTTGTTTTCAGTGAAGTCTGTAAAGCTAAGTTATTCTTCTAATCTAAGTTATTAAATTTTTTCAGTATGCCAGTGTCTTATTTAAATAACAGTGCTGTGATTCTTGCCTTATCCTGTCTTCTCCACCAGAACAAACTGAAGAAGCTGAGGTCTACCAGGACCTTTGCTGGCAGCACCTAAGTGACGATTTTGTGTGTAGCCGACCGCTGGTTGGGAAGCAGACCACGTACACGGAGTGCTGCTGCCTGTACGGTGAAGCCTGGGGCATGCAGTGCGCGCTGTGTCCCATGAAGGAGTCAGGTAAGGAAATCCGTGTGCTGGCTCCTGGAACGCCGTCTGAAATACTTCATCACTTTAATCCCTTGCATTTGTACCTGTGCCAGTAACATATGAACAAAAAACCCCTAGCCGCTCAAGTTAAGGGAAATGGGTTACCAATAAGGACTGAAGAATTTCCAGGGAATATAATTAGTGTTAAAAAGAAAGCTGACAGTCATATTTTTAAAGGACTATATTTTGTTTACGCGTTTGGAAATCAGATGCTGTTCCATGACATTTCAGGTAAAGGTGCTACTTGTGGTGACTACAAAAGCTAAATGGATACAGAGAGAAGTGTCATTGACACACAGAATTATTTCTGGGGACTGGAGAAGGGGCCAGGGGAAGCAGCAGAGGTACAGGTCATGCTGTGCCTGAGACACATCAGCCCTGGTTTACACAGTCTGGTACGATACTAACTTCTTCCCCCTTGTATAAACTATTCCAATGTCTGGTTTGGATGCAGCTTTCTTACTATAAATGTGTCTTTCAGTAACATGTCTTTCCATGTAGGAATACCATCCTGCACTGGTAAAGCATTTTATTGTGCACATTCCTGAATTTTCACTTGGGCCTGTGTTACTCCAATGATAATGTTATGGCCAAAGCAATACATGTTTTACTTGTAGCAAAAAAACCCCAGGAATTAAAAAACTACATAGAGAAGCTCAGTGAAGCATCAATGTGGTTGTTTCTGTCTGCTTGGGTTTTATGCTTTTATAATTTACTTGCAAGGTCCCTGAACCTGTTCTTAGATATCTTTACTTGTTTGAGTTTGGTTTGGAAATGTAGCAAGTGAAAAAAAAACCACCTGATTTTGATGATGTTGGCTGGAGTAACTGCTGGCTGATGCTTACCCCAGAAAGAGACTGAAGAAGAAAAACAGGGCATGACGGCAGCTTGATTTATAAGATACGGAAATCTCTGAAATGTCTTTGTCAGAACAAATCTTATATGAGGACATCAAATTACTATGACTGCTAGAATAATAAATGCAATGGAAGAAATGTAATAGTAAGAAATATACAGGACAATAGCTAATAGTAAGAATCATTGCTGTGACCTGCAACTCCTCAGGTGGAAAGATTGAGCAGATTAAAGGAGTTTTTCTTTGTACAAAGTTCATCACATGGTGAGAGTGACCCATCTGTGTCATGCAAGCA
Organism: Monarcha castaneiventris obscurior; assembly: GCA_026261815.1. Classification (NCBI taxonomy): domain Eukaryota; kingdom Metazoa; phylum Chordata; class Aves; order Passeriformes; family Monarchidae; genus Monarcha; species Monarcha castaneiventris. The sequence goes on from JAMPIT010000161.1 coordinate 5,625,443, forward strand.
TGCAATCCTGAGAGAGGGAAGAAAAGCTGTTCCTGTTAGAGAGAGTTCAGTTGGGTACAAGATTTACTTCTAGAGATTTCTAGCTAGTTACATTTAAAGCAGGATAAATCTGAAGAGAGAAGGACCACCAACATGGTCAGGGGAAGAGAACCTGTCTCACAAGGGAAGATGAAAAATTCCAAACATAGATGCAGAACAAAGGCTGCAAATTCCAAGAGTCTCTACTACAGCACCATCATGCAGGATTCCCAGAAACTTTTTAATTAAACAAAAGTGCTGATATGAGGAAAAAATTGGAACAATTTCAGTCTGAAAATACTAGATGTATTCTGATCATTAAGAACACAGGATTCTGAAGTCTCAATCCTATGCCAACAGTGGGGTGCAAATCCCCCCTAGCTCTATGAAGAAAATAGGGAAATTCATTTAAAAAATTACATGGAGGTTCCCAATGGATAACATCCTAAACATTGGTTGGATGATCCTTAGTCAAAGCTGAAGAGCATTATGTTGGATAATAAAATCTTTCTCCCTCCAGACATAAGATAACTTTTATGTAATGTTTCATTTGCATTGAGAGGTATCTGCTTTAACTGAAAGTATGAGGCATACTTTGATCCTAAATACTTTAAATTATCCTTATAAATTGGAACATAGTTAAAAATAAAAGCATATTGAGTGTTTATTATGTCAGAACATACCAGCTCACATTTCTTAGTGGAGATGGTGTATGCTCATTTATCCTCACACACATGTGCACTCACCCACACAGAAACCTGGAAGCCTTTCTCTGCATTCAGGAACGTTTACCAAGAAAAATTTAAAGCTGACTGAACTGAATAAATGATTCATTTGACATGTCTTCAGTCTGTAGCACTTAAAGTGATATCATTGGCTCAAGAGAGTGCTTTCACACCTTCAGGCCAGCAGGTCACAGGTTCAAGTCCTGGCTGGGGAACCTGGAATTTCTCCATTTTTAAATACTTAGGTATTGTGTTGGCCGGGTTTACTACTGACGGTGTTTGCTTATTTCCCCATTTTGGGGCTTTCTGAAGATTTGTAACACATGTTAAAGAAGACCTGGTGGTGTGAAAAGCATTATCTCCACAAGACTTTCACCATGAAATGGGTTGGATCATAGGACAGATCTGTGGTTTTCCTTTTACCTTGTTTATATTCCCGTTGTATTTGATGATCTAGTCAGCACCCTTAGAAAGAAGGAAATACAGGCCTACCACCTAAGTGATACTTTGCAAGTCCCTTCTAAAGATACTAATGCTTTAATAAAAATAACCTCTAGCTTTTGTAACCTAACTTGTTTTTAAAGTGCTTCCATTTTTCATGACGAGATTTAAATATCCTGTTCAAGTAGGATCCAGCATAAAGCCTGTGGGAAGATAGAGTATTTTTGTAAGAATTCATCCATATTAAGCAAAAAGAAATACAATCTTAAATCAGCGTGAAAACAGAACTTACATGGTTGCTACAGTTTCTAAAAACTACTAATCAGTGCTTAATTAAAGAAACCCCACTGAAATTACTCCAAACATTCGGAGACTGAAACAAAAATAAGTAGCACTTGTTGATATTGCAACTCAACAGCAGCATCTTAACAATAGTAATAAGACAGGTAAGTTTTGATGACAACATTGAGGAACAAACTCAAAATATTAGTTGAAAGTCCTGATCACAGCACTGCAAACATGTACTGTAGTGCAGTGTACATCTGACTCGTGCAAACAAGGGATGTAATTGTTTTCAATTACATTGATTCTAACATTATAATCTTATGGCATCATATTGCAGACAAAGACTTTCACAGATTGCATCCAATGCCAAAATGTCAGCTACTGAGGTGTATTCTCTCTGAGCTCATGGTGGCATTAGTCTGTACTTGCCCAAAGAATAGTAATAACAGTTTAGTAATTATTCTTTGAAAACTTCTGTGCTACTTGAGGTTTGTCCTTGGCAATCTGTAGTAATTGACCAGTTGAAGAAAATTAGAAAATTGGATACTTTTGGTTTAGATAACACAAGCAAAACATCCTTTCTTCATTGCACCCACCCAAAAAAATACATGTTGGATGACCTGTCTTCAGAAGTTCTGCTTCTTTGGTCAATTTACTGTTACTGCCTAACAGCCCAATGCTCTCCATCCAGAGTCCATGGTCTAGTAGCAGGTAGCAGGGCAGACACCAATCGGTTTAGCAACTGGTTTAGCAGTCAAAGCCTCCATGCCAGAAAACAGCAACTGGCCCAGACTGAAAAAATCTGAAATTTAAAATAAAGCCATACACACCTCAAGGTAACTTCAACATGTAGGACCTGAACTATAAACCTCCTGAGACTCCAGAAGCTCCTGGGAGACCCTTAGGGTACTGGAGTGGATTTTAGACAAGGAGTATGGTTACAGGAAATTTGAAGGGAGGAGATAGAGCTAACAGCTAGAAAACGTTGAGTAAGGTGGTGTGCCAGGGTTAGTGTTTAATTTACAGAGACTGCCTATTTTTGTATTTGTAAAATGATCTTTTTGAGGTTACTGCAGTGCAGTACCACCTTTGCTTCAGTAACACCTTCAGATGCTGGTAAGAGGTGGTATGAGGAGCCCCTGAACCAAAGATGTCAGTCAGTTAGGGAGGGTACTTTCTCTCCTGTAGCTGACTGCCTGGAGAAGCTTTCATATAGAAGAACTGGGTGAGGTAGGTCTGGGATTCTGCAGCTTTGGCAGATGTTTTAATAACTATTGAGAGTGGGGGTACATTACTACATATATAACTTAGACGTTTTTGTTGGTGTGAGTACTAAGGTAATGTCATGAGCACATCCTTAGGCAACTGAAAAAGGCACCAACATTCAGTTTATCAGCCTGCTTATTTGTGTATCCTTATAAATACATTTTCTATTCTAAGTTTTAAATTCTATTACTTTGTGGGGTTTTATGGAACCACAACAGAAAAGACAATGGTGGATCTCCAGTCACTAGATATTTCACATACTCTGTGGGATTAGAACTGCTGTTCATGTTGTATTTGAAGTTTCTCTTTATCTCCACCTCAGCGTTTGCAAAGCCCATGCTAAGAGAACACTGAGAGTAGTGTGAACCACCTGGGGTGTTGTATAATGTAGGATTTCTCTTGGACAATTTCATATCATGTTTTTTATACAGAAACCCACATCAGTGCTGGTCCTGCCAGTTTCTCCTTCCATCAGGAAAGCTAAATCAGCACCCTGAGCAATATATTCCCCTGACCTGTCCAAGATATGTGCTTAACAATGAGGTGCTGTCTTAGATGTGGTTGTCTTCTGATGGACTAAAAATCAATAATGAATAACTAATTCAGATGTAGACCCTCGGTAATGCCTACATGGAGTTGAATTCTGCCCATTTCTGGCAGAACAGATTGTTTGGATTGCATTTCTGTTGCAAAGGAACTCTGTGTATCCTTTGTAAACATTATGAGCTAGTTCTGGGCTGAGCTTCCATATTATGAGAACACTGTGTTCCCTTTAAGTTCTGGCTGATGTCACTCATGAGGATCTGGAAGTACAGGGAAAACCCATGTGTGTGAAGGATGAGTTCTCATCTGTCCTTGTGAGATGGTAAAGATCATTAGGCACTGGATTCATTTCTGGAGATCATTTGCTCATCTTTCCATTTAGGATGGCATTGTGCCTCCTTCCTTTGTGGTAAGGCCTCTGGTCAAATGGAATATGTCTTCTGGGCTTAAAATACTGCAGTGATTGGGCCTTGAATATTCAAATTCTTGTGTTCAGCTGTGTAGATTTTTGGCTGATTTCATTTCTGTTCATGAAGATTTTCAGTGCTTTTTCTGAAGGTTAGGAGAGACATGTTGAATTGCTTTGGCTAAAGGGTTTTTCTCACGGAACCTAACATTCCAACTGTGCATTGAAATCAGCAAGCAGTCAGAAAGCCATGTGCAAAATTGTCAGAAACAATCTGACTTCTACTACAACTTTTAACTATCGATTTGGAGCAAAAGGAGAGGGAAGATAATTTTAGGAAACTTGAGCAGCATTAGTAGAGAAACAAAAGGTCACTACCAAGAGCTGTTGAGATAATAAATTTGGTAATTATTTCAGTTTAGCAAGAGCTTTATATCCACTGTGAATCTTTTTCAGGGATTTAATTTAGAGTATGTCATGAGAGGATATAAACATCCTTCTTAACTAATGAAAAGTAACCTTTAAGACTGATGCCCTTACCTTTTTCTTAAGTTGTAGGACAGATGTGAATGTTATTCACTGCAAACCTAAGCATCTATTCATGGGCATTGTCAATGAAATTATCTTAATTGTCAAATAGCACAATCTAAATATAGAGCTGAAATACCTCTAGCTTTGCTTCACAGATGATGCAATCTCCTGAGACAGCATAAACCTAACCAATTTAGACTGATGTCCAGAACCTCTGGTGAAACTGTTGCATTCTTGAATAATTTGATGGATCTGGCTTGGTTTTTTAGTTTTGGCTTCTTTTTTGTGTGTGTGTGTGTGTGTGTGTGATGGTGACAGTTCTCAGGAGCTGGAACAGAAATAAAGCTTGCTTTATGGGCAGGAGGTGGACTGGCTGTGGTGTAGTTGTTTCAGGGTTGTGTCAGGAAAAGCTTTTTGTATAATATTTTGCTTTAAATACATGAATTGTGAAATTATGTTTCTGACTGGAGAATTTAGGATTTTTAGGCCTCCGGGTACAAGTAAGGCCCACACGGGCTTGCTCAGTTACAACTATATATGCAAATTAAATGCACATTTGCACAGCTGCATTTTTGCTAACAAGCACCTAAAAGCCAGTCAGTCCATCCCATTTATATTGTGTTGTCTCTGTCAGCTGAGTTTTCATCACCAATTACAGCTAACATCTGTGCCAGTACACATGTGTGTCTAGATGTAATCCCCTAACACTTGTTTAATATGCAATACATCTGACTTTAAAAATGTCCTTTACATTTTTGGAAGCATACATCATATTCCTTTTATAATAGCCACCCTAAGTTATACAACAAGCTGTCTCTATGCTTCATTTGCAAGTTATGAGAAAAACTTAGAAACACATGGACCAGTGTAGACTAAACTATATTAAAAACAAAGTACTTTTTTTCCTCTTGAACTGTAGTTGTGTTGTCCTTGATCACAGCCAGGAGATGAGTGAGCAGAAAAAATAAACCCATATGGAAAAAGGTTTCTTCATTCATTGTGAATTATAGAAAATTTTCTTTCAACTTTACTTGAAAGATTCTTTTCAAAGTGAGCATTAATTTCTGTGACAACTGAAATGTTTCTGTCATTCAGGGGTAGTTACACATTCTCTATCAGTCTCTATCCCCTCACCACCTTCTTGATCTCAGTCCCTTGTTGTCATCTCCCTAGGGCAATGTCATGCTGTTCTCCCATTTGAATACTTGCCTGCAAGTTTCTGTGCACCAGTCGTGCTTTCACCCACAAATATTACAACACTCTGTTCATTTAGTTCCCTCCCCTGGAAAACTGTGACCAGCACACATTGCAGTGACCCAAAACACATTATCTTTAATTTGAACTGCAGGAACATAGCATAGCAAGGGGAAAAGTTTAAAACAACAGAAAGTGTCATTGCTGTAACTTGTGCTGTTCTCCACAGGGGCATTCTGATGGGGTCATTTCTGTCAAGGATCCAAGTCTCAAGTCTACCTTATTTCAAAACACCAGTTCTCATGATCTTTCCGGAATGCGGCCCCCCGTACACCTTTCAGTCTCTGTACTTTCCTCTCTGCCCACATTTCTCTTCCCTGTGGAGGGGAAAAAAAAAAAGAGAAAGAAAAAGAAAGCTGAGAAAGGTGGAATAGATAACTTACCAGAATAGATAACTTACCATTGTTATTGGTCCTGAATTTCTACTGTTGGTTTCTTAGGTGAGTTGCTGGTTCTCCCCTTGGGTTTATTGCCTGAGCACCTAGTGACTGAATCAACATATTATAAAAGACAAGAGATTTAGTCTACACTACTTGGACAGCTAAACAGAGCATACAGTATTAAGAGAGTATTATAGCTATAAGACCTAAAAATGCAGACATTCAGAACTTGATTTTCAAGGGACCAGTGGGGCAGGAAGCAAGTTTCTATTGCCAACATTTCTTTAGTCTTTTCTAGGTATTAAACAACTTTGCATTGGCAAACATGCAATATAAAAGTCTTGCACAATCGTCAAACTACACAACTCTCATGTACATGAGAGCTCCAGGTCTACAGATTTTCAGAAGTTCCAACTGCTTCCTTCAAAACTAAAATATGGTTTATACTACCAGTATCACTAATGGAAAATTAGCACTGAGTAATCTGGGAAGTCAATGTCCAGGTTCTGTTTAGTCCTTCCCACCACACTTCATGTGGAAGAGTCAGTGATCCCTAAGACCTGCTTGTCTTGTCCCTTTGCCTTTGTTTTTATGTGGTGGTTTCTTCCACACAAGCCAGATGAATTAGTGTTTTGTGGTAGAACACAGATTTCCTTTGCCAAGAACATTTGTGGGCATCTATGAGAAAGTGCTTTTACTATTCTTCACAGCTTTCCTGTGTGTACATATGAATGAAGGAGTCCTCTGAGATGACAGCCTGTCCCCATGCATGGATGTTAATCTGGGGTTAGATGTGGGGAAGAAAGAATGGGGTGCTTTTGGTCCTATGTCTGTTCTTAAAACTGTGCTCCTTATCACAGTATCCCAGTGGGAAGCTGTGCAGTCAGGGATGTAAGTAATTTGCTATATGTCGTTTATTTTGTCATGCTGGCTTTGTTTGCTGTGCCTTGGGATGTTCCTCTTGGGCGGTGTACTTTGTTCTCTGGGAGAGGAGGATGTTGCTTGAATATTATTACTGTACCTAAATATATTCTGGAAGACATACCTCAGAGGAAACCACTTTGCTCTTGCAGCAGAATGTGATGGGATTTACAATGATTTGTAAGTTCTCTGGGGAGTTCATGCTGCAGACTTGGACTGGCAGCCATGGCAGCTCTGGATATGCACAGACACGCTTTGCCTGTACTGCAACACCTTGTGCTCTCAGAGGGCCGAGTTGTTGACCACAGAATTCAAACAGACTTTTTGAACACTTTCGTTTTTTTCAGTACAAAATAAAGTCGTTCCAGGTGGAGGAGATACTACCTGTAAAAATAAAATTACAGTGCTGGTCAGCAAGTGGGGCTGTGCTCTGCACTGTCTAGAGGCAGTCTGGACTTACCCGACTATTTGCTGTCTGGGACAGTTCTGCACAGCATGAGGTTTCTGGCTCTGTAACCATCTGCAATTCTTGGATTTTGTATCTGCTTAGGGCTTTTTTTCCTCCCTCTCTTTTGGTGGTTTTTCTTTCCCGTCCTTTCTCTGCCTGATTCTCAGAACACCAGGCAATCTTCACAGAACCAGATGCTAAATAGACTATAGCAACACTAAAGGAGCACCTGGGTTGCTGTATTTTAACAATATTTCTATTTTCAAATCAATTGTATTGTATGTGTTTTAGTAAAGGGTAATGGAAACACAGTTGACACAGTTTTTGATTTATAAAAAAATCAAACTGCATAAGCAGCTCAAACATGGACTCTGACACCTAAAATGAAGAGTTGCTTTTGTCTCAACTTGTGTAGTCTGGCTATTAGAGGGAGGCACAACATCAGATGTGACTATTTCCCCTGTGCGTTTTCCCATGCCTTTGGAGGTTCACAGCCAAGGAAACTTTGAACAGCACTCATAATTTTAAGCCTGTGGGTTGAAGACACAGTTTGTAGGTAAGTGTGGGCTATTTTAGAATTATTTTTCACTCTGATTTCTGCAGGTTAGCTGATAGTACTAGAAATGTTGGCTGTACCTGGCCCAATTTACTTCCTTCTGCTAGCAGCCATGATGGTCTGGGATAGCTTTTGTTCCACAGAGTGAGGAGTGTAAACAGAGATAGCCATGGAGAGAAGGGCGTTAGTAGTAGGATACACAGCATCCCTCTGCTCTTGCTTCCCATGCAGGCCACAAGAGCCTGACCTATAACTTTTTGTACAGTTATTGACTTAAATCTATCCCTGGTGTTATCCCTATTATGACTTAACAGTATATATTTGGCTCATTAACATTTTAATGACATTGTTCTTGAAGAGAGAATGCTTTCTGGAAATTTTCTTTTCTGCAGATATATGGTGTTTCTGGGAAGATAAGTTTATTTCCAGCAAATATGAACCACAGCTCACTGGGACTAATGTAATGCAGCCTGTGTTACAAGTGTGTTTACTTTTATATCTTATTTTCTTTCCCCCCTCAGAGGATTACGCCCAGCTGTGCAACATTCCTGTTCCAGGATCTCGGCGGCCATATGGACAGGATGCTTTAGTTGACTTCGAGGAGCACTACACTCCAGAAACTAATCCATACTTTGTTGAAGACCGTAAGTGAGATTCTCTGTTATATAAAAGACTGACTTGAAATGAGATTTTAACTTCAGTTAAACCTGTAGCCGGTTTCATTCTTCTCTTTGCTTCTGGGTAATGTGGCCTGTTTATATTTTAGTTATTCCTATGACACAAGCTTTCAGTCAGGTGTTCCAGTTCAAGAGCCAGGTTTGTATTAGAGTCCAGTTGGGCTTGGAGTACAACTAATTTTTAATCTAGTGAAACAATTTGTGCCAAGTGTACCAAATTTGTGTTTACCAACAGTTTTACAGCTCAAGGTCAAAAGGATTGCCAGTTTTCCTTCTCACAAATTGATTTTCCTTTGGAGCATGGGACAGATTTCTCCAGAGTGCGTTTAATTTAAAAGGAAAAAAAAAACCAACCTTCATCTTTCCATGATTTCCCATCAGAACTTGTATGGGTGAAAGGGGAGCACGCAAGCCATTCTTTCACAACAGAGAAAATGTACAGCACAGTGTGATCAGAGAATACACATGGCCTGCAGGCTGGATGCTGTGGCTGCCAGGCAGGGTGTGAGGGATTGTACACGGCATCTTGGTTGTGCCTAGGAATATCAGGGCCCTTTATGTTGGATCTGGCCCTCCTCACTGTTAAGACTTGTGGGACAGGAATGCTTACAAATGTCAGCATCTTCCTCAAAATCAGGCACCCTGTACAGGTCCAGAATGTTTAATCACAGTTTTAGAGAAGAAAAGTGGAAGTATCAGAAGGAGCTGGTAACATCTTGTGCTTTACATATATATGGCCTGCAAGTTGCCACTATGCTCTTCCCTAGTCAGTGTTACTGAGTGTTGGTGTTTAACTGAAGTGTCACACAGCTGAAAACTACTGATTACACAAGGAAAAACCCAGAAGGATGATGGGTAAGCAATGCTAATGTACTGTTAATCTGGAAAGAAGCATTTCACAAGTATGAACATGGTATATAACTTAGTGGTAAACAAATACTATGAAATGTGGAAAGTTTTGAATCCACAGCTGAGACCACTTCATAGAATGTCTTCAGTGGGAAGGGACCTTAAAGATCATCTATTTCCAACCTCTTAGAGGCTTAAGAGCTCATGGCTCTGGCTCCCATCATGTCACTGAATCAGATGGGACATCCTGTTTAGGGCATCAAAGACTTCAAGATCACAATCCTGCTGCAGGTTGTGTGAGGAATACAACAATACATCCCATCCTATGGCCGAGCCATGCACCATCAGTGTAATACTTGTCACTATGCAATCAGTTTCTACAGAAGCAAATACATACCTTAGAATTACAATACAGGTCCCATCAAGCTGTTTTGAATTAGAGTATATTTTGTGGAGTAGAACTTGCTGTGAGTGATAAATATTTCAGTTTTAGCTATTAAAATTACAATATATTGTATTTATGATGGAGAGAGGGAGTGTACATATGTTTATTCACATGCATATATGCCTACATATAAACTATAGGTCTAATAAATTATTTCTTTATTTAAAAAATATCTGTGTATTTGGGGGGACACCTTTCCCTTTCTTGGCACTGTTTTCTAAATTATAAAAAGTCCTTATTTAAAGGTCTCTCCTGAGCCCTCTGCAAGCTCTCTCAGAAGACTCCAGCAAGTAATGAAACTTGGTTAGCTGCATCCTGACAGTGCTCAATATCCTCAATACTATTGCACTGAGAAGTGATTTACAAGGCTCATGAAAAAGACTGCAATGTTTCCCATTTAAAGTACACTTGTATACGTCCTGTGTATTTTGTATGTTCTTGAGATGTGACATCTGTCAGCAAATACTTCACCTTATGTGTTCAGCGTCTCCAGAATCTACTCGATGTATTACTGACCAGCTTGACCCTTACTGAGAAGCCCCCCATGCTAGAAAATCCAGGACAGGAGCAATATTTGTAGTGACAGAGAGGGGGAGTAGAAATGGCAGTATGGAAGTTAAATGGAGGATGATATGGAAAGGGCAGAATAGAAAAGGCAAAAGCAGGTCAATAGAAAAGAAGGCCTCAAGGACCAAGACAGGATGGAGTAAATAAGAAAAGAGAAAAAAACATAAGGAAGGGAGAAAATCATATTCCTAGGTAGCTTGGCCAAATATGTATCACAGCTGTTGCAATTAATCAGTAAACAGTTTTTCAATAAGTTAATGGGTTGTTGGTGGAGCTACTGCCTGTTACAGGGCAGATGGGGAGATATATCCTACTCTGTTCCACTCCAGCTCCAATTTCCCCTCTCTATATTCATTATGCTGTTAAACTTATGACTCAAGAATTCTCAGCTTTTTCCACAGAAGTCTTTTTGATGTGATGGGCTGCCATCTGCAGTCCTGTTACATCACTGCTCCATGAGCAGAAAGCTAGTGAAAAAAAACTTAGGACCTACAGGAGCAGCTCAGTCCTAGAGACAATCTCTGAACATTTAAAAATGTAAAATAACTTTGTAAGTATAAATCCTTCCTTATATATAAAAGCATAACTGTCACAAAAGCCCTAAGGCAGGGAGCACAAAAAGCATTGTACAAACCACTGAATACAAAGACAACTCTTTGTATAAGAGGTGGAAAAAAAACGCTCAAGTCTTTAAGCTTTGACTGCTCACCATCTAGAATTATGACAAGGAGCAATTGGTAGATTATGGGTATTTGTACTGGCACCAGTCACTGAAGCACAAGCCAAAGGGTTGTTAACAAAAAACCACAACAGGAAAGCAGTCTCTGATTTCTTCTTATTTTCCTTATGGCAGCTGGGATTGATTTTTTTTAATATGTTTTCTTCTGGATAAATTATAATGCATCTCTTATCCCTCTACACACACACCTTATTTTTCTAGAATAGTTTTAAGAAACTTTTATCCCAAATTGCACAACCACTTGTGTCCTTAAAGGCTGATACACATAACAATTGAAGTAAAAGGTGCTATTTAGAAAACGCTGACTTAGTCTTTAAAAAAATAAACAATGAAATTATGGAGTTTCAATTACTAACAAAAAATCACAGGTTTTTAACACAAGCTAAAACTTAAGAGTTAACCAAGTTATTTAGTTTCCATCTTGAAACATATGACAGCACTTTCGTGGTACATTTAAAACTCCAGATGGTACAGCTCTGCTAAAGCTGACCTATTTTCTGCAAAGTCAAGTCACATTCCAGGAAACTTGAGAGAATTTCAGACTCTCACTATATATTTGGGTATACTGATTCAATAGCTTTGTAACTTACTTGTTTGCAATTCTTTCTCCTCCCAGGTTTCCTGAACAGCTTTGAGGAGCTACAAGCAGAGGAATGTGGTATTCTGAATGGATGTGAAAATGGCCGGTGTGTAAGAGTCCAGGAAGGCTACACCTGCGACTGCTTTGATGGTTATCACCTGGACATGGCCAAAATGACTTGTGTTGGTGAGGATAGCATATCACCTGTTGTATCACCTGTTATCTCCTGTTAGGTTGTCAGTTTACTCAGTCACTTGACCTAAGGAGGCCTCAAACAAAGGGGTTAGAGGTGATCACCTGAATTGTGTTAAAGATGCCAGCTTTGTCTTATTCACTGCAAAGGCCAGTAATTATTGTTACAAAAATATCTTGGTATTCCTCAGTTCATCTTGATCATTGCAGGTATGTTCAGTTAAGAGAGTAGAAGTGAGCAGACACAGATTTGTGGAATGAAGCTTAAACTTGTATCAAGAATTTAACTCTTAATATACAGACCAAATGTTTGTCAAAGGCTTTGGTAAGCTAGGAGGATGGAACTGGATGCAGAGCAGAAGAGTGATTTTAGGAGTGGATTTTTAGAGTGGATTGAGAGTGATTGCCTAAATATGCAGATAACCACTTGGTGAAGTTTGGTCCCTGGTTTTCAATTATTTCAACAGTCAACAGACTCAGCTACTTCTCTCACTCTCAAACTAGTAAATCTGCATGTTTACTAACCAAGACATCTGTATCTTCAGTTAAAATAAATAAACATGGGAACAGCAAGTGTCAGTGAGAAAACGAAGCAAAACAACCACCCCTCATTGTAGAAGCCTAGTAAAAATAGTGTGATTATTTCAGTTTGAGGTCTGCATTAACCTTGTTTAGCATTATGCTTTGTGACACACAGCTGAGATGTCCCAACTCTATGACAAGAAGCTGCCTGTGTGCCTTGTAGTCTTCAGGACTTTATGGCAAGCTGGCCTCCTTAGCAAGAAGAGGTACAGCTGCTGTGTATGTCAGGCCAATGCTGCGTGATGTTGAGTGCAGGGAGTTTGCTCTTCATGACTATTTAGTTGACATCAGCAGCTCCTGAAGTATTCAGTTGTGTAAAGTGCAGATTTTATGCTAAGAACTTCGAGCTTCTTTCTTAAAAGTCACTTTTCAGTCATCAGATAAACACCTGTAAGTTGTTACTTAATTTTGTTCTGCAGCTAGGCTGAGTTTGGACTTGGTAATCTAACTGTTTCAGGCCCTTTAGTACCCTGTTGATTTCCTATGATAACTTCCACCTCTTCCCAATTTGTCTTTTACAGCTTTTGGACCAGCCTAATTCCGCCCAATCGGAACTGAAAATAAACTTCTCAGGGCGTTCGTGCAGATTGTTCTAGTTCTAACAATGCTGGAAATAAATGACTATTACCTGAACACCAGCCTTAAGAGCATGTCTTCTGCTGTCTCCTTTTTGCAGATGTGAATGAGTGCAACGAGCTGAACAACCGGATGTCCCTGTGCAAGAATGCCAAATGCATTAACACGGAAGGGTCGTACAAGTGTCTGTGCCTCCCTGGGTACGTGCCTTCAGACAAGCCAAACTACTGCACACCACTGAACTCAGAACCAGAGAGTGAACTGGAGTAGAGGAAAATCTCCGTATCCTAAGCCCATATACTCTGCACTGTATAAAGAAAAGGAAGAAAAGTATTTAACTTGAGAAGAGAAGGCACCAGAATAGCAAATGAAAGGGGAGAAAAGGGTTAAAATGAGTCAAAGGTGAGACATGATGGGTTGGTTGTTTATCAGCTTCACTGAGGTGACAGACCAAATGGACACATTGCTCTGTATGAAAGAAACAATCAAGTATATAGTGTGTTCATAAAAAAAAATCTTTGAAAATAATCAAAAACAGTGCTGTTATTTTAAACAGAAGAGCTTTGGTTTTTTGGTTTTTTTTGTTTTGTTTTGGATTTTTTTTTTACTATTGCTTGATTAATTTGGCATTTAAATAGTGATGGAAATGTTTTATATTACTATGTCATTTTTTTGATTGTTCATTTCCTTGTCTACTGTTTCTTTTCAGACCTTTTTTTTCTGATCAGTACAAATTCTATGATACAGATACTCTTAGTCCATTTTGTAAGAACTGTTACACAGGGTGATGCTCCTCCTTCTCTGGATCATTGGTCAGTGACTTTTTTTTAATTTGCTAGTTGTCTGCCCTGTGGAGCAGGCACCATTTGTTTTCAAATGTTTATATACCTTGGTGAAAAGTCCTTATATTCATTTTGTATCCTGTATGGTTGTTACTGCACTTAAAGTCTTTAGAACCTTTCTTGCCAAGTTCAAAGCTGCTAGTGGACAACATTGGATTCCTTTTGTACATTAAACGAAAAGATTTTAGCTCACATCTCTATTGTAATGTGTAAATTGAACACAAGAGAGATCTTGTATGATTACCCTAACATATTAAAGCTGTATATTAAAACTCAATAAAATCACCTTTTTTTTAGAAAAAAAAGTGCTGTTTACTAATTGTGGCTTCTTTTTCCCCCTCCCTCATTTTCTTTTTGTGTTTGTTTTACAAGAATCAACCCTCAGGTGTTTACATTACTAGATTTAATTTACATTACAACAGTCTTAGGGAGTTGTCTGGATAGTCTTTCCTTCTCATGCTGTTTTAATAAGACCAGAATCTGAATTAGTTAATGCCTGAAGTTAGTCTTCCAGGGGGAAGATTTCAAACACAGACCTACAGAAACTGTTTGACTTGGAAGCTGATTCCCATGGAATTTTTCTTCTTTCCTGGTTTAGGCATGTTTCCCAATAAATCTGCAAATAAGACTCTACAGTATGATGGCCTGGTTTTCAGAAATACTGAAGAGAAGAGGGAAGAATTTCCTTTTCTTGATGAACTGCACTTTCCCATCAGCTCTTATTTTTCAGTGGAAGGAGAGAAAGAGATTAGGAGACTGACAGCTGTTTCACTTTGACCTTCTCCAGGGTGGAAGAGTTTCTTTCGGAAATCCTGAAACGGGTCCTTTTGATATTTTTCAAAAGAAATGTTTTGCTGTGTCTTTGAGACATGCCCTGCATTAAAAAGAGAAGGATAACTTGAGATTTTTAAAAGTGAGTCAAATTCAGTCCAATTGTCCAAAAATTAGGTTATTATTTTTCGTTTCACCAAAAAAAAAAAAAATTGTTTTGTTTCTGAATAAAATTTATTTTCCAATATTCAGGTCAGCCACTGAACTACAAATATCCTGAGTTGTATCCCTTTCAGTTCTGCACCCTACAGTAGATCTACTAAAGTCCATGTGACTGTAAATGTGCAGAAGCATTTCCTTCCCAGGACCCTTCTCTCTGTCTGCTGGAACCTGACACTAGGACTAGTGGAGATACTGTTAAAATGCAATAAAACAGTCTCAGTAAAACTCTGGGAAGAGGAATCTTTAGGGAGGAGATTCTTTGTAAAGTGCCCAACTCTCTTGACTTTTCTAGAATTAGGCAGGAGAGGGTGGAGGGCCAGTCACTCTTCCAGTCAAAAAGAGGTAGATTACAAACACTAGAGCTGGTCTATAATTACACACACACACAAAAAATAATTCTTGCTCATCTGCTGTGGTTAAGGAAAAAGGTTGAGGAAGGTCTAGTCTTATTAGTGAATGGTGTAACTAAAGGGCTCCTGGTTGTCCTGCTTAAGGTTAATCCTACGACCTTGATAAAGGTCACAGTTACAACCTTTCACTGGGTTCAGGATGAGCCCTGGGCTGCCTTCAGCCACCATGAAAATTCATAGATTCATAGTGCTCTCCTGACTCCCACCTCCTTCTGCTTCAGAAACCAGCTGTGTCCATCTCTGTAAGACAGCCTAGGCCCCAAGCTGCCACTGCAGCTGTCACCCCAGCCTCAGATTTTTAGCATCCCAGTACTCCATCAGTCCATACATAGGTAGCACCCATTTGCAGGTGCCAGGACAGGCTGACAGATGCAGATGCATTGGCACAACTGCTGCCAAGCTAAATGTTTGGCATGTTAAATGTCCATGCTTTCAGCAGGGAGGATTAGTGGAGTCATTTGTCTAGCTGTTCATCAAAGTTTGCAGACCTCAGATTGTGCTGGCCTTTTGATCTAGTTTGCCTTATAGACATGGTTGAAATTGGTCACAGCATTGAAAGCTGCAGGTACATTCAGAGTCATGGTTTGTGCTGGCTCTGGTTCCATAGAAAACAAACCCCCACAGCAAACCTAAACCATCTCTTGGCCTATCTGTTTCTGTTGGCAGCAATTCACAGAAAAGATTTTGGTGTGTCCAGCCATTTTCCATCTCCCCTACCTAATTCAAGAGAACAGCAGATAACCCAAGTCCTAAATGAAGCTTGAAACATTCTGCTGGTTCAATAGCCATGTCCTCATTACCCTTCTATCAATCACAGACACTGTATAAGCAGGCAGCAGACTTTGTGCGTGCTTGTGCCTTTCCCTTCTACCTCTTTGTACCTCTAATATGCCTTAAAACACACTCAGGGAGCCAAAAGCAGACCAAGCAGCCTAAATCCCACTTACATCCCAGTGCTTACTATTCCACGTTGCCTGGCTCCAGGCCTTCAGAAATGCTTTGACAAAGGAACCACAATTGAAGGAATTAAGTGAAATTCAGCCTCTGGAGCCCACCTACTTTGCCCCAGTGTAGCAAGGCTGGTTCTGTCATTTCACCTGAAAAGCTGCAGGGCTTAGGAATACAATTTTGATTCATAGTTAAACAAACATTTTCTTAACATGATTAAGACAAGGGATTGGACACCATGGGTGTAGCCATTTTAGTTGTTACAGAGAGCTGCGGTTTAGGTGAGAGCCCTCAAAATACAGAAACCACCACGTACAATTCCATGATTCAAGTTTCTGAGTACAGCAGAATCTGGAACTGATTATAATTTATACCAAATGGCACCAATACTTTATACATCCATATGGATCCTCTAAAAAAATATCAGTCCTTTTTCAGGCAGACATTTTCTTGCTACAAAAAATAAAATTGCTGACATGGTAGAACTGAATTCTGCTAGTTCCCTTTTAATGCTCCTGTGTTAATGAGAATGAAGTTACTACGGAACTGGAGTTATGTGCATTTCAGCTAGAAAGAGATTTGATATGAACAGATACTTTCATGTTGGGATGCTATTCAGTGAAAAAATTAGCCAGAGTTAAAACTATCAAAGTGAACACTAACATTCCTTGGGAAAAAGCTCTCACAGCTGGACAGATTGTTTGGATCCAAGAGACAGAACTTGCAGTCATGACAAATATTCAGCTAGTCAGTGGCAACTGACACACTCATGTAAATTCCTGACTGAGAGAAGTCCCAAAATGCTAAAGGCACCGAAGGGGTTGTCATGACCTATTAGCTCACACTGATCGTTACCCTCACGCAGGTTGAAGCTGAGTTTGGCAGGAGAGTGGCTCCTGGCTTTGGCACTTTCTTAATTCCTCAAAAAGAAAGGTGACAGACCCAATTAGGGCATGTCACAGGCCTGATCTGGGCAGCAATTAAACCACAGTGCATTCCTTCAAAGTGCACAGCAAACTTAGAAACCCTGCTGCTGCCTCTAGAAGACACTGCAGTATTGTTCTTATAACAATGCCACCCACTTGGAAGAGCAGTTTGTGCTTGCTGGGGCCTCTTTTAGCACCATGCAGGCCAAGGCAGTTATTAAGGAGCCATTCAAGCAAAGAAGGGGTGAATTGCTGTGTGTAACAGAGGCAACTTCTGAGGTCATGACTTGTGTAGTCACTGCCCCTGGAGGTGTTTAAGGAAAGACTGGGTGTGCTACTCAGTGCCATGGTACAGTTCATACAGTGGTGTTTGATCATAGGTTGGACTCAATGATCTCAGTCTTTTTCACCCTGATTGATTCTGTGATTCTGTGATTATTTGTTGTTTGTATAGCTTTTTGTATCAGAAGATCTGAAATTTACCTAGGGAAGCTGAATGTGGTGTGTCCAAAACAGAAGCAGAATAACTGAGTGAATGAGGAAAATCAGTCACCTGCTGAAGGCTTCTCAGTGAGTGTCACCTTGTGAGAGTAACAGTGACTACTACAGGACTGGGCTACTGTCACTACTTTCAGCTGCAGGAATAACCTCACATAACAGAAGGACTAGAAAATTTGGACCCATCTGGGGTACCACCTCCACAGCTAACACAGCTGTGCAAAATCTTGAACCCAAACGCCACCCCAGCCCTCACCAGCCTTTGCCATTTCAGTGCCCATGTGGCACCAAGAGAACATGTAATGAAACAGGATTATCCTGTGACAACCTGCATTAATAAGTGATTTTACTGCCTGGTGGGGGAAGAATCCTTGTGTAACCTAAGTAACAGGACAGAGGGAACATGACCTCCTCCCCTTCTTCTCCCACACCTGAGCATGTGCCGAATGCACTTTGGACAAAACAGAGCACCAACGTGTTCAGCCCACATCAGGAGAATCCCATTCAGAAGGAGCAGTATGCACAATGTGCACTGCTGCTTGCAATCAAACCCTGTGCTCTTGAAGAGTTAAGTGGCAACCTCAGGGAGAAGGGAAGTTCTGCAGTTTTTGTCTTGACAAAAGACACAGAGGAGGGAGGAAATTAGGATATTCTTACTTTATTCAACACTGACTTTCCCTTCCCCTCAAGTCATGCTTTGCCACACACTGCTTTCCATTAGCTCTGAACCAAGGAGGATGGAGAGGATAATGCTAGCCAGCATGGAAAATTTCTACGTGACAATTTCAGCATCACCTCCAATCCCTATCTACTCAGGCTGCCAGGATCCATTCTGAGCTGAATTTTTCCAAAGCACTCCATATTGATTTAGCTCTCCTCCCACTGAAACCTGTGGCACCTACATGGATTCCAGTGGGAGCAGGGAAAAGGCTGTGCCAAGCCCTTTTGAAAAAAATCCCACCATATGTGTTTAATGAGGAATGTCTCTGGCAGAAAAGTTTTGAGTGCAGCTAAGCAGATTTTTTTTTCTTTCACATTAAAAGTTCAATTTCTGCCACTTCTCATCCAGGCACTAGCTACCCAGAAGAGTGGGTAAGACATGTTCCAAAACCCCCAGCAGGACATTGTCTGTTTTCACCTAAAACTGAATGAAACTTTACTGTTATCAGGGCAGTCTGTGTAACTTTGTGAGTGGGCACCATTCTCAGGATCTGCACCTGTCCTTCTCGCTGCAGGCAGCCATCCAGCTCAGCTCTGGCCACAGGCTCATTCCCAACTTTCTGTTCCATTTGATGCCCCTTGCCAGGAGCAGTCTTCACTGAAATCCTGCTTTCGCTGTTTTGCCTCCAGTACATCCTGTCATTTGCTCATGATCCAAAGCCTCAGCATCCCATATATCCCATCCTTCCTGTTCACTGGCATTGGAGGCCACAAAGTAGTTTTCAGTCTCTAAATAAAGATTTGGCATGTGGTGAAATTGATAGCTACTATCCGGTACTTAGGAAAACCTTCCGCCAAGGTAAACCGATCATTGCCCTCACAGTGATCCCTCTCCTCACAGGAATAGAAGCCACCGCCACCAAGTAATGAAACTGCTCAGAGAGATGTGACATGTCCTTCGTCCTTATTTTACCTTAAGCAAGAAATTTCAGCCATGCCTTTAGCAATGACTGCGTTCTTTGGCCTGCAGCATCACCAAGCTGAGCAGAACAGCAAACATGGAATAAGGAACTTTCAAAAATAAGACAGGAAAGGGAAATCCTTTGCTTTGCACAACAGTGAGCTGAATGAACACGGAATTTTCATTCACATTTCCTCATGACTAGACTTTTTTTCTTTTTTCTTTTTTTTTGTTTTTAAGAAAATTAGTATTTTGAAATTTCCTTAGGCTGCTAAGGAAAAAAAAGGAACTACATTTACTGTATTACTGATTGTGATGTTTGTTCATTGTAGCACATTGAATATAAACCAAAGCAGATGGTAAGGAGCTTTTGAGGATTTCACTGTTGAGCGCATAGTGCATTCAGACATATATTTTCATTTCACATCTGGTAATTGTTCTGGTACTGGGTTATTCCACCAGAAGGCAGAAATAACTATTTTTAGCCAAAATGGCCCTTACCTCATCCAGTAAAATTTGAGTGTTTGCGAAAAACATTACATCAACCACATGTGAGACCTAACAAAACACTTGCAAATGTGCACCCCAAGGATGATAGTCTAGGAGAATCTGACACTTGGGGTATTTCCCCTGTCTAAATACCAAACTCAAAGCAGGTCCTAGAGACTCAGGAGCATCCAGGACTCAAAGGCAAGGACCTTGAGCAGGAGCCTCTTGCACATGATCTACCAGTCTCCAGGGCAGGCCAAACAAAAGGGCCCTGCAGTGTCTCTCTCACACTGCGATTCCCTTGTGCTTCTTATGTCTCTGGTTCCCTGTGATTTCCACTGTCATCTCTTCATTCTTCTGTACAAGTACAGTATCTGTTAATATGAATATTGTCCCACCTAATTTTGGTGCAACTCAATTTTTGGTGCACTCAGTTGACTTCAGTGACTCACACAGGGAGTGGCTCTGCTCCCAATTTATAAAGAACAGCAGCAGTTTTCTAACACTTCAAAATTTAGAAAACTAAAACAATTTAAAATGCAAGGAATGAAGTGTCTGAAACCTATTGAAAGAGATCTAGCAACCCTAGAGACATTTGCTAATTATAAACTTTTTTTCTGTGTTTCAAAACAAGTAATATCTCACTGAACCCTTCCAATTCCCCTGCTGGTAACAAGACACATGGACTAAAATGTAATTAAAAGGCAAATTGTAAGAGTCAAAACAAAACTTTTAAACTCTAGGTTTCGAGGGTTGTCTTCATATAAATCATTTTATTGTAGGATCATAAATGGAATGGAGTATCATCAGCTTGCAAAATGTATTAATTTTATAATTAATAAGTATTAATAAAAGTTAATTGAATTCTGCCATTATACAACCAGCAGAAGATCTGAGTCTGACACCTGCTGTTCAACAACTGGACATAAATTTAAACAAATATTGTCGAGGCTTAGAGATACAGAAGGAGAGATGAAGCCCTTACGGTTTGTTCGATCTGAACACTGCAGGAAAGAAGGGGTGCTGCGAGGAAAGCTGATGCTCGCGGGTTGGAACAGCAAAGATGCTTTTTGTCCTTCTGACTTGTCACTAGAGGTCAGCGCAGCACCTGCAGTGCCCCGCTGTTCTCCTTGCCGGAATGTTAAGGAAAGCCCCAGCTCCTAGAGGCAAACAGTGGTTTTAAGAAAGAGATCCAAGAAGATAGAATCTGTTTCTGCAGCGGGAGAAGCGGGAAACCCCGAAAAAAGAAGAGCACAGCTGGAACAGAAAAGCCTGAGCCCAAAATCAGCATAAACGTGCTCAAGAGGCTGAAAGTTTCCTGCAGAGCGATGAAGTGAACT
This sequence comes from Monarcha castaneiventris obscurior, assembly GCA_026261815.1. Classification (NCBI taxonomy): domain Eukaryota; kingdom Metazoa; phylum Chordata; class Aves; order Passeriformes; family Monarchidae; genus Monarcha; species Monarcha castaneiventris. Next base: position 5,646,491 of record JAMPIT010000161.1, read on the forward strand.
GTTGCTATTTTTAAAGCGACCATTAGCCTAAGGTAGAAGTTGCCACCTAGCAAGTCCGGCTGACTAACACTCTTAGGGCTCTTCCTGATGCATGGAAAGTGAACGGTTTAATATCCCTGCATAACAAAATTCCTACCTCAGGCTGAGAACAGCTGGTCTAGCTCATGTAAATCTAGCTCGTACATGCAGGACAAGGAGATAGGGAAAGCACTAACTGCTCTGGAACAATTCCTAAATAAAAAAAGAAACAGACACTCATTTTCCCAACATAAGAAAACACTGTGATCCTTGGTGTCATGGAATAAACCTCATGATTCGGGACTCTCTCTGTGTGCCACTAGTCCTGGGGGGGTCCCAAGGGCCCGATGACACTCAGCCAAGACCAGCCAGGGGGTGCTGGCTATCACAGCACCTGACAGGAGTTGCGGTGGAGCAGCTCTTCCGCTTCCCTTTAGAAGAGGAGACTGCAGCAATCAGCTGCTCTCAAGACAGGTGCAAATGAGAGAGATTTGGCACCGAAGAAATGTCACCTTGTGGCAGGCAAATTAGTCACCTCCCCTCCTCGTGGGTGTTCTGGTAGGATTTCTGGTGTTCAACCCACCAGTGTGGCAGAAGAGCACATGTTTGTCACCATGACTCAGACTTAACAAAGAAATCCACAGCAATACCCCAAAAAGTCATTTAGAACAGGCTGCCCTTCCTCAAATGGCAGCAAAGAGGCTTGGGCTGCAATCTTTCCATAATCTCACACAATGACATTTAGCACAACTTAATCTAACCTGTCTCCCCTGTTCCGGCAGATACAGGAAATCAACATCTTGAAATCCAGAAATGTTTGGTTAGCATTTGGTTATACCTCTTGGCATAGTGGCAAAGGAAATCACAGGAGAATAAATTCATACTGACATATGGGTGAAGTAACTCATCTCAGTCAATGAATTCTAACAAAGTGAAACTAGCATAAATAAGAACCTAATTCCATAACCCAAACAAAAGCAGAAAGATCTTAGCCATTTTAAAATATTTTCTTCCCTAATCTATACCTGAGTCTGAGGATAAGTAAAATTATGTACACACAGCTTCTAGCAACCATGAAAAAGTGAACCAGTTCCTGTAGGAAGTATTTTTCTAGGGATGCATTAGCTGTAAAACACATTATTGATCTTTCTTTAGTACATTATATACAAAGGAGGAAAAAAATTATCACTGCTATGTGTTTTCTCACTTTTTTCCTTGGAAACTTCAATTCTAAAAGTCACACATTATAATAAATGCAAGAGTAGAAAAGATAAAATATCTGAAGTCCAGGACTGCATTGCCTGAGGTCATCTACCCATTACTAATACCTTTGAGTCATAGTGCTTGGGAGTCAAAAACAGGCACCTTGCCTGAGCCAAGTGCTGTAAAAAAGGCTTTCTCTCAACAGAGGTATCAAATGAGAAAATAAGATGGATAGAGGTGGAAAAACTATACAAATAAATGAGATAATGCTGGTAACAGTGAGAGCAACTGCCCACCCTGTACAAAGATGGGATGCCCTCAGGAATGGGGGGTTCTGGTATGGCATCCTGAGCAGTCAGGAGAGCAGAGACAACACCCACAAAGATGGGCATTACCAGAAGAACCTGTTTGAGATAATTTCTGACAGTCCAAAAACTTGTTGAAATTTTATGTGGCCCCTTTTACCTTCTTGCAACAAAACAACACCTGCTGCCCTGCAGCAACAGTTTTGACATTTTTGGAAGATGGTGGCACAAAGGAGAGTTTTGCCAAACAGTGTGGTAATGTGGCAGTTGTTTGTAGCAACTTCTCACAAAGGGTAGAGAAAACACATGGGTGCTTACACGACAATTTTACAAGTGGAAACAACATGAAATTGTGAGCTGTCTGGAAGCAAACCAAATTACGCATGCCCTGGGTAGGACAGAAGTAGCACACAAAGAACCTAGAATATAAAGATGTGACTGAAAAGGGAACAGGAGAAACACAACACACAAATAAAGAAAAAGAAAAATATTAAAAGGAGAAAGAACAAACAGCATAAGCTTTCCAAATAAAAGTATTGCTTTCTTTGAGACCTTTGGCAAATTACTCTATTTCCTCATCAATGCCATGGAGATAATATTTCCTGCTGTCACCACACCCCTAAAAGCTTTAAACTCCTGGTTGTTTGTAGAGAAATCAGTCACAGAGAAAGGTGATGGAGATGTACAGAAGGTTTGGGCCTTAAGAACTTTAACATTCTGTAAATGAAGTTTTAACTTTAGTCTTCACTACTATGCTGTCATCAGGTTTAAGGCATTTTTTTTAAGGAACAGAATAAAAAATTATGCATTCTGTTTTGGTAAGCAAGCAGGTGAAGAACAAATTAGACTTCTATTCATGGTCTCCCTTCAAGACCACACAACCAATCAAAAGTGCAGAGAGACAGATTATGGCATAAGGGATTACAGCCCCTCACTATGCTAAACTCATGGGGCCACAAACACACGGGACAGACAATCAGTCTTCTGCTTGTATGTTGAGCCACAGCCTGAGTCTGACCTGCAGTTTTCCCTTCTTTTTTTTAAGATCACCATGAACAGTTTTTCAGCCTGCCCCATGGCTGTAAGCAGCAGATCTGTTGGGATGTGTCTATGTTTTGAGGATTTGCTTGAGTGGCAGGGAGAAGAAAACCAATAAATATTCTATACAGTGAACATAAGCTACAATTAGAAAGGCCCTTAAACTCACAGCTCCTCAGCTGCCATAAGCTGGCACAGATACATTAAAACCAATTGGCAGGAATCCTCAGACAGCTCAAATCAGTGTCACTCCACTGAAGTTGATGAAGCAATCCCAATTTGTAAAAGCTAGGGATCTGGCCCACAGCCTGCACTGCAGTCCAGAAATACCATCTGTGTTTAACAGAATCAGAAATCAAAAGGAAAGTCCTTATAATTTACTCAATATTACTGAGACAAGTGATTTCCATGGTGTTAAATCAGGTAGACTAAACAAGAGCTATGGAAGATAAAAACTAGTTCTTTGTTTCTTCCTCTGTATAGTTTTACCAGGAAAAGTTATGTAATTTCTTGCAACATATTCCACAAGGCAATGAAATGGGAATGCTTAAAGGAGACAACTGAGGAGGTAAGAGGGACAGGAATAACACAATAAGGAATTCAAGATACTTAATGAATTACAGGCACTAAAGTGTGCTTCCCTGCTCATGCTGAATTGATGTCAAACCCATTCCCACTGATGTCAGTGGAAAGACTGGCACTGCACAATGCTGCTCAGTAGCCCAAGGGAGGGGCAGCAAAAAGGCAGAGGAAAAGGTTCAGGTAGATCAGCTTTTTATTTTGGAAGCTTTTCTGAAAAACTTCTGTATTCAAATTTCATATGAATTTGGATACAACTTTTACCATTCTAATTGTGAAAAGCCAGATGCAGAGCTAAAACTAAGACAGTAATCAGCACTAGCAGGGGAAAGCACATCAAAGCATCTAAATTCCTGTTTTGTGGCTCAGTGGTAGAAATCAGTATTATTTGTGCAAAGCCCCTCGGGGGTGTCCAGCAAAAAGCAGTGCTTTTGTCATGCTGCCATGTGATAGTTCAGTCTTAAGTTTTCTGTGGTGAGGAATTCATGAGTCTCTTTACTTTGAAGAAGCTGCATCTGCACACAGGAACTCAGAGTAAATAAAGAGTTTGTTCATGCCTATAACACAGGCACACATGCTGTATTTTCAGGGCACGGAATGTAAATGAACTGTGAAGACAAGATGCTTTGAATTCCAGGGGACTGGGCATGTCCCCACAATTTCTGGCCACCCCAGTTTACCTTGTATCTGCTTGTGCAGCCATTGTTTGTCCTAGAGACTAATGCATAAGGATGAGTAAAAATGAGACTGTCAGAGAAAATACAACTCTTCTGCTTTGAAGAAAACTGGGGAAAATTCACTGTTCTTTATAAGCATCTGCCCTCAGCAACAATTTCTCACCCTGCTCCAAGTTCTCTTGTGGCTCTACCAGCTACGTGATCAATTCCCAGGGGAAAGTTTGTAGTGAAAACTCTGAAGTTCTCTTTCAAGACAAACTCTCCTCAAGACTGAAATGGTGAAGAGGGAGTGAGAAAGTTTGCACACCGGGTGAGAATTTCTTCCAGTGTGCAAAGTCAGAATGACTGAGGAGAGCAATTTTGCTTTAACCTTGCTTTCTGTTTTTGATGTTCAGAGGTGTTTTGAATGACACTGAGAAAATATGTGTGTGGTTTTGGAAGAAAGGCTACCCTCAAAATGAGTGCAAGCAGGCTCGTGCAATCGTGCTCTACTGGCACAGTGCTGACACAAGGCAAGCAGCTCTTCCAGACTAAGCCTCTCCAGGGCTCTGGCAGTGCTTGGTGCTAACAGCACACAGAGAACGTGTGATGCAAATTCAAGTCTGTAACCACTAGTAACTCATTGAGAGGATTTAAGATTTCAACTAAACTACATTTGAATAAAGGTATGCGTAAATGTATTACTGCTAAGCAGCTTTGCATTTCAGTGCTGTTATACCGTGGAGACCAACTTTGCAGAAATAGTTAGTAAAATCTATTCCACAGCTGTTAAATCAACTTTTACACTTTGCCAATCCTTCAACCTTAGTCTGAGGTCCAAAAGAGACAGAAAGACTGCAGCTTGCCTTCAGTCATCTCCGTGACAGAGTCTTTTAAGCAAAATCTGCTTCCATATTTCAGCTAAAGTCTGTATTCGATCCACTGCTCACCACAAATTAGTTAGAGAATTACATTGTATTAGACAATTATATTAGAGAATTGTATTTCTCTTTGTCAGATTTGTAGTACATGATCTGCAAAGATCAACATCTTTCTAAGGCTTTATACCTGTCTCATAAAATACAATTATTCACACAAGAAAAAATACCATAAATATCATAACTTTCAGGTCCTTCTATAAATTAAATTACAGATTTTGAAAGGAGTTTTGCTTGGAGCATTCCATTTTATTAAAAAAAGCACTTTAAAGGAAAACCTAGAGTTATTATCCATTCCCAAAAAATCAACAACAATGTTTATTCACACACCATCTCTATGTCTCTTCTTTTTTTTCCATAAACAATCACATTCTTGTCATGGCAGATAGGATCTTTGCAAAGTTCTCAACAAGGCAGGCACTTTCCTGAAGAAGATTCCTATATAGGAATATACATATTCCATGTAGTCTACCTAAGGTTAACACAGATGAACTAGTTCCTATATAAAACACCACACTGGCCGACAATCATGATCATTGCCTACGTAATGTCTGAAACAAAAGGTTTAACGTTCTCCAAATTCCTTAAGTGCCACAGGTCCTTAACTCTCACCACTTTCAGCGTGAACCCTCATCTATATTTCAGATACAAATCTTAAACAGAATAAAGATTTTTCATCCACATAGCAACAGCTGTCTTTCAAGGCTCTACCTTCACACTAAAATAATCACCAATCCCAAACCATGCATTAGAGTCTTCAGTAAACACACTGCTATTCTAACAGGAAATTACCACTGTAAAAAGCAGCAGAAAGGATTTTTAGAGCAATTTACTTAATTTGCATAAAGCAAAGGAAAGGCATGCCCCCTTAACAACAGAAAATGTAGGGATAGGGCAAAGAGATAGAGACAGAAATAACACAGTATATTCCCATCCTAACTGAGGATAATGCAAAAATTGTTCATTTCTTTTTTCAAGTGTGAGACAGCCTCAGAGCTTGATATTTTTAAAACCACTAAGCTGAAAGTAATTAAGTTGGAAGTCCTGATTTTAAAAAAAGGCACATCAAAATAATTATTTTTCTCAAATTAAATCATGGAATGTATTTGAGGATTTCAATATAGTTACTATCCAAGAGCTATAGCTGCACAACCATTTTCATTGAATAGATCCACAGCAATTCTGTTCCCCTGCATGTAAACACATTTAGTGTGCTTAAACACTTCAAGTCTGCACGGTAAGTTCCACTGAGGAAGAAAGCACTCAGGCAAAATGAAGATTCATAGGCTTTAAACATCATTCTTAACATGGAAGATTTGCACGTCCCGTAAGATATATTTTGTCTTCTTAAAGCTTGTTAGCCACCTTTGTGCTCTTTTCTAAGCCAAAAAAATCCTTATTCCAACTCTCCAGTCCCAAAGAAATTCAAATATTTAATCAAAATTAAATTATTAAGGGAATTAGTAATTACTCGAGAGACTAAGGCCTATTGCTACTTTGTCTCATTTTTCTGTGGAGTGCAAAAGATGACATCCTAGCATGTTTTTGAACAAGTGTTTTCCTCATGCAAAGACAACTGTGTCTGCAGACCAACCCCTATCAAATTCTTTTACTTATATTGGCAGGGGAGGGCAAAACCCCCTAAGATCTTTCCTTTGTTTAAATGCATTTCCTGCCTTCCTTACTGCTATAGACTGTGTTGTGACAGGCCTATTTATAGTCCAAAGAAAGGAAAAAGCACCACTGGCGGCAGGAAAACTAAGTTGGGAAAGAATAGAAGGAAGTGTGGCTGCCATTCAGCCAAACAATCTAGAACTAATTGAGCTCAAATGAGCCCCAGCCTCAGTGAAGCTGTTGGGAGTGAACAGAGCACTGCTCCTCTCTCCGGGGCCCTGCCAGGGCTGCCAAGTGGGAGAGTCATGTGCAGGACACTGCTGGGAGCAAATAACCTCAGCACCTCGATACTCTGAGAAGAACTTTTTCAAAAAAGGAGCATGATGAAAATTAGATACCTATGAAATTAAGGTAAGTGCCTCCTTTTGGCATTCCTGCTTGCTGCATGCTCCACATCTTTTCAGGTGAGGCCAGTCTGGTAAATGAAAAAAAGAATGAGTTTTGGAGAAGGAATGGCATCTGGCTTTTAGGTAAAGGTTTGGCAGGATGTCTGATTTTTAGAAAAGAAATCTGAATTCACTTACGGATTCCTCAGAACTTTCCTTATGCCAAAGAAGCCTTTGCCATAAATCCATACCATAACTTTGCTCTTTTCCTGACTTGTGTCATATTCATCTTATAAACTGTGATTAAGTACTGGAGAAATGCTATGGTAAACGTATGCCCCAAAGGAACATATGATGTCGACTCTACATTTGTTTAAAAATATAGATTTATAGACAGAGGGAGGGAGAAGTATGTGAAATACATATTTTTACAAGATGTGTTAATATGGAACATATAACAAAATTTATATAATGGAAGTTTTGTGATAATTTAGTCCTATGATGTACATTTGAAGGTAGGAACTTCGCCTGAATGAAAGCACCTGAAAGTTTCTAGAGTTTAAGAATTTATTATGACGAGTAATTTGTGTGTATGTGCATTGTTGCTCGCATTGCAATACTACATGTTGCCATTCTGAGGTCTAATTTAAACTGACAGTAGAATATGAGTGGAAATTTCTAATCTGCTCATTTTCAGATACTATAAACAATATTATACTATCATGACTGCATGTGTAAAAGCTCTGTTTTAAGATAGATCAATGTACAGACCATATTAATTCACTGAGTTACCATCAACAAGACAGACTTTTAAGATGCAAAAATTAAGTTTTTTAAGATTGTGTTTGATTTCTTCGATTCTCAATATGTCCTCTGCTCTTCTAACAAAGGAAATGCTGTTGTGATTTGCAGGCAGCAGAATAGAAGCTGTAGAATAATAGATTCAGTTTTTCGTCAGGCAAATTTTATCTCCTTTGAAAGATCTATGAGAATAACTTTTGTATTAGCCTCATTTGTGTTAACACATTACCTCTAAGCATATGCTATTCAGATTATTCATTTGTTATTCAGATGTTGTCTAGGATTAGCGGTTCATGGTAAAATGCTGCTGGTGAGTAAAAAGGAAGTGTGATGTGTTGTTATTCTACTGTATCCCTGTAGGATGCTATTACGTTTAGAGTCTGCTGTTGTGAAGATAGAAAAGCAGGATGTGATCCATGTAGGTGAAAAGCCGTGATAGGGCAATTGTAAACAGCAGCAGTCAGCTGAAAATCCCATCCAGGGAGGTGCCAAGCGTAATTCCAATGAAGCAGATGTTAGCCAATGCTCATGGAAAGGATCAGGCCTTTCTTTGTCTGATTTCAAAGTACTCAGCATTTACAGCAATTCTCAGTTCTAGGTGATTATAAGCTCGTTTTGTGAATTATAAAATGGCAGCAAAACTAGAAGCTTGTACAGATATTTGTAACAAAAATCTCTTTCGACTGCAATTTGAGTAACTAGCATAGCATGCTCTCATGCAGGTAACATTTCTTGCTTTCAACTTCAGTAATGGATTCCCCTGTACAAAGACTAAGCAGAAACAGAAAAAAAAAGTTTTAATTGAAAAATTTAAGAAGCATTGCAGTTTCTGGTGTTGAATAGATACGATCATTTCCATGAGATGTCAGTTGAACAGCGACTGCAATACAGCTAAGCAGTACACATTGTATCAGATTTATTCAGGTCAGCAGCACTCACCACATTATTTTAAACCTTGGTAGCACTGCATGAACATAGAAAAAGAGAAACCTTTCCTTAGCTATAAGGAGAAGATCCTTTACAAATCAGCCAGTTACATTGTAATTATGCCAGAAAAGGTGATCAAAAAATGTTCTGATGCACTTTCACATTTGCCCTTGGAAAAAATACTATAGATGGTACTTAGGAGTTGCCTAATTAATACTCTTAATAAACACACTAAACTTGTTTCTAAACTTCAGGAGTTCATGTGGTCATGAGCTCAAAGTTTGCAAACTGAGGGCTTTGTCCTGAAGATACAATCATTAGGGAAAAATTCATTACAGAAAGAGTGGTTCAGCACGGGAATGGGCTGCCCAGAGAGGTGGTTGAGTCACCATCACTGGAGGTATTTAGAAAAAAGACTTGATGTGCCATGGTTTAGCTGATAAGGTAATGATAGGTCACAGGTTGGACTCGATGATCCCAAAATCTTTTCCAACCTCTGTGCTTCTGTGATTTCAGAAGGCCTTAGAATGAAATTTACACCCCAGCACCTTATAAAATCTTACCACCTGCTAGGGTCTAACTACTCTGCAGGAGATTCTTTCTACATAAACACTTCTGAGTGCTCACAAGTACTAAAAGGGCTGCAATTATTAAAGCTCCAAGCTAAAAATTAAATACAAGAATTTCATATACCAGAAGGAAGTTGAGGTTCACATGCTTCCTACACTGACATTATTTTGCCAGGTAATTAAAGAGGTTTAGGGCTGTCAAATAAATACTTCAGTCAGCTGTCATTACTGTGTGGGCAGTGTGGATTTCTGGTTCCAGGAAAGCTGACTGACTTGAAAAAAAATCACATGACTTAAAAAATAATGCACTTTGGGTGACAAGTCATGCCATGCTTTCCTGCAAAGCTAGTTCAGGTTTAGTAAGATTTATTATTCCTCATGCAATTGCTCCAGTGTAAGTATCTTATTTTCTCCCTAAGTCCTTATTCCACTATACCAGACACTCTTACAAGGAAGCTTTGTTCTCCAAGTCACAGTCAGGCCCACTAACATTATAGGGAAAAAAAAGAACAGAGAATTACAAGTGTCTGGAACAGTCAAAGCAAGATTTTTTGAGAATACATGTACAGTCTACAGTAGTCTCACTCAAAAAACAGAACTGAGGAAGAAGGAGCACAAAAAGAAAGCACTTAAAACACATTAAGAAATCAGCATTCAGTATTGGACAGCATCAAAATAGTTCTACAAAGAGAAGTAGCTGTTCAACACAACAGAAATGGTAGTGTTAAAAAATAATTTCTTTGATAATATCTAAAACACCCAGCTCATAACTATGTGCTGAATAACATCCTGATTCGTGAAAATGTTTATGCAGGTGCTTAAATTTAAGCATATGGGTAGTCTCATTGATTTCAAGCAAAATTATTTCAACAGGCTGATAAAATTTAAAGCCTGGTAGAGTCATTAGATCATCTAGTCTGACTATGAGCACAGCATGTTAATTTTACCATTTCTCTTATCCAAAACCCAAAGGCTTTCCTGCTTACAAGAGAACAGTATGGATGTAGTATGTTCCACATAAAAGTTTAAGGGGAAGATCACAATGTTCTACATGCATGAGTAGCAACCCACAACAGTGAGAATTGTTCAGGTTGACACAAATCCTTTAGCTCAAATGGGAGTTAAATGTTGCACAGGCTTTGTACCAACTTACTGCACAAGGGTGAAGGTCAATGTGTGTATGGAAGAGGGAGTGTTTCTCCTAGAAGTCTCTGTGCTATCAGAAAAAGCCATTAACTTTACTTTGGTTGCTTTCCTACTCTTCCAGAGGACTAGAAAAGTGCTGTTGCATAAACAAGGATAAAAAAAAAAGCTTCTTTAAAATCAATCTTTATGCCAAAGTGCAGCTATATTTTTTAATCTTCTCTGAAGTGTCCCTTCCTGACCCCCTGCCTAGTAATGGTTGCAGACCCGTTTATCACAATGGTCCCCACAGACTCTGTGGACTCAAGCAACTGCATAGTGCAAAACAGAGCCCTGATCTAACAGTTCTGTAGTGCAGCACTGCACATCCCCAGGAGAATGGAAACGTAGTTCACTTGAGTTAGAAGGAACAAAAATTAATGTGTACCAACATCTCTGTTTAAAACAGACAGCTAGCATTCTTAGAATCCTTTATATTCTAACGCACCTTATTTTTCCAGCATAGTGTTCCATCACTATTTTGGATTATTACCATACCACAATTATCTTGGAAGGCTGGAGACAAATATACATCTTCAAAGATCAGCTCATTACTAAAGGGAAAAGGAAAACCAAATTCACTCTCAATTGAACTACAAAATATTCTTCATAACTTCAGAAAGGGGAACAGGCAAGGGAGAGAAGTGGATTAATGCTGAATTTTTCCAAGCTGCTTGTTCTTCCTCCTAGTCATGGCTAGCCTCTTCTTTCTCTCTTCAAACAAGGAACCTTCACTGCCTTCTTATAATGCTGTGGTTTTATACCGAAACACAGCCTATTTGGAACTCTGGACACAGCACATCACTCTAACATAGTTCTAGTCATTCACATATATTCTATTAGAGATAACTGTCTTAAGCAATAATTAAAAGCAGGAAAAAGATAAAAGAGCAGGATAATGTCTTCATACCACTAGAAGAAATGGAAGTGGAACTAACAGAGAAGGGTCCAGAGTAAAACAAGTGTAAAAAATCCAGCAGTTATATATAGAGACCTTGGCCCCAAGGGGCTGTCGTACAAAAATATTAAGTGTTGTGACTATAATAAGCAAATCTCCTGTCAACTAATAAGCATGGAAGCAATAGCCTCTCTCTTGTCTTTGCACTGAATACTTCATACATGGCATGAAGGCAGAGATGGATGCAAATTCACTCAGAGTAAGCCGGGAGCATGAACCCTGAGATGTTTGCAGCTGATCTCAGACAATCTGCTGGATAACATAGTCTGACTCATAAACATGCTGTGTGCTGGACTAAGTGGAGATCCTGCCTGGCAGTTCTATCAGGGTAGGCATTTGTGATCCATGCCTCATTGTACAGTGCATAGAAGTGCTACTGTTTATAAGGGAGCAGTGCATTAATTTTAAATATTTTGACAGAAACAGTTAAAAAAAGGTCAGTTTTTTTGTAGGGAGAGGAAGGAAATAGGCTTGGTTTCTTGCTCTTTTCTGGGTCTGTTACTAGACTCCATTGTTTCCACTCTTGTAATGTCAATGCAAATGGACTATGTCATGCTGCAACATGGAATGTGTTGCTTTACGTTGATACTTAGATACTCAGTACCAGCCTGTGCTGTGTCACTGAGGAAAGACTCACTTACCAAACCAAGAGCTGCTGTGACATCACTGGTGACAATATGTTCATCAAAAATTATGTAATGAAAAAAACCATTTTTTACTATTAATGTGTAATGCAAATGTGGCAGATAACATTTTCTCTGATGTAAAATTTGGGTGAAAAGCATTCTCAGAAATGATTTATACAAGACAAAGTTGACAGCAGTTGAACTTTACAATAGTAAAATGCAGAAAGCTAGGTATTTCAGTAAAACAGAAATAAATGCATTTAAAAACATATGCTCACTGAATTGAAAACTTTCTGTGCAACTATAATTTCATTTGAAGTCTGAGAGAGAATGTAATGAAGAACTCTGCAAAAAACCCTGATGTCAGACTCTTGGTCACTTGAATTCATTTGCACCAACTGTGGAAAAAACCCATACTTACTGGAGATTTTTAAATGGTAAAGGACCTACTGATTAGCTCAAACTTACCAGATGTGGAAAAGACAAAAAAATCTGAGAGCTGCTGTACATTCAACAACATTGAATGTTACAATCTTACAGCAATGCCCCATCCTTGTTCAGCACTTCCCTCACAATGAAGATGGCTGGAGAAACCTAGAGAGCAAATCTCTTCCAAATGCAAAAGTCTGTTTAGAAATCTTCAACTTCAATATAGACAGTATTGGAAAAAAACCCCTTTATGACAGAAGTGCTTTTGTGCTACTGTATCTAAGTCTAGAATTACAGCAAGGCACTCTTCAAGCTCTGTTTCTGAAATGAGCATATCCACCCTGTGGAGTATAACTATTCAGTTTAGTTGGTAACAGACAATGAAGAACTTTTGTTGCTTTGGCTTTTTGGGGTTTTTTTATAAACAATCATGGGTCTACTGTCACTGCTATAGAAGATGTCCTTAGTGCCTGCAATGACTGCATGACACGATTTCACCCTATCTCTTAGCCAGCCCCCTTTAGCATTCACAGTGCAGAACAACTTATATTTCTCATTCCACCTCTGTACTTCAAGGTGAAACAGAGCCAAGCAAAGTGAACTGGAAATAATGAACAGTGTTCTTACAATAACAGTAAAAATTTTAATAATTGAAATTTCTTATACATGTCTATATAAGGAAGAAACTACAAATTTCCAGGTTCTATGTGGATACTGTGGGCTTTTGGAAGGAGGGAATAAGTGTGAGAAGGGTTAGTCTTGTGGATGTGTTTTGGGGTTTTTTTGAGTAGGTTTGAATACAGAAAAGATAAGACCATCCTCTATTTTTCATGCCAAATTTGTAATCCCTAAAATCTAGTATCTACCTATACTTCTTTAAAGAAAATATTACTCAAGTTAAGACACAACTACCATTAACCTGCAGCTGTGAGTGCACAGCATTTCTACAAACCAAAGCACAGATTCCAAGCTAGACATCAAGAGGAAAGAAGGAAAAGGAGAGAGGTCCCACTGGTAATGTACAAGAGATAAAAGGCTGCCTTCCACCTTTATCATTAAGCTTCATCCTTCCACCTCCCATCTCTACCTCCTGAATCCTCTCTCCTTTACTCTTACAGGTCTGCACTGCACAGCTGGATGATGTTCATCCAACAAGATGATCATCATAGATCCCTTCAAACGGAAATATTCTATTCTATTCTATTCTATTCTATTCTATTCTATTCTATTCTATTCTATTCTATTCTATTCTATTCTATTCTATTCTATTCCTTCCATTCCAGGCATACTGCTTCTGGGTTTTCCACTAAGCAGACCAAGTGCTTAGGAGAAAACTAGGAGCCATCCAAAAGTGGTGGGAAGACAGCCTAGAGGACAAGCAAGAGCCCCTCTGGACACAGCATGAGAAGTACTGAGGGCACACACCACTGACAGAGAATTCCCAGAGAATTCAGTAGTCACAGTAACAAGTGAAAACCCTTGTCAGAGGCTGGGCTGAATGTTTGCTAGGTCAACAAAAGAATCCCCCACCGCCTGCCACGATACAGCTGAGCTGTCAAAAAGCAGGTGTGTACTTCACAGACCAGAACTATTACTGTTTTTCAATTTGGAAGAAATGTTTAACAGAGCACAACCATTTTTTCCCATCCGTTATTTCTGACAATGGAATTATCGGATATTTTAGCTTAATTCACAAACTCCAAATTTCAGACGGGTACACAGCATATCAAACTTCCATTTAAATCACTATTTTCTCATATACTTAAATCACCGAAGGGCATTATTTTCCAATGAAAAGCAACCAGCAGCCTTGACTCTAAGCATTGCTATGGGCTCCTCCTATGACATTTGATGATACAGAAGAAGGACTGATTTCAAGGGTCACCCCCAGGGATGCCCTAATTTGATAACTTACCCTCTCAGCTCTTACTTTCTTAATGTGACTACTGGGTGCACCCTGGGGCACAAAAGGGGAGGTACACCAGGCATTTGCAGTACTCCTGTGCCCCCTAGAGCATTATATTGAAGAACCTGGAATTGACTTAGATTGCTAGGGATGTAATACAGCCTATAGATGTTTAAAACTGATTTAATGTAATGCAAGGTTGAGAGCCTTGCATACAATATTTTCAGCAAAATTTCCTCTCTGTCATGCCCCTCACATGTCCTTCAGCTGGAAGCTTTGTGTAAGAGCTGTTGGACTATTTATAGCAGCCCCTTCAATCGCACTTAGGTATTTATAAAACATCCTGTCTAGCGAAGGCCTCCATGGTCTGCTTTCATTCACTTCAGCTGATAGTGAAGGCTATATAATATCTGGGGCAGTGAGGTAGACCAGCAAACCAGGCAGTTTGTCTGTTAGGTTTGAGTTCCAAATATTCTAAAAGGCTGAAGCCGAAGAGTGGTGCAGCCATTTAGGAAACAAACGTGGCAACACAGACTTGCAGTTAGTATAACCTGACATTTATGTCCACTGAGAGTCTGGCATCCTGTTCCATAAATTCCAGAAGAACATGTTAACAGAAAGGAGACATTTTCAGGCAACCCATAAAACAGATGTCTATAACTGCCATATGCAGAAAATAACTCTATAGTTCAAAATTCTCCACAGTATCAAAGCACTGATGTTGAGATAAGCTCTCTATCAGTGATCAATTTCTAAATTAAAACACCTACAGTTAATTAAATGACACATAAGCAAGACATAGCCAAATATGTCTTTAAAAAACTAAGAAAAACAACAGTTAAAAAGAAGCCATGAAATAAAGCCTTTCCTGTAGTAAGGAGAGGCTCTGGATCCATTTATCCAGCATCAATAAAAGCCAAAACCTTCCTGATAACCCAAAGCAAAATGAACAACTGCTGCATTCTTTAGTTCCTTGAGGCTATTCTAAAAGCTATCCATACTATCTGACATTTAAAATTTTACCTTACATGCACACATCCCTATCACAATTCAGTGCTAACTGTACTTATTTTTTGTTGTTGTTCCTTTTCAGTATTTCTCCTGTCTCATTTCAGCATGTCTGAGAAATCTGTGTTCATCTCTTAGTTTTTATTTGAGGCATTAATCATAGAATCTTCTGAGTTGGAAGGGACTCACAAGGATCATTAAGTCCTACTCATAAATTAATGTCCACTGAGAAAAAATATACTGTTTTCAATCCAGTCTTCATTTGTTTTCTCAACAGAAAGACAAGACAGAATACTGTTGTGTTCCAAACAGCAAAGCTTTTGTCATACTTAAGATATTATCTGATAGGTGTAAGAATACAACACTTAATTTATTGTATCTGCATTAACTAACCGATTTTCTTTTGTATGTTGGTATTCCTTCAAAAAAAAAAAAAAACAGGAAAGAATAGGAAAAAATAAAAACCTCCACAAAAATTTTAAGACCTTTATTTTCAGGAACTACACCCAAAGTATTTCTCTGTTCTGTTTCACAATGACTTAAAACTGTCTACCATGATGATAGATAAACTTTTTCCTGCATAAACAATAGTTTATGCCAGTTTTTACTGAGCCATAAAAAAAATTATTTGTGTACTCATTTCAGAAGGTACAAAGGCTCCTTTTCTTTTAGGGAGTGTATCCCAAGCTGTTTGTGGAATATTGCCATTCAGTCATTATCATCAAATTACGTTCCTGTGTGGAGTATGACTACTAAATAAAGACAGCTATTCAGTGCAGAGTGATGACATTGTGCTATTTCAAACGGCCCAGGTACTACCAGTATTTAATCAATTATGTTAATGGGTCCTGATAAATGTAAAAGAGTGAAGTTGATATTGCATGATCAGGGAAATGGACAAAGTAATAAAAATGGTATCTGTGGACAAATCGATTATTGTGGAACACATTTCAATCATGTTTTCTTCAGTACCAACAGGGAGTAATTTTGTACAAAGTTATAAAGAAAGTTATGAGTAATTTTAAAGCTGCATGTAAAGTTCTGTTACCATTGATCTCTGCATTTTAGGGGAAATGAAATGGCATTTCTCAGGGATAACTCATCTGGTCAATGGGCCATGCCCTAAAGCACAGCGAGTGCTTTCTCCTTTCTCTGAGTGAGGCCAGGTGTTTACACCCAGCTCTATGAGCAGCCATCCATGGCCAGGGTCTGCTGGAACTTCCAACTCAGTTCTGCCAGGGCAGCTCCCCCTCCCTTTTTGAAATTGCCATCCCACCAGTGGCCTAAACTTAAATGGACACATTCCTCAAGGGTGTATTTCTCATTTTTAAATTCATACTTTTTACATGCTCCTTTTCTAAAGCCTCCTCAGCAGCTGTGCAGGCCCCTGGGTCACAGAGCCCCATGCTCTGGGACACTCTTGGGAGTCTCCCAGGACAGCATGAGGAGCAGCCTGTTGAGGTGCTGCCCAGCCTGACTGTGCACCAGGACACACCTGCAGCAAACATTCCCTATTTCCCAGGCCTTCCTCCTCCCTCTGCACTGACCCCCTTACCCATGCCAAGCAGAGGCTGGGCCTCATGCAAAGCTCAAGCCCTCTGAGCAGGAACACCCCCCTGGGGGCTCCTTCACCCCCAGGCTGCGACAAGGGCCTCTCCACAGGATGGGTACACCCATGCCTGGCTGGCTTGAGAGAGCTCCTCCAAGGCAGGAGGTTTGTTCTCTGAAAACTTGTTTCCCTGGAGTCCTTAAAACAGGAGATGCTCACAAAGGCAGGCGTGGGTAATTAGCACAAGGGCTTCTTCCCTGCTCCAGGCTATGCTGGCAGCACTGGTGGCTGCATGGTTTTGTAACCACGTGCTGTTTTATATAATATGAAGAGTTAAGTAAGGTCAAAAGAAGCAACCCAAGTTACCCTTTGTCACTGCAGACCTCATCTTCAGGGATTTGCTGGCTTTCATTGGATTCTGAAAATGTGCCGATATGCTATTATATTTTAACAATTTTGACAACAGCCACCCGGCCTTGAGAAACTCCTTGAATTTGTTTAAATCTCAATTGTGGCACTATCTACTAGTGCAGGTTGTATTTCAGGAAAATGCCCTACAATGCCCTTTGTAATCCAATGAGACTGTGCAGTCTTCCGGGATCTGGATTGCTTACCAAACATCAAAATACCATTACCACATCCTATACTGAGGTATGGCAATTACCTGTGTCCTGTCAGTCTTTCCAATTTAAGGTACCACTGGATTTCAGCACAATGTATCCTATATGTGGGATGGGAATTTAAGAAATTCAGAAAATTGTATTTTGCGCCTCGCCCTCAAAATACCATTGACTGTACACCTTTGTCCTTAAATACCTAAATATCTTTAAATGTGTGACCAAGCTAAAGGGAATTAAGTGTAAAGTCTCAGTTGAATTTCAGTTATGTATGACTACATATCACCCTGGAAAATTCCATCAAAACCTGTTCCTTTCTTGACTTCAGTGTTTCTCCTTCACTTGTCCTACATCAGGGAACATGGGGATAAGAATGCTTTTTTTTGCTCTCTCTGTTTAGACTGATAGTCCTCACCTCAAAGGGTCTATCTCAGTCTGACAATACAATGTCTGGCAAAATGCAGCCCCATAATCCATGATGAAAAATGCCAGATGCCAAAATTAAAATGATCTCCAGTGTTAATAAAGTACTCATCATTCTACTGTCCAAACACAGAAGATAGTAATGTTACCCCTTAAGAACAACTAATCCCCAAAAGTGGATTGTAGTTCATGTATTTTGCATGATCAGTGGAGTGGCCTGGTGTTAGACACTATGAGCACAGCTGTATTTTATATTTTCCCATTCCTGTTTAAATTCCTATATTAAAACACAGCAAAGTGTGAAGTCAGAAAAAAACCTGAAGCGATCAGCAGGGATGTGTTTAAATTTCCGCCTGTGCTGCCCCTACTGTCGATTAAGGCTTATCTACTGTTTGGTGTTAGTCATTAGGAAAAAAAAACAAACCAGAAAACCAGAAGTTATGGAGTACATAGCTCCGCATTCCACTCAAATGCTTTAGCCAAGGCTGCTGTTATGAAAAGGATTTTCTAATAGGGGGAATAATGATCTTCAGATTCTAACGTCCTGGCACAGCAGTGAGATTTATCAGGAGGGGCATGTGACTAGTTAAGACACACAGCCCCAGCTTGAAGGAAACAGCTGCTCATTTCATGCTTTAGCACTTGGCAGCTGGACAAGGAAGGGTGATGTTTGTGTTGAATACCTCTACAGAACCAAGTACAGTAAGTGATTTTCCCTGTTTCTGATTTTTTTTTTCCTAAACTGTTACTGTTTTCCTATTTTCATCCTAGACCTTTCATAAAAACACTTGAACGGGTGAGGTGTATTTCTGAAACTTCCTTGACACGCAGTCATTCCTGCTCAGATTGACTGTATTTTTCTGACCTGTGATTAACAACGGCATTGTTTTTGCTCTTGCGGGAACAAGGCAGGTATGGTGTTTTGCTCTCATGCTAGCCAGGATGATGGTGTTTATTTACTCAGATGATGGAGTGAGGAGGCTGTTGAGGATGACTGTATTTTCCTTTCTCTGTAGACCTAGTCAATAGGTAGTGATGCAACTTGAGCATAGAGAAATTTCAGTGTTTGGCTTAAAAGTACTAGTGTAAGGAATTGACAGAGGTACTCCCTCAAAACAATGTTACCAATCTGAACAAAATTGCATCTGACTGGCTACTTTCTGGGGGTGAATGCAGAGATTTTTTTTGAAAGAGAAAGGTAGAAGCAGAGAAATGCAGGAAGACTGAAGATGTACTGATAAAGATATTATTGAGTCATTCGGGATAATAATGCATAATTAGATTGTGAAGATTGAAAAAATCGTCCCTAAAAATCAGGGAATGAATCTTCTAAATATCTCCAAGTTCTTAATTAAATTTATTTTTGGGTACTTGCATGTTTTGTGATTTTGCTTCATGAATGATTGATGTCCCTGTCAGATAATTTTTGACTCTTATGGTCTGAAGTTTTCTTTTAAAACCGGAGTATAGGATATATCAAAAGGAACTTTTGATCAATTATTTACATAGAGATGAATCAGGTTTCTTTGGAGGAAGACTTAGGAGAAATGGGAACAGATGAATGAGTGATGGATCTTGATATTTGATAAGACTAAGGTGCTTTGGGGAAGGTTAAAGAGGGACAGAGGTGGAGAGCAGTGGGGTCTGTTGAGGAAGGTCTAAGAGTAAACACTGACAGGTTGCATGTAGTCTCTCCTTTAAAGGTGGGGAGAATAAACTTTTCAAAGATTTCTCACATAAAAAAGTGAAACATTATTTCTCCTTGAAGACTTTTCTTTTAAACCATAGCTTTGACAGTTAATGGGAAATTTTATAGGAAAATGTCAATCGGTTTCAACTGTTCACAAAACCAGAAGTTTGTGTGGCTTCCTGCCTGTTTGTGTCTCCAAGGCTAGACTGCCTTTGAATCAAGAACTGAAGTGCTCTCAGCACACTGCAGCCCTCCCACAGGGATACCATGGAACACCATGAATGGAGCAGACCTGCAGGTCCTCAGGTACCGGGTGTTGTGTCAGGAGCCCCTGGTCCCCTGGGAACCGTGGCTGCAGTGGGGCCCCTCCAGCCTGTCCACATCTCCATTCCATGTTTCATGTGGGGCAGGGAGAGTAAATTGTCTCCTGCTGCTTTTTATCGTGATCCCAGAATAAATTTCTTTTTCTTCAGAAATTGAAGAATTTTTGTAGGAATTCTGCTTTTTGAGTAAGACTATACCATCATGTGCTTGTTTCCAGACGTTGTATTTTGTATTTGCAATGAGTGTTCTCTGTTAAGCAAACTGTCCAGGTCTATTGAAGGACCATGTTTTAAACCTAAGTTAAACCCCAAAACCACCAGAAAATAGATGTGAGCTCAGTCCATACCTGCTGTAATTTCTTCCCTGCTTCTCTACCACCACTGTGCCAGTACTGGTGTAGTAGGTTGGTGTAAAGCCATATGGCTCTGCACCAGCTGGACTGTGAGCCAGCTATATGTGCCTCTTGTGCAGCTGATTTTATTCTCAGGCAGCCCAGGGAATTTCATATTACCCCTGGTAATATAAATGAGACAAAATGATAATTACAAAGTAAACTTCAGATAACTGCACTACTGAGCTCGCCTTCAGGTAATGATGTCTGAAAATATGTTCTTACAGTGGTAACTGAATTGGCTCAAAGAAATGTGGTGGTAAAGCTCAGTTTTGTGCCTCTATAGTATTGGTTATTAATGTAATTTACAATCAAGGAGTATAACTCATCACTTGGATCTGCAAACTTTAAGATAAAAACCCCTGCTTTATTTACAGCTTCCAGCTGTCATTTCTGCATCTGATTCTGAATTAAATTCAAGGCTCATCACTAAACTTTTAAATTCTCTGTCCACAAAATGAAAAAAACTTGATCAACATCACAAGATTCTCAAGACCGTAATTGATTCAATCCTTATCACTAACCCATTTTGGTAAGAGTATTTACTGTTAAACACAGACAGTGTACTTTGAGAAGTAAGTTCAGTCTTCAGGCTCTCCTCACTTTTTGGCTTTTCTCATGAATTCTAACTGCAACATCTGTCTCTGCAACATCAGTCATGGAACACCACTGGGGCACACACTGGTTTTGCACTTGAGCAGAAAACACAACCTCTGTACCACCATCCTTTTATATCATTTTATAATATCCTGATCTCATAAAAACCAGTGCTCAGCTTTTTGAATATACACCCCCATTATGTTTATGTAAGTCAAGATGGGTCTGCATAGGCATGAAGCACTTTAATTAAATTTCATCATTCTTTGTTCAGAAAAGTGATCTGCCCTTGCATTTCCCCTTGATGCATCTTTAGAAAGCCCAATACATAACTGAAAGTTCATCCTGGATTTTTTTTTATTACATTGTCCAGGAGATTGGGTAAGAGTGGAGCCATTGCTGTCCCTGTGCAGAGGCTCAGTGCATACCCTTGTCACTGACAGCGTCATAAGGTTCCTGTTAAATCTTTTCCCTTTACTCTGAGGAAATGATCAGGGCAGCCTGGCAGCTCTCTGAATGGGTATATTTCTGCTCTATATCAAAACATCTAGCTGAGGAGCAGCTGCAGCTGTGCTAGCCCCTCTCCCTAGTTGAAAATGCCATTGTACCAAGGAGCCACTCCCAGGATGTTCCTGAATAAAGAGAGGAAACTACTTTTAAAAATACTGTAAGGGTATTTGTGTGGCTTTCTTTTTTTCCGAAGCTGTCCAGGCCTGGCTGCAATACATTTGTACAGATACTCTAAACAACTTGCTCTGAGTGTTTTCTGTTAATATTTATGGTATATTCACTTTTCATGCGGAAGCTGATAAATGAGTTTTCATGTTGGCCCTTTCTTACAAGTGAGAAATAGGAATGTTTTATACCTAAGAGTTTGAACCAAAAGCCTGCAACAAATTCTCAGGTCTTCTGGTTTTTGGTCTTCATTGTTTTTCTCCGTGCTTTTTCTATTCAGTGGGAATAGCCAGTGCAGCAGTACTTTTTCATTATTAGGTTTTCTTATTGGTACAACATATTTAAAAACCACCGGACCACCAGAATAGAGGTATTATGACACGGGGAGGAACTTTCCTCTTGTAATGAATGTAAAAGAATATCAGCTACAAGCACCAGCAACATCAACAAAACATATTTGGTGAGTCCATTTCAGCTACAAAGACTTATCCTGCAAATTTCCTGAGCTGAATTCACGAGAGACCCCATCAGAAAGCTCAGCTAACCTCTAAGTGTGTATGAGGTCAGGATCAACATGTGGGTGTGTGGAAATACCCACAGGACTGATGTTTACAGCTCAGCAGAAAATACAATTACCCCTGAGAACTGCTTTGGTTGTTTTGGTGGCCATCTGCTGTCTCACTTCTCTGAAAAACTGCTCCCCTTGACCACATTCAAAGAAGTGAAATGGTTTGACTCTCTCTATAGAGTGCTCTCTCACCTGTGATTTATGCATATACCCTTTACTAACGATCTGGAGTTTCTCGGGCAGGGAGAAAAGGCTTCAGCATATCAAGAACCTGCCAGGCATAATAATGCAGGCAAAATTAGTGAGACCCAAGCTATTCTTGTTCAGATACTTCATATATTTAGTTCCTCTAAGGAGAAAATAACTGTATCATCTTAAATTAACACAAATTTAACATTAGTGATTCAGCAGCATGTCTGCTTTGGACCACAAAAGTCATGCCAAGCTTAATATGCAGTAGCTGAGATACACATATTGATATTACATGTTATATATATATATCAACACATTTCCATATATAACTCCTTCCACTCCTGTTAAAACTGCCTCTCTTTTCAACCCCTTCTACGGAAACCTGTTCTGCTCAGAGCAGTGATGTGCTCGTGCGAGGGGGTCTGGGGTGCAGGTGTGTGCAGGAAGAGGATCTTTGAGATGAACAGGATTTTCCATTATTTTTTAAGTATATTTTGCTCCCCATGCCTGAAACAGGTTGAAGATTTTCAAGGTAGAAATCAGTCTTAGAGACTAGAATTTAAGTGAGTAATACATGATATGGTCAAACAGACCGAACATGTTGATAAGGCTGCCTTTGACACATGACCAAAGGTTGCAAATATTCTTTGTCGTAATGCTGTGTTCTTGGTCATATTCTCTAGAAAGATGTAACGTTTCTCCAGCTTAAACTCTGATCTCAACAAAATGAATTTCCTTAATCTGAAGCAACATTAGTACAGATAGGCTTCTATTCATAACCCATACTTCACTTAGGTCCACCCAATCCATAATCTTGGTGCTGGTTCTTGTGGCACACACTGGTAAATTGTTTGTTTTGCAGTAATGCGTTGTTTGAGCCCAAAGCTTGTTCGGAAATTTCTGGTGTTGCTAGTGGGAAGTAAAAAAACCCCAGCTTATGCAAGGACAGAATTGATTACCAGTGGGGAAAATTACATCAGAAAAAGTTTGCCGAATTAGGGCTTGAGTCAGCTCACTGTCTGGATATTTGTGATTTTTGTCATCCAAATCAGAATAGCCATGACATTCCAGCCTTATCACACTGTCCATGAAATAGCTTCCTTAAAAGACTAATAATAATCTCCTCTGCTAAAGATGTCTTGCCTACTTTAGCTTGCTTACTCATGTTCTGCTTTGCTGAATTCATGAACACATACTTCCTGGAACAGCTGCCACCCTTCCTAACACTCTTGGTTTCCAGACCCTGCCCTAATGACAGTCCATATATTTTTATCTAAAGTAGGAATTGGGCCAGGAACTAGAATTCACTTTTTTCCCCTCTTCTTGAGTGAGCAATCTTCCCCTTAAATAACACAGTCATGCTCTTGCTTGCTTGGTCCCGGCAGACCACAGAAACTTCATTTTTTCCTGTAATATGGAATTACACCAAGGTTCTGAGGATGGTAAATCTCCTCTGTAGTCTGAGCCAGGACAGCGTGAGATCTGCAATCCTTCCATTAACAGGAAGAGTTGATCTTGTATCTCTCATAGCTTTAAGGAGTGTTCAGAGCTCTTGGAAAATGGACTTGGGCATCATGACTGCACCTGTGTATTGTGGGATTGACAGGTTAGGTGTGACTAAAGGATGCTTAACACAGACAAGGCAGAGGACTTCTGCATGTACATATCCCAAAAGGATTTAGGAGTGACCTAAATAGGGAGCTTCTTGATGTTACTTATTCAGACTTCAATACTGAAAGTGCAGAAAGAGGTTATAAGTTTTAGGCAGTCACCTCCTGGGCTGAGGAGGTGAGAAGTGAAAGACCAGGCTGAGAACCATACCCCTAGAGTCAGGCTGTAGAAGTAAAAGGGAGCCAGAATCTGGGCTCTTAATCCTTCTTTTGGATCTAGTTCTCAGCTCATGTTGCAGAACTAAAATAAGAGATGTGGTTTTCAGATTAATTTATCTTAAGCAAAGGCCCTTTTTGCAATTTGCTTTGTGTCTGTTTCCTTCTCCTTTTTGAATTGTTGAACTGATTTAATGATATTGAAATAGAAATTGGTGTAAAATTTGACTTGAGCATGGTTATCTGGTATACTAATGCTTATAGAAATATAATTTGCTCCTGTTAGTAAGTAGAAAAGGACTGAGCTGTTTTGAAAACCTGACTGCAACAGCAGCCAGTCTTTCAATGCTAAATACTGGGGGAAGAAAAACAAGTCCCTAAGCCTCTGAATCAGGTTTTAATTCAAGATCTTCCCAACCCCTTCACCCTTTAATTTCTTGTCCTTACTTGACCACATTGTTCACTTGATACTAGCTTTACTACATAGCCACAAGATTTTTTTTTTTTTTTTTTTTTTTTACAATTTTTGGAGTTTAGCAGATACATAAAGAAATTCTGGTAAGGTCCTGAAAGTTGATAATTATATGCTAAGGAGGAAAGAATTATTGGTGTCCTCTATAAATACAAAACAAGCAGGTTTGGATGAATTTAATAGTCTTTCAAGTTGCTTGGAACTGGCTACTGCAAAGTTGTCATACTAACCATTAACTGACAGGGTTTTATCTACAAAGCCAAAAGTGTACTGGGTGCATTATGTGATTCTCAGCTGTACAGCTACAGCAACTGCTCTTGTTGCTTTTGAAATAGTGGTGAATCTTTAGCATACATGAGCTTTAAAGAATTACAGTGTTGTATCTTAAGGCATGAGCTTTGCAAACTTAACCAACTGGTTTTGATAAGCTTTGTTTTTCTGAAGTCCTATGGTAGCAGTGTGTTCTGTGGCTGTGGAAGTGGGGTATTTGTGTAGCTGCAATCCTGTGTTAAATATTCTTTCATACAATAAATATATAACTGCCAAAATAATCTTAGCAAAATAAAGACCAAAGTTGTTTGTTTGAACTATTACTTATTAAAGCAGGAACTCTAAGATGCTTTTCCTTTTTTTCTTTTTTTGAGGTTTTTTTTTACACTGCTCCTTCCCCTTTTTCAAGTTGTCTTGCTGTTCTGTATATTTTCATATATAGCACATTCTTACATTATTCTCTTTTTAAAGAAGGCATTTAACTTTTTGGCTGCAAGCTGTCTTATTGTTCCAAAGGTATGTGATTATTAATAAAACTCACTCTGTTCCAAGAGCCTGGATATAGGAATATAGGAACTGTGGTGACACTGTTCCCATATCCTGTACTCTGTAGACTTCTTGTATCATAAACAGTTTTAGAGGTTTGCTGTGTCTTCATGTTTGTACTAACCAGTGTATGTTTCTCAGTAGATTGCTTGGTGAGGAAACAAAGTTCAGTCAGCTCACTGATGGTTGCTTTGTTACCTCTGAAAAAAAAGTACAAAATCTAGTCAGACACAATAACACCAGCAAATAATCTACTACTCTTCTCTGTTGGAGGCTTAGTATTTCAAAACACTCTGAACTGGCCCAAGAAGCACTGTATGCCGGTGTTTAAAATACTCTCTTTGCGTCATTAAGAATCTGAAGCTGCCATTGTTTCACCCATCTTCCCAAGGGAAACTCAGAAATTATAACTAGAGGTGAGAAATTGCTTATACATTTTGATGTCCAGCATCTGCTGACAGAATTCCAAAAAGAAAGATACTGGATCTCTCCTGACCTCCTGGCTGTGTTTCTACTCTACCAGCCTCTTGCAGGCCTGTTTGCCTGTGAGTCGTGAGGCGCTGGTGACTTCTGCAGCTGCGAAACCATAGCACCACACAGGACAAGCATTCCTGCTTCGTGGGAGTGTGCAGGAGACTGCCATTTGCATGAGCTCCAAGGGTCACATAGCAGGTCTGTCTGCTGCCACAGCAGTGCCTGTCACTGTTTCCTTGCATACCATTTTAATTTGCGTTCTCTCCCTAAAGAGCAACAGCTCTCAAATGAATGGGCAGCTGCCACCATGGAGCGAGAAGGGTTGTTGGCCATAAGCAACTGGTCCAGCCTCCCTCCTTGTCTGGGACCTATTAACAGGTCTGTGGGGAAATAGCAGTTACATGTGAACCATTTTCTACATTCATCAAAGGGAAAACAAAGGATTATCCAATTACAAATGCACCAAAGCAGCCAAATGAGCGAAAGGAGCCAAAGCTTTGTCCTGCCCTCTGTCCTTTTAACTCTGTCTTGCTCCATCTCAGACATCCAGTTTCCCATTACTTAAGTCTCTGAAAGCCTCTTCCTGCCTTTATTGTTTTGCCAGTTGCTGCCTTCAATTTACTGCACTGATAAGACTTCCCAGGCTGTAAATACGTGGTCGAGATATTTCTGAAGCCAACCTAGGTTTTGATTGTAGTCACAGGAGGAAAGGTCAGCAGCAAAACTGCTCTCACTACACACAGAGGCCACTCCTCACACTAGGGCAGGCATGGATTGTGAATTCGTGGGGAGAGATGTGAGGAAATATAGGAGATAACAGGACTGAAGAAGAAAAGATGAGCGTGCACTTAACCAGCCCTTTTCACAAGCTGATACCCATGCTTCTAGTAGATGTAAAGTAACTGCAGTTCTTCACTTTGGGAAAGGCCAGAAACCAGAAAGAGTGAGAAATCAAATATGATCATCTTTGCTGGAAATGATAGCAGGTAAGTTGGAGGTGTTGAATTCTCCCTACTGGTATCTGTGACTGCAGATAATGATTTTGTCTTACCTTGACCCAACATAGCTGCAGAGATGGCCAGTGGGAGAGGGGGAGTGTTTGAAAATTTTACTCTTTGGGACACTTAGCTATAATCTCTACTGTCTGGGTGACCAGCACAAGCCTGTAGAGCTTGGAGGGCTTGAGAAGCTCCACATGTGTGTGCAATTCCTGCGGCATCATTACAAAGGGTGGCACAGATATTTGCAGTGTGGCTGTCTCCCAGTGCAGGGCCCAGAAAGTACTATTCCATGAGTAGTTAGTCTACAGTGGGAAATAACTGCAGATTACAGAATGATATGGAGTGAAAAAGCTTCTTCCAAGGGAAAAATTGATTTAGGAGCTATGGGTTTATTAGACAAGAACTTGATACCCAACTTACTGAATTTTAATACAAGCTACATGCTCTTATGACTCCTCTTTGCCTTAAAATTGATTGAAAAGTTGTGTGAAACTGAAAGCAGTGCTGACTTCTAAAACTGTCATAACTCTTGGAATATTTAACAGCTTGAAAGAAGTCACTACCCAGGGACTATGCTACTATGGAAAACTTTTGGCTCAGTAAAAAATAAAATATAACAAGCGCTGTGGTAGATCTTCAAGCTGAACACATGAGAAAGTCTAGGCAGATAGGGGCCAGGATTTCTTAGTAATCTAATTAATAAATAAGTGTGACTTTCCTAGATTGTTTTTAAGAGAATATAGATGGCTGAGGTAAGCAGTAATAAAATAATTAAATATTTTGTAACAGATATATGGTAATATATATTCTGGGAGTTTGTCTTTCAGAACTGAAGGGTTGATTACTTCCCCAGATGTTTTTTCAAAATAACTAAAAAAATTGTTTTTTACTTGGGCTTGACCAGCCTCATTAGGCACGTAACAGTGTAACCAGTTGTGAATATATGCTGATAAAATGTATTTTAACCCTGACTTGACTAGGCTAACAAAGCAGACTTAGTCTTGAAAGATGCTCTATTTAAGTCTGTGAATAGCAGAGGCAATTGCCAAGAGTTTCTCAGGAGGCTTACAGACAGTATAGCTTATAGGAGGTATTGATGGTGCCTTGCTTGGCTTCTGAAAAAGATCAAGTTAGAATACGTGAAACTCTTTCTGCCGTTGCTGTCCTCTCCCGCAGTGCTGGAGATCTCTAATGTGTCTGAAGCACAAAGATTCTCAGAAGAGCTGCATCCCCTGGTGTCACACATGTTAATCAAATGTCTGATATTGGTAATTTGATTTTACTGGGAATAGCAAAATAATTTTTGTGACAAATCTACTGAGAAGTGTGGCTGGGAGTTTTCCTTCTTTTGAAAGTAATCTAAAGTCTTCCTTAGCTCTCCCTTTTAACCTGGTGCATTCTGGGCAACTGTACTACCTTGACCCACGGAAAGTGGAAGATGTCATCAGCATAGTATATGGAACAAACCAAGGATGTGTGTTCAGATTTTACTGCCATGTATTAGATGGAGTTAAAATTACAGAGGCAAATGCCAACGAAGTAAATGCAGGAAAAAAATATTGAAGTGAGTGGGATAAACATAAAGTATGGTAGATAATCAATTCCATAGAATGCTAGTATTACAATTGGGAATGAAACCTTCATTGTTTTTACAAATCCAGTTATAAAGTTATCCATTATTTTAGGCAGACTTTAAGGGAGAAAACCTGGAGGTGGTGGTGGTGTTATGTTGTCTCTGAAATCATCTTGGTTATATTTCACAGAAAGAATGCTAAACAAAATGTTATCTAAGCACCTAAAGCCTTAATCAAAACTTTTTGATTACTGAAAGTATTTGGTTGTGTGACTGTCCATTGTCATTCCTCATGATTTCTGTAAGCTTCTCTTTTATCTTAGGTCAGCATGTATTGTACTCAATATGCTAATTTATGAACTGGTACAAGACACCATGTGGCTCTGAACAGCTGGGTAGTCCATGTGAGAGGATCCATATATCCAGTTGGTCTCTTACTTGTGGCTCAATTAATCTAACCTCTGTTCCCATAGAAGAGTAGATGTCTAGGGCTTGAAATGGCTTATAATACCTTTCTGTGTTAATTGGGTGACTCGTGAAAGTAAGTATTAAGCTTAGTGGAGCCTTCCCTGAAAATTAAGCATAATAAAACATACTTTGAGAATTTGTAACTTGAATACTTTGGTGCAAAGGCACAAGCGCTCATTCCTTAGAGGCCATACTGGATGTAAATAGCAAGGTATTGGCAGCAGAGAGTCTGCAGGCATGGCCTCTGTGGGAGGAGGCCAGGGGCTGCCCTGTGTCAGCCACCGCCACTTCCAGCTGTCTTTGCAAGGGACCCCATGCAGCTGAACCCATCAGCCAAGCTGGTGGCACCTCTCTACAAATATATTTAAGAAACGGCAGAAAATTCTGAGGGGGAAACACAGAGAGAACACAGGAATGCATAGGAGGAGGGAAGAAGAGAGGGAATAATAAGGTCAGAGGACAGGGAAGTGCTCTGTGGCGGAACAGGTACTTCCCTGAAGAGCCTCTGGACCATTGATAAGTTCAAGGCAGAGCGAGTGCACCTCTGAAGGGACTGTGGCCCGCAGAGAGCCCATGCTGGAGCATAGGACAAGAGTGAGAAGGGAGCAGCAGTGGAGACAAACTGATGAGTACCGACCCTCACCTCATGCACTGCTGGTTGTCTCACCAAAAGGTTGGCTTTAGCAAGCCACCAGCAGTGTATGCTTATCCATCCCCCTGTCCTGTCCTCTTTTCAAACACAGACCTCCCACTCTGTTGTTTACTGTCTTTTGAAGTTCCCCTTTGATCCAAAAAAAGAGTGAATCAAAGCAATAGGGTGCAGACAGCTGATGTGGTCTATTGTGTAACTACTATCTGAAGGTGTGCAGCGAAGGTGAATGAGTAGTGGGAAGTCAGATGAGCCCCAGGCTCCCATACTTCATTTTCATTCCTCTCCTGCCTGCAGCAATCTCTCCCTTCTTCTGTGTCCTTGCTCCACACAACCAACGTCACTGGTAAGCCAGATGTGCCATCCTGCAGCCAGCTGCATGTGATGGCTGAGGTCATGGGCTGGGCAGCAGCAGTGGCATTGGGCTGCCTGACAGCCCAGCATCTCTGCCTTGTCCTGCCTAGCACAGCTTCTGCCTGTGTCAGACGCTGGAGAAACCTGACCCTGTGTCACTTGCTCAGAGTTTTCTAGAAATAGACTTGTGTGTACGGTAATAAATAAACTGGTACTGACCAGCTACAAGAAATACTGAAGTGCTGGGAGAGGGTAAACTCCAGGAACCACACAGTAGGTGTGATCTAACCTAAGATTTGTGTTGATTTGAGCCCAAACAGATGTCTTGATTGCTCCTGTGTAGGTGCAGTCCCAGCTGGGATTCTTATTATGCAATTGTAGTATGTATTAGTGTAGTGCATTAGGTAATTACACTAATGTGTGTGGGGACTAGTAACAAGAAAGGGCCTTACTGTGAGAGCCTCCACTACATCTACAGGGTAGCAGACGACCTCTGTCCTGAAGAGCTTGCTCTGGGTATGATTAAGACAGAATAATGGAAAAAAGGTGTAGCAAGGGAAGGTACCCTTAAGCTTTCTCATGAGACTCATGATTTCTTCTCACCTTCTTTTTCCGGACACTGCTACTCATTGGATTTCTCTGTTGAGCTGCTCACACTTAGCACTCCTCCAGCAGCCAGGTGGAAGCTGTTTAATGCAAGCATTCACTGATGTGTTGTGTAGGCTTGGAGGAGGGAGGATGAGGGGAGGTCTGGCTTACTTAAAACCCAAAGAATGTCCTAATCTTGTAAAGAATATGAGTCGTCTGTATGCAAGCCTCTGGAAAGTTTATGGATAAACTGAGACCCATAGAGGTGCCTCTGTATCAAGGTGGGACTCTTTTCATGTGCATCTATTTATTGTCTTTAAGTAGAGGGAAAATAGCCCACTTTTAATAAATGGGGAAAACACTACATGTACATTTACTTTGGCCCAGCTAAAAAGCTGCTTGAATTTAATTTAGCTGAATAACTATTACCCTGTATATCAAATTTAAGCCTATTTAAAACTGACTTATTGATTTAGCTTGCACCTGTAACTGATATAACTTGCTTGAAATCCACAAGAGACTGCCCACACAGGAATTTGTACAGCCTCAACATTTTAACATTGTTTAAACTGCCATAGGTTGTAGGTGTGGACCTCCCCTTAGTAGCCTCCAGCAGTAGAACTGATGTCTTTTGGTTTTACTAATGGCAGTAACCAGCATTTAAAAGTTGGCTTCATGCTGCCCACCCTGTTCACACCATTTGGTGCTTTTGCATAAGACCACAAGTTTGCTGGCAGGGTATCCTGTTTCTTCTAAACACTAACATATTGCACCTGGCCACATCTGTCTCAAGAGCTCACAGCCTACATACTTGTTTTAAGTAATCTATCTAGACAGTCCACAATAGCACCATCTCAAGACTTGCAAAATGTTGATCACAAAATGCAATTACACTGCAAGAAAATACTAAGGAAACCCATCTGCTGGAATCAACTGTATGCATGTGGCAGTCGGGGTGATGGTAGGACTTGGAAGGACTTCTATGTTTTGTAGTTCAGTCCATGGCGAACTTCTAACCTCTGAGCACATCACTGCAGATGTTTCTGCTTTCTCCCTAAGGAGGAAATACACATCCCATGATAGAAATATTTCATAAAATAAAGCGTGACATTTGCAATACCATGATTTGGTTCATAGGGATATCATTTCTATTGCCTAAATGAAGGAGGTCCCTTAGAAAGAGCTGTTGGCTTTGAGTGAGTGCTAAGGTTCATGCTTTTGGTATTGCTGCTGTTGCAGTCTTCACCCATTCCTGATTCCCCCCTGAAACTCCTTCCCACTGTGTGGTGGGTTACCAGCAGGGGAGACTGTAATTCCAAGTGGGCTGATAAAGAAATGTGAATGGGTGGCTGTGGAGGACTGTGTGCCTCCTGTGTCCTTAATAGCCTGTGTTAATCACAGTAGACCCAGTAAGGTTTATAATTCCATTGTAAAGCAAAAATTTATTTATTAGTTTCTTTATAATGTGTAACCATTCCCTGAAACTGCTGGATGGCAATAAGATGCTTAAGTGTTATACTGGCAAGCAGCTGGGGGCAGAGATTCTCACAGTTATCTTTATTTGGAAGTCCAACTGTACTTCTGGCAATCAATTTTTTAATAATAGCCACATATTTCAATTGTTTTTAATTATCTATATGTAGAAAAACTCTACTATGATTTTATTGTATTTTTAATTTTGTGTCTTTCTTGCGCTGAATCATTGACAGAATATAGTTTATTTAATTTATGTAGATGAAATTTAGAGTTGTATTTTACTCATCCATCCCTACAGGTGCTGATGTGCAGTTGGATACCATTGTGGCATGGTCATGGACAAGCCCTTTACTGTTTCAGTAGAACAGCAGTGCTTAATCACACAAATAATGGTGTAATGCTTGTGGGTTTTGGAGTCCGCAGTCAAGAGATGTGATATCAGGTTTTGGCTCAGACCCAGTCAGCCAGCTCTTCACTTGGTGGAAAAGTTTTATTCTTCTTTAAGCATCATAATTATAATAATTCTCTGACCTTTAGAGATCAGATAGGCTGTTTGGGAGGACAGCACTCTATTGTCAGGATCTAGGTGTCTAGACCAACAACAACTACAACTACAACTACTTAAGTAGTTGTTGTAAAATTGAAGAAAAAGCCCAAACCTTCAATTTTACCCAGGGCACTATTTGTTAGTTACCATATGGCTGCCTTTATGCTGTTGTCAGTGGAAGACAAAGATGATACTCTCCTATGCTATATATTATGGAGGATGGGAATACCAGCAAAACAGAAAAGCCAGATCGAATCTCTTCCACTCCTACATGCCCATCAATTTCTAGGGTTAGGCAGAAAATGCAATAGTTTTTCTCCATTTAACTTCATGAAGAGTTGACTAAAAAATATTTTGATATGGCAAATTATTTTATTTTTCTCCTCCTGAAAGAAACCTAAGTCAGATGAATCTGGAAGGGCTAGATAGCTGGCTTTGCAAAAATCACACCAGTTCTTTAAGCACTTAGAGAAGGATTTGGGGATGGTCAAAAAGGACAAACATGCCCAAAGTGGTTTTCTAGCAAAAGTTAAGCGTACAAAGTTGTGATCTTGAAAAACACTGCACAGCTGCTGGCTAACTCTGAAAGCAAATCAAGCGAATGCTCTGCTCACTTTTTTTTCCACTTTAAATATATAAACAGTCTTGGGAAGAAATGCTGACCCTAGGGTGACCATGGCTCATGTGGCCTGACCAGCAGGTTAGAGAGACACACATCTCTGCATTCTCTGGTTCACTTCACACAGCTTTGGGTTTGGTGATAGCCCAGCTCTAGCAGGAAGGGTTGAGGCTGCCCAGTCCAGCCCCAGAGCCAACCCTTAGGACACCACTGGTGGCTTGAAGCCAAGGACCACTGTGTACTCTCCTCCCCCTTTTTCTTAAGTGCATGCTCTCTTTACTGTTGTGTGAAAGGATTCGTTTCCCCTCGATTTGTTGCAAGTAGCATCTCTGTGTGACCCCTAGAAAAACAGATGTGTTCTTTCAAGAGGGGGTTCTGCACCACCAAATTCAGAGGAGAGTGCTTTCTTCCACCTAGGAGAAAGGGGCAGGATCTAATGTTTGCACCTCTCTGATCAAGTTCCCTGTTGGCTGACTTGGACTGCAACATTATGTGTGCAGTGATTGGTAGAAACTCCCTGCTCAGTGAGCTGTGCTTGCATCCTCCAAGGTCCTCTCAGCTTCAGGGAAAAGAGTGTCATGTCTAAATCCATTGTTGGATGGGGCCAGAAAGAACCTGGCTATAGGAGCACATCTAAAAATAATACTATAGAATCATAGAATTGTTTAGGTTGGAAAAGACAATTGAAGTTCACCAAATCCAACCATTAACACAACACTGCCAAGTCCATCACCAAACCATGTCCCTAAGTGCCACATCTGCACATCTTTTAAATGCCTCCTGGTATGGTAACTCAACCACTTCCCTGGACAGCCGGTTCCAGTGATTGGCCACCCTTCCAGTAAAGAAGTTTTCCCTAAAATCCAATCTAATTTCCTCCCCTGGTGGAACTGGAGACCATTTCCTCTCATTCTGTTGCTTGTTACCTGGGAGAAGAGGCCAACCCCCAACTGGCTACAACCTCCTTTCAGGCAGTGATAAGGTGTCCCCTCAGTCTACCTTCTTTCAGACTAAACAATGTCAGCTCTCTCAGCTGCTCCTCATGGGATTTGCATCTTTGGCTGAATAGAATATTTTGAAGGTCTTCCAAGCAAAACACTGCTGCACACTTCAAACAGCCTCAGCACTGCAGGACTCTGAGGCTGGGTCTATAGAGAAGTGTCCAGTGCAGGACACTTTTCCAGTTGCTGGGATGCAGTGCACTGTGCTGCTAGAGCACCCTGACCAGTCAGCGGTGTGCTAAGTGGATATGAGGTGCACGTGGGAGCCAGCATAGGCCAGCAATGAGCAGCTTACGTATGCCAACTCTTCTTGGGAGGTTGAGAAACTTCACTGATGGAGCTGCAGGCCAGTCTGGGCATGGTCAGCTCAGGAGTGCAGACCTACCCTGAATGAGCAGGAATTTGTCCTGTTTCTGGGAGCTGGGAGTTGTGTCAGGATGTGTTAGCCCTGCCCTTTTCTGAAGAAGGAGCATACCTGCCTGTGCTGTGGGTGTGAGCAGGCTGGCTGGAGTAACACCAGCAGGGCCAGCAAATCTACCACTGCCTGGTGTCCCTTGGGTGGCTGGACCACAGCAATATTTGCAGGGCTGCAAGCAGAGACACAGCTCAGAGCATTCTGTGCTCCTTGTAGCACTGGCCAGTGGGAAGAGGGTCAGGGTGGCTCAGTAAAAAGGGTGAAGCCAGTCCTGCAAGGGCTGGGTTTGCTGTGCGAGGTCTGTGATACGGTGGGTTTGAAAAACTTGATATGTGTGGGTGACTTAAAGCAGGTATATAGTTCATCAGTGCTTTGCATGACCAGCATTAAAAAGTTAATGTTACGGGCAATGACTTCTGAAAATGAATTTCCCAAATTCCTGTATCGTTTCACTTCAAGGACTCTTTTAGTTCTATTCTTGGCTTTTTTTTTTTCTAGAGAAGTTGCTGGATGTACATGTTTGTCACATTTCAAACACTTGGTGTGATCAGGCAATAGGGGGTCTTAGTCACAGATAGATAATAAAATACTGATTTCTTCTCTTTTTTAAATATAACCTGTAAAATTACTTCTGAAAGCTTGTAAAGAGGGTATTCTGTGCATCTTGAGGTAAATTAATATTTGATATTTAAATGCATAGTAGATGTATAATAAAATTCAGCCATTTCTGTATGTGTTCAGCTTTCTGTGACTGCCCAGCTACTGTGGGAAGATTTATTTTATTTTTAAAAACTGATCTTAAGGTCCTTTGAAAAATTACCTCCTAGTTTAATGTTTGCTATGATCTTCATTAAACACTTTATCTGGTCTGTGCCAATTAAGACCATTAGTATTATCACAAACCAGTAACCTCAGGGGAAAGAAATGGTTATGCTTAAAAACATAAAAGCAGGGTTATTAACAAAAAGTGACTTATCAAGTGTAAATAGAATGACTTGAACAAAATGTGCGTCACTGTACACGCAGGCCCTCATTTACCATCTGGTTTCTGTTTTATGACCCTTTCTATGGATTTATTTTGTGCTAGTGGACAAACAATTGGACAATGCTTAGAAACACAAGATGGAATGTAGGGAAATCTTATGGCAATCTTTCATATGCTCTGTGTCATGTGGGGAAAAAGGAGTTTATAGAAAAGATGAGTTGAACTGTAAGCATTGCATCCTGACAATTCTTCCATATGGTCATATAATTATGATTTCTTTTACTTTCTTCAGATTTTCATTGAAGTCCAGCTAAGAATGCAACCAACAAAATAAAGTGAAAAAGCTGGGCATCTGAAGAAGCATCCTTCTACTTCGTGAAAATGTCTCTTATTTTTTGACAACGATTAAAAGACAATGGGGTCAAACACTCTTGGAAAGGCTGCAACATTAGATGAGCTTTTGAACACTTGTATTGAAATGTTTGGTATGCTCTTTCAATATTTTATTTTGTTGTTATTGAAATTAGTCTTTTAATATAAGTCCTGCTGTTCTCTGGTTTAGCCAGCCTTTCTCTTGGCTAAGAACATTTCTGTTCTGTAAAATTTTCCATGTTTCAATTTGGCCCAGAATCATGCAAGCCAGAATTTTAATCACATGCATACTGTATTAAATTTTCTTAATACAGATAATGCACAGTTGTGGGTATGGCGGTTTTTAAAATGCTGGCCTTTACCAAGAGAAATGTTTAGATGAATTATTCAAGGAGTTATTTCTGGCATTGATCATTGTCTTGAGTGGTTACACAGCTGTGGTTTTGACCAGTCATTTTTTTAAAGGTTTTCCAAATCATCATGCAATAACTGGCAAGTATATGACCTAAGGCTCATGTAATCTTTTTACTCTTATTAAAATGTGATGTACCAGGTCTGAGGGAAAGAAGTGATGAAAAAGACCTTGATCCATAAAGCCATTAATCATGGCATATATCACATTGCAGTCAAATGAGTTCATGTATGGGCTTAAATGTTTTCAAATGGGGCTTTGATTCACAAAGCTGCATTTAGATTTTCTTGAGATGCAGGACAGCTTTTGATTGTAATGAAGTACTAATTTTTTTTTGCCACGTGGGGAGAAACAAGTATCTAAAGGTGAGAGAGACTGA
The DNA here is from genome assembly GCA_026261815.1 of Monarcha castaneiventris obscurior. Classification (NCBI taxonomy): domain Eukaryota; kingdom Metazoa; phylum Chordata; class Aves; order Passeriformes; family Monarchidae; genus Monarcha; species Monarcha castaneiventris. The sequence goes on from JAMPIT010000161.1 coordinate 5,683,087, forward strand.
ACAATTGATGGATGGACAGACCTTGCTCCCAGCTGCAGTGAATCCCATACATCTGTTTCTGTAGACCACCATCAAATGTTTTCTTCTAGAACTTAAATTAAAGTATTAGCAGAGCCCATGCACTTGCTGTCTGTTGGAAATCATGTCTCCTCTTGTATACACACTCTCTTGCCAAGCACAGTCCATGTGTGGCTCCTGTTTCGTACATCATATCATCTACTCTCTTCTAAAAACTGACAGAGAATAATCTAACATTGCACATGTTGGGGAAGACTGATTGTCAGCCAGCCTGTCAGGGAATAACTCCTTATGTAGTTTCAGTGGCTACACTGCAAAGACTCAAGGGTCTCTGTTAGGCAGCTGGAGATGTGACCTTGGCCACAGATGAGAGATGCTCCGTTAACATTGAATTCCTTGAAGCAGATAATTTTTTATTAACTTAACTGCTAACTTAAAGCTATAAAGCTGCAACAACATAAATATTGGAACATTGTTGTACATAAATCATCTTCCCACCCTCTTGATGGACAAAGTTTAGCACAGTGGTGCCCATGCCCTGTTTTTTTAGCTATGGCCTGTTATCTGTATTGGTTTGTTTTTTTTCCTCTGTTTAAATGACTGTCACTGCATTCTACCAATAGTTACTGTTCAAGGGGCATTTTTGTGCTCTGGTGTTCTTTCCTACCTCTTTGGTAGATAAGGAACCAACATTTCTACTTTTGATCTTTTCTATCTGACTCTGCTTGAAGAATAAAAACTCCCCTCTGTTATGATGGGGTTAACTCATTGTTTCTCTTTTGCAGATGACAAAGGAAACCAGTGCTCCAGCCATTTGCCAAGAACCTTCCTTTTAATGCACCGGTGGTATCTGCCTTCAACAGAGCTGGCTGGCAAGCTTCTGTCCACATATCCTTTCACAAAGTGCTGCAACTTGGCATTGCAGTGTCAAAAGCAGGTTGTTTTTCTGACTGTTTGTAAAAATGTGCCAATTAATTCATGACGAACAAGGTTTAGAGGTGAATTTTTCTTCAGCCTAAAAGGTGGAAGTTTGTGAGCTTCTTTATTCTCACATAAAGTCTTTGTGGGCTTTTTCAATATGTACGAGAATATTGACTTTGCATCAACCTTGAGTAATTGCAAATATGAGGCAAAGATAATTTTCAAGTGTATCACAGCAGGTTGGCCTTGGAGTACTATGAATTTTCAGTGATATTTAAACACTTATGTGTCATTTTTATCTCTTAATTCAGTATTCGTAAGTATTATCATATTTGGTTAGCCAGAGATGGCAAGAGAGCTTTCAGCAGAATACTCAGAATTGTAGAATAGTGGCATTTTTGATAGAGGGGAAAAAAGAAGTGGCAACCAGGAAATAGTCTCTGTCCCCTATGATGTTGTTAAAGTGAATGAAATATCAGAAGCGTAATATGGTTATCTCTAGAAGAAAAGTTGGATACTTTTTTTAAATTCAGCTGGTCTAGTATCCATCTCCAGTGAATAAAAACAACATTGCTGAATCAAGGCACACAAAGCTTTCTTTAGCTGACATACTTATAGAGATGCCGATGGGGAGAACTGCAATGAATTCAGATTGAAAATCTGCTACTTCATGAGGTAAATGCACTTCTGGTCCTCTAGCATTTTGGTTTTATGGTTTTGTTAATACTATCAATGTAATTTTGTTTGTTTGGGTTTTTTCACTTGGTCTCCATTCTACAGTGAAGAGTGAATTTCTGTGTGTTGAAAACAATTAAGTTGAAACAATGCAGCTTTTGATACACTTAACTGCACTGAGCTAAAAAGGTGACTGAAAATTTGTGTTACAACTTATCTGGCTCGTAAGTGTTATGATTTATCAGCCTCTCAGAGGGAGACTACTTGAGTACCACACAGAGGAGAGACACATTTTTCTACCTGGTGTAACTTAGTGTGGGAGAGGAAGATTGTCTCCGGGCCGAAGACTTCAGTTCATGCAATCCCTACATAATTTGTGATGACAGGACTGTGTTAGTGATGCCGAAGTTGTCACAGGTTGGGTGTGTTCCAAACCTTGCACCAACTGCTCTGACCTCATTTCCATGGGAAAGCTTTCGTGTGTTGGGCTGTTCTTACGTAGGAACATTTCCCTGTAAAAGAGAAAGCATGAATTTTTTTAGTCATTTTGATGTAACCTGCTTCACTCAAACAAATGTGTTTTCCTCCTTCCTCTGATGAAGTTATATCACTGAGAAGAAAGGTGAGGGGGGTTACTGAAGGCAGGACTGATAAAGCCTTTTCTACTCCCCCTTACACAGAGGAGGAGGCTTACATGGGGGTTACATATAACCTAACGTGGCTTACATCTGCTTTACACAGCTATCGCGGTACCACTGCCACTCACATTTGCATTTTCATTGAAAAGTCTTTTCTGAGCAGACAAAGTTGTCTCACTTGGACAGGCACCAAGTGCAAGTGTTATTTGGGTGTCCTGGCAGCCTGAGTCATGTGTGTGCCTTCTGTGAGTGTCACCTGAGACATCACTTTAATTTTGCATTTCAATAGAATACTGCTTTGTTGTGCTGTTGTGAGTTAAGCAAAGAAAATTAAAAGATAAATTGGCTTTTACCACTTCAGTGTCACAAATAATTACAGAAGCAACAGGCTGAGGCAGTTCACTGTCTCTGTCTAAAGAACAGTGGATCTGAAAATAGTCTGATTAAAAAGATGTATATAAAATATATGCAGCCCCTGAATGTTACATCTGAGTCTCTGGGCATCTCTTAACTGCTGTCTGTGGATTTCAGATACTGGATTTTGGAATTTCCTGCAGAGTTTAACTTGGATCTTGGGCTGATTCGTTTGACTGAAGAGTTTCAAGAAGTAGCCAGCCAGCTCGGATATGAGGATCACATCCATCTTATTGATATCTCCAGCATGTAAGGATGTCATGAGCTGCAACATCTTTGCATCTGGAACAGCAGAAATGTAGTTCTGTAGAAAGTATAAAAATATTAAGGGCCATCTGGACCTTGAGAGAGCAAAAAAAGCACTTGCAAAATTGTCTTTAAATTTGAAGCTACTAAAAATTTGAAGCTATAGTTACACAGTAAAGAGAAGATTCTTATCTGTAAGTTTTTTATATAAACAGGAAATAAATTATTTTTCTGGCAAAGTGAATGCCAATTAAGTGATTAGTATGACTTTTTTTTCCTATAAGTTTTCATACAGAATAACAAGCAATGTAGTGACTGGAATGCTGTGTAAATCTTAGATCTTCTTGGAGAAGGTTTCTTGTCCTCTCAACAGTAATCTCTTCGGGTTTTTTTTGTAATATTTTCTATTATTTAACTGGAGAATTTTTAGCATTCACATTTGTAGTTGCATTCCATCAAAATTATTACAGCTACTATTTCCTTGACAAGCTGAAATTAAAGTTACCTTTTAAACATCACCAGACATACTTTGGCATCTCATTTGATATTGTAGATTTTTTTTTTAATATGGCATATGCACAGTATTTGGCAGTTTCTGTTGTTCCATTACTTCAGGGACCTGTGAACTTACAGAGGAAAAAGTAGTCCTTGATGTTATTCAAGTATGTTTTTATTCTGTATCAGAATTTGTTGTGAACTGTATTTCTTGTATTTCCAAAGCATCTTTAATTATGGCTTCCTGTATCATGGGGAAGAATACATTGTCCTTTTGTTGTGATAGAAACCTGCTATTATTTATCACTTGAAGTAGTGCATCCACAACTCCCCTCTTCTGCTCTGCTCTTGACCATGTCTTATTCTAAGTGTTTGTTATGTGCTGTATGTCACAGACCAGAAGGCTTCTGGTCCTTTTATGGTCAATTTTATGTGATATGTTCCCACTGTGGGCTACACTGACGTAGGCCCAAACAGAATTGAGACTTATACCTGTTCTGTTGCAGTCCTTCCTATGACTGGATGAGAAGAGTTACACAGAGGAAGAAGATTTCCAAGAAAGGAAAAGCCTGCCTGTTGTTTGACCATCTGGAGCCCATTGAGCTCGCTGAGCATCTCACTTTTTTGGAGCATAAATCTTTTAGGAGAATTTCTGTAAGAAGCCCACAACTTTGTCACTTGCATTAGGAGCCTGTCTTTAAAGAGCGTTCACATGGTTTCACATTTATGACTTTTTTCTCAACATTTCAGTGTAGTTAATCTTTGTACTCTCTGATATGATATACATAGCCATGCACTTCCTTGACCTTTTACATGTCTGATGATTTTTGGCACTGAGGGAAATTCAGTTGCTTCTTTTCACAGAGTATTGTACAAGGACAAGAGGCAAAAGGGGATGAAAACTAAAGTTGAAGCTAAAACAAAGCAAATTAGTAAGACAAATGCCAAAACGAATGCTGATTTCTGCTGGCAAGTATCCACATGAAAGGGCCCCATGCCATTACTGTATCAGGTGGCAAATGGAAGCAGTAAATTATTAAGATGAAAAATGAGACCTTTTTTCAAGTGGAGCATGGGAGAAATCAATCTCCAAAACTAAGAAAAATATATGAGTTTTTTTGTTTGTTTCAAGAGAGGAAGGAAAAAGAGATCAATGAGGAGCTGAGACCAGTCTAAATAGAATCACTTTTGATGTCACTTAATAATGTTCAAAGGTTAATTACTCTAGACTTCAAATCATGGGAAAGCACCCTACTGTGATCTGTGCAATGCTAACCTCAAAGAAGGAGAGAAGGACAAGAAAAAAAGGCATGGATTTCTAATTAGACTTAAGATGCATTTGAATTCCTTTGGGGATTCCAGGAAGAAAACTCAAACCTCCAATTAATTTTCTTTTTTTTTTTCCTTGCTGTTTCTAGCTTCTCTGTTAATTCTTCAGTTTGAATTTTGCGATCACAAATGATTCTCTGCAACCAATGAGAGTTAACCAATCTTGTACTACTTGTTCTCTCAAAGATATGTAATTGTAGGATATTATTAGTCTGAATTCTGTCTTTAGTTTTGCCTGCCTAAAAAAAAAAATGGGGAAGAAGGAAGGGCAGCGTTAACTATAACAAAAAAAAAAAATTAAAATTATCTGAACACTGAAATACTGTTTATCTGCAGCTAGGAGACAAGTATCTGTTGTGCTAGAGTATGTGTCCCTGTATGTTTTTCTAGCAGACTGGTTTTGATCAGCTAACATTCAGAAACCCATCTTCTCTGGCATTGCTGGCAACTCCACACACAAGCTAAAGTTATGTCATTAGTTACTGAAAACCTCCCTTTAAGGGACAGCTGAAGAATGTTTTTCTAACATTTAGGGAAATGTAATTTTTGGGATCTATAGAGTACCATGGCTTGCGGGTGTCAAATAAAACTACACAGAATAAAATGTGTTGAGTAAATTATGGGAAAGATGGAAGTCGCAATTACACTCATCATGGAAGCTTCTGTATTTCCCAACACACAGACAAGATGTAGGTTGACATTTAAGGAAAAGCCAAACTGAAACAACAGCAAAAATCTTTTAAGGAAGAGCTGTTGTGCAGCAGGACCTGCTGATCCTGAGTCATGGTCACTTTCTAAACAAGAGGAGCTTTAAAAAGAAGGAAAAGTACTGAAGTTTCAATTTGATTCTTCAGTTGTCCACTGTTTTACTGAAACTGCCTTTTCTCTGTTAGTTCACAGACTACCAAAGCTATGTGATCCATGGCTGCTTGGAGAACAATCCGACTTTGGAGAGGTCTATTGCTTTATTTAATGGCATCTCTAAATGGGTCCAACTCATGGTTCTCAGCAAACCAACACCCCAGCAAAGAGCAGAAGTAATCACAAAGTTTATCAATGTTGCACGGGTAAGTCTCATTCTTTTTCTTCCCGTACTAAGCAGGACCATAAATGGCAATTGCAGTAAACAAATCAGCTGATGCTCTTTGTGTTATTTCCTCTGTGAATAACCTGTTCAGCATCACTGGAGGTTATTTGTTCAGGTGTGGTGTGCCTGCATTTTTTAACTAGCAGACATAACTATACAATTATTTTTCTTTGTTGTGTTCCAGTTGGCAACTGTTATTATTGTTTCTTCTGGAGTTAAGCTAATTAAAAAACTAAGTGCTGAACCATTCTCTTATGTGCCCTGGTTTAGTGACTCCTGCTCTAGCCATGATGGGTTGTCTCCTTTACCTTGTTGTGTGTGTGACATTGAAGAGCTGCTGCTTGTATTTCATTAATTTTTAATTATTCATGATTAATCTCCCCTGCAGAAGCTCCTTCACCTCCAGAACTTCAACACACTGATGGCAGTTGTGGGAGGTCTAAGCCACAGCTCTATTTCTCGCCTGAAAGAGACTCATTCTCATCTGTCTTCGGAAGTCACAAAGGTATGGTGGACTCCAGAACATAGAGATATTGAGCTGAACATCACCTCTTTGAGGTCTGATGGGCTCTGCAGTGCAGGTGTCTCACCAGCACAATACTTGGATCATGGCAGGGCATCCTGAAAGGCATTCCTCTCAGTGGAGCAGGATGAGCTCACAGAGATCCTCTGGCTGATCGCCTGTGCCAGAGAGGAAATTAACACTGTCGACACCCTGACAAGAGTTGTGCTCAGATTAAGGAAATGCTATGAATGCTTTCACAGAGACTTGCTTCTCTGGCTATTTGTAGGACTGGAACGAAATGACAGAGCTGGTCTCTTCCAATGGAAACTACTGCAACTACCGCAAGGCTTTTGCTGACTGTGTTGGCTTCAAAATTCCTATTTTAGGAGTCCATTTGAAAGACTTGATTGCTGTCCATGTCATTTTTCCTGATTGGATAGATGAGAACAAAGTTAACATAGTGAAAATGCAGCAGCTTTCCATCACCTTGAGTGAACTGGTTTCCCTGCAAACTGCTTCTCATCATTTAGAGCCTAATTTGGATTTAATTAACCTGCTAACCGTAAGTATTGAGCATGTTTCAATTCACTGCTGTGATTCAAATGTTGAGTGTCCGTAGGAATACTCATATATATAAAATTAAGTGTATATTATCTCAGTTTTGAAAAAGAAAAGGGAAAAAGTACAAAACAGAAACAAGTTCATGTGAGGTGTTAAGAAAGTCAAAGAGAGTTTTATTACAGCGGTATGTGATGGCTGGAAGCAGCAACTGGACTGTTATAAATCACCTATTTTAAGAATGACAGATGGAGGGTGTATTTATCTTAGGAGAAGTAAAAACTCAGTTCGGACTACTTAAAATGGAGGCTTATGTCTCCTGTGGAACGATTGGGTGACAGGCTGGCATGGACACACAAGACATTCCAACTTGAGCACCATCACATTCTTGCTCCCCTGTGCTTTCCATGTGACACAGTACCCTTCCTATCCAGTAAATAAAAATGTGAAGGATTTATACTAGGACTGATCAGGTACAGAGCTTTACGCTAAGGAAGCTGACAAATACGAGCCTGAGCTTGGAGCTACCAAGCTGGTGTGGATATACCTATGGCTTCATTGCAGTGAGGACTGGGAAAGTTTGGGGGATAGGAACACCTCCTTCAGTTGTGCCTTGTGTGGAATAACCTGGGAACAAGTCTTAATCCTGGTTAGTGGGACAGGAAAGAGAAGGCACCAGATGTTGACCACTGCAATAATCCTTTAACTTATCTTTTGAACTATAAAGGTAGATACTTATTGTCTTGTTTTGTTTTTGTAGGGACTGAGAGTTGCCTTCTCATGACACTCTTTCCCTTCCTGGTCATTTCTTACAAGCTTGGCTTTGAATAGGGGGAAGTGGAACCTCAGGCTTTAGGGAACTGAGCAATAAAAAAGTGAGTCCAAAAGGGTAGAAATTAGACAATGTGAAGTGAGAGATGGAAGCTGAACAGCTGCTACCACTTTCATTAGCTGTTCTCGCATCTTGGTGACAACCTGTTTTCCAAAAGGAGCTGAAGATTTTTTTAAGACCTTTCAGGTCTTCGTATATTCATCTTTGTATCAGCCTGATCTCACATAGTGTATCTGGTTTTCCTTTTTTAAAAAATATTTTCCTTGTTTTCTTTGTTTTCAGCAAAATGACAGAGATTTTATTGTATTTTTGTATTTATTTCAGTGTGTTTCATTTGCAAGGAGAAGTAATTGAGTACATGATGGGTACTTTCTCACCTATGATACTCTGATGCATTCATTCATAATAAAACTCTGCTGACTTTGTTACAGTTGAGCCAATCTGATTGTAAAAAATGAAGTTGTATTCTGCAATGTTGATTCCAGACCTGATCAATGGTTACAAATAACTTCTGCTTTTTTTACTTGTTAGCATGATTCTATGGTAGTACCTTTTTGTGATGATGGAGACAGCCCATCTAGGCTGGCTATCTAGGTAGACAGGAGGTGTAGGTATCCTAAAACCTTTCCAGGGTAATGTCTTCATGTTAGTCACTGAAAGTGTAGCTGTGGATCAAGTATGTTTGATAGGGTGGGAGTATTGATTTAAAATGGTGACTTCTGGAAAGGGAAAACCAACAAATTTCTACAAAATGTTCCTGGACCAGAATTTTGGTACATATCATAATATGAATATTCTCATTTTTCTTCCCATATGTAGATTTTGTCCTCATCTGTGTATATGAATACAATACTTGTTTGTTTGTTTGTTTGTTTTACACTAGTCTCTTAAACAGCAATAATGGACTTGTATTGTAGAGTAAATGTTTCTTTCCATTTGTTGTTAATAAGAAAGTTTTAAATTATTGGCTGGGTTCAGAGAAAGAGGAGAAGAAAAGGATTGCAACCCAAAACTGACAAGAACTGCTGTCTAAAAATAGTTGACCTTGCTATGTGCAAATGGTCTTTTAGCAAATTTAGCCTCCCTTGCTGCCTGTGTCATCTTCAGTTTTCAGAGCGTGAAGATTTAACCATTCCTTCGATTGCTAGGTCTTCTCTCTCTAATGTCAACTGTAAAAATTTTCCCTGTCTTTACCTTATTTAGAGAAACTCCCTTTCAAATATAGTAAATGTAAATGAATGTGTAGAATGCTTTTCAATTGTGTGTGAATCAGCTGACCCAACTGTTTCTTCACTTCTGCTGTTTTCCCATTGAGAACCTTCTACCTGGGCAAGCTTTTAGTAGGTGTCTTGTCCTGATAAGCAATGTGTAAATCTCTTGCCTGGCCTCCCTCCCTTTCAGTGCTACCTTTTACACCACACTTGGCAAGTGCTAACAGCCTGGCCTGTGCGTGTTTGGCAAGTAAATCACTGGGTACTGGTTTGCTAGTCCAACAACTTGCACAGAAAGATAAAATGAGCATTTCGTGGGCATGTGGGAATACGGCCTGGTTTTTCTCTTCCTCAGTGGTAGAGTCCTATTTGCTCTAAGGGAGCTGATACCTTTCAAGTGGCTTAGAAATGGTGATGTTTGGGGATACTTTGATAGGAGCTATGAAGTGAGAGCTTGGGTTAAAAGCTTGGGTGAGAGGTGGGTAGTAAACTTCAGGCCGCCTGCTCAATGAGCTTACAGGCATTTTTAATACGTTATTGTGAGTATAGACCAAGAGGGTTCATGGGGAACAAGAGGACCCTTGATTTCAGTGGTAGCTGCTGAATGGTCAACAGTTTGGCAAGTTCTTCTCTTGCCTTAAATGTCTGCACTCAGACTTAGAAATCTGCTTCACCCCCAACCCCACACGCCTCCACCCCGCCTCATCTTGTTGTAAGCATGAAAAATCAGCCTCTAGCTCACAGGATTTTAGCTTTGAACAAGCAGCTGAAAGAAGCTAGGATTTTGCATGGAAGTTAGCATGACACAAATAAGGGCAAGGTCTGCTGTATGGCCAGCAAGGACACAGGCCAGGCTTACTGGCACAGGAGACTGCAAAAGCTGAGCAGGATGTAAGCCCTGCCTTGTGTTGTGTAAATGAGTCTGAATACATGGGCAAGCAAAGTAAATGTGTTACAATTCGGCTGCCAGTGAGCCAGGGTATGTTACAAGAAGATGGACTCACTTCTTAGTGCATGATTTCTCTTAGCTTGTGATTATTCCTCCTTTCCCAACTTACTGGCCACACTTGCTCCACCCTCACTGACTTTGTACCCAGTTCTGCACTGCTCCCTGGAATCAAAAACGTGGAGCTAAGAAGTAGTGAAAGAGGACCTAAACACAAGCTTGGCAGTGCAGCAGAGAGGAAAAACAGCTCTAAAGACAGTTTTGCCATTAGAAAACTTAACATTTGGTAAGGATGCTTAAGGGATTTCCTTACCTGCTGTGCAGTGTTTCCACACTGGTTTGGTTTTTTTTTCACAATGTGAATAAAAACCTGTAGGTAAATATTTCATCACTTTCTGTGGATTGGAAGTGGATCTCAGTTTCTCAACTAGACCACAGTGTATTTATATGAACTGTGTTAGAATTTATTTGGTGCCACAATTTTACCCTCTCTATTTTTATGTCTCAACATCTATTTATCTAACCTGTTCTGAGACTATATGCAAATGACTGGAAAGTCCCAGTCATTTGTACAGTCTAGAGAAGAGAATGAGAACTACCTAAACAATCAAATTGAAAGTCACCCTCCCTAACTTGTGTTCAGTAAGTTCCACTTAGAGAAAAAAAAGTAAGTCATGCATTACTGATGACTCCCCTACCCTTCTCAATCCCCATCCAAATTGCTCAGAAAAAAAATAGGACAGCAATGATAGTCAAATTAGAATAGAAACTGCCACTCACTGTAAAGGTTATTCTAGGAAAACTCTTATTACACTTTATTTGTCAGAGCAAAACTGTAAATAAAATATAAAATGAATGCTTATATAACTGCATAGTCATCATGCTTGTAATTTTTGTGCTAATGTATGAAACTTCTGAACTACGTAATTTTTGTGCTAATGTATGAAACTTCTGAACTACACAACACCTTGTTCCTTGTGAGCTAACACACTGTGCCTGATGAAGTTATAACCACTGCTTAAGACAAGGTCATATAATTCAGGGAGGGAGAGATACAATCTTGCTCAATAAATACTAATACATTTCCACTCCCAAATACACACCCTGTTCATCTGACCTGCTGAGAAAATTGTGCTCTTTCATAGGAACCAGACAACACCTTTTGAACTACCAATTCTGCTCTCACTCCCTGTCTGACCTGATAGCATCATGCACTCCAACTGAGTGCTGTTTATTTTATGCCACCAAGGAACCTCATAATGCAGTCACTGAATATCTCACCATATGAATAATATTTATTACAGCACTTACTGGTTCCATGTTGTCTTTAGGACTGGCCCTTACCTAACCCTCTGACAGCAGCATGCTGGCTGGTAAAGGAACCTGCAGGATGCACATCCTTCCACTGTGCCCCTAACCAAACTACAAAGTGCAAAAATCAGCAGTTTCAGCTAGGTAAAATGAATAATGTCATCTCCAGACTTCTCTAGAGTCATGTGTTTGCTTTGGGAACCTATTTTGGGAAAGGGCACAACTTCTGTCTTACTCATGGCGCAAAATTCTGCCTAAGAGAGGGTGGTTCCTAGAGGTGGTTCTGCAGTAGATGTCACTGGTCCTGCTTGTTACTTACTTGGCATTTCAGAGTCTCTAAAAATAACCTTCTGTCTCAGTCATTTAGTCAGTAGTAATTCTATCTGTCTGCTTGGGAACATCCTTTTAACTCAATCTTAGCTTAACTGGGGATTTACAAGGTGGATGATAACTTCAAATCATGTCAATTCCCCAAAGCCAATTAATGTAGGAACATGACCACAGGAAACATGCCGTGTTTGTATCCTCTCACTGCAAAACATTAGTTACAGTGTTGATTACTTTTCTCCTTCATCACTCCAAAAGAGGAGGAATTTACTGCAGACATGGATCAGTGCAAGGCCCCAGCTGCCAAAGTAAAAACAGATTCATCCAACTTTACACATATTTATGTACCTTCTTTTTTCTTATTAAATCCTCTAGGGAAAAGAATGAGAACATTACCTTTCACTCACCTAGAAACAAAGCTGAAAGGCAATTTGCCTTACTTGCTGAGAGGTGATCGGGAGCAAGTCAAGCTGGGCTAAAGTGGTGGCAAACCCAGCCTGCCTCTCCCAGGCCTCTGCCTGGCCAGGGCTTTCCAGAGAGGTGTTTGCTGCACGGGCTGATCTCTGTAGAAGAGCTGCACTACTATGGCCATTCTTGAGGAACAAAATTTAACCAGAATAAAATCTGAAGTCCTTCCAACCTAGCCCCTCTACAACTTTTTTCCTGAAGCCTTGTTATTTACCAGACTGTTTCACTGAGGTCTCTCATGAGCATTGAGCTGCTAGAAGAAAGTGTGGTTGTGTGAGGGTGGTCTTTGGAGCCTATGTCCCTCTTTGCATGAGGTCAGCATGCAGCCCCTCTCAGCCGTGGGGTCGGGATGAGGGTCGTGCCAGCCCTCACCAGCCTGTGTTGTATTTGCTCAGTGGAAGTCTGCTTTTCCAGAAGCTGCACATGGCTTTGGCATGTCTCCTGAACTCAGAGTAGCAAAACGTTATATTTACCTTCACTGGGGAGGTATAGCTCTGCTTACAAGCCTGTCATATCCAATCCAGTCTAATAAACATTACTGCTTTTCATTCTTTCTTATATGCAGCTGTCCCTGGACCTCTACCACACTGAGGATGATATCTACAAGCTCTCGCTGGTGCTGGAGCCAAGGAACTCCAAATCTGTACGTCATCTTTTACTGCGTTTTGAAATATTACTTATTTTGTCTTCATGCAGTTGATTAAATTTTTAAATGGCTGTTAATGTGTTTCCTTATTCATATGTACATAAAGCTTTTTAGTGTTATGCTTGTGTAGAAGACACAGTCACCATTTGTAGGTGTTAGTGCATACTGGGGGAAATAAAAAGTGGAACACACCAGACTTCACTGTTAACTATTTTTCAACCTCAAACCTCTGCAAGTCCTGGAAAATAGAGTTCTGCTTTAGATATATATCCTTTGTAAGTTTATATCAATTATTTATTGTGTGACCTTTAGCTGATTTTCTGGATGTTGGTGCAGTTATATAAAGCAACACTGAATTAAAAGATTTGTTTAAGGCAAGGCAAATAATTACTGTAGTATTTTAAAACTGCTTAGGTGTAATTGGCTGTGTCTTGGGCTCTCAAGCAATGTTTAAGCAGATGAGGATAGATATTACTCTGTATTTGGTTATGTGCAACTAAAGACAATGCTGCCTTCATGCATTTTCCTTTATTTTTTAAAAGTCAGAGGATACAGATAAATCTCATAATTAATAGTTGAATTTTACTTAAAGTATTATTCTTTCCTCCGCTGCCAAAGTTGGAGACTCCACTTTCATCTTAGTGTTTCTTCAGTGTATTAACATTCTTATTACATTTCATATCCAGTCTGTGATGCTCTCAGGCTGAGCCCTCTCAAGTCTGACAGCACCAGAAGATGAAGGTGGCTGGAAATGCTTTGCAGGGTGTGAGAGCAGAGTCCAGGAGTCTGAGATTATGCATTCCAGTGCTTTTTAAGATTTTGAAACATTCTTAAAAGCAAGCAATGACGAAAAACCCTTTAATTTCCAAGTATAAGGCTTCTCTGGGGGTTTAAAATAGTTAATCACTCTTGGAGACAAGTTTGAGGACCATGTGTGTGTGTTCCCAATGATGTATTATGAGCACTGATAAGGAAACTAATGAATATTTCCACAGTCAACACTAGCTCAGCTTGAACATTTGAAATTTTGTTACTGAGTTTCCAGTGCTTGTTGGATATGATTTGACCACAACAGTTGCTATTTATTTCAGTCATTCTGGGTCCCTCAGGCTCTCATTACTGCCAGCAAAGTTGAAATGCTACAGCCCTATGCTGTGGAAGGACTAATGGACCGCTACTGTAAATGAAGAAAATTATCACATTGTTGCTTTGATCCCCAGCCCGAGCTTTAAGCAGGACAAAAGCAATATAAACAGTGCTGTGAACTTTAACAGCACCAGCAATTGCGGGAGACTTTTGCTTAAGGATCAATGGATAGCCAGTGACATTGAGCTATTGCTGCACCCTGATGGGTAAAAAGCTGCAGCTGAATTGACAGAAGCCGGATTATTTGAAGCTTACTTCTCTTTGATGGAGTGCCAAAGCACACAGGCTGTATTAGAGGGGAAAGAATCTGTACAGCTTTTGTATGTGGAAAAATTTGTCAAAGGCAATGTGACAGCATAGTTATATCATTCCAACTGCTCCTTGATTTGTTGTTACACGGGCACCACTCCCACGCAGGTGCACTACGGAGGAAGTGCCTCATGCTGCTGCAATCATTTTCTAGGCAAAAGTGGAGCTGATCTGTTAACACATGAATCTGCTGTCAACTGGGACTTGAGCAAGGCTTTCCTTCAGCTAAAACTGGGAGGAGGCTCTTCAGTCAGTGTAGCAGCCTAAAAAAACATTGAGGAATGACCACCAGCTGTAGTATAGCAGCTCCTCGTCACAGTGTCCTGCTTTTCCCCACGCATTAGTGATCATCTAGTTGGGAGTTTTTGCTAATGCAGCTATTGTCTAGAGCTGCCTGGTGCAATTATGCTACTGATGATGCACTTAAGTAAGTTTTTTTGCTTTTCAGTAGAATTCTTTTCAATGCCAAAATACATAGATGTTTGCAAACATCTGAAAATGCTTTCTCAGTCTACAATACCATGGTACCTGTGCTGGTGAAATAACTGGGAGATACCATCTGAATCACAAATTGCATGACCAGATACAGTGTTTTGGAATGTTTAATAAATTCAGCTTGGTAGTCTCTGGACAACCTTTCCTCGTAGGATGCATTTCAAATACATAAATAAAACCATGGTTGTTCATTTGAGTCTATGAGTGAAATAGAAAGAACAAATACTTCTCTTTGGCTAGGGGTCAGTAACATGAGCTTTCATTGTAACTTGTCAAAAAAGCCATAAAAATTGAATGAGGCTTCAGATGAAATAGTCTAGAATAAAGAGGAAGGCTCCAGTGGATTCAGTCTATTTCTGCCACCGTGCACTCAGACCAGCAGGTGTTAAAAGCTCTCTGTGAAGTCTTGGTAGTCTAGCACCATACTGACACTTTCAATACAGATGCTTTGAGTCAGTGCTTTTGGGAAATAGAGCTGGATGTCCAGGTTCACTGTACTTCTAATTGAAATTTAATTTTGTTGATATAGGGATGTTTTCCTCCTAAACTTACTTTTGCACATATGTATGGGTCAATATCTATTGAGGCATTGATAAAAGCTATTCTAGCAGTTGAAAAAGGAGTAGACAATTTAATTAAGCAACCCACTAACAAATCCTTTTTGTCTTTTTCAACCAAACACAGTAAAATATGAACCTGTGACCATTTCTCATCTCGATGTCAAAGTCTTCGACATCATTGTTACACACAACGATATGTGTAACATCTCTTAATTGTCTCCCTTTCAAGTCACGTCAATTTAGAGTGAGACAGATGAGACCCAGATTCTTTTCTCATCAGCTAACACAGGGGTCTTCTGAGACTGTGGACCCTCACCCTTCTGATTCAAAACACACTGGATTTTTTTCTGCTTGACACTGCTTCACCTGTTAGATGTCCAGGGGCAGATGCAGGGAAAGGCCAGTATGTCTTGCAGCATTTTTTATGCTAACTGGTTATATTTGAATCCTTACCTGAAAATGTGTTCAGGTTTGTCCTATATTTTCTACCTGAAGAATCTGAGCTGCATTCCAGAGCTACTCCCAACGCACTGTGTAGTGGTGTGGAGGGAGTCAGGCTTGTGAGCTGTGTGCATCCAGTGAGCTGCCAGCTACTGTTTTGTCAAGACCAAGATGTTTTTAGAATAAAATAGTCTGGCTGGTGTTATCTGCAGAGCAAGTCCCTGCAAGATTAATCTGCAAGATTAGCCCCTTTCTACTCAAGCTGCCTAGACTAATCAAGCTGTGCATCCTGGCACATCTCAGCTGGAAACCAGTGGGATTGCTGAGCACAATTCTGCCCCTGCTTCTGCATCCTGCTGTCTTGCTGGTGCCACACAGAGCAGGAGCATGAACTTATTCAGGTTGTGGCAGTCCCTCACACGGCTCCTGGGCATGGTCCCTCCAGCAGGGAGCTGGGGCAGACTGTGTTGTGGTGGAGAGCTCCTCAGAGGTCTTACTGAGGAGCAAAGCAGGTTTCTGGGCTTACCTATTTCTGATGCCCGCTGTGTTCACAGACCCTCCTTCCTTCCCTCTTCCTTCAAGTCTCATTGCTGTTGAACCCTCTGGAGTTGTTGGGGAAGACAGACTGCTTGGGTTTGCTTCTGAGCTCCCTGAGTGGTGGCAGCACAGCTGTGAGGTGCCACAGAGAGCCCTTTAAAACCTTGCCTGATATTTTACTAAGCATGTTTTTACAGCACGGGTACTCCAGTAGTTTGTGGTTGTAGCTCTGACATTTCGAGCTGCTTTTAATGGGAGATTCAACTTCTTAATTCAGATTTGAAAATCCTTGTGTTCTGATCCATCTCTCAGCAGCCTACCTCCCCAACCACCCCCAACAAGCCAGTAGTGCCACTGGAGTGGGCATCTGGAGTGGTACCTAAACCTGACCCTACAGTCATTAACAAGCACATACGGAAACTGGTGGATGTAAGTATTTGGAATGTGACACTGGTCTAAGAGAATGATAGCTTTGATATTTTCATCATTATAATTAATTTCAAGCTTATCATAAGATTGCTATAGTTGGGGCGAATTTCAGACATACGATAACAAATTTGAGCCGTTACTGATACCTGCAGAAATATTTATTTTATCCCTGCAATCAGCAATGGGATTAGTAAATAGCTTTCTGGGTACAAAGGAGGAGACTTTCAGGAGCACACAAAACCTGTCTCCTGTTTAATAGGTTTGTCTAGCAAATATAAATTCAGCAGACAAAGTTGAGTTTTCGCAGCTCTAGCCACAAAATTCATGTCTGGTAACAGGGACCTGAAAAGAGAGCTACTCAGAAACAAGGTCTCACACATTAATAGGCCCAATGAACTTTTCTGGAAACAGCCTCTGGTTTTCAACTTGCTGTTATTTTACTGTACAGAGCATGTTATGTATGGTAAAGACAGCATTGTCTTGGTGTCACTTTTAAAATGTGGACATGAGGTCGTTCAGAATTATAGCCGGGATCTTCTAGTTTCCATTTGGAAGGTGAAGTGTTGTGCTAGGTACTGTGAACAAAACTGAACACCTCCAGATTCTTTTGGAGAGACTGAACATTTCCTTCTGATTTCTACAAATTAATAAGTAAGTCTGGGAGGAACTATTAAATTCTGACCTTGTCTGTGCTACAGATCATTAATTGGGGTTACGTTGTTAAGATAACCTAAAAAAAGTCTTCAGTTCTCTCACTCAGACTTCAAATATATATTGTAGTTTACTTTTTGTACATGCCCTTTTAAAAAAAAAATTCACTTTTCTTCTAATGTGGGATGCCAGAAATGCACACAATGTTCCCGAATTGCTTTTTTCAGTGCCATATGTGTTGATAAAAATAACTCCACATCCAAACCTCTCTTTGATAGCTTGTTTAAATAGGAAGTCTGTCACAATTCCTTAATCTTTCCAGAATGTGCTGGGTGGGAGTTTATGTTTGTTTCTATGGCTGAGGGAGTTGCAGTCCCCCATTCCACAATTTTGGCCTGGTTCAGGACGTATGCTCGAGGATTAAAACATGGTTTAGGACTTCTATGAATACAGCTTACTAAAAGGCTCGCACCACTCTCCACAGCTGTTTTCACTTTGCCAATATTTGTTATTTACTAGCTGCTTTGAGTTGTGCTTTTAGGCATTGTTTTTATTAGAAAAAGTGTTGAATACTACTTGGGTTTGTGTTTTGGTTCCTTCTTTATGATGTTTTTTGAGGTCTGCCAGTCATCGGTTACAGTCATTTGATAGAAATGGGTTTCATCATGTTCTTGTTAAAACAAGGACAATACAGATATTTTCCAGGGGTCTCGGTATGTTAATTTAATGTCTTTATCAATAAGATTTTAATCTGGTGAAGGGGTCTGTAGTTTGTTATGTGTCTCTCAGATAGTTATGTTGACTTTGACACTCATGTTACCCCACTGGCATCACACGTAGCTTTACCACCCCTTACACATCTCTGCAAACAGCTGGACACAATATAGTAACTCCTTAGCAGCTAAGGAGGGCACCCATCACTATATGTGACCTTTTAAATTTGATCCCACATCTGTTTTTGCTTAGTGGTGGATTGGGGTGGGTTGATGGGAGGGAATGGTTGTTAGACACAAAGAGCTCATGATCGGGGTGTCAAAATATTAGTAAGCAAATTAGGTTGAAACAGTACTGTGGCAGAGTAGAGGTGACCAACTAAAAGAGAAATGAAGCCAAAACTATCTGAAACATTCATGGGAAAGCTGCCATTATTTTTGTTTTATTTCTTCCCTTTTTTCATGATTAAAATGTATACTTAATGAAGCAAAGAATATGTCATCACATGGGGCAGAATTTTAGTGACATTTCCAACAAAGAAGATAAGTAAAGCAAGAATAATTATGTGTGAATACATGTGGAGGATCATCACTAGAGAAATGCTGATGTTAAGTTTTCTTTAAAACTTAGCCATTTTTCCCACAGAGTCCAATAATATGAATATTGAAATACCAAGTAAAAATAAAAAAGAATAAACCAGATGCAACAGAGCATCTGAATAGCTGAATAGAAAATAAAGTTACATGCAATTATAATGAAGAGGCTGGTATAGATTCAGAATAGGCTAGATAATAGTACAATAATTTCTTCTTTTTTCCCCAGTCTGTCTTTAGGAACTATGATCACGACCATGATGGTTATATTTCTCAGGAAGACTTTGAAAGTATAGCGGCCAACTTCCCCTTTTTGGACTCTTTCTGTGTGCTGGACAAAGACCAGTAAGCTTGGACATTTCTTTGTGGTGTTTTGGGTTTTTTCCTATATTTAAAATTTCAGAAAATACAAATATTGAAGAAACAGTGTCTCCCAAGTTTCTTGTGTCTGACAAGATTACCGACAGCTGAATCTGTTATCATTTAAATTCTCGTACTGTAGTCAGTTCTTTAAGTCTATCGGGTTGGAGTCCTGCTTTACCTGACACTTTGAAAATCATTTCTATAATAGCTTAATGAGGAATTCCTGCTGGGACTGAGTCAAAACCTTAAAGTACTGTCAAATTACAGGGGAGCTGCTCTATCCAAACCAAGCATCAGACTGATGAGACAAATAAATCGTGTACAGCACTGGGGAAATGAGTGCATGTAGCAGAGAGGGGGTAACAAATATCCTAGAAGGTATATATAATATCTGTTTCCTAGCCAGTTGGGCTTGATGATTGTTGTTGTCCAGAATCTCTCTGGCTGTGAAGGCTGGTGGCCAGCCAGGGGAATAACCACTTGTTCTGTGTGAGCAGTAAGTCAAGTTCCTTCATTTAGTGGTCTGGAATGTGTTCTGATACCACTAACAGGTGAGATAACAAGGTTCATGCTGCAAGTTCAGTGTTACTGTTTAAAGGAAGATTAGAATCACAAATGCTGTAAGGGTTTTTGCCTTCCAGGACTTTTGCAGCTCTTCCAAAGGATGTGTTTTGTGTGCTGCATGCTTTCTACAATGAGAAAACCCCAAATTTTTCAGTGCCATGAGCAGTGACAGATCTACTCTACTTTTTATTTCCCTTACAGAGATGGTCTTATAAGCAAAGAAGAAATGATGGCTTACTTTCTGAGAGCTAAATCACAGTTTCAGTGTAAAATGGGACCAGGGTTTATCCATAACTTTCAGGAAATGACCTATCTTAAACCAACGTTCTGCGAGCACTGTGCAGGATTTGTAAGTATGATTTTAATACTACCATATCTTAAAAACAACTTTTACCCTTTAATGTATATGTGGAGAAACTGGTTCCATACATTGCTAAAGTCTCTTGGCCAAATAATATCTCATGGCATTCAGAAGCACAAAATATTTACTCATATTGTAGCTGTGCTATCCAGTTTTGATTTAGTGGTTTCTGAAAACATGCATTTGTAAGAATTTCTGTTGGGCGGGGACAAAATTACATTAGTTAAAGGATATTAGAGACTATATGAATGGTTTTACTTGGTTTATCTTAAGTTCTTTAATTTGTCTTGATTTCCCATGTAAACAAGCTCGAAGGAAAATAGATGTCTGGAACAGAGGATGTAGATGAGGCAAAAGCCGTTCTTTCTCAGGAAATTGCACATGACAACACAGATATGTTCATAATTCTCTGAATGGCTGTAACAGCCCTAATTTTTTCTCTATTAAATTAATAGATCTTCGATTTTGGTAAAGAAATCAAATGTGCTTCCAGCAGTTCTGTACAATAAGAATTTTTAGAATTTATTAGATGGGTGTTTTTTAATTTGTTTTTTCTCTCAGCTGCAACTTACCAGACATCACTTATTAGAGTGCTCTCTACATATCTGGAAAAGGATTGGTTTTGTGGATATTTGAGTTGCTTGTGAACGTCCAAGTTTTCCACTTCAAACCAAATATAGTCAAGAATAAAGAATTACTATGATATAAAAGTTGCTTTAATGGACACACTTGGCTGAAATCAAATGTCCACATGTAGACAGCTGAAGCAGTAAGGGCAGAGGCCCATGTCCTCTGCTTGCAAGTGGTTCACATAACAGGCTGTAAACTCAGACCCTGTCCCTGCTCTCCAGAACAGGTCTGCCTCTGCACTCGGGGGTAAATTTATTCCATGATCTTTTCCACTGAAATGGTTGAAATTAACAATAACAGCACTGCTAAGCACAAGAACGTGCCCCCTTTCAGATGCACTCTGGTGTTCCTGCTCTAGTCCACGCTCCCATCTTGCACTCACTTCTTTTGCGACGTGTCAGTTTTGTTCCGATGCTTGAAGTCCCTGTCGCAACCGCTGCCGCTGATTAATGCCATGGGGGAGAAGGAATTCCGCCTATTTCCGCTAGAGCTGCAAAAGCTTTGGAGGTGACATGGTCAGTGCTGACGTAGGAGCGTGCTGGGGGCTCCCGAGCTGACAGCTCCAGCACAGCCATGGGGCAGGGACAGCCACCGGCTGGAGCCTTTTGTTCCAGGCTGCCTTGGGAAGACATCACTGCGTTCCTGACACTCAGGGCGTGTTTGGAAGGCTTCCACAGCAAAGCAAGGCCCGAGGACTGCCCCGAAAAGTCCTCTCCAGCAGATATTTTTCTCCTGCATCAATTTTCTAATTGGCCATTGTTAGATTTTTCACGTCTCCCTGATTACATCCAGTGCAGGAATACAAATGAGTAAAAGGTTGTACAGGAAATGGAAATAAAGTCATTTTTCCTGTCAGCTCACTGAAGTCATTGGCATTGTTCTGTGGATGAGTTGGACTGATAGGACAGGAACCAACTACAGAATCTGCTGCATATTTGTTGTGCATTTTAGTGCTACTCATCCACGGGTGGAAACCTAATTTCAAACTGATGTACTGATTCTCAGTCAAAATAATGTGCACTGACCATGTAGCAGGATGAATTGACATGACAGCACAATGCACACAGTTATTAAAACGATACAAACTTCGAAGGTCAAGCGAAGACCTAATGCCATTAAGCAGCACAAAGCTGATATGCCCATGGCCAGTCACAGTTCCGTCCCACAGCTTGAGTTACACCACGTGGCAGGGTAGGTGACCGGCCATCCTGCTAAGCTTTATAATCTGAATTTGCACAGATCCTCTTACCTTGGAGCTGGCTTAAGCCAGATTTGCAGCAAAGCTGTGTCAGACACATTCAAAGCTTTAGGTCAGAATTCATGACATGACACTTCAGCTAAGCTTTCGCTGCAGTGTGTGACCACAACGGTGGTGCCAAATTTGAGTGGGAGGAAGGTACAGAGATAAGAAGGTGAGCGGTGAGGAGAAAGATCTTCACTGGGAGCAGATTAGAGCTTAAAAGAAATAAGTAAAAATCCATGTCTCTTACAGTGATCCTGTAAAAGAGATGTGGGAAAATAGGTCATTGCTGCTCTTTCAAGAGGGGCTGGGGTGCTCCACTGGTGCTGCCTGAGCACAGCAACTGCATTCACTGTGCACATATACAGCATTAGCAGAAGAATTACCTGCAGGCCTTCTATAGAGCCAGCTTCCACTGTTGTCCTTTCTGTTCTTTTTTTCATCATTCTTCTACCCTGTCTAATCTATTTTCGCTCTCTCCAGACCCCCGTTTTTCCTTGCTATTTCTTTTGTGCAGTGTGTGGGATGTTTTTGTCACCCAGAATCTTTCCATTCTGTTTAGTTTACTCTTTCCTTTGTATTCTGAATGTTCACCATCTCTTCTCTTTGAACCTTTCTTCAATGACCATATTCACCCCCTGCTCTCTCGTGCATGGATACTTATAAATCTGGTGAGGAGCCACATGCAGTTTCAGCTGCCTGGATGTGCTCACCCTCCCTGGTGAATGAGTTCAGGAAAAATAAACACCAGAGTCCTCAGTTTTTTTCCTTTTATGCTAGACTTGGAAAAACTGCCCCTTCCTCTCACTGCTTTTCAGTGTGGAAATGCTTGTTTTTATAAAGCCATGGCTGTAGATACAGTGCTTCTGCATACGTAGAAAACAATTTGCTAGGGAGTTTCCCTGTTTCCAAGCAATCCTGCTCATGTGGCAGTGAAAGCTTCCCAAAAGTGGGACCACACTCACTGGCCCTCTGAAGTTTAGCATTTGGTAGTTATAAGCGAATGTCAACAAGAACACCTTCTGAAGGAAGGCAAAGATGGAATTTAGTGGCTTTTCTGCTTGTTTCATTTTTCAACTATTTGGTTTTTTTGGGGAAAAGGCAGATGCACAAATCAGATTGCTATGTCTAGGTGTGCTGGGAACCAGTAAGGGAACCAAGAACCTTGGTTTTATCCCGAGTGGTGTTTTCTTCTGCTGTGTTTGAATGTTATGGATCAGTGATGTATCTGGAAAATGGATGTACACAGGAAATTCTCCTGCAGATAACACTAAGGGAGCCCAGAAGCAGAATGTGCTCTGCTGTTTTCACTAAGCTTGATGTGATGGCAATTTTTCACCCATTCCTGGAAGCAAATGTCATCTGTGTCTCTCCTTCTCTGGTAGTCCCATTATTGCTAGTAAGTAGCAGAAGTAAGGGAGAAGCCACACAAGTTTTATCACAATTAGAGGGGGAGGTCTGCCTGACAGGAAGGGTGTTAAGAGCAGTTGTATCCTGTTTGTGATTTTGTAGCCATTGGTACTTCCTCATTGTGACCTTGTTTTCCTTCCAGCTTTCTTTTCTGATTCCTTGACGTTCTTTTGTCTTTCTTTGCAGCTCTGGGGTATAATCAAACAAGGCTACAAATGCAAAGGTAAATAAATATTACAAGGATTTTTTTTCAAGCAATGGGTGGTGGGTTTTAGTACAAGTCAGTCAACCATACCTTTAACTAAAATGGCATATGTTCAAACACATCTTGCATCTACATTTGGTATTGCCCATGGGCACTGACTACTGGTACACTCTGAAGTCTCCCTGCATTAGAGAAAATACCACCCAGGAGGAACACACAGATTCTGTGAGATAAAGGTCCAAAGCAGCCCCATGCTCCATGAACTGTCGCTTTCTACCAGTAAAGACCTTGTAAATTGGAAAAACCAAGTGTTCTTACCCTAACACTGAGACATCCTGAAATATATCCCCTGAGACTCAGGCCAGGAAAAAGTCTGCTAGCAACACTGTTTGTCATGTACATCCATGTGCCTGTAGTGAAGCCTACTTGCAATTTAATAGTGGCTGAGCTAGAAATAGAGAAATATGTAATTCCTAGACTGCCCAGCAGATCTCCTTGCAAGATCTTCTTCAGACATTCAACTTATAAAAAATCCTAGAGTTCTTACATCCCTCCCCTTTGCCTTCATAAAATACTTAATTTCTTATGCAGTACTTGCACCATATTAAGCAGGTCGGAGGAAAAGGGACATTGTAGTGTGGTCCTTATTCGCTTTAAAATCCTGGACCTATTTATTTCTCAAACAGCCCAACTCTGGCTGAAGGTCACTGTTGATTTTCACAGCTGTAGCTGCATCTCAGTTATTCACAGGGGAACATTTGTACTCTTTTCCCCTAGTCTTACACTGACTCCAAGGAGAAGGACAAAGAATTCACAGTATTTTTATTTAGGATACACCATGTTCCTCTCTCTCTCCAGCCACAAACCTCTCTTCCTCAGAGAAGGATGAGGGAAATGTCCATGGCTAAATCAACACACGTAATTCAGATATTCCTGATTACTGTCATCTTAGAAGCTTTGAAAGGGCTGGTTGCAGTTTATAGTTTTACTGGTAGGATGAGGGAAGGAAGGTAAGGTTTTGTCACACCAACCTGTAAACTCAATTTGAGATCTGAAAGTTGAGCTTCTGTCCTGCATCGCTGCCTGGAGCAGTGGCCCAGTGGAGACTGAGCACGAGTGTTTCTGTAAAGTCAAAGTTTCAGGCAATGAAGCATGAAAGCAAGAGAGCAGAGCTGCTTGCTCAGATCTTACAGCAGTAAGACACTTACAAGTGTGAGGGTGCCTGCCTTTTGTTGCAGCAGCTACCAGCTGCTCTGTGTTCCAACTTCACTGGATTGTGACACCCACTAGGGATAAATTCTGCCTTTGAGCACAGAGCTGTCATCCTCTGTTTGAACCTCTGACACAGCAGGGGGAGGGAGGGAACTCTTCCTTTCAAGCCTGCTGCTTACCCCAGCACTGTGGGTAATGAGATAAAAGCTAGACTGCCTGGTCTGCAAGTGATAGGAATTCTCCACTTCAAGAGAGATCTTTAGTGTATCTGAGGGAGAGTGTTACCTTTGAGGCAGAGAAAACCAGAGCTGGGCATGTACTGCTGTATTAGTCATATGATGAAGGTGTTGGCAGAAACCAGAACTCTCACCCATCATGACAGAGCTGCTGCCCTGAGCAGAGTGGTTCTTACTGCAGAGTTATAAATGCAGCACCCTGACAATGCTCGCCTAGAACAAAATGCTGGCCTATGGAACAACAGAGAAACAAGGGAGATGGGAATTTTCAAACAATGGAAAAGAACACAGAGGAGAGAGAGAGATTGTGTTTGGGGCACATCCTCCACCCTTCAGCCCTTTCTTACAGATAAGATCCATACTCCAGCCACACTTCAGATAAATGTACCTAGCAATGATATATCCACTGTGATGCAGATCCTGGCAGAGGCTTGGAGTGCAAGTACACAGCAAGTCTCATTTGGGTGGACGATACACTTCTACAGAATTCATTCACGTGCTCACGTGCTTACTGAGCTACTTAAGACTAGTTTTAACCTACAGTAGTCTGCACTGACATCCAGCTGCCCTTCCAGAGGCTCAGGATATGGATGCTCTGGTGTCTTCTAACCAAATGTGTTTACTATAATGAGCCCTGCTGGGTCAAATAAAAGCCAGCCAAACAAATAACCGCCCCCAGGATCATATCAGTAATTCCATATCTCTTCCTTGAGACCATTTTATTATTAAAATATCATCTTGCTTCTTCTCATCTCCTGCCATTTTTCTATTAATGGCTGTCATGGAAATGATCCGGTTTTTTTGTAGTGCCCTTCACACCAAATGATCCATTTCTGTAACTCCCTTCACACCTTCTGTCAAACTATTTGTTCCTTCAAAGTCCTTCCTTGGTATCTGCCTGCTAATATCCCTGAGGGATTACCAGATAGTTGTGGCTTTCCATTTGGTGACTTGACAATCTCTTTCTTTACAGATTGTGGTGCCAACTGTCACAAGCAATGCAGAGACCTGCTTGTGCTGGCATGCAGGAAATTTTCCAGAGGAACCTCAGTAGGCAGCAACCATGGGTCTCTGCCTAGCAGTCCATCTCTGCCTCCAGGTGAGAGCAGTTTTCCTCCTATTTTAAGCCATTTCTGGAATCCTCTCTAATGACCAGTGTCCTTGCTGCCATTTTTAATTTTTCCTTTGTATCAACACACAGAGCAGCACCTCCACTTTTCACTGCTCTATGGCGTGTTCAGTCCTCAGATTACAACATCCTTTTCTCCTTTGATGGCCTTAGTGTCCTGTCTAAGGATCACTATCCTCCTTACTGGCACCCCTATCCCAGCTGAAAAGAAATGAAATTGTACTTCTCCTTTTCTGTCACTTAGGAGGAAGACATAGGGCACAATTCTAGCACTGCCTTACTCCCTGAGCATGGTGAGAGATGGTGAGAGAATAAAATCTGTGTCAGAAACAGTTTCCGAGCAGCATAAAGATAATTATACCACTGCTTCATATTATAAGGGGTTACCTCCCCACCCTCCCCCAGGCTTGTTACCTTTTGTGAAGACCTTGAAGTAGAATACTTAAACAAGACAATTCCACCTTCTCTTTCAGTCCAAGATGAAGTATTTGAATTTCCCAGTGTTGCTGCAGAGCACCAGGACCTTGATGGCAGAGCTATCACCCTCGTCACTGGCTCTTCACGAAAAATTTCCGTGCGGCTGCAGCGGGTGACCACCAGCCAAGCAACGCAGACAGAACCACTCTGGCATGAGCCAGGCTGGAATGATTCAGGTTCCCACACTTTCCCGAAAATGAAGTCGAAATTCCACGGAAAAGCTGGGAAGAACAAAGGCTTTGCAAAGTGGGAGAATGAAAAGCCCAGCACGCAGGCTGATGTAGAGCGGGAAGCCGAGGCCCCACAAGATATACAGGACCACAGCAGGATAGAAACCCTCCCAGAAAGACAAGAATCTGAGGTGAGTCCCAAAAGAAGCCAAGACAGTTTAAAGTCTGCTCCAGTCTGAAGTCTGGTAAGGTTATTTTATTGATTGCAGGATGCTTTTTCATTCAAATTTGTCATTGCTTCTTGCACAAGAGTTACTTTCAGAAGAATGTTAAATCATCCACAGATCCCTGTTTTCTACACTGCAGTACACATTTACTGTGACACCGTGACTGGCATTTTGGGTTTGTCAGTATGGGCTTTTTAGCAGTTGGGTACTTTTCATTTTGAAAATTATTAAAGTAGCCTGGATACCTGGCCACTTTCTGCGCTGTTGTACCCTTGCACTGCACAATTCAGGGCTCCGTGTTAAACTCACAACGATTAGCATTCTGACAAATACAGAAGTCTGGGCCAGGGCAGGGTATTGGTCTTTCTGTTGCTGTCACTCATAAAGTTTATACTTCCAAAGCCTCATGCTTTTATTGAGCATCTCCGCCAGCATGTAAATGTCTATTTTCTTCTGCTCACAGGATAGCTGATTGCTCACCCTGAAGCACAGAAAACTGAAGATGACAACTACAGCAAGTGTTGATGGACTGTCACAGACCACATCTGGCCATAACGACTGTACCCATACCTCATCCTTTCAAATCCAACCATTGCCCTGTTTTCTTAGCTGAAAGGTGTTATAAAGCACTATTTATTTTCTCACGAGTAAGCCACTTGGATGAACATTGCACAGACACAGCAGAACGGATCTCTGTGCTCAGTGTTTTCTTTTGTATGACTTCTGTGGAAACTTCCTCTCCATGCCAGTGAGGATATATTTGGCCTTCTTTAAATGCACTGCATCATTTTGGCATGCCTGCCAGCAACAACAATGGTGAGGACAGAAGCCAAGCATCTAAGTTTGTTCGATAACACTCCTTTCCCGAGGCTTGTAATGATCACTTAAGGAAAGAAGTAAGTGTGTGTGTTGATTAAATCTCAAACAAAAATCTCTCACGAAGTCCTCTACACTGACATTCTTTGCACAGCTGGGGTTTTGAATTTTGGCCGTGTTTACATTGCTACAGTTAACATCTTGGTGATCAGCACAGAGATACCAGTTCCCAGACTAGTGATCCTTCAAACAGGCAGCAGCTGGCTGAGACTGAAGGAATTCCAAGACACCATGTGTTTGTCTGGTTACACCACAATGGAGAAGGGTCATCTTTGCCAGCACTGATTATGGTAACATTAGCATGCAATAAACACTTCAGTTTTAAGTGTGTGTGTCTCTGTTTATATTTGTGGACATGATACTTTTCTCTGGTTAGCAAGCTGTACATGTTAAGACTAAATGTTCTGAAGAGCAATCTCCAAATTAGCAGTTTCCTAATGTAGGACCTAGCACCTGAAACTGTAATGGTCCGGTTTGAAGTTGCATTTTGCAGAAGTTTTAAGTTATTGAAAGAGCACAGCCCTCATCTGAAAAAAGAGAGAAAAACAAAACACCACAAAGCTCAAACCTGAAAGACTGGCACACCTGTTAGTCTTTTTACCCCATCTCCCCACAAAAACAGGGGCATGTGTGTGTGTGTAGCACACACTCTGACTTAAAGCCACCCAGTTATAAGATGTCCTACAAAGTTCAAGTTATTGCACCCTTCAACATGTTATAAGCCTTCAAGATGAGAGTAATTTCATAGACTTCCCTAAGACAAAACTGACAGCTGCACTCCTCTGTGGTAATTTGACTGTAAACTGCACTGGGACTACATGGTGCCTGCCCAGCTTTGCATCTTGCATCCTGCAGGTTTGTTTTCCAACACAACCAATAGCAAGAGTAAATCTGTGGAGATAAAAAATATTTTTAAAAAAATAACATTCTCTTTATCGTTGTAAGTTCAAGACAAATAAGCACTGCATGAGCATTGGTTTCCAAACTAGGATGAGGGCCAGGAGCACGCTTCACTCTTACTGCTGTGGGCAGAGAAGAAGCATGAGCAAAACTGGTCTTTGTTTCCTGTGGTGGGTCAGGTGACGGGTCACAGGCGGCTGCCCGCACAGCTACCGTTACAGAGCACGGCTGGCACACCATGAAAATGATGTGGTGGGGAATTTGAATAGAGACTTTTGGTTATGATCCAGCCTGTCGATGGGTCTGTTGAGATAAGCCTCTCAACGCTCTATAAATGAAATGTTCATGAGCAGCTTCATTCTTAACATCACATAGTTTTGACCAGCCTCTAGTCTGTACACCTCAGCTCATTTCTTGCAGGCTTTTAAAAGTTATTTGTAGCTCTTGACTTACTCATCTCCTCAGCAAATCTCTTGCAAGCCTAGTAGCTTCAGTCAGTTATACACTTACCTCAGCAGCAGTTGCAGATCAAGGATAGTCTGCAGGCTCACACAGCTGATCCTGCTAAGCAAAATATTGCAGCCTCCAAGAAGGATCATAAAATCATTAAGGTTGGAAAAGTCCAACCTTTGACCAATCACCTTGTCAACTAAACTATGGCACTAAATGCCACAAACCAGTTGTTTCTTGAACACCTCCAAGGATGGTGACTCCACCACCTCCCTGGGCAGCCCATTCCAATGCTTAGCAATCCTGTCCATGAAGAAATTCTTCATGAAATTGAGATGGAATAGGTGAAAATTTCACCTGCTTCGGGCATTTAAGGAAGGGGAACACAGAGTATGTTGTTGGCAGTAAGTGTTCATGGCCACTGAAAAACAAGAAAGACACTGGGTAGAAATGCAGCCTTTTTTTCTCACACACACATGTGAATAGATAAATCTATTCCTCACTGCCCAAAAAGGAATAGTTTTATCATAGACAATGTAATAATTTATTTAAAAAGCATTCACCAGCTGTTTACAGAATGTGGATCTCCTAGTTTCACAATAAGGATGAGTAGGGAGAGCTGACAGGGCTTGAACAAACATTTTAAGAAGTCCCATGGGGAGGCCTGAATATACAAAATTTTAAAAATCTTTTTCTCTTCTTATTTCAAGTGGACATCTTTTTCTGAACAGGGGCAAGACTTTTCTTCACAAAAACAATTTTAGTTCCCCAATCTAGGCAAAGGAACAAAGAGTTTCTTGTTTGCCCTCTCTAACTTAACAAAATGCAGAAAGCATCAGCCATCAGAGCTCCTGCCTGAGCTATGTGCCTTTGCTGGTCTTGGTGAAATCCTGCCTGCTAGAAGTATAGCAATTCCAGGAGAGTGTCCAGGAGAAAGTGCGTCATAATGACAAGAATGCTGGATTAATGAAGTAGCTAAAGTCAGATACAATCCCAAATGATGTTGGATACTTCCACTCCATCCATTCTCTCCTGTCTCAGGATCTTTTAAAAACCATGGGGGGAGACTGAGGGATTGTTTAAAACACAAACCCCCCAAAACACCACACAGTGGAAAGGGAAGATTATGTCAAACCTTATTTACAGCTTGCTCTGCAAATGCCAAAGAACACAAGCAATAAGAGTAGGTGAAAAATGCAAGTGCTTGGATAGGCCCTGTAAGAGATTATTTGGCTGTTTGAGCCAAACCCACTAGGACTTTCTGTGCTTGTGTAAAACCTCTGCAAAGCCTCATGTTGCACATAACGGAGCTTCAGCTTTGCTTCCAACTTTATGGAGTAGCCCTGAGTGCTTCTCAAGGAGTCAGGGGGACATCTGGCTCCCTCAGAGTGAAATGCAAAGTCAGGTTTGAACCACAGCTCTCTCCTCTGCTCTAAATGTCCCCAGAGTCTCACCCTCCACTGCCCCCCACCCCCAGTCTTACCCAGATTTTAGGCTTTAAAAGAATAAACCCAGCTTTACAAAGAAACATCTTCCTAGGCAGAAGCTATCTTCTCAGAGGCACCTTCCTCAGGCAGGTGAAGTCTTGGGCAGGGAGAATATGCTTGCTGACCAGAACTAGTCTGAAGCATGGATTTTCCCCAGCTGGGAAAGGTGAGCCATTGTCCTTGCAGTACAGCAGATGAGCTGAGCTGCAGAGCAAGTTTAGGGGCAGCCATTGCCTAAAATTTTACTTTTTTCCAAAATGAAACAGCCTGTCACCTCTGTGGACTGTTGCTCAAGGACTCCTCTATGAAGTCAAAGTGAAAGCATGCCCTATGCAGCCCCCCAAGGTCTTCCTCATGGGAAGCCCAGAAGCCTTTGGCTGAGATAGCCTGAGCAGCCACAGGAGGATTGTTGCAGCCTTGGACACCAGTTCTAGAAGCTTTAGGCATCTGTATGGGAAATAGCTGCATGTGAAAGATCCTGGACATAGGCTGGAAAAAAAACCAAATAAAACAAACCAAACAACAACAACCAAAAAAAACCCCAACCAACCCAAAAAAACCCTAAACAAAACAAACCCCACCAAAACCAGAGAACAAATAACAAGACAGACAAAGAGGAAATGCAAGAAGAAGCACACTAAGAGACCTCTTTCTCTATGTGACACCAAGAATGGAAGGGGATCCCAATGGACACAGGAAGTGGGGGGGGGGAAGGAAGGACTGAATGCAAATTTTGTGGACACAATAGGCAGGAGAAACAAGGGTTTGTTTGTTTCATGACCATTAAAGCTCAAAAAAAATCTGACCAACGTTTGCTTCATTCAGCATCAGCCTGCTAACTGATAAACCTCCATACAGTACAAAAAATAGCTCCAAGTACTTCTCAAGAGAGCCTTGACAAAAAGAGCTGACTCACCTCAAGAGAGCCTTGACAAAGCTGGGTCATTGCAGAAATGGATGCAACTTTGGAAAAATGAGTTATCAGCACTGATCTGAACTGGATTTTCAAAATAAGCATTGCAGCCAACAGGCTAAACCTGTTGGAAAAATCTGTGTGCTGAACTCTAAAGTGCTGTTTACAGCTGCTGAAAATGTGGTCCTAGGAGACAGAAAAGCCATCAGCAAAAGGCTACTGCTGGGGCAGTATGAAATTTAGCCAAAAAGTCTGCTTTTTCCATGAGTAGAGCTAATGCCGGAAAGTTTAAAGAGTCCTTATCACCTTCATCTCTGCTTCATGTGTGAAAACGAGTTATGACCTTCCACCTGCCCACAGCATAGGCAGACTCCCTCTTTCTTTGGTTTTACAATAGTGTTTTCCTACTTTTTGTACTTGTTTTTCTCTCCTCTGTTGTGGGAAAGACCCACGTGGACAAGAGGGGAAATTACTGGACAATAAAGGGGAAACAATGACACTGACAGCAGTCAGAGCTGTAAAAAGCACAAAGTAAACACAGTGGAAAAACATTTTTTCCCTTCTACCCTTGTTTGTTAAGCCATTAGAGGTGTGACTTATTTTCAGCCAAAGAGGGGAGAAGGCAATGTTTACAGCTGGTAATAGCACTTGCTTTTTCAGATTGTGTCCCTTTGGAAAGTCTTAACCTGGGACAAGCAAGCACGTGAGTACTCTGAGAGCCTAAACACGGGAAACATCTTGGCGTACTGCTCTCCAATCTCAACACTGCTGTGCCTCTAACCTAAGGGCTTGCTAGGAGGCTGATAAAGCAAACTTGGAGTTCAGCATGAGCTGGTTTGTTTGGGACTGCCAAATCACGCTCAACACCTTGAAAATGCACTGATACATCTGTACCATTCCTGTTGTCCAGGGAAACCAGAAGTTCCAAGAGAGCAGCACCACAAGCCTGACAGTCAACAACAGCTGGACTCTCTACTGCAGTCTAAATATGGCAGGACTAAATCATGTGCAATAAACAGGTATTTGAGGGCTTCTGTTTGCATGTGTTCATTCAGGGAGCTGAATTAACTTCTAGTACCATACGAATTGACACAAGCCTTTTCAACACCCAAGAGTCATCAGGTCCTAGCGAGAATCCTTATTCTCCACTGCATTCTTCCCACTTCATCAGTTTAATTTTCATTTCCTAGGTGCATAACCCATTACAGGGAATACTCCTACACCACAGGACTTTTCAAGCTCCAACCACTTCTCATAACTATCTACTGTCATGATTCTTGCTTCCCTTCTCCCCAGTCCTGTCTTAGATACTTGACTGGAAAGCCTTTAGGTTATAACTGAGCCTGAGGTTGGTTCAGGCACTTGCCACTTTCCTCAATTCAGATGCAAATAAGAATTTTATGGAGACACATGGCCAAAGCCTAAAAGTAGGTTACCTACCTGCTCTGGCTGAGAAGCCTAATCCATAGCTTGAGGAGCCCCTCTGGGGCCACCAGCCACCATGGCACATCACCATGGAGCTGCACACTTCAGGATTTTGGCTGCTGAAGTAAGGGAATCTCATCAAGCAAGAGATTACCAACTAAAGAGAAAACTACTCAGGGAACAGCTGCAAGCCAAAAGGCTTTCTGGGGTGAGTGATGCATGGTGCAAGCTCAGCCTGATCCACTTTCCCTTGTTGTGGTACACCTTTACGCACAGTAAGAAAAAAATTTCTCTCTTCCTTAGACCTGGAAGTGGGAAAACCCACCTTTGACTACAGTGCATATGGATCATGGTATTCCAAGTCACATAGCAATGCACCTGATGTGGGAAGCATGTCCCCCACCCCACAGTTGTTACTGCACAGTGACAATGCTTGAGAGACAGTGATCCTAACAGAGGGAATGGAAGGGCAATGCAAGTGAAGCCTTTAGGGAAAAAAAACTGCTAGAGAAAAACAGCCAGATGGAAAAAAAACAGAACAAGATGCCTACAGCTTGTGGGAGAAGAGTGGCAAGAACAGGAAGGTCAAGAGGAAGAACACTGTTCCCCTTGCTTGCTTACTTAATTGCCTTCTTAATCTGCTGGAGTTCTGCTTTTGATCATGATGCACAATGAAATCAAGCACGTATATCCAATCCACCACAGTCTAATAATATCCGCAAGCCATCTCTCCTCTCCCAGCTTCACTTTAAGAGATTCCTCTCAGTGCAGCAGTGCAGGAATCATGTTTGGAAAACAGTAAATATCAGAGCATCATACAGAGAATAACAAAGCAGTGGCTGTTTGCTTTCATTTATCAAAGCTGCTCTCGCCACATACACAAAGATTGTTTTCTCTGGGGAACAAAGAAGTCACAGCACACTAGGAGGAAACAATAGAGTAAGGAAAAACAACAACAGCTGGCAGAAGCAAAGTGTTTTCTTTCCTGTTGGAAGAGTAAAGCCTCCTGTTTTTGCCTTCTGATTTTTTTTCAACTTTCCCCCTCAAACAGCAATAAATTGGGACCTGGCTTACCCTAAGTCCTGGAAGAGGGAGGAGGAGAAACAACATATTTTGATGAGAAAAAGCTATCTGGGAGGAGGAAGGGGAAGCTCCTACCCCACCCCAGCATCAATTCACCATGTCACAGTGTGCAAAGGTGAGACTATGCACTGCAGCTACAGCTATAGCCTTGCAGAGGAACTGGCAGCTCTGGCCCAGACAGCAATCTCTAAAGGCACTGATGTAACTCAAGTAGGGGCTCTCTGAAGAGCCTCCTGAGTTCCCTCTGGCTAGGAACAAGTTTACAGAACTCTAATGCACTGACAGAAAACACCAGCCTCTTTGCAGTGAGGAGTGTGAAGAAAAGCAGAAACTGTCAGCTTGAAGATATTACATTCCCAGCAAAAGGCTCTTTAAATTTGTCAATCTCTTTACATTTGCTAGGCGAGGACTGACCCCACTGTAGGAACCTTAATTCTTCAAAAAAACCCCACTAATTATTATTGCATGAATACAGGTAGTCACTAGCTAATGCTCATGACAAGGTATTACCCTCTCACAAGGGAGATACCTTCTCTGGAGAATGCTGCTGTAAGAAGCATCAATACACCTTTGTGAAGCAGCAACATTCAGTTTTAGATGTCGAAAATTTGAACAGTATTAGGCAGAGATAGATCTGTATCAGTGATCCTCAAAGATCTGGATGCAATACAGAAAGTTTTTCCAGTATCAGGCTTGTTAAATTTGTCTGAAACACTAAAGGAGAAAAGCCATTAAGTCAGATTCCCAAGCACCTTTCACAGGGACCTTTGCTTCCAAACCCGTGAATCACTAGCAGCATCTAGTGGCCGCAATAAATGAAACATTTTCAGGCTGACTGCGGAATGAAATACAGGCAAATCAGTTCTAACGATGTTTATCAGCTTATTTACATGACTACCTCGAATTACAGCAACACCGGCATTACAGAGATTCTCTCAGATACTCGTGCTATTACTGTAACCCAAGGAACTCCTCCTGCCTGCATCAATCTGGATTCAGCCCCAAGGACAAAGCAAGTAGTCTGCCATCAGCACAGCCTCCGCTGTCCTGAGCACTGTAGCAGGAACCTACATTTCCCACAAGGCTGGAGAGCATCAGGGAAGTACCCAGAAGCAGCATACCAAGTTCACATGGCAAGCAGGAGCATAACCTGGGAGACAGGTGCTCACACAGCCTAAAAATCACTTTACACAGGGAGAGAGAGTACTGCAAGCTGCTACACCAGGTCAGAGGGAGGAACACAACAAAACTCAGAGCAACTGAAGATCAGTTCCTCCCACCTCCTCCTGTTCTGACAGCTCCTCAAAGGGCAGAATGCATGGTACACCTGGGACAATTACAAAATATAAATATAAAACAGATTAAAATATTAAAAAGATGAAGCAGACAAATGCCCACGAATTCCCAGCTACTTTAGCAACTGTTTTTTACTGTCAAGAAAAAGAAACGAAAGCAAACAGAACATACAGATACTTTTATTGCTCACCTTTTATACAACAGCACACCTTCAGCCATTTTCTTTCACAGCTTTTTGACAATGTTTATGTACACAAAAAACCCAGCAAGAAGCATTATGTGGCTTTCAGTAAAGAAAAAAACCCCAAACATTAGAACACCAAACTCAGCCAGGTTTTGTTTTCTGCAGCAATAATAAAAGGGCTTCCTCCAGGCAGGAACTAATCTTCCCAGGCCGTAGTGCATTTCTTTAAAAAGACAACCCCCAAAACAAATTGCCCTAGATTTGCTGAGCCAGTGGTATTAACTTGCAAATAAAATAAACTTCAGTTTGTCATTTCTTCTAGCTGATTTCAAGTAAAAATTAGGTTTGGAAGAGGAGCAACTTGTTTTGGATGGATGCAGGTCAGTTTGAATTGCTACACCTAACTACAGGCCTACACACACTATCAGTTCACAATTGAGCTTAGTTTGAAATGATCTTTGCAGATTTTGGCGGCAGTCAGTCTTCAGAGTTGAGCGGGTGGGAAAAGGTTGTTTAGCAGGAGATAAGGCTACTGAAGATGGCACCCACAGCAGAGCTCAGCTAACACAAACCCCGCCTGTCAGAGCAGTTCCCTGCACGCGCACGGCCTGTAACGCCACGGGGACTGAAACAAGAGGTCAGCAAGCCAAAAAGCAACACTCCAAACTGCTTTAGAACGTGTAACTCAACAATGGTTTGGGGGAGAAATGCAGAAATTCTACTGTGTATTATAACAGACAAATCTGACAGGGCTTGGGATTTCTCCAAACCAAACAGAAGGCAAACACAGCAGGCATATTCAGAACAGAAGTGTTTTGAGCAGAGGGAACTAGTCCAACATCAAAAAAAGCATGGCTATTAGTTGATGTTTAGGGTGCAGGGTGTAGTGAGACAATACCTTTCATTCAGACAGGTTGGAGGTGGGTGGGGAGGAGAGGTCTACACAAAGTTGTGCTTTGCTCAATGCAAAACATCCCACCCAAAGGGATCCCACCTGCTGTGTACAAACCTGTACTAATTCAAAGCAGCATTTAAGTCAGGCCTCTGAAACCAGGTTTTTATTAGGTGAGCTCTGCTGAAGTGTAAAATTTTAGCAGCCTCAGCTGGTGAAATGTCTTCCTTGTCCAAAGCCAGACTGATTATACTGATAACCTCCATGCTGGAAGTGCTGCTCAAACTGCCCTCCTTGATTAAAGTTCTGTCCACCTCTGCCTCCCCAGCCACCTCCTTGGCCTCCACGGCCACCACGACCACCACGGCCACCCCTCCCTCCTCCACGGCCACCCCCTCGGTCACTGTGGGACCCACCATCTTGGTATCTGTTATCTTGCTGGTAGCCACCACCACCACCCCCCTGGTAGCCACTTCCAGAATAAGAAGACGACTGGTAGCCACCATAGCCTCCTCCTTGGTAGCCACCACCACCACCATGGTAGCCACCTGTTTGAAAACCTGCATCTCTGTAGTTGCTCTCCCTGTAGCTGCCATCCTGGTAGCCACCACTTCCACCATCTGTCCAGCCTCCTTGAAGCTTGTTTCCTCTTCCTCCTCCTCCTCCTCCTCTGCCGCCATGATCATAACCACCACGTCCTCCTCGTCCCCCTCGATCATGGCTGCCTTGTTCATGACCTCCTCGCCCTCCGTATGATGAGTCGTAGCCTCCTCTTCCTCCTCGGTCATGACCCCCATGGTCATAACCTCCCCGCCCTCCATAGGAAGAGTCGTAGCCACCTCTTCCTCCTCTGCCACCGCCTTGTTGTGAGCCACCCTCTGGTCTTTTCTGCCATGGGGGCATCTCAGGAGGTGGAGGTTCGATTTCATTGGGCCTTCCTCCTCTGTCAGGCACTCTGCCCATTAGCACCTGCAAAGGGAAAGGGAAAACTGCCTTAGGAGTTGTGACACCTCACAGAGGAGTCACATTTACTGAGACACACCAAAGACAGCACCCACTCCAAGGTTTTTACATCCAGAGGCAAATTTTGTCTGTTTGAATGCGACAGACCTCTGTCTCCAGTTAATAAAAATTAAACAGGGATTATCTAGTACTTGAAGCACTGCTAGCAAGACATGTCAGGGGATCTGTGCTTTTTGTTCAAACAGCAGGCACACCAGCATGGGCAGCACCAACAGTCTTTCACTTAACTCTTTATTAGTCCAGAGTGCTAAACTCAAATAAGCACAAGTACAGTGCAACATAGTCTCTCCCCTAAATAGTGCTCTGAATTGCTGTAAAAGACATTGACTTGATAAATAAAGGAAAAAAAATTCTCTTTTTCAGTAAGGATATGCAGAAACTTAACAGCAGACAGATGTGAGACAGCACTGATCAGAGTGGAGCAAGACTCTAGAAGTCTTTGGCCGTCTAAGGATGGTGTGATATTAAAAATTTAGCAAGACAAAAGAGGACAGGACACTTGTACTGCTTTAAGTTTTAAAACAATGTAACAAAGGAACTTCAATGGAAGTAGTCTACTTTGCTAATTCATGCTACTGCCTTGGAAAACCTTTAATATTGATAATGGAGATAAGGTAACAGATTATGCAGCAGCAGCAGGGCAATACTGCATTCCTACTAAAACATACATACATTCTGATGATATAATCAACCTGTCTTACCACTTAATTTCTTACACTCCAACAACACTAAAAAGGTGCAGAAATTATCTTGGGTGAATGGGCTGTGGTCAAATCAACACACCACTATTCTCTCCTAAATTAATTAGAGCTTTACCCGAGGCATAGTTGGTACTCAGAAGGTAGAAAAGCATGCACCTATCCCCACAATTTTAAAGCACCAAGTATGCTGCTGTGCCTAGCTACTGAGCTGCAAGTTCAGCACATATACTTTTGTGAGCCTATTACTCTCATAAAATCATTAATTTTTGAAACAAGGCAAATTGTTTAGTGTAAGTCATGTTTCTACTGTGTCATAATTGGAACTATACACTTGACTATAACCTATTTGTGTACCCAGGCCAATCTAATTTGTGGGATCCTTGCCTTGTGATCTTAGTACATTCTATTTACATACACCAGAAACACAGTTACTATGTAGGTGATATTTTAGACATGGTGACAGAATTAGGTAGCAGTAGTGTAATGACTTCAGTAATTCTGGTAAGACAGAGCACGCCTACTCCCACTGAAAGTAATCCAAGGTATTTCAGCACTTTTTTATTGCCCCAAAGAAGAGACACCGTGAACCTCAACAGCTGAACTTGCACTATCCATAATGCACTGATGCATTATCTGGAATGTATAAACACCAAGTTTCTTATCCTTTATTTCCAAATTCCACTTACAATCTTGAAAAAAAGCAGGATTTGTTACTATATTCAAGTTACTTAAATATTCCTAGAAGAACAAAAGCCATTTGTAACCAAAGGTACCTTATTAATGGCACATGCAGTCTTCTCTCGGATGGACCCGCTGCTTGTTCTCATAATCTTTGACAGATCTTGCCGAGCCGCCAAGAGATTTGCAATTGATATAGTGCACTTAGTAGATAAAAGGGCACGTTTTGGCTGGTAGACTTTAGCCAGTTTTTCTGTTTGACTCTGTTGGAGTAAAGAAAAATAAAACCCAGTCAGTTAAAGCAATGGGACATCTCAACAAAAGAATCAAATCAGCAATGAGTAACAAGTCACTACTGCAAATAGAACAAAAAGTTAATATAAAATCAGTGAGAAGCACTTTATAACTAAGGTTTACTTCAACAAAACTAGCATTTGTCACATTCATTTCTTAAGTAAATAGGAAACAAAATTCTGACTGAACTGCCAAGACACCAATGAGCTGACAATTTTAACAATATATACACACAGACTATATTATTTCCAGGCAGTCAAACACATAATAGAAGTGTGTCATATAGTTATGTGAACTTCTGCTAGTGTCCAGAAGATACTGAAAGCAAAACACACCTGTGTTTAGCCTCCAGACCTACTTCTGTACCTCTACCCTGACCCACATCTATTCCAGTTAGGCCAGCATCACCCCATCTCCAACACTTATCAGCAGAAAAAGGTGCTGTTAACTCTTCACTCTTCATTCCAGTCAGCTTTTCACAAAGATAAGGCACCAAGAGGGACTAGCAGAACTACAAATGAGATCCTACACTCAACTTTGCCTTGTATGCAATGTCTCTTCTGCTACTGCCTTTCAGCATTAACCATTCCAGCATTGTGAACAAGTCCAAAATTTTCCAGTTGAGACACATGAGAAATCTGTGCTAGCAGATGTGAGTTACCACACAATTTACTTCTCTCTTCAGTTATCAACAGAGTATAGTGTGTGATGCAGTCGGGATAAACCAGAGTGCCATCTGAATGTAGATGATGGCAGTGAGGACAGGCAAACCAGGATTTCCAACATATCTTAACAGCACAAAAACTTAGGAGCACATTTTAAAATCCTAAAATCTTATTTTCCATCTAAAGGCAGAAAACTGGAGTATGACACTGGCTAAAGGTAGGAGAAGCAAATGTATTCACCAGAGTACTAGTGTGTTTTTCCCTGCTAAGTTTGACTGAACTCTGAACACAATGTTTTGGTGATATGATACTGTTATAGGTAAAACTTGAAATTTTAACGTAAAAAAATCCCTAATAATAGACTGCAAGGTTTCTTTCCCCTGGTGTTTCCACTACCTGGAGAAGTGGCTATTTAGTCATACTACTGTATTCTGATACTTTTCAAATAAAAAAGAAATTTACCATCTTGCTAAAAGTTACTGTCAAAACAAACTGGAATACTTCAGCAACATTCTCCAATTTTGTACTGCTATGCTTCTAAAAAAAAATTGCATTTTAACAGATATAAATACATATATACAATTTGCGAGTTTTGTGAAAATATTTTGTGTAGCTAGTCAAGTTCAAAAATATCTGAGAATTCCTAGGAAAAAACCAAAAACACATGGATAAAGATGGCAAAGCTGTAACACAATTAGAAATCCCTGCTTTTTAATCATAATTCACAATTTTGCTCATTTTTATTCCCTATTAAAATATTTAAACAGTCAGCTAGCTCTTCAATCATCTACTAAAAAGCCTGAAGAATACAAGGTTTAAGAGCGAGTACACCAGCAGAAGTCTTACTCAGATGATGAAACAGAAAACGGGACAGGTCAGTTTATTATTAAAGTACAGTTACTTTTCGAAAAAGCATTTATCAAAAAACCCACTTGATGATTCCGTGCGCCACAGTTTAGCACTAATAACTCAAACACTGTCAGCAGCATTCTTAACAGCATGTTAGCAGACCCAGTTTAGTCCTAGAAACTAAATTATGTTTACTATTTTTCTAATCTTGTAATTTCTTTCTGAGACATAGGAAATAGGGAAACCATGTAATTATTTCTAAAAGCAGATTATGCATCACATACTCAAGGGAGAACAGATCCCATGTCACAGCCACTTGCACGGTTCAAAGACAAAAGAAGCACATGAAGTATTACCCTGCCTATGAGGTAAGAACAAGTAGTGCCTTAGCAGCTTTTCTTATGTGCATCTGGGGAGTTGTGCTTGCAGACACACTTTGAGTTAAGGAAATCTGATCGCTGTGGACAGCACAAAGTAAGATAAGGGATGGTCAACAGGAAGATGCTTTTCTACCATCACACAAGATGCAGCACCTAATGGTTCACATTATGGTACTCTGAACATGGTTGCATCAGTAATCTCTATTTTTTCCAGTGGCTTTGGTGTGTAGTTACACACGGTCTGTCCTCTCATTTTACAAACTGATCTAAAATCCAACAAATCAGTTTTAAGCAAAATATTTTTAATCATCTTACACGGTCATAAACTTCTTCAGATATTCAAAAGCAAAACAGAAAACTCCTGTGATTATCTTTGACTCATGAATGACAAAACAATGATGCAGTTTTCCAGAGATACTTATTATAAAGGGTAACCATCAACCAGGACTTCCCAGCAAGTTGTTTGTACCTTAGCTCTATCTGACCAGCCGAAGGATTGCACAGTAACATCCAAACGTTTGACTAACAGTTTTCTTCGGACTTCGTATTCGTTGACTATGGCTTGATTAATTGCTTCAATTTTTTCCTGGAACAAAAATTTGCAAACATAATCTATAGATTACAGACAAAACGTTTCTACTTAATAACTACGTGGATGGAAGAGAGGATGACACACAGAGGTACTATGCAGGGCTTAAGATTGCAATTATCTGCCTTGTCAAATGGCCTCTCAGCCAAGCTGTGCCTGCAGATGTTATTTTCCTGGAGCTTCCGAGGCTCATGTTCAACCTTCTACCATTTCTAACAGCACAAAAACTGCACACACTGCTGAGACATTTCTCAACATCCACCAGGACAGAGAAGCAAAGGTGAGAAGGTACTACAGGCAACAAGCCGAAGCAAGGGCATATGTAAGTCCTAGGAAACAGGATGTCCTTGCCTTCTTACAAAGTAGTAAGCTTAAGGACAAAGATAGAGCAAAGATAAAGGACTAAAAGTAAGTACAGTACTGTAAGAGGATCGTGATTAAAGCACAATCTGCATGCAGGCAAAACAACAAGTGCCCTATAGGAAAACGTCACCATGAGAAACACACCTGGTAGCAGAGAGGGGTTTAGTTACAGCAGCAGGTGAGATATGCACCATTAGGGAAATAATTTATGTATCAACAGAGGCCTGGCTGGAGTGGGGCAGTGGGGCCCACTTTCAGTCTCAACAGTACAGCCACTGAAGGAAGCAGACTACTGGAAGAAGATGTGCTTCAGCCTTAAGCAAGAGAGGCAAGAGAGACCTGAAGTCTTGCAGCAACAGCCACAGCTTTGTGCTTGGTGCAGCAGCAGTGATCGACCCAGGCACCATCTTCCTCGAACAGCAGGTGACAAAACCCAGCTGGAGAAGATCCTGGCTCTGCAGCCTGGGTGTACAACGTCTCTGCCAGCTCCTACCTGCGTACTCACTGCCTCTTGGAGAGGCTAGGAAGGAAGCAGGCTACTCCAAATGAGAGAACAAGGAGGACATTATGAAAACCCATAGTTCAGCTAGAAAGAAGCCCCAGGAGCAGACATGACACCATCTCAGCAGGGCTAGATCACACAGACAGTGCTGGCAAAGGGCAGGAGGGGAAGGTTTAAGCTACTGCACAAGCATGCTGGTTAGCAGCACCACTGAAGATATCTTATTTTGAAAGTTTAGCCTGCACCTGGACCTAGAGATTCATGAGTATAAGATCTTACCAGCTGCTGCACATTTATTGCACCAACATATACATTACACTGCAAGAAATTATCTTCTTGTCTTCAGAAAGAGAAAAATCATTTTGCAACACACAGAATCAAGATCAATACTTTATATACTTCAAAAAGGTAAACGGGCTCTAATACCTGCAACTACTCACCCAGTGAGCTGGTCCCAGTTGTTTCTTCAGTAAAGGTTTCCCAACATGGTTAGGTGGAACCTTTGCCAGAGTTTCCTTCAGCTGTTAGGAGACATAAAAATATAAGCTCTGGCTAACAAAATTAGCTTTTCAAGATTCAAATTAAAGGAGAGGACTGTTGGACAGTCAGAGGCATGACAGAGCAACCTCCAATATCAAGTTATTTTCTCTGGAACAGAGAACCAAGCACACTTCTTTTGGAAGACAACTGTTTTTAGACTTCTGGTAGCCTCAGCTATAATTACTTAAAAATTAAGAGAAGGAACTACAGATTAGATCTACAGTTAAAACAAAGATACCATGAGGTGCAGCTCCTCTTGAAGCCAGAGGGATTATTCTACACATCATCTCTTTAATTCAGAAAAAACCCACATTTGTATCAAAAAGCTTATATTAAGACCATGTGAAATATAACGTGACCCAAAGAAGGACCCCTCTTTACAATCAAAAGGAGAAAAATCTTTAACATGAAATTTTAAATCTAACTTGCATTTTAGGAGTTTGGGCACACCTTATTTAAAAAAATCACAACAGCCCGGAGAACACACACATGTAAGGAATACAAATAAATGGAATCACACTAATTGATGAAGTCTTAGAGAAAAAGTGTTACGTTTTACTTTAGTTACACCACCTTTTAAGTGAAACATTTTTAAAACACTAAAAAAATAAAAACATTATCCCATACAAATTTGTTTAGGTGTATTTCTTGAAAAACATTTCTCTTTAACGTTCTTCCTGAGGCGTAAGGTCAGCATTTTCTATGTCTCCTGCAACAAGTGATGACAGTAAAACCTAGAGCAGTCACCCTGGAAGGCAGTGATAGCAGTAGTCCCTGACCTCATGCCTTTGCATGGAAAAAGCCTTTAAAATAATTTTCAAAATTCTCTTTGCATATGCAGTAAAACACATTAACTCTCCTTCACAATTCAAACACTGGAGTTTCACAAGAGGCAAACGTTGCCCAGGTAGCAGAACTACTTTCCATCAAAACAGTAACATCATAAGTATTCCAATTTTTCTTCCTTTGGACCTTACCTTTTTTTCAATTCCACTAAAGAACTGGAACATCGTTAT
Organism: Monarcha castaneiventris obscurior; assembly: GCA_026261815.1. Classification (NCBI taxonomy): domain Eukaryota; kingdom Metazoa; phylum Chordata; class Aves; order Passeriformes; family Monarchidae; genus Monarcha; species Monarcha castaneiventris. Next base: position 5,726,919 of record JAMPIT010000161.1, read on the forward strand.
GTTGGCAGGAGGCTTGGACATGCCCAAAGCAATACATATGCCTTTGAGCTCCTGAAAGACTTCACTGCCACCTCCTTCCTGGGCTTTTTTAGGAGGAGCATTCACACACAGCATTCTGGCAGCTTCCAGTTCTGAGATGAGGTATGCTGGGGTAAGAAAAATTACATTTGACCATCAGATATAGCAGAGTTAAGTTATTTTAGAGCCAGTGAAAACTCAAGTGCTTACAAACAACAAATGTGCAAATGGGCTGTTTTAGGTAGAGTGAGGGACAAAAATTTTGTATCCACAGAACACTTGTTTTGTAATTACAGAGTTCAGTGCTAGAAACACAACAGAGGACAGGTTTAGTACAACCAATCAAAGACTGGAAAAAATCCCTATGATTCCAGGAGGTATTAATCCCAGAGGTCAAGAGAGCACAGCTCTTTTCCTTCATGCCTTGCCCAGCAAAGACAGGAAACTGGGAACATGGAAACAAGCAGGATGAGGGACTGGGATGTGCATTTTAGGATAGTCAAGCAAGCACTTCTTGAGGCCCTAGGAAAAAAGCAAGGAAACGAGTAAAGAGAAGCGAAATGTTGGATGAAATCTCCTCTACTTCCCCATGCAAAATGCAGAGTGGAAAAATAATTCCACTTAGAAGTACTACTGAGAATTCATGTTTACAATAAGTTCAGAAAGGAAGGCTGTAACTGATTAAACAGAAGCTAGAATGGCTGAAGTTCTCTTCAATACCAGAACTGTAAGAGCCTACCACTACACTTTTAAGTCCTTTATCAAATAAAAAGAGAAAAATCGAAATCACAACTTCTGAACACAGTATATGCCCAGAATTTCAGCATCAGGTGTCATTTACAGTGATAGAAATTTACAATGAAACAAACAGCTTTTGTTTGCAGGTGTCACAACTTTAAGGTTTGAATTTTAAAAAAATGCACAGGCTTAACAATACTTTTCTCATTAATCATACTGAGTGACCATAGCAATAATGTACATAAACATTTCTAAAAATAAGAAAAACTGATACTGCAGACACACTTATGAGCAGGGAAGTAAACCCACGGCTTTACAAAAAAAGCTTATTATTCATAAAACTGGGCAGATAAAAATATTAATAAAACACAGCATTTTAATGATCTCTAGAATTTCTTCTAGATCGCTAGAATGTCTTCTGCTAAAGATACAGAATATCTTATAAATATAAAAAATTTTAGAACATGTAAAGCAATGAAGCACCCTCTCTCAGTTCTTTCTGCAATACTTTATACAGGGTTTTCTTACATTGAACTTCCAATTATTTACACTCTTTTCAGGCCTATTGAAATAGAAACTAGCAGGAGAATTTTGTTTCAGAAATTTAGAGATCCCATTTAAGCTACCTTCAACCTCCTCTTGACAATGACAGAAATTTTTAAGTCTATCACTAAGACAAATGTTCTTCAGAAAGTGATTCTTTTTTGCAGACCTCTTCTGAACCAGCCTGAACCTCTTGTACTTTTTGTTTTTGCAGATGCCAGTACCTAACATTGTATTCTAGTGATGCTGCACACTAAGACAATCAATCCTAACTACTTAGGTTTATTTGGTGCTTTCCTCTCCCAGCAATATGGCTACATCTTCCAAGTGACATAAACTGTGCTGCATTTCATTAAAATGTAAAATACCCTGGGAACTTCATTACAAAGGGTTATTCTGTTTCTCCTGAAAAAATTAGTTTTCTGGGTCACAACAGTATACAAAAGCATACCTAATAAGTTCACTTGATGTAGCTAAAGAAAGCTATGCAACTATCGTGGTACACAAAAAAGGAGTTTGGCACTACTGCAATTTCACATTTGACAGTAAACACAGCCTTCCTGCCAGATGGGATACCAGAGTTCAGCTCCTGAACACAGCCTTATATTACCAAAACGAACATCCCAAAGGACCTCTGGGATAAACTGTGTGTCACAGACAAGCCAAATTTATTGAACAGCTTGGCTTAGAGAAAATAAGCTGAACAGGAGATTGTTTGAGCTACAAACTATTTTAAATGCAACAACTACCTCACTTCACCTGATATTTTTGAGCATACTACAAAAAATATTCAGATTAAGTCTACTCATCTTTCTCCTACTGTTGAACTACAGGAACCTACTCCGTAATTAACTTTTTATATCTCAGATGAAGGCAGAACTGAATTTCTGTTTTGAAAAGTTAAAGAATCAGCAGCAACTGAGGAAGCAAATAAAAGATTAACTCATGTTGAATTTGAGATCAGATTAAAATTAGTACTACAATTTCTACCTCTGAGACTTGTATTTTTTTTATTTTAATGTGAATCGGTATCACACACCTTTTACAAATTCAAGTACTATTTCTTTTCCTCTAACATTTTATAAGTAGAAATAAAACCAATTTAGCTGTTGACATCTGATGGGTGGAAAAGGGAAGACATCACCACTGCTAATGTTAATTTCCTTTCAATCAGCAGAAGGCAAGAGTGAAGCTGTTTACTAAGGATGATGATCAAAACAACTAGGAGTTGGAATAAAACATTTTCTCTTTCATAACAATTCCAATTGTTGTCAGTGTAGGAATATGCACTTGCACCTTGCAAGTCATCACACTGGGGGGGCTCCAAAACTATGATGTGTCTGATGTTACTGGTCATTTTTACAACCATGCTAAGCAGAGTTCAGTGGCTAAATTCTGGCAGAAGTCTTCAAATAATTCCCTTTTTGTTGTGCCTTTTGAGAAGTAATAGGAGAGGCTTTTTGCTCGTGAATGCAAAAAAGGTTAATACTCAGAATATTTTCCATCATTTACTGGCATTTTCCATCACTTCTGGTAAATCCAGAAGTGTAATACTCTGACACTGTAAATTACAGAAAAAACAATGCGTATTTTTAGGTAACTACACTGTGGTACATTGTACTAAACAAACCAGTATCTCATTAAGTGTAAGAAACAATACTGTGAATCTTACAGAAAACCAGATTTGCTTTCAAGTACCCTTTTAACTTACTAAGCAGCAAGAGACAGTTCTTTTGATTATGAAGGCGTTTTGTCACATCTCCTGATGTTAATGACGCATATGGACAGTTCATTTCAGACAGCAACCCACTCATTTCAAGCTGAAATTCTTCTGCTTCATTTGGACCTTAGAAAGAAAAGAAGAATAATTCATTCACTGCTAAGATATATGGGGCTATGATTAGAATGAATTACTTATTGAAAAAAATAATCTTTTGCTGGAGTTGCTATTTAGTATTAAGACCTGTTTATAATGGAGGCCAAGTGCATTTCTTGGGCTCCTCCAAGACACAGCATAACCTATTTGGAACCATGATATGCTTCATTAATATAAAATTTTGTTTCACTGATAAACTTTTCCAAGCTACAACACACAGGCACCAGCAACTTCTACAATGAAAGGGGACATTAAAACACCACAAATTTTACAGGCATATTTTAAAGATCAATTATCTCTTCCCATTACAAATGTCTCAGATAGTTATGACAAAGTCATGAATAATAAACATGGCTTACAAATTCTCCTTTTTTTCTATTTCTTCTCCCTGTAAGCCCACATTTGTCAACTGATTTTATTTCATATCAATATACTTTAAAAATAATTAAGTCATGTAAACAAAACCTTTGACTAATATTTCTGTCAAAATTTACTGAAACTAATCAGAATTTGTTAGGTAAAAAAAACAGTGATGAGAAGTTACATTTTTTTATCTTTTGGAAAGAGACTTCAACCCCAAATGTCTGTTATTCCCAAACTCAAGACATACAAAATGAAGGTAGGACTTGAAGGAACTCCGGCCAACATGTTTCTATCACTGTGTTTCAAGACTTTTAAATTGGTGTTGGAAGACTTCTGGATTGTATTTTTACACAAAACACAGGATAGGAACCTTATACTAATAGAAGGGGTGAGATACTGTATTGCAACAGAAAAAGAATGTAAAATACACTCAAAGAAGAAAGAATGAACATGTCAAAAACAGAGAGAAAGGAAAGCAACAGATACTGAGGTAAAAGGCAACAACCTTTGGCCACTGAGTAAATACAAAGCTCACCTCATAAAGACATTGTGAGTTAATGTATTAGATATTCAGCAGTATGGGTTATTATACCAATTTAACAATTTCATCTGTAGAATGTCATGACTAGCTGACCAAAAGTAGCTTTTTTTTTGAAAGCTAAGGTTTGCTTCCTCCACCATAATGAAAAACAATCATTTTCAGGCTCCTTCTCAGAGCGTTTCAGGAAGACAGAAAAATTCATAGCAGAGTTAAGGTAACCAACAGTAAAAAGAAAATATGGTTATTGCAGTCACAAGAACGTTACCCTGAATAGTAGTACTAGTGACATCAAAATTACAAAAGGAAGCACTGAAATCAAAGTATTCTCATGATCTAATAAAAACCCCACTAGCATTAATGTTTCCCTAAACCCACCTAAGAACTTTAAAAAACAATATGGTTGAAATATTGAAAGAAAAAGCTAATTTCAGAAGAAAGTTTGATAGCCACTATTATGTCAACCTATACTGGCTGCTCGTTAGGCAAGTTTGAGGTGGAAAATATCCAAAATCTGGCAGTGCACAGACAACACTCCCTGGTACAACAGATATGATCAGCCCTAATCTCTGTGGCATGCAAGAACACACATTAAGTGCATGTTTGTGCTGGAGTTAGGATTACTTACTGTTGGTTGCCTGCACGTTTTCCTCTAGTTTACAGAACAGCCGTAACTCAGATACCAACCAAGCACAGAGTTTGGTGAATTCAGGGGAACTGGCTCCGTGAGAGACTGCCTGAGCCAGCGCTCCATCGTCTAACAATGGACCTTTGTAACTGAGAAGTAAAACAAAAGCAGTTTATTAATGTTTGCTGTGACTAACATCCTTTGATAGATTTATTTTATGCTCCAAACATATTGAGAGCTACAACCACAACACGTCTGCAGGGCTGATCTCCTGGAGCCGTGATTCCTGGACTGAACTGCAGCAAGAAGCACACTGTAAACATCTGAGTAAACTCAGCATTTCTGGGCACAATAATTTACCATCCAAGAGACTGTGTCACAAAATATCACCATCAAAGGCTTCCTCCTCCGGAATGTTACCACGTACAGTGGCAACTTCTCTGCCTCCGTCTCTTGAAGATGTTACTGACAACAGATCTATCCAGGGCAACTGCAGTCTCAGAGAATCCTTCCTGAGCTCTACATACTGCTTTACAGGAGACTGAATAATTACTGCTGAACAAGTGCATCTTTTCTGTCATTTCCTATCACATATGAAAGGGCTGCCACACAAAACAGCCTTTGATAGAAGTATTACAAAAGTGATCTGTATGACAGTATCCTCTCCTGAAAAACCAACCTCCCTAAATCAGCACAAGAAAAATTAATGGAATTAGTTCTTTGCATAAGCAAAGTAAGCCAAAAATCAGATCTAGTGTAAGAAAGCATGAGTTTATCGATCAGATCTTAGGAAACATAGCTTTCAGGATATCTGTTTACTGATAACCTCTCAGGGGGAGAATGAAGAGTAGAGAGAAGGCTGCCTTATTAACCAGAAGCACAAGTCAGAGTTCACCCGAGTATTTTAGAAAAAAAAATGTACAATATTATTTTGATATCCTACCCCCAAAAGAGAACAACATCCAAGAGTGCACATAACCACCTAAAATTTCTCTTGGAAACTTTTGGGTGAAGTCACCCACTACGTCACAACAATCCAATGAGTTCAGGCAACTCTTGGCAAACCTCAGGAATTAAAAAAAAAAAATCTCAAATTGAAATGTAATTCTCTTCACTGTGCTCCTGTGCTTAGTATCACATACAAAGGATTTGGCCTTTACTGTAGTGGCCTGTTACTTCAGCCAAGTAAAATGAAGAAGCCACACTCAAAAATAACTTTTACCTCACAGAGCAGCTTGATTTGTGACAGAGTTAATCTACTGGCAGCTGGTGGGAAGCTGTAATCTCATGTATTACAACCCTACTCCATGACCAGAGTGGGCTGGACACTTCAAGAGGCTAATTAGAGCAAGTTTAAGTCCCATCCCACAGACGCTTCAGACCTACATGTGTAGGTCTGGGAACATCTGGGACTCAGAATAGAAGCATCCAGTTATAGATCAAAGCAGAAAGGAAGCAGTGGCAAGCCTTTTGCTTTGGCAGGATTAGGATTTAAGGCCCTGGTCACATTTTTTAGATTTTTTCTTTAACAGAGGTAACATCTTGAGTGTGTTATTTCTGATAATTATGACTTCACCTACACATCGACCTGGCCAACAATCCAACTTGCAGATTCCTAACTGCAAGCAGCTTTTTCCTTCCATTTCTGCCAGTGGCACAGGTTCTAGAGCTATGGTCTCTTTTGGTAACATTGTGCTATCCCGTCTGTTTGCTTTCTCAACAGTTCAGCAAACTGATTTACAAGACAAGAGGCCACCATCTGAACACCTTGAGCACAACTACAAAAAGAAACAGCTCTTTAACATGCAATGCTATTAAAAAAAAAAAATCAAGCAATATATTAGAAATGTCTTCAGTATCTGGTGAGAAAAAATAAGTTTAACCATGAAGACCATGAAGCTACTGCCAAAGCACAAAACCTCTAACACCCCAGTCTTTCCAGACACCAAGAAACAGAAGTCCTTTAGACACATGCAGTAGTTTTCCCACTTGTTACCAATACTGCTGAGGTCTCACATCTTTCATCCTCCAAATTTTCTTTTCAACCACAGTCGTTAATTTTGCTTCATGTGACTTATTTGTTCATCTACTTTCACTGTTTGCTTTACTTCTTTATGTCAAAAATCAACAACACTTTCTGTCTCTAATTGCACAAATCAGGAGCACAAATCCACGAATACCCTTTTAAACATATGACAGAAAAAAGAAGCCAATCACAGTTTCTTTATTGTGGCAGAGCAGCCTTTTCACGTTTCAGTGGGAGAAATACCTGCCAAAACAGAAGCCTATTTGTCAAGCTTTGCAACTATCATCACTAACTTAGCCTGGAAATATAATCTTTGTTGGAGCATAATGACTCCAGCCACAAAGTGATTTATGGGAATGGGGCCAATGTGAGTAAATACAGCTGTTTGCATAGAACCAGCAGAAATTGTAGCTGCCTGTCCTCTGAACCCTCAACAGTTTACAGACACGGGAGCTTACAGCGGGACGTGTTCTCCATGCTCTCCCTTTCATATTTATGCAACCTTTGCCTGTTACTCTGACAAAGTAACAGGTTTAAACAGCAAAAGTTTCCTGTGCTATATTACACTTAAAAAAACATAAAGAGAAAAAATACTCGCCAATTTGCGATTCTTTTTACTTTTTTCCCCCATTAAATACAAAGCCTGAGAGTTTTCTTCTTGTCTGACTTACTTCAAAAGGTCTCTTTATCCCTTCCTACCCTCAGCTAGGACCGCTGTGCAGAACAGAGGAGCAACCGACCCAAGAATCAAAGAGATCGGCTCGCAGGGAGAGGTGACACGCTCGCCAAGGCCGTGCAGCTAAAGCCCTGCCCGTCTGGCTTGGGGCATCATCACCAGCCCCGCTCTGGGGGCAGCTCTGACACAAAGGCACGGCTCCAGGCGCTGCCCTGCGCTGTGGCCCTGCGGAGCGACGGCGGCCCGGCCTGTGCGGGGCGGACAGCGGCGCTGTGTCCCATAACGGGAGCGCCCCGCGCCCCCACCCCCGGACACCTACCCCAGGTCCTCCAGCGACTCCAGCACGTCGTTCTCCAGGAGCTCTAACTCCATCCTGCGGCGGGGCACGGGGGGCGGACCTGCGCGACAGCGGGACTCAGCGCCACCGGTACCCGCACTCCCACCGCCCGCCATTCCCCCCTTCTCCAGCCCACCCCGGTCCCGCGGGGGAGGCTCAACTCCCACCCCCCGCCCTGCGGTGAGGGAGCGCCCCGACGCCGCTCCCCGCTCCCCGCAGCCCCGCCGCCCGCTCCCCTTGCCCGCGCCCCACGCACAGCGCTCGCAGCTGCGCCGCCGACTGCCGGGTTGGCATCTCAGGGCGGGGAGCGCGGCGCCGCAGGCCCCCGGCCCCGCTCCTCACCCGGCTTTTCTAGGGCCGCCCCCTCCCGTGCCTGACCGGCGCCGCCTCCGTCCGCGGCGCTTCTCCGCCTATCCGCCGAGCGGAGCAGCATTGCTAAACCGGGACGCGGGTGCGAGGCCGAGAAACGGGGTGTTTTTGTGGGAGAGGAGCCCGGGACGAGCCAAGGATCTCACTTTTGTGTTCAGGCGGCGGCATGGGCAGACCCGGAAGAAGCGCTCCCCCTCCCCGCCGCGCAGGAATGTGCTGCGGAGAGCGGCGTCGCGGCAACGGGCGGGGGAGCAGGGGGGACGGGCCGCCGGAAGGGTCAGACCAAGCCCGGCAGCGAGAGCGCGTCCCCACCCTGCAGAGACCCCGTGGCTCGGCCGGGACCACAAATCCCGGCATGCCTTGCGCGCAGCGGGGCACCTGGCGGGGGACGCCCGGCAGCGAACACAACTAATAAAAATAATAAATGGAAATCGTTTCAGTTCAATTACGAAATGGAATCCGTGGGTCTCGTTCCTCCCTCTGCTGTGTGCCCCGGCGGCGCGGGCTGCAGCGGTGTCCCGTTCGGGAGGTGGTGTTTGGGGGCGCTGAAGGCTGCGGTGAGCGCACCAGAGCCTGCCCGACTCTGTGCCCTGGAACTCCTCCAGGCGCCGCTCTGGCAGCTTTTTAAAAAATCATTTTAAATTCGGGGGAGGAGGGGTGCAGGGGAGGGGTGTAGCAGCGTTCGCTTTTTCCAGCTGCCCAGTTTCCAGCATCTGAAGAGGGAAAGCCATGCAGGTGGGGACAGACCCATGGTTAGCAAGACAAAGCTCGGTTACGGGGCTGAAGGGGGCAAATTCTGCTCGCTCCCTGCAGCTCTGTCAGGCAGCGCTGCCCTGCTGCCTGGGACCCGGCAGTGCCACAGTACGGGATAAGAGTGAATGTTGGGATGGCTACGCCATGCTAGGAAAGCCAAAACCATTCGTGCCAAAAATAATCCCAGTCTGTCACCAGCAGCGAGCTGATGCTGCAGGAGGGGAGTCCTGTACTTCACGAAACTGCCCTTGGCAGGCACAAAGAAGAAAAGCTGCAGTCAAAATATGAAGGATCTTGTATCTTCAAGCTAGATAGGAGGATAAAGAAACAGTACCTTGAAGGGCTAGAAAAAAGAAATACTTCACTAGCAGACATCTCAGTCACCAGTTCTGCTACTAAAGACATATCAATCTACACATTTAGGGGGAAATTACTTCCTAAAGACTAGAATCTTAATGTCAAAGGAATAGTACAGCATTCTGCTTTGTGTATTTACTTCTAGTTGCACAGTGGTTAGTACAGTGTAGCCACAGCCCACTTCAAATTTTTTAAAAAGGAAAGAGATAAAGGCTTCTGGCAAGCTGCCTTGTCACTGCTGGGCTGTGAGAATTACCTGATTTTCCTTTAGTCCATTTATTTTTGATTCAAAGCATCTCAGGTGTTCTGCTTGGGAGCCTTGCCTGGGTGGATAGTCTAAACTGGAGATTTAGGGGATTAGGCTTTTCCTCACAAATTCAACACTGCTGCTGAAAGCTTGTGACCTTTTGCTTGTTTGGTCGACTTGAGGGGCTCTGTTTGGGTTTTTTTTTCATTGTTTGGGTTTTTTTAATGTAATGGTTGGGTTCACCTTGCTTGCACAGGTGAAGTGTACAAAGCTGGGCAGTATGCCCGTAGTCTGACCCTGCTCAGTTGCTGCTGCTGCTTGTGCTCATGGTAATGTTTAGCCCTTATTTCTGAACCTTCTTTTTTTCTTGCCCTAAATACAGGGTTTAAAAGCATTCAAAGGAGCAAGCAGTACATGAAACAATTCATTTTGTCACATGGACACTGTTCTTCTGTCCATCCTGAATCCGCACACGTCGAGAAGTGAGGATTTTGTGCTAATTTCATGGGGACATTTGCTGTCATCTATATTTACTGCTCAGATAAACATCAGCACAGAAGGGTTGTATTCACCTTGGCACTCTGCTGACAACATCAGCCTTCTGAAACAAATAAATGTATTTCTCTTTTGGGTTCAGTTGTGCCAATATTGCAGGGTAGGGACAATTTGGAAGGCATCTTCTCCAGTCCATGTCACTCAGTTCCATAACTGCTTTAATGTCCCTTCTGTGCTGTGGAAACCAGTAGTTTCTTGAAAAACATATGGATCCTGTGGCTGGGGAGAACAGTTGGAGAGGTGTGATGCTAACCTGGAGAAGGCAGCCACAATTTTCTCCTGGGGACAGGGATGAGAGCTTTGCTTTGTCATTGTGTCTTATCAGTTGTGATTTTTTCTTCTCCTACCAATGCAGGGTTTTTTTGCCACGCAAATTTTGGAGCCATGGGAGGTGTGAAGGGCCACAGCACAGAATCTGGCCCCTCTAGAAGAAATTAGTTTAGATGCTGGACAGTTTTTGTTTTGCATACAAGTGCCTCTTGAACAAAATAACATTGTCCTGAGCAGTTTGCTGTTGCACAGTGAGATCCAGAGCTCTGCAGACAGGTTACTTCTGGGAGCAGCAGCCACTTGGGCTTTTGGCTCATGGAAGGGCAGTAACTGGGGTAGATTTCCCTGGGCTACACAAGGCTCTGCGGACTCGTCAGCCTGCAGAACTGAGCTCAGCTCTCCTCGTGTTTGTTCTCTCCCTGGGGTAGGTTTGTTATGCCTCCTTCCCTCCCCGCCCTCACTCACAGAGAGCTGTAGGACTGGGAGTTCAATGTGTCCCTCAGGCAGCTTGACTGCAACGTCCTGGCTGGAGCCACACGTGACTCCCTACACTGTGCCACCGCTGGAAAAGTCATGTAATACTGATTTCTCCTATGGGAAGAAGCAAACCAGCCCAGGCTGTTGCTTTCCTCTTCAAGGGACCCCTGCACACCCCTCCTGACCCCCTTAGCCCTGGAGGGATGGGGATGTGTGTGGTGGATATCGGTCAGGTGCTCCCAGGCTGTTACATACAGGTTAAGGAAGTTGGCAGCCCATGCATGGCCTGAGGCTCTGCAGCCCGAAATATTTATTCTGAGAGGTGTGAGGTGCTCCACTGCTTGGATGCCAGTTGTCATTAAACAAAGACAATTAGTTTCCTATGTACTTGCCTTTTGTGACTGAGTGGTTTTGGTGTCTGGGATGCTGTGAGCTCTGACTGAAGATAAACGACTTCCTCCTGACCGTATTTTCTCACAGCTAATAAAGTAAGGCTGTAGCCCCTCCTTCAGCTTTGCACCAAAAGAACCTGTCACCAGTGGGGTGGAGACTTGTTGAACTTGCCCAGGTCACTGAAGACACACCCTGATGGCTTAAACCTCACTTCCATAGGAAAACTAGCCAAAGACAACAACCTAAAGGCAGGCTTTATTTCATTACAAATTTATTTTCACAGTGTTTACACCACACCCACCTCAGGTCTTGCCTGTTGTCTCTGTGGTTGTCAAAAATCCCCACGACAGCAACATGAAATATGAAATCTGCACTTGCAGAACAGCATGAAACACTTGAGTGTTACCAGGTGCAGACTGGTAAAGTGCTGCTAAGCACTTTTATATCAAAACCAATTTTTTTACTAATTTCTCTGAGGATGCTGCAGCTTCTTCCATATCTGGATGCAAAAGAATCCAGCCACTGTACTGCAGCTAAAAGCTCACTGTCTGCCAGACATCCAGCTGGATTTTCCAGGTGTCTAGGAATGTCAGTTCTGGCTCAGAGCATGCTCTGGTTAGCCAAATGGCCTATTGGTAGCACTAAATTAAACCAGATACCATGAAAGATCAAGCACAATGACACTTCCCCTACTATTCACCCAGCTTTTGACTACTTTCAGCTCCCTCAACTTTCTTCTGTCCTTACAGCTGTGCCATCAGGTTCTGCCTGGGAGGATTAGAGATGAGAGGGTACCAGGGCCAGCTGACAGGGCTGACGGCTCTCACAGCTGACTGCCCAAGGCCACCTACTGAGGGGATCTGCAGTCTGTGGGTGACTCTTTGTGGGTGCCAGCAAACTCAGTGGGGCAGTGAGCCTTGAGGTCTTGCCATGATCAGGTATCTGCAGCTGGAGGGAACAAGGACCCAGGGCTGGCTACTGGATAAATGTGCATCTGTCCTGTTACTGAGGAGGGCCACGCTGTCTGTCCCTCTGTATGTTCCACTGTAGACCTTCATTCCAGAGAGAAAGCAGCATCATGGTGTTGGTCCTGTTTCCATTTGCAGCAGCACTGTTTTCTGGTTTTATATGTGTTTATCTGTGTGGCTGGCCACGTGCACACGCCCAGATGTGTTGTGGGCTTACCGGGAGTACACACTCAGCCTTGATGCTGTCTGGACCTGGCAAGAAAAAGATGTGGGCAGCTTCTCTTCTGTGGGGCTACCAGGTTTACCAACTCCAACCAACACTTCCACTGCAGGCAGGAGGTAATTTCTGTTAAAGAACACAGTTAAAATGCAGCCTTTGTGTGGCAGGTAATTTTTTCACCACCTGTACAGACCACGTTTCTGAATATTTTCTGGAGCAGCTGGATCTCTGCTGCTGTGATGCTTTGATAACGATTGAAGTACAGGCCATCCCTTCTAGCCAGGCTGTTTGAATCCATCCCTGGATTACAGCTCTATTAGCCTAAGGATCTCAGTGCTACAGTAATTAGTTTACCAGTCAGCCTCTGCGGTAGCAATTAAGGAAGGAGAAAGGGAAAGTGGATCTATAACACAACAACAAGCTAAGAGTTGACAATTCAGTACTTAAGATTATACTGATGGATATGACTTATTGTGTGAAGTTTGTGTGGGGAAAATAAGAATTTCTAAAAATGTTCTTCCCTGAGCAGCAGCAACAAACTAGTTTGTGGGGTTTTATCATATATAAAGCAGGATGAGCCTATCTACACACTGTAAAGCGATTTATTTTTGAGAATAATCAACAGCTATGATAAATCTTTGGGGAAAAAAAGAGCACAGGCTGTCTTTTTTCTTCTACATGCTTGGCAGCTGCTGTCAAGACATTTTTGTTGGTGAAACACAGCACCACTTCCCTTGAGATGAAATACTTGTGAGAAGAGTTAACAAGGCACTTCTGTGAACACATGACAAAGAAGTTTGCATGAATAATTTAACAGGGTAGTTGAGTTTAAAAATAGCTGCAAGATTCCAAATTAAGTATAGAGACAAGAGCTTTAAAAAGCCTTTTCCCCTACTTTAAGCAGCTCTTCCAAGGGATACAGAAAGGTCTGTAAAGGCCCTATGAATCAAGAAGCTTCAGAAACCAGCGCCCTCTCTTGCCACTATTAATACCTTGTAGTAGCCTGCACGTTTTAAATCCTCTTTAGGGAATAATTTTTAAACAAACAACACTCAGGAATCAGTATAATTTCATAAAATTTTAATGTCTGCTTTTAAAATGACATTATTTAATCGAGAGAAAGGAATCCACACATAAGATGTCTTCTTGGACACTAGCAAGAGAGTTTAAATTAGAGACATACCCATGACCAGCAGGTTTAACCAGTAAGAATATAGAGAAAGCCTCACTGATTAATCACATTAATAATAACAAAAAGAATGTGCCCTCATACCAAAGAGAGGAGCAAAAGATACCATTCCAGTCATGCAAATCTGCGCTCACCTTCTCAGAACAGGTTTCCAGGAGTCTGGCAATTCCAGATACCATTTTCTTAGTTCCTGTGGAAAGTAATCAAGAGCCAGCAAAGACAAACACTTTTTAGAGCAAACTACTGTTCACCCAAAAATCCCACTTACTGGAGCATCTAGTGGGTTTGATTGTTACAATCCCAAATTTTAGACCCTTTTAATTGTTTCCCTCCCCTCTGCATCAAAACCTTTCAACAGCTAAACAGCTAATCTGGAAAGAATTTGTCAAGCTGTTAGACTGGAATGCTAATGGATAATGACTCAAACAATCGGCCACTTGCAAAAGCAGCAGGTGCTTTGCTGACACGGGCACAGCCCAGGTGCAGAGGGGGTGCACAGCCAGCACCACGGGCTACAGCTGCAGTTCGGGCCAGATAAGGGAGAAGGCCGATAAAAAGACCCTTGGGAAGTGGGATAGGTGGGGAGGCATTGGGGTATTCACACGTAGGCCTGAAGGTACTCATCCCTTCCCTTCTGATGGGGGCATAACTGGCTAAACTATGTGTCGTAGTTTAGGTGTCATAAACCACAAAGACCCCCAAAGTGCCCTTAAACTAACTTCTGAGGCCTTTCACCTATCCTTTCTTTTGTCTTTATACATTTTCTTAAATGTTATTTTTATGCCTCTGTATTGTTCTGTTTCTACAGATAATAATTAAACGGCTACATACCTCCTATCCTCTGCAACCAAATTGTTCTGAAATAAACCCAGCATATATATATCCATAAACACTGGCTGTTTAGTGTGTTTCACTCTACTCCACCCCAAGGGATGTATAATTAACCTCAGTTACTCCACCTTCCGGGGGTGGGTAGTAACACAAGCATAATACAAAATCAAAACAGCTGTCAATGAACACACCGTGAATGTAGACGGTTCACTAGGAGCAGGGATTTGTACGAAGTAGGATAACTAAAAGCCATATATTTGATGCTTTGGTCTAGGATGCTAACTATATAAAGCATAAGGTTTCATCTTATAAACCTGAAATATACCTTCAACCTGTAAGTCTTTCTTGCATTCTGAAGCACAAATTCAACTCTTGGAGAAATAATTATACATCATTTACTATCTTGGATGATCTCTCTTCTGTAGACATTGTAGGCAGCTTGAGGAAGGTTGTCCATGCTGTATCTTGTATCAAGTGCCAGACAGATCAAATGTGAATGATGAAGGACTACAGCAAATGCAAATATGGGATGTTTTTTTCACCCAGCCAAAACTGAATCCATCTCATAACTTCATTGCACTGAGCACATAAAATACAAGTGTGAATTACTTTTGTAACCCTAGCTTGGACATAACAGAGATACACTGATTTTGAACCATTCTCTCACCCTGGTAAAGCAATATAACATGTGAAACTAACTAGCAGAGGACATGAAATTTAAACAGTACCTGGAAAGCACCATATTAAATGGGTTTAATTGCATTAAGCCTTCGGTTCTTAAGAGAAAATGCAGTCACTGATATTCCTATACTAATGGACTTTTTTTTTCCCCACTCATCAAGCATGTTTAAACACCCATCTTGCAGGTGCCTAGCTACAAGACTCATCTAATTATTGGCATTTACATTTAGCTCCTGATTTTTTCATCTCTGACAGGATATGAATGCAGCCTAAAGCAAGATCTGATATGAAGACCATCCCT
Organism: Monarcha castaneiventris obscurior; assembly: GCA_026261815.1. Taxonomy (NCBI): domain Eukaryota; kingdom Metazoa; phylum Chordata; class Aves; order Passeriformes; family Monarchidae; genus Monarcha; species Monarcha castaneiventris. Next base: position 5,742,273 of record JAMPIT010000161.1, read on the forward strand.
GTAATTTCTTTACCAGATAGCTGTTACAGGGCTTTTCATCCATCACAGCTACCATAACTCCTAAAGTGTTATTTTGTATCTACATTAATCTAAACTTTGTAAGCAAATTAAACAGGGTGGTAACACAAATGTTTGTAGTGTTTCAGCGTTGCTTAGGTTCTGGCTGCAACGCCCCCACAAAAGCAGCTTCTTGAAGAAAACCTGTATTTGATTAAGAACTGAAAACATTACCTTGTGGGAGTGCTCTACTGTCTGTAAAATGAAGGTTCTTCAGACAGGCTGCTGGAAAAGGGAATGCTGTTTGCCTTGAAGCAGCTCTGATGCAGATTTTATCTCCTGCAGGTGTTTAACTGTTCTCCACCACCTGCCCCAACAATTCTAATGGCTCTGCTCTCTGCATCCCCAGTTGATGGACAGCTTCATGGGAGCTGTAACAGCAGCTTGACTCATTTTACCAGAGCCTAGAACTGCTAACATATGGCAGTCAGCCTTCTCATCACAAGCAAGAAGTGCTGGAGGTGGGATCAGAAAACAAAACCCAGAAACTAATTCTAACTATGGAGCCTTGGATTTCTGCTCTAAGGCAGAACAGAACAGTCTGCAGCTGCGTTATTCTGCTCAAGTTGGTTACACACATGAATACATCCGTATTGTCTGGAAACAGTTGACAGAAAGGATAGTCTAGCAACCATAACTTTCTCTTCTTCATGCCAGACAGAAGCAGAGGAGTGAAGTAAAATAAATTTTATGGCTGCTTTATACTCCCACACTGCTGGCACATAAGCTGTTTGCACATAACTGTACAGCAGGCAGAAAAGGACTGAGCTCTGTGTCAGAGAATGATTTTGCTCCCTTTAACCTTCTGTAATGGTCTGAGAGAACAATAAACCAACACAGTATTACGTCAGGTGCCACATGAAAACCTGTCTCAGGTGATTTCTCTTGCACTCTGCACTAAAGAAATACAGTTTTGTCAAGCTTTGAGATGCACCGGTTTGGTGGATGGCTGTGGGTTTGTTTTTAAAAAACATCTTCTGCTATCATCACTTACTTACAATAAGTATTTCTGAAAACTGTTTGGGGTCTACCAGGATAAAAAAAATAACTGACCTTTGCCCACTTTTCCTACTGCTTCCATGAGAAAATTTTAGTTCTCTGTGAAGCTTCTCTTAGATAAGAATTACGCATTTATTTCCACCCTTGGCAAAAATTAAGGAACCATAAAACCACTAAGACTGGAAAAGACTTCTAAGATCATTGAATTCAACCATTAACCCAGCACCATTGTGTTCACCACTAACCCATGTCCTCAGGTGCCACGTCTACATGTCTTGTGAACACTTCCAGGGATGATGCTTCTGGAAAATCTCTGCCAGTCTCTGCAGAGACCTTATATCTTAATCTACTGCTTGTACTTTTTACCACCAGGTCACAAATGCATTTGGAAAAAAATTACTAATAGAATGATGGTTGCTACATTTCTTCCCTGCTCACACACCACTTAAATTCTAAAACAAACAATCAATACCCCCAAAAGCCTCTCTGCTGCTTGGTTACAACTTAGTCAAAGACAAGGTTCCAGCAAGCTAGTAAGCAAGATTTACCTACCCAACCTACCTACCTACCCCAGGAAAAATTACTGTGTTTTGCCTGAAACATTTGAAGGTTTCTTCTCCTTTCCAAATGTACGTTCAAAGAGACTGGAAGAAGTATTAAAAACCCACCTGGCCTTAAAACACATTGACAGGATGACTGCAGCTTTTCTGTCTCTTGTCCCACTGCTTCTTCATCAAGCTTGGTTTTGCAACAAACTTCATCCAGGAGAAAGGATGTGCCAGCCCCCATTATGACAAATTAAAGGTTACAGCATCAAATGAAGACTTAGGAGTTAATCCATTGTTCTTTGAGTTTACTAGGTATTTGTGCCTGGTTTGAAGCACTGTCAAGATGGAAACATTCAAACTATGTTTGTTTCCTTCCTATCAGCAGCTTTCTAACAACCAGGAAAAAGGTAACTTCTTAGGCTTTATGCAGTTTTTAGAGAACTAGGTCAGGAAGGAGAGGTAACGTTTTATTGCACCATTCAAACAGACAAGTAAATCCCCATTAACTTACCCCTCCTCCTGAGGATCTGGAAGACTCCAAGGCCAGCCTAGAAATTAGGCTTCCCAGTCAGTGCACTACGCTACAGCTCTGCCAGCACAGGGAATGAGTACAGTGGATAAATCATGTACTCCAAGCCTCTGGAAACCACAGGAAAATAAAAAAGGAAGAAAGAAAAAAAAAGAAGAAATACATAAATAAAAATACTTGCCATTTCATGAAATTACAGTGTTAATGCCTCTTGTCTGTCAGTCTGCCTAGATGTCATCACCTACACCACCCATTATGTTCTTGTTCATTAGAGAGGTTCAAGGAGTACCTTTTACTCCTTCCCCAAAAGAGAGCAAGTTAATCCTCCTTCCAGGAGCCCTGTGTCCTCTCAGATATAGAATAAAGGGCATAAAGAGAAGTAGTATTTAACTTATATCACAGGAAAGTTCAGATTCTGGAAAGCTTTAGACAAATACGGGTTAGCAACTCCCAGTTTCTCCTTTGCCAAGTTCTTGCTTGCCCTTGGTGCTAGCTCCTTTCCATCCGTGGCCAGCCAGGTTTAGCACTGACCACGACCACTACTTGTAGAAGCAACTGTAGGGCACAGAACAAGGATAATGGAATTATATTGTCCTCTCCCAAAAAATAATCCTTTTAATTAAGTTCCACACAGATAACACAGCATTGAATAAGGTTGTCTGAAGAAGACTGTCCAGATGACTCCATTTACCACTGCATGTGTTGAGACCTTCATGAGAACTGATCAGCAAAAGGAAACTAACCAGAAAGCATGTGTGTATTCTAAAACAGCACCATCTAAAATGCTGGAATCTACAAAAATTCGGCCTTCCTTTGAATATTTCCCTTCCCTGCACTTATATCTCTCAATACAAGGCAGGTAAGAAAATCACTTTCCCTCTTCCTCTATGGATTTACAAGAGACCAGGCACTCCACTGAAAAATTTTGGAAGAGAATCAGGGGAAAAAATTTATCTGTCAAATGTAAACAAACAAACTCAGGTATATCATAAAAAATACAGAAGAAAGCCAAGAAGCAACTACAAAGGACTTTTTTATAAATCAGGATTTAAGCAACCCCCTACTCATCACCCAACTCCATTTTAAAACTATCAAAGCATGTCAAACCTTGCTTTCTTTGGTTTTGATAGCAAATCAGCTATCTGATGAAAGTAGGGCAATGATACCAACAAAGATTTCCTATATTCAATTCAGTAACTGCTTGACATCATAAAACCAGCTCAAAGAGACTTTCCCAAAACTCTCTTCCCTTCTTAATTACTTTTACTGTTGACTTGACCATTTTATACTGATTTTATACTGATTTCCAAATTCAGCTTACACAGTTCTTACATGTCTTGTATGAAAACCACCATAAGACTCTGAGAAATGTTTCATACCTTCTTCACACACAGTCATGGAAAACGAAGACAAATGGTGATTTTGCCCTCTCCAGAAGGCCATGTGCAGGCAGTGATTACAGAACTTCAAGCTCTGCCTCCCTGACATCCCACCTCTGGTTTCACACAGGGTTCAGGACTTCAAACAAACTTCCACTGATGATGTTGACAGTAGTTCTTCCATTGACTTCAGCTGGGAACAAACTGGTTTTTACTGAGCAGGCTAACTGTTGAGTATCTTCATCCTCTACAGCTTCTCAATTTTATCAACTGTTACAGGAGTCAGAAACTAATTGAAATAAAACACTTTCACTGAGTTAAGGAAAAAAAGAAAACTGAGAAGAAAGCCTTGTTGACCTCCAATGTTTATTTTTTTAAACAATTTACAAATAAAAATGTTATATTTATCCAAGTAAACACATTTAATACTTTAGTCTTTAACAAGCTATACAAATGAGAACCATCACACTAGAGCTTTTGATAGCTCAAGGACCATTCAGGGTAGGCATGCATGTGTCTGTATCACATGAAGCGAGTCCAATTCCTGACACCAGGGTTCTGATCTTCTACTTCTTCAGAGCTGGTCAGCTGCTAAATGATTTAACACAAATAGTTACTGGATCACAATAAAATGAAAGAAAGCCCATTTCAAATCACGTAAGTGACCTCAATGTGTCTGGTCCAGGTGTCAGGCCACAGAGCCTTACCGATTAGTTTTCTTCTCCAAAAGCCAGTCGGGACAGATTTTCTCCCCTTGCTTAGTGATGTGGCATCCACACATGTGCTTATACAATACAATGAAACACCTTAAGTACAGATGTAGTACAACAGTAATTACAAATCACAGAGACAGATAAACAAAAAAATCAACTCTAAACACATTCTTGCATTTCAAACAACAAAGTAAATGAACCCATGCATTACAGTTCAAAGAAGTTTTCAGTTTTAGTTCTTCTGCAAGTCTCCTTTTCCTCAAGTTCTAAATTGCTGTTCTTGAGCTTGTCTCAGCAGCTGGGCTACTGACGGTGCTACTGACACAAACTGGGTGAGCTGGAAATCACCCAGGAATGGTCAAAGAATAAAAGCCCCCAAAATAAAGAAGACGCACGCATTATAAACGAGATTCCATTTTAATAGCAGAGTGTAGAAAAGAAATTGGCAAAAAAATTCACATGAAAAAACATTTTACACAATGGATTATGTACAGAATAAAGTATGTGACTGCCTTCTGATGATTTATGTTTCACTTTAGTCAAGTCCTACCACAGAATGCAAAATACACCCAAAACTCTCAGCTGGAAGAAAAAGAAAACCAAAAAACATATACATAATCCCAGCTCTGGCTCCTCAAATATTGGGACTGGCTGGGTTTACTTCAACCCACTGGGCTTTCTGCTATGCTTTCAGCAATTCCTGAATTTGTTGTAGCTTCCAAACCACTGTCAGCAGCTTCTGTTTGCTCAGTCTTCTTGCTCTGGATGGTGCACACTCCCCTGCCTCCTGAGCCACCCACCTTTCCGTGTGCTTCTTTGAGCCCAGGAATTGAAGTTTCTGTGCACCCAGAAGCCTGACTTTCTGTGCTGCCTCCATCACAACTCAGTGATGGCATTTCAACAGTGCCACCTTTGCTCTCCTCCACGTGCAGGAGTATCTCAGACGTGGGAGAAATGCCCTGCATTTCTAGAACTGGCATGACCACTTCTGTAGTGTCACTATTTGACATCTGTGATCCAGGCTGCAGCATAGGTTTCTGAGAAATCCGTGTGCAAATTTTATCTTCACAGCTACCAGAAGTCAATGTAGCAAAATCAGTAATCTCTGCTTCATTCACTGTTCTTTCAACGCCCAGTTTCTTAAGTTTACTGGACTCCAGCCTAATGGACGCAACAGTTTGTAGTTTTGTGACGTCTTCTGTATTTTCATTTAAAAGTCCTGCTGAAAGGATGCTGAAACATTCATGTTTTACCTTATTGTCTCCCAAACTGAAATCAGTGCTTTTCATCTCAAGCTCTGCTTTCTGGGAGGGAGTCTTCTTCATGTGTTTCGCATCTTCTGATGGTCTCTTGAAAAGAAAATTATCCGATTTTGCATCAGATCCAGTGTGTCCTAGTGGTTTTTTTTCATTTTCTAGACTGGATCTGAGTTCAACAGCGTTCAAGCAGGTACTGACTAACTGTTCCACTCCCTGCCTCTGGGTCTGGTTATCTAATACTGTATGGCCTGAAGGTTTAGGTTGAACTTTTCCTTGAGCTTCTAATAGGGTATTTCTAGTTTCTGTCTGTTCCTCTGTTAATTCTGAACTATTAGCCCCATTGGAACCAGATTTTATTTCTGCATTTGAAGTATGTGATAGATCCCAACCACTTTCAGAACGAGTTGTGACTATCTGTCCTTTTCCATTACTAGGTCTGGAAGTGCCCCGGAGCAACTCTGGACTACCAGTTTCTGAGTGAGTTCTACAGTTATCATTTAACTTTTCCTCTACCAAATGGGAATTTCCCAAACTTTTAATTTCATTCTGTGTTTCAGATAACAAAGTCTTTGGGTGTAGGCTATGCTTAGGCTTTACTGCTTTTATTTTGCAATCTTTCGTCTTTGTGTCTTTCTCCAAGGTACCAGAAACATTTGTGTTTGTAACTGGGGTTTTATTTCCATCTTCCTGTCCAACCTTCTCTTGGACCTTAGTTTTCTGCAGATCATAGAATTGCAGACTGCCTGCCTGCTCTCTACCTCCTGTATCAACAAGTCCAATTTCTGCAGGCATCTGGATACCAGAAACAGGGTTTTTTTCTGGTAATTCTGTGACTGACACTTCTGACTGGTGAGGCTGAAGTGATTTCTTGTTAATTTCAGCCTGATTTTCAACAGGAACCAAACTCCCTGTTACTTGATTATTACTCTGTGCGGAATCCACATTCTGAGAATCCTCTTTCAATGAGGATGAGCTACAATTTGTTCTATGGTTTGCAGATAAATCTGCAGGTTTTGTTAGGTTAGAGTTTTCTCCATTTGGAAGTGCAGAACTTGCTAGCTTGCTGTCAGCTGAACCCTTTCCACCACTACTGTAGAAAATATCATAGAGATCTTTAGCATTGGCTGTGGCCAAGCAAGAATTTCGTTTCTCTATCTTTTTTGCTTGTTCACTGAAAGCAGTTGAAGGTGGTGGTGGTCTCACAGGCATTGCCAACATTGTCTGTTCACTTTCAGACACACCTGGAGCTACTTCATCTGCAGGGATGAGAGCTGCCGGCTGGACTGCTGGTGGAGGATGGGGTGGAGGTAGTCTATCTGAAGTCTGAGAAGGCTCATTTTTTTCTGCTGCTTTCAAATCCTCCTCTGACCCTTTTAAAATTACTTCTTCTCCTCCAAAAGCTTTTGATATGATATCTGGAGGCAGTAGAAGATCTGCATTTGTTTCTTTTACCACTGGCAGTGGTTTGGTGGTAGCTCCAGAGGATTTTATGGATAAAAAGGTGTTCAAGGGTGGTGGTTTACTAACTGTTGCAGTATTAGACTTCCTGAAAATCATGGTGGGGACTGGTAGATTGGGGAGAATTTTTGTTGGGGTTGGTGTGGAAACAACTGGTGTCCATGGGCTAGTGTGTGGAATAACAGTTTTCCCAGACAGCTTGATTTCAATGGGCTTGATATGGGATTTCACAGACTGACACTTGTTCTCCTCTTTGTTTCCTTCTGTGCTCTCTTCCTTTGTAATAGCTCCTGGGGTTTTATCCTCTCTCTCAGTCTTTTTCCAGCTGAATTTCCCAAAGGACGTCTGGCTTGGTGATTCCTTTTTAGATTCCTCTTTCTTCTCTTCCTTCTTCTCCTCTGTCTTCTCTTCCTTCTTCAGCTTTACCGTGATACCCATTTTTCGCCCAGAAGAATCTATTTTGCCTTGAGTTTCATTACTCCCTTCTCCAGACTCTGGGATGCTCTTTACTTCCTCCTTCTTTATTATTTTTGGGGTTTTCTCATCCTTCTCTTCTTTCTGCTTCTCAACCAGTTTCCGTTTCAGCTCATTTTGCCGCCTGCGCTCCGTTTCCAGAACTACAGCCAATCCAGCCTGACGGTCTAGATTTCTCCTCTCTTCATACAGCGGATTTTCATCGATGTATTTCTGTGGAAATAAACAGCAACATTTTAGCCACTGTTTCCATGAAAAAAAAAAAAAGCAGCTCTCTGACAATTTTGACTTCTTCAGTAAGTGCCATCTCAACACTAAGAGAATAGAGAACTTTTTCCTACCAAGAAACTGAGGTACTACAAACTGCTTGCAGCAGTGCTGTCACTTTACAGCAGACACTGTTTCAGCCTCATACAGATAAAATATCAGTCTCTATGTACTGATGTAGTGGGAAGATCTGCTTATGTAGTTCAGTAGAATGTAGTGAAGATAACCAAATACATATACTCCAAGGAGTTAAATGTCATTCTTCAGGAAAGGAAGACAGAACGAGTGGAAGCTGACATAGGGAATGTCTCTTTCCTAGGACACCAATTACCAACCTTATATTTCTCATTGTGGGGATGACTTTTCACATGCTGCTCTGCTGAGATTTGATCTCCAAAAAATTCATGGCAGAGCTGGCAATAATATCCAGTGATGGGAATCAGAAACTCAGAGCCTGAAAAGGCCAAAGAAAATTATCAGAGAAACAAAACTTAATAAATGCCAAGCTCTTAACAAAGTTGGTCAAAGAACAACAGCAAAACCTCCAGTAATGTTCTTTTTGGAACAGTTAATACTGCTCTCCTTACAGTTACTGTATAGGAACCACCACTACCAGGAACAAACATGTAAAGTGAAGAAGTTTCATTAGTATGGTTCAAGAAAATATTTAAGTGCTCTCCATAGTATTAAGGTGATCGAGTGTTCAAGTAGGTTAACATTTCCTACAGTCTTGATCTATTTTCCATCTTTCTGGTATAGTCTGCTCAAATACTAAACACCTGGTTTATAAACAGAACACAAATATTTTCTTCGAAGTTCAGCAAGACTGCATCCTTGTGCCTACAGAACCAGCTACAGTTATCTAAGACACTGCAGATTCTTCTTTAGTGGGCACTATTAGAAATCCGTAACAGATTAGTAAGATGAGTTGATCACTGGCAGGCCTTTTAAACATTCAGATTTTAAATCATATATTAATTTTCAAATCACTTGCAGTTCCTTCCAGATGTCTATCTCAGATTCTCTGTATCTGCACTACAACAAGTACTCATTGGTCAATTTTCAGGGAGACCTCTGCTAAAAATATACTGAATGGAATACTACAAGACTACCTGGAATACTGTGCAAGATCCGCCCAAACACCACCAACTCTTGTGGTCATACTCTGAATTCTAATATGTTGGCAAAAATTATTTCAGAACTACACTGGAGAAAGTCAACTGATATTCAAAATAAAAAACTGATCTCTAAAAAGAAGAAACGAAACAACACCCTTTTCCTACACTCTTGCTTTATGACCTTTTCCATAAGAACAACCAAGAAACTACGTAATTTTCCTTTTACCTAATGATACAGTACCTATATTTGCTCCTATACCAAGGTAAAGTTTTGAAAATTCCTTTCTCTGAGCAAATGGAAGCTGCTGGAGGGCAAAGAGGGATGATAGCCAAGTTAATAAAAATTAACATACCTTTGGCAGGAACCGTTATCTTATCAATGCGTTTTACGGAGTCTTGTTTGGTCTCACTCTGGGTCTTCGAAGCCCAAGGTCTGTTGTAAGGATCCAGGGTCTATTTGCACAGTGACAGAGGTATATAGGCTCATGTATTACACTAGCAATGCAAGTACGCTTGTCTTTTTCCTTTTTAATATCCTTTTTGAACACTGAACATTAAAATCAACATGCAAATATTTACAAGAATTAATTTTCCTCTCTTTTCCCTCCCATTTTGCAATTTACAATGACAAAACAACCTGTTAAAAGTGTAAAATGTAAATGATCACAAGGAACGGGTAAACGCGAAACACAAGTGGCAAACCCAAGCAAACTGAACACAGGCCCCATTTAGACTACTTGGAATACACCAGTAGCTGTACAACTGCTCAAGTCCAATATTAGGGGAAAAGAATTTGATAAGCTACTTCTTGGGCTCATTATTACTTCAGGTTCTCTTGTAAAATGTAGTTCTGTGATGTATGTTTTAGTGTTAATATTCACAGCAATATGAAATGCACTTAGTGAAGGAAGCCTGCAACATACCTGTCTGTGTTTCTTATTATGCATGTGTGTGAAAAAGTCAAACATGGTCCCGCAGATGGTATTGCAGTCTTTGCACCAGTGGTTCCCTGCATCATAATATTCATAAATATTGGCCAACTGGAAAGGATGTTTGGAGGACTGTGAAGAGGATTCTGCTGGCTTCGGGCTTCTACCTCTCGATTTCTCATTAGTAGTTTTTGATTCCTAAATTGAACAAAAGGAAACACTTCTCTAAGACAAGGCAGGACAGACATAATGCTCTAGAACTCAGAACCTGCCTCCAGCAGAAGCCATACACACCAAAAAAAAAAAAAAAATAGATCACCTGCTTTTCAGCGCCCAGGTAAATTCCACTGTTTCAGAGAGCTGGTATTGCCGACTAAGATGCTGCGAGGCTGCAGTGAAGAGTTTCCAGTAAGGCTCCCAGATGTAATGGCTGGATGGTTGTAGGTAATCAAGGAACCAAATGAACAAATTCCCTGTGGCATGCACCTTTCCCACTTTATTGGTTTCACGTAACAGTTCCAATTTACCATACTAGCCAAACAGTGCCCAGAAGACCTAAAAGGGTTCCCCTAGAGGCATTCAGAAATTACTTTTGTAAAAGTAGCTTGGATGAAAGCAGAATGGAAAAGGAAGTTGACTAAAAGTATTTAACTCCTTCAGTTTTATCAGATTGAGTGTTCCTGAATTCTCCAGAAAACTTGTTGCTTAATAATAAAAGAAAGATGGTGTTTTGATAATTACCTAAGCATATAAGGTGAAGGATCTTGTGCTTTAAACATGTGGTGTTTGCACTTACATTAATCTGTACAGAAAGACGCCATACAGTAATATACAGACATTTCAGGACTCTATCCAAAATTAATACTAAACTAACACTTGTAGCAAAACAAATATTATCTGAAACGTATCACGAATGAGCCCTGGTAATTTAGATCATGATAGCAGTAGATGTATTTTGAGTTTTCAGTTACATTTTCAATGGCTTAAAATCCATCATGTTATCCTTTTGCATGGCAGTTCGGAAAGAACAGCATGTTAACTTAGCAGACTTGAGTTGGTTGCATGATTTCCAAGTTATTCACTACCAACACTCAACAAATTTATTCAAGCAGATTCAAAATTGTTAAATAACATCTGCCTCACTTTAAATTCCTTGACACCAACCCAACAACATGCATTGTAAATCAAAGAATGAAGTGACAGCCAGGCCACTATGCACCCCACAGATATCCATATCCCAATATAATTTAGTTCTTGGTAGCAGAATAAGAAGTTACCCAATGAATATTTGCACGTATTCTGTCCGCAAGAACATAGCAGACACTCTCTTAAACAATGAGATCAACTTATGATCTGCAGGAGGTGCATGGAAGGATGCTCACGATGTCACACAAGCATCAATGTTTATGTTATTTATAGACATAACACCTACAAAAATACTATCTCAATCAGAACTTCAAAAAGACAACGCCTCTCAGATAGACAGGTGACAGCCCACTCTCAACTCCAGTTTGTGCATTACCCCAGCTCAGAGAGTCTTTATAATTTGCTACTATTTAGAGCCCAGACGGGGTGATCTGTTTGTTTAGCACATTAACACTGGCTTCACCTCTGCACTGACTGTGTAACTACAACACACAGACACAGGTTCAGCAGCAAGGGTTCACAAGGTACCTAGCAAATAAGCAGAAAGGCAAAGGCTTTTGCCCTCAGGTTGGCAGAGTCAACCAATCTCAGTGCTGAAAGGCCTGCATCATCTTTCTTTTAACGAAAACAACGTTAACAATCAGAATTACAAGGTGAATTTTAGAGGCTGAAGGACGTGTCCTATGTGCCCACATACATATGAAAATATTAAATATTCCTGTCCATAACTCACAACTTTCCACATTAAAATAAGGAACTCTGAAAAGGAGATCAAGTCATTATGGGTTTGGACAATACAGACAATGCAAATTAAAATAATGAAAAGTATATTCACATATGCCATATCTCAAGAAAATAAAGCAATATAACTTAATGTAATGTAGGACTTAACAAACATTTTTGCCTACTTTATGAAGTGCTTTATGAAGCAAACAATTTATTAAAGTAAGTGGACAGTAGACTTCAGAGATGTTTTGAGAAACAACAAAAACAAAAACAAAAGCAAGCCTTTAAATTAAAGATACCTAATGAGTTCTCAGACCACAATAAAGCATAAAGAAAATTTTACAGGATAAACACATTTGAGTGACCTTGTAGGAAATACAGAATCACAAAATGGGTTGGAAGGGACCACAGGGGGTCATCTGGTCCAACCTCCTGCTCAAGCAGGGTCATCCCAGAGCACATGGCACAGGATTGTGTCCAGATGGTTCTTGAATATCTCCGGTGAGGAAGACTCCACAACCTCTCTGGTCAATCTGTTCCAGTGCTCAGTCACTCACACAGTAAAGAAGTTCTTCCTCGTGCTCAGCTGGAATTCCTGTGCATCAGTTCCTGCCCATTGCTTCCTGTCCTACTGCTCGGCACCACCAAGAAGAACCTGGCTCCATCCTCTTCAGACCCTCCCTTGGGATACATTGATGAGGTGCCCTCTCAGATGTATACCTCTTACCCTACTAACACTTTCCTCTCTGCAAAAAATATACATGCTAAGATCTACAAAAAATTCACCTACAATTTCCCATTAGCTATTTCTGTTACATACTTGAATAAACATCTGAAAAGCAGGATAATTGATTTCCTGAATACATGCATAACCTTTCAGATGGTAGTACCCATACTACTTTCAAACTAAAACTATCTTCTGGAATGCAGTAAGCCTGTTCTGGTACATCCAGCACAGAGTAGTACAGACCATGTCAGAGAGACCATACTGATGCATGCTGACATTTCTTAAGAGAGAACTCATGTATATAAAAATCATGTTAAGCTGACAATCATATATAAGTCTTGTAGTTTTTTACTATCATTACCCAGTAAGAAGACCAACATGCTCCCAATTTTCAGAGAGCTTTGCTGCTACAAACACTCCTCCCTGAAAGGCCATGCCAGAAATTTTGTAGAGAAAAAAGAGTCTGTCCTCCTGGTACAGTATTGAGAGCAAACAGCTACAAACACTCATGATACTGTTCAATCCAACCAACATCTCAGCAAAACCAAGATAAAAAACAGTAAGTGGTGCTGAACTGCACAAAACCTGAGGGACATTATATACACTGATACACTGACTCTCACCTGCATGCACCATCAAAGCCAGTGTATGCGATATGGTAACAAATGACATAAAATGACCCTTTAGTAAATGTTTGGGACCAGCTGTCTCCCCAGTGCCCTCTTCTCTTAGTGGGAAAATCATTAGCACACAAACTGTAAGACTTTACCTTGCTGGAGGAAGACGTTTTCTCTACACCTTTTGCATTTTCTGACTTGCTGCTCTTTTCTGAGGAGTCTTTAGTTTCCACAGATGGTTTCCGGGGTTTTTCAAATATGTTAATCCCCAGGATTTGTGCTACTTTGTCAAGCTCAGACTGCTTCTTGTCAGCCGCATCAGATTCTTTATGCAGCTCTGCAATCTCCTTCATAATATTCTCTTGTAGTCTGTTCACCTCAACCAACAAGGGGTCTTTGTGTCCGTCCTTCTCACGACGTTTTTTCCTCAACATCTCTCCTGCAACAATCAAGGAAGCAGAAGAGTCAGAAATGCAACAGGAAAACTGACTTTAGATCTGTACAATAATTCCAGCAACAAGGAAAATACTAATATAAAATATTACAGCTAAATCTTGACTATAAAGTTGTAAAGATGGAACTCTGAGGGACAGCATCACTAAACCTGCATGATCTGCCTCTATAGGGACTGCCATAATACACAACCTAAGAGAGGCACCACAATCCTCCAGAGCATGAATTTAATAATATTTCCCTGTGACCACATGAGCAAAAGTTAAATTGCATATTCTAACCTGAAAGTATTATTTTCCAAAGGTGAGGGAAATAAGTATTTACTTGAACCAAACAAGTTTTAAAGACACAAAAATCAGCTCTGTTGAGAGAGGTCTTTTCCAACTCCAGATGATACTCATGAGCAATTGAAAGGCACCACAACATCTTCAGTTACTATTTCTCTCTTCTTCTAAAGAAGCACTAAAATGCATAAAGTACAGTTCCTTTAGCTTATCAAGCTGCCAAAGAAGATGCAAGAGCAACTGTTTGGTTCAGTGTAACAGCCAAATTTTGATGTAATTGAATCTAATATAGTAGCTAGGTCACTGTTTTCTGAAGAGTTTTGCATTGCCAGGAATATGAAAATACTGTTATGGACTATTATTATTTTGGTCCTCCCTTTTCCTATTAGGTACCAAGACGTGTGACACATCCCAATGGGGGAAAAAAAAGAAGCAGGGGCTGAGGCATGGGGAAATAATACACTTTACCTTGCTGTTTACGAAGCCTGTCCAATTCAGTCTTGAGATAGTAAAGCTTCTTCTGCCGCGCTTCTCGATCACTCTTCAGTTTTTCTCTCTCTTCTATCACCTAAGTAAATTGGAATGTGTCTGGATTTTCTTCTCTTCCCAACACAAGTTAAACAGTCTTGCAAGAATGACAGGAAGACTTCAGCCTTCCAGACACACTGCTCGCAATTCCCAAAATGTTCCTAAGTATTTTAACACAGTAAATACACCTCTCTCTGTATCTGAAGGTAATTGTATTTATTGTGTGGTCATGCTTCAACCCTATTGGTAGGCAATTGTTTTTCTTTTGGGCAGTGTATTCCTCTAAACTGCTCTGTTTGTTGCACCACTCCCCAAGGCCCTTAGGCTCAGCTGACTATCTTCTACAGGGCTAATCAAGACCAATGCCAAATGGGTATTCAAAACTCATGCAGTACCTCTACAGCTAGCATGCAGCCTTCACAGCCCTTCACCCTGCCTCCTGCTTTGACTCTGGCCCATTTTAGCTATTAGTTAGGTTTTGCTTCAATCTGAAATTAAACATCAGGATGAAATCTATTTCTTGTTCAATAAGGTAAACTGTTGCATGAGGAGCTCACAAATCCTTTTTCCACTGATTTTCATTGATTCTCATAGAAGGAAACAAAGCAATATGCTAAAATGAAACCTGAAAAGTTCTTTCATTTCCAGCTTCATTTTTCAAGAGACAAATCCCAATTTCTTTATTATCTTCACAAGGCTCTTAAAACTGACTAGACTCCTCCCTTAAGAAACAAGTGATCTTGACTTCCCTAGACAATCACTTCTACTATGGCAACATAAATGTTGGCTGGATCCCTGAATCCTTCTTGAAGTAGTTCCACCAACACAGCTAAGCCACATCTTAAACACCGTAATGATTTTTTAAATTATTATTTTGGTTTTGTGTGCTATTTTTTTTATCACCAAAGCACCATTCTCTCCTTCTGAGCTGTCTGCAGCATGGCGGCATCAACTGGAACATGCAAATTTTAGTACTCCAAGCCATCCCAGCAAAAAAACCCAGTGGACTAAGCCCAAGTCAAAGATGTCTGTAGTGCAGACAAAGCCTTGGAAGGTCTACCAAAATGCACATATGAGCTACCAGGGTATTTCAGGGCAGGAGAAAACCACAGACCTTAGCCAAGAGAGCTATTACAAAAGTACTAATTTCATTAAGAAAAAGATTTCAGCTGTGTCAGCTGAAGAAATTATTATTCCTGCAAGCAGTGGAAGCTCACATATTTGCTGATGTAGCACTTCATGCAAGTGCAGAAAAGGCTCTTATATTAAAATACCTTATTGCAGCCTCAATACTTAAAGATGTGGAAGAAAAATGGGTACAGATATTTTACCAGGGTCTGTAGTCACAGGAAAAGTGGCAACAGTTTCGAACTCAAAGAGGGTTTTTCGAACTCAAAGAGATTCAAGTTAGATATAAAGGAAGAATTTTTTTACAGTGAGGATGGTGAGGCACTGGGACAGGCTGCCCATAGAGACTGTGGACTCTCCAACCCTGAAGTGCTGAAGGCCAGGTTGGATGGGGCTTTGAGCAACCAGGTCTAGTGGAAGGTGTCCCTGCCCATGGCAGTGGGGTTGAAACTAGATGATCTTTAATTGTCCCCTCCAATCCATATAATTCTATGCCCCTATTTTAATAACAAAGACCAAGTGGACACCAGTCTGAAAACTCAAACAGTTTTTGGGAATCTTCCAGTTCTTTGAAAAGTTGTGTTAACTAGTTTCCTATATTAAAATACATTCTTCCCCACTACTCTCTAATTATTGTACAAACCAAGGTAATTAGAAGAGGACAACATTTACACGCATAACAAAGTAGAGTTTCCCTTACTCTATCCCCTTACACAAAATTCTTTTCATTTTGTGATTTTTGTAAGAGAATTAATATAAATGTAGAGAGAAGATTGCATGCAATGGTGAAAGCCAATATCCTTTCGTTTGTATTTAAGAATGTCTAATACAGGTATAACCATGGTCTTATTGTACAATGTAGCATGTTCAGATGGAGCCTCCCATGTTTCAGTTTGCACCTCTTGCCCTGCCACTGGACATGAGTGAAAAAAGCCGTTTTATTTTCTTAACACTGTTCCTTCAGATATTTACATATCTCCACATATCTTCAGGTATTTCAGTATCTAAAGCTCAGCAGAATAAAGGCAAGCTGCAGCCAGCATGTGTTTTCTCTGTAAGATTTTGGATGGTCTAAAGCACTTCAACTTTGTTTTTGATTTCATCTGTTCTGCCATAGCCGATAGCATCCAACTTCAGGGGTGATGCCTTAGGATTTTAGCTTTTATGTTTTTCATATCCTGTAATGCTTTAGTGTGTAACTCTAAAACTCCATATAGCCTGGTAGCTACTGTTCTCCCAACTTGGTCAGACAAAACAAATCCTCTCTAGGCCTGAACTTAAAAGACATCTTAGTGTCTCAGGCCCCAAAATACGTCAACAAAGTGGCTTAAGAGAGGGGGAACAACCTTGGGGTAATTACTTCATTACCTGAAATTGCAATTGGAGAATTAATCCCAATAGGCAAATGGACCAAACTTATAAAAGTATGAAAACCCGTGACCGAGTCATCCATTTTGGGTGTAGCCTCTTTGAAGGCTTTTAACTGCCCAACATGTACCTTGAAGGCACTTCAATCAATACCCGCTTTTATCCACTTAATTTTGTCTAGCCTCTGTTTTTAGGTAGCCCCATCAAGGCATCAGGGGATTTGAACTGCATTTTTCAAAAGTGTCACAGATTAATACAGACAAATCCTTAGAAATCTTTAACAAAAGTAAACTAGGTCAAACCATTTTTAAACTGGAGCAACTCAGAAAAGGTGCACCCAAAGAGAAAAACCTTCCACCCCACCAATCACACAATCCAACACATTCTGAACTATCAAAATACCTGACATACCTTCTGCTTTTGAGCTGCCCGATTTTTTTCATCCGACATCCTTTCTGTGGTATTTTTGAGAGCGTGTGAAGACAGACGAAGGGGTGCTTTGGAATGAGAAGGAGTGGTAGGGACTTGAACGAGCACAGAACCATCTCTTTTTACATCAGGGACATCCTTTCCCAGAGAGACTGTCTCAATCACTCGGAGATTGGGACGTGTGGGGTTTGCTGACATGGCCATAGTAAGAAGACCATGAGCTTCTGGGAGAGTAGGATTAGGCTGCTGGGCAGGAGGGTACATGGGCCAGCCAGGGGCTGCATATGCCATATAGTGCCCATATGCCTCGTATCCTGGAGGAGCCATGGTGGGAGGTGGATAGTTTTGCGGCATTTGAGCGGCAGTGTAATGAGAATAGTTGGGAATTTGGTATTGGGAAACAGAAGTAGGTGTAGGTGGCAAACTAGGAGGAGCTGGTGGAATTGAAGGAATGAGAGAGACAGAAGGAAGAGGCTGTTCTGGTGCATGTGGAGGTATCTCCTGTGCCACTGGGTTGTTCTTAGCATACTCTGATTTCTGAAGAGAGGACGCATCTTTAGCCTGCTGGAAAGAGCCGGGAGGTGACGCTGAGCGCTGCTGGCCTGACTCGGGAGAGCGAGTGTCACTCCGGCTGCGGCGCAGGTCCCAAGCGTCCAGCCTGCGCGCGTCTGAAGAGCGACGATCCGGAGAACGGGAGGCCAGCTTTTTGCCATGAAGGCGCTCCTGGGTACGAACAGCCAGTTTTCCGATTTCAGCAACACCGATGTCGAGCCCAATGGTTTTGAGTAAGTCATGGATCTTTGCATACTCTGCATTTGGCTCTTCTAAAGGATCCATCTTGACAGCTGGAGCAGGAGAAGGAGGTGGGCTCATTTTTTGGATTATTATCTCATTGCCACAACTCACTGGGGGCTTCTCGATGGGGAGAGATTCGATTTTGGTCTCTTCATCCTCATCACCATAAAGAAATTTCTCTTCATCCTCAATGTCAGGAAAGCTACGCCTCCTCTTCTCCTGAGCACTGACAGAATCAGCCATCATGCCCAGAATTCGGGAGAAACCACTGCCATCCTGACTGGCCCTCTCGTGAGGGAGCAGGAAGTCAGTATGGCGATCAGTGGGCTCTGCCTTGGGTTCTACCTTTTCTTTGTGACTTAAGAAGCTTCCAAACTTCTCTTCAAATGTCAAAGTGTCTTTGGGAGGCCCAGAGAGCTGGTTACACTCATATAAACCTTCACGCAACTCCTTGTTGGCAGACTCCGCAAGAGAGTCTTTGTTAAACCGTTTGAGAAAGTTTTCCACTTCAGAGGCAAAAGGAGCCATGTTGTTGCTCTGGGGCAAAGACGACTGACTAGAAAGAAGAGGAAGATCCTTGCTGGGGGCTGGACTGCTTGAAAAGCCCTCAGGCTGAAAGAGAGAAGATACTATTTACTACAAGGCCTTCTAAGGCACCATGCACTTCACAGAACAAACAAAGGAACATGTTCATCTCTCCTTGAGTTCACAGCTGAATAAAGTGCTAGAAGAGCCAATATACAGTTGAAAGAGAACACAGAAGATTACAAACCAAGTTGCCTGTGGATTCTGGAATGCCATGTCCAACAATGAGAGCTTATCTCAGAGAATACAGAAAACCACAATTATATTTCACAAATTTTTTGCAAGCATAAGAATTGAAATTTTAAAATTGAAACCCTGTTACATAATTTTGGATATGCTTTGAGTTTAGTCATAGTCAAATAGGATTTCAACACCTTAATTCAGGTAAAAACTACTGCATTGGGGTTATTCCCAGTCACTTCTTCAGATATTCATAATTAATGCCATATTAAATAGCATTTCCAGTAACAGGAAATAGGAATGGGATCCTCAGTATCAGAGCACTCCCGAGATAAACATGTCACTGTCAAACCAACACTGATCAGTACAACAGGCAAATCAAAGTGATGTGTTAAAACACAAAAAGTCAATTTATCACAGTAATCACAGCCACTTATCTGTCCATTGCTCTAATTCTGAGACTCAATTGGTATAGGTTTGGTACAAAATAAGTAGGGCTGATCCCAGCTTACAGTCCAGAGGGAAAAAACGAAGGAAATGTAAAAGACATTTTCAGAGGTACTGAGAATGCATTAGGCAGGTCTTTATAAAGAAACAAGAAAGACACTGCGACAGGGGAAGAGCTTCAATCAATATCCTGACTGCCTGTAGTACTACAAGAGTCAGCTTTTCCATAAAAGCTGGCCCATATCTCTGCATTCTGGGCTGAATTTCCACAAAGACATCTTATTCTGTCTCAGATTATACATACATATATATATACATATATATCTACATATATATATGATTCCTGATTAAATGCCATAACCATATCAAGTTTCTAATGCAATTCTAACTAATACAGGCCCGCAAAAGAATACCTATCCTCTTAAAGACAGGGAAACAAAGATTTGGCTTTTCTATTTTGGAAATCAAGCTAACATCCTGTATCATGAAGGAACTCTGTTGGAAAGCAGAAGCACATAGACAGACACACAAAGACCAAACCTGAACAGCAGACTCTACTTCCATCTCTACTCGTTTCTTCAAAATAGATTTTTTGGGCATGGGTGGGATTTCATCAGGCTTATACGTATACCGAGGCTCGGAAGTCTGTAGTGTGTTAGTCAAGCCGGGGATCACATAGCCACTGCCTGAAACATCATGATTCAAGTTTCTACTGCGCTCTTCTTCTTCTCTTTTCCTCCTTGCACGATCAAGCTCTCGGAATTCTTCATTTGGGTATGACGGGCTCAGGCTCCTACTATGGCTGCGGCTTCGTCTGCGATAGTTCCGTGTTCCTGATGAGAAACCCTGATGCTCTCCACTCACACCATGCATCTTCTCATCCTTTTCATACCGTGGACGCTTTACTTCTCGCCCCCTCTCCTCTGCCCTCAGTGGGTAGGGGGATCTCCTCAGTTTGTCACCATCTCTGTCAGATCCACGAGGCAGCTCCTCCCGACGGCCATAGTGTGGACTGTACTCTGAACGGTGGAGGAAAACGTCTCTGTTGCGGTAGTCTTCATCATGCCTCGGAACAAAGGGACTTGAAGGCTGGTCTTCATGCACTGGGTATCTCTCAAGGCCTCGAGGACATGTGAGGCCTCTAGTGAATATTGGACCATCAGCCATATCATCCCTGTGTAAGAGAAACACAGAATAAATACAAGTACTTGAATCAGAGTAAACTTACTCCTACTCAGGGATAAGAAATTTCCAAATCAGTTTCAAAACTCCCTCACTAAACAGAACCAACATTCTATGTACTTAAAAGGCAGGGTAGAGAGGGAGACTTATTTTTAAAGGTACTGTACATCCCTCCTAGGAAGCTACCCTCAAATACAGTGACATGAACAATTCAACTCATACTGAAGAATAAGAGCCTTGAAAAATTGATAGGATGGATTAATTTCTGTAAATGTGAGAGACTACACATTTAAAAAAAACCCTTACTATCATATTTCAGATCACAATCCCTTTCCTCGCCTCTCCCAGCAAGATGCCAAGGTCAGATTTCGTATGAATTATTTAAAGCGTTATTCAGTTTCACACTGGCAGATGCAACCAGATCCTCTTTTTATCTTCAGCTGTGGGCAAGGACCACAAATTCTAACAAATTTTCTTTTGCAACAGATATGTAGACAGCACTGCTGCTAATCACATTAACCCCATACCCAAAAAGAAGCACAGTTTCTGATATCTGTAAACCAGGGAGATTAAGTGCAATGGTATCATTCTTCTGTGCCAGCCAATGCATTATTACATGCAGTGGATGTGCAACTGTCACAACATCAGAATAACCAGCTTCTTCTCGTGGAGTATCTTCTTTTGGACCGACTCCTACACACGCCTCCAATTAGGAGTACTGTTTTAACTAAGGCCTTTTTTTCCATGCCTAAAAGCTATTCTGGGACTTTTCTTTAGATAAGGCAGAAACAAATCAAACTACTTTAAAAGTTACCAGCTGCTGGTTTTACTCATTGATATTTCAAAATCTATCAAGATCGTCCAAGAAAGAAAATGTGCTCCTTAAGTGAAATCAATGAGACAGAAAACTCTTTCCTGAGTGAATCAATTTGAGATAAACTATGTTTAATGGCCTGAATCCTCAAAAAATCACCTCCTCCTACTCTAAAAGGTCCCTCCATAGATTTGAGAAGGGACAAATCAAGTCATGCCAGAAGACATCTTCAAAAAATCTGCAAATAAATTACAGCCCCAGTTTTTCACATCGGACTAAAGAATAACAGAGATGCACAGACAAGGTCTTTTTCTTGAGTATTTTCATAGTTCACATATGCATATTTAAGAACAAAACCAACAAAAAACTTCATTTTACCTTGTATCATTGCAAAGCATTTAGTACTTTATCCGTCCAACACATCTTACAGAGCAAATCTGGCACGCACCTGTATCCATTGTATTACACAGTATCTTTCCAGTTTTCAGCAAACTAAACACACTCTCCTCCTCCAAAAGCACAAAAATATCTAAAAATAGCTAAATTAAATTTCATAAATAAATGTTGTTGTCACAACCTACATAAAGGTATGTCTGTTCCCAGTGTCACATTTTCTGAGAGACTGCTAAAGCTACACAAGCTGCATGAACAAACCTGATGGAGTAACAGATGTTTCACCATAAACCTTCGGCTGACTTTTGTGCATATAAAATTATTTAGATGCATGTCTGGCAGCTGTCACCTACAATTCAAACACTCTGATTGCAGTGACAAAGCAGAGGGATTTTTAATCATACTTTGGAAAGAAAGGAGCAGCAAACCTACTGTGTTTACAACTAGCAAGACATTCCAAATACACTCTGAACAGCTAAGATGCAAATTTAAATCCTGAAGATTAAATACTGGTGTGAGAAAAATGATTACTTGCCTTACAGGGTTCTTTGAAATATGTTTTCTGTGCATATAGTCCAACAGAGATATGTCCTTCTTAAGTGGTTTGGATGCTTTCAGCCAGTAATGTCCACTACTGGCTACTGCATCCCTTAGAGAGGACACAAGGTGACCATCCCAGTCCCTTCACCAACAGAGAATCCATTAATCAATGGAATTTGCAGTTTCAGAGATGGAAAATAGATCACAGGCTACACACATGATGCCTCAGAGACCTACAACTAGTATAAGGTAATTTACTTTTTGACATATTTATTCACGTACACAGAAACAAATAGTGGTATTCTGCTGAGAGCAACCAACAGAACTCCTCTTTAATACACAGTCTTTGAATAGGGAGTCAGATGAGCTGTTCATATTCAAGCCAACTGTTACTTGATATTATGCCAAAAACACTATTTCAGAACACAGTTTAATGCAGACCAAGTCTCTGCAGTGATATGGTCTATCTTTTGTATTAACCTCAGATGAAAGAATTGGTGGGATGCTGTCTATAGCTTATGCCAGATAGTAGTAGGATGTCTTAAAAATACTGAGAGCTGGAGAGATGGAAGACAGGGAGATGGAAAAGATTTATTTTTCACTTTGACAGATTGAGATTCTGGAAGACAAAAACATACTTATTGGTCAAAGTAGGAGACTGAAGCTGCTTAGGTGACCCTGAGGACACTGTCCAGCAGCATTCAGTATGCCTGCTTAGACATGTGCAGGAGACCAGCTGCCCTAGAAACTTGGGGCAACTTCTTACAGATGTTTTGGGATGGACCTGCATGTGAACACAAACCCTGAGAAACTCTCCTCGGGCATCCTGAAAATCCACTGCTGCAGGAGACTCTAAAAGCCTCTCTGACTTTCATCCTTTGGTATTTCATTTCCTTTATAGGCTAATGAACCTCTCTACCATCCCAAGGCCCTACAAATTACAGAGAATAATGTGCCAAAATGATTGCTTGAAATACAGCAGTAGTTAGCAAAAATAGCTGAGAATAACTAAATTCAGAAGTATTTGCTCCAATTACTTCAGAATTCGAAGAGACAGCTTCAGGAAACACTTTCCTCTTTTGCCTTTTTTCTTTTGTAATTAGAATGAGAACATACCACATGCCAAATAAAAATGTGGTATGACCAGTAATAGTAGGGAGCATTTTACAGCCCGGAGACAGAAATAAAGTCCAGTAGTGTCCCAGTACCAGGGCAGCCTCTCAGAGAGGGGGGAAAATACACAATGAAAAATACCTGACAAATAATGTCCTTAACCAAATGCCAAGTGTCATTTGAAAACAGCTAAAATGGCTAGCAGTGAAGAAATTTAGAATTCAGAAGTGGCACCTAGATGATTTAGGAAAAGCTAGCAGGTGACTTGGTTGTTACGTACTTTAAGCTTCTGGACAATGGGCATCACTCAGAAAAGTGCAGTTAGCACAGATTAGACAAAAAAAAAAGAGTAAATGTAACAACATGAACTTCTTGCATACTTACACTACAAGTACATAGAAGTCACTTAAAGATTAAAGTCTACATGGTCTCACTTTATCTTCTTCTCATTCTAACTCATCTGTCACTTTTAAACCTTCTCTGGAGTCTATTCTTACCATTCTTTTTCACATCTATGGGTTCTGTAACAGAGAAGTCAACTTTTGTGATTTCTCACTCTTATGTTAGATAAACTCCACTATACCTGGTATTACTTCTAACCATGCATCAGCACCACAGAACAGGTTAAATCTAAAATCTCACCTGAGAAAATGAAGCAATGGGTCACCACCACCCCCTGCCCTCAAATGTTTCTAACTTGCCAAAGAAGTGCCAGTTCTCCTACATACCACTTCCTTCTTCCAGCCACTCTACTTTCCCTGAGCATATGCACTCAGTTTTATTCAGAAGATTGCAGACTGCACAGGGGATTTACAAATCAAACACTAATGCCAGAAGAACTGAGGTAAAGGCATAAAAGGGACAGTACTGAAAACCAAACTCTCACTTGGTTTTGTACACCTGCTGAAACTTAACTTTACACCTGAGAAAGACAGGAAATTCATTTATTCAGCTCACTTCCCTTTCTCACTCTTCTTCTTTTTTTTTTTTTTTTAAACAGTTGATGATATTTGCATCAAAAATTGAAGTGGTAGTGCTTTTTTATGTGCTGGATGCTTATCCCTGACCTGAAAGTGCAACTGTATGCTTTGGGGCATAAGCTATGCCATCTTTAACTTTGCAATTCAAGACAAAGAGAATTATTTGCACAGTTTTCTGATTTTCTTTCTTTTGCCAGATAATACTGGTTCTCCTACTGAAGGCAGAGATTTCCAAATTGTATCTAGTAATATTTACACTTCACTGTTCACAGCAGTATTTTTAACACAAAAGAATTCTCTCCATTAACTGTTTCTCTCCAGTTTCAATCAAAGGATCCTAAGAATTCTAACACCTCTTTTATAATGCATGAGACTGTCTGACTATGTTCTCTTCTGCAAGGTTTTTAAAGACAAAATGATAATCTTCTTCAAGCTGCTCTAGAGCTTTCTTCTAGACTAGTCTCAAAAATCAGGAAAGTAGACAATTTCTCCCAATAAATGAGAAAATCAAAGCTTTACACTACCCTTATACTAAACAACCTTCCTTTCAGTAAAGACTAGGTAAATTCATAAGAAACAGAAGGTGGCTGAAATAGTGAAATGTCAAATGAAGTGTCTCCATGTGACATCCCACCCTTAAGGGGAAGGAAGCACCAGAGGGTTTGACATCACACTCCCTCCTGCAATATATGCTGTGCATGCTTAATTTATACGTGGTTTAGAAGCAGCTGACAAAAATTAGAGAAGAAATACCTGTTTGGAGTTATACAGGCAGAAACTTTTGTTCAAGAATTCCCTGCACCACAACTTGCAGGAGGCTGGGGGAATACTGCTGGGAAGCATCACTACATGCTTACCCTCACTCCCTAGGCATTCAGGGGGCTACTGAGATGTTTGGTCTCACCCAGCAGAGCCGTTCCCATTCCCACACTACTTCACCCAGGTGAATGGCCACCGGCAGAGGACCGTACCTGTCACTCAGGTTATCAGTTGGTGAGCCCAGTCTATCAGGCAGCCTCCTCCGCTCCGGCGTGCCAATGCAGTACCGGTCATTGCCAACAGTAATCCGCAAACTGTGCTCCAGGGAAGACTCGGAGCGGAGACTCGGCGAGCGCCTCTGTGAATCGAAGAAAGAGTGCAAGCCCATCAATCAGAGGATTTTAATCTCAGCTACAGAAAGGAAAGTGATTCTGCTCTGCTTAATAAATTCAACTTGGGGGGGATGGATCAATTAAAAAAATCAAACTAGAAGAACAACTGTTCCAAATACTTCAATTCTGCATTTAACTTCTTATCCCAGGTGCCAATAACATGCTCTATGTTTAAATTATCTAGAAATTTTCAACTCAAAAATTCATTTCATAAAGCACCATTTTGAAAGATGTAAAACCAAAGAGAAAGTCACAAAGCCTCAAATTTGCTGCTGTCCTCCTTTCTTTGTAGTGAAGAAGCAGCTAAATAAACACTGCATAAAAAACAGTGCCAGAAATTTCTTAATGTAAGTGTCTGGATTTCTGGCCCTTTACAACCTTGGTAACAACATGAACCAAAGTATAAACCACTGTAAACAAAGATTTTCCTAGCAGTGATGTTTTTAGCAGTTTTCTTCACCTCATGCTGCTGTCAGCACATAAGCACGACATAATACTAAAAACACCAATGACACTAGAAACACCTTCTACAGCAGAATTCCCATTACTATTATTTGTTACTGGCAGAGATACACCAGAGTAAACTACATAAATTGGCCTCTGAAAAATCTACAGCAGAGAAGACTTGAGCTCACTGCCTCTGCACAGACCTTCCTTTGTACACATACACAGTGCACAAAACATCATCACTGTAAGTTACACTTCACCAGTTACACCTCACATTATTCTAAAATATAGCACTGGAATACAGGAATGATCAGGGTTACGGGGAGTACCATAAAAAACAGATGAGACACCTAAGGACAGAGATCATTGATTTGCTTTTTTAAATTAACACAATTTAGATTCTGCTTAACAGGAAGCAGTGAACCAGCTTCAGTTCTGCCAAACCAGTCATGCACTGCACACCACTTTTACTGCTGAAAACTGCAGCAGCAAGTAGCAGGTGCACTGAATTGTCTGCACCCACCCTGAGAACGTGCAGCAGATTCAGCTCAGTACTCCAAGAGACCAAAAGAACAGTACATCATCTCCAACAGAAAGCAAAAGAATTCCCTCACAAGTTTACCTAACAAAGTTCACTTGCAGTACAAATCTGTACTAGAATCCATTGTGCATATAGCTTTATTCTAAGGTAACATATTCATGATTTCTGGTTTGTTCCATTAAGCTGAATCCCAGCATTTAACAGAACACACTTTAATTTAACTTTCTAAGACCAACTGTCTTGTCCAGTACAATATGATCTTGCAACAGCCTGGGTGAGATACAACATATTCAAGGTGCATGTGTCTCATACAAACACATTCTGAAGGCTCACTTGTGCCCAGTTAACACTGAAATTTGAGGGCTGCCTCAAGAAATTACTATCTTCAAGGCAATCTTCTTGTCCTCAAAACTGTGGGCATATAGGTGACAATCACCTCCACTGAAGACAGAGAAGTGATGATTACCTCTCAGAAAAAAACAAAAAACTCTGGACAAAGGAAAGAAATAGTTCACATTAAGAATGTTTGGATTGCCTATGACTGACCTATACAGATTACCCAGAGACAGCAGCTACGGCAGTAAATATTTGAACTCCATGATTTTTGGATTTTTTTTTTAAACTGGAGAAATTCCAGTTTTAAAAGGTTTTTGTATTTGGAGCACTGAACACCACCACTAGTCATACCTACGTGTGCACTGCACTGCATTTTTCTCCCTTCCTGTTCTGTCACTTAAACCACAGTTACCACTGCCATATTACTGAACAGGTTGCATACCTGCTTGTCATTTCTCCATTCTCTGTTGACCCCACATGCTCCAGTCCTCTAATCAGCCAATTTTCTTACAAGAAAGCAAAGAAGCTAAAACAAAACCTTTAAAAAGAACAAGCACGCAGGTCAGCAGGGATAAATAAAACCAGCATGTGTCAGCCTTGCAAGAACAAATGAAAGTTGCCAAAGTCTCTCACTGTAAAGCCCTGATCCTCTCCTCCATTACATTTCTCAGTACTCACCCCAAACCTTTGCTGTCACTCCACATTCTTCCAATCACCACGGAGTTTTCCTCAGCTACTAAGAAACTAACACCATCCCTACTTACAACATCCAGGACATGGCTTGACCGTCAGCATCCCACTTATGCACAACAAAATGTGCAACAATGCTGTTACCTGAAATTGCATGTACTCCATCTCACAAATAATAATAAAAACACACACACAAACAAAAAAAACCCAATCAAACAAAAAAAAACCCAAACAAACAAACTCCCTCCTAGAATCAAGAAAATGTAGTAAGAAATTTCTAAGGCTTCTCCTTTCATACTCCAATTCATATGAAGGATAGGGACAATAACCTGGAGCTGGTACTCAAATATTTTCTCCATTTCAACCCCATGCCCTTATCTCATCAGTGTCTTCATTCTACATACTGCATCTCCCATCCTTATGCATATATTACCCTCTTCCAAGGCCTCTTTCCTTGTTGCAACTTAAATTCCTCTTCCTCAGGCTTCTGAGTTCATATTCTTTCAGAGACAGCTCCAAAATCCCACTTACTAACATATTCATGTAACTCTCCACATCTGCACATTTTGTATTCTCAGACTTCTGACGAGAGAGGGTCTTAAGTCATAAAGCCCTACAAAATTTATTAAAACTTTACCCTAACCAGTCATGACAACCCAACATATCTGCTGTCTGCTTTGTTCCCACCATGTTTAGTCTGACTCTTTCGAAAACACCAGCATAATCCCAGCTTTTACCTTTCTCTAATTAATGCTACTTTTGTACACAGTACTTTTAAAAAGTGAAATAAACCTATATATGTATTTTATGCTTTGTAACATCACTTTTGAAGAAGAAGTAGTGTCAACTGTCAGTCAAACACCTGTTGGGGGACAAAAGATTCCATGGAGAAAATGTGGATGTTACACTCTAAGAATTACTTACACTGGGCTTTAGCAAACGCAAGAGTCAGCACAATATAGGTTGAAGAGCTCTATTTAATTGTCTCAAGACCTCTCTTATTGTGATAATTGCTTCCTACAGAAGGGATTTCCTTAAATGCAGTAATCCTGTAAATAAACAAAAAATCCATTTGGCTCATCAGTTCAGCATTAGCTAACCTGCTAACACCTAATTTCTAGGAGTAATAGTTTTTCAGTTCTTCTTTGAAGTTACAACAGGCAAGAAAAACATCATTAATCTCTAACAATTTGCTGAGATGACTGATTTAACTTGAGCCAGGAGGGTGCAAAACAACACTACAAGAATGGTGTTCGTCAAAAATAACGTTCATGTAAAGTGGACATTTTTGGTGGCCTTCCCCCACCCCATCAAAGGGAGAGTGGGAGGCTTCAAGTCAAAACTTCTAGATCAAATGTCTCCAAGTCTGAAACACCAACATAGTCAGCACTGAAAGTTTTGTTACAGCCAGCACCGGTTCACAGCCTGTCATGGATGCAGTGAAATGGGAGACAGCGATGGTGAAGTCAGTTTGAAAAAAGTTCTGTCCTGGATCCCAGGTTGCCACCCATCAGTTGTGAACATGCAACTGTCCATCAAGCCACAACACAAACTGACATAAACCAGATAGAAAAACATTCCCTTTTAAAAAACTACTTATTTTCAACATGGTTGTTATTAGCAAGACAATTTGCAAGGGTACCGTACAGGAGACTTTATGGGATGGA
Source organism: Monarcha castaneiventris obscurior (assembly GCA_026261815.1). Lineage (NCBI taxonomy): Eukaryota > Metazoa > Chordata > Aves > Passeriformes > Monarchidae > Monarcha > Monarcha castaneiventris. The sequence goes on from JAMPIT010000161.1 coordinate 5,771,270, forward strand.
GATAAGGGTGAAATACCACGTAAATACAAATGGCCAGAGGCAAGTTTCTTAGCCTGTCTTGGCTTAACTGTCAAACACAACACTATCTTCCTGCATCTCCAGGACAGCTCATCTTTCTGTAAGAAATAACACCAAAACCTAAATTTTAATGCCACTACAATCACCTGTGGCTTCTTCTATGACTGCAGCTCCAAAGAAATCCGGTAAGAACCTATATCACCATGAAAAAGTGCAATCCCCATTCTCTCTTAGGGGGTCCCATCAGGCAATGAATCAGCAGATAACATACTTTTGTTGAACTTGCAGCTACATCAGTCCACCCTGCAACTCAAAAATCCAAGCCTGAGCACACGGGAGAGGGCAGAATATACAGCAAAACAAGAGGAAAAGGCGAGTATACCATTCTTTCCAGTTGTATGTGTGCTGGATTGAGTGACCATGCAACCACTGCCTAGAATACCCCAGTACGAAAATCTCTTTTTTCACGGTAATACAAACGCACAATGAACTTATTACATACCACAGCTTAGAGTCACCAGACAAAACAATCACTGCACCAAGGAGCAACAAGAGAAAACCTAAGTGCGCAGATGCCACTCACGCAAAAAAAAAAGTCTTCACACTTCGATTTAGTACGAGGGTATCTGCATCCAAGGTGCCATCCACTTCAGATGCCAAAACAGAGCTTGCCATGCCCAAATCAGACTTTGCCAAGACAGAGTGAGAAGACTGGAATATCCTGTGCACAGCCCCAACTACACAGCAGTACCTATCAAAGAACACCTCTCAAAGACATAAATCAGTAACAGTCCTCTTTGTATGCCCGCCGTGACAGCAGGAAGAATTCAAAGTACTCACTCAACACGCTATCTAAAAAGTTGTATTCCCCTAAGTTAAACAGTATTTATGCACTAACACAACCCAATGTGTTAAATGGAGGAAAATGACTAGTTACATCCTCTGCCTTAGCAAAAGACAGCATCATCTTTGAACCTTCTCTAAAATGGCTCTAGCCGGTAAGAAAAATAAAAATGCAATGGAAACTAGTGGGAAAACACTACTTAAAATGGAAATCAATGATTTTTTTTTTTTTTTCCCGTTTGGCTCTCTAAGGAATAGGGGGGAAACTGCCGCTCTCCCTCCGCACAGGTAGAGCCCGCGGCCGGCGTAATTTTGCAAGGACCTGGCCGCGCCAAGTTTGGGGCTCTGACAGCCCCCGCAGGAGAGGGGGCAGGACCCGCACCGAGCCCCTCAGTGCACGGCAGTATTTACCCGGCTGCTGCCGCCGTCTCCGTGCTCGCTGCCCCGGCGGCCCCGGGGCCCGCCGAGCCCCGCTCCTCCCGGCGGCGATGGCAACCTCCGGCTGCGGTGCGGCGACGGGGACCGGCGGCACGGCCCGCGGTGGCCCGACGGGGAGCGGTGGCGGCGAAGCGGCGGCGGACGGGGCGAAGCGGAGCGCGGCGGCGAGGCGGCGGCGCAAGCGGCCGCGGGCATCGGCGGGGGAGGCCGGCCGTGGCCTGGCCCCGGCCCCGATGTGCTGAAGCGGGAGGCGCGGGACGCCGACGAGCCGCCCTCCTTCAGCCGGTGGGAGGAGGAGGAGGACGAGGGGCCGGAGCGGCCGCTGCTGGAGCGGTACATGATGGCGCCGGCCGCCCGGGGGTCCCGCGGCTGCTCCGGCCCCCCCCGCTCCGCTCAACCGGCGTGCGCGCTCCCGGCCGCCCTGCGCGCTCCCGAGCCGGGCGGGGGAGGCGGGATCCCGGCGGGGGGCGGTGCCTGGGGACACCCGCACAAAATGGCGGCCGGCGGCGCCCCGTCACGTGCGGGGGGAGGGAGTGGGGCGCTGCTGCCGCGTTCCGCCGTGCGGTGTATTTGCCTCTCTCCGCGCTTCGGTCCCCGGCGGCCGTGACTGGGGCACGCTCGGCTATGGTGGCTTTTTGTTATTTGGGGGCTTTTTTTGTTGTTGTTGTTTATTTGCTTGCTTTTGTTGTTTTTTGTTCATCTCTACACGCCGCACACACGCACTGTGCTGTGGTACGGGTGTTGTCCTGGAGAGGTGTGTTCGAAAGCGATCCTTGCCTGCTCGAGCGGACGGTGCCGAGGCTGAGCCTCCAGCTCCGACAATTCCTGAAGCGGTTTCCGTGCTCCTGGCTGCCGGGAGCAGGGATGGCGGGGTAGGAAATGGCCTCCCGCCTCCTCCCTCTCCTCACCTGGCCGCCTGCGGCCCGGCGCGCCGAGTGCGGGGCAGCGGCTGCGGCAGCCTCCATTCCCGTCCCGCGGCTGGGGCATTCCTCTCACTTGGTGCCGGGGACTGTCTCCGGAGAGGTTTTAATTAACTGACATGGGCTAGCGGTCAAAAGAAGTGAAAGCGGAGAAATGATGGTTCTCATAAAATCCTTCAGCTTCGTTTCCAAAATCTACAAGCTGTTATATCTTGATTTCTAATTTACTCATAGCCGGATGACGTGTGAGGGCTGGTATTTGAAGAGCCAGTCGATTTTTGGATGAAATTTTGCCTGAGTGTTTGGGAATGTATTTGCTCGAACATACACACCATTTTGAAGTGTACCACTTAGGAGTAGTGGCAACAAAGAGCAGCAGGATGGTGATCTGTCTGATAACAAGATAATCGTGTTGGGAGTTGTGTAGTACAACTGTATTAAAACCGAGCCCCTCTGAGATTTTCTGAATGAGTGCATCACTACCCAGGCTCAGGAAATGCACTCAATCCTCAAAATAAGCATGAGCTATATAAAGACTCATTTTCTGTTACCACAGTCCTCACCTTTCTGTCTTCTGGCTTGCAGTGTTTATCAGCGACCTTAATTCAGTCGTAAGTATTCCTGGGATAAGAATTTCATCTTTGAGGATGCCCAGCAGACTGCGGATCTGCTTCTAGCAGGAGCAATGGATGCTTAACCTGTTCCAATTAAGTACCCTAAGCAGCAGGCTCAGCGACATTCAGAGAAGCAAAACAGTTGAGATAACCACAAAACTGATGTATGTGTATGAATTTTCTCTCTAGTTTTTCATTGTAGATCACATCCAAGTAATTTATCACTACAAGGAATATACTGTTATCCCAAAAGTGTTCTGTTTTCTTTATTCAAGGAAGAACACGTTTTGATGCATTAGTGTCAGGTGTCTGCATCAAGCACTCAGTTTCAGCAACTGAAGTAAATAAAAATAGCTGCATGTAATAAAAAGAGTGAGAAAAATTACTTGTTTGGTTTTGGACATCTCTTCCATGCTGTTGCTTTCTTTGCATCAGTTTTAAGCTATAATTTGGCTTCAAAACATAAGTGAAAAGCCACAAACCCAAGAAACTTAGCAAAACATTTTTAAAATCAGTTTTCTATAATAGCTATACATCTAATATCTAAAAACTTTGCAAAATGTGAGAAAATGATTTTTTTTCTAACTTGTTTGCCTTATGTCCAAAGGAGGCCTACCAGAAGTGTTCTGGTGGTTTTTGATTGTAGATTTTGGTGGCATGTGGAAGGTGAAAAAATCCAGATAATAAAAACTGAAGAGAAGGTTCATTAAAATGTCTTATCTGCACACCAATAAGAAAACTGCTCATGGGAGAAATCATGAAAAGAAAGCAAATACTCTATGTGTTGTGATGTTAAAAGAGTTCATAAGAGAAAAATTCCATCTGTTGGAGACTGACCAGTGCTCATTAGCATTTTGTAGCACCCTGTCATCTTACTGAGCATTGCTTTACAATTACAATTTATAATTGCAATTTATAAACTCATTTTCAACTAGATGTAGTGTCATCATTTAACCACATGCCTTACTAAGTTAAGTTTTTAAAGGCACTGAGCATCCATAGTGGGATCCAGTTAAATTATTCCTAAAATTGGTACTGAAATCTGGGCCCAGTGGTGCAGACCAAATTGAGAGTTTTCACATCTTTGGAAGAGGAAGCTCTACAGTTTTTCTCAGGGATTGAAAGGTCAGCCAAGGTCCCTTACCTGCTTTGCAGAGGTTTTTCCAATATCCCTGCAACTAGTGCTCTAGACTCCCAGTGGATGACAGAGGTGCCAGTCAGTCTGTTCTGCTAGAAGTCAACTCCTAAACTCCTCTTTGAAATTCCAAGGCTCATAGTTGAACTTGCAATTAGCTACTACTTGGAGAGCCTGTAGCTAATTGGATGCTGAGGGCAATGTTGGGGTAATAAAGTCTCTCTGAATTCTCATTAGGCCCCAAATAAGAAAAGGGAGCAAATGACATTCAGAAAGAACAGATTAAGAAAGGTTATCAGTAGCTTTGTATAAACGAGTAAACAGAAATCAGAATTGAATTAATTCAGGGTGGACCATTAGGTTAAGAAGCAGAACGGTAACAGAGAAAAATGTAATACCTTAATTATAATTTTTTACCTTCTTGTGTGAGTCAAGACTAGATCCAGGGGCATGAGACAACCACCTAATGTTGAATGGCTAGGCTATGAGTAACAACAGTTTCTGTGTTTTTATGACAGAATTGGTGTCCTCATGAGGAGATGCGGTAGAAGATACTCCTCTGTCTTCTGAACTTGGCATTAATTTTTTCCCTGGAAAACAGGGCACAATATCTGTCTTGTGTCTTCAGGTCCAGGCAAAGCAGCCTGTTCATGAAAAATTTTGGACTGAGCCAAGTAATCAAACCTTGGCTGTGTCGTCATGGAATTTGAGGATGGTTCAGCTGATAGCAGAGTCCTGGCTGGGAGCACAGAAAACGCATCCAAACAGACAATTGCTTTCAGAGATTTTACATCTATAATTACAAGGTTGATAATTCGGAATTTAAGGCTTGTCTAGGCTGGCTTCTGTTTCAGCTCAATATTTACTTTTTGCTGGGAAGCGGAATGGGCATGCAGCCTGCACTGATTCCCTGAGTCCTGGGATTGGTATTAAGTAACCTATTACAAAACAAACTCATCAGAGGAGGAGAGGGCAGTCTCCCTTTGCCAGACAGCACTTCCTCACTGGGGATTTCTCATTATAGAGCACTAACAGACTCTCGATAATAGACAGTGAGTAAAATCTGGCCTGCATGGCCAGTGGGGGTGGATTAAATTAAACCTGATGTTGGTGGGGTTTTTTTTAAATTTTGAATGCTCTGACTTTTTTATAATTGCTAGGTGTATGATTATTTATAGTGTGCAAGGTACTTTGTAAGCAATATAGCCACCAGCCTCTACTCCACGTGCTGCATGTCTTACATCAGTCAAATACATAGCAGTAAATGGCATAGGCAGCAATATTCAGGAGCAGGGGAAATAGCCAAAAGGAAGCGGGAAAATGAGGGATGTCTACTTCAATTCTTGCTGTGATGCTATTTAAATGCACTTATGCAGAACAGGCAAAGTGATTCAGATCAGTTAGGGTGGATTGGTATTTTCCTGGAGTTCCTTTTTTAATACCCTTTGTGTTTGTTTTCCCATATGAGTGTAGACAATGCTGTCTGGGCCAAAAAGGAACCTGTGACATCTGAAAGTTGTCCATCTTTCAGCTGAAGTGATAAAGTTCATGGTTTTGAACCTGAAGAGTTTAGGAGAGATGAGCAAGCAGGATGAAATGATGAGCAGCACGTGAAAAAAGAGAATGCTAAAATACAGTGTGGCTGAATGGAAAAGCTCTGAGTGATTAGCTCAAGGGAGAAAGGTTGTCCTTTGTTGATACCTGAGAACTTCTCTGCTATCTTCTTAAGACACAGAAAGTGGTTGGTTGGTTGGGGTTGTGGGTATATTTCGGGGGGGGGGTTGTTTGGTTGGTTTTGGACATTTTTTAGTTGTTTGGGTTTCTTTGTTGGTTTTCATTTGGAAATAAATGACATCAGAGCCATGAAATCTGAAATCAGCTTCATTTGTGTGCTGCTCAGTGCTTCAACCTCACACAACCCCTACTTGCTGTTTTGAGAGTTTGCTGCTTTCACAGCATTTTCTTTGAAGGGAAGCTTCCCTGAGCAGAGAGGGCATAAAACTTACTCTCAAGGCCTCTTCAGGAAAGTTTAGTCTGGAAACACTTGGATGACCTGTGGGGAAAAGAGCAGACTGGCCAAATACACACAGTGTAAAGTATGAGTAGCTTGGTCGTGAAAAGGCAGCCTTGCAGCTCTGACACACAGACTGAGATTGCTTTCAGGCATGTGAGAAAAGATTATTAAACAAGAAGGGAGAGAGGGAGAGAGAGAGAGACTTGCAGAAAATGCAGTCTCCTGCTCCTTTCAAGGAAACCATGATTAGAGAGTAGTGTGGCCACTGAGCTCTTGCTCTTATCTCTGCTGTTCCACATTCCCTTAGCCAGATTGCTCTGCTTTCTCAGGAATGTCACTGATATTTTCCTTCCTCGGCACCCCACTGATAACACCTCTAAGCTCAGAGAATGCTTTTTGTATCTCTGGTGAGCTGCATGTTGAAAGTAAAATTTTCTACCTGTGATGAGTTATTTACAGGGATATTCTTATTTTCCCTAGCAAGAGAGTACTGAGGGAGGGTTTGGGACAGTTGAAGCATTCAGAACATCTGCTATAAAAATCATCAGTAGTAGCTAAAATTTCCAGGTAGTGTGGTGACATTTACAGTACTCTCCTGTTACTGTATAATAGTCTAGAGCAGATGGGGCTGGATGTCCTCTCCAGTTTGTTTTCTCTCATCTGGAAAGCTGTGCTACTCCCCCTACCCCTATGCAACATACTCTTATAATAAAGAATGAGTGTCACATTCGGGGGTGCTGCTTGCATGTGCATGTTCATGCTCCAGACAAACATAGTCACTGAACACAACACAGGTGAAACAGAGAGGATTCATTTACCCTGTGTTATTCAGATGATTGTGGTAGATTAACATCATGATCTCTCACTGCGCCAGGAGACCTCTGCCACTGTGAGCAGACTGATGTGTTATTGGCAAGGTGCTCTTTTAGTAATGCCATTTTCATCTTGTACTGTCTACAAAGAAAGAATGCTATACCTGTAGAAGTACCTTTATACTTGTAGAAGCACTGCCTGGGCTGTACCTGTCGGTGCTGATGTTTGGGTAACACAGTGGTCCATAAATATTCCTGTGTTGGTTGACACGGTGACACTGCAAGTCTGTAATGAGCATCTGCTGTCAGTCAGTGTACAAACAGTTCACATGCCGTGAGCCAAATATCACAGGAGAAGGAGGGGAGGGATAAGATCATCAGGAAGGAACTAGAGGAATTTTGGGGAAAATCACACTTGTCCATGGCTGGAGCCTGGTTTTTAGTTTGGGCAATTTATATTTTTTAACCAGAAGGTAAATCTAAGTGTGCTGTGCGAGCTGCCCTGCCCTCCCCTGCTCTGGCCCCTGGCCTGGGCCTCTCGCTCCGGCCCGCCGGGGCCGCGGCGCGTCCTCCCGGCCGCCAGGGGGCGCGCGGGGCCTGCGCCGCCGGCGGAGCCGAGGTACAGGGGGCGGAGGGGTCGGTGGGGCCCGCCCGTACCGGCACGTGGCGGCCGCTGCGCCCGCCCCCGGCCGGCTGGGAGGTCCCGGGCTGGCGCCGGCCGGGGCCGCTCTGAGGGAGCCGCAGGGCCGGGCCGGGCCGCCAGCCCCGGTGCTGCAGTGCTCCTGCCCAGCCCGCGGCGCTCAGGCGGCCCCGGGCTGGAGATGGGCCGGGCTGGTGCGAGCAGGAATCAGTGCAAAGCCGAGGCCTTGCCAGGTGTGCTCCAGTCCGCGGGGCGGCACCCAGAGGGGGCTGGTTCCCCAGTCCTGTTTGGCTTAGGGGTACCGCCTGCTTCTCTGGATGGGCACCGGCATCCTCCCCTGCCGGCTGGGGAATGTCTCATGTTACACCCTGCCGTAGGAAGTACCGTGGTGGGAAGTGTTGTCAACACGGAGATATAATGAATAGGTTATTGTTTAAGCAGCTCAAAATATTTTTCATACCGATCTACAGAAGGGAAAATACTTCCTTATGCTACTTACAGAGGATAAACTCGTCATGGGAAAAAAAAAAAAGTCAGCCTGGAAATAAGCTTCAGATTCACAGGGCATTGCAGTCCCGGGGTGATTTAAGGGACTAAACAACGTAACTTATTTTAAGCTGGAGCTTGATCATTTTATGAAGTAGATACTATGATAGTGAGTGAACAATAGCCGGGCTTGGACTTTGACCCAGGAAGTTGCTTCTAGCTCTATATGTTAATTACTCATCACACTCCGTCTTGGACTGCGGCTGTAGTTCTTATGTTTTTTACCTCATGCTGCTTTTTCTTTACCCTAGGACATCCTGTCTCTCACACTGAATTACCAGCAAAGGATGGAGAACATCCTGGCTGGTTTGTGTGGGACCAGCCCAGAAGATCCACTCCCTGTGTGGGTTCGCGGCAGCATTGGCCATTGCTTTAACCAGCTGACACTGAATGTGATTCCTCATGTGATCCTTGCAGTGGTCAGTGCCTGCTTCCTTGGCACTCCGAGGTATGACAACTGACTTGTCTGGCTCTTGATTATTATGCAGGACTGGAGGGGGGGTGGAAAGGCTGGAAATTATATCTCCCTAGAATGTGCTGGATATGTAATTAGGGAAGGACACAATATTATAATGCTACTGTACTTGACAGCATCCGTCTTAATTCAGAGTACAGTGTACAGAAAGGAATCCAGAAAGAATAGAGGGGATTCTCTATTCTACTAATCACAGAAAGTAATTAAAAACTATTTCAGTGAATGAGGATGGGGGAAACTGGGAGTATTCTGGGAAAGGATATAAATCCAAGGTGGCATAGAAGATGTATATAAGGCAATAAGGAGTTCAGAGAAATCCAAAATTGTTTTTCTGTTTACCCTCTTCTGAAATTAATAAAAATTACAACATTCACTGGTACTGAAAGGCCACAAAGAATCCAGTGATAATGAAGTATTTTGTAGATTATAGACTTTACAAGCACAGCATCACTGAAACTAACAGTGATAAAAATAATGTTTCTAGAATATGCCACAGACAAGAAAATCAAGGATCAGAGATGTGATACAGAGAATTTCATCATCCAAAATTTGTGTTAAAGAGGTTAAATATACTTTTTTTTGCTGTTAATGCTCAAGGATTGGGGTCTAATTTGACCACAAAATATCATAGTATGCAAACAAATTTCTGTAAAGGAATGCTATTCTTTGGTAGCATCTAAATCTCTGGTGTTGACCAAAGAGTGGGCTGTATTGACCTGATGTAGTTTAGCAATGCCTACAGTCAGATAGATCTGGAGAGGTGTATCTACAAGGTTAAATAAGAGTGGATGTATAAACAGCAGGAAGAGGAGAGGAAGAAAGGATAATACTGACTGAGAGGTAATGGAGTTTCAAACATAAATTATATCGCTCTTTCTCCCCAAGGTCTGGCTCCAGTGTGCCTTGCAGGCTAAGCTGGGGATGGAGAATTGCTACCTCCTTCGTGCTTACTGGCTTGTTCCTCGCTGACACCATCCCAGCCGCCATTTCCCAGCAGGAGCTGGGCCCTGTGTACCTTGAAGTGCTGGCCAATGGCACTGCTGCCCTGACATGGCTGGTGCATGGCTTCGCTCTTCTCATGCTCTGCAGGTCCATTCACGGCTTTTCCAGGGGCCCTGCAGCCCTGGCTCTCCTCACTCTCCTACCCCTACCTTCCTTCATCATCACGCTGCTGTGGTACTGCCAGGCGGGGACAGCTTGGTCCCCTGCCCACCCTGGTGCCTCCTCCAGGTTTGCCATTCTCTGTCTGCAGCTGGCCTCTCTGCTTGCCTATGTGGTCGGCTACCTCTTCCCCACTGCTGGCAGGCAAGACTTCCTCTCCATCAATTACTCTGGGCAGCAAGACCAGCCCATCTCAGAGCCAGGGATCCCAGTGCCTGACCAGCAGAGAGTGGCAGAAGATGGTGAGAGCTGGCTCTCACGCTTCTTTTACACTTGGATGAACCCCCTGATGAAGCGTGGCTACCAGCAGAGGCTGAACCATCCACAGGATGTCTATGTGCTTCCTCGCCAGCTCCAGGCTTCCCGGGTCTGTGACCGGTTCTACTCCTGCTGGCAGAAGAAGGCAGCTCTTCACCAGGCAGAGGAGGAGACAGTGTCTCTTAGCAGCCCCATCATTGCTGGAGGTGATGGGAGCAGTGATGCTCCAGGGAGCCCACGCCATGCCCAGGAAGCTGTGCGCCTCTTGTCAGTCCTTCATGCGGCCTTTGGCCTTCGTTTCTACACCCTTGGACTTCTCAAGCTGGCTGGCAGTCTGCTGGATTTTTCAGGTCCTCTGCTTCTGAACTTGCTGGTGAACTTCATGGAGTCACGGCAGGAGCCCCTGAGCCACGGGGTGCTCTATGCCCTTGGGCTCTTTGCTGGCTCCTTCCTGGGCTCTCTGTTGAGGAACCAGTTCAGCTACGAGATGAACAAGATGAAGCTGATGGTGCGGGCCGCTGTCATCTCTGCCATCTACCGCAAGGCTCTGCGTGTCAGCAGCACCAGCCTTGCCCGCTTCACTGTGGGGGAAATTGTCAACTTCATGAGCACAGACACCAGTAGGTTGGTCAACTTCTGCCTCAGCTTCCATGAGTTGTGGAGCCTGCCTGTCCAGCTTGCCATTACCCTCTACCTCCTCTACCAGCAAGTGGGGGTAGCCTTCCTGGGAGGCGTGGCCCTGGCACTGCTGCTTGTGCCCATCAACAAGATCATAGCTAACCGCATCATGGTGAACAGCGAGGAGATGCTGAAACACAAGGACGCACGAGTCAAGGTGAGGGGCAGTGGCATCTCTCTGAGTTTGTGTTTTTTCCCTGTTTGTCCCAGAACATTGGCTTCTTGGCCACTTGTCATGATCCAAGGCAGATTAATTGAATGACAGCTATTGAGAAAAATGCCAGAAGGGGCACACACACACACATTTGCTTGATGTTCTTTTCCTCATTGCCTGCAGCTAATGACAGAGTTCCTCTGTGGCATTCGTGTGATCAAGTTTTATGCCTGGGAGAAGCACTTCAGCACCAGGATAAATGCCTGTCGGGATAAAGAGCTGCAGAAGTCACGGGCTGTCAGTTACCTGGATGCTGTGTGCGTGTACATGTGGGCAGCACTGCCCGTTGTTGTCTCCATTGCCATCTTCGTCACCTACGTTCTGTTGGGTCACCAGCTCACTGCCACCAAGGTGAGTAGGTAGTAGGGAGAGCTCCAAACTTCTCTTGTGCAGAACACAGTCTGCAGTGAGACTGCAGTCCTCAGGCATCTTCTCTGGGAAATAAACCCAGCCCATGTCTCTCCACAGCTCTTCAGGCTCTCTCTGGTGAAGCTGTTTGGAGGATACAAGGGAGGTACTGGCTCCAACTCATGGCTGTTTGCTTACCCATGCAGGTGTTCACAGCACTGGCCCTTGTTGGGATGCTTATTCTACCCCTCAACAACTTCCCGTGGGTGTTGAATGCGATCTTGGAGGCCAAAGTTTCCCTGGATCGAATCCAGCAATTCTTTGAACTCATGGACCAGGACCTGGAAGCTTATTATGCCCTAGGTAATGGTTAAGGAAGCTGCCAGGCCTGAGACTGGTCAGCAGACATTCAGAGCAGAGAGCTGAGGTGCGAGGCCCAGGGGCAGTACTAGAAGGCAGCTGGGTGTTACCTTGTGATTCAAGATGTTCAGTTGGGTAGAGGCAGAATGGATACACTTAATTTCTCTTGATTTCTGTGGAAAGCAGGAGACAAGGCTACAACATTCCACTTTACCAACCATAAGCCACCGCTTGTCCCCACAAAGCCATTAGTGTCACAGTAGAACAAGCACCTCTGTCCTCTGACCAAAACTCTCTGACAATTAAGCCAACAACAAACTTGGCTTCACCTGGCAGAAAGGCTTGAGTGGCTGCCCCTCTCCTGAGCCATATTAGCCCCCTTCCCTTCTTTCATTGCCTTTTGCCAGCTCCCTGACATTCTTTTACCTTCAGCAATAATAAAGCCAGGTTATATCCTTACAGTGTCTCCCTGACAGCCATGTCTGTCTGGTGTGAGCAGGAGACAGAAGGGCTGGAAGAAGGGATGTATAAGTTTAAGAGCAAGTCAGTAGGCAAGTCTCCTTCTGTGGTTGGGTCAGGGGCATCATGCAGTGCCTCATCCATGGTCTCTGCATTTAGGAACAAAGCTGATAGTATTTGTGATGCCAGTTGCCTTTAATTTTCTGGTCTTTTCATAGCAGTGCTTTGCTGTTCTGCTTTTCCCTTGTAGATAGCCCTTCAGATACTGCTACTGCCTTGGAGATGCGATGTGCAGCCTTCTCGTGGGTGCCAGTGGAGGAGGAAAGCACCAGGCAGCCCTCATCCACAGGCACTCTGCAACTGCACATCGAGAACCTGTCAGTGAGAAAGGTGAGCAAGGACATGGGAGGTAACACAGGAAAATGGCACTAGAGAAAAAATACTGGAAACTAGAAATAATGAAGTAGAGGTGGCACATTTCCCTCAGTTTAGGAGCTGTGCATCAAAACCTTCTCTTGGTCAAGAGGCACAGGACAAATATTACATCTCAGAGCTGAAAGGTGCTAGAGAACATCCATGGCTTACAGACAGGAGATGAACTAATTCCCTCTGCCTTCTGCTATTGCTGGAGGAGACAACTGGACAGGCAACAGAGCAGGGCTCTAGAGTTAACACTCCTTGCAAATCTGTGTCCTGTCATATCAGGAGTTTGGTTTACCTGACAAATGTACCCAGCTGTGCTGCTGAATGCGTGAGATGGTCCTAGCAGTCAGTTTCCTTACAGGCTACGTGTGGCTCAAGAAATCTGGACAAGCTACCCTGTATTAACACATCAGGTTGCTTCTCTTCATTTCCCTTTGCAGGGAATGCTCCTTGGGGTTGTTGGGAAGGTCGGCTCTGGCAAAAGCTCTCTGCTTGCAGCCATCACTGGAGAGCTCATTAAGTAAGTAGCCTAAAGGCTTTTCCCTGCCTGGTCCCTCCATGCCATGGCAGGTGGGGACTGTCCAGTGCTATCCCAGCCATTTTGATCCGCCAACAGTTTTCCTTTGTTGCCCTTTACACTCACTTCTGGTGTGCTTGCAGACAAGGTGGACGAGTGTATGTTTGTGACCTGGAGCAAGGATTTGGTCTGGCCACACAGGAGCCATGGATACAGTTTACCACTGTCCGGGAAAACATCCTTTTTGGGCGGGAATATGATGCCAGGCTGTATGGAGAGGTGCTGGAAGCCTGTGCCCTCTCTGAGGACCTAAATGTGAGTGCCTAGACTGGAAACCTGCCTGGGCCTTTTTGGTGGGCTTTTGCATCCATCCTGAGCCTCACTGGGATCAGCCTTTATTCATTCAGGGTATAGACTGCTTTTCCAATGTCCCATCACACAGTGTTCCTCTGAGCACCAAGCCCACACCATTCCTGTAATCCCCGTACTTCTTTAAGGTGTGAAGACACTCTTGTAGCACTTTGGATGGTTTCTTCTGCTGCTGAGCCAAAAGCTCTTCATCCTGGGGAAAGGAGTTTTTCTTGCAGAGCTGAATGGCTGTTGGGTTTTTCAGGCAGAACCTATCAGCAGCAGCTGATGCTTTTTTTGGTGGGGGGAGGATCAGATGCAACTTCTTTGGAATCTGGAAGGGCTAAGCCAGTGCTTCTATCAGTAATATACATATTCTAAATTTGAGGTTTATGACTGTATTAGCCAATAAACCTGGCTGTATATATGGTAGGAAACCAGCCTTCTCCCAGTTTATAATCTGTACCTGATTTTCTGAAGAGCCAAGCTTTAGCAGCTCCTGTTTGTTTCAGCTGGAGCTATGAATACTCTGTAAAGGCAAGATTTTCATTTGAGATTTAGTAGAATACACCTATGCTACCAAACCGAGAGGAGACCTATTTCCAGGTACTGAAACTTGGTAGTTTTTACTGCTACACTGTTTGGAAGGACCCTGATGTAATTTTGATGCAGGCACAGCTCTTGTTCTCACAGAAAATTACTGTGTGCAATTATCTTGGACCAGAAGTTTCTCTCAATGGGTAGTTCAGATGTGACCACCCTATTCTGGAGCATAAGAGATTTTCATTCCATTAATTAAGCTTGCCAGTTATCTGTAGAACCAGTGTACAGACTGTTGCATTGTTTAATTGTTGATAAGGTGTCAGCCTTAGAAATTACTGCCAGAGACTGGAGAGGTGCCCCTGTGTCCTGCTTTTGAGTCCCCAGCAGTTTCCTGTCCCTTTCTAAATGATTTTCTTGAATATTTCAGATTTTACCAGCAGGTGACCAGACAGAGGTGGGTGAAAATGGTGTGACACTCAGTGGGGGACAGAAGGCTCGAATAGCCCTTGCCAGAGCCATTTACCAGGTAAATAACAAAGGAGTCACTGTGCAGCAGGTCATGCCCAGAGCTGAATCAAATAGAAAGAGGCTGGAAGCACTCAGCTGTACGGTGAGCTCTGGCAGCTTGTCATTAAAGCACATCGTGCTAGCCTAAAGGTGCTGCCAACATGGAGGCACTTGGACTTTTCTCTACAGCACTGCTTGCTCCAGCAGGGCCAGCAGCTGTATCTTTTTCTGTTTTTTCCCCCTCCTAGGAGAAAGAACTTTACCTCCTTGATGATCCCCTGGCTGCTGTTGATGCAGATGTAGCCAACCATATTATGCAGAAATGCATTCTTGGAGTTCTCAAACATAAGACCAGGGTCCTTTGCACTCACAGGACAGAGCTTTTGGAGAAGGCCGATGCCTTGTTGTTGATGGACAATGGCAGAATAATTAAGACAGGTACCCTATCTGTCTTCTCAGGCATTCACTTGTGCCTGTGTCTTGGAATGGTTTGAGGGGATTAGGATTAACTAGTGGGGAACCCAGTGATAAAAGAGGACACTGAAGACACTGCATGTGGGCAAAGATGGGGTGGAAGAGAATGTGCAGATGTACAGATAAAACAGGATAGCCCTAGATGTGGGGAGCGAAGCCTTCAAGGGTGCAGTTGCTGTATAATGTAGGGAATGTTATGAGAGAACGGAACTGGGTCATTTCAGAGCAAGAGGCAGTGGGAAGGTGGGAAGTTGTCACCTATTCCTCACAGGTGCTGAAGCATTTGCATGTCTCTCTTCGCAGGCACACCGGCTGATATCCTGCCACTTGTTGAAGCCTTCCCCAAGTTCAAGGTTACAGACAAGGGGAATAAGGATAAAGGTCTGTTCCTGATGAGCTTCAATGTGGCTGGGGCAGCACAGCTCAGCTGACTGTCCAGACAGAACCTGTACCTGATGGCTGCTGGCCTTAGAGCAGAACTCCCACCATTGTGTTCTGCTGTAGCAGTGCTGATTTGTGGGTGGTGTATACACAGAGGGACAGGAGGCCCACATATTGTTGGGAATTGGTCTGGAGCAGTATGTGACCCTGTTGTTCCACTTGTAGTCCAGTTTTGGATGAAGAACTGCCAGAGTTGGTGCACCTGTCTTGAAAGAGGAGAGAGGAGGGAAAAAAGTCTCCCTCATAGTTTAGACTTGCTCTGTTCACAGTAAGGAGAAGCTGCAAGAAGAATTTAACACTGCACTGACCTTTGCTCTTGCATCCATTCCCACAGCCCCTAATGAACAGGGACAGGAAGAGGCCATAGAGACAGAGGCAGAAGAATCAACCCAAACCAATAATCTCATCCACAAGGAGGAAGAGAAGAAAGAAGGGGCAGTGGCTTTTCATGTGTACAAGGCCTATTGGCTGGCAATGGGCAGCTGCTTGGCAGTATCAATCCTCTTCTCACTGTTCCTGATGCAAGGTGAGGCAGCGACCCAGCAGCACATCTCTCTTTAGATATTCCTCTCCTCTTGTCTCATTCCCTGGTTGCATGGAGTCCAGAAGGAAAGACGCCAGGGGTGTAAATGCTCTCTGTAGCAGGAAGACCACTTTCCCCAAATTAAAGTAGCTCAGGAGCTACTTTGTTAGGGAGGAGGCACATGTGGGAACTGTACCTGGTGTCTCGCTGCTGTGGTTGCATTACTGTACCTCTGTAGCAGTGCTCTGTCACTGCTGCAGCTCAAGGCTGTTCCCTTGCTCCTGCTCTACTACTAACAGGGGGAAGGTTTGGCTGGGCAGTGAGACCATGCAAAAGTTGTCCAGCAGCTTCCCTTCCAGCTTTTCTGTTTCATATTTGCTAATTCAAAAGTTGAATTCATCTTTATGTAGACTGTCTTTCTCTGTAGCATCCAGAAATATCTCAGATTGGTGGCTGTCCTACTGGATCTCCAGCATATCCCAGACAGCAAATACCTCTGTGATGGCCTGCTCAGCCTCCCTGCCTTCCCCAGAGCTGCTTCTCTTCTCCACTGCTGGGCTTGTGTAAGTGAATCTGGTCCGGAGGTGCCAAAGGAAGCTAAAAATGCCCTTAAGTGCATTTTTTGTGAAGATCCTGGAGAGCAGGGATAGATAAACTGACCACCTTGCTTCAGGGGATGTGTGTGTCTGCTTTCACAAAGAGAAAATCTCTGATCTGATGATGTGCCCAAAAGGCTTCTGCCTGGGGCTGATGGAAGACCCCTAGCTGCATAGTAATCAGAGTATTTGTCCCAACATGCCAAAGGGGTATAACAGGAGTATCAGGCTGAAGTGTCGTGATTTTCCCTTGAGTATGCTCTTGGGTTTTCATGCCTGTCTATGAGTTTATTGTCAGGAAGACATTGGCAGATTCATAATCTTCCTCCTCCTTTTTTCCAGTTCCCCCTTTCAAGATCTGGACAGCACCCCAGCCCCTTCCAATGGCTCAGTGGATGTGAATTTCTACCTGATAGTTTATGGGAGCATTGCAGGAGCCAACTCCCTCTTCACCATTGTTCGGGCGTTCCTCTTTGCTTATGGCGCTCTCCGTGCTGCTGCTGTCATTCACAACCGACTGCTCCAAAGGGTTCTAAAGGTAATGGGCACAAAGTCCAGAGCAGGCTGAGGCTCCTGCAAGCTGACATTCTTCTCATAGCTGGGAGTGAGGGTGCAGGAGATAGATTAAGGTTTCTGTTGGTATTGATTGGTAGGACTGTATTCAAAAAGGGCTGCACCACAGCCAGTACAAGGGGCCAATGAGCTGGGGTTCAAGATGTGTCCTGTTCATTCCATGGAAGGATGTTTTATGGCTCCCACCTGCATCTGTTCACTCATTAGGCTTAGATGTATAGCCAAGATGAGGGCCAGTCAAAGTAGCTTTTGCAGGATTGTGAGTTCAGGTTCAGATGGGATTGGAAGGAGTCATTAAGCAAGATCTAGGGCTGATGCTGGCGTGGCAAACATAAAGTTAACTTCATGTTTTCAGCTTCCTTGGGTCCTCAGGCTAGAGTTAGGATTAGGGCATTGGAAGTTTTAACTGGAGACTAGATTTGCCTGGCTGCTATTGGGCTAGTATGGCATCTGAGTGCCTGCTGTCTCAGTAGCTGTCTGCCATTTGCTGCAGAGGGAATGCTTCCTTCTACCATGCAAACAGCGTGAGTTGTTTGGCTGCTAGTGGATGCTGGCTTTGGAGGCTGAGGTAAGGAAGTGGGTTGTGGTGGCTCCCATGTTGTGGCCTTATCTGCTCCACTTGTGCTGCTCTTCTGCACACTATTCTGTGGTTGGATCTTACCACAGCTGACTGGCTCTTACTTTCTGGTTCCCTTATTGCCAGGCCACAGTCACCTTCTTTGACACCACACCAACAGGCCGGATCCTGAACCGCTTCTCCTCGGACCTGTACTGTGTGGATGACAGCCTGCCATTTATCCTCAACATCTTCCTGGCCAACATCTACGGGCTCTTGGGCATGCTGGTGATAATGACCTATGGCCTCCCTTGGATTGGTCTGGTCTTACTCCCTCTGGCTGTAGTCTACTTCTTCATCCAGCGCTACTACCGATTCACATCCCGGGAGCTCAAGCGCCTGTACAGTGTCACCCTGTCTCCCATTTACACCCACTTCTCAGAGACTCTCTCGGGACTGAGCACTATCAGAGCCATGCGGGCAGCAAAGAGGTGAGCAGAAAGCACGAGCACCCAGAGAGACAGAGCTTTGGCTTTATAGGCCAAGGCCTTCCTGATGTGGGGCTGGTTGTAGGGTGGCTGGAATGCCCTTGGTCTCGACAGCAGGAGTGGAATTTGAGTGGTGCAAACCTCTGTTGTGTGCCTGACAGGTTTGAGTTGGAGAATCAGCTGCGTCTGGAGCAGAACCAGCGCTGCCTCTTCGCCAGCAACACAGTGATGGAGTGGCTGGACATCCGCTTGCAGATGATTGGGGTTGCTGTGGTTACTGCTATTGCGGGAATTGCCATCATCCAGCACCAGAAGCAGCTGGGAAATCCAGGTAGACTGCCAGGGATTGATCTGTGTCCACTTCTAGGCTGTGGCCGAGGGGTTCCTCCTCTCCCAGTCCAGAGCTACACATTTTCTTACACTGGGGTAAGACCCAGAGCTCCTGCTTCCTGTCCCCACGGTGTAGTGCTTCAGCTCCTGTCTCTGCTCCTGTGTGTCCCCAACCTCAAGTGTGACCCCAGACTCCAGAGTCCTGACTTTTCCTTTCGGTTTTTATCTGCCCACCAAGATGCCAGCTCTTTCCCTGCCAGTGATATTCTTGCTTATGCTTTTGTCCTCACAGGACTTGTGGGCCTGGCACTCTCATATGCCCTGTCTGTCACAAACCTGCTCTCAGGCCTCATTGCCAGTTTCACTCACACAGAGATCATGATGGTGAGTGTGGAGCGGACAGAGGAGTACACCACAGACATCCCCATGGAGCCCCAGGATAAACTGGTCCAGGTAAAAGCTCAAATGTGTTCTCAGGTACAGGGCATCTTCTGGCTCTGTGCCCTGCGCTTGCCCCCTGAGGAGATCACAGGTTCCAGGGAATGGGTAGACGGCCCTCACCACAGAAACCACCTTGATCACTCATCTTTTACCAGTATATTATCTCCTGAGGAGGATAAATCTCTGGCAGGAACTGGTGAAGGCTGAAGCGATGAGAAGGAGTAGGGAAGCAGAATGGGTGCTAGATACAAGCTGTGACAGAAAAACAAGCCTAGGAGTGGGCCAGAGGTGGGACTGGCCTGTGTGTGGGTTCTACTCAGAAGCCAAGCAACCATCTACAGGGAGGGATGGCACTTGGACTGTCAGGAGGTGATGCTGAAGATGACAATCATCATTAGCATACCCTTTCTCTCTTGTGTATCCCTCTTAGGTTTCTGCTGACTGGCCAAGCCAGGGGCTTGTGGAGTTCAAGCAAGTGGTCCTGGCATACAGAGCAGGCTTGCCTAATGCACTTGATGGCGTGAGCTTCACTGTTCACCCTGGAGAGAAGCTGGGGATTGTGGGTCGCACAGGATCTGGGAAATCCACCCTTTTCTTGGCCCTTTTCCGTATGGTGGAGCTGAAATCAGGCCAGATTCTCCTGGATGGTGTTGACAGCCAGCTGGTGGGCTTGGAGGAGCTGAGGTATGGCTGAGCAGAGTGAAGGGTAGCTGATGGTGGCCGAGAGCTGTCAGTGGCTGGATGCCAAAGTAAAGAGTGAGGAGCAAAGGATGCAATGTCGTGGCACCCTCTTTTCTGATTGTGGCAGCTTTTTATGAGTTTCTCTGTTGTTTCTCAACGGTTGTGCTAAGGAAACCAGGCTGAATATGTGACCCATGTCTCTGTGCCTCTAAAATTTGTAGCAAGCTAAGACACCCCATGAAAAAAGAAATAGCAGACCTTTGCTTTTCTGCAGAACCCACCCCATGAGCCCTCAGCTCTCGTTTGCTTGCAGGTCTAGGCTGGCCATCATCCCCCAGGATCCATTTCTGTTCAGTGGCTCAATCAGAGAAAACCTGGACCCCCAGGGAAAACGGACGGATGCTGAGCTCCGCGAGGTGCTAGAGCAGTGCCACCTGTGGGATGCTGTTACTCAGATGGGTGAGTTGGAAACCCAGCTGATGAGTGGTGGTTCTGGGAGAGGAGAGGAGGCCTTAGCTCAGGCAGGGAGCCGAGGAAAAGCGATCAGGTGGATGCAGTAAGGAATGGGTTAGGCAAAGTCACGCTAGGACTAGTGTGGAAGCAGGTCAGTGGGACCCAGTGGCATTCCGTGACATTTAGAGGCAAATGGACTGGCAGGTGATGGATTGGGTGGCAGAATCTTGCTGGTGAGACCAGGCCTCAGTGGGTGTTAGAGGAGTACCTGAGAGATAAGCCAGGCCTTAGTTCTAAGGGAACTGTGCCAAACGTTGCTTGTATCTAAGTGTAAAGGCTCCAGTTTCTAAGGCCTGGGCCTGAGCAGGATTGGGATTTTCTGTGCTACTGGCAAAACCTTGGACTGGTGGAGCTGTCTAGGGCCCTGTGCAGGTGATGCAGATGACTGCTGATCTTGATCCCTGCAGGTGGACTGGACAGCGAGCTGGGAGAGAGGGGAAAGAGTCTGTCTGTGGGACAGAGGCAGCTGGTGTGCCTGGCCAGAGCCCTCCTGACGCAGGCCAAGGTGAGTGCACTGCCTCCATCGAAGCAGGGGAAGGCTGAGCTGCTGGCAGCTGCCTGGGGACAGCAGGGGAGAGCGCTGCAGAATTGGAGGAGTAACGGGAGCAGACATCCTGTGCTAACTCCTCAGGCTGTCTCTAGGCAGGGAGTGGGGTCTCTGCTGTGGTGCCTGGGAGCTCCCTTCACTCCCTGTCCCTGGCAGGTGCTCTGCATCGATGAGGCCACAGCCAGTGTGGATCAGAAGACAGACCAGCTGCTGCAGCAGACCATCCGCCAGCGCTTCGCTGACAAAACTGTTCTGACAATTGCTCACAGGTACGGAGGAAGCAGCACTCTGTGCCTGAAGTCATCCTACCACTCACAGGGACAGGTGGCTGCACATGCCATGCCTGGGCCTCAAGCTGAGCAGGGAGGTCACTGTGATAAGGTTTTTCAGTGCCATAGCTGGACCTTGCCTTTTGCCTTTTCTACTGGGTGCTGGGAACAACTGGATGTGAAAAGGGGAAAATGTTGTACCCAGAAGTTGGTGTCAGCAAAGGGCAAAATGCCGCATCATATCACAGATTTCTCTTCCTGGGCACTGCCTGCTGGTAGTCGCTGCCTGTCGGTAGGGCAGGTGAGTCCCACCTTGTGGTTCTGCCAAATTAGGGCAAGGAGTAATGGAGAACTATCCTATGGAAAGGGCAATGTGAAGACCGGGGAGGAGCTCGTGTCCCTGGCTCAGTAGAGGGCAGTGCAGGACAGCCGGCAGCGAAGGGCTGCAGCCAGCTCCTGGATAGTTACGTTTTCCAAAATCCTGAGTTTTAGTCCCAGGCTGCACATGATGCCAGCAAGATAGACACTGCCCAGGCAGGGCAGGACAACAGTGATTGCCCCACATCTGAGAGATTAAGAGTAGAACCAGTGTATGGTTGCAGCCAGAGGGAGGAGGGCAAAACATGAATATTGCACAGAAGAGATGGATCAGCATTAGGTGGTGTTCTCTGCTCTTACTCTTGCCAAGTGGAGGAGAATTTGGAGGAGGGTTATGCAATTGTATGGAGGGTGTTTTCAAAGCACAGAGGTTACCACAAAAATAAAAATCAAATGAGCAGGTGGCAGGGGCTGGTGTCCTGCTGCACAGAAGTGGGAGTGATGGATGACAGGCAGGGTGGGCTGGGCCTGGCAAGTGAATCAAATGGGTCTTGTTAAATACATCGTGTAGGAGGGAGGCAGGAGGGGTGTGAAGGGAATGTGGTTCCTACAGTAGGGATGTTAGGCATAAATAGAGTAGAAGAGCAAGGGCACTGTGGGCTGAGGTGTGTGTTTGGGTTGGGTGTGGGGAGGCCACCTTTGATGGGGGAGTAATTAAAGAGGAGAAACAGCAGAGGAAGGAATGGCAGAAGGCAAAGCAGCAAGACTGAGTTGAAGACAGCCCCAGCCCCTCTTCCACTGGGATGAAGAGCAGTGGGGGAGAGCAGTAATGAGAGAGAGGTGATGATGGGGTTGTTTTGTATCCATGGTTCTTCCATACCATTCAGCTTTGTGTGAAATCCAGGATAGGAAGTGACTCAGCACTTGTCTCTTGCTCCTCCAAGTAATTTCCAGGGCTGCAGCTTGCACTGTCTTGGAGATGAATGTGTAACCAGAGTCCTGAAGTCCATAGTGCCTTTTCCCTGCTCAAATGCTGTGCTGTGTCTTCCTTGTGACTTGCAGCTCCACAGGGCTGTAGTTTCACACTGAACAGCACATGACGGTGCAAAGACACTCCTGCTGTCTTGTCTTCCCTGCCCAGGGCCAGAGGTTGCTGCTCTGCTGGCAGTCTGGGCACACCTGGGCACACGTGTGTGCAGTGGGTCCTGGGGTTGGCTGTCTGGCAACTACAAATGCAGTGGTGGTGGTAGCATAAGCAGAGATGCCCGGCTGCAGGGGAATAACAGCTCATGCACAAAGTCCATTTCTGCTGCCCTCGGGGGGTGGCAGGTGAGGAAATGTTGGGGCAAATGGAAGCAACTCGCTAACCCCTGTGGGGATGGCGACATTTGGTGCATCCCCAGAATCAGGCATGCCCTGGGCTTCCCCCCCACAGAACTTCCCTCTGTGCTCCTGGTGCCCTGCCATGCCCAGCAACTGGAAGGCATCACGGTGCTCCACTAAGAGGTGCTGCATTTCAGCAGAGGGTCTCTGGGGAGCTGCACTGCACTGTGACCCTGAGTGCAGAGGGAGATCCTCCACAGCTCCTAATGCTGGACATGTCTGGGGCCACCCTTAACCACAGGGGAAGCAGTATCCAGAGCTTCTCCTCAGATCCACCAACGTGTGTCCTGGCATTTGTTGTCCACAGGCTGAACACCATCCTGGACTCAGACCGCGTGCTGGTGATGCAAGCTGGGAGAGTGGCAGAGCTGGATTCACCTGCCCGCCTAAGCCAGAAAGATGGCTCCTTGTTCCAGCACCTCCTGCACAGCAGGCAGCAATGACCTCCCTCCTGCACTGAGCCCAGGCAGCCCTTCTGGCTCAGTGCCTGCCTCTCCTCTTACCTCAGACATCAGCCCTGTCCCGGCAGGGCCAGGAGCTGCTGAGATGAGGGAGGGGCTTATTCCTGCGTGCAGGCAGCAATTGTGTGTCCTCAGGGATGGGAGCGTGGCACTGTGGCCTTTCCTTTAATAGGGAAGATGCAAACTGGTTGGTGGGATCCTGCTCCCTTCCAAGGCTTCCCTTTGAGATTACAGAGGGATTTTCTACTCACTGAAGAGTCAGTAACTCCTAGTTTGAGACTTAGTCTTACATAGACAATGTAAAATAAAGTGGAAATATCCTTGTGAAGCTGTTAATTCAGGTCCTTGGCCCTTTTCCTCACCAGACACGCATTTCCTCATGAGATACAAGAGGGGTGCCCGCTCTGCACAAAAGACAACCTACCTCCTCTCTATTATTACCAGAAGGCCTTTCCCAGCCCAGAAGGTTGCACCCAGGGACCTTGCTGCTTTTCCTCCAGTTTCCAGTGGAGAAGGCCTTGCCCTGAAGGGGCCAGAATGCAATTGCATTAGAGGCCTCTAAGGCTAGTTTATTTCAAGACCACTCCTTCAAGGGAAATTCTCCATGCCTCCTGCCCTGCTCCCAGCTCCACAAACCCACAGCTGCTTTCAGTTTTAGGATCTTGCTCTTGCCATGGGCACCTTGGACTCGGTCTTGGGTTTTCCTCTTCTTCCCAACACTCTTAAGGCAATGCCTAACCCACATCTTTGCTATGCTGTCCTGAGATGCATGCCATTCCTTTCCCTGAGGCTGTAGCAGCCATCCCCATCCCTGCAGACAGAGAATAAGGCAGGACAAATCCTGGGCCGTAGTCTGGGTTTCCATTCTTGAGGGAAGTGATGGAGATACTCATCAAGAACAAGTTGCTGAGCAACCTGATCTATTTGGCTCTGCTGAGAGCAGGAGGTTGGTGTTCAGAGGTCCCTTGTAACCTGATACACTCTGATACACTGTTTCTGGGCTTGTACTTGTTTTATTTGATAAAGGTACATCATCCATCCATGTATTAAAAAAATAATCTTTCTGATGAAGCTCCAGTCCCCTCTCCCAGCTCTCCCCCTGCCTGAGTGGTCACTTCTTGGCTCTCTTCACACCACCTTGAACACAGCTCTGGAACCCTACAAGCCAGTAGTAGAGTTTGGGTTGTGAGGGGGTTTGCCCCACTGCTTAGCCCTCTGTGCCCATGAGGAGGCACAGAAATCCCTGGTCCTGAGAGAAAGACACTGATTGCTGCACACCAGACCAGCACTGGCAGGAACAGACCTAGTACAAAGGCTAAGTGACCTGACCATCTACTGCCTCTTAGCCATGCTTCAGCAACGGTGGAGAAGGCAATTTTGTGTCTGCTTTCCATGTTCATCCCAGGCTCAGTAGCCTGTCCTCACATCCACTGTGGGGAGTTTAGCCTTTGTTGTATAGAGAAACACTGCAATGACTGATTTGAGGTTAGAGCCAGCTGCCTGCCTCAGAGTGAATGGGAGAGGAAGGAGGACCTGGATCCTGTATTGCTCCTGAACTAGCCACAGCACAGCCTTGTCCATCTCCAGCTTCACCCATGAGGACATAGAAGGACCAGCTTAGGCCCAGAGGACCCCAGAGGAGAGCAAATAGTGAGGCAGAGGTGCACACTGCAGAGGCAAGGGAGCTTGGTCATTTGTGGCCGGACCAGGAAGGACGGCTTGGTAAGTGGGTCAAAAAGACCCCTGGATCAGGAGGAAAGTACGGAACACGTTTGTAACCCCCAGGGCTGACAGCAAGAGGAGGGTGCATCAGCCAGGGCAGAAGAAGGGCATGAGGAGACCTGCAATGATTTTTGAAGTCTCTTTGAACTGGCTCATAGAACCACAAGGCCAGGGAGCAAGGGTGTTTGCTCACTCCCTAGGGACTTGGCATCTGAAATGACAGCTTCCAGAAACAGCCAGGAACTATCCCATACAGTACTGCAGCAGGGAGACCCATGCAGCCACAACTGTCCCAAAGGCCCCAGAAGAAGCATCCCAACACCAGCAGAAATGAGGATAAAGCCCCTTCCCGTAGTCACAGAGAGGAGTTACAAAGGGCCTGGCAGTATTTGGGCTTGCAAGAGGGCTGTGCCCCCCTCAGCACTACCTGTCCTGTTTCTGAGCACTTGTCAGATGATACCGACGCTTGCATGGCATGGGCTGCTGCAAGCAGCACACCACTGCTCCCCTGCAGGGCTGGCCCAACACAGCCCTGCTTTCAGATGCCCGTGGGTGCCAGCTGAGCCAGCCAAACAGGAGACAGCTCAGACCCAGGCAGGGCCATCACACCAATGCTCAACACCCAGGGTTTTGTTGATGTGCTTGCTGCCCTGGGAGCCCTTTCCCGCTGCCCCATCGGTGCCGGTGTGGCTCCGCAGGGTGCAGTTCCAAGGGTTTGCCAGCATGATGACCTGCCAGGGCCTGGTTCAGAGTCTTCGCAGCTCACAGCTCTGTGGTCTTCCTTGGCTCAATCAAGATGGTGTTGAGCATGCCCACCTGACACTCCTGGTCTTGGAGCTTTCTTGCAGCCTGAGAAGGGCTTTGGCACCAGTTCGACCTCTGACGGCCTCTCTGCCAGTTCCTCAGCATTAGCAGGACAGTGATGAGGACCAGCACTGCTGTCAGCACCCCGAACACCAGCACTGTCACCAGCTGGGCTTCGCTCAGCCCCGAGTCCCTTTGGGTCACCACCTCCTTCACAGAGATTTTCAACAACCCTCCCCCCGGCTCTTTCTCACTGTGGTTGGCCACGCGCCGCCCCGTGACCACGGTCCTGACAGGCTCCGGCTGTGTCACCTCTGGCATCTCACTAGTGGTGCTTTTCACAGCCCCGGCATCCTCATGGTTTGCAGGGTGGTAGGGAGGAGACCAGGTGGGCTCAGGGACGGAGATCTCGCAGGTTTTGCCAGAGAAACGGTCGGGACACAAGCAGTCATAGTCGTTGATGCGGTCATAGCACTTTGCCCCATTTTTGCAGGGCTGGCTGGCGCAGTCGTTGATGTTGATGGTGCAGAAACGCCCCTCGAAGCCCAGCTGGCACTGGCAGGAGAAGCGGTTGACGCCGTCGCGGCAGGTGGCCCCGTTGGCACAGGGGCGCATCAGGCAGTCGTCCACATCGTGCTCACAGAGAGCCCCCACAAAGCCAGCGAGACACCGGCAGGTGAAGTTACTGGCAAAGCCATTTTCATCTTGACATTGCCCACCGTTCTTGCATGGAGACCTGCGTGGAGACAGCAAGGATAGGTCATGGCCCTGGTGAGCAAGCAGCTTCCCCCGCCCCAGGGAGGTAAACACACAGAGCTGCTGGCATGGTCAGTGTGTCCCGCTCTCTCCATGGGGGCAGCTATCTCAAGGAGAAGACTGGGTGGGAGTTTTTGTCTCCTTGAGTGAGAGGCCTCCTCAAAGGCTGTGGCTGTGCACAGGCCTACCACCCACCAGGGAAGGTCTTCAGCCAAATGATCTGAAGAGGAAACATGCTCTCCTGATGCTCCCCAAAGGCATCATGGATGTCAGCTCATCACACCTACAGCAGTTTGGCTGCCTGGGAGATGGGATGTCCCAGGCATGATGAATAGATGAACAGATTCCTGTCCTCCTACAGCAGGGACAGGAATCTGGTCAGGTTGCAGCAACACCCTTGCCCCAGTGGGACCGTGCACTGCACACTGCTTAACCAAAGCCAAAGGTGATTTTGGCTTAACTCCATTAGTGTATGGAAATTCACAGATAACGAGCCAAGCTGGGCCTCCGCTTGGCAGTGTGTGACCCGGAGTTAATGCTGTCTTGTAATCTCACTGCAGCGTCTCACCCTGCCTTCTCACATGGCCCTGTCTTCATCTCACAGTCCTTCCCGTGGAAACCTTCTGGACATAAGCAGGAATACTCCCCATCTCGATCGTAGATGCACTGTGCCCCATTCTGGCACGGGGACTGGTGTTCGCAGATGTGTATGTCTGAGGGGAAAAAACAGTGTGAATTAGGGAGAAAGGAGGCCAACTCTGTGCACACACAGCCCACCAAACCCCTTGGGGATGGAGAAATGGCAGGAGCTTCTCCCTTCTCCCCTCCAATGGGCACTTGCAGCAACAGAAGTGCAGTCCCTGTGTGGTTGTGAAGATGCTGTGCATGCCGACTGTCCGACCAGTGGAGACCTCGTGATACAGACGAGTCTCTGGGACTGGAGAAGGGGAGTGCACCAGCCACCTGCTGATGGCAGGAAGCCTTGGGGAAAGCAGGGGATGCTGCTTGGAGCCCTGACGCAGCGTGGGAAATGCAATGAGTTCATCTGCTCCATTTCCTGAGGCTGGCCAGCGTC
This sequence comes from Monarcha castaneiventris obscurior, assembly GCA_026261815.1. Classification (NCBI taxonomy): domain Eukaryota; kingdom Metazoa; phylum Chordata; class Aves; order Passeriformes; family Monarchidae; genus Monarcha; species Monarcha castaneiventris. The sequence goes on from JAMPIT010000161.1 coordinate 5,798,492, forward strand.
ACGCTGGCTCTTGCCATGCAGCCAGGGAGCAAGTACCAGCAGTCTGACCTCTTTTGCAGGAAGGGGATGGTCCCAGCTGTGGCAGCCAGGCAACATCCCATCTCCCAGGCAGCCAAAACAGCATCACCCAGCTGGCTTCTGGCTGCATTGGCTAGGTTGGCTGACTTATCCATGAGGGTGTGCTGGGCTTCTGCCCTCAGCACCAGAGGCAGGGATGTCAAGCCCACGACTCACCTTTGTCACAGAACTTGCCAGCCCAGCCGGTGTGACAGATGCACTGCCAGGGCTGGTGGCACGTCCCGTGAAGACATCCCGGCATACGCACGCACTCCTCGCAGTACTCCCCCTCCCAGCCTGGATCACACCTGCAGGAGGACAGGGCATAGCAGCATTATCACATCCAAGCAGGGGCTGCAGAAAAGCTGGCTGTGTGCTGTGCAGGGCTCCCACAGATAGAGCAGCGCTGGGAAACCCTCCCAAAGGTCCCATGGACCTCCTGCCTCCCTCCTCCAGAGGTAAGTACTGGCATCTCATCTGTCCAAGGAAGCACACAGACAGAGCAGGAGCAGACTCACCCTCTGCAGCCAGGGAGGGTAAGTGGCCAGCAACAGAGCTCAGCAGCTTCACTATCACTGCCCTCATCCCTCTGCTCTCCTCCAGCCAGCCACTCTCTATACACCACTGCATTAGCTCAGCAATTCCCATGCCTCCCACAGCATGCAGCCACTCTGACAGGCAGAGAAAAGCCAATCCCTAACCCTGAACTTGTTAAGGGAAAGGGACAAGAGGCCACTGAGGTCCGTGTGTTTCGCTGTTCCTCTCTGGATTGTAATGTGTGTCATTTTTTGTCCAGAGTGCACTGTAATCCAGCTGTGAAACCTTGCTTGCTATGGCTTGTGCACAGAACAGACTCACCAGCCAGCTCAAGGGCAGTACAGTGGGAAAACCTGCTGTACACAACGAGCCTTCTGGCCCCAGAAGAGCAGGGCAGGGGCAATGACTAAGTAAAGCCAAGCTGCATTGCTCCAGTGGCAGGCATCCCTCAGACCTGCCAGCTCCAAGGGGGAAAGCAAGTGATAACAAGATGAGAGCTGAGAGGAGGTGGCACCAAGCCACAACAAAAGCTATACTCAAACCAGCACGAAATTAAACCTAACAAAAACAACACAGTTTCTAGAGTAAGGAAAGGGATTCATTTTCATGGCTGGGGCTCATTTCAGCACAGTATGTGGTGACTACAGCTTTTTTGGGCTGGCCCAAGGCTGCACTTTCAAACCTGGGCTGGCTGTTGTCACTGTATGTTGTTCCAAAGAGACTAGGAATGAGAAAAATGGCTAAAAATATATATATATATATATATATATGTATGTATGTATATGTTAATTAGAGGCTTTTTGATGGGAATGGAGGTGATACCATGTGCCTGATACAGTCTGGGGAAATACATCCATAACTGGACAGCCCTGAGCAGAAGGATGTGGACGCCCCTACCCTCCAGTACCTGCAAGGAGCAGGTGCCATCAACTCTTCTACTACTCCAAAAGGGAGCTGGCCAACCTAAAAATTTCCGGGGTGGGGGGCAGGTAAGCAGCCAAGTCTTCCTGAGTTGGAGGTGATTTTAAGGTACTGCCAAGCTGCAAGGTTCAGCAAATGCTCTGGAGGCCTGAAATCGGCAGCAGCAACTCACGTGGAAAGATCTGCAGCTGGGACATGGTGACGTGGCCTTGCTCACCGGGGCTTTGCAGCACCCTGCTCCCCCAGCCAGCCACAGCTGCTGAAAGGGCTCAGGGAGGAGCTCTAGGCAGCTGCAAGCAGGGGCCCAGCAAAACCAGAGCTGGGCACTCCCTGGCAAGAACAAGTGGCCCAGGTGTGGTGTGACACTGGGGGGCTGTCCTGTGAAAGGGGGATGACCGTGCCCTGGCAAGGAGAACAGGGTGACTTTGGGCAGTCTGTCCCCTTGCAGCCACAGGTGTCCCAGCCAGCCCTGAGCAGCCTTTGCCTCCTGGTTCTGCCTTGCAGAATGGGGGCTCCAGATGGTCCTACAGTGGGATAATAGGCAGTGGGTCTGTGGCAGCCCAGAGCAGTTATATGGGTGCTTCCCAGGCTGAAGTGCAGGGTCAGGCTCTGAGCTTTGACCCTGCGGGATCTGGGCATCAGCTGGAGCCAGGATGCCGAGTACCACATAGGCACCTCTGCTGCAGTAGTTCACAGCTTGCTGGTAAACCCTTTTTGAAAACATCCAGAGATCCCCATCACAGCTCAGGCTTCTGAGAGGGGACCCTTGAAGCCCTCATCTATATGCATGCTGCAGGTCTTCTCTTCCATGCCCCAGGAAGAGCATCTCCACCTCAACCAGCTGGCCAACCCTCATGTCTGCCCTGCTGCCTGATGACTTTCCCCCGTTATATCTGAGCCTGAAGGCTGCTTCCCATCACCCAGGCACGGCTGGGCTGTCCTAGGCTTCCCTCTAGACAAAAAGGGCTCAGCAGAATAACACTGGTCAGTGTGTGAAGGTGAGCACCCTGGAAGCACTGGAGCAAAGGCTAGAGGGAACCAGCAAGAGGCTGAGGCATCAAAATCTCTCATTCCAGAGGGTGTCAGATAAGAAGAGAGCAGAGTCATCAATTCCAGGTGTGGGGGAGTGGAGGAGGAAGTGCTTCAGCTCTGGGATGGGGTGTAGGCACCAGGGACACAGCATCAAGGAAGGGAGAGCAGCACAGTGAGGAGCAGCAAAGAGCCAAAGACAAGCCATACCTGCACTTCCCATCCTGGTCACAGCAGCCGTGGGCGAGATTACAGCGCTCACTGCAGTCATCCCCTACAAGACAAGAGACGTGGAGTTGGATTAAGCAGAGACTATAGATGATTCCAGATCTGCCCATGACCCTGGGTTTTTGCTTAAGTGCTCAGCCTACCCTTCCCCAGAACTGCAAAGTGGGGGACCTTCCTTTAATTGGCTGGATGCCATGCAAGAAATGAGGATTTCACAGTAACCCAAGCAGCAGTAACACTGTCTTTATTGAGAAATGGGGCTCTGCTTCAAAACTACCCAGTCTCTGGTCATCTCTCCCGCCTTCTCTCTGCTGCCTCCCTTAGATTTTTGGCCCTTCTGGGGTTGCCTGTGCATTAAGACAACTTGTGTAATAGGGACTGACCCACCTGGGACCTAGGTCCCACAGTCTTGCAGCAAGTATGGTGGGAAAACTCAGGGACAGGTACTGCAAGGGGCACAAAGGGACCAAGGATGGAAATGGAAAGAATGGTTCTTCTTTATCTCACAGTATGCCACCATCCCCAAGGACAGCTGTTGGCACAGAGCGGTCTGACGGGGGCTCCTGCCCTCTTCCACGACCCAGCTGCCAGCACTCCCCTTCCAGCACAGGGAAGCAGGACTTGGCATCACATGGGGCCAGGTATCCAGTTCTGTTTATTTATTTAAAGGCCACAGAAACTGTAACTGAGCCATGGCCTCGCTGTGCCACTTCTCTTCCTCTCCTTCGTGCCAGGTGTTCCCTTTCATCTCCACCTTCCCCTCTCCCCCATCACTTGCTTGCATCCTAGCTCCATAGGGGAGCTGGTTCACTCTGGCTCCACAAGCAGTAGAACTAGAGCAAATGTCAAGAAGCAGGGGATTTCTCCAGAAGCCTTGTGCAATCCCAGGCCAGGCCCAGGAGGTGAATGTCCTTACCTGAGCCCCTCCATCCTGGACCAAAACAGGTTAAAGCCCCCATGCCTAGAGATGCACTCAGGCTTTCCCAAGCAGCATTTTATGCTGTCTGGGAAAACAAGCAGGGCAAGAAATCCCCTGTGCATGCAGTTTTGCTGCAGTGAGGCAGCAGCTCCCACTGTACCAGGTGAGAGCCTCCTAAAACAAGTCACTATGGAGCTGGAGCAGCATCCTGGGACTGCTCAGCCCCGAGCCTGAGTAGTGTCACCTTTCCCATTTGTAACCATCTCTCCTGGCATATGGCTCTGGGAATTCATTGCTTATGCAGAGCAGGGATAGAGCAAACTAATCTTTGGGAAAGGATTTTGTCTCACTGGATCCAGGATTAGCTGTTCACTTTTGGAACCTTCTTCCCCCTGAACAGGCTCATTGGTTTGGGAACCCATGCACCCTCACTGAGGGTGACAGAGCAGCAGGGATGTCTCACTGCCAGTCTGCTCAGGCACTGCCACCCCTGTAGGCAAGGGTTTCTAGGCTGCCTCCAGTGTCATACCCCAGGTGATTAATGAGTGGGCAGCATTTTCTGCTTTTCCAGGTCAGACCATTTCTATTTTGCATGGAAAACTGAGGAGACTTCAGCAATGACAAGGACAGGTTTGGAAAGATGAATATGAAAGAGAAGGACCCCTGTCTACAGAGACTCACCTTGCACAAGCTGATGATGGGCCAAGAGGATCCAAATCAAGGACATGAGCTGGAGACAGAAGCTCCTGAGCATGGTCAGTGTGGCCCCACCGAGATGAATACCTACAGAGAGAAGAAGAGCAAGCTCAGCAAAATCCTTTGGCTGACACCATAGCTTCATTTCACACATCCCTTCCCTTCAAAAATCTGGGAGGTTTTGAATTGAAACATCCAGTTTTAGACAGACTTGTCACCACACTGCCCTCTGTCCTTCCAGAATCCTTCCTCTAAGTCAGCCTTGGGGCACTAAGAATTAAAAAGCTTTTGAAAATGTGTGTACAGGAGAACCAAGTGTGCACACTCAATCCTGAGTGTGTAATAGCTGAGGCTGTTACACCACATCTTAGAGCACCTGCCCCTGATAGCTGCTGTCAAGAGAGCAGAAACCTCCAGAAATACCAACCCCGCTGTGGGGAACTTCATCTTCCCTCCCTAGATCTGGGAGGCTTCAGCTTCAGGTTAAATAAGGTCCTCCTGTGCACATTCGAATGAATAGATGGGCTGAATGTTTTCTACAGTGCCCAGGCTGCTTTTCAAACCCTGCAGGAGAGCAGGGAGTCCAGCAGATCTAGCAGAGGAGCAGGCAGTAAACAGCAGCCCTCTTTCATTGTCCAAGCAAGAGAGGAAAGCAACAGGCACTAGAGCTGGGCTGCAGCCCCGGGCAGGAAAGGCGAGCACACACCTCTCACTAGGTGTGGTCCTTTTCCTCAGCTGTCCTGCAGAGAGCCCCGTCAGCCCAAGGTTCCTGCACCCATCTATTTTCCGACCGCCTCCTGCCCTCTTGAAGTAGCATTAAATACTTTGGAAAAATGCTTCATTCCCTCCCAGCCTTCTGGGGTTGTTAAGGGCAGGAAATTCGAGGGTGATATCATAAATATATTACTGTAATGAGATGGGAGGGGTTAAACAGTTCTGTTAGGAGAACGGTGAAGGTATGGAGCAGACTCTATCCAGCTGCGTGGGTGTGATGAACAGGGGCCATTCCGCTTTCAGCTTGACTCTTTAGCTCTGGAAGGTTGTGTTTGGTTCATAGTTGTGTGAGAGACTTCTAAAATGGGGATGTAGATCCTCCCACCCACCTACACGTACACATGCATTGCAGAAAGAGGTTTTGGGGTCCCTGCTAAGAGCTTCACCTCCCTGGACCAGACAAAATAGCCCATAAAAGCAATGATATTGCTTGAAGCATCTCTCCAGCAAACAAACCACCACCAACAAAGGATGCAGCATTTTCAGAGGGGCTACAGGATGTTACTGTCACTGCCCCAGTCAAATCCCACCATGGATTGCTGCATTCTCCCTCCTCACAGTCCCTTTGACACCATGCTTGCAGGACCCTCCTTTGCCTCCTGCCCCTAAATACTGGGCAGTGGCAAACAGCTGTTGCATTTCAGGGGAGGGTGAAGCAATTGCTACGAAACTTAAAAAATAATTTAGGGCTGGAGAGTGAGTATCATGTTCCTTCAGGACTGTGAGAAGCATAAGCTCCGACCACATGTCATATCAAAGGCTGTTTTTCCCCACAGCTCCCCACTCGAGGCACAGCCTCTCAGACCTCCTGATGCAGTCACCCCATGGCTGCTGCTCCCAGCAGAACCCCCGCGGTCGTCCCGGACCCCGGCATCCTGGGCGGCAGCTGGTGCCCAGGAGAGGTGTGAGCAGCTCCCACCTGGGCAGGCCTGGCTTTGGGTCGCAAGGACACGGGAGAGGGAGCTCCCTTCGTCCCACTCCTCCGCCTCTGCCTGGCCGGGCTGGGGGCTACCAGACCTCCAGGTGCTGCGAGGACGCCCCCCGAGTCTATTAACCTCCCTCTCGAGGGTACTAGGGACCTCTGTGCGCCTGGGGACTACCAGGGACATCCCCAGGACGTGGAGTATCAGGCACTGCCCCTAGTCTGAAGGCTATCGGGACCCCTCCGGGCTGGGGTCGGGGGCAGGGATGGGGACCCGGGGGATGCCGCGCCGCTGCGGCTCGCCGCGCCTGTCCCCCGCCCCCTCCCGCCGGGCTTTGGGACCACCTCAAGCCCCAGTGCCTCCCTGGAGAAGCACGGCCACGGGGGTGCTCGCCTTCCCCCCACCCCGCCCCACCCCGCGGCCGTCCCCGGAGGGGACTCTCCGCAGAGCCCCGCCGGTGCCCCTGCGGCCGGGGAAAGGGGGCCGGCCGGGCTGGGGGCTGCGGGTCCCCGCCGGGCGCTGTCCCCGGGCCCTGCTCACCTCGGCGACGCGGCGGCTCCTGGGGCTATCGCGGGGCGCGGCGGCGGGGGGCGGCCATGCCCGTGCGGCGGCGGCGGGGCTGGCGAGGCGCGGGGCTGCGGAGGGAGCTGCCGCCCGCCGCGTGTGCCGCGCCGCTCCGCCCGCCGCCGCCGCCGCCGCCGCCGTGCAGCCCCGGCCGCCTGCCAGCGGCTGCGTGTGCCTGCACATCCCCGCTCCCTCCCCGGGACATCCCGCCTCCCGCCGCCCCAAACCGCAGGCAGCCCCCGACCCGGCCCGCCCTGCCCGCTCACCCCTGCCCTGCTCCCGCCGCCGGGGGCGGGGGGGACCCCGGCACGGCCCCGCCCGCCCCCCATCGCCCCGGGGGAGCTGCGGCTGCGAGGGCTCCCCGGCCCCGGCCCCCGGCACCGACTGGCAGAGCATGGAGAGTGTCCCGGGCTGGCAGCTCTCCGCAGGGGCGCGGCCTTGCTGGAGGGACCCCCGCCCGGGGCTCGGGGGGGCTGCAGCCCTCGCCGCCCTCGCTCGGGCAGGGGCTCGGTCCCTCGGGGCACCGAGCTCGGTCCCGCCGGGCACGGAGCCTCTCAGAAATAGGTGCGCGATGATCCGAGCCTTCATTTTGCTCAGATTATCTGAAATAATGCTAATTAGTGAAAACGCCTCCTGCAGCCCCTCCCTGACGTCCCCGGGGTCCGCTAAGACAGCTCCACTGGCAAACTGTAGGGTTAAGAAGCCCCATCCTTAAAATAAAGATTCAGCTTGTAGTGGTCACCCCAGAAAAAATAAGCCGTCCAGAGAAGCTGTGGTCTCCAGCGTTTCTCTCGCTGCCACTCACAAGACTTGGGCACCAGGACTTCAGTGGACAATAAGGAACAATAAGGCAACCGTGGGAGAGGGTCTGGGCTGTCACATCTTCAGAAGGAACAGCTGCCCGCTCTCCTCCTCACCTTGCATGGCCTTTCTGCTACTTGACAAGATCGTATCTGTCACCTTCAAAGGTCCTAGCAATCCTTAATTAGATTACAAGTTCACATCAGTCAGCCCTTTTCTACCCCTGTATCCTACAAGGTTTGCTGTTTTTCACCAGGAAGGAAGAAGAACCATATCCTACAGGCACTTAGTGGATGCTTTCACACTCCATCTCATCTCACCAGACAAAGCTCAACCCACCCCTGCTCTCACCTTCTCCAATCCCCCTCGCCCTCTTCAGTTCCTGCCAGCCCTGCCAACACCCTGTGGCAGCCATGGGTGGCTCTGCAGGCCCCAAGACCCTGTGACAGCCCAACAGGCAGCAACCCCATCAAAGGCAAGGTCTCTGCCAGCTGTGAGTGTGGACCCCTGCTTGCTCATCCTTGGCATGACTGGACAACACAACATGACTGAGCGATTAAATGGGGGCCTACCACCCTGCCTACCTCTGCAGGAGCTGCCTCCTTCCTGCCTCTTTCCTGCTCTCCTGTCAGCCAGGAGCCCCGTTTCTTTCCTTGCCCTCCTCCTTCTCCTATCTCTATCACCCCATGTAACCATTCCCCCTGCGGGACAAAGAAATCCAAACCTCCTGCTTAGGTTGCTTCATCAGCTCTTCGGGTATTTATGAGACAGGTGTGCACCAGCTCTATCCTGAGATGCTTCCTGTGATTCTACATCCATTCTCATCCTCCGATCCCTCGCAGCCAGCTCAGCCTGCTTTTGAGCCCTGACTCGTACCATGTCTGGAGCTGACAGCAAAAAGGAGAGGGGGAGGCTGAGGGTGAAGCACAGCTTCTGGCACTTGGTTTAAAACCAGACAGCCTCTCCTTCTGTCACCACAGCTCTAGGACCTGGAAGGATCCACCTTTCCACTCTGACACCCACAACACCCTGCCTTGCACTCTTTCCCAGTCATGCTTGGAGGCCAAGGGTTTACTGGCAACATCTCCAACACTGAGTGTAGGCTGCTCAGCCTCACCCTCACTTCCTCCTTGAAATCATACCACCCTCACTAGCTGTGTCAGATAGAACACCACCTCCTGCAACATCCTCACCTGCTCCCGCATTCCTCTGCTGGGATCTGCCCTGGTCCTGACCGCACTGCACTGCAACGTCATTGCACAGCCATGCCGAGGAGCTCTTAAACCTCACTGGGCTAAACGTGCCTAAGAAAACCCTCTGGACGTTGTGTGTGCATTTGAATGGGCAGATAGGAGGGGAGCTGCAGAGGGACCCCTACAAATGCTGATATCCATAACTATCAGCATCCACAGCACGAGCACTGTGAGAGTTGGAGATGGGGTTAGGTTGCAGCCAGCAGAATGGGACACGTGGTTCTCCCTGTGCTGCTTCTCTTGGAGGTGAGAGCTGTGCCGCCAAGTGAGGGCTGTCCAGGCTGACGAGGTAAAGCTGGTTGCTGAAGATCTGAGCTCCAAGGAAGGGGAATGAAGAACAAAATCCAGGGTGGGATTTCAGAAGGTGGGATATCTGAGGAAATGTGTTTTGTGGTTTGAGGTTCGGCTTTGCATGTGAGTATCACAGACAGAAGCAAGAAGGGATGGATGGGAGTAAAACAGGGGAGTACAGAGGAGGGAGAAGGGACCCAGGCAATGTGGACCTTGGGTGCACTCCTTCTTCCACACTGAAGGGCTCCTGTCCCATCCCCAGGCACAATCCTGAGTCTCAGGCTTGCTTTGTCAGCCCGTGGACTGCCCTGTACTATTTAATCAGAGCAGCTCTATTTGCAGACCCAAGAAATGGGTGTTGAGGGGATTCCTGGGCTTGGCTAAGACCCTGTTCTACTAGGCTCTGATCCCTGCTATGCCATCCCTAGAGGCGTCTCAGATGGAACAGCTGCTGGGTCAGAATTAGGAAGGATTTTTTCCTAGCCATAAGAGTCCCTCCATGGCTTCTCCCTCCAGTGAAGGAAATCCCACAAAGCAGGGACCTGGAGTGAGAACTAGAGCAACCTCTTGTCATGGTTTCCTCTCCAATTCATGCCAGATGAAGACTCCCTCCCCTGCCATTGTCCCAACACACCAGCACCACCACTCACAGACCGAGGGAGGAATTACCTGTCAAAACGAGCTGAAGCTGCTTCCCTTTCTTCCGGAGTCTGGAACCTGCACCTTGGAGGCAGCCAGACATCAGGGACAAGAAGCAGATGCTGGGCTGAGAAAACAGGTAATGTTGCCTCTTCTCCTTCACCAAGAAGCCTTCTCCGGAGCAGAAACTCTTCCCTGTGCAGAAGCTCAAAGAAATTCACCCCGTCCTGCTCACTCTAATTCCTCAAGAAAGGCAGAAAAGCAGCACAAAACAAGCTGGAAAAAGACTGCAAACGCCTCTGAGCTGCTGACTCAAATGATCATCCTCTTCAGCTCTTGCTCTGGGTCACCCTCTCTGCCTTACACATGGCACCAGCCCGGGGTCTCTAGGTTAAAACAAATGTTCTCCCCCATCCCACCCCCCTTGCTTTTCCAATTCCACCCCAGCCCACAACAAACAGCAGCTCGCTGGCCCTACAGCCATGTAACCCAACCCCAGCCATTGTTCCCCTTCCACAAGGTCTATATTTGACTTTGCAGCAGCACCGTGGCTCTGTGTGTGTGTGTGTGTACATGTGTGTGCACTCTCTGCACACACACACGCTCCGATATTTGTTCAGAGCCTCATTCCCCAGATGCCCGGGATTGCTTAGAAATAGCTTCCATGGGCAGTAGGTGTTTGTGCCTTCAGCGGGGAAGTGGAGGGGGCAGGCAGTAGAGAAGCAGGGAGGGGGTGAAAGTTGAAGGTAGAAAACCGCCTGGCTCTTTTGTCTCGATTTGCAGCACCTCGATGCTCTGCCACACTGTGGAGCATGGCCAGGCCGGCAGACAACAACATGCACTCAACAGCAGAACTGATGGCATATCGGGGGAATAATGGAGAAAAGGACAAGCTGTGGTCTTGGTATCCTGTGTTACCGTGCCCCAGGTTTTGCTCTCTGGTGGCAAAAGTGCAGTTAAGCCTTCAAAAACTCTTAGAATCTTCCTAGGTCTGGTGGCTGAGAACCCCAGAAGTGCCAATAGGGAGGGAAATACCCAATTCCTTTAGCCTGATGGCTCTGCAAGGAGTGCCTCAGTGAATGGGAGCTGCCCTTGGATTCACCTTCCTACGTTCCAGTATTGCTCTAAAAGTAGCCACTCTGGGCTACCCCAAGGTGTATTTTGTATTTTCCCAAAGCCTCCAGGAATGCTGCACAAGTCCAATGTCACAGTCCCTGTGACCCCGAAGTCTCTGGGAACACTGCCTAGACTTGGCATGAGCTTCTTTCATTTGCTTCTTTTGTGATCTGCCAGGATATAAAGCAAAATGAGAACTAAGTGCAATCCAAATGAATGACAGGAAGAATTACTTTTATCCTAAACACTGATGATCCAGGGAACTCATTGCCACTGGGTAACAAGAAAAGGCATTAATTAAAAAAAACCTGACTAGACATTTATATAGACAATGATAACAAATAGGAATGAACTCCAAACAGCTATAAACCCTCTTGCTCCAGGGCATTGAATAGGCGATGGAATAAGGAGCAGCTTTCCACAAGGGCAGGTTCTTCAGCAATTTTGTGCAGGGCAATGTTTGTACCTTTCCATGAGCCATGCAGACCCAGCCCTGGGAGACAAAGGATGCTGGACATGGGTAGGCACCATCAGTACATACCCACTGCACACATTTACCATCACCAAGGTCAAGGTGGGATGAACTGTGGGGATGCCCCGGTGGTGCCTGTGAGATGTCCTGGGTGTTCAAAGCCAAGTGTCAGCCTCTGTCCAAGCCTCTGATCATCAGCTTGCTTCTCCTCCTCTCAGAGCCAACTGCAGGGAGTCCCTCATCACCAGGGCTGCTGCTTCCTGAGCAGCACTCTCCACTGGCCTCCAGGCAGCTGCTCTGCTGGGACTAGCTAAAATCTGACTGCCTGCTGGACTGCTCCACTAGAACAGATCCTCTGAGTGTGGGAGAATGCATGTGTCATTGTAATGGACTTGAGTTAAGTACCTGACAGCCTTCAAACCTGCTGTGAGTAGCAGCAAAAGTAAGCTTAAGTCACACGTTATTTTGAGATACAGATTCCTCGAGTCCGCCCTCAGTACTTCAATCCAAGACAAGACAAATGTACCGGGGAAAAGGAATTAAAAAAGAAAGATTAAACTCTAGAGGAAAAAGACTTAGACTTGAAGAGGAAGGGAAAGAGATCGAGATATATCTGGAGGGCAGTTAGAGAAAAGAGGATTTACCTATGCCCCCAGAGCTCAAAAGGCTGAGTAAACCCCCTTCAAAGAGCCCCTGTAAGTTCATGAGAAGGTGCAAGATCTTGTTTTGCCCTGTGATTTTTGGCTTCCCTCTGTGTGCATGTACAACAGCTAATGTCAGGGCTCTCCCAAGGGCACCGATTCAGGGGGTTGTACCCATTGCCCCCACCTGCCTCCTGCTGCTGGGAGGAGGTCTGGAAGGACTGGAGTGGGAAGGAGATGTCTGCCAGGCTTTCCCTCTGCTGGCACACACTCGTGGGTGCCTCGAAGCCCATCTCCAGCTATGTGGTCTCCCTTTGCCTTTCCAGCTGGCAGCTCTAGCAACGAAACCTCTTAATCTCACCAGGAGCACACAAGCATTTAATGGGAGACTCTTGAAGCAAATCTTTTGTGCTTTCTCGGTGCTTGCCTCTGAGCTTGCTCCTGGGTGTTTACAAAGGATGGCATTGGGGTTTGCAGTGAAACCTGGCAGGAGAGCTTGTTGCAGAGAATTTCAAGGTCATTTCATGAAACTATGGCCTGTGCTTAGAAAGACTTGAACCCCGGCTGCAGAGGAGTCCATAATTAGCAGCCCCGGGGGATATGGACGCGTGTTGGGAGGGAGGCTAATTGTAGACTGACTGTCTCCTTGGCCTTCAGCAGCTCCCGTGAAGCAGAGAAGCGGTGTGCTCAGCCAAGCACCAAGCGTGTCCTAGGGAAAGGTAATTCCTCCCTGGCCTGCCTGGACCCATCCCTATAAACAACAAGAGCTGCACGGGGAGAGCAGTGCTGCAGATTTCACAAAAAAAAAAGAGGTCTCTGTGAGTTGGAGGTGCGTGCTAGGCACGCAGAAGGGCTCTTTGGGAGACAACATACAGCCATGTGTCTCTAAGTGAAAGAGTTCACGAGTCCCTGCTCTGCCTCAGAGGGCTTGGGGGATCAGCTGCTCCCTCCCTGTTTGTGTACCGTGGCTAAGGGCCAACCCCCACACCCCAGCGTGTGGTGTCCTCCCTTTGCACGCGGGCGAGCTCTGTGCCCAAACCTGAATGAAGCCCTGTCTGCCTGCACAGGCCAAGGAGAGCTGGTGTCACACCTAACCCTCTGCCACCTCCCCGTGTGTGCTCCAGTGAGACATCCTCCCCCTTCCTCTCCACATACTTTTAACACAGTTCATTTCAAACACTTCATTAGCATGACAAGCTAAACAAGTTTTGACAAAGGGGAAGGGAGGCAGAGCCCCTTGAGTCTTGGTCTGAGGCTGACACAGTGCCTCCAGCCGTTGCTTCCCCATGGGGTTTTGCCTTGCACTGGAGCAGCCGTCCTGCCTGTCAGGCATATTCTCTCCACTCCTTCACCAAGGTAAATCACTGGCACAGGAGGGCCCTTCAGTCTCTGCTGCACAGCCACACTCCTGCTGGATTTAACACCCAGTGGGGTGAAGACTTTACAGTGAGCTTTGGCAGGGCTCAGGTGAGGCTGCTGGGAGGAGAAACTGTGCAGTTCTGCAGCAGCTCCTTCTGTAGGGAGCTGACCTCAAGGGGCAGTGGTATCTGTGGTGTGGTCCCAGCTGGGAACTAAATTTTTCGGGAAAAATACCCTGTATAAGGTCACAGCCCATTACCTTGTCTCTTGCAGAGCCCTGGAACTGTGCAGAGTAAGAGTTGGAGGCACCTGTACAGGGCTCAGTGCAAGAGCTGGGATTGTGGCATGGAGCTGGCGGTGAGCAGAGAAATGAGTGGGATGCCACAAACAAATACTTGAGGTCAGAAAATTCTGATTTCAGCTGCCTGCCCCCAGGAGTGATGCAGCCAGCACAAAGTGAGTGCAAAGAGCACAAATACACCACTGCCAGGCTCTGCGCTCTGTGCCTTACGTCGGAACACTCCACCTGGGCAAGAGGCAAGAGCTCACTGTTGGTGCACAATTTTGTGGCTAGTTAGAAATGGCCAGTAGGGGTCACTGATATATATTTATTTTATCCTATTTTTATACACACACATTTGTAAATATATAGAAGACACGCATAGGCAGCAATTGTAATGGGCAAGTGTTGATGTGGAGTGTATTCTTCAAGCATATAGGCTGGGGGAAAGTGCCCCTGTGTATGTCTGAAATACCTGTGTGAGATGTACGTCATGCTCTGCTCAAACCCCATGATGGCACGAAACTGGGATGCTGCAATGGTGGATTTTTGTCGTTGCTCCCCAGTTCTGCTTTCATCTTCCATTTCATATTGCCAGAGGTGCTTTGAGAGAGATTCAAGAGATTCAGAGATTCAAGCCTCGAGGGCAGGATATTGCATCTGCTTGCTTTCTGTGCACTGCCCAGTGCAGCTACATCCCAGCTATGATGGGTACCTTTGGGCAGTTCCATAAGACAAACAGCATTTTGGGTTGGGATGGGTCAGCACTGTTTTGTTCTTCAGCCACCAATATTGGGGAATGTGTTTGCTTGTGAAAAGACTCCAGTGGTTGTTTGAGTGTTGAATCTCTATTAAACTCACAACTGAGTCCCAGCCCTCACTCTTACATAGTGGGATGGACTGAAGTATACACGTGGGTATGTTGTTAGCAACTGTTTTATTGGCGGGTTGGTTGTATTTGTCTGGTAGGTGTATGCTCCAGGCATACTGGCAGAAGGTGTTTGGCTGTCCAATTCGGCAACCACAGACTTGTTTGACTGTCACAGGCTGGCAGTATTTCACTGATCTTATTGTTCCTGAAATGCTGTACGTTTTGGGTGCTGGGCTCCTCTTGTATTGGCATATCTGCATATCCCAGAGTGAAAACTTTGCTCAAAATAAACTTTGCTCAGGTCTTTTTGTTTTGGTGGATTCAGCCCATCCATGAAACCTCTTTTGCCTCTGAGGGTTTCCCAGCTGATGTCTACTGGGGAATCCTCTGTGCAACTGAGTTAGAGAAGTAGGGGAGGAGACAAGTGTTTCCTAAGAGTCCCTTCAGCACTGCAGCATCCAGGTTGGAGAAAATGGGACTTCATGCAACTCTCAGGCAGGTGACAGCCTCCAAGTCAGCCACCAGGGGTTGTCCAGCACCCGCCATCTTCCCCACTTGACCAGGTTTGATGGAAAACTTGAGAGGACCAAGCCTGCACTTCTTCTGGTGGGGAGACATTATTTCTGGCATCTCCTTTTTCACTAGCCAAGACCATAGGCACTTCAGCGGGATTTGTCCCTCCACAGGGTGGCACCTGCCCCTCCAGGGGTTCCTTTTATTCAGTTACAAGGGTCTATATAAAGTCCTGCCTGCTGGAAAGTATTTTGAAGAGATTCCTCCCTGCTCTTCACTAAGGGTCATAAATTCAGCTGGTATTTGAGAGAATCTCAAATGTACTTCCAGGACTGTTTGCTGAGGGCTTTACATCCGCCAGAGGCCCCTTAAAATAAAAGGATTATTGGGAGTCAAGTGTTAGATTACCTGGTGCTTGTTAATTGAACTTCAGAGGCTTTAGCGAGCAACTGGCTCTAGCAGGGAGCTGCACTTTGGTATTAATGGTGTTATATAAATGAATATAATGTAACCTAACGTCATGCTTCCTCATCATGTCACATCTCTGGGCTCAGGGCAATGGCGAGTCTAGCTCACAAGCGTAGCGGATATGGGGAAAGGCAGGGTGGATGTATGTGGAGAGGAAGAAGGACTGGGAATCAAGGCCTTTGGGACCTGATGAAAGAGTGTTTTTTGGGGCTCAGGGCACATGACTGGTGCTCAGCCAGCCCGAGTCGAGTTCCTGTCTCCCTTTGGCAGCCTGACCTTGAGATCTGATTTTGAGAAGAGTTGAGTTTAATGGAAGCAGTAAATGATGAGACCATCTGAAAATCAGCCTCTCTCCTTCCTGCAGGGCTTATTTCACCTGGACTTGCAAAGAGCTTGAAGATCCTACTCTGACAAGTCACTAAAAGAAAGCAACGTAATCTAATCATTGCTGCCATCAGTGCCCACCCACAGAAACCTGAACAGACCACAACTGTGAAGGCTCCAAGGCAGCAAGGCCCAGTGGAAATGAGAAACCTCATCAGCTATGAAAATTTCATCAGCTGGCGCTGTGGAAGCAAGAATCTGGAAGTGCAGAGCAGATGGGCAGCCTGGATTCTTGGAGGCATTGTCCTTCTGCTTGTTATCTGACTCCGGCACAGGGAGGATTTGGAGAATTTATGGGGGCACAAGTACCGAAGGCTTTCTTGAAATATCCCTGGCTGACGTGTGGTGTGGTGCAGACGGCACTCGCTGGGTGCTCAGCAGACGTTTTTGCACAATATTCCCAAGGTCATGGAAGCAGGGTCCTGCTGAGCACCTGTCTTTTATTGTGTAAGAGAGGGGCAGAGTTTGCAGCACTGTGAGCCTGGTACTACCTGAATGTAAATCTGAAGGCTTTGGAAATGTAGTAGTACATTGAAGAACATCATGTAAATTCTATCAGGATTTTTCTGAACCAGACAAATTTCCTCTGAACTAGACTCCATTATTTACTGTGTGAATCATCAGTTCATGAGATGTTTGTGAAAGAAAGGATAACAAGAAATGGAAGCAGAGGGTGAGTAAGTCAATGCACTGGGCATGAGAAGCAATGGAAAAAGTACCTGTCTGAACTCAGAGTTGAATAAACGGGGTGATTCGGTTAGAAATTAAAGTGTACTGACTTTTCAAAGACCCAAGACTAGAACAACACAGTGGAAGATTTTTTCAAATGAATACCAGAGCACAGTCCCAAAGTGTGTCAGGGTTTGACCAGCTTTTGCCTGGTACACGCTGTCCTCAGCACCTCTCCTTTAAGAAGCAGGCAGTTGTCCTTGGGGGGTTTCAGGTGGATTTCTCCATTTACTGTTCTACCCTTCTCCCTCCCTCTCCACCTGGTCCCACGGCTGGGTTTATATTTCCCTAGTGGCAGGCTGGGATAAGCCCCAGGCTGTTGGGCTGTTTCCCAGGTCCCGGGGCAGGCGGGAAGGGAAGAGCAGGAGCAGGTCCCGGAGCCGGCGCTGACACCGGCAGGGGCCGTCCCGCCGCCCCTCAGGCTGTTCCCAGGTCCCGGGGCAGGCGGGAAGAGAAGGGCAGGAGCCGGTCCCGCCGCCCCTCAGGCTGTTCCCAGGTCCCGGGGCAGGCGGGAAGGGAGGGGCAGGAGCCGGTCCCGCCGCCCGTCAGGCTGTTCCCAGGTCCCGGGGCAGGCGGGAAGGGAGGGGTAGCAGCCGGTCCCACCGCCCCTCAGGCTGTTCCCAGGTCCCGGGGCAGGCGGGAAGGGAGGGGTAGCAGCCGGTCCCGCCGCCCGTCAGGCTGTTCCCAGGTCCCGGGGCAGGCGGGAAGGGAGGGGTAGCAGCCGATCCCGCCGCCCCTCAGGCTGTTCCCAGGTCCCGGGGCAGGCGGGAAGGGAAGGGCAGCAGCCGATCCCGCCGCCCCTCACGCCGCCAGTACCGCCCGGCCCCGCCCCCCGCGCGTGCCGCCCGATGACGCAGCCGCGCCGCTACGTGGGGATTCCGCCGGATTACCCGGCGTGCCCCGCGGCAAAATGGCGGCCTAAGGCGAGAGCGCCGGGCAGGGGCCGGGCGGGGGTAAAGTTTGGGGCGGGCCCGAGGCGGGGCCGAACCGGGGCCGAACCGGCCGCAAAGTCACTGGGACCCCCCGTGGAGCCGAGCCCGACCGGGTCAGAGCCGGGCTGGGGCTCCGGGGGCGGGGAGCGGGGAACGCGACCGGCTGGGGACCAAGCCCCGGGCGAGGCCCCCTACGTGCCCGGGCCTCTCTGGCCTTCCGGGCGGGCTTCGGGCGGCGCCCAGCGAGCGGGGTGGGCCTTTCTGTCCACGTGTGTGGCGAGGAATTGTAGAGTTCGCCGAGGACAGCGGGTCCGGGCGGGGCGCACCGTGCGCGGGGGTGGTCAGGCAGTGGGGCGGGGACCGGGTGCGGGAGGGCGGCGAGGCCACAGCCCCGGCCCCAGGGAAGGGACGGTCCCCATGGACCTCACTGCCTCAGCCATCAGGGCACTGCGGAGCTCTCCCTTCCGGGGAGAGACCCGTGTCGGGGAGCAGCGCAGGCACGGATTCGGCAGGCGGAACCTGGTCCACGCAGGGTGCAGCGGTTTCTGAGTGATGGAGAGTTAGGTGGTGTGATGGAGAGTTAGGTGGTGTGGGGGATGAGAAAGCAGTGTCTGTGCAGGCAGCGTTGCTGGAGTAGGAGCTGCAAAGTGGAACAAGTCTGGGCCAGCACGTGTGTTAAAGAATCTGTAACTGGCAGAGGCAGGGTTAGAAAAGAAGAATCAGCATTCCTCTGGTGTCAGACTCGGCAGGGGTTAATGGGAAATTCTCTACGAGCCAGGACATCCTTTCTATCACAAGGGGTGCTTCCCCCTATAGAACTCGTGTGCAGCCTCTGGGAACATGGGGAGACTTTAAAGGAAAACAGGTGAATGGTAAATACTGTTTCTGGCTCTGAGCTTGAGCACTCTGCATAGAGCAGACTAGAAGACTGAGTGCTAATACACAGATTTTTAGGTGCGCAGGAGGTTGCATTGGTAGGCATCAGGCTGTGCAAATGATACACAAATCTGCAAGGCTGAGAATGACCTAGATCTGAGAGGTGCCAGGTGGATCTTGTCCACTGAAAAAAGTCGTCCATCACATGTAGATAGTTCTGTGCCAGTGAAAGCTTTTCAGGGCTATGCATTTCTGTTTTACAGATTCAGAGAAGGAGCTGGGATAAAGGGCCTACGTAAGATGAAGCAATGAATCCTTACTGAAGCATCAGACAGCAGGTAAGAAAGCCAGGAATGAGATGATGCTGAGTCAGGCTGTGTTCTTTTGGTACCACTGCTTAAATTTCTTGAGAATATGTGAACCACATACCTGGAAAAGTGTCACCCTCTGTGGTGTTCTCTGCACCACAGTAGGCCTGTGTTGCCAGATTTGAGAGGCCAGGGGTGTCAGTGAAATGGGAGTGACCCTGAGAAATTCAGCAAGAGCTTCTGGGAAGAAAAGTGCAATTAAAGTTGTAAGCCAGTGCCCTTGACATGCCATCTGGGAAAGCAGTCTTACATGTGCTCAATCAGTGCCAAAGTAGCCGTGCTGTCTGTATAATTCACAAGGGGTCAGCCCAGCCATAATCCAGATGAAATCCTTTCTGATGATCCTGCTCTTGGAATAATTGCAATATCAAAGTTAGGTGATTCTAGTGACCTTCTGTTCTCTCAGGTTATTTGTTCCACCATACAGTTTTTTCCACACAAGTTTTAACTGTTCCCATGACGGGTGGTGCAGGTGTACCTCTCTGTCCTCTCCTGAACTCACTGTTGGGATCCAGTCCAGAGGAGCAGTTGTTTGGTACCCAGCAGCTGCTCTTTTGACTGTACACTGTCACATCACCTTTATAACAACTCCTTTGTCTCTTCTTCACTTCCTTGTGTATCCCTGCAGGAAGCACCTCTATCCCAGCAGTTCTTTGCATACAGTGTGATTTAGTTTCTGAGTGTTAAATCAGCATTTAAGCTATCAGGTCTTAGCTGTGGTATGAAGAGGAGTTTTTCATTCCTTCCCAGGCACCCAGTGCTCTTGAAATCCTGTGAATGCATTTCAGCAGGGCCAGCAGAGTTCCAAAGTGCAGCCCATGGCTATCTTCATCCTTAATATTAACAAGGCATTGGGTCAGGAGGGGATGAGTTACTTGCCAAGACCTGTTACCTCTTCACTCTCCAAACCAGCTTTCTGAACTGAAGATGACCTTGTGTGCTTTTCCACCCTATTTCAAGTTGTTTGTTGGCTGCTGCTAAGTCACTTGCTTTGCAGCCAACAAACCCTCAATTCTTATCTCCACCATCCACTCTAAATACAATCTTGGTGCAGCTTGTCAGGGAGATAGACTAAAGCCTTGAACAAGGTGTAGTCTTTTTTTGAAAGTCTGCCTGCTTCTTGTCCCAGAGCAGAACAAATCAAGTCAGATGGGATGAATGGTTTTTGGCCAGCGTGCTGGTCTGAATGGTACCAGAGCTGGCTTGGAGAAAGGGTTTGTGGCAGCTGGTGTGGCATATAAAGTGTTTCTAAAAAGGTGAAGAAAGCCAAGCTATTTGAGCAGTAGCAAAATAAACATGTATTTTTTGGTAGCTGATTTCATGCTTGTGCATTTTGGAGGCTGACAGTTTTTCTGAAGGTGAGCTCCCTAACCTTTTAAAAAGTCTGCTATGTTTTATGGAGAATCCACTGAAAATTGGATTCTGAGATTTCCATGTATGACCACATCTACAGCGTAGACCCAAAAAACAGTTCTGGAGGTTAGGTCCTGACAAATTTACTGTGTTGTGCATTTGTTATATTTTTTTTTTTTAAAATTATTATTTTATTATTATCTTTGCTTCTCCAGCAAAGAGTGACAACAGAGCTCTCTGCCTTACGTGTTGCTGGGAGAAATACAAAATGTAGAGGTCTCAAATGAGCCTGCATGTGATACAGATTGAGGGTAGGATTCCTCCACTAATAAATGAGGGTCTGGCTTGGCACCTTTTTGATTTATCTTGCTCTTTTTACTGGGCTTGTCAGGATCTGGAATTGTTGTAGTAGACCAGATTGTCTTGACTGTTTGACTTGATTCATGCTTTGAGAGTAAATTTAAGGTCCTGAAACTGGGTATATTCGTCTCCTTGCTTGAAGGCTTTTTGTTGGGAAGGTATCTCCTTTCTGTGTGAGACCCTGAGCTTTGGAGAGAGAGTGCTTGTTGGCTTTCATGCCAGCTGTGTGTACTCCAAATCACTAGTAACTGGGTAAATACGATCCTCTCTGAGATTGACTTTACGCAGGACTGCAAAGGAGCTATGTGTGTAACCTATGCAAACAGGACTAATGCCTTAAGGCATGAAATCATCCATCCTGTTTCCCTGCCAGTTCCCCTACCTCAGGGCTTTTCCTTAGATCTAGATTGGCTGGGTCTGTAACTGTAGTAGGAAGAATGTTACTTTTTAAGTTGAAATAGATTTATAGCTGCTTGGAGGGGAAGGGTGACATTATGGTCAGAAAGATACCTGATTTCTGCCACAGATGTATTGTGTTCAGGTCATTACTGATTCTCACTCTTCCTTCTTTGGTTGGAAAATATGATTAACACCAGTCTTATTAGGGATTTGAGGATAAACCCATAAGTGTCTAGATGCTTGGATACTGTGGTGTTGAATGCTTTAGTAAAGCTCAGTGGAGGAGAAATGAAAAGGAAGTTTCAAGCTGTGACTTCAAATTTAAGCAGACCCCTCTGTGATCCGTTATCCTGTGTATTCTGTGGCGTGGTGAAATTGCTGTGGAGTGCAAGTCAGGCCCTGTCTTGTTCAAGGCAAATGGGCACTCCAAGACCTCACCATTTTTGCCTTCCCAGGAGCTATTTGCTTGTTTTGCTCACATGTCTAACCTTGCCTGAATCTTTTTGACTTCAAGGACAATTTTCTCTTTTTTGCTTCTATGTTTATTCCATACTCGGAAACGCTTCTCTTCATTGTCAGGATGTTTATGTATGGTTTTATTCCAAATATGCTCAGCCAGAGAGGGCCAAAGCAGCAGCTTGCAGGATGTTTCATAGTTGGAATGACATGAGCCACCCTATCCAGAATGTCCTCTGGGAGCTGCACTTAGGAAGGAAATGGCGTGGAAAACCATGTAGGAGTGTGAGAATAGCTTCGCAGTGGTTGGAATGCACTATAGGCATCACTTGGGTGGGCTCAGTTTTCCTCTGCTTTTCAACAATGCTGGGTGCCAAGCCTGAGGAAGACTGCTGTGCAGGGGTGAAGGTGCTGGAATGTATTCCTCAGTTGAGGTGAATGCAATTCAGTGAAACTGATAGGCATCAAACTGAATAATGATTTTAAAGTATTTTCACATGATGTCTAATCTGTGGAAACTCACTACCACATAATAGCACTGAGGCTAAGAGCTGAGCGGGATTCAGAAAAGATCAAGCACTTAGGAGTAGAAATGTTCAGACTTGCTTTAGCTAAAGAACTTGTTTTAGAAGGTGTATTTTTCAGACATAATCCAATCTCTTAACAGGTAAAGGTTTGAAGAAAGGGCAGTGTGTTCTATAATTGTCCACTGAAGCTTCTTGCTCCATCTACTAAACTACCTTAATGAATTGGCCTATGTCAGGGGCAAGGTATTGAATCACTTATGTGCTATGATAGGTTGCTTGCTGACCTTGCTTTTTGTGGTAACTGCATTAGGAGAAAAAAAAAAAACAAATCACCAACCAAAGAACAAATCCTCAAAGCACTGCAGCTGCTCTGATTAGTCCTGGTCGTTGAGGATTTTAAGCTGGTGAAGAGCAGGGACTGTGGAAAGATAGTGTGCTTTGTAGGGGAGGAGCGTCGTACTGATGGACGTGGAGATGTAGCTATGGTCTTTTTGTTCTGAGTGGTCAGGCAAAGCACTTGGTGCTTCTTTCTTTGGCTTGTAAGAGGGAAAAGAATGTGGAGTTTGGCCTCTCCACGTTGCAGTCTTGTGGACTTTAGTCTGTAAGGTTTAGTCTGAAAGGCAGGGCTTTAAGGCTGTTGAAGTGAGTTCTGGTATGTTGTAGCATGGACCTCAAGGTACTAATGTCTGTGAAGACAATCTGTGTCCTGTGCTCATGTCCAGTCTGTTGAGGATCAGGAGAACCATGCAAGTAGGTGTAAATTCCATTTGATGCATAGGCTAATAAAGATAAGTGGCAGTGGCATGAAGATATGTATAAGAAGCTGTGTGTTGTAATGTTTACCTAAATGCAAGGGGAACTGAAGGAAATAGTCTATATGTGTCTTTTCAGAGAGAAGCAGGGTATGTATCCTCAAGATCCCTGTATGAGCCCTGTGGGCTTCTCTGGGAACAACATGTGCTTTAGGGCACAACTTAACCCTTTTGTGGCAGGCCTAACAGCTGTGAATAAAAGGTTACTGAGTTTCGTAGAAGTTTTGTGTTGCTGATAAAGTGAAATGGGTCAGGATTGGAAAGTATGTTTTCCTGCAAGGCTTAGACTGGTTTTTAGGCAGAGAGTATCTGACCAGCTTCTGGTGGCAAGAGAGAACTGGTTTAAATTTTGGGTTCTTAAGGGTCAGCAAATTCAGAACTGTGACTGAATGTGAACTGTGTCTCACAGTGACTTCTATGTCTTTGGTTGAGTTCTGTATTTGTATTTTAGCTCTGTGATGAAGCTGGCTTTGGTAATGTTGTAGGAGTCGTAGCTGTTTTTTCTTACTCTTGTGTTTAAAGTCTCAGTTGTCCTGCTGCATTGATGTAACACTCGTGCACAAATGTTCTGAAATCAAAAGGGACAGATGAAGCAGTCTCTCTGACTATTGAGGAATTACACACAGGCTCACAAAAAGCCTTAGGCGAGTTTTCCTTTATAGCATTTGATTCAAAATAATATAAGTTGTTTTCCCAAGGTAATAATTAGATAATCGTTGTGGCTGTAAGGTTTTTGACCATTATTTTGGCATATGCTACTCAGAGTACCTGGTTTTAGACCTGCATATGTCTTGCTTCACAAGCTCTCTGCAATTCCCAAAGTTGCCTTGCTGTTCTGTCTCCTAAATCAGATTTCTTCCTGCAGCTTTAGTGTTCATTAGTGATGACTCTGCTGCTGCCCATCGGGAAGGTTAAAAATATTCTGGGGAGATGAGTTGAAATCTGGTGTGTCTCACATAACTGAATAGTGATTGCAGTTAATGCTATTCTTCTGGGGTTTTTTTCCTTGGGTATTTTTATTTATAATTTTTTCATTATCGAGAACTGTTCTCCCTTCTGTTTTATATGTGGGAGATTCATACCCAGTGTATTGTATGAAAAGCATTTTCAAATGGGGGAAAAGAATAAAATGGAAAATGACAGGATTTTTGTGCTTAAAATTAGAGTTGTTTTAAGCAACCTTTCTTGAGAATGGACTTCAAGCTTACATCCTACCTTTAAGTGCATTTGTTTTTCTGAGCAGAAAGTGTCTCATGCACTAAAGTGTGCAAAATACATTTATTTCCCTTTTAGAATTTAATTTCTAAGCATTGCCTACACTACAGTTATGTGGACACTGGGAAATGAAAACTTTGCTCGGAAGGGTTTTCTCAGGTAACTGCATTTTGCTAGAGATAACGCTCTGTTACTAGATGTCTGTGTAGGCACTCAATCCAATTTCTTCTAGGACTAAAATGGAGAGTCATTTTTGGCAAACATCTTGTACCAGTTTGGTTTGATTCCTGAAAGCAAATCACCCTTGCTGGGCTGCAGAATTTTGGTAGATTTTACTTATAAGTGTATTCATTTTTCCGTGATTAGATGATGCCTTTGCAAATAGGTTCCCAGGTGTATCTGAAATGGCTGGAACAGAATTCAGTGTCGTCAAGGTCCCAGCTGGATGGGGCTGTGTTACTGTGCAGCTCCAGAGATGATTTACTGCGTGACTGACAGCTCGCAATATAAACATTAGTCCAAGCAAGATCTTGTCCCAAAACCTCGCCTACACAGGGAGCCAGGAGTCTTCCTGCCACGCGCCATAAATCGTTTACGGTTTGCTCATGCCCGTACATTTGAAAAGCAGCTGTGTAGTGGGGATTAGCAGTTTGCAGAAGGCCCGTGAGGGGCTAAATTAGGGTCTCTTGCTCTGGTGGTGAATACCAGTATGGGAATAGCAGGAGTGCTTCTCGGCACTGGAAGGCAATTTACTCTGGGAATGGGGGTGGGTGCAGGGTATCTGTGAGGGTACAGCAGCCAGGAGAGAGCATTGCAGTGCTCCAATTTGAGCTCTGATGCCTGATTGATAGCTGCCCAGCACTGTGTGGGATTGAA
The DNA here is from genome assembly GCA_026261815.1 of Monarcha castaneiventris obscurior. NCBI lineage: Eukaryota > Metazoa > Chordata > Aves > Passeriformes > Monarchidae > Monarcha > Monarcha castaneiventris. Next base: position 5,823,131 of record JAMPIT010000161.1, read on the forward strand.
CAAGTCATTGTTAGTTCTGTGGGTTTAACATTTTAGTTATATATTTATTATTTCTGTGTATTTTACACATATATATAGAGACACAAAATGTAAGCCTACCTCTTCTGTCTCCTAGGAGCTGAAGGATGATAGGGTTTTTGGGTCTTTTTTTACCCTGTGAAGAGTGGTTTCCCTTTTGCTAGCCCACAGTAGCAGTATCAAATTATATGCGAGGCCATTTGGGGCTTCACAACTAATTTTAAGCTTCTATAAGAAGTTTTACTATGCCACTTGGATTTATTACAGCTTTGCAACTTCAGCTCTCAAAGTAAAACTATTTTTGTACTGGCTGCGATAATTTAAATTACCTCCTGGAGCTTCTAATGACTAACTTGTGTTTGTGGTGAAAGCTCCCATTTATCCAAACGCTGAAAGCACAATCTGTTTGGTAATGTAACTCTAAATGTATTGATGCTTTATATCAATGGCAAGTACATCAGAGCCTAAAGTCAGTTGGTACCTTCAAGTCTTCCTGTAATAAAGGGAATATGCAGATTTTGCTGTACAGATGGGACTAGACAGTACAGTTCACAGATCTCCTGTGTGCTGCTGAAGTAAAACAGATATAAGTAGATCATTTTCAGCTGGGTTGGTTTCTCATTAACAGATCCTTTCTTGAGTGGGTTGGTTAAGAATCCGGGTGGAATGTGTCTGCAAGGTGTCCCCTCAAGATGCATCAGCTGAGCATCAGTGCTTCCAGACTGTACCGTGAGCATCCATGGGGCCATGGGCAAAGCCAATGGGCTCTGGGTAAAGCACGTGATTTGTTTCCAAAATGACACAATTAGGAGACCTCTTACTATTTTTTGAAGCTGCTGCATGGACTTCTGTCTCAAATAAGACCATTTTCATGGAGCTTTCCACTCTGCTCTCTTCTGTTGTAGGTTTGGGGAGAGTAGCTGGAAGGCTTCTTTTAGTCTCGGAGTTGCCACCATTTTTCCTACTGCTTTTGGCGAAAGGCAGTCTGATTCTTTCTGCTCTGCTGAGATGGAGGCCAGATAGCACCAAATGTATTTGTGGCTGTTTGTGTGGGCATTTTGAGATTTGGAAGGCACTTTGCTAATGAGCTGTAGGTCATTTCATGTCAGATTGGCTGAGTTTCCATCGAGCTGGTTCTTTGTTGCGGCAATGCATATGCACTGTGTGTGTTTGGGGATCCCTATTACCTGTCTCAGATGGAGAGGGCTTTCCTCCTGTTTGCTACCTCCTCTCTCCCCACAAGAAAAAAATCATCACCTGGAGAGCTGTTAACCTCCAGATTGAATTAGGTGTTTTGCTGTTGCTTATGTAGATTTTTGAGATGTGTACAGAGGTTAGAGAGGGACGTGGATATGTGATCTTATTTTGAGCTTTCCCTCCTTCTCCTTGTTTTTGATACTGAAGTTGGAATTCACCTTTCCCTTTTCCTGGGAACTGATGTGAAGGAATTGCTGTCACCCAGAGCAAAGCTCAATCTGCTTGCCTCGAGGCCCTGCCACTCCAGGTTAGGACTTTGCCTGACTTCCACAGGCAACAGTTTGTTTATGAGCTTATGTTACCTGAATCTTACAGGCTTGGTCTGAGGAGTACTGCTGTTCAGGCAGTGGAAATCTCAAGTCAGTCAGGATAGGGAGGGAAGCAGTAGAGTTAGTGCAGTTAACTCTTCCCCCGCACACACCCTCCTTTCTTCCCTGTTTCCTCACCTGCCCAGCTGTGTAGTAGGTTAGCAGTACGTGTCTGTTCTTATTCTTATGAAAGTAGACTTTGTTCTCTGAAGACTGCTAATCATGCCCCATGGGGGTGTAATCAGTTATAAGGTATTTAATGCAGTGCAGGCGGGAACAGGCTGCCTGGCCGGGCTGGCAGATTGCAACACTACAATTATAAAGGGCCCCTTTCCCCCACTCACCCGCCCACCGGTGGCAGGATGAGGGTACCTTGAAACAGTATTAAGTCTATGAAAAGTAAAGATGTAGTGGGGGAAGGGAGATGAGAGGCTGAAGAGGCAGCTCCTATTCTGGGAAACAGGCAGACCTACATTCTGTGAGAGCTGCAGCCATTGCAGGTTGCACTGTTGAGACTTGTGGAGTCTGGGTGCCATCACCATCGAAGTGGATTGCACAGGGATGGCTCTTGGCAATGTATAGAACAGCAGGGCCTTCCGTCCTGTCTGAAATGGGTTTTCTTGTGGTGGCTGGGGTTGGAGAGGTATGGAGTGGTTAGAAGCGGAGAAGCCCATTCTGCATGCAGTGATTAGACACCTAATCTGTAAATCCTGCCAGGCTTCTATTTTTATCTTTGGATATAAATCTATTGGTAAATTTGGCCTTTCATGCCTCATTCTTCTAAGTACTGGAGCTACTGCAGCTTACTTAAGGGAACAGGTAGCCTGAGGCCTTGAGTTTCAACAGGCATGAGAAAGTTTACTGGACCTCGTCTGGTCTGTTCCTGTTACTTAATATCAGATCATTTCCCTCTGTGAGGGCCTTGAAATGCACATGTGGGGTGTGGAGCAGCTGGGCTGCAAGCCTTGTAAATCATCCCTGCTCCGGCAGCCTGCTGGATGCATCGGTATGTTTCTAGAGCTTATGGCTACATTGACCTTTCCCCTTTCAGGGTTCCCAGAGGTTACAGTGTTTCAGCCCTTAATTGGTTCTCTCTGAATTTCCTGATACTGTTTTGTGTCTTTTGCATTCAAGTCAGATATGTTCTTTCTGCAGTGCTCTCGAGAGTGTTGGTTTTCCTGTTTGGTGCTGAGAGAGCACTGGCTATTAAGTCTCAGAGTTGGCCCGTAGCACCGGGCGACGGATTTTTTAGGAGTGGGTTGTTGGTTAGTTATGTTGCACAGAGTAAGTGCAGATTCACAATGTGGGGAGTTTGCAATATAGACTTGAGAATTCTGCTGACAGTTTCACATCTGAGGCATCCTCATCTTTTTCCATTCAGAGTAACTTCATGTTTGAGAATGTGAATTCTTTGGAAAGCTTTAGGATTTGTAGGAGTGCCACATGAAGGAGGAATAATGTTTTTTCTGACTAGAGCATGGAGTCTCTGCAAGTCTAAAATGATGAGGTTCTGAGATAAGAGGTTACCTGATGTCTTGAGTATTTGTGCGTTAAGTTTTTCTTCTTTTGATCAGTGAAATGACCCGTTGTCGGTGCTGTAGTGGAAGAATGATGTACAGTGAAGGTCAGATCTGTGTGTGTGGGCAGTGAAGACAAGTGTTTATAGAAGGATTTTGGGTTAATGAGGAGGTGCCTGCATCTCAGAGAAGCTACTTGACTTGAGGAAGAATGGTTTCCTGGGGCTAGAAGAAGACCTGGATCCTTCCAAGCACCCCTGTTGCCCAAAGTCAACTTCTTATTCACCCCTGCCCCCTCAACTCGAGAGGTCTCAGTGTTATATTTGCCCCTTGTTTTATAGGAAAAGTTAGGGAAATTCCCTTCCCAGGCTAGTTCACAGAGCTGTTCCTGCCCTGGACTGGGGCTACTTCCCAGCCCGGGCAACAGCTCTTCTCCCTGTGGCTTGCATGCCCTACTGAGAACTCTCCTGCCTTGCTCTGTTTCTCTTTTCCCGTGGGCTCAAGAAGTTGCTTGGAGAACTTAACCCTGACAGAAATGAATTTGGGGTTGAAGCTGTTGTTGGGGTCCTGAGAATGGCCATGCAGGCATGTGTGGGGAGGGAGCGTGGCGGGTGTCAGTAGGGTGGGTGTGTGGGCTTGCTACTTGTTTTTCTTCTCTGCCTGGTGAGGAATGCAATGTGTTTGCCTTCCTTGGCCTGTGGTTGCAGCCGCATTCCTGCAGTGGGAGTCAGCACGGCGGCGGGCGGCGTGCTGTTCATGCCCCGTGGCTACATGCTTTCAGCTCCACATCAAAGGTGTATTTAGTGTGTAGCTTGTGCCATTCCTGGCCACACCTGGTGGCCTGCAGGCATGCAGGAGGTGGAGTCTGGCTGTGTTTGCAGATGGCATTCAGGGTTCAGACTTCTTGCTTGTGGAAAGGCTGGAGCTGAGTCCATGCTAAACAACCCCAGGAATGCACCGGGAGAGCTGAGCAGCACAGTCACTCCAGGGGCATGTCCTAGCAGCAATGTTTCCTTTATAGCTGCAGCAAAATAACTCATGCCTGCTCCTCCAGAGGAACTGACTGTTTGCTTGGGTGTGTTGTACGGTTTAATTTACACCGATAAGGCCAATTAAGGTTGGCTCGTCCCCCCTGCAGCCTGTATGCTCTTGGCAATCAGTAGATGATTGAGTGGTTCGTGCCATCCAGCTCTGCTCAGTACAAACTGTGCACGAGATGTCTGCCTGGAGATGGAATGGCTCTGGGATTTAGCCTGGGCAGGAGTGCTTCCCTCAGTCGGTGGGTAAACATTCTGTTCCAACTTCTTCTGGAAAATCTTTCTTTTTCTAGCTGCTACCCCAAGAGCTGAGGACAGGAAGCTTGCTGAAGGATGGCAGATCAGGTTGTAGCTACCTTATTTTGGGATCCTTGACATGATACCTGTTTTGAGAAGTGGTCACTAGTTTTCTATGCACCCATCATGCAAGCCATCCTTGTCCTCCATACAAATCTTTCATTTGCCTGGCACAGGGAAACGTGATCCCCTTTGGTAACATCATTATGGGCAGCCCCATAGGCAAGGCTTGTGGAAGTAATAGCAGACCATCTTCTGTGTTCTGGGTAAGCCTCAGGCTGTTCATTACCCAGTTTGCTTGGATCCTTTGCAGTTTCCCTTTTGGTAATTTCTAGTAGCCTGGAATTCTGTGACCTGCCAGTCATTTCCATATTAAAGTTAGCCTTCTGCAGAAGACCTCCCTACTGCCATCCTTAGACAGTAATGAAAGAATTTGCTCTCAGAAGTTCTCTGGCTTTAAAGCTTAGTTTTTGCTTTTTAGCTGTCGCCACACTCTCCACGTGAGTCACTGCAGAGCTCACGTTACCACAAGCAGGTCCATGCCACCCTCTCTTCAGAAGGTTGTATCACTTTTCAAAGCAGGATCTCAATAATAGGTGATTAAGGGAAAGTTACTTGTTCCAAGACTCTTAGCATTGTGAAACAGTTGGAAGTTATTCACATTGGCTTTCTTCTCTTTTGATTTCATGTAATCTGTGCATTTTATTTCAAACTAGTTGCCACCAACTCCATACGTGACTGTTAGGGCTTGGATGCTGAGAAAGTGTGTTGCCTGAATCTTCATTTTCCTTCCTCTGTTCTGCAGTGGCAGACTGGACAATATGCGCTGCAGCAACAGGAGGTGGTAGCGAAATATAAGTAAGTGTAAAATTGGATTGTGTGGCTGGTTACTGGTAGAACATTTAAGTGTGTATAGTCATTGTCATACTGGGTGTTTGAGCTTTGTCATGCGATATGGGCTACGGCTGCAAAGATGGAGGTCTTGTTTTGGATTACATGCAGCTTCTGCTGACACTTTCCAATTGCCAGGAAAGGAGTGAGGGAGTAAGAATGGAATAGATGTGACATTGGCCAAGGAGGAAGTAGGGCTGATTATTGGCCTTTTTCCAACCTGTCAGTGAGTTTTGATATGCTGTGGAGAGAGAGTCACTTACTTCTTGGTTCAGCTTTCTTGCTGGCCTTCAAGGCTGTAGGAATTCAGACCTCTGGGCTCCTGTATCCAGTCCCAACCACCTCTGACCGGGCAGTGTGTTCCTGTGGCTAGAACGGTAACCCTCCCCAGTAGCTAGATCTCCCCCTGGTGGAACAGAGAGCAGAAGGCACGGCTACGGCTGGACGGTAAAATTGGGAATTGGTTTGATCCTGGGGCACCTTGAGCCAGCAGCAGATGTGGTGTTTGTCCAGTTGAGACATTCCTTAGTCCAGAGTCACAGACTCAGCAGAGCCGAGCTCGTGCAGCTGCATGAAGCTGAAGGCGTGAGTGAACAGCTCACTGTCGGTACTGAGCAAACACCTTGTCTTTGCAACATCTGCCTGGCTAGATGCTGGCATTCCTCCATGGTCTTTGCTCTTAGATGAGCAGGGAGCTACTAGCTCTTTGGGTTGTTGTCTGACATTTGACAAAAAAAAAAAGGTACCTGGAATGTGGTGGCTTGCTTTCTTTAAGATATCTGGGGTTTATTAGCCCTCACTTAGAGCCCCTTTGAGGATAGGTGACTTCACTTGTAGCTTGACTATCTCACATTCCCTCCTTGCTCTCTGAAGAGCTGCACAGGGTTTATTTACAGGGGATCTACAGGAGCCCTGTGTAGGGGAAGAGCTTCTCTATTTAAGATTACTAAAAAGGAGTGTTTTTCCTTAAACTAAGAATAATTAATGGACTTATGCTATCCCAAAAGACAATAGTGGTAAAGGCATTTCAGTTTTACAAGAGCAATGCCAGGCAGGGGATATAAAGTAGTCTGGAGAAGCTGACCTTGTGGTAAAACTGAAGTGATGGGCCTTTGCTGCAATTGCCCTCTTGAGACAATTGATGCTCATAATTAGCTCCAGCTGAAGAACAGCACTGGTGCTAGCGAAGATGACAGATGTGGAAGGAGGTGGTTGATGAGCGCTCTCTCCTGTTCATCTGCCACAAAGAGAAGTTGTGTCTGAGGGAAGAGCTGAAGCAGCCCAGCTTGGTCACAAGTGGGGCATCTGTGGTTATCCCCCTCCAAGGGAGGAAGGTGAATCTCAGAGGTACAATGCAGCATGTACAGAAGGACAAGCAGTGCAGCCCGTGACTGCTGGTGACAGGCAGCCTCCTTGTGCAGGACGGGGGTGGAGGTGTGGGTCCCGTCTGCTGTGGCTGGGATCCTGATGTTAAAAGGACTGACTGGAGCCCAGGGGAATGGGGAGAGAGGAGCCGTAGTCAATTGCGTGCTTTATGCAGGTCATCAGTGAAAGACAGATGGGTCCTAACCTGGATTAAGCCATGTTGTATTTCTGTGACTGAACTCAGAATAAAATCTCTCAGTAGTTCAGTGGTGCTGAAGACTAAGAGAATCATTTAAAAAAAACCCCAACCAAAACAAAAAAACCCAAATCAAGCAAATGAGGCAAACTGAGGCAGGTTAACTACAAAAAAGAGAGAAGATGCTCCGTGCTGCTTCAGGAGCCATGCTGCTGAATTGTTTACAAAGTTGAGACAAGTTTTGTGCCTGTTCTTGCCCCTGGCTTGGGCTCTGAATCTGCTAGGCTGAAAGCATGGTTTTGAAAGCCGTCTCCTTGTTCTGCCTTTGTGGTCTATTGAGGTGGCTACTGCCAGTGTGTACAGGAGTGGATGCTCTAACACTGTGCATTGTGCCTGGGTGCAGAGGCTGATTGGAAGTCAATGAGGAATACTTGATGTAGCCTCCTAAGTAGGCAGTGGCTGTGGCATGGGTTAAGTGGGAGATGTCTCTGCCTGGTAGGAATCCAGCATTGCAAAGGAGTCAGTAGCAGCACCACTTATATCCTCTGGGAAGGGAAAGGGGCAGGATATAATCAGCTTTAGGAAAAGGCTGTGATGACCCCTTTTCTCTTTCATCCCTTTGGCTGAATAGTTTTATTCCTCAAACAACACTTTGCTTCTCTCAGTGCTGCTCTGCTTTCCCCTGCCACTTAGAGCAAGTTATTGCTCATTGTAGGTGAAGTGAGGTTCAGGCAGCTTGGTTGAAGAACACCCCACTGGTATCCTCACACAACTCTGGTGTCACTTGTTTTACTTCATTATGCTGACTGCTGTGTGTATTCAGTGCTGTAGAGATCATAAAATATTTCTGTGCTAGATCTTCTCTGATGAATAGCACAGAGGATGTCTCAAGTTTCCATGGCAATGCTTCTGAATGTGCTTCTGTCGCCAAAGAAAGAGGGACCTATAGTTGATTAAGATTTGAGGGTTTTGTCTGAGAGATTGTGGTGAAACTGCATGTTGGTTGTTTGCCTGCCTTTGGATGTGCCTCTGACTGATACATAATCTGGAGAAAGAGAAAGCTGACATTTGGCTGATGGCAGAGACGGCCTGTGTCGTGCAACTACAGCTGGACCCCTGGACATGCTTAACTGTTCAGCTACAGATGCAGCTGCACAATCACCAACAGTTAAGCCTGTACCATTCTCTGCCTCTCATATCTGACCATCTGCTAGGGAAAAGCTAATTAAACCAAAACGATTCTTGCTGGGATTAAACCCCAGCAGCAGAAAAAATTGAGTATAGTACAAATATTGTTCTTCTACTACTGGATCAGGGTTGCTGCTTTATTTGTTCTTGTAAAGAATTCCAGGCTATTCAACTCAGTTGCTGTCAGGTAGGTGTTTAGCTCGTGCACACTTTCCTTTCTCTTTTCTATCCCAGATCATTCTTGTTTTAGGTGCAAGAAATAAGACTGTCTGGCTGAATTTTTATGCAGTTCCTTTCTTATGACAGCTGAGTCTGTTTTTCTTTAACTTGCAATTTAATGCAAAACCAGTGCACAAAGCTGGTTTTTTTTCTCCTAGTGCCTCAATTTCTCTGCTTATGGAATGGAAATTGTTCCTACCTTCTTCTTTGCATGTATTTATGGTGAGAATGAATCCTAGAGTTGGTGCAGGGCCACATAACTTTTGCAGTTCGTGCAGCAGTTACATTGCAGCAACTCACACAGTTGCACCAGTGTGAATCTGAGACTTAAGACCAAACAGTTTATTGCAAAATGTATCTGCAGCCCTTTGAGAGTTGAAGTTTAAATCTTATAAAACAGAAAATGTGGAAGTGTGGTTCCCTTAGCAACCAAACTCTTGTGTACCTACAATCTTTGATGCCACGTGATTTGGGCTTCAGAACAGCTCTTTCAAAAAAAAAAAAAAAAACAAACAAAAAAAAAACCAAACACACACACAAAAAAACCACCTTACAACTCAGGTTGGTTCCAGGGCTGCTGTGGGTACTCAAGTGACGTCTCACCACTTTATTCAGAGTTGTGGCAGAGTTTCTGAAGGCCAGTGAGGGATTTAGTTCTCTTCAAGGGGCTGTGAGAGGATTCTTGTTATTGTCTTTCTGTGCTGGACTTGGAAAACTTGCACTGAAGAGGAAGTTAGTTCTGCACATGGTAGCTCAGAGGCAACAGTAGAAGGTGGCCCTGAGGAGAGAGAAATGGTTGTGTTGCTGGTATGGATATGGGAAGGACTGGTAAGCTCAAAGAGACACAATTGAAAAAGCAGGTAGAGATGAAAGACTGCCAAGAGAATGAAGATAAATGTAATCTTGATATTCAGGAGGAAGAGTTCGAATAGTTTTTAATGAGGAATGGAAAGAACACCACTAATTTTAGAGTTGTTGAAATTTAGTTTTGACCAATATGTTTTGTGGGGAAATGCTGTGGGTTTGTAGCATGTTAGCTCTGTGACCTAGGACTTGGTTTGTGTATGTGCTTACCCCACAGTTAACAGGAGAACGTATTTTGGTAGAAGAGGGTCAGTAGTAAGACTGTGCCTGGGGGCAGTTAGATAACATGCTCTAACTCCACACTCCAGTTTGCTCAGATAAACTGTTGGTGAGCCATACTCTTAGGAATGAGCAAGTGGGGAACATTGTCTTCCCGGAACTGCTCCAGGTACGTTGGACATCAGCAAGCAAAAGCTGTGTGGGTGTATGGAAAACAGTGTACAGTGCGAGTATTTGTGATCACCCTTTCCATCTTGCTTGGGGAAAGTACAGAAAATGTTAAGCTGTGCTGGTCTGAGCATTGTTAGGATGTTTATTTGGCATAGGATTAATAAAACTTTCAAAACATACAAGTGTCAATACCTTTAGTAACTTAATATACCTTGTGTAGTGTAGTTAGCTTATTTTGGTTCTGCAAGAGGCCACATTTTTGTGGGTTTGGGTTTTTTTGGAAGAAAAAAACCCAAACCAAACGCCAAACCCAGCAAAACCTTCTTTGGAAGTAGAAAAGTGCAAAATAGGGTTAACTTCAATAACGGTAAGGATTTTGCCATTGCAGGGAAGTTGTACTGATTTAACTTAATCAGATTAGAGACAGCTGTGATTATATTAGTGAAGCATTCCTGTATAGGCATCCTTAATTTAGTTTGTGTCTTGTATCTATCTATTTAACTTGCGTTGTTTCAATGTAAAGTGCTCTTAAACTGAATTAAGAACATTTGCCCAGAAGCGTTATACTGCTTTATATTATTTTCTAAGTCAATTTAATTTAGTACAGTGTCTATGTAGACAAGACCTTTGGGAAAAAGCTGATCCTTTTTATTACTTGCTGAACAGTCTGTCATGTTTGGCTGCAGCCATGTGATCATGGAATGAAAGAGCCTGTTGTGGTGCGTGTTGGTGGAGGATGGGCAAACTGATCATTGTGAGCCTTTGTACAACTTGGTCATTCTTAGCTATAGCGTTCAATTAAAGTAGGTTGATCCTCCTTGTAAATGAGGCTTTTTCCTGTCTAGAACAGATGTGAGACCCCTGTAACGTTAAGTTTCCTCCTCAGCCTACCAATAAAAGTGCCTGCAGACGTGGTTAGTGTCCTGTTTAGGCGGCAAAAGCAACATCTTAAATCCTGGCACAAATGCTTAATGTTAAAAAAAAAAAAATCAGATGGCTGAGCAGGTTTGAGCTGGATTTTGCTGCTTTTCTTCATCCATAGCTTGAAATAAATGTCACCCAATTTTGTTGCTGTTTCCTTCCTGGTCCGTGTCTCCCAACAGTATGTGCCACCTGCTATATATGGTGACTTACACATACAAAACTCACGGCCAGGGAATAAGTACTGCAGATGTCAGTTCTCTTTCTGGTTGAAAAGGATAAATCTAGTCAATACATCTTGTTTTCTGCTTGCTGGTGAAGGCTCTATGGGAAAAAAACTGGCACGTGAATTACTCTGCAAGCATGGTTGTAGTGATAGCATTTCAGAATAAAGCTGACTGCTGCAAACAGCCGCTTTATTTTTTGAGATTTGTTTTTGGCAGCACCTGCAAGCATTAGGGCTGGACTTAGCACTTCCTCAACATTGCAGATGCTCTGTAGGCTAGGTCACTGTAGCAACTTGTCCATCTGTCCTCTGTAAATAATGCAAATAATGTGCTCTGCTCCATTGTCGCACTGTGTAGATACTGCATAGTGTGTCAGCCATCTGTGCATCACTGAGACTCTCAGACAGAGGGGTTGTTTTGGAGAGTGGAGTGTGGCAAGTGTATAGTTGAATGCTCCAGCAATGGAGAATTCTCTAGCATTACTATATCTCTGCTAGAGGGACAACTCAGTGACATTCAGTCCCTGGCACGGAGGAGATGGAGATTGTAGTTTGCCCAGAACTTCTGAACCAAAGCTTGAAGCAAGGGACTGCTGATAATTGCTGGGGGTTGTGTGAGACTTAGGCAATACTTACAGGGGCTGAGAGTGCCTCTCAGCAGTTGAAAAATGTAAGCTCTTTCTACCTTGTCCTAATTAAATGCCTTTTGATTTTATGTTCTAGGAAGGTAATGTATGATTTTTCCCCTTTTCTTCCACTCCTACACAGCACAGGATATGACCAAGGTCTGGGAAGGGAATTCCTGCATGTTGATTTTCTACAGAAATCTCCCTCTTTCGTTTCTCTTCAAATGTTTGCTTGTTGTAGCCATTCCCTTGCTTTTGTTTGAGAAAGTTTAAGACTGTGGCTCCCAAATTTCCCTCCTGTGATCTATCAGCTTTATCCAGATACAAGTTGTTAAGAGTATCAGGATTTGCTTTTCTAGCTGGGTCCAGACACTTTCAGAAACTTGTGAGAGTTCTCCTAATCTCCATGAGTTTTTGTCTAATGTTCTGGTATTTCTTTAAATTTCTGAGCAATATACTCCAGAAGTCTATCCGTGGGAGATCTTAAAAGAACAGATAAGAAGACAGAGTGAGGAAGGACATGGAACCCAGGGTGCAAAGACAAAGAGACTCTGAAAGTTTGTAGCCTAAACTACCTTGTGAGAGTTGGAAGGATCACTGAACAAACTAAAGAGATCAAGCTAGCAGGAACACTGAACAAACTAAACAAGCTTCTGGTTTGTCAGCAGTTCTGAATGAGTAGCTGTCATTAGCCCTTGATGTAGCTCTCTGTGCTAAAGGTAACTTGGTAAATGACCTTTTGCTGAGCTGGTTCTTGTGCAATTTCAGGTGTAGCCATTAAAGGTGGTCCTATGCTTAATATGCATTAAAAAGCTGGTGCTCATTTCCTGGTCAAAATCTCCCCTGGGTATTTTTATTGTCCATTAACATTCCTTCTGGGGTTTGAATTCTGGTCCTTTGCTTCCTGTGCTGTTCCTGTTCAGATGTTAATCAGCTGTTGCATTCTATTCCAGTTATGTGTTAGTGATGCTAGCATTTCTTGGGCAATGTTGACCAGTCCTGGCTTCTATAAAAGAATTAGGGAAGGTAAGGTACTCTTAACACTGCAGAGAGTAGACAATAAAATGCACACTTAAGGGTGTGGAGTGCAACTGAATTACAGGGAATGAGATCTTTGTATTGTGGAAGGAGAGAATGAGACTGTAAGAAAACTGTGATTCTGATAATTTTTAAGAGAATTCCGCATGGTGCAGTGGATATGACTGATATGTGATATGTCCTGTGGTATTTCCATTCAACAAGAACTATGTATAACTGGAGTCCAGGGATTTCATTTTCATTGGAAATGTGTTAGGTGTTAAGTAGGGCTTGTTACATGGACTGTTGTTCAATAGCTAGCCTGATCCCTTTTTCTTGATAGCTCTTGGAATTGTTCCCATGCAGAGAACAGAGGTTTCTGCATAACAGTCAAGGTTAATTGGTATGGAAAAGCAGGAATGAGCAATAATCCTCCTGAAACTCGATTTTAATCCAAGAGTCACTATAATACTATTACTCAGATCTGAATCATGGGTATTAACATACAAGCAGAACTGAGATGTGAGTCTCTGCACTTGGAACTGTTATCCATTTATTTTAAAATGAGCTTCAATGTAACCAGCAGCAGAATGGATCTGAACATTCTTTTGTGATGCCTTCTCTGAATGAAAAGATCTCTCTCATTAAATGTTAAAGGGCCCTTTAATAACCTTGCAGTCCTTTTCAATTGTACTTGGCACCAGCAGTCTACAGGTCCTGCTTTTAATTTCACACAGCTTGTTTGTCTGTCCTGGGCAGACATCCCTTGGTGCAGTTACTGCACCATCCATCTCACTAGTTAGTTGTCTTGGCCAGGTTTACTGCAGCAGCTTTTCAGGTGGTCTGCCTTGAGACTTTGGAAAGCTAAGGTTTCCTCTATCCATAAGCACAGGAAGGCAACTGGACAAGATTCTCTTGTGTTTGCTTTTCATGAAGCTAGTCAGGAGATATTGATACCTCCTAAAGCAGGATGTGCCAATATCCTGTATTAGATATGCATCCAGAATATAGGTTGGTCCACAGAGAGCAAAAATTCCAGGATAAGTGTGGTGATCAGTTATGTGTCACAGGACATTTGGTTTTCTTACTTGTTGGTATTGTACTTGCAAGTTTGTGGAGTGTACTGACTCTGATAGCCACAAAAAAAATCTTCTGTAGTGTTGCATTAGAAACAAATGTGACTGTGACTGTATTATGGAATGTATTTTTTCACTAAGACAAGTTTATCTTTCTGAATAAAAAGCACTGCTAAAGAAATGCTGTTTTGAACACGAAAAAGATGGAAAGGTGATACAGCACCTGAAATAAGAAAATTTATCTGCATCATAATCAGTATTTCTCTTGAGGAAATGTTGACCCTCAGCACTGGTAAGCAGACTGTTTTATAAGGTCAGAAAAGGCAACACAAGAGAAGATGATGATGAAGAAAAGCCTGGAAGTCCTCTGCTTCTTTGCAGGGAATGTTCAGCTGCCGCAACCACAAGCAGGCAGAAGTTGTGTGCATCCTAGAACCAAAGTTAAGTGTTGGCTACCTCAGACCGCAAGAGACTTGCCAAATATCAGGAAGGCACTAGGTGCCTACAAATGTTGTCTTTCTTTTTTTCTCTTGTTCTTTCCCTTTTTTTCAAAGCATTCCTTTTTAAACTTTTTTCTCTGCTAGGGACCTCTTTCTTGTTACTGGAGATAAGGCAGTGCTCATGGGTGGTGGTGTGGTTTTGTGTGCATGCCAGGTGGCTGTTTATTCTGTAGAGGGCCCACAGAACTGTCTTAAGCAATTCCATGCAAGATGACGTCTGTTTCTGGTGTGTGGTAAAGGTTTTGCCTCTCTCTGATCACACAGAAAACAGAGCTACCTTGCAAGTGGGTTTTACACTGAGGGATGCTTTCTGGTAAAACCAGCTAGAGTCAAGCTTGTGTGCTGCCTGTGTAGCTGCACTTTGTCACTGTGTCATCGTTAATCCCAGCTGGCATCCAACTACCACACAGCCACTTGGTCACTCTCCTCTCTGCTCCCAGTGGGTTGAGGAGGAAAACTGGAAAAAAGTAAAACTTGTGGGTTGAGATTAGAACAGCTTAATAATTGAAATAAAGTAAAATATAATAATTGTAATGGAGAGAGGGAGAGGAATAAAACCCAAGAAGTGAACAATGCAATTGGTCACCACCCGGTTACCAATGCCCAGCCTGTCCCTGAGCAGCAGTTGGCCCTTTCCAGCAAGTCCCCCCAGTTTATGTACTGAGCATGATGCCATTAAGTATGGAATATTCCTTTGGTTGGTTTGGGTCAGCTGCCCTGACTATGCTTCCTCCCAGCTTCTTGGGCACCTTGTCACTGGCATGAGAAATTGAAAAGTCCTTGAATAAGCACTGTATAGTAACAACTAAACCATCAGTGTGTTACCAACATAACCCTCATCCCAAATCCAAACTGCACCACTGTACCAGCTACCAGAAAGATAATTAACTCTGTCCCAGCTGTAACCAGGATGTGCTGTCCCTGTGAAGAAAGAGTCTGTGTGTGTTTCATCTTTGTGAGGGGCTGGAGGGATACCCAGCTTTTTGCATGAACAAAGCAAATTGTTAGGTTTACACTGCAGTCTTCTGACCCTTTGTGTGTGTGTCTGCCTGGAAGATGTGACTATTGCTTTTGCTGATCAATGTGAGTCTTGTGGCCCTCAATAAGCCATTCCAGTGAAGCTGTAATTGCCAGTGAGCTTAGAAATCAGTCTGGCACAACAGTAGGTAATAGCTAGAAGACAATAGAATTGGACCTACTGCAGGTGATAGACTGCTAGGAAGAGGACTGTAAATGTTAAGGAACATTACTGATGAGAGGTGGAAAGGATGGATAAAAGGAACTAGGAGGTTAAGTTTCCTCTTGTATTACAGTGCTAATTAGAATAGCTGAAGAGCTGCCTCCTGCTGTAGCTCCAGGCTAAAATTGAGCTTCTGCAGGATAGTCTTAATGTGGACTTGACAGCAAGCTCCTTCAGGGAGAGGCTTGTGAATAGTGTGATGAGCAGAATTAGTGCCTTCTTCTATTTCTGGATATTACCTATATCCACTTCTGCTTTGGAGCACAAGGTCCATCTGTTCTGCAGAGAGTATCTGCTCCTCTCTGAACAGAGGGGTGGTGAATTGAACCTCCTCGGGATTTTCACTCTGTGGTAGCAGGAGATGCTCAGGTACCGTAGATGAGGAGGCCTTTGCTGTGCTGTTCACTGCAGGAATGTCTGCAAAACAAAATTGGGTTGGTGTGGCAGAGTCATTGAAGCAGAATGACGGAGACTGGGTTCTTGATGTTGGACAGGAATGCAGGTGGGGAAGCAGGGACCCCTGGAGCCATGTAGAAAAAACAGCTGCCTTTCCGAGGTCTGCACAGGCATCCTGCTCGGTCGAGAGATGGTTAAATGACCTTTGCTTTCTGGGATACATTGAAGACATGGAGCTTTTACAGTGGAGGGACCTGGCATTAGATAGTAGTATGATGGTATAGCAGTTTGCTGCTGACTTGTGCCCTGGCACCTGGCTATGGGTTGCTCTGAGCATGCCTGGTTGTTTCCATGTTTTGTGCTGATAGGTGACTGACACCAGGTTTCCTTTCTCATGTTTCAGGAGCTGTTGGCCAGATGCTGCTGCATGCTGACAGGGGAAAGCTGATTCGGAGACAAATGACCAGAAATGTTTGGACACGTCGTCACTTGGGATCTGTAAGTCCTTGTTTGAGGGAAAGTTGCCTGGCAGCCCTGTGAGTTTTTGAGTATGGAAATTCTCAGATCATGAGGGTAGATTTCAAATCCTGGTATCTTTTCCAGGTAAGTGGGGGTGAGATGGCAGGTAGCATGGTTGCTGCCCCTAGGGTAGGAAGCAGGAGAGTTCTGTTTGAGCCTGAGGAACTGTGTGCTGAGAGACAGGGAGGCCTTTGGCATGTTTGTTCTGAGCACAGCTGCAGTGGAAACATGCATGGGTGCAGCTGTTCCTGGAAGCCTCTGTCTGTCTGCCATGTGGCTGGTGGTTATGCCTTGATGCTGAACCAGCTCCTGCTGAGAGTTAATGGAAAAGCAGATTCAAGCTATACTGGCCTGATCCTTCCTGGAGGTGCATGTTCTCCCTGTTTTTCTCCCCTCATACTTTACAGTTTGCCCCACAGAGCAGTTAATGCTGTTGTGGAGCTGTTTTTCCCTGTACTAGTTGAGACCCGACTACAGCAGTATAGCAAGGAAAGGGGCCAAACATCTTGTTGGGGCAGGGCCAGCATTGGGGCACCTCTTCAATTTGTTTTGGCAAAGCTTGATTTTGCGTGGTCCTGGTTGTCTGCTTGTTCCATTCACCTTGAATCTGACTCTCCCTGCATGTGTATAACTGCTCCACACCCTGCTCTCCTGTCCCACCTCCCAGGGCTTTGTGCCACTGACAAGGGAAAAGTGGCACAACATCAATAGTGCTTCAGGGAAAGGAAGGCTTTACTGAATTCTCTTTCATGCCAGTGGCAGAATGATGGCAACAAAACTACTCTCTTACAGCTGACTAACCCAGATTAACCCAATTCTCTTCTTGTAGTGAGGGGTACCTGTTGTGGTTCGATTTCAGCTGCCAACCAAGCATCACACAGCTGTTGGCTCACTTCTCACCCCTCAGTGGAATGGGGAGAGATTTGGGGAAAAAAGTAAAATTTTGTTGGTTGAGATACAGACAGTTTAATGGGATGGAAAAGGAAGGGCTAATAATAAAAGAATTAGAATGTACAAAGCAAGGGATGCACAGTGCAATTGCTCACCACCTGCTAACCAATGCCCAGCTAATTCCTGAGCAGTGGCCCCTGGCCAGCTTCCCCCCTAGTTTATATACTGACCATGATGCCATATGCCATGGATATCCCTTTGGACAGTGGGGGTCAGCTCTCCTGGCCATGTCCCCTCTCAGCTTCTTGTGCCCCTCAGCCTACTCCCTGCTGGGGTGGGGTGAGAAGCTGAAAAATCTTTGCCTTTGTGTAAACACTGCTTAGCAACATCTAAAACATCAGTGTGCTATCAACACTATTCTCATCCCAAATCCAAAGCACAGCACTTAACTAGCTACTAGGAAGAAAATTAACTCTATCCCAGACAAAACCAGTAAAATACCCCAGGCTTTGACCAGAGAGGAAGGTTGTTTCGGAACCTGTTTTCTGTCCCTGGTTGGCTGGATATTTTACAGAGGCCTGTTAACAGCAAGGTAGGTATGATACGAAGCTTGATGGAAATCAGAGAGTAGCTTGCCTTCCTCACTTGTGGAGGTGTGGGTTGTCACAGCTCTAGGCACAAATGTTTTGGCTCAAACAAGAGCCTGATAATTGCCAGCTCATTTGTGGGTAAAAAGCACTGACTTAAAAGGATGAGTGAGATAATTGTTAGCATCACCAAGCTTCTGTACTGAAGGCTTCACAGTTAGCATCCCTCTGCAGTGGCAGGGAAGATTAGCTGGGAGGGTCCTATCCTAAAGGAGGTTTGTTTAGTCCTTCCTGGAACCAATGTTGCTTTGAAGTCATTGCTTCATGAATTTTGAGTTAATGTGATTCCAGTTGCCTGAGTGCCTTGAACATTTCCTTGCCGTGTGCCTTTCTGGCTCTTGCTGGGCTATGTGGCCACCTATTTCTAAGTTCATTTTCTTTACTTTCAGAAGATCTGATGTGGATTGAGGTGGGTACCTGGAATGAGGTGGCCATCGCAGTTGTCCTTGGTTATAAATGTTCCCTATGCATTACGTATTTATGGAATGAGATTTCAAGCTGGCTGTTTTGGTGGATGCTAAGCTATTTGTTTCGCTTCTTCAGGTCATCTGAGTGAGTGTCCTGACTTCATGAAGCTTCGAATTTGAGCCCAGGCTGGTAAGTGCTCATGTCCTTATGAACTAGAGTAATGATGGTGATTTCAGCTGGGCATATCTTCATGCACATCTCCTGTCCTTAGCCTGGCAGAAATTGACCGAAGTCCCTTAGACCACCTGTTTGATAGTGGGCCATTTACAAACCTGTTTCTGGTCAGGTTTTCAGCCTTTCTCTTTGAAAAAAGAGAAATGTCTTCCCAGCAAATCAGACCTATCTGTTTTGCTTAGGGATGCAGTGCAATGTGCATTCAGTATTATGGATGTAATTTTTCTAAAATATTACAGATCTCTTCACCTACTTCAGTCTTTTTAGGAGAAGGGACCTTGAGGAAATGACTGCAGCAAGGGGAAGTTCCCAACATTTGGATGGGGAAGATTTACATGTTAGTCCTAGGAAGTTGTTCTTGTTTGTGGAAAGGTGCAAGAAACCTTTGTGAGCTTGTGTTTATAGCAGAGTGAAGGACGGTTTGCAAATGTCCCTGTGAAGTGTAAAGCCTGTTATGTCTTGGGACCACTCTGTGCTTGGTGCAGACACCACCCACTTGCCAGTTCTCTCAGGGGACTCAGTCTAGGTGTCAAAAGAGGCAGCTACATGAGAGTGGACAAGAACTGGAGAGAATTCCTGGGGCACCATTTAGACTCTTACTGTGTAAAATGCCACTGTCCAACACACAAAGCAAGTGAAGTCCGCTGGGTCACAGGCCCAGTGGTAGCTGTCGACTGCAGGTGTGTAAATGGGAGTTGTGTGGCCCTGCTTATAGAAGTGGGGAGAGAGCGTGATCTGAGAGAACACAGATCCTGCACTTCGAAGTGCTGCAGGTCAGGTGCTGAGGATTGCAGAGATGCTAAGCTTGCTGAGTATAAGGGTCCTGCAAGGGCAAGGAGAATGAGAACTGGGCAGTTAATCCAAATACAGGACAGCTATGAATGATGCATATGTTGTCACTGAGGAAAATCTGGTATTGGGCTCTGCAGCACCTGTTTAGTATCTCCAAGACTTCTTGTCTTGTGTACAACAGGGTGGTTGACATTCTGGCTGCTTGTGGGGAGGTCTTCCTGCCCTTCACTGCAGACCCAAAAGATGGAAAGGAGGGTGTTTCTTTCGTGTGTACAAGACAGCTGCTTTTCTTCTACCCTATTTTTTGCTCTTGTACTGCTCCTGCAGCAGGAAGAATCCCAGCATAGGCAGGATGAAGGAACTAATCTTTCCACTAGTGGTACAGCTGCATGTCTGCTTATTGTACACTTATTCACTCTGAGGGTGGTGAGGCACTGGCACAGGTTGCCAGAGACTCTTCATCCCTGGGTTCAAGGCCAGGCTGGATGGGGCTCTGAGCAGCTTGGTCTAGTGGAAAGTGTCCCTGCCCGTGGCAGGGGGGTTGTAATGAGATGATCTTTAAGGTCCCTTCCAACACAAACCATTCTATGATTCTGTGTTACAAAACCTGACCTTAGGTACCAACATCAGTGACAGTGCTCCCTAATTTGATGCCACCTGTGACTTGGGGGTTGTCTTTGTCTTTTCTGCCAGAGTTATCAGTTCTCCTGACAAGTCTCCCATAGTCTGCTGCGCTGGGGTACCAGTGTAAGCCAAAAAGTTCTGGGCTCTTTAATGGCTGAAGTCTCCTCCCACACAGTCCCTGCTGACAGTGACAGGACATGATCAATAACTCCTGCTCCAGCTGTCACTGCTGCCTGTAAGGCTTGCAGTTTCCATATTGAAAAAGGCCTTTCCTAAAGAGCCTAATCAATATGCTGCTGTGAGGTCTGTTCTCATTTGCTATATATAATCTGGACACACACAACTATGTGAGTGTGCGTGTACAGAGGGGGGAGAGGATGTGCCAGCCCTCTGCTCTCACTGGCTGCGAGAAGGACACAGCTACCTCTTACTTTGCTCCCTCTCTTGCAGCTGCTGCTCAAGGCTTTTGGCTTCATCCTTTCCCTGCTCTATTAGCACTCTGCATGGGGACCTGCTCTGGGACTCCAGGGGAGCCAAATTCCTGCTGGGTCACTTCTAGGGTTCGATGGAGCAGCTGTGACTCTGTGTTCTGTGCACTTTCTGCTGTTGGTAGGTAACCGCTTTCGGAGCCACGCAGGTGGGAGGATGTCGAGCACAGCCCCGTCAAAGAAGCCTTACCGCAAGGCGCCCCCGCAGCATCGCGAAATCCGACATGAGGTACCCATCATTCGTGACGACCAGGATGGAGTGATCTTGGCTGAGCAGAGTCAGGTAACAACTTGCCGGGTGACAAAGGGCTTAACACCATTGCACCAGCAAACAGGGTTTAGTTACACCGAGGCAGGCCAGCTCGAGCAGGCAGAGGGGTTTGAGGTTTGCAACCTGAACTTCTCCTCATCGTGGTCCCTGGAGTCCAGCAGTGAGAAGGAAGTGGCAGGGTGCAGAGCAGAGTTGAACATCAAGAGCCAGACTGTCTCGCCAGCACTTCCACGTGGTGGGAAGATGGGGCAGCGAAGTGGGAAACGGTGCTCAAACCGCAGTCGTGGGCACCACAGCAAATTTGTGAGCCGTAGCATGGAGACAGTTCTGGTGTCTGGAGATGAAAGACACCATCCCACTTGCTCTTTCAAGAGCAGAAGCCTGGAACGCTCACTTATATTTAAAGAGCCTCCTGAAGTCCTGACACCGAGGAAGTTCCGTGTCTCTTCTACACACCTGCCTCTCAAAGGGATCCTGAAGCAGACCAACATGACAGGCTCGTGCCCTGAGAGCTTATGCAAGTCCCGCTCAGTAGAGACACTTTGCCGTGGCCGTGGCTCACGCAAGTACAGTGATCCTCAGCTCTGCCTCAGCCCTAGGGAGAAGCGCTCCCTGGAGCACAGCAGCAGCAGGGCTGCTGACTCTGTCAAGCGCAGGGAGAAGATCACAGAGGAAAAACTGCAGTTCTCCAAATTCCTGGATGAGATTACCCAGCGGGTGCTGAGTCCCAACCGCTTGCGCTCACTGGGAGAGACCAGGGGAGCAGAACAAGACCAGAACTCTCCCCTTGTCCCCAGAAGCTCCGTGCCAGAAGGCCAAGGGGAAGGTCGCCTGAAAGGGGTCAAAACCAAGCATGCAACTGAAAGATCCCCCTGCCCAAGCAGAAGAAAAGCAGAAAAGAAAAGTGAGGGGCTGGGAATGGCTTCGGGCCAGAGAAAGTATGCTGAGGAAGCTGAGAGAGTTTCCAGACTAAGAAAGAAACCTGTCCTTGGGAGGAAGGACAGTAAGGGAAAACTGCTTTCCTTGGAGAGAAGGGTAGTAGATCTGTGTCAGTTTGAGCTGCAGCAGCTGGCAGACCTGGGGCTGGCAGGGACATCCTCTGGGCAGCAGCATTCACTGTCTTCATGGAAAAGCAGTGCAGAGGGCAGAAGGGATGAAAGCAGTCCCTGTTCGCAGCTTTTACAGACACACCATCAGTGTGCTAAGCTTGGGCAGAAGCGTGCAGTGGAGCCGAACTACCCAGAGAAAGGATCCTGCTCCACTGCAACATGCTGGAGTCGGGAGGAGGGACCTACCCCACCTAGATCCTCCCCTTCCTTCAACCTGGCACTAAACAAGGTAGGTGCCAGGGTCACCAACTTGAAGGCAGGGCTCTCACAAAGGCCAAACCCCTACCTGGATCTCATCTAGTCTGTAATGCCAGGGCAGAGAGTGACAGCAGGCCCCCAGACCTCATGTTGTGGGTGCTTAATCACCAGAAGGTGCTCTCTTGTGCTACAGGTTGGGTTTCTCCAGGGAGTAACCAGCTTCCCTTTGGGCCAGGAGTTAAGGAAGGTAGAAACTGGTGCTGTTCTCCCCACTGCAGACTTCCCAGGTGTTTGCTGGTTGGATGCCCTTCAGACTGCTGGGCAGTAGGTGTGTGCTGGAGGGAGGCAGCTCTGTTGTCAGGAGGTGCTGGGATGTTCCTGGTGCTTTGTGTGTGCCCTGTGCCTGGCTGTCTTGGGGTACTGGATGTTTGTATGATGGCTGTTTCAGGTCCTTTAAGCTTTCTCCTCTTTTCTCTAGCCTGCTTCCAGGCAATGCCATTACCTTGTATTAATAAGAATCACATTATCCCCTTTGCCTGGTCACTATCATCTGCTGTTTGTGTATTTGTGGGGGCAGGGGAGGCAGTTACTAGATAATTCCGTGTGAATTAACTGATTGCCATGTGGAGTGAGGAGGTAGGAAAAGAATGGATTGATGCTTTGCCTTTAGGAACAGGAGGGTGTCTGCAGGTGGTAAAGACCATTCTTTTAAACTGTGAATTAATGAAGGAAGCAGCCCCTGATGTCTTAAGGCCAGAACTGGGATGGTGTGTCTTATGGAATTGTTAGCAGCTCAGCAGCTGTCTGACATGGTCTCTCAGCCCAGGTCTGACTGTGACCCTTAAAGGACTATCTAAAGTGTGGCAGCACTTCGGTTTGTGATGTGCTGTTGGTATGAAGCACCAAAAATCATCCATGGGCAGTTGGGGCTTTGTGAGAATGGTCAAAGTCTTGGGCTTTCCCAGAAAATACGGTTGCTTCTAGTGTTAATTAAACATCTTCCAGCCATCCTGTCAGGCAGCAACCTTTTCATGGGTTAGCAAAGAGAGTGCAAAGGAAGTGAAAATAGCTGAACTGTGTGCTCTGTCTGCTCCCTGTCTCCTTGTTCTGCAGGGTCCTGCTCCAGCCATCTCTGGGGATCTTGCCCATAACATTTTCTTTTACAGGCTTTTCTGACCTTTGGTGTTTCTTCTGCTATCCTAGAATAGTTACAGTGGCTGGTTTCAGGTCTGCAGAAAGACACCTTTTTCACAGCACAGTCTGGGTGGTGTAATTGGTAGACACAATTTTCAGGTCCCAAATGATTCTGTCTCGTGCTTTTTGTGGGGCTTCAGGAGCCGCACAAGTGATTGCTGTGGTGACAAGTGAATTCTGTGTGTGCTGGCCTGTGAGATTCCTGCTGCCCACCAGCTGTGGATGTGGAGGAAGCTGAAACACCAGCTAAGGTGGGGATGTTACAAGAGATGCTGAGATTGCTCCATGGGAGGGTAAAGTTACCTAACTTGTGTGGTGGTTTCTAGTCCAGCTCTTCTACCCTGAACCAGAACACACAGTGTGTTTTGGTATCAGATAGCTGAGCAGTGTGTACAGATGCTTGTAGCTCTAAGCTTGCCTGGTATGAACTGTCAGAGCAGGGGAGGAAGAGTCACAGCTAGGGTCTAGCTACCAAAACTGCCTTTTAGGACAGTGTGAGAGACCAACTCCTCCTCTAAAAGAATCTCACAGCTGTTTTCTTCCCTGTGCAGGAACCCTTGACGGATGCAGAAAGGATGAAGTAAGTGTCCTTCATGTCTGTCATACTGCAGCTGTGGGGGTGCTGATTCCTCATATCCTCCCTGTGCCACCTGCACAGTGAAGCTGACTGGCCCTGCAGGCTCCTCTCACATCTTCAGTCATCTTGGGGCCGTGTTGGCAGAGCTTTGGTCTGTGCCTTGCCAACCTGTGCCTTGCATGTCCCTCCCACTGGAGGAGGAGGGAGCATAGACCCCCTCTGCAGGTGCAGGCAGAGGAGTTGGTGGGTGTGAAAAAAAGTAGGTGAAGTCTTTAATAGAGGTGGAGAGAGGATTTTTCCCTTCTGTTCTTCTAATCTGGACTGGGATAAATTATTGATTGGTTTTCATTCATCAGTGAGGGATACTGGAGCTGTGCAGCTCATCTGTCTTTATGCAAGCACTGTAACCCAAGAGGGAGCTGGGAGCCGTGGCTGGCCAGCTGGCATGTGCTACTTTGCCACTGCTCCAAGGGTGTTTGTCTGTCTGTCCTGACAGAGATGTAGCTCTTGCATCATGTGTGGAAGCCTCCTGACAGTTCAGTTCCTGACTTCCTGGGGCCCCTAGTGCAGGGCAGTGGGGTGGGGGTGCTGGTGTGGAACACCCCTTGTGCACTCAGTGGTACCTTGTTCCTGTTCCTGCCCCAGGCTGCTGCAGCATGAGAATGAGGAGCTTCGTCGACGGCTGACATATGTGACTAACAAAATGGAGGCAATGGAGAGGGAACTGGAGTCAGGTCAGGACTACCTGGAGATGGAACTGGGTCAGAACCGTGAGGAGCTGGAGAAGTTCAAGGACAAATTCCGTAGGTATGAAAATGAGAGGGCTAGAGTTAGAGAGATCCCTCACACCGAAGGCTCCCTCAGCTGGCAGGAGCAGATTGTGCCCTGTTGTGCAAATCAAAGGCGTGCTGCATCCTTGATAAGGTGCACCTCCAGACTCTAGGGGAGATAAAGGCTCTGCAGCCATTATTTCTTCCCGAGTACATTGTAGGAATGCTGCCAGCATGAAAGGCTGATGACAGGGAATTCTTCATCTGTTGGTTGTAAGCATGTGTGCAAAAAAAGCCACTGGTGGCTGCAAGAAAATACATCATTGCTTTACATGAAAAGTACCTCAGTCAAAAATCAGTGCCAGTCACTGGTCATGTGCTTAGACATAACATAGCTCAGAGGAGTCCTCCAAAGTCATCTACATCCTCTCCTGCAGGATCCTTTCACCCAGCCAGCCTCATCTTGTCTCCAATAACTTGGGGTCTGAAAGCCATCATGTCTCAGAGGTGAGGCATAGTTAGTATGCCTGGTTGTCTTAGTAGCAGTCTTTCTGAGTTCTGGAGTTGGTTTTCTTGTCACCTATGAAGGCAACTTGAGTAGGTGCCTGAGATCCATTCCCAAGCATACAATCATGTTTCTGTAGGTTGCAGAACAGCTACACTGCTTCCCAGAGAACCAACCAAGACCTGGAGGAGAAGCTGCATGCCCTGGTGAGTGCCCTATTAAGTCACTACAGAGATGAGGTGGAAGAGACCAGTGTATGTTAGGAGCAGATGGGGGAAGGGGCCCTGTCTTTACCCAGCAGATGTGGCAGTGGGTGAGGGGTGAGATTCTGGCCATGAGCATCTACTCCCCATTCTGGCTGGTGTCATGAGTGGTTTTCTTGATTTACTGAGCCCCTACTTGGTCATGCATGAGAGCTTTGGTTCCTCACAACATAATTGCATGGTATTCCGTCATGTTGCTTCAGTCCCTCTCAAAATGCCAGGGATGTGTCAGCCAGTCTTGGGGTGGTCATCCTGGGAGGATGGGGGCCGTCAGAGCAGCGCCAATGTGCGTGTATGTCTGTTGTGTGCATTCATAACACTCATGGCTGTTTCTTTTCTCTCCCTCCCCCTCTCTTTCTCTTTCTCTTCCCCACGCTGCCGCTGGCACACTCTGGGCGCACTCACCTCTCAGGCCTCTCTCAGCCAAAGCTGGATTTTTGCAGTTGCGTCTTTTCGTTTGTGTGTTTTTTCCTTTTTCCTCTTTACGTGTCTCAGCCTGTTGGTCTCATTGTCAGTCCCACATACACCATCTCAGATGGAGGGGCCCCAGCCCTCGTCCAGCCAAGGGCTCACCTGGTATCCAGCAGCTGCCCGCAGATGCAGCAGGTCCTAGCTTGCAGGGCTCCATCTTAAGAGTGTTTGACTCTGAGCCAGCTGGAGCATGGCGTGTTGGGAAGTGGTGCCCATAAGCTGCGGCACTGCACAAGATGTGGATGGCTGTGAGCCTCGTTTGCTCCCTTTCCTTCCCCTTCTGATCTGTGAGCAGACAAGTCAAATAGCTGAGGTGCTGTTTGCCTCCGTGTAGCCCAGGGTGAGATTTCTTCGGTTCTAGAACTTGAATTTCTTGGGTTAATATTCATTGCCAATTATTCATTGTGCTGGTGCCTGAAGAGACCGCATATTGGGGAAGTAGTGGCTCCCCATCCCCTTGCCTGTCTCTGTGCTGTACCCATGACACACAGCTGGCCCTGGTGGTCACAGCCTCACAACACCCTTGGGCAGTTTGGAAGAACTTCTTGAGACAGCAGTAGCTTGGTTGTTCTGAGCTGTTGTCCCTCTTTGCTGTTACATCTGGGTGTCTATCAGCCCTGTACCTGAACTGTTAGGGAGTCTAAAGAGGGAAGATTGCCTGCTTTAGGGAGGACCTTAGCTGAGCTTCAAATGAAGCTAGAGGTCCTTTTACTTACTAGAGAGCAAGGCTTAAACTCTTTCAAGATGGTGCCTTCCCCCTTTTGTCCATTCAGTATTGACTGCTGGATCTTTTCAGGCAGTATTCTTGTTTCAGCTTCCCCAGGAAAGAGGGCTGGGTATCACAAGCTCAGAGGTCTTTGCTACCAGTGGCAGGTTGGGATTGATCACTCAAAACCACTAGCTTTTTACGAGGCACCATGGGAACCAGGGGCAGAGAGGAAACATGCTGATGCTGCAAGAGATACTGCATTAAGGAGGTTCAAACTCAACCTGTCGTCTCTGTAGCTAGCAGAGCAGCTGGTCCCATTTGGCTTTTGAAATCACCTGACTTTGAAGAGGGTTGTCTTCCTTGTCTGTCTGTCTGGAAGTTTTTTGCATCCCAGCTGAACATGTCATTGTGCTATGCTTGGGCTGAGGTGGGTGGTGAAGCCAAGGTCTGTGCTAGGGAGTTTTAAACCTGGTGTTTTGCATCCCAGATTAAAAAGGCAGAAATGGACCGGAAGACACTGGACTGGGAGATTGTAGAGCTCACTAATAAATTGCTTGATGCCAAAACCACCATCAATAAGCTGGAGGAACTCAATGTAAGTGTCGGTGTGCAAATGGCTGTGAAAGTGTGTGAGGTGTGGGCTTTTCCTTTTGTTCAAAGTCGTTAGTGTAAAGGAGCACATGAATGACTCCAGTGTGTATGGAAGTGTGGGAGCTGTACATGATAATAGGGCCAGACAAACAGAAGAGGGTCTGAGGGGTTGAACAGGGAAGAACGGATCTTCAAGTTTGATGCGTTTGCTCTTTTGAACTTAGGGTTTGACCTGAGTCTGAGCTGTATCTATGGAGGGGTCATTCACTCCAGAGCTGGGAGGGAGCTGATGCCTTTTCTACACCATTAATATAGCAAGTTCCTGGATCTGGTGCTTGACTCTATTAATTGCTCTCAACTCCCTCCAGTCTGTCTGCATCATCAGATATGGCTGAGCTGTGGGATGGGAGAGAAAATCTGGTGGGATTTTTGGGGATAATTAAAATCCCCAGAGGGAGAGGGGATTGATACACTGACAGAGGACATGATGGCAACAAGGATTGGAGTTGAAAGGGACACCTTGGCTGAGTTGTAAGGAAATACATGAAAGTGTGGGGAGGGAGGAATGGCAGTGCCCTCATGAGCAATTCATCAGATGCCTGCTCTGGCTTCTGTTCAAGCAGCATCTGGTCTGGTGGTGCCTTTTTGGGTAAGAGTTTGGGCGAGTCTGACAGCATTGCACACCTGTGCCCTCTCTTACAGGAACGCTATCGACAGGACTGTAACCTTGCAGTGCAGCTGCTCAAGTGTAACAAGTCTCACTTCAGGAACCACAAGTTTGCTGATGTGAGTAGTAATCCTGCTGAGCTGGGGAAGAAGGGCTCATGGGCTTTGACTGCATTTTACTTTCTCCAGCTTTCTCTGCAGGGCTGCTGGCCTCTCATCCTTCAGCCTCAGAGGTGGGGGGAGGCTCCTGTTCCCACTCCCACTGAGAGGGCAGCACAGAGCTTCTGCCAGCTCCTCTTTCATGACAGCTCCATTTCACAGTTCAGCCAGGAGCTGTTATAAAAAGCACAATAACCTTGAACTTGATAGCCTGCTGGGTGTATGCTGGTAGCTGGCAGGAGGACAGACCTCTCTCTTACTCTGCTCCATCCTTGTCCCTTCCTCACCTGGCCACATGGAAGGGCCATACTGCCTCGTAAGAAGTCAAGTAGCAGTAGTCTGACCAGATGTCACTTATTCCTCTGAGGAGAAATGTGTGAGGCAGCATTTGGGGTGTTTTCTAGGCCTTCTGAACGGGAGAGGCCGGTACCAACTTGCTCCCCCTCGTGGGGAGGAATGAAGATGGGGGCAGTTCAGCTCATCCTGCTCTCATCTCCTTTCCCATTAGTAGCTTCAGTTCTTTGGTTGAAGGTATCATCCAGGCCCTTACCCCAGCTCTCTCTTTCACATACCTATAGTCTCTTTCCCTTCTTTGTGTTCCTCTCAGCAAAACTACATGCTTGTCTTTTTTAACTTAGCAGGTGACTACTGAGTCACCCTCCCCCATTGTGTCTCAAATTAGCACTCTTGAGGTCAGTGTATCAGTTACTGCCGGGGTAACCTTGACCTCTCTCCCAGCTGTCCCCCTTCTCTGGAGCTTTGAATTCTGCCCCCCAGAGCACCGTGTTCCACATGGCTGCCGCTGGAGGGGGGTTGGTGCTGGCCAGCTGTGCAGACAGCTTGCTTCACAGCCAGCTGTTGTTACGCAGTGCACCCTGCATGCCCAGATGTGTGTGCAGTTTCCTTCTGGCTGTGATGGGACAGATGTTGCTATGCCACTGAGTGGTTTGGGGAGCTCTGCTCTCCACTTCATGCTGCGCTTGCCTGTGGTGACCAAGATGAGGGCAGCTTGGCAGAGTAATGGGGAGAGCATTTGTGCCCATTTGCAGAACGAGGGGTAGTGCTTGCCCCCGGTGAGACCCCAGTCCAAAAACTTTGATAATAAGCCCAATGTTTGTCTCCCTGAAATGGAGAGAGTGAGGAAGCGGGGTGACGTGGTGGAGTTGGTAGGAACACGGGAAGGCATCGATCCTGGTCTGCGGGCAGGCTGCCAATGCAGCATGGCTGCAATTACGCATTCAGGGAGCACTGTGGATCTCAGCAGTGGGGGCTCTAGAGTCACTTCAGTGCAACCACCAGCTGATTTTCCACAGATCAATTGACCCCTTCCTGGCATGTGCTGGCTGGGCCTTATCTCTGTGCTCACAGGCATGTGGGACTGAGCCCACACGCTGTCTTTACCTGTTCACTTTGCCAAATGGGGCTGTGAACCATGGCCTAGAACTGGCATGACTGCTGTGATAGCTAGAGAGCCTTGTTAGTCGCTCATGGGGCAGGTTTGCTTTGAAAAAAAATACCCTTCTGAAGGCAAGGTAGGTGAATGTTAGGGTCAAGGTAATGAGTACAAAATACACATGTAGGTTGGTTAGAAAAGGCAGATTATGTGGAACTAAATGGCTTGTGTGGCAGCCCCTTCTAATGTCCATTTTCTTCTTCCTAGCTTCCCTATGAGCTGCAGGACATGGTGAATAAGCATTTGCACAGCTCTCAGGAGTCTGCAGGCCCTGGCCAAGAGGCAGCCCACACCTTGGCTCCATCTGATGTTGTGCCCACCTCTGTCATCGCCAGAGTCTTGGAGAAACCAGAATCTCTGGTTCTGAATTCAGCCAAGTCTAGCAGTGGCAACTGTCCCATGGCTGAGGATGTCTTTGTGCATGTGGACATGAGCGGAGCCCTTCCTGATGCCTGCAACAGCGCAGGGCAGATGGGGAAGGAGGGAGGAGATGCAGGGAAACGGCAGAATGGTGGCTGCAAGCCGCAGAGTAGCGCGGAAAGTGTGCCTGAGGAGGTGCCTGCCTTTGAGAAGCTAAGCCCGTACCCTACTCCCTCACCTCCCCATCCTATGTACCCAGGGCGCAAAGTGATTGAGTTCTCCGAGGACAAGGTAAGGATCCCAAAAAACAGCCCCCTGCCCAACTGTACGTATGCTACGCGCCAGGCCATCTCCCTCAGCCTGGTACAGAGCGAAGACGAGAGCTGCGACAGGCACCGGACACTCCCCAGCAGCCCTGCTTCAGAAGGGCGCCGTTCAGCCTCCAGCTGTTCCTGTCAGCAGTCGCCCAAAGCAGCCAGGGCTCATGGCTCTTCCCAGAGCAGCCCATTCAGCAGCCCTCCCCAAATCCCGAGCGCCTTTGCCAGCTCTGCTAGCTCTGAGGAGGACCTGCTGGCTAACTGGCAGCGTATGTTTGTGGATAAGGCACCCCCCACCTCAGAGGGAGTGCTGATGAACCGCACGGCTTTCAGCCGTGACACAGCCCCCGAGCTCCAGAAGAGGTTCAGCCGCTCCATGCAGGAGCTGGGTAGGGCAGCCTCAGCTTACTCGGATGGTGAGGAGTCTGCTCAGAGCTGCAGCTGGACCGTGAGCCGGGACTCGAGCGTGGATACAGACAGCACTGAGTCCAGAGCCCGCAGGAGCCATTTCTCCTCAGACTATGGTACAGATTTCTCCCAGGATGAAGCCCAGAAGCTGTTGCATGAAAGCGGTGGAGGCACTGCTGAGCCTGAAAGCCCCTCACCAGAGAAGCACAAGGACTATGTAGATCTTGGCTTGCCTGAGAGCCCAGCAGAGGAGAGAGAAATGCTGCTCCAGGGAAACAAGGAGAGCAGCCAAGGAGGTGCCCAAGAGGAAAGTGGAGAAGGGAGGGTCAAGCCTCCTTTCAGTCGGCCGCACCGCAGCCCCAAGAGGATGGGGGTGCACCACTTACATCGCAAAGACAGTCTGACACAAGCCCAGGAACAGGGCAACCTTCTCAGCTGAGGCAGCCACACACTGCAGAGCTGTGGGATGCCTCCATCAGTCCACCTGAGGGAGAAGCCTCCTTTAGTACCCTACTACCCAGGGGAAATCTGCTCTGAGATTTTATATTTATTCTCTTCTTTTGCTACCTGGAAGAGCTGGGGTCTCCCTCCCCTGGCAACTCAGATCCACAGTACTAGCACACAGTGTGCAGAAGCACACCCACTGCCCCAACACAACTCGCAGCTCTCTTCACAGCCTCACACTGGTGCCTGTACCAGAGCTAGTTCTTGGTACCCCTCGTCCTGGTGCCTGTGCCTCTTTTTGCTCTCATCCCCCTTCCCACTCAGGTACCTGAGGCCCTGGGTGCTCTCGTGCTGTTTCCCCGCAGCTGCTCTGCTCTCTTTTAACTTGTGCCAACAGGGCAGAGTGCCTGTGTGGTGGTGTCTGATTCCCTGGGAGCCCCAGGGGCTGTGAGTGGGGCACGAGGACCCTCCCAGCGGATGGCTGTGTGCCGTGGGGATTTGCTGGGATTGCTGGTGTCTCATTTTCCTGCTGGGTTTTGTTTTCCCCAGCTGCCCACTGGGTGGTTCCCCAGAATCTGCCTCTGCAGGTCGCTGTTGCATGTCTCCAGCACTGGGCTCAGCACCTGGTCCCCACTGAGGCAATGGACAGGTGCTCGTGCTATGGTGTGGGGCACGGGTGCTGCCTGCTGGGGTGGTTTGGGGAGGCAGTGCCTGCTGGGCGCTGGGGTTTTTGTTTGTGTGTCTCCTCCCTCACACCTCTTCCCCTGCTCTCTGTGCTGTTGTTTTGTTTGAATGGTGCTGATGCTTTGCTCTTGGGTGGGCTTCTTTCTTCTTTCCAAGCCTTTGGTTTTGGGGTGTATTGTTTTTCCTTTTCCCCACCCTGCATAAACAGACATAGCTGTTGGCAGCCGGTCTGATACCTGCACTGAGGGTGTGTTGAGGAGTCTCAGCTATCAGAGCTGCACTCCCTCTGATCCTGGCCTCCAGCCTGCAGAAACCCCTCCAGTCTCAAGAACAAGGTCTTGCCCCAGGCAAGCAAGGCGTTGAAGGATGCTACCGTGCTTTTCTGGGCAGGGCTTGGTGCAGGGCCAGCAGGGATGTGAGGGCAGCGTGCGGAGGAGCTGCTCCCTGCAGATGCACTACCTCATGGCTCGGCTGCAGCCCTTCACCAGGGTCTCCTTGCACGCCCCTTTCTCTGGGGGGCTCCAGGCTCTGGTGCCTCTCTGGGGCCTCCCTTTCTGGGTAGGGCTCTCTGCGTGTTTTTCCTAGCGTAGTGTGATATTGTGTGACTTTTCTTCTCAGTCTTGTGTGCTCAGTGTCTTTGTTGGGGGGAGGGAAAGGGAGAGGTCTGTAGATGTAGGTATTTTTTTGAGGGCTTACAAAGCCCAGGCCTCCTGTTTTAATTTTGTCCTGTGCCCTTGTCTGTCTGGTGTTTTTTGGCTTCCATGGGGGTGCGGGGCAGAGAACAGCCCAGTTCCCTTCACCACACTCCCTTCAAACCCTGCCCTCAGCCTGCTGTCTGGTTTTTGAGTTGGGCTTGTGTTGTCCTCCCACCCTACACCATGCGGGCTCTCCATTGGGCTGGAGGAGAGCATCCTTCTCTCCAGGAGGGAGCATCTGTTCATATGCTTACATCAAGATTTGCAGCCAAGAGCTGCCTGGGGGCTCTGCTCCCCTCCCCAAACCCCTGTCTATACAAAGGGCTTGCAGCTTGTAGCTGGGGCCAGCCAGGGCTTCAGCTTGAGCCTGGAGGCTTCAGGGCCAGTGAAAGGGAGCTGCAGGCCTCTCTGGCAGCTGTGTAGGTTGTTCTATGTACCCTGGGCAGAGCTGCTGCCTACACACTCACCTTGTTTCCCACCTGGAACAGTTGTGGAGCTGGATGCCACCCTCTGGTGGGGAGGTGGGACTCAGTATTTCACTGCAGTGTTTCGCTGTGCAGACAGGCTGGTGCTGGGAGTGGGAGCCTCCTCTGAGCCTGCAGAGTATTTATCTCCCCTGTTCCAGTTGTGGGGGATGGGGGGGTTCTTGTGTTTACTGCCATCAGCCACTCCACTGCTGCATTTCTTTTGTTCTTCTGCAGCATTGCTGAGGGTTTGCATCTGCAGCAGCTGCCAGGTCCTGCCTCACTGATACTACCTGGGGTTGGGTGCTCACTGAGTGAGCTGCTCTGGCTCTGAGGCTGCTGGTGGCCTGCAGTGAGGGTGGCATTGCCCCTCAGGGCTCAGCCCCATCTCCCCTGAATCCCGGCATGCTGGTCAGTGGACAAAACTCTTTTGCTGAGGCAGCTGGTGCTGGTGGTGCTGAACAGAGCCAGCCTCCCTCTGTTTTTGGTCAAGTTAGACTGAAAAGCAAAACAGTGAAGAAGTGGAGGGGTGGCAAAGAGATGCCCAGTGCCTCACCAGACACTTGTGCTTTGCAGCATTAGGCTGCTGGCAGAGGTTGAGGGGGAGTGGTAGCCTCAAGCAGCAGAGCCCTCTCTTTCCCTGTGGGCATTGTGTCCTCTGCGCTCCTGCCCACCTCCAGCAGTATTGGCTCTGGGGCTTTGAGCTCATCTCACTTCCGGTGTCCCAACTCCAGACTGTTAATCTGTAACTAATGTGTTTTTTTCTGAGATTTTCAAACTGATGTATATTTTAAGACCAGAAATAAACTATTTTAAAAGTAGATGGCAAAGGCTATATTGTACTTGATACTAGATAAGACCTGGACTGGACCGAGCCTGAGCATGTGAGGGTGCAGAGCTACTCATGGTACAGTGCCCCAAGTTTGTTGAACTGTGTGTGCCACCCATTGTCTCTTCCAGGGAGAGTGATCCTGCAACCTGTAATCTGGTGCTGTAAGCACCCCTCAGTGTTACTCGTAAGATTCTGCCTACCACATTTCACATATTTTGCTGGCTGTCTTGGCTGATGTGTCTTGGGAGACCTCCACATGCTGATCTAGTGTAGGATAAGGTATAGTTAATCCTTTTGATAGTTGTTGGTTTTCTTGGAGTTCCAGCTCTTGGAGTCATCTATCACTTCTCCACTTCAGAAACTGAGTGACATGGGACCATATAACATACCCCCTTGCTGGGGTTCCTAAGAGGTTTCTAATTCTAGAGTCAGTATTCCGTGTGGGGAGGGAGGATAGGGGGTGATTGGACATACCCCAGACAGGAAGCCCTCCAAACATGAGACACGGAGTTCCTGCACCATGCCGATACAGACATTTGGAAGTGTTTCCTTTTCACGTTGAAGGTTGCTGCAGAGGTCAGAGGGCTGTGATGAATTTTCCTCCATCTCCCACGTTACACTGCCTGTGCCTTTCTGACCTGGCTGTATGCAAAGCCTAACACTGGAAAGACTGTCTTGTTTCTTTGTCCCCGTAATTAATGATTTTATTCCTTGTTCCCCTGAGTAGCAGCTGCTGCCACAATTTAATCTTCTAGCCTAATTTGAGCCTTGAAACACGATCTTCCTTGTCAGCAAGGGACGCTTGGCCAAGCAGCGCAGCCCACGTTCACTAGGGTGTACACGGCTGGTGCCAAGCTCCCTGCAGGGCCAGATTAACCCAGCCCGCTTCCTCCTAGCCCGAGAGAGGGCCTGGGGGGACAGAAAATTGGGCTGTCACCGACCTGTCCCCGGGGCCGGGCCGCTGTGGTGGAGCCTCGGGAGGCGCAGGAGCGCCGTGAGGCGGCAGGCGAGGGGCTGGCGCCCTCTGCCGGCGCTCCGGGCCCGCGGCTCCTGCCCGGCCCTGCCCGGGACGGGCCCGCGGCGCCTGCCTGCGCCGGGCCCCTGCCTGGCCCTGCCCGGCCCTGCCTGGCCCTGCCCGTTCCTGTCTGTTCCTGCCCCGTCCCTGCCTGTTCCTGCCGGTACCTGTCGGTACCTACCAGACCCTGCCCTTATTTGCCAGTCTCTGCCCATACCCACCCGCCGGTCCCTGCCCGCACCTGCCGGCGCCCACCCTCCCGGGGTCACACAGTGCCGGAGGCGGACGCTCCCGAGTGGTGCCACCACATCTGTGACCTTTATAAAAGTCTCATCGCGACAGCAGTACAAGCGATAGAAAGGACATCTCTTATACACATCTGAATAAATACAGCCTGCGCCCTGCGGGCGCAGCCGGGCGCGGGGGTGGCGGGGCGGCGTGAGCTACACATGCGGCGACGGGGACAATCACAAGCGGCCGACGAGGCGTGTGACGGCAGAGACGTGTGTAGAGATCCGCTCGGACCAGGCTCCTGCGCTCTAGGAGCCGGGGGAGGCATCAGCGGGAGGTGAAATGTGTGAGGAGACGGCTGGGGGGCCCACCGGAGGCTGGGGCTGGCGGTGCACGCTGCCGCGGCGGGCACGGTGCTCTTGTGGGCAGAAGCAGGCAGGGTAGCCCAGCTACATTTCTGTTTCTGCTAAGAGGCTGTCACCGAGGCCTGACGTCATCAGGACCATCTGGGAGCTGGAATCTGTGTCGAGAGAGGGAGAAAACCATGAGCCATTCGGGCTGCCCATGAGCGCAGGGTTGCACTCCAGAACCAGAGGTGAGGATGAGGAACTAAAACACCGCAGGGTGGGAAGAGAATTGCTGAGAGAAGTGTGAGATTAAGTACGAACTAGGCCTACTCTGGCCACACAGCAGAACAGAACCGATTTTTGGGGAGGGGGAGAAAGCAGAGACAGTAGCAAGAGGCCAGAGGAACATCAGGTCTGAGTGCCCCCGACACGCAGGTGATCCTGGTTGTGCTGGCCCAGCCGTGCCCTTACCCAGCCTTGCACAGACCTTTAAATCTGCATTCATTGAGTGTTTTTCAGCTAGAGAGACGGTGTCCAGGTGGGGCAGGCTTCAGGCTGCAAGACAACCAACACCACGTAGGGTGGTGGTGTTGCCTTCCCGAGAGCAGGGAATGCAGTGGGCAATCAGCCATTTTACAGCAGCAGAGGCCTGGAAATACTGACTTTCTGCACTGCATGAATGGAGGGTTTGTGCAGCCCTCCCCTGCCTGCCTCGGGGAGGTGAGGGCAGCTTGCTGGCTCTGCCATGGCTCAGAGCACCAGCCAGGAACACTGTGACTCTCCCCACAGCAAGTGAATCAACTGCAAGGAGGATGAGCCTGCATAACAAGTAAGAAATTTAGCAGGCTACCAGTTTCCCATCCAGAAACCTTTTTAAACAGAAAAAAAGATCTGTTTTTCCTGGATGGGAGGGAGGAGGTCTCTAGTGGCAGTCCTACACATTCAAACCTATTGCAGGGGATCTCTATTTCAGGAATCAGTTTCTGGAAACTAGATCCAAAACTTGGCCAAACTGTCACTAAATTATTTTTATGGGTTTAATATGTGAGAATCCAGATGTTTTGAGGCTCAGAGGATTGGTTGTGCTTGTCTGCTGGTAGTCTGATATGAGAATTGTGAGGGGTGAAGGACAATGTAGGTAAGAAAATCAAACCCTCAAAGCAGCTGGATCACAAGGTAGGCATGACAAAATACAATATCATATATGCAAAATACACAGAACAGGCTACTGCTATCTCCATAATACATTTTTTTCCATTACAAGCAACAGACAGACTGTGGCACCTGGCTAACCCTTCACATGTTTGGGACGTAGAGATAGGAATAGCTGATGCTGCGTGGATTGCAGGGAGGTTCTGGAAACAGTGAGGAATGACACAAGTTTTGGCTAGGATATCTGGCAAAGGCTCCCAAGATCTTTAATATTCCTGCCCTTGAGTTTTAATACTTTGAGATTTTGTTCCTGCAGCATCAGGAAAAATGCCTCAGAGGTACCGTTTCCACTCTTTGCAGCAGCCGCATTGTCCTTGGAGGCTGCCTTTCCACGAGCGGCTCAGCCCACCGCTATTTAACGTGAAGGTCACACCTGGAGGCGTATGTATTCCATGGAGGCTGTGTGTACTCCATGGAGGCTGTATGTACTCCATGGAGGCTGTATGTATTCCTGTTCATGGGGAGAAGGGACAGATCCATTCACCGACCCCACTGCAAGAGGCCAAGTGGCACTGGAAACACCCCAGACACCCCAGTTCCTGCCCCCAGCCCAACTCCCAGAGCTCTTACTGTTCTGGCAGATCCAGGGGTTCTTCTCCCTGGCTGTGACTTCATGGGCCTCCGTCTCCTCCTCTTCCTCACCCTCTGAGAGAAGATCAGAGATCTGCTGCTGCAGCTCGGGACTGATGTTGTTCTCCGCCAGGATGAGTGTCCGTAGGGCTGTGGGGTAATTCTCTACCATGTCCAGCAAGGTCTGGGGAGAGAGTGAGATAAACGGGCTGACAAACAGCACAAAGGCTGAGCAGAGTGTCAGTGCTTTGTCTCCCTGCAAACTCCAGCCCTCCTCTCCTTACTTCTTCCTTCCCTTGGCCTTGCCCTCCCTTCATCAGGCTTTATGAGAGACTGAGGACTTCCCATCTTTCCCTAAGAAGAGCTGAGATAGGATTTCCTGGCTCTATCTAAAGAAGAGACTGCTGTACACCCTGTTGCTGTCACATATCCAGGCTCATTCCCTCTTACCACTGGAAGCTGGAGATCTGAGAGGAGAGTCTACACAACCGAGCCTTGGCCTGTGTTTGTCCACAGAAATTTAATTCTGATTCCCAGCCAAAAATCCAACTCCTTATTTTTTTCCAAGAAAACAGCCAAGGAAAAGCAAGAACCCCCCTGGGTGCAGAGAGGGGAGGGGGTGCATGTAGTTGGAAGCAGGTGTGGGTCCTCTGCAGACCTCCCAGACCTGCACCCTTGAGAGGTCAGTGATGCTGTAGAGTGACTGTGGGCTCCCATACCTGGGCTGACTGGTTGGTAAGTCCTGTTCCCTCCAAGTCCAGCACTTCGAGGGTTCGACTGGAGGCCACAGCGACGGCGAGCATCCCAGCTACCTGGTCACCTGTGGGAGGAGCAAACCAGGGCTGTCAGCAGTGCCTGCCTTCCCTCATGTAATGCCACATGTCCTCATGTGCCTGGGGCTGTCATGGGAACATCCTCTGAGTATTGCTGCCGTCAGACAACCTTCCAAATCTGTTACCTCATGGTGGAAAAAAACAGTTAACTCAGGAGAGAGACAAGGAAAGATGCACCATTTTGTGGTTATGGGAGCAGTCACTGATTCTCAAGGGGAACACAAAGGAATACAGTGAAATTGGTTTTATTCCCCAAGGGACTGTATCTTCCCAAATCTCCTTCCTACTCAAGGAGGCAAGGGCCTTTAACAGTCCCTGTAAGGCATCCCAGACACAGAATAGGAGCTGAATACTTCCGTTTAGGAAAAGGCTGGAGTCAGAGAGAGGACTCTGCACCAGGTGACAGACTGCCTCCCTGGAACGGGGGTAGACTTTGAGGGGCAATGCAGCAGGATGAGGAGCATTAAAGATTGATGCTGGTGAAGAGACAAGACTCCAGTGTGTTCTGACATTCTCTGTCGAGTGCCAAGATGCCATACAACTGTGACACCTCTCTTGGAACAAAACCCAGACTGCTGTCAAGTAACAGCCTGGGGCTTTTCCTGTCCAAGAGGAGGTACCTGGTCAGACAGAGGGCCTGGGGGAGGCTCTGCTTGCAGGCAGGTTGAGGAGGGGAGTGTCATCCTGATGCTCAGAGAGGCATGGCCCGATCTTCTCCTCACCACCTTGCAGCAGAGCGGGAGCGAGTTTGTTTCTATGGCAACGAGTGCCAGGCTCTCCTCCTCCTCCTCCCTGCTCCTCCAGGAAGATGAAGGGGGGAGTGCGGGGACATACTGCATCTGCCAAGCCAGCTTCGGCACCCAGGGTTTCAGGAACAAGGGAGACATGGAGGGTCAAATGTGACAACAAAGGCGGTGGAGTGGGCAAGGCACAGCCTCCTTTCTGCACCTCCCCACAGGGCATGTGGCCACCTCACACAAGCAGAGCAGTAAGGGTGGCTTCCCGTACAGCTGAAGGTGCCTGGCAGGGCAGACTTGCTGCTGGGGATCAGAGGGCACTTATGCAAGGAACTGCCCCGTCCTACTGTTGATGCTCTACTGCCTGTCCAGAGCTTGGTCCCTGGCCACCCACTGGTGCAAATCACACAAATGCTGAGAGACAGGAGTGCAGCATCCCCTGCTCCTCCTCCCCGGCCCCCAGCTTACCTAGGGGGTTGTAGTCCAGGTTCAGCACACGGAGCTGTGAGCTGTGAGCCACTGCAATGGCTAGGCGTCCCCAGCCTTTGCTTGTGATGCCTGGGTTGGCGCTCAGTGTTAGCTCTTTGAGGCCTGGAGAAGAGAGAGAAGCCAAACCAGAGCCTTAGGGTCCCCAAAGCAGTCACAGGAGAACTAGTTCAGCTCACCAGAACAGCTTTGGGTTGTGTCCCCTGTACTCTGTCGGGCTTAAGGGCTTGGTTTGCTCTGACAACTGTCATCACATATTTCAGTGATCAGTGAAATATTTCACTGCCTTCAGCTGTGGCCCTTCATTTATCCGTGCTGCAACTGCCCCATTTATCTGCTCTCCCAGCCTGTGTCCTGTTTACCCTAAATAGCAAACACAGTGGAAACTAAGGGGTGTGTGAGACAACTGACTGGGTGAAGAGGGTGGCATGAGGTGACAGGCTACAGAGAGGGTAACAGGGACAGTAGGCTCTGAAGCCTGCACCTGAGAGGGGTGGCCAGCAGAGATAACAGCATCAGTGGCATTGTGGGCACACAGAGGAGAGGTGCTGGGAAAAAGTGGAAGGAACTTTGAGAATCAGAAGAAAGGAGTGGTATTAGCTCAGCACATGCCAGCTCTCAGCTTGACTGGGTCACTGGCCTCACACCACCAAAAATCATTCCCTGCAAAGACCTGAGTCTTGGCACTAAAGCTATGACCATGCAACTACACACTCATGGAGTGTACCTGCAAGCAGGGATAACTCCTAGGCACTGATAATAAAGCCAGATGCTGAGGTAGGGGCACACAGTATAATCATCTATGGTCATTATCAACATACAAATGCAAAATAATAAATTAGAAGTCCAAGCTGTCCTCTCCTCCAGTTTCAAATGCTGCTGACATGAACCAGAAGCAACCTGTTAGTCCCTGAGCTCCAAACTGCCAGTGGGACAGATCAGTAGCAGAAAGCCCAAACCTGCCCAAGGGAACCACTCTTCTATTGCTCGGCTTTTTTGCTTAAGTTGGGGGAAAGAAATTCCTCAGCCCTGGCAAACCATAGAGCCTGCCTCCTCCAGGGCTGAAGATTAACTGCTGCATGCATCTGATCTACGTGAAAGCTCCACCAGTCATTGAGCAGCCCACAGCCCCTGGTGCTTACCAGACTTGGCCCCATCAGGCGGCAGGAGCCCACAGATAAGGTTGATGCCTTCATCACCCAGCATGCAGTCTCCTAGATCCAGAGCCACCAGCGAGGGGTGGATGGAGAGAGCAGGGTTGAGGAGGGCCAAGCCTGCATCTGTCAGGGGACTCCCATGGAGGCTGTGCAGGTAAAAGGGAAAATTACTACGGAGCCTTTTTCCTTGGGGCTAACGAACCTGACAGGGAGGAAGAGGCAGACAAAATGAGGTGGATGACAAATACTAACCCCAAGTGGGCAAAAAGCTCTGGGAAGCCTCTGTCGCAAGGGTCGCCTGCCGCTACGGTGGCACTCCTCTCCTGGCCGGGACGAGGGGTGCAGGGGATGCCAGCGGTGAAGGGGCAGCCCCACCACCGGGGACTGGAGGGCCGGGACTGAGAGGCAGGGCCGTGCCCAGCCGGTGGGAGCAGAGGTGGCTCCCTCCCAGCCAGGTGACGGGCAGGGGCTTATCCTCCGCGGCGTCAAGGGCATTTTCCCTCCGACAAGACTCAAATTCAGGGGCTGGCCCCGAGCTGCAAGTCCCCCAAAATAGCCGTCCACCCCGGGAGGGGGCCTTGGCCCCCCGGCAGCCCCCGCCCCGCTGTACTCACAAGAGGGACTGGACGGAGCGGTTCGTCTTCAGGGCCTCGGCCAGCTGCTTGACGCGGTTAATGTTGGAGACGATGCCCAGGTTGAGGTTGAGCTGGGCGAGGGAGCGGGACTCGGCCACCCCGCGGCAGACGTGCCCGAAGTCCCGCTCGGAGAGCTGGCAGCCCCGCAGCGACAGCAGCCGCACCGAGTTCTCCCGCAGGCTCTCGCAGATGTCCCGGATCTCCGCCCCCGACAGCGTCTCCCCGGAGATCTGGATGGACCCCGGCAGCATCTTCCCCCGGCTCGGAGCGCCGTCGATGCCGGGGCCGCGCCGCCCGGGCGCCGGGGGAAGCCGCGCTGCGCGCTGCGGGCCGGGGCGGGCGCCGCCGCCGCTGCTGCCGCCGCCGCTGCCGGGCAGTCCCGGCCCGGCCCACCGCGGCCCCGGGGGCGGCACCGCGCTGCCTCACCGGCGGCCGCCGGGCCGCCCCGCTCCGCCCGGCGGGCCGGCGGGACCCACGGCAGCCATCGGCGGGGGCCGATCCGCACCGGGGCGCGGGGTCGCGCCGCCCCGCAGCGCCGGGAGGGGGCCGGGCACCCCCGCGGGTCCCGCCCCGCTCCGC
The DNA here is from genome assembly GCA_026261815.1 of Monarcha castaneiventris obscurior. Classification (NCBI taxonomy): domain Eukaryota; kingdom Metazoa; phylum Chordata; class Aves; order Passeriformes; family Monarchidae; genus Monarcha; species Monarcha castaneiventris. The sequence continues at coordinate 5,864,225 of JAMPIT010000161.1, forward strand.
CCGCACCTGCCGGGCCGCCCCGCCTTCCCCCGGCCGCCGCTCCGGGCCCTCCTCCCCGCCCGGCCGGCACCTCCCCGCCGAACGGGGTAGGCGTGGAAGGGGGTCCGGCATCCCTCATCCCACCCCGGCATCCCGCCCGGCATCCTGGGCCCCGATGCCACTCAAAGCCCGTGAGGGACGCCGGCAGCGCCCTCCGGCACCTGGCCGCTGCCCTGAGGAGATGGCGGGGCTGAGTTCCCGACACTGGGGGTGCAGGAGGGTGGGAGAAGCACGCGGGAAGGGCTCTCCATGCCAGCCCTGCTCCCACCTGGGAAAGGAGCCAAAGCCATTGGGCCCTGGCGCAGTCTGGGTGCTTGGTCCGAGGAACTGTGGTGTTCCATGGCTTCGGTGGTGTTTAATGCTTAAACCTGCTAAACCTGAAATCTCGACCCATGACTTAATGGCGAGGTCAGTCTGAGCTGCTCCTCGTGGCCCAGAGCTTGCAAGAGCCGGTGCTTGGAGGTGAAAGTTGGAGGGCTCGGGAAGGGCCACAGATTTCCTTATCACTGAGCACACAGCCTGTGCCCTCAGCCTGACCTAAGGTATGCAGGGCGCACCCCATCTCCTACTAATTCACAGGTATAGATCAGAGGGATTTTTCCCTCTCTTCCCGTTGAGTAATCCTGTACTTGGAGAGAAATAGGAAGCAGGGCCCCTGCGTTTTCAACTTCACTGAGCTGAAAAAGGAAGGCAGTGATGTGGAAATTAGGTTAAACCGCCTAAGTAGGCAGCTTTCTGCACGTAACTAATCTGGCTGCTGCATATAGCAGTGCTCAAGTGAATTCCATCCCAGTGGGTAACACTGGGACAAACCCAGGCTCCTCTGTTTGGTTTGCAGGCCAGGGCCCGGGAGAGGGGATGGAAAGTGAAGAGAAAAATAGGATGTGGAGGGGGATATGGAGCACTTCTCCTCCATTGAAATGGAGGAGCAGATCACCTGAGCTGAGGATGCATGTTAGGTCCTGAATGTGATAAGGGGATGAGCAGCTTTAAGACTTTGGCTGCAGCCAAGTGTGGGTATCACCACGCCCTTTGAATAATCCATTGCGGTTCCCTAGAGTACCTACACCCCACTCTTTCTTTCCCTGTTGCACAGAGATGCATGACCTTGATACTGTTCCAGCAAGATACACCAAGAACAGACCCCTGGCCTGGCAACTCATCTGCGCTGGGATATGAGCAGCAGCTGCAAGCATCCAGCTGTGGTACTGTGGCTTTCAGAAAAGGGCCAGCTTATCTCTAAGGTCACATTAAAAGAGCCAGGTGAGAAGGGGATGCTATGTATTGCAGGATAGTGAGGGACAAAAGGCTGGATTTCAGAGTTGTGGGCAGGGGGTGGCCGAGAAAATCCCAGCTGCTCCTACTGCATGCAGGTCAACTAGAAAGCTACACTGAGACTCACCTCTCAATTACCTCCAGGCACTAGCCAACCCATGCTCTTTAAACAGACTATTATTAGAGAGGTGCTTGGAGGAGAGCCCCTGGGACATGTCCCACTTCCACTGACAGCAGCAGTCCCGAAACATTGATGAAGATGCCCTAGTGTATCTTCACTGCCTGTTGTCAGGAGCAAGAGCACATTGAAGAGACAAGTGTCCCACCTACCTTATGCTCAATTCATTGAAAAAAGGGGCACAGGAACTAGTGGTCCAAAGCTTTGGCTCATGAAACTCAATGCAGGGCTATGCAGAGGGGACTTTGGCAATGCTGTTTTGTGTACAACTAGATATTTCTCCCTGACATGTGCAGTTACCCAGCAGGTATGAGGAAGGTCATCTATTGTTTACCTGCTGGGGCAGAAAGAGCGATGCCATTAAGAGTTCACACATAAACAGAGAAAAACAGTGGATGAATAGCAACTAGAGTGAGAGTAGACACAAGAAGGAAAACAAATGGGACAAGAAACAGCCTACCTGTAACCCAAAATCACAACTAAGGTGACCATTAGTGCAACAAGGATGGACTGTGAGAAGAGTTGGACTCCCAGTTACTGCATAGGAGAGGAGGAGGTCATAGATGTTTTAATATACATTTTTAGCTTTAATATACAGCTTCCTCTTTCTAGTCTGAGAGTTTTTAATGTTTATTCCATATTTAATAAAGAGGGGCTTACACAGAGCTACCCTTACTCAAAAGGGGGAAGTGATTAGGGGGTTATTTCAGATTTGCTGCAAGGGAGAAGAAAGCAAATTGAGGTTTGCTGCAAGAGCTGTGGCAGGAAACAAAGGCAGAGATAGTGTAGCACGATAGTGTTTGTAAGGCTTGTTCTGATAACTAGAGGACTTGAGTAAGCATTGAGATGCCCTCCCACAAGGACTTTATTAAGCCTGCGTGCTCAGCATGCTCCCTGGAACTGCAGCATGCATGCATTTCCCTGAAAAACGTGTCCTTCTCTGGCAGTGAAAGGCAATGCTGAAGCTCTCAGCAGAGGACTGAATTTCTGGCAGTACAGAACAGTTCAGCTTCCAGCTGCTGCTGCACAGAGAATTAATCAGGGCTGAAGAACTGGAGCAGAGCAAGCCCCACAGGTTCCAAGAGGGTGGTTGGTTGTCACCCTGATCATGTCCCCAGCTGACAGCACACAAGCTGCTCAGGGGAAGCATGAGGAGTTTGCTTACTGCTCTCCTCTGTGCTTTGAGTGAAAACACAGGGCACAGCTTCACCCCTCTGGTTCAGCTGAGTGGCTCAGTGCAGGAGGAGCACAGCTGCTCTCCAACTGTGTCGGTAGATCAGCACTGATACAAGTTTGGTGCAGAATGATTTTTTCTTCTCAGATGAAATTACTCCAGTGACAACTGTCTTTCTCTTTTCTTCCCCCCGCCTGTACTTCCAGAGTTTACACCAAGAGAAACAGATGCACTCTAGGCTGCCAGGGCAAGAACTTGGAATTAGAAACAAACCTCCCATGGAGATATAAAGAGGGAAATACCAGAAGCAGCATTACAAACTAACACTTCCATTTTGTCAAGTTTCAAAGTAATAGAAATCCTAGGAGCTTAAAGTGGTTCAATTGAGTCCAAAAAACCCCATGGAGACTATTAGCCCAAGTAATTAACAATTCCCCCAAGTAGCTTGCTCTGAGTGCTGCTCTTCAGCCAAAATGTTTTCCAAGAAAGGGGGTCAAGAGGAGAGAAGAGAGTGAGGAAACCTGTCTCTTACGCATATGATTGTTAGCAGACAAGCTTTTTGCTCTTGAAAAGGGAACAACTTATGAATGTGGGAATAAGCAAATATTAAGTGGAAAGTAGGTCTGTGACTGAAAATGCTCAAGTCCTGTCTAGTGACATTTTTTTCAACTGAAGCAGATGACCAGCCTGATTACAGTAGCTGGCACTGTCTTCCTCTCTTTCACTGCACCTTGGCACTGGTCTGAATGCCACTACAGCTGCATCCTCTCCCATTAATACAAACAAGGGACCAAAGAGCGCAGTTCTGACACACTGTCTGCCTTGTGCACTTGTGGGTACACCGAGAAAGGGCAACATCCTGGGGGTTTTCTGCCCAAGTTTAAAGATGAGCTTCTCTGAGGGGTGGCTCCTCTCCCCCAGACATCCAGAACTACAGGGAGAGAAAAGATGAAAGCCAGTTACCAGCTAACAGCTTCCACGCGCAGACCAGTAAAAGCTAGAGCAGTGAGGGAAGGCTGGACTACTCAGTTGTGAATTACTGCAGTGCAGGTAAGCCCAGGCTGCTCTGCTTACCCATCCTTACTGCAGCTTTCCTGCATCAATACACTAGACATGAATATGCCAACTCTATTTCCACTGCACACTCCCCTATTTTCCCCTTTGTTAAAAGGAAACACTGCCCAGAGGTGACAGTCCCATGGCTGGGAGACATGAAGGCCAGCAGCACAAGGCTGGGCTGAACTGGCCTCCCAACAGGAATATCCACTGAAGACCATGCACAAACATGCTGCCCCTGCATGTCCCGCAGAGCAACATGGGCAGAAGGGCAGTAAGAACAAGAGCTACTGTGAAAGCATGGGGACAGACGCATTTCTGACATACACTGCAGAAGGGAGGGATGGTGAGGTGAGACAGCAGCTTCAACCAAGTGAAGAGAGAGGGATCAGTATGGAACATGACAAGAAAGAGCATGTGGTTAAACACTGTGCTGAGAATTGAAAATTGCCAGAGAAAGTGAAATTCCTGCACCTTTTGAACTACTGTGCCTTTTAAAACGGTGCCCCAAACAGGCCATGTATCACAGCACATTTGAAGAAGGGCAGCAGAGAATCGCAAAGAAACCCCCTTTGAGTCTAGGGCAGGACAGATGAAGGTGCAGAGACCCAAACACCACACTCCCATTAGACAAGCAGGCTCAAGCATAAGACATCTCTCAGCACCAACATCAATTTAATTCTTCCCTCTTCAGGACAGGAACAGGGCAGATACTCCTGGAGTTACATCAGCAAGCGGAAAGAGGGCTAAGGGACAAACTGCGCTGGGAAATCCCAGCTAAACATGCAGGCAACAGAACCACTCTACTCAGGACAGCCCAGACCTGGATGGGGGAAGAGTGTAGCTCTTCTGAGTCACTGAGGTGCGACTCACCTCAGCTGAGTCCACTCAGCTGCCCAAAACCGTAATGCAGAAGACAGGTCCAGGAAAACAAAACCAAGTTGTCTTCTTGCTGTTCTGTCCTGTTCCTAAGAGGCAGCAGGTTACTGTGGCCCTATGCAGCCCCAAAAGTAGTGAAGGAAGCAAGTCCAAGTCTGTAAAACTACAGGGTCAATGCAATGGCTTTGGCTGTTGTGTTCAATACAGCATTGGAAACAACTGGAATGTCTCGGGCAACTCTCTGAAAGGGCGGCACGTTGGGTCCTTCCAATGTGTCCAGGATACCTGCAGGAACAAAAAAAAAGGGAAGAGGGGCAAGAGTTAGTTCAGATGATAGCAGATGGCACATTTCTTCTTGCTTTTTTCTCTGTCCAGGTAGTGGTTGATGGTGGCAGGGCCCAGAACAGATGAAACACTTGCAGGCAATGCGAGGAGACATCTAGCCTCAAAGACTGAACAGGAGTAAACACTTCCATCCAGAGACACGGGGTACACACCAGAGCTTGTGCTCAGGGCAGGAAGAGCTTGTGCATTTCCCAAGAGGAACACAGATCCTTTTGCTTTGAGGGTGTCAGATTCAGTCCCCTGCCATTCGACCTGAATGCAGGTACTGCCAGAGATGTTGCTCTGCTGAGAGAAATTGATAAAATCCTGTTCCTACTTCATCCCAGCACAGATCTTGCTCTTAGACCAAGATTCTCTGTTTGCTTTCATCCTGAGATACACTTGCAGTCTCACATCAGGAGCTGCAGCTGGGCTGCAATGTGGAATTTTTGTCACTGCAGTGAAAACACGACCATGCTTGGCAGGAAATACACAGACCGATGCAAATGTCCTCAAGTCTCTGTCAACTACCCTCTTAAGACTGATTATCAGTTTTGGAGTGCTTTGAAGGAAATTGCTTGGAGTGTATTTTATTCTATTTCTCTGCCAAAATGCTGAAGATCAGAACCTACGCCATAAGAACAGAATCAGGAAAGAACAAGATTTATATCTGAAAGGACTTGTAATGCTATGTATAACCCCTAATTATGCAGATTTATCAGAAATATCACGATGGGTCTGGCTGCCTAAACTCATAGAGAGACTTGCAGAATTGCATATTTAGGGATCTGGAAACTCTCTAGAGATGGGGTGGAAGAAAAATTTTGGGTTTTTTACGGAGGTTGAGACTTTGTTAGGAGAAAACAAGAAGAGACGTGGAAGGAGGACCTGAACATGCATGGCCTGGTTAACAGGACCAGCTGGGGAAGACACAGCTTCTGCTACCTGTGCTGTACAAGACAAGACAAAAAAAGGTGTTGAACAAAGAGGGAAAAACACTCATGACACATTTCCTGATCACAGAAAAGCAACCTGACTTCAACAATATTCAGGAAGGGGCTGGACATCTGCATGCAAGAACAGTCAGTGCTGTTACACTTCACTTGTGGGGAAATAATAAAGGTCCTGCCTCACAAATTGGGTCTTAAGTGTTAAAACTCAGTGCACAGTAACTACCCCAATGTTTACCTGCTACCCTACTTGAACAGCTTCTTCTAGAAAAGCTAGTGGTGGTCATTTTAGAGTTGGGAAACTGGCACAGATACCTTCAGGACCGATCCAAATTGTCCATTCTTTCTCTCAGAGAGAGAAAAGACAACTTCTCTTCCCCCAAATCTAACAGGATGTCTTCATATCTCTCTTGCTTACCTTCTACCACCTTGTGATAAGCAAAGTGCAGATAGAGGAGGAAAAGCATATGCAGAGCAGCAAGAGTCCCACACAGGATGAGCCGCTGGGTATGTCCCACGGTGCGTGACACCAACACAGCAACCTGCGAGAGAGGAGGTGATCAAAGAAGGCAGCTGCTACCTGAGCCTCTGGCACTGCAGTCAGGAACACACAGAAGAACAGGTCAAGCAGTGAGAATCTGCAGAAATGCTGCACTGAGTCTTTTTCACAGTTTTCACCAACAAATTTAGAGCAATTCAAAACTGTTTTGTGTAGGTGAACCTTGCCCAATCTTGCCAAGAGTGCAGGATGCTCAGGTAAATAAACCTCCTGCAGCTGTTAGAATGGGTGAGGATATTAATCCAAGTAGCAACTCCATACACCAGTGGCCAAATTATGCAGGAGCATCGGGCTGCTCTCCACAGCAGCTCAACTGGCTGTGAAATGAACCACCAGGCCAAGGAACAGAAAGCAAACACTTCCCTCCCTTTGTTTGTCCCAGGAAGAGGAGGACCCCAGGCTGCCTGTCCCTTACCATCCTTAGTGTAGAGAGTCCACCAACAACCAACCAGAAGATATAGAAGAGGGAGTGGAAGTGGATATTATAGGTGACAAGGAGGGTGATGCAGTGTCCAAAAAGACCGTAGCCCTGACAAAATAAAAATGTCCACGTTACAAGGACCAGTCCCACACAAAGGGCCATTGATCAAGAGCACGAACAGCTTATTCCTGCAACACTTCACCACGGCAAAGCCTCACAAACCACTCATTCACTGCTGAACAGTCAACCAGAACAACAACTTTAACAGCAGCTCACACACAGATAATCTGTCTGAAGGATTCACAGGCACCTAAGAGATTGAGACAACTTGGGAAACAGAGGAAAGATCCTCCAATCCCAGAGAAATTGGAGCCTCCTGGTTTTTTACCACCAGGCTTTCAAATCAGGAAGTGCAAAGCAGGAGACCTGCACAAAGGAACTGCCTCTTTGTACTATCACTGCGCCTGGGATGGGGCAGGTCAGAAGAACATCCTGGAATTCCAGGTTGTCCCAGTGCAGTTACCTGGGACCAGCAACTTAAAAAGACTTCTCCTGTTCTTTGGGAAAAGTTTGTTCTGGAACATCATGCAGCCAATGTGCATCACAGGGCCGCTCCATCAGTACCTACCAACAGTGACAGCATCTGCACCATGGTGATTTGGGCGTTGCACAGATATGCCAGGAAATACATGAAAGATGAGACGCCCAGCCAGTAACCGAAGCAGGTGCCAATGGCTGTGCCCATCAGTGTGCCTTCCCTCTGTGGAGACAGTGTCAGGATGAGAACTCAAAGAAGTGACCTGCCAGCACCCAAATTAATCCCTGAGAGTTGCAGATCCTTTACAGGCATTATCTAACAGCTGGCTAGCAGCATTCAGGGGACCACAGGACCTACAGCCCAAGTTCTCCCAGCAGCAGTGTCAACACTGTCTGGTGCGTCCTTCCTCTCATCCCCAAATCAACATGTTCTTCCTCAAATCAATCTGCTTTTTAGCAAGATGCTTATTCAGTTATAGAAGAGCTTTCCTCTCATTTTCTAGTGTCACTACAGCAGCCCAGAGCCCAGTCAAACCACCACTTATCACTGAGACTTGACGTACAATGATGGTGTCTGAGGTCTTCATCCCGTGCAAAAGAATGGCCACCAGTGTGAAAACCAGCATGAGGGGTCCGTACAGCTCGCCTGCAATCTTCTACAGGAGGAGACAGGTGAGGGAAAGTTTGGTTAGAGCCCCTGAACACGAGGGTCCCCACCACAAGCGATGTGAGAAGTGCACTGGATGGAGTTTATCATCCAGGTTATCATCTGAGGTTAGGTGAGAGGACACTGAGGTTTGGAACAACCATGGAAAGGAGTGATCAACGTTTTCAGGGAGATGAACACGGATTATTACAGTTTTACAAGGTGTCTGTGGGATAGTCACTTGGCCATGGAGTCTGATTCAGCAAAAAGGAACTCACCTGTGGGAAATTAATCATCTTCACAGGAATCATGGACTCCAGCAGTCTGCATCACAGGAAAGCCGGGAATGACAACAACAGCAGGAAGGACAACAGAATGGTTAACAAAATGCTTCATAAGTAAAAGATCCCATACACCCATTAACAGTGTTTGCTGTTGTGTTGACAGGCCTTGGGGAACAGAGATTCTTTCTAAAGAGTGAATCAAGGTCACTAAAGAAGAAAAACCTTACTGTCAGTGGGCTAACTTTGCTGGGCAGGGGCAGATTCAACGAAAATGCTTAGGGAGTCACTCAGGGATGAGAGCTCATTGACATAACAGCAAGAAGGAAAGGTAACTTTAGTCATAAAGGCTCACAGAACTTTGCCTTGTTGGACACAACTGTGTTGCAAACCCAGCAGAAGTCACGTAAGGTAGCCAAGTACGAAAAGAGCCCCTTCTCCTGCCCTGAGCAGCAATGCTGGGTGACAGGGCCGCCAGCCCAACCACAGGACCTCATTAAGGCGAGCGGGGCAGCGCAGAGTGTATTTCCCCATCAGTGAGTCCTCCCGCAGGGCTGACAGCCCACTCCAGCTCGCTCTTTCCGAGCTGACAGCCAGCCTCCTGCAGGCACGGAGCCGCTGGCTCCCGTGCCCCGCGCCGGGGGCTGCCCACCTGGCTCGCACTTGGACGGGCTCCACATCGAAGTAGGGCCGGAGGATGTCGATGTTGGCGTAGAGGCTGAAGGCCCTGGAGGCTTGCCTCTTCCCCACCTGCCACATCTGCGGAGAGAAGGGAGCGGGCAGCGGCCGGGCGGGCAGGCAGGGACCCCGGGGCCGGGGCCGGCCGGGGCACAGCGCTCACCTGGTCAGCGACCTGCCGGCCCAGCTGCCCCCGCAGCCCCTTCATGCCCAGGAACTCCCCGTCCTCCTCCTCGCCGGCGCCTGCCTCGCCCTCCGCCTCCTCCTCCTCCTCCTCCTTCATGCGCTGGTGCATCTCCCCCATGTCCTCGAAGCTGGAGCCCGACGTGTCGTCCATGTTCTCCATGTCGATGACGGCGGAGCCGCCACCCTGCGCCAGGGCAGACTCGGCGTCAGCACCCGCTCAGCCCGGTCCGGCCCTGCCCCGCCGCCCGCGGCCCGGCCCACCTGCATGTTGTCCTCGAAGCCGCCCCATTCGGCGCCGGGGGCTCCGCTCCTGCCGCCGCCCGCCGCCCCCGGCGCGGCCATGGTGCCCGTCCCGGCCCCGCCGCGCTGGCCCGGATGGGCGGGAGCCGGATGTGACGGCGTCCGGGGAGCGACTCGCAGCGCCCGGGAGCGCCTCCCATCGCCCCCATGGCAGCCCGGCGGGGCACGGACGAGATGCGGGACCGCGTGGTGCTGGGCGAGTTCGGCGTCCGCAACGTGAGCGAGCCCGGCGGGCAGGGACGGGGGGCGGCCGGCGCCCGCAGCCCCTCACGGCCCCGCCTGTGCCCTCTCCCCGCAGGTCCACACCACCGACTTCCCCGGAAACTACCCCGGCTACGAGGACGCCTGGGACCAGCGGCGCTTCGAGGAGGTGGGTGAGCGGTGCCGGCGGCCGGGGCTGTGGCCGTGCGGGGATCGGGGCAGTGGCCGTGCGGGGATCGGGGCAGTGGCTGTGCGGGGATCGGGGCAGTGGCCGTGCGGGGATCGGGGCAGTGGCTGTGCGGAGATCGGCGCTGTGGCCGTGCGGGGATCGGGGCAGTGGCTGTGCGGGGATCGGCGCTGTGGCCGTGCGGGGATCGGGGCAGTGGCTGTGCGGAGATCGGCGCTGTGGCCGTGCGGGGATCGGCGCTGTGGCCGTGCGGGGATCGGCGCTGTGGCCGTGCGGGGATCGGCGCTGTGTCCGTGCGGGGATCGGGGCTGTGTCCGTGCGGGGATCGGGGCTGTGGCCGTGCGGGGATCGGGGCAGTGGCTGTGCGGGGATCGGGGCTGTGGCCGTGCGGGGATCGGGGCTGTGGCCGTGCGGGGATCGGGGCTGTGGCTGTGCGGGGATCGGGGCTGTGGCCGTGCGGGGATCGGGGCTGTGGCCGTGCGGGGATCGGCCCCCTCGGCCGGTGTGACCCGCGGTGCGCGGCTCCCGCAGGCGTTCCGCGTGGACGTGATCCGTGAGGAAGAGGACACCCTGGAGTTCGACATGGTGGGCATCGACGCCGCTATCGCCAATGCCTTCCGCCGCATCCTGCTCGCCGAGGTACCGCCGCTCCGGGGGTGCTCACCTCGGGATGCCGGCCTAAGACTTTCTTAACCAGGGAGCAGGGAATGTTCAGCCTTGTGCCAGCCCGTGCGGACAGCTGCGGGCTTTGGAAGAGAAGCACACGTTCCGCACGTGTGCCAGGAGCCCGGAGAGAATTGGGGCTGTAGCAGCATGGGCGATACTGCCTGCAGCTCTTAGGGATGCGGTTGGTAGCGTCTGCGGGTCAGTCTTTTCGACACAGTTGTGTTGCCAGCCCAACAGAAGCCACATAATGCTGCCAAGTACTAAAAGGTTGAGGATGCCTCAAAGCCTTTTCTCCTGCCCTTCACCTCTTGTGATTGATTGTTAAAAAAAATGGGCATGGGAGTAGATGGAGTGTAAGGGTATATTGCACAGCCTGATTTGGCAGAAATACCACTGAAAATAGTCTGCCTGGCAGTTATTAGTAGGAGAGGAGGGACACTTGAGCTGGATAATCTCTTGGCATGTAGTTCAACTATTGTCTTCGGCTGACTTGATCTCTTGTCTCCCTGAGGTGCCAACGATGGCTGTAGAGAAGGTCTTTGTGTACAACAACACATCTATTGTGCAGGATGAAATTCTGGCTCATCGGTTGGGCCTCATCCCTATCCGAGCTGACCCTCGTCTCTTCGAGTACAGAAACCAAGGTGAGACTCCTGGATAGAATAGAAATATTCCTCAAAGTAGGAAATCATGGTCATGTAAACTGAGCAGAAGTGTAATTTCATTTGCTTCTTCTAGGAGATCAAGAAGGCACAGAAATTGATACTCTACAGTTTCAGCTGAAAATCAAATGCAAACGGAACCCTCAGGCCGCCAAGGAATCATCTGATCCTGATGAACTATATTTCAATCACAAAGGTGAGATTTCTCCTAAAAATAGGTGCTGTATTTTTTGGTTTTTTTGGTTTTGGAAGACAGGATTTGGGCTGTTCTCTCAGCCCTGTGTGCTCACAGGGAGTGTTGATTCTGTTCTGCTAAACTTACTTTTTGCTGTCTCCAGTCTTGTACAGGTGAGCGACCTGCTTTGAGGCAGCAGCTGGCTGATGCTTGTGGCTTCTCTTTGCAGTGTACAGTAAACACATGACATGGGTGCCCTTGGGGAACCAGACAGACCTTTTTCCAGATGCTGACTTCCGACCCGTTCACGATGACATCCTCATTGCACTGCTGCGACCTGGACAGGAAATAGATGTGCTTATGCACTGTGTCAAGGGCATAGGTGAGCTGTGGCTCCTGGGGCAGTGGGGCAAGCAAGGAATGTGAGTGCTTGGACTAGGGCACTGCTGTGTGATGGGGAAGGGTAGAGAACTGGCTTTTCCCCTGGAACTTTAGGTTGCAGCATCCTTGTTCCCTGAGGTGTATTCTCATCCTTGACTCTTAACTCTTCATACAGGTAAGGATCACGCCAAGTTTTCTCCTGTGGCCACAGCCAGCTATCGACTGCTTCCTGACATTACTCTCCTGCAGCCTATTGAGGATGAGGCAGCTGAGACGTTGCAGAAGTGCTTTTCCCCTGGAGTCATTGAGATCCAGAATATCAATGGTACTTTTTTCCTGCCTTGTTCTTTGCAAGCTTTAGTAGAGACTGATTTGAGATTAGAGCCGAACTTTATAGAGACAAAACTACATGGTGATGTTGCATTGCTGATCAATGGTTCATGCTCTTCTGAGCCTGGTTTTATGGATGAGCAGCTGCCCTGTTGTAGCTGTGTTGGGTGATGAACTGGGATGTCCCTGAAATGCTAAGGCGTTGGATACCTGTCCACAGAGCTCTGCAGCCGCTGACTGCTGCTTCCAGTGCTGTTCATTTGTAACACTGGGTAGTAAGCTTGCTCTTTCCAGCAGCTGAGTGTGGAGGAGACTTCTTGTGTCCTTCCAGGGCTGCATGCAGGCTTTGTGTTTGGGTTAGTTCTGCCAGGTTGGAGTTTCATGTTGGGTATATGCCAATTCTTTTTATTGGTGGTTTCCCTGCCTTTGGTGCTGAGGGAGTGCTTGTTTGAGAGGTAAGCACCGGCTGTGACCATAAGGCACCCACCTGCTGCAATTTGCCCATCTCATTTCATCTTTTTCCCTCTAGGAAAAAAGGTGGCGAGAGTAGCCAATGCACGGCTGGACACATTCAGCAGAGAAGTTTTCCGTCACGAGGGTCTGAAGAACCTTGTGCGCCTGGCAAGAGTACGGAACCATTACATCTGTAAGTGCTCTGTTTTCCACAGAGTCCTGCCGTGGTGTGTGTGAACAAGCAGAGACTGGCCAGCATGTGTGTCTGGCTCTATGCCTCTCCCCACCCTCAGCATCAGCATCCATACATTCAGAATCCAGTGGGTAACTACTTGCTTTGGGATTGAATCTCTTGGTGCTTCCTGCTGGCAAATGTAGCTGCTTCTCTGGCTGTGAAGATCTGGTTTGTTGCAGTGGGGTGTAAGGGAAGGCGAGGGACAGAAGCCTGGAGCCAGGTGCAGGCTGAGGCTGCCTTGTGGCCGTGCTGACTTGTGTCTCTGTGCAGTTTCAGTGGAGTCGACGGGTATCTTGCCTCCAGATGTGCTGGTGAGTGAAGCCATCAAGATCCTGATGGGCAAGTGTCAGCGCTTCCTCAATGAGCTGGACTCTGTGCCTATGGAGTGACCAGGCTGTAGCTGGGAAAGGAGATACCCGCACTGCTGTTCTGGGCTTCCTGCACCCGCCTGGAGGGGGGATTCCTCTCCCATAGGCAGGAGGCTTGATAGGGGCTTGCCGAGAGTCCAAGGGCCATCTCTTTGGATTTTTCTGTTGGTAATGAGCCTCAGTGAGGAGATGCACTAAAATAAAGGCTTTTTTTTAAAGCTGTCTCCTGTGCCATTCACAATTGTGAAACTGTAATCCATGGAGAAGGAAATGGCAGCAGATCTAAAGATGAGTAACAGCATTTATTTTAGATGGAATGCAGTGAGGCGTGAGGAGGACTGAGAGGGCAGTGTAGCAAAGCACTTCACAGCAGGTCAGTGAGATTTAATGAGCTGGTATCAGAACAGGGCTGTTTTGCAGGTGTTTCAGACCAGCTCTGGGATAGTTCATGTGGATAGTAGAGAAAAGGCTGTACTGTCAAAGGACTGGAACACCTCTCCTATGAAGAAATTGAGAGAGCTGGGACTGTTCAGCCTGGAGAACAAGAAAGCTCCAGGGAGACCTTATTATTCTGGCCTTTTGGTATGTGAAGGCGGCATGGAGAAAGACTTTACCAGGGTCTGCAGTGACAGGCTAAGGGGCAACACTTTTGAGCTGGAAGAAGGTAGACAGGTTGAACATCAGACATTTTTTATCATGAGGGTGGAGTTGTCACATGTTGCCCAGAGTTGTGAATGCCCCATCCCTGGAAGTGTCCAAGGCCAGGTTGGATGGGGCATTGAGCAAAGTGGTTGAGTGTTAAAAGCTGAAAATGTCTGGGAGTATTGGTGTGTCCCAGTTGCTTAAGGCAATGCACACTTTAGTGCTAGACTTCAGTGTAGCAAGTAAGCAGAGACAAAGTACTGCTTCCCTGGGGTACAGTCACTTACAGTGCACACATCCTTTGTAAGGTGAACGTGCTGTAGGAGGAGGTACACTTGGCATCCTGCCTCCAACCCCAGCCTCTCCCATGCCATGCTGCAGACCCATGCACATGCTGCACGTGTATAGCACACGTTATTTTATACATACAATATATATATATATACACATACTTCTCTGTGCTGTTGCTTCACATGTTTATGGGACATACTCTGGAATAACTTAAGGGTTTTGCTCTGGCAACACATACCCCTCAAGTTGTAAACTGGGACCTAGAATTAATATAAAATAGCAGTAAGTGACATACAAAGACTTTAATTTCCCCCTCAGCTAATTAAACTATGTAGTCTGGAATGGTTCATCCCCTCCCTGACAGTGTACTGACCACCAGCAAAGGTGCTCCCTTTTTGGTAGCTGGAATAAGGAATGCTGAGAAATCTCCAGGCAGGCAGTCTGGCCAGACCAAAGACCTCAGACCTTACTGAAACAGATAAAAGAATAAAAATGAAACACGACACCATGTGTATGAAACTGGAATAGCTTTACTGACATTCAGGTGTAACACAACCAGTTCAGAGACAGCTTTGGATTTAAACATTCCTACAAAAAAGGTTTAAAATCCATTTTACAAAAACCCCTTGTGTCTAGCATGAAGTCACAGAATGTTAAAAATATCACAACACAATAAATACACCCAGCCTTTGCTAGAGCCAGGAGCCATGTTAGCTCAGAGGTTAAAAAAGTTTGAGGCCAGGAAGAAAGTGAAGGGTGCTGGTGGAACAGCAGGGGCAGGAGGGTGAGTGGATGCCCAAGGCCTGCTCTTCCTATCTGCACTCCCATGCCTCCCAACCCCAGCCTCTTTGTCCAGTCTGTCCATGTGGAGACACCACTTCTCCATCTACCACAGTTTATTACTTGTTCTGGCTCCCGGATGGCAAAACTGCCAGCTAGCTCTGGACAGACCCTCCCAGCTCCTGTGCTAACAACTAGGATAGATTGTGTGAACTATTTGTCATGTAAGAAGAACCAGCTTTGCAGACTGGAGTGGCTTCATTAAGAGTCTCACCTCATCTAAAACCCAGTTTCTGACCTGGCTCCCCCTTGTAAACTGCAGTATAAAGCCCACCCCTCCTGCCCCACCATGCAATTCTCTGAGAAGTACCAGACTGGGTAAGAACAGGGGCTACTGTCACCTCCACTGCCACAGGGCAAGGAGATCCCTTTTGGATTGCAGGTGCTTCAGGTATTGGTCCAGATTTTATTTACCCTGCGCTGGCCACATTCTAGTCTACAGGGCATGGTAAAATGAAAAAAAAATTAAAAAAAAATCTGTCCTGCTCCCCCTGAGAGATGTCCAAGAAAGGCTGGCACAAAGTAAAAGCCTTCCATTTGGCTCTGGGTAGAACAAGCTGTGTGATCATATCTATACATATATATGTATATATATGACAGTGTCTGCCTCTTCCTAGAGAGCAGTTGCACCTTAGAAAGGCTGATCTCACAGGAGATCCTAGAGCACTGCTAGGCTTCCTGGCACGCAGCCCTCAGCCCAAGGCTCAGCATTCCTGGAGGGAAACGGATTCAGCAGAATACCAGTCCACTAGGGACAAGTGCTGATAAGCATGACAGGAGTGTCCGATGTGTTCCCTACAAAGCCTGGCTACTAGCACCCAGAGGAAGATTAGGGTAGCCCCTTTTCACATGGCACACTACTCTGCCTTTTGCATTAATCCTAAACCCCAAGGGATGAAGAGGTGGAGCAAGAGTGACCCGAGGCTACAAGACCATCAGGCTTTACCCTAAAGAGGTCTATAGACTCAGCTCCCACCTTGCAGAGAAGCAGAGGTCTAAAGATGCTCATCCAGTGGAGGGGAAGGAGTCAGGGGAAAAGCTTAATATTGACTGGTTCAAATGCCACCGCAGGCCCCATCCCAGTGTATGGAAGAGAAGGGGACAGGACCCGTAAGGGGCTTTATTCAGACGAACGCTTGTGAAGGCGGTGACAAGGAGAATCTAATGTGCTTACTATGAGGAGAGACAAAATATAAGGTAGGGGAGGAGGTGGTTGCAGCATCCCAGGCTCAGGGTTCAAAGAGTACACTGAAGCCCTCTCCATCCTCATTTTCTAGCACATCTGTCTCCAATGATGGCTTCACTTTTTTGAAGAGAGATGGAAGGTTCCGGATATGAACCTCCTTGCGGAACTGCTCCCCGATGGGCTTCTGCAGAGGACAGACAGGCAGGCATCAGTCATTACTGCCTTCATACCCCCACTCAGCTCAGGGGCAGCTTGCGTGCCCATCAGAGGCAGACCCCAGGTTCTGAGCAATCCCTAGGCCTGAACCCTGTGCTTGCATTTTGAGCAATTTCAGGCCTGGCCTTTCCCAAGTGCCAGGGCACTGAGATAACCACCAGAATACCAGCTCCCCAGCTTCTAATTCAAGGCTCCACCACCACCATCCTCACAGAGGTCCAACGCCCACCCAGCAGCTTCAGTCAAACATTTTAACACCGTTTCCCTGGGCAGCCTTGTGCAAGGTACCCGCTGCCTGTCGGTGAGAGGCCATTGCTGGAGGGGCTGCTCAGTCTGTGCTGCCAGCCCTGCTGGACCTCCAAGGTGAAGAGAGACAGAACAAACACTAAGAACACACTTGCAACAGCCTCCTGGCTGGCAAGGGGGGTGGTTGGCAAGGGGCAGGCAGGCTGACCACCCCATCACTTCTACAGCGTACAGATGTGAAATTTTCCTCCAGGAGATCACTTACCCCAATGCAACCTGAGATGAGGCGTTTGAAGTGATCCTTCCGGCGCTTGTCTGCCACTTTCTGCAGTGTTGGGTTGAGAAGCTTTGAATCAAACTGCTCCAAAGAGTCCAGCTGGATGTCTGGGATCTGCTCCATCACTGCCTTCAGCTCAGTGTAGCGAGGGCGCTGCACGGAGAAGTACAATTAACACAGCTCTGCTAGAGGAACTGCCTTGCCCTCCTTGGGGGCCATTAGCTCCTCTGCCCCTACCCACTGAGCATGGGATTAGTTTGCACCATTCCCCTCACATTCCTCAACCTCACATTTGGATGAAGAACAGAATTTCTCACCAAGGCCTCGTAGATCTGGAAAGCCAGGTGGACGAGAGCTGCCATGCAGCCATCGTGCTGCCCATGTACCTGTAAGCCCTTCAGCACACTTGTGAAAAACCAGGACACAGCATCGGGAAGGAGGTTTCCTGGAAGCACCTGGGGAAGAGGCACTGTCAGCACTGAAGCAAGATACTGGTACATAACCACCTTTCTGCCATAGTTTGCTCTTCCTGAGGGAGAAGGTGCCCAGAGGTGAAGCAGCCACACTTCTCACAACATTGAGAGCTTCCTCTTCCAACCCTGCCAGAACTAATCCCTTCTTCCTCCCAGAGGTACCTGTTTGAGCAGTGGCCAGCAAAGCTGTGTTGTGGTTCTTTGGCAGGACAAGGTGTCTTTCCAGGAGAGGGATGTGTAGGCAGTGATCAGCACTGCAGTGCAAACATCCTGAAAAGGAGTCAAAAAGGAAAACCAGTCAGAGGAGCTATTTCCTGCTTCCGGCATTCAAACCTGATGGGAGCCAAGGTGCAATCCAGAGGATCTGCAGGAGCTTCTGAGAATCCTGCATGTCACTGTTGCTCCAGCAGAAGGTGTTCACCCAGTGTGCAGCATCATAACCATGAGAGACCAATGTTAAGTTAACCTGCTCCCTTCATCTCCCTGGGAAAGGCCCTGAAGCACTCATGGACTCCCCTCAGCTGCTACTCTCAAGTCACTGCAAAAGCTCTTACAAGAGCTTCTGAGGCATCCACAGCAGACAGCATAGAAATATCAGGATAAAGGTACTCTGCACAGTGGGTGGTATTAACACTGTGGCTGCTGTACCAGCTCAGGCAGATTTTGCAGAGGAAAAAAAGCTGGATGAAGTTCTTCCTCATGAAGACTGGAGCCCAGGATGAAGGCAGAGCCAGGGAGCACCCTGGGGGCTGAATGCCCAGGGCCTCTTCCCCAGAACAGCTGAAGCTCTGTAGCTGCACTTTATATTGGATCTCAACCCCCATTTGCTTTGTGGCTTTGGCAATGCCCTTCCAAGCCATGCATGTTCCCAGGAGGTGATTCTCACATGGGGAACGCTCCAGGTCTCTGCAGCAGTGTCTGGCTGCAGAGCAGACAAGCGTGACAAAGAGTGCAGAGAAAGGATGGTGGCAGTCACACACACACTCACCTCTTGCTTCATCAGACACTTGCCGAGCTCGGTGAGCTCTGCGTTGGCAGGGGGAGTCACCTCCGTGGCCATTGCCTCATCATCTGCAGAGCAAAGGCAGCACTGTGAACGTGGCCTCCCAAGGACTGAGGGGACACGGGGAGGCTGCAAGAACTAAGCTGGGAGCCAGGAGACAGCACACAGAATCAGTGTCCTGGCACAGCTTACCCAGAACA
The DNA here is from genome assembly GCA_026261815.1 of Monarcha castaneiventris obscurior. NCBI lineage: Eukaryota > Metazoa > Chordata > Aves > Passeriformes > Monarchidae > Monarcha > Monarcha castaneiventris. The sequence goes on from JAMPIT010000161.1 coordinate 5,882,740, forward strand.
TCTCTTTTCAAGCAAAAAGCACCCACCCTTTGTAGGGCAGGAAGGGCACGCAACTGGCTACCTTCAGCTCTTAGGAAACTGTGCACATCCCCCTCTTCTCCTCAGCCCACTTCTCAGAACCTTAAGAACCAGCTGCTCCAACGTGCCACCTGTGAACCCTACAGCACTTTAGTTTTCAGGCTATGCTGGGTTTTTCTGCGGCCCCCAGACACACTGAGCAGCACAGAGCTGAAGGCTTCTTACCAAACCTATACCCCTCACACAGAACTTCCAACATCAGCCCAGCCTCCCCTTCAAGAACCAGGAAAAGTGCTTGTGTACACCAAGGGCAGGAAAAGCAAAGGTAGGCATTTACTCACCATCTCCATCTACAGCAGCAGTAGTGTTCTGTTCAACACCTCTCTTAGAAACACAGCAAACAGCTGCAAAAACAGTTGCAGGTCAGAGGAGCAGAAAAGGGAAGATGCTACTGCAGAACATGCAGAGTTTATCCTACAGACTCTGATGGGCTCACAGCTGCTTCAAGCTCCCCCAGCTCTTACAGAGAATCTGAAGAATCAGAAAGCCCAGTATAAAAGCCTAATACTGCACTACCTGGAAGGCTCTAACACCCCACCCACGGCACTTCCCCACAGTGGAACCTGCTGCACAGTGGCTGCTTCAAACTACTGAGAACCAGGAATGTGCAAAACCATCTGAAGCCCATAACCCAAGAACACTGATTTAAAGCAAGAAGGCCACTCAAGAAAGGAGACAGAAAACTGAGATCTGTAATCTCTATGTAGAATCAATTTCCCCAGCCTCCCTGCACAAAGCCAGGCTGACAAAAAAAATGATGTTGGAGAAGGGGAACACAAGGCAGACTGCTTTGGGGCAGGGACTCTTCCCTTATGTCTGGTTAGAGACATGGCAATTATCAGCAATAAAACTGCTCTGTGCTTGGCTTGTCCACAAATCCATGTCCCATACTGGGTTCCAAAGCACAGAATGGGAGAACCCAACTCCCTGTAGGACTGGATTTCTACAGAAACAGTGCCAAAACCATGGAGCCCTAAAAGCTAACAAAAGGAAGAAACTCTCTTCTGGTTTTAAGTTACCTCTTACTAGGTTTTAGCTAAGATTTTGGCAGGGCTGTCTCACACCTGCCTTCTCAGGGTTATGTTAAATACTACTGACCGTTACAATCCAGTTTTACTGCACATTGGGAATCCCTGTTGTCCTCTCCAGGGAAAACTTCCCAAATATCTCAGGAGACCTAGCCTGATTTCACTTACTGGCAAGATCCATGACTTCTCGAGTCAGCAGCCTGACCAGCTGTTCCTCAAGCATCTCCTGAGACTCGGGGTTGTCATCTGCAGCATCATCCTCACTGAGGAGAACAGGTTTTAGTTTGAAGGCAGCCAATGTCTTCAAGTACCCTCTCCGCCCAAACACAGGGAATGAGTCACCAGTGTGTTTTCCAGCCCTTGCTGGCAGGGCTGTTCCTGGGCAAAGGGCCATGTAAAAGACCAAACCTCCTTCCCATTCCCCATTTCCCCCTTCATACCAAGGGGTGGAAGCTTACCAGAGCATGCTTCGCTGGTTGATCACCTGCCATTTCTGGGACAACCTCTGTTCAAGACAAAAGGAAAGATTCAATCTGGACACAATGCAAGGAGACCTAAGCAAAGGCTGCTGGCAGAAGCAAAAGAGCTTTAAACACAGCTCTCACGCCAAGACCCATTTTGAATGGCAGCAGAACTGCTACCAAGTGTGCTGGAATGAGCTGTCATGAAAATGAGAGGACACATGGAAAAAAAAAAAACCAAACTCCAAAATTCTCAGGGCTGCAGGTTGAGGAATTCATGTCCACAAATTTGAATTCACAGCAAGGGGTGCTGTGCAACAGCCAGGGTTCAACACACCTCAAAAGCCCCCCCTGAACATCATCAAAATCATTAAGCATCAAGGCCCTTGTCTCTGCTGGCTCTGTAGATGCAGACATTCCCCACGTTGCTGCCAGCTGCTACAGGGAGCCAGGGCTGTCAAGGAACTGGCATCAAACAAGCTGTTTCCTTACCATGTGCAGATAGGTAAAGAGTGGTCCCAGCATGGGGCAGACGAGGGTTTCGTAGTATTCTGAGGGGCAGGAAAGTACCAAGGGCTTCACAAACACACCTGCACAGACCAGTTAAGGAACAGACCCAACACATAAGGCCAGCTTGCTGGGGAGGCTGCAGCACAGTGCCCAAGCCAGCCCATTCCACTGGAAGGCCAAGGGACAGGCACCTGGAAGCCCACCTTCTCACAGCCCTGAATTAACAAGTGGCATCCCATTACAGCAAGAGCATGAGTTATTCAGCTCCTTCCCCTGGCAGTTCAGTGGAGAAAGCTAAGGGTGCTTAGCACCCATTTCCTACCTGTGAGACTGAACATCCAGCCCTGGAAAGTAGGTTGGGAAACCCACATGATCTCCCAGAGAAGCACATCCTAATGTCAAGCTCCTCACTATCCAAGTCCCCTTGCCCCTCAGAAGGCACTACTGACCTCTCACAGTGCCTCCAGAGCCACACAAATCCCTTGCATTTCTTCTGACCCCATGCACTGCTGTTTCTGCTTGTGTCCTCCTAGGCTCACACCTCATCCACACCGGGTGTATCCCTGTTTAACTCCTCAATCACCCTTCTTTGTCTTGGCCACACTGAAAACAATGCAGGATTTCAATTATGTGTTCTGAGCCTCCCTGAGACAGTGATGGAAGGATACGGAGCATGGGACGCAGTCTGTAATCAGGAATGTTGTTGAGGTTGTTGAAAGCAGAGCTGAGGAGCTGGGTGGCGAGACCCTCAACAGTGTAGAAGTCCTGTTGCATGGAGGGGCCTGCATTTCCCAGGATGTGAAAACTTCAACAAAAAACAAGTTAGTTACAAGTCTGCTAGATAACAAGTACCATGTCACTGCTCTGCAAAGGCTACAAGTTCTACAAAGTTGTCTCATTCCTAAAAAAATACTATAGAGGAATTTTAGCACAGCATCTCTTTTTTTTTCTGGGATACCTGCAGAGGGACAATGAATTAAGCATTTAAGCACTACAAGTTACTTTCAAGTGCTGATGTACCCTGACACATAATGAGAAGTGGCAAGAGACAAACTAGATCAAGATATCAGGTAAGTGCTCCAATCTGGCTACCTAACTGTGGAAGAACTAAAAGCAGATCCCCATTTTGAGATAGTTTTTCCAGAGGGTTCCATGTCTGTGTGGCAGGTTACAACCACTGAATACAGGCCACCACTGCAGCTTGTACTTGGATATCACAGGATACAGCTCACATCAGAAGACTAAAGGAAGTCAGGATCCCACAATAACCTGCTGCTCCAGCTGTGCAATGCTGGATTGTGGTGAGAGATCTGGTGCTCTTACCAGTTGTCGTAGAGGGTACAAAAGAAGCCCTGCATCCTTTCTAAGACTGTTTTGTAAACAGGGGAATCATAAAGCTCCAACAAAGGCTGAGGGAGACCTGTGGGAAGGAATAAGCTTCAGTTACATTAATGCAAGAGCACGGTGCATCTTCAGAGCATGCTGGGCAGGTGCCAGCCAGCTTGATGGCAGCAAGGGAAGCTCTTGGCAAGAGCCAAATGGGAAGAGGTGCAGCAACCCTGGGGCAGAAACCCCCCTTAGAGGTCAGCCAAGTTCAGGCTGGTTGCATCCCGAGCAGAGGTGTTTCCACTGAGGTTGTTGCTGCCTCATTTCTCCAAAGTAGAACTTACTTGAGCTATCAGAACCCAGTCAGCAGCAAAGCTGACATTTGTTGCAGCTCCTCTAATAGCTCATCCCTTCAGGTTTGTATTCTCTGCCAGGACACAAGCTACTGTTGAACTATGATATTAAAAAGTTTAGAGCAGAGATCAAGGCCCTGCTGCTTTATGTGCAGGGGTTCACAGACAGAGAGCTTAAAGTCACAAAGAACAGGTAAAGGAAGCACGTCCTCATATGACAGATAGGAAACGGAGAAAGAAAGACAAAGCAACTTCCCCAAAAGATTTCACTGTCTGTCAGAACCTGAAATTAAACCCCAATTTCCAAAGTCATGATCCACACTTTACCTACACCACCACTCACTTCTGCTTGACTGGACAGGCTTCTGTGTTCACAATCTCAAACCTGTTTTAAGAAGGTTCCAAAGGCCCCTAAAATGCTGTCTAGAAACAAATGCCAGGGCCACACTGCACAACCTGGCTCTTGCCCTCCAGGACAGGTCTTTGCACCAGCAGTCAGGACTCCTGCTGTGCACTAATTCTGCTCAAAGGCAGACAATTACAGCACTCTGCAGCCTGAAATGCCATGTTGCAGAGACCACCACCCAGATGGGATAAGCAGTTTGGTAGGGTACTCTTCACTTCATGCAGAAGAAACCAATGTGTCTGAGACCAATAACTTACTTAACATCTTAGTTTCGGCCTCTTCAACTCACAGCTGAGCTGCAAATACAGTGAAGAAGCTGGTCCTCCAGCCCTGTTTCACTTCCACTGTTACAGACAGATCACTAACTCAAATACCTCTAAGAATCTGCCCACACATTCCTCCTGAAGAGAAGCCTCTTACCTAGAATGGCGTTCTTCTCCACCTCCAGCATGTCCAAGGCCTTTGCAAATGTATCCCCCAGCCTAGCCACCATCTCTGGCATGTAGAGGTTGTTGTGAGTCCTGAAACAGAAGAGCACTTGGTTTATACTCATGTAGGTCAATTCCTTCTTGCCCTTGACAGTGGGATCCTCTCCTTCAGCTTGTGGACAGCTCTTCTGAGGCAGATGATGAGGAAGGTGAGACCAAGCACGTGTGCATGGGATCCCCCTTCCCCACCTGCAAAAATATTGGGGAAGCTGACCCAACAGAGACATGGAGTGACTCCACCTCATGTCCTGAATCTCCTGGCTGCCCCTTCCACTTATTTCAGTTCATCCCACCCCTTGCAAGCACTGTAAAACCTCCCAGCAATTCTCCAGATGATGCTGGGAACAACTTATTAGCTTGGCCAAAGGGATCAGAGAATGTATTTTTAAAACTGACAAGACATGGATTCTGTCATCTCAAAAGATCTCCTGCACCTAAGGCCCCTGCAGAGGGAGGGGCTGTTTCAGCTCCAAAATACACACACTGCCCCTCAGGGATGGGTCACAGTCCCCAGAATGGCAGGGGGCATTGGAGGGACTCTAGTGAGAACATCCGGCCGATTGGATGTTACTCATGGCAGGTACATGTGCCCCCTGGACAGCACATCCAGCTGGGAACAACTCTGCATCATAGGAGGTGGCCACTGTCAGCTCTCTGCAAGGGACACCAATTCAGCCATGGGTGGCTGGTTCTTTCCATCCAGGCCAAAATGGGTCCCTCTCTTAGCCAGGGCACTGACACTCAGAGCTGGACTCGGCAGGGGTGTCTCTCTCACCTACCTCTCTCCTTTGTGACCTCAGACCTCCACTCTGGGTGTCGCCAGCTGCACACAGCACAAATCCTGCAGCCTCCTCCAAAACTGCAATGCCATTGTACCTGCTGCTAGAGGTGATCAAGGGCAACTCAGTATCTCCCCCTCGAGCAGCGTATCCCAAAGCAGGGGGTACATGGGAATGGCTGGGGGAAGGGAGTGTGGACAAACCTAAGGATGTTCTCCAGAGTCTCAGCTTTCACTCATGTATTAATGATTGTTTTTGAGGGTTTTTTTAGGTCCATGTTCACAATTCTGGCAACCCTGATGCAGTGATGTCTGCCTGCATTTGCAGAAAGCTCCCAAACCACAACTATCCTGTTTCTCTCTGCAAGTGTTAAATACTTCCCTGCCCACTGCACGTGAGGAAGGCAAGTATGTGAACTTCATAAGAAAGAGCTACACAAACGACTTCTTAATGACTCATACTCTCATTCTGGGCTGGATCTAACACCATGCAACAGGCCTCCAAGGGGCACAAGCTGATTCTACTTTGCCAAGAAGGGCCAGGTAACAGCCCAGCTTCCACTCAGATTTGTTTAATGTTGCCCCACTGGCTCAAAAAGCTGTACATTTCTGCTTGAGGCTATCCTGAAACCCAGCTACTAAAACAATCTCTTGTATGTTTCCTGCCCACTCCATGCCAATGTTGGCTTTGCCTCATGCTGGGCAGAAAGCCAGTGGGGCAATCCAGGGACTGTGGAATTGCAAAGGTGAACCCTGAAATCCCACTGCACTAACTCCAGCAGGATGGGCCAGACAGTCATATGCTGAAGGTGTGGTCATGGTCCCTAGTTGTTTCGGAGTCCTTGAAGCATTTTCTTGAGTTTGAGAATTGGGAGGTAGATGATCACTTACAGGCCAAGTTCTCTTAATACTTCAGCAAGTTCCCAGTGGGAATGGAGAGAAAAAGGCCAACCACCTACCTCCCACAGGAGTTAAAAAGGCATCCAAGAGCTCTCATATATGATGATGTAGCCCCTAGGCATATTCTAGCTGAGACTATCAGCATTCCTGGGCACCCTACACACAGGAGAACATGGTAAAACTAATTTCAAGAGACATTTATGCTTGAGAAAAGACAAGCAAAGGATACGGCAGGAATTGGGGGATTTTCAGTGATGGTCACGGCTCTGCTAGAAAGAGTATCCGATGCCTACACAGAAGGGCTTGTAAACCAGAAGATGAGTCCTTTAGGACAGTCCATGACTGAAGAATCTTTTTCCAAAGCTGGAGCTGTCTACAATGAAAATGCCTACAGCATCCATGTCTACCCAAGAATTCTTTCACCAGCATTAATGCTTTGGCAATGTCAGCATCTCGTCATCAGGAGTTCCAAAAAAGCCTTTGTCTAAGCAATGCATTTGCTGAGCCTGAGCATTTAATTTGTAACAAAACATGAGCAAATCCCAGCACAATAAAGGCTCTGCACCAATCAGGTCATGCAGCTACTGACTGCAGAAATGCACCAAAGTGGCTGAAAATCATGATTTGGGTTTAAATTCAGGAGTGAACATTTTAAGCCAGAAGCTAGAAAACACCTAAATGAAATGAGGTACCACAGAGGACAGGAGAATAATTACACTGAAAGCTGCAAGCAGTGAGTAATAAAGCAACCTCAAAATAATTCTGTAAATACAGCTACTAACACAAATACGGGTAGGCACAATAAGATGCTACTCAAAACTACCTTATTTTTCCATTACCTCGACTCATCTTTCCCAGTTCTTTGATCCCAGCCATGACCTATCTCCAAGCTACTTACCACCCTGGCAAAGGCCCAATGGCCCAAAAGCTTCACTGCTTCTGTGTGCTAACACAGCAGCAGACCCACCTGCTCAGCCTGCAAAACCCTTTTTTTTAGCACACTGATGCCTGGCTTGGTGCTCAGTTCAGCTGCTCAGCAAGATCCACACTGCTGCTACTTGCAGATCTGCTCACACAGAAACCAGCACAGCCTGCAGGGACTTCCACATCTCTGTCCCACATAAGCACATGGGCAGCACTGGATGTTGCTTAGCCCTACAGAGAGCTGCCTAATGGCACAACTCTAAGAGAAGCATCCATCCCCAAGTAGTAATCTAACGATGTCCCTGAAGGCATTCTCAACCCAGGCAGCTTTCCTGCCAGGCAGCCTTCCTCATAACCCCCTACTTTCTGCCTGCTGAAAGGCTGCTACAGATTCCATATTCTCCTGTGCAATCCATATTAGAGAGGGACTGAGGAAGACAAACACGGAAAACGCACCTGAAGTCAAGCAAATACGAAGTTCCATAGCACAAGATCCAGCTTTGCCAAAAAGACATTAAGCATCATCAACACTTGCACTGAATAACTATGAGCTTACAGTAGTCAGAGGCCTATATATCCAGCAGCAGCAATGGAAAAATACGAAGCATGAAGATCTACTGTTCTTAATACACCATTCATTAGTTCTTGTTGGAGCATCCAGCCTCAAGAAAAGCCCAGATACCTCTGAGCGAAGTACAGGTTTCTCCATGTATGTTACTACCATGTACTCAGAAAATATTTCAGTCTGCAGGTGAGATGCTTGAACAACACAGATGCACTGTCTCAAAAAAAAGCCCAAACCAGCCACGAAGCCTCTTCCTTTACATACTGGATATGGAACATAGCTCACGTGTTTTCTTGGAGGCGGTGAACAGCCAGGCACAGAGCTTCTGTTTCTTCACAGAAGTGAAGTAGTGACAGAAGTTGGATGACAGTTTCTTTAGCTTGTTGTAAGAGAGATCCCAAGTGATTTTACTAATAATGCACAAGTTCTGGTAGGAACAGTGATTCCATGAGGAAAAAGTGTCTGTTGTAGCCTGCTCAGACCTTGAGCACTGGTTTAGTTGGTCTCACACAATATGACACGTGGCAGGTACCGGAAGAAATGGAATGAGGCTACTGCTAATCAAGGCAACTCTACTCTACCTAACCTCTCCCAAAAGCTCATCAACAGGCTCTTCAGCCTTCCAGGATAAAAGGCAAAAGCAGTTCAAGCACAATTCTGTAGATCTGCCTGCTCGCTGGCCAAAGTACCACACACTGTGCTACGCAGAGCTTAGCGATGAGAAACACCACTTGTGTGGGCCAAGACAGCATGTGCTTGTCCCAGCAGTCCAGCATGTTGCTTCTCTCTGGAAGCAGCACATTCCTGAGCTCAGTGACTACCAAGCATACCTGACTAGACAGAGCTCAGGTAACAGGGCCCCTTCCCTTACAAACCCGGGAGCTGAAAAATCTAAGTGGATCTGAAAATTCTCTTTCTCGACAGGCTCCTGCCAAGGACAGAGCATCAGGTTTTTTCAAGTATGTAACATGTAGAGTTATCCCACAAAATTGTTCTGTAAGTCTGGCAAAATCCCAGTGTCAGGAGTTACCCTGAGAGAGACTTCTCCTTTAGAATTCTGGGAACTGTGTTATTCAGGATTTCCATTTTCTGCCTCCTCTTGCTCCCTCCCCTGGCTGCCCCAGACCTACACAACACCAGTGACACACGGAGAGGCACTGCATGGTAGCAACAGCCCGAGAGTATGCATCCACTGATTTCAAGAGTAGACTGCTTCAGAAGGCTGCTGCTCATGTTCAGCAAAGCCAGCTTAATTTAACACTGAAGAGAGAACAATGCAAACAGGATGCGATGAGAGCTGGGACTGCCCTGGTGGTGATGGGAGAGGTGGCCTTGTAGGGGCTGAGGGCAGAGCAGAGATGTTAGTTAAGAAATCATTAACTGGGTGGCAGAACTACAGCACTGGAGGTGGGGGAGACAACCCCAGCACAAGCTCCCATCAGCTTTGACGGCCTCCTGTAGGCCAGGCCAATGAACATTCAGAAGGCTCCAGTTTCCCCAGTGCCATTCCCCATTGTGAACAGTCAGGAACAGTACTTGGGCACCTGCACCAGCCTGTGTTCCCACTGGCTTCACTGGGCAAACATGCTCTGAGCATTCCATGTATTTATCACAGTCTGGCTTTCACAGATTTATAAGTCAACATAAATGATTTCAAGTCAACTTGACCCACCTTATGAGAGCAAGTAAATTGTCAAAAAGCTTCAGGACCTGCTCAGTGCAGGGATTACGGTACATTGGAGTTCCACTGGGCAGGTATCCCAAAAAGAATCCTCCAGCTTTTGCCTCTTCAGCAGCAGCAGGCCAACGAGCTCGTTTCACAACTCCCAGAATGGTGTACACACAAAAGCTTATCTGCAGCAAGAGATGTGGAGAAAGTGTTTCTCAGCTGGATCCCCGTCTGAATCAATAGGTTTTCAGAGAAACACATCATCATCCCATCTCAAAGGGAATGTTCTACAGTGAGCCTAACCTGGTGATAGGAACAAACTCTGGTGAGATTGCTGCCAGGAAAATGCAAGAAACGATCATGCTACATTCCATCACCTTCAGAGAGCCCTGGCCATGGCAGGATGGCCTAGGAATTCACTATCAGACAAAGCATCAATGCACATGGTCTCAAGAGTATGCAAGCAGCCAGGCAGGCTGCTAAAAGTAAGGGTCTAGACCATCAGTTCCTCATGTCCTTCATGTGCTGGGACAGATGCAGAGATCCCAGATGACACAGTGGCCAAACTGCATTAGCCCCAAATCATAAGCATATCCCTGTGGACTGCATTTCAGTGTCTTCTACAGATCTAAGGACAGCAACTCCATTTGCAGTCCAAGTGACGACTTTACACTAACAACCCAAGTAACACAAATCTCCTTAGATGAATTTTAATTATATTCTGTGCTGCAGTCTGAGCATGATGTTTTCCATACTGCCCGGTTTAAAAGGCACAATTCACTGTGCCATATATCCATATATCCACAAAAATCATGTAAATCAATTGCTTCTCCAAAACCAAACTCTGTTAAACAAAGAGTGGGAAACAGTGTGCTTCACTCTGATAAATAATGTGGTTTACATGGCCTGCGTGCTCTTTACTGTAGCTTAAAGAGCAAAGGCCAGCCTGTTATTCTGCAATCTGAAAAACCTATTGATCCACACTCTGAAGAAGTACATGATCAGGAGACCTTGCGTGTAATCACAAGAGAAATGGGGGATGGAAGGAGGCAGGTCTCATTTCACTAACGATTACACCTCTCCTGGGAATGATACTCACTCTTGACCGGTTCAGGCCACTAGGATCTTCCAAGACTGGATCAGCAATTTTGTTGTCTGCACCCACGTAGGATATAAAGGCTTCAGGATCTGAGAGGACTCTGGCAGCAGCAAAAGACAGCAATGGATTATTGTTTGTACCAGGGAATTTGAGCAGAGCTTTGCACTGGCAATAAACATCTACCAAAAACCGAGCAGGCTAGAGAGGGTAGGCAGTGCTCCATCCTGTACATGGGAACATGATTTAAAAGCACCAGAGATGTGTACAGTCTCCAAATATCATCAGTTCTCTTGGGCTGTGGGGATCTAAAAGATTCAAATCTCTAATGAAGACAGCCCTGCTGGGAAAACTCTTGCGCATGCCCAGCTACCCAGAGCTGCAAGACATCTCAGCTTTAATAACAAGAACTCAGCTTCCTACCTTCTCCTGGGGATGAGCAAAGACATCTTTGATTTCTCATTTCCTGCAAATGCTTTGAGCATGCTGGGGAGTGTTCCTTTATTACCTTAAATGCCACTTACCCAGCAATTTTCAGCAAACAGCGTTTAGACTGTTGGCAGTTTCTGAACTGTAGGAGAGCTATTATCACAACTGCCCAGAGCACAGGAGGTCAAGAGGCAGCCCATCACCCTCATATGGCTTGTGTGTTCCCTTACTGGGCATGGCATTACCTCCTCAACACCTCCAGCTCAAAGCTGGTGAAGAAATGACCCATGAAGAGAAAAATGACCCATACCTCTGCATCTCTGGGGAGAGCCATAAGCCAGCAACAGGAGCCATGAGCTCTTCCAGGAAAGCTTTCTGTCGCTCATAGTCCTTAAACTGGTTGCTGATGAGGACAAGGGCCTCCATAAGAGCACACTTCTCCATCTGCGTCAGAAGTAGCTCATTGGAGAGCAGCTGTTTCACGTGGCTGTACAACATCTCAAAGTTTGGCTAGAAAACACATCCAAGTGGAAACGCATCATGCATTTGGTATGGAGGAGGGCCACTGGGGGAGGCAGAGGAGCTGTGTACTGTACAGCTGGAGAAGGTACATTTCTGTTACCTTTTCTCAACATAGCCATCTCCTCCTCACATTCAAGTTTCTCTGAATGTTCAGTCTAAGAGAACTTCTATTCTTCCCTACCCCTCTACCATTATCCTGCATCCATTTTACTTGTGCTGCTTGTATCCTCCTCCTCATCCCTTTTACATTTAACTCATCAATTCACAATTCAGCTTCTGAGGCAGAAAATTTTTCAGTGGGGAAGAAGAGAGGTACAGGCAATGAACCACTTTGCCTTTTGTGCAGCAGCAATGTTTCTTGCAAGAAAAGCAGAGACTGTAGCCAAGGAAGCAGAAGATCCCACAAAATCCAACTAAAATTGAGGCAACTCTTCATGACAGAGCTGCATTTACCTACCAGGACAAGCTGAGGGTAATCCCGACACATCTTTATGATTGAGGAGCATGCATGCCTTCTCACATTCTTCACTGCTCGAGTTCTAGGAGCCTGGACAGACACAACAAACTTCAATGCAACAAAACAAAAGTTCAGCCAAATGCAGGGCATCTTCAAGAGACAAATTCATTATATATAGTTTTCTGCAGTGTTGAGCACAGATCAAAAAAACATTTCCATGCCTCCCTGCTCCCTCTGAACAATCATGCAACAACCAAATTTCCTCTGAAGCAGTAGTCAACTCAAGAAATCCATGTTCAAACAAGCTGTACTTCAGGAGTGAGGATGCTATAACTCTTCCTCACTATTTCAAGACTCCAAGCACTCCTTAGGTAACTAGTGGGTTTACAGCCATCCTTCAGAGCCACGTATACCAAGCACTGGAAGAATACCCAGAGCTAATGAAGTGATTTCACTCTCAGGAAGGCCAGCACTGACTGGGGAACTAAGTGTACTGGCCTTAGAGCACCACTGTAGCCTTCTAAGCTTGTGAGGCAAAGCTTAGCAGGCTTTGTCAACCACAGAGATCAGCAATATCTAGATTCCCCAGCTTTCTCAGGAGTAGAACTATACTTGAGAAGCCTACTACAGTAGTCTTCAGACTCAGGATGCTCTCTCCACTAGAATAGTATTTGATTCAACTGTTATAGCTCATTAGTAGATAATAATTCAGACATACCTTACTTTCTTCTACAACTTCAAAGGTAACTGAAGCAAACAACTGTGAGAAAAGGGAGGAAAAATAAAAAAACCTGTATCATTTGTTAGTATTTAGCACTCACATCTGTTTTAAGTTTAAGGAATGGGTAATAAAGATTTTAGTGCAATTTCACTGAAGTCAGTGAAGAACCCCTGAGTAAGTTAAATCATCAATACAGCAAGGCCTTGAAATAAAACATGGTTGTTTACTGGCCAGAGCATTTACTTAATGATAAGATTTAAGCTTAATGCTAAGTTTAAAATTTGGGTTAATTGACATTACTGTTCTTGTGACAAGCCTCAGTTTCTCCCATCTTTAACATGAAGGATAGTCCTTCCCTGACACCAACACCAAGAGGATCGACTCCTGCAGTTTAGTACAAGAGCCCTGCACCACAAAAAGCTGATGTGATTTTAGCAGGGTCTGCACATACCTACCTTGGAAAGTACTTGTGGGAGGTATTCTGGTCGGTAAGTGACAAATGGAAAGAGAGCAGAGACATTGGTGAGCACACAGGACAGGATGAGAGGATCTTTTGTTTCAAAATTAAGGACAAGCTGCAACAGATCTATGCCATCATTCACTGGGATTTCCTACAAAGGTAGTAAAAAAAAGAGAAAGAAAAAGGGAGGCAACACTCAGTACTTCAACCTGCAGTATACTTCCTACAAAACCTAGGAAAAAGGCTGAGGGAAAAAGGACAGCAGCTTTGCCACTGTTGATAGGGCAGCCTTGAGACATCAGTCTCTAGTCCCCATACTTTTGCAGGCACCTCTGGGAAAGGCAAATTTCCTCTCTCAGTCTGTCTCCCAATTCTCCTCTTGACTTTGTCCAACAGATTCCATGTTTAACCAACTGTATCGACCCATATAATTATTCTACTGTGATTAGACTGATGAGTGCATGAGCAGCTTAATCTAGTAAAAAAATCAAAGTCAGTCTACATCAAACTGATCCTTCTGATTTGCCTGCTGTTGAACAAAAGGCAGAGAGAAAATGCTTCTGATCTCCTGTTCTCTGGGCATAAGTTCCTCTCATTTAGTTAGAAGTTAAAAAAAAAATTTAAAAATCTAGTAAGAGGAAAATTAAATAAACTCAAAAAACTTTTCCTTAAGCAAATTCTTCTCCTCTAGCAAGGCACTATGTTAAAGCATGTCACCTGAGCACTCTCCTGTGACTTCTCATCCCAGAACTAAGTGCCCAGAACTAAGACATGCCAGTATGAGTCTGGTCTCATCTAAAGAAGGGTCATTATTCCTCATGAGAATGGCTCACCAAACAATCTGGGTTTTCATGGAGGTAACCAGTTACTACAAACTGCTCAAGGATAACATAACTGCAAAAACCCACTGGTGCTGACCCAGAAGAAGCCAGGAGAGAAGGCAAGAGCATGGGATACACGTACATCTTTATCCATGGTTCGGAAAATCTGGCTGATGACGCTCTCCGAGAAGAAGGTCATGGCATCCCACTGCACAAACGATGGAGAGAAGATGGAGCAGAGACCTTCGCCTGTCTTAGCTGAAAGGAAGAGAACACCAAGCTCAGCCATCCTCAACAGCAGCCTGAGAAGCTCCTGTGCTGCAACATCTTAGCGCTCACAAGTATTTTGGCCACACAGCTCTCCCTGCAGATGCCTTGCAGGGATGCACTGGGAGCAATTAAGGTGATTTGCTTCATTCAAGTGAAGGCTCCCGAGACCTAAGTCTTTGAGGTACTATGCAGAGCAATATTAACAAATCACAGAAGGGAAAGAAGAGAGACCACATGCCCAGACTCAGCACTGCAGGCAACACTGCCCTCAGTGTGACTTTGCAGAGCACCAAGGAACCTTACTCCACAGCAGGAAAGCAAGGTGAATGACAAGGGATTTGCCAGACAGGCATAACTTCCCTAACAAAAATAATCAGTACCTTACAGAGATAAAACAACCCAAATAATCGTAAAATTGTATCAGAGGGACAGCTGTATCTGTTCTGCAGAGAGATTGGGGGAAGGAAAGGAGGAGCCAGGGGCTTTACATCAGTTATTTCATATGTAGGCTCTAAAGGGATAAATTAGGGAAGGGGTGGGTTTGACACAGTTTTGCTTTTAACTTGCAAAGACCTTAAAGCCTGAAAATCTAGCATGGAGTCTTGGCTACCACTTAAAAAATTCCAACAACATCAACAAAAAAAAGGCCAAGAAGCTTCTTTTTGGCTTTAATTAAAAAACAAATCACATATCCCCCTTTGTTTTCAGGTGACCTACAGTTCATGGGTCCAGTATCAACAGGAGCTGTGAGTTGGTACTTCAGCCATTCCCCAGCCATTTGGAAGCCAGTTAGAGGGTCCAGACGACAAGCCATCCTCATCACCTCTCCTTGCTGGGCTCGGAAAGCTGCAGGGAAAAATCAGACACCATGAAACCAGCTGATGCTGCAAATTTTGCAGACCCATGAACATTATGGCCTTTTGCTTTGGCAATAGCTGTATAGTGGGCACAAATACACAAATAGTGCAGCAAGTACAACAGGATGGGCAATTTTTGAAGTGATTTAAGTGGACGAACACATGATGGACTAACATTTTAAAAAGTGCAATTAAAATGCAGTATGAATTATGAAAATCTATGCTAAATTAGATTTACTACAATTAGGCCTCTATTCTTCATTTAAAATATTCTTCAGACTATAAATGTTTGCTGCTTACAAAGCATCTTGGGATACTGAGATAAAATACCAGCATTAGATAACTACCACTTCCTTCAGCTAAACACACTTTTCCTAGATTATTCAACTAATGTGAACTCAAAACCCCAGTTGCCTTGTTTTCAATTTCAATGATACTAAAAGCAAAGTACAGAACAGGAATTTTATTTGTTCCAAGATATTCCAGTGCATGATCACACAAAAGAATCAGTTCTGCTGACCACAAATGCAACCTGCATTGTTTAATACAGTTGTTTTGCCAAGTAATTTTATTTTGTGCTTCAAATTAGTTATTTTTCTTATATATGTAACGTCTTCAATGTAATAACCCTCTGAGACTATTTCAGATTCTGGCTTTGTGCATTTAGCTACTTTATAGTTTCTACCCAAACAGATCTATTACAATAAGTAAAAAATAAACTAATATGCAATAAAAAATGCAACCCTTAAAATCTTCAAATATAAAGGTAAAAAGTAAAAATTTATGTAATTTATTCAATGTATCCTCCCACCCACCAAGTTAGTACCAAACTACACCAGCCAGTGAGAACCAACTCCAGTTTTGTGAAGTAAAATACAAAAGGAAAGAAAAAGTAAAATCATTAATATCCAGTGCTGTTTTAAGATCACGATTAAATTTGGCTATTTTAATTCTCAACTCTAGCTATTGGTACTAAATCAGAAACTTCTTACCAGGGCCAACATAGATTTTCTTTCTGGAATGACATCTAAAGTCTTTTGTAAGCTTCCTTCCTCTCCTAACTGGAACATGACTTGAGGCTGTTTGATTTCCTCCTCTAGGTGACCAAAAGGCACATTTTCTTTGACACCAAAATGCTATTAGGCCACCTACCTGACCAGCAAGCAAAACAACAGCAAATAGTAAAATTAAACACGTGAGCTACCACAGGAAAATCCTAACTTAATTTACTCCAAGATCCAGGCTGAAAAACTTGAGACACAAATGGAAGCTGCCAAGCCAGTATGGTAGGCTCCACGCTTGGCCAGCGACTGAAAGTATGAAGAAAGGCACAGACAACAGAATGCACAAAGGATCATGGCAACTTACAGTTGAAGAAAGCATTAAAGTCCTCATCACTGTCAAAATCAAAGCGGGAGTATTCACAACTGGGGCTGTCTGCTTTGGAAGGAAAGCCCACCTGGAGACAAAGTGGAAAAGGTCAGGAAGGAAGAGAAGTCACCCATCACAGCTAACACCAGCTTCAAGGACATGAAGGCTGGAGGCAAGGAGCAGACAATAAAACCAAGATACAACTGTGCTCAGCAGCCTGGAGATCCTGTGTGGCCACGACACAACAAAAATGTAGTTCCTCCCCCATGACCCACAGGCCACGTTCACCCAGACACCTTCTCACACCCAACAAGCTGTGATTCCCACGCACCTTCACTAGGTTGGTCATAGATGCACGGAGATACTTGGGAACAACAGCCAACAACAAAGGGTCATGAGACAGAACTTCATGCCGAAAGAGGGCTCCCCATGTGACCTGGGTGGAAGAGCGCAGAAACTGCGGGGAGAAGAGAGGAGCAAAGGAGGATTTCATTGTTGGAATTACCACTGCTAACATTAAGTGTTGCTTTCAGAAAGCAACAGCAAATTATACTGACTATAAAGCTAAGGCCAAGGCACCTTGAAGGCACACCCCAAATTTCCAGAAAGCCAAAAATCTCTACTACTAGAGCTGATGGCAAATTCTGCATTTTTTACTCAGTATCTCTGTGTCAGGCACTGCTCTTGATGGGGTAATGGAGTAGAAAACACTCTGCCTTCCAGGCCTTTAGCTGAAATGGAGAGCCTAGAGAGCAATATTTAGCAGCTGAAGTTCTGCAGTCTTCTGCAGGCTAGTTCAATCATACATTCACACACAGATACATGTGAGAGCTTCAGCCCTTTACATACCTGGCTGGGATGAGTTGTGAAGGCTAAAAATGACTCAAGGTATTTTCCAAAGTTGGCTGGCGTTTCCACATCACAATCTGAGCCCTATGAGGAACATGAAGTATTTCAGACAAAATACTAATTTTATGGCAGGCTGGGCTCACAAATGGTATGTTTCAGGGTAAAGCAGGAGCACTACATCCAAGGCCATAGACTGTAAAGGAGCAGAGACAGAAACACTGAACAACTGATTTTTTTCTGAATCCAGTATAGCCCAAGGAGCATCAAGTTCTGCTGACCAGCCTTGAGGTGCCACCACCACCCTCACTCAAGAGTAACAGGTGACTTCTCAGATAATGGGAGTTCCATTAAAACCAAATTCACAACCACTGCTGCTGCTGTGATACTCCTATTGGGTCAAACCCACCCAGCTGTACCAAAATAGCACAATTCTAACTGAAGAATTTCACAAGAAAATACACCCAGATAATTTCACTCAATTTCTCCAAACATTTCATCTATTTAACATATGGGTATCCATGACCAGTAACTTTCTCGGAAGTTTGTTAGGAAAGTAAGTTTTGCCTGGAGCCATAAATTCAAGGTTTTGCTGCTTCTCACAAATTATAACATGACCTCAAGATCCCCGAAATTGTACAGCTCAGTGCTGCCTCTCCCAAGTGAACCTGAGTAAGTGAGCTCCATCTCATTACTTCATTATGGATTAACAGCTCCTGCTGCCTAACAGCAAGTGGAGTCACTGAAAGTAGTAATGCACTCTGTTTGCTGCCCATTCTTTTTAGGGATGAATTCTCAAAGGTTGGTTTTGTTTTTTTCTTCCCCTCCCTATAAGACTTTGCTCTCTCACTTTTACAGGTTGGTTGCTTCAATCTCCCCACTGTTGGAGTGAAAGCTCCTCTGGACCCAGGCCCAGAGGAAAGCCAAAGCACAGGGGTTGAATTAAAACCTTTGGATAAGCTGAGATACATGAAGTCACACCAAAGTAAAATAGAAATAGAGATTTTTAACTTCTAGTAGAAATATATGCTAAGTGTTTTAAACATTGAGAAGCTATAGCAAAGAAATCTTAAACACAGTTCTTACTGCATCAGTATTACCTTTTCACAGAATTTATTTACTTTAGACAAAATATAGATAGAACTATCCTGTTCACATTTTTTAGATACAGTGTTCACATAAACAGTAAGAGTTGATAGAAACTATATAAGCAAATCTGTGTAATACCTATGTAATATTTGTGAAAGACGTATGACTGTTAGAATTAGACCAGGATAGGTTAAGAAAAACTAGAATCATGTGTTAATTTTATTGGTCAATTAACAAATATAATCCACTCTTCTGTAAGAAAAAAATTAATTGGAAGATTAAGCTTTGCTACTTGCTGTTTGCCTGCTGGTGCTGCTGTTGCTGCTTGGCCTTACCATGTAATCCCTTCAAACTCTGCCTTCAAGAAAGCTATGAGACTATGAAATAAAGAACTTAGCAGGACAGCAGCCTCCTCTGCTCTTTCACCCTTGTCCAAAAAGGAAGGGTATCCCATCAAAAGCTCAACACCCCACCAACATCATCTCCCAACAAGCCTGCCCTCTCTATTGTAGAACCACTGAGCTGAAGGTAGGGAGTGGGAATTCAGCACCGGCATGGCATGAACAGTATGAATTTGCATCTTCATCTCAACATTGACACAAAACATTACAAAGATGAACAGCAGGAACAAAACCCGTTTCTTCCTTGAGCTTGAGAGAGTCTTGGTAGAAGAACAGACAAGTATAATACTCTCTGAGTTATTTCTATTGGGAAATTTAAAAGGCTTCCAATAGGAGAGTAATTTCCTGGACTAGATTTTCTGTAGCAGTAGTCAGCTAAAAACCTGACCAATTATCAGTGAAGCTCAGCATTTTACAGAGGTTATAGGAAATGGTTCTTGATGACAGCAAAGCCCTGGCATCAGTCAGGGTCCCTCCAGCCTACATTCCTATGACTCGGCAGGATACAGTCATCCCACTTAAAAGCAGAGCCATTACTGCCTTTTTGAAATGCATGGAGAGAACCTAACAGCTGCCAAATGTGCAGACAGAACCCTCGTCCTACCTTAGATCAGGGCTGCCTCAAGCCCCAGCCCTAAAAACTAGCCTTGCCAAGGTTGCTGTTGGTATTAGTAAAGACTTACTAGCAACGCACATAGCTGGCTGCCCAATGCGCACAAAACTTGGCAAAGTCTCTTCAAGAAAACATAGTGCTTCTCCACCAGGCCTTCTCCATCTGCTGTCCTGGGAATGAGGGAAGGGGGGAAAAACAGGATCACAGTTACTCATGCTGTAGGTGACAGGCACACTGCTGTCTATCTTGTAGATAAAGAAGACTAGAGCAATTTGATTTTATCACAGTGGGATTTTCTTTGCTATTATCAAGAAGTACTGCTTTATTGGCATCTAAAACCTCTGAAATTGCCTCTCTGAAAGAGTCCTTCTTCCTGATCATTTCCAGGCTAAAACAGAAAGCCAGGGAAGCTGTGATATTTACACCTTTTTGTCCTTCAATTATGGGTTTTGAAAAAAAACCCTGGTTTTCCAGGTTTTGCAAAAGAAATGGTGGTTTTGTTCTCTCCTATCCAGTTCCAGCTTCCTTTGGTTAAGCAACAGTATCTTCTGCACCTACAAAGCCATTTGTGTGCAGTTTTGTGTGAAATCACAGCAGCACCATGGTACTCACTGGGCAGCAGAGAGGATGCAGTGCATGGCAACGTCTCCAAACAAGACCATCAGAGGCTTCCGATCCTCCAGCTTACCCTATGCACAAAACACACCACATGCCTCAGTTAGAACAAAACTATATATTCCCATCTACATAAATCTATTTCCATCTGCAAGCAAAATTAGGAGAGTCACAGTTTTCTTTCCATCTGGGAAGGAGTTTACATACGATTTAAGTTAAAACTTCCCAAAAATTCCAAGGTATCTAAAAAAGTTTCTCCAAGCAATCCCACCACAAGAACTTTAAACAGCAAAACTGATCCTGAGACATTATCTCTTATTCACAGAAGCCTGGTTAGTTACTTACAGGGAGCTGATAAACAGCCTTGACACTCAGCTGCTTGTGAATGAATAGGTCATATCACCTGTTTAGATCCTGCTGTCATTTCTCTGAGCTGCCAGGTGACATAGCTGATTACACTATTTTCCACTTCACTGTTGGGGAGCGAAGTGGGGGGGGAAAAGTCAGGGGGGACCTCCAGGTTCAAGCTGCAAGGAGATGCAAGCACAGAATTTGGAGAGGATTCCAACAGCTACTCTATGTATTGTGCTGACATGATATTCACACCAAGTATCATTAAGAGATTCAGCCAAATTTGAATTTTGAATCTTAGATAAAAGGGCAAAGATAGCATTGCTCAATCTAAAGAATTATATAGCAGAAAAGGAGAAAAATAAAGGGCAGCCAGAAGAACTGGGGAGGAAGAACTCACTTTCCTGCTGACAGCTATCAGGAGACACTCTGCTGCTTCAACTTGGAGTTCAGGCTCATTTAGGAGCAGACACAACATCTCCAAGAGCTTGCAGTTGTCTGCTGTGATATGGCTTAGGGCTACCCAGTCAATGTAGCCAGCTAAAGTGTTGAGTGCTGCTATCCCCACACGACAGTTTGCCTGGGCCTGTGAACAGAGAAGAGGCACAAGGTCAGAGCCAGAGAAAAACACCAATTCCCATCTAAAGCCACCCACTCCCTGGAATAACAGTACCAAGAACCCCCTGGCAAAGTGAGAGACTTGGACCTTTCTGCTACCAGTCCTCACTTCTCTCTTCTCAAGAAGTTTATATTATGAGTGAACAAACCCATCTGTATGAAACTACAGGCAATAAACTCAAACGCCTGGGAAAAGCCTAGTTCTAAGTAACCTTCCTCCTAAGAATTACTGAAGAGCTAACTCCAATATAGCTCTACTTACCTTTGGCTCCTGAGCCAAATCAGTCTTCTGAAAAAGAAAACAAAAGAGGGTAAGTGAACAGCTACAGCACACACTTCCACCCAGCCCCTGCTGGACAAGCTTATCCTCAAGGATGCAGCCAAAAAAGAGGCTGCATCACAGTCTCATACTCAGGACATCGCTGCAGCCAATAAAGTCACCTCTGCACCCCTAGAGAGGTAAGAAACCAGGACTCCAAATTACAAGTTAAGCCACAATTCCCTTCTCATCCAAAAGGTAACACTCCAATCAGTAGGCACCAGGGAGACACCAGGGACAAGAAGGAAAGGCATTTTGGTACTTCCTGAAGGCTTCCAAGGAAGAAAGTTTTGACCTTTTAAGAGTACCTTACACCCAAAAGCCAGACTCTGAAAAGATTCTGGTGGCTTTTAAGATTCAGGTCTGCAAGGATGATTTGTTCATGGTCAGAAAGGCAGCTGCAGAGAGCTGGAGCAACAACTTACAGCCTGACTCCCAGGCCAAGGACACTTAACAGCAACAATGCAATGCATGTACCATCTTTTTGCCTAATGCAAACAAGTCCCTCAGACACTCAGGTTTGTTTTTCAGATGCAAAGACACAACAAGATTTCTTTCCACTGCAAGCTTTTGGTTTGGACTATTCGTTGCAGTGATTTTAAGTTAATCAGCTTGTGTCCCAAGCACTTCATATATGACCCACCTTACAAACATGTTTGTCTATTAATCCACCATACAAGCACGGCACATTATTATGGTCTTGGGGACCTGCCCATCATCTGCCCCAGTCTATGTGCAGACAGGTGAACACCCAACCCTCAGAACTGACCCTGTTCACAAATATCCCGAAGATCTGCTAACCTGTGGAGTGGTGAGGACTTCTTGTTCCTGGGGTGCTCCAACCTTGCCAATCAGAAAGATTCCACCATTAGCAGAAGCAGCCACACTTCACAGCCTCAAGCATTGCAATGCAAACCTTACCTGGAAATGCATTTCAACCAGACTACAAAACACACCAGGGTCGCCCTCCCACCACCATGAACTGCCCAGAGAACTGGCTGCTCTACGGGGGGTGTTGTTCAGCCTGACAGTGCATCAGAAAAGCTTACAGAAGTCAGGTAGGAAAGGGTTTTTCATTGCTTCCCAGTTTCACATTTAGTATAACTCTGGATTTTAATTCATAGAAAAAAAGAGTATGAGATGTAACTAAGCAACTTGTTTCTAGTTTTGTTTCTTGATTGTGCTTCACTGCCAAATCCACTTCCTTTTCACAGGAACAGACTGGGGTAGACTGCCCTTCACCATCCATTGTGACCGACCTGCACATCTCCGATTCTAAGTAAGAATTCAGGAAAAAAGTCTCATCACACACAAAAAAAGAAGCACATTCTTCACTACAACTTGACAAAAAAAGGGCTTCCTGACTCGAGCTCTTGGAGAAAAGGACCAGAGGCCCAGATGCACGTCGAGACATCAGAAACTCATGCATTTTGGTACATCACCTCAAATATAACTCTGCAGCATGAGAGCGCAGACACAACTCCTGGATGGCCTCTCTTAGCCACTGTGTGTTACATAAACCACCCCACATCACCTGTTTCTGCCACAAGCACACCTTAGCTTTTGCTAAGCTGTACACCCCTCGTGCCAGCAGGCATTCCCACAGTACGGATGAAGCACGCATCCACTCAAGCCATTTACACCAGCAAAATCAAAGTATCAACACTAACATTGTCAGCCTTTTACATTCAGTCTCTCTGATCAGCACAGCTTCCCAGGCCACAGCAGATCCCTACCTCAGAGCGGCAGCAACAGATTTCAGTTTCTGCACCTGTTTCCCCAACAGTTTGGGAGCTGCATCCCAATTCCTAAATGCCTCCAGCACAGACTAAATCCAAGGGAAGGAGACTCTCACCATGAGCCTGTACTTGCTGACGTTCTGCTGCAGGGCAGTCAGCAGGAAGCTGAAGATCTTTTCCATGTTCTGGGTGAGGGTTTGCTGGATATCTCGTCGCCGCTGGGTAGGTAGAGTTTGAAAAGTCACCACATCCTCTGCCAAACGTAGGAGGATGAACATCACCAGTTCTGTCTGAGTTTCCTGATGTCCCAAAGCGAAATACACTCTATCAGCACAGTCCAAACATTAAAATCTCTAGAGACTAGCTCAAAGATGTGGAGAGAAAGCAACCATGCATGAAGACATAGGTCACATGTTGGGAAAGTAAGACAGGAGGATGGCCCTCTCTCTGATAAAGTCATCTCAGGATACCTTAATCTTGCAGAGATTTTTGAGTCCATCAACAGCCTGTCTCACCCGACCATGCGGGAGTTAGACTTTCCTCGGGATGATGGAAGACTGACTGAACCCCATAATAAATGCAAGCAAAAGAGAACAGACAGTTGTGTTTCATACCCCTTGCTTGGAGAGAGTATCCAGCTCCTTCAGCATGTCAGGCCAGTGCTGAGGCCATTCACGCTTGATCATCTCTACCACAATGCGAGACAGCACATCCTTAATGTGACTTTCCTCCTCCAGGATACTTTGCGTTCCCTGTAACAGAAAGGGGGCAGTTACACAAAACAGCAAGCATCAGGCATTTATAACTGACCTGGGAAACACAGTGTTTGCAAACATTCTAAACCACAGAAACTAAAACCAAAACAAAACACAACATTGGGCAGCTCTTCACTGCAGCTACCTTAGATGACACTCCTACGCTCCCAAGCATCCATAGCTAATAAACTCTGGGAACCAGAAGGATTCTCCTCAAAAGAAGGTCACTTGGTCACGAGAGCAATCACAACAACAGAGAAAACACGACTAAGATAATGATTTTAATATTTCTGCAAAGGATAAGAACATCCATAGTTACTGAATTTCCTCCTAAGACAAAAAAAAGTACCTTATATA
Source organism: Monarcha castaneiventris obscurior (assembly GCA_026261815.1). Classification (NCBI taxonomy): domain Eukaryota; kingdom Metazoa; phylum Chordata; class Aves; order Passeriformes; family Monarchidae; genus Monarcha; species Monarcha castaneiventris. The sequence continues at coordinate 5,906,933 of JAMPIT010000161.1, forward strand.
TGTTATACAAGCCTCACAACTTCCTGCCATGTGAGGTAACATGGCTATTCACCTGACAAGACAGAGAAAAGCACTGAAACAACCAGAGACGCAAAGTGAAAAAGCAATGAAACGCAAAACTGAATTCAGATCCCCTGTGCTAATTAACTGGAGCATTTTTTCCTTTTGCTCTCACATTTCAGAGAACTGCCTGGGGCAGCAGGTACTTACACTAGATATGAGGCCCATAACATTGTTCTTTAAGTAAACTTTTTCTAGGCGAGGCATATTGTTCCAGCGGTATCTGTTAAAAATAAACAAGCAAACAAAAAGAACATCAAGTCAAACCATTTGTAAAGATCTCTGATTTGATTCTCAAGGAACCATCACTTCTTTACCTAGAGACACTACAGCTCCCTGCCTCTGCCAGCACCCAATCCCTGAATGAAAAAGCTGAGTTAAAACTCATGCTGGCAAATGGGCGTGCCCCACCGAGGTCAACGGAGACCAGAAGCAGCAGCAAAAGCACAAAGCATCAGGTCTGTAGAGGCGGCAGAGAAAGGAATCTCAGAACTGAACTAATACAAAGCCTCTTTGTTAGCAGGGGGCCAACGACAGAACACTGCAAAGACCTACTGATAACCCAGTGTACTTATTTTCATCTTGTGATGTCAACGTGTCTTAGAGCTCAGTGAGTTCACCTTTCCAACCTGCCTGAAAGCCATTCTCTTCTCTCCGTCTTTTACAGAGAACGAAAAAAATCCAGAGCAGGACTGCAACTGCCCTCTGCTGCAGAACAAACTCCCTGCGTCCTGAAAGTGCCTCCCTGGGGCGGGAAGCACCGGAATGGGCGCAGATCCCACGCCAACGCTGGGTGGCGGCAGGCCGGGACCCTCCCCCGGCTCGGGACGAGCTGCCTTACTTGACCACATGCTCCAGGATCTGCAGGCCGAAGTGCCGGACGATGGCCGTCTGCGTCTTCTCCGCCAGCTTCAGCCCGCAGGGCACGCAGATGGGGCACTTCTCCTTGAACTCCTCGCAGAACTAGGGGAGGGAGGGAGGGAGGGCCGGGACACGCACACGCAGTTACACACTGGGGCGGGAGGTGGCAGCCCCATCCCTGCCGGAGCACGCCGGGGGACACGCGGCCGCCCGACCCCCGCCGCCTGCTGACGGCTCCCAGCGCCTCAGGGATGTCCGGGACCGGCCCACCGGGCTCTCGCCCCGCACCGGGGCCATGCGGACGGGGCGCCGCGTGGCCGGAGCCCGGCGCCCTCCCTCCTCCCGTCCCTCTCTCCCTTCCTCCCCGGCCGGGCGGTACCTTGAGGGCCTCCAGGCGGTACCGCTGTGTGGACGCCGGGTCCATGATGACGGTCACCGCCTTCACCAGCTGCTCGCAGAGGCCGCTCACCTGCTCGGCGGACATGGCGGCGGCGGCGGCGGGCGCGCGCCACCGGCCACCCACGGGCGGGACGAGCGGGGCGGCCGGGACGCAGCTCCGCGCATGCGCCGTGGAGGGGACGGGGACGCGGGGAGAACGCGGGCGCCGCGCACCGTCGCGGCGGGGACACGCGCACGCCCCACCGCACCCCGGAGAACTACAACTCCCGGCGTGCCCCACACGGAAACTACGGGTGCCGCAAAGCGGCGGAGCAAGGCGGGGCTCTCCGCCCCACCGAGCGGGCTGTTATTCAATCATTCACGCAGTCGGGCGGGAGCCGGTGGCGGCGGCGGAATGTCGCGGGGCCGGGAGCGCGTCGTGGCCCTGGTAGACATGGACTGCTTCTTCATGCAGGTGGAGCAGCGCCTCGACCCGCAGCTACGCGGCCGCCCCTGCGCCGTGGTGCAGTACACCGAGTGGCAGGGCGGCGGGTAGGTAGGCGAGCCGGCTTGGCGACCCCGGCTCCTCGTCCCACCCCGCTCCCCGCGGGGCCGGGCCCGCCCTGCACTTCACCTCCATGTCTTGGCAGGATCATCGCTGTGAGCTACGAGGCGCGCGCCTTCGGCGTGTCCCGCGGGATGTGGGCGTCGGAGGCGCGGGCGCTGTGCCCCGAGCTGGCGCTGGCCCGGGTGCCGCAGGCGCGGGGCAAGGCGGACCTCACACGGTGAGAGCGGGGGCCGGGGGGCGGCGGCGGCAGCGCGGGCCCTCCCGCTGCGGCGGGGCGGCGGCTGAGCCCGTGCCCGCCGCCCGGCAGGTACCGGGAGGCCAGCGCCGAGGTGATGCAGGTGCTGTCGCGCTTCGCCGCCATCGAGCGCGCCAGCATCGACGAGGCGTACCTGGACCTGACGGGCAGCGCGCGCCACCGGCTGCGCGAGCTGCGCGGGCGCCCCCTGCCGGCCGCGCTGCTGCCCAGCACCTTCGTGCAGGGACTGCCCGCGGAGCCCGGCCCCGATCCCGGCGGGAAGGGTACGCACCGACCCCCGCCCCCGGGGAGGGTCCGCTCCGCCTGCTCTGTCTCCCCTGAATCAAGAGCGTGGTAAAGGGGCTCTGTGTTTTCCGCATTGAATGGCTTTTAAGGTGCCTGCTTCTTCGTGTGGCTGGAATGCGCTTACAGAAGCCTGTGCCTGCTGGCCGGGACTGGCTGATGCTGCGGGTCCCTTTGCTGGGCTCAGCAAGAAGTGCCACATCATGTGCCCTTGTGATCCCCTTTATGTCCCTGTTCTAGAGGAGCTGCGGCAACGTGGTTTGGACGAGTGGCTGGCATCGCTGTCTTTCGATAACCCTGATTGTCCTGACCTGCAGCTGACCATGGGCGCAGTAATTGTGGAAGAAATCAGAGTGGCTGTGGAAGCAGCCACTGGATTCAGGTGTTCAGCTGGCATCTCACACAACAAGGTATGTGCATAACACATCAGCCCAATTTCTTCTGAGTAGCGGAGTCAGAACGTGCTGTAGGTGCTCTCCTATACATACTTAGCAGTATCCTGTTGGGAGGGAATGCAGCCGTGTGTGATCACACCTTCAGAGAAATTATAAGACATCTGGAAATGGGAGTTGTTTCCCCAGAGCTGTAGCTTGGGCAGTCAGCAATCCATTCATTTACTGCCTGGATTCCTGGTATACCCTAATGAGTGAACTCACTAGGAACAAAAGAGGTTTCAGTCCACCAGGAGTGTGTTTGTAGAAAAAACACAAGCATAGAGCAGGTAATCTTCACCTTGAATTTCAAGCAGCAGTGGCTGTAGCCAGTTTTACTGACACAAATTCCCAGTAACTCGGAGGCAGAAGACCAGATTGGGGCACTGAGGTGAGCTGGGTTGCTTTTTGTCTTTCTGGTGAGTCATTGTTTGTCCTGCTGGCTGCAGGGATTTGGGTGATGCTCAGCCAGCTGCTGAGAGCATCCACAGGAGCACTTGGTGCATGACAGCAGCTGCAGAAATAAACGGACTCTGATGACTTCGGTACTGCAGCCACAGAGGGTTTCCTGCCAGGTGAAATGCAGGGTGGTTTGCTGAGACCACCCCTTCCGTTTTGCAGAAGAGGGGCTTATTTATATGGGTATGACTTCATAAACGCGGTTTCTGAGTGAAAAAAAAAAAGAAAAATTAAGACTGAAGACTAAGTCTTTGGAGTTCAAGGAAGATGAATTTCATCTTAGACTGCTGCAGAAACAGCTGGAACTATTGCTAGCTGTACTCAGGGACTGGAGCTGGTTCTTCACAGGCTCAGTTTAAAGGTAGAGCAGGCTGTGAGGCAGAAATGAGCTAGCTGAGGAAGGTCACTGGTGTAAAAATTTCCAGTGGAAGGGATGTTTAATTTGCCTTTTTGCTTTCTTTAATCAAGAATAACAGAATTTCCCTGATATTCCTAGCAGGTTCTCCCAGCTTCCATTTTTTATGACAGCATTTTTTTGGGTTTTTTTTTTTTTCTTTTGAGGGAGTAAGGACATTCTGATGCACTGTACTATCCCTGAAGAACTGTGTATCTGTAGCAGCAAGCACAGTGCAGAGATCACCACAGCCTACTTGTGGCTGTGCAGAACACTGTACTGTGCTTCCACAGCCAGCTCAGCTCTGGGGGTACAAACCTTTTCTGCAGAATAAAAGGGATGCTCTCAGCAAACCACCCCCCCTTTCACCCAGCAGGAAACCCTCTGTAGCTGCAGCATCAAAGTCATCAAAGTCCGTTTGTTTCTGCAGCTGCTGTCATGCACCAAGTGCTCCTGTGGCTGATTTCAGCAGCTGGCTGAGCTTCATCCAAAGTGCAGCTGGCAGGCTAAACACTGATTCACCACAAAGAGGAAAAGCAACCCAGTTCACCTCAGTGCCCCAATCTCGTGTTCTTCTGCCTCCGCGTCACTGGGAATTTGTGTCAGTAAAAACCATTCTCTGGCTACAGTGACTGTTGCCTGAAACTCAAGGTGAAGATTACCTGCTTTATGCTTGTGTTTTTCCTACAGAAAACTCTCCCAAGGAACTGTTCTTCCCAATGAAATACCTTGTTAGAGTACACCAGGAACCCAGATGATGAATGAGACCAAACAATTTGGAAGCACCTGGAGAGTAACAGCATGGTTGTCTCAAGAACCACTCATTTATGTGCACTCTTTGACAGCACAAGTGGCCAAATGTGCAGGGAAGAGTACAGATGTGAGGTGTCAACCTTAAGGTTTCTAACACAGCTCACCCTGAGCTGAATAACCTGATGATGACATGGTAGCAGACAACATGACTGAGGTTGTCTGAAGGGCATGCATCTAGCTGAAGAAAGTATTACTGTTTCCCATAATGATTTTGTTCAGTGAGTTGCACTCATATTGGGATGTTTAGAGTGGGATCCTGGGGGATGTCTGAGATCTGCTAAGAGCCAATATTTTCACTGAAGCCTGCAGAGACAGAACAGCTGTATGAATTCAGGTGTTGCTAAGCACAGATGAGGCTCAGAGCCTGGGCTGTGAAAGTTCTGAGATGAAATTAGAGTTGAAAATTCTGAGCTTGAAAAAGCCTAGAATCAGTATGAAATCACCAACCAGTGCTTCTTCTACTTGTCCTATGCTCACCAACTGTTTCTGTGGTTTATAGAAAAAAACCAACCAGTAGGATTTTGGCTAAGTCACAGTAAGTCAGGAAGTAGCCTGGAGTTGTTGTGGACAAGCAGCAGGATGAGTCAGTAATACAAATGCTCTTGTAGAAATGCCAAATCCTGTTTCAGCATGGGCAGTTTACAGAAGGTGTCAGAAAATAAATTATTTCTCCCCATGAAGTCTCAGTGATTTGTTTGGCTTGCAGCACGTCACTTTATGAGGTGGATAAACTTGGAAATCTCCAGCCAAACAGGAAAAAACAGTAACTGAACATCTGAAAAGGGATTGACTTTGTCTAGAAAAGAGTCCAAATGTATGCAAGCCTGTAAAATGCGCTGTTAATAAAGGTCATAGCTTATAAAATTGCTTAAGCAATTTTGCTTAGTTACAGGATGTGTGGCAAAGCAGTGAAAGAGGAAGTTATTAGACTTGTTCAAAAAAACCTCAAACACGCAGGTAAACATATTTCAAACTGGTCTGTGTATTCTTGACCCTGTGGTAGCTTAGAGTGGGAAGTGAAGCTGTACAGGAGAACATGCCTTCCAGGCTAGCCAGTCTGCATTTTGCAGGTTTCCTTTTGCAGTGCTATGCTGCTGCAGACCTCCCAGAGAGACCATTAAAATAGTGACACTGAGCAAATGCAAGTCAAACACAGAAAATGAAGGAAGAAGACATAGTGAGAGACATAGCCTGGGGAGGACTATGGGCATGCTGTGGAAGCTCTAGCATTCTTGCCTGGTGGAAAACTGTAGCATCCACAACCGATGATAGACTGAGATCCCCTAAGCTGGAGTAGGTGTCCAGCACTTCACAGAACTAAAGTCTGGAAGCAGCTTTGCTTTCACCTGGCTAGTGCATGTCCAGTCCTGAGGTGGATACTGCCTAGGAGCAACCAGTGGTGCACCTTGCACATCTTCCTAGCAACTATTCCAAAGGCAGCTTTTAGAGATGATGCAGCACAAGCTGCTAGGTAGAGTCACATTAGGCCAGTGCATGGTGTGTAATAACAGGGTTTCCACCCTCTTCTGTGTTACAGACACTGGCAAAACTGGCCTGTGGATTGAACAAGCCCAACCGCCAGACACTGGTGTCTGCACGATTTGTGCCGCAGCTCTTCAGCCAACTGCCCGTCGGCAGCATGTAAGTGCCAGGGAGCTGCTGCTTCAGTGCAGCCTGGGGCTGTTCCTGGCCACCTCAGCACAGCAATTTGATGCTCACTGATAGCAGGCAGCAGAGGCTCTCAGCTCCACAGTAACTGCTCATCAATGCTCCTAACAAATAGAGGGAATCCTGCCAGCGATCCCTTGCAGCTGTGAGCACGCTTCAGGAGGAGTGTGCTTGGGACTCGCAGTCCTGCTGGTGAAGGGACCACAATCCAAAAGCCCACTAGCAGCTTGTGGGCATCCTTTCCCTGTGTAAGGCTGTGCTCAGGATGACTGCTGGGGTGCACAGGTGTAAACCAGGAGCAACTGTGGGCAGGGAGGCCATAGCTGTTCCCCAGTGTGAGTGACAGCTATGCTCACAGAGAGCAGATGTGATTTGGTTTTGAGCATCCACACTGTGCACAAGTACTTTTCCTGGTGTAGGGAAGTGATACTAGCACTGCTGCTCCAGAGGAATGAATCCCTAATCCTGCTCTCCAGACCTGCACTGCTGTTCCCTCCCTTCAGTGTCTTGCAAGGAATGGAGAGGGATGTGTGTGGGAAAGGGTCCTGTCTATGTAGGAGGAAGCAGGGCGTGTGTAAGGCATTCTTCAGAGCATAGTTTGGGATTAGATGGAGCTGAGGGAGAAGTGCTAAAATTGGGGGACCCAAGGAGCAGTTCTACATCAACTCCTCTGTGTCCTTTTACTATGAGCAGATGAGCTTTATGTGCCAAGTGTTCCTTTTGTCCTACCAGCTCCTAGCAGCTTCTAGCTGTCCTCATCTAGGAACAGCTGCTAGAGACTGTCATAGTCTCTAGCATGACTAGACTTGTCATAGTCTCCACATGATGCTTCATTTTTGTTTTCTCTTTTTCTTCATTTCTCTGCCGTAGCCGTAACCTGGGAGGCAAGCTTGGCACTGCTATCACAGACATCCTGGGAGTAGAGTACATTGGGGAGCTGACACAGTTCAGTGAGACTGAGCTCCAGACTCACTTTGGAGACAAAACCGGGTAATGATAAACCATTTACCACAACTTGGCTCTTGGCAGGAATTGAGACTTCCTTTCAGTCACAGAACCTTTTAGGTTGTTCTGCTGTGATTAGGAAGGTTGGAAGGTAAAACTTCAGTGACATCTTTGGGAAGCATTGATCTATCGGGCCCACAACAGGTTTCCAGTCTTGCCTGCTCCCAGGCACCCTCCCCAGAATAATATTTTGCTTGTCAGCCAGTGCCTCAGCCTTCCTCTACAGCATCTAAGGATGGGGCTAAGCTGTGGAAGGGCTGATTCTCTGCAGGCCGGGAAGAGGCCAGTCTTGACAGTCTCATCACAGAGGAAATGACAAGGCTGGACTGGAGCCTGAAGCACAACTTCTGGGCCCAGAATAGTGGTTGGAGTGCCCTGCAGACTGGTGAACTGTTGCCACTTCAGAAGAAGAGGTGGAAGAGTTGTGCTGACAGGCAGTTGTGGCCTGAAGGAATCCTACCTGTTCAGCAACTGCAGAACTGGGGATGAGAGACAGTCACAGCTTGCACTGAGTTGAAAGCAGGGCTCAGCAGGACACTGATGTGCTGCCTAGTGATGCCTGCCTGTCTGTAGCTGCCTTAACCTCAAGCTTTCCCTGTGGCTTTCAGGTCTTGGCTCTATGACTTGTGCAGAGGAATTGAAGAGGAACCTGTCAAAAACCGGTACCTGCCCCAGTCTATTGGCTGCAGCAAGAACTTCCCTGGGAAGGCAGCCCTGGCCACACAGAAGGCGGTAGGAGAAGCCTACACCTAGCATAAGGCTTGGCTTTCACACTGGAGAAGATAAGAATACTAAAAACTGAGACTAGCTTGCAAAACTGCTTCTTTTCTGCACAGTTACACCCTGAAACTCAGACTAGGGGCTCAGTGCAAGGTGATTTGAGCCCTAGAAATCCCCATTTGACAGAAATGCATTTACAAACTCATGCACAAATAGGTCCAACCTTGTTGTAATTTCCATGAGCAAAACTGTGGGCCTGTGCTGTTGGAAGGTTATTCACAGTGCCAAGCTTCAAGAACATGGTTGCTAGAAAGAGGGTAACTAGCCCAAAGAAAGAGGGAGGATGTGCTTTAGCTATTAGCTGGGGCGAGGTTCCCACTGAGCTGTAGGAAGATGGAAAGAGAAGTCCATGACAGGAAGCCTAGATTACTTGGCAAAGTCTAGTAGTAATGCTGCAGGGCTTGTGTGGTATCCACAATGTTTTTGTTGAATCCTCAGCTGGACTGACTTCTCCAGATATGGGGCCTTATAATAGTCTGTCCATTCCAGTCTGGTCCCCCACCATCATTCCCCAGTGTGCAGAGCATTGCTCTTGTGCTGTGGTACTGCTATGAGCAGAGGTTCAACATTTCTGTTACCCCTGCTTTGTCCAGGTGCAACACTGGCTCCTGCAGCTGGCCTTGGAGCTGGAATCCAGACTGAACAAGGACAGGAGCCAGGTAAGGAGGGAAGGCACGGGGACACGAGGAGGCACATAGTGCATTTGCACCATGAGTGGTTTGCAGGAGGCTGAGGGTGGTGTGTGGCATGGGAGGAAATCTGCTCACCACAGGTGTGTGCCTGTGTGCTGAGGTGTCCCAAGCAGAGAGGTGTGCGGGAGCATGGCCAGGAAGGATGGTTTTGCCCCAGAACACGGCAGGGTTTAGAACGATCCTTGTCCCATGCTTTAGGATGCAGGGACCTGAAAGCCAGTGCTGCTCCCTTGCAAGCCCTTTGCTGACACAGGTGTGCCCGTGGTCTGTGAGAGGAAGGCACTGTGCTCCTATCTGGATGGTAGGCTCCAGGCCAGGGTTGGGAGCAAACCGACAGCTTGGCACTGCAGCAGGGCCAGAAAAAGTGTGGAGCTTCCTTTGATGGAAAGCAAGGACTAACTGCATCCCATCCTGTGTGGCACAGCTGTGCAAGCACTTTGGTGTTGTGTATCCCACTCTATGGCAATGAGGCCGGGCAGGACATGTTGCCCCACCCCACCATCGGGAGATGGCAGGGGCGTGGGGGGCTGGGGAGCGCTCCGGGCAGGAACAGTCCCCTTGGCTGTTCCTGCCCCTTCCTGCAGGAGTCGCTGGAAGCACAGCTCTACTCTCCCGGCAGAACCACCGCGTGGCCCGGCAGCTGATGGTGGTGATCCGCCAGCAAGGGGACACCCGCGTGTCACGTCTGTGCGCCCTGTCCCGCTATGACGCACAGAAAATGTGCAGCGATGCCTTCACCCTCATCCAAAACTGCAACGTGGCTGGGGCCCACCAGGCAGCATGGTGAGTGTGGGACAAGGTGGGTCACCTCTGTCAGAACTGGTTCTAATGTGGGAGGTACTGGATGAGCCAGAGGTCTGTTGGAAAGGAGCTCAAGTTAATGCTGAGTGGCAGAAAAAGTGATTTCCAGCACCCTCACGGTAGAGTGCAGTGACCTTCTTGCACTAGGACAGCCTGGCCTCTTCTGAGCCCCACATCTGGTGAGACACTTCTGTACTTGGAGCTGAGCATTGCTACTGGCTGGGGAGTGTCCAGCTGGAGCGAGGCTGTCCTGGCCCTGCTGGGCCGGAGATGCTAGCTAAGCCTTCTTGTCCTACCCTAAGGACAAAGTTTTTTGGGAGGAAGCCATTGGGGCAGGAAGAAAAATGAAAGCGTACAACTCCCATCTTCAGCATTTCCTTCCTTACTTCTGCTCTGCAGTGAAGGCAAGAAGGTCCTGTCTGTTAAACTCTTGACAAGGCTGCTGCTCCCTTAGGGCTCTCTCATCTCACAGCAACTTCAGCCTGTAGTGGACTGAAAGTCCAGGCTGGCAGTTGGCTGCTCCTGCTCCAGTGCCCTTCCTTTGGGAATTGCTGCTTTGGAAAGAGGGGTTCTGCTTTTCCCAACACAGCCTGCTATGTCAGTTCTGGAGGCAGCAATACTGACTTTGTCAGAGCAAACATCTCTCCCATCCCTTGCCAGATACTGCAGTTCCCCTGTCTTTGAATGCTTTGTTTAAAGTCTTACCTCGAAAGATTTATTGCTTTCCAGGCTGGTGTCTGAGCTGATGTTGGTCTGTCCTTTGCAGGTCTCCACCACTGATTTCGGTGCAACTCTCGGCAAGCAAGTTCTCGGAGCCTGTCACCCTCTCTACAGGCATTGCCACCTTCCTGACGGGTGATACCCAGCCTGATGGCACTGCCACCACCAGCCAAAACGCCACGTCTTGTGGGAGGGCCAGGGTCAAGTTCTTTAGGAGCCCAAGCAAAGAGTTTCGGCAGAAGCCAGCTAATGCCATTGAGTCGTTCTTCCAAAAGGCAGCAGAACGGCAGCTGTCCCAGGCAGCGGCAGCACCCGGCCTGCCCACTGCTGCCCCGGCAGAGTCACCTGTGCCCGGCTCCCCAGAGCACCGAGACAGAGCTGGCGTTGGACTTGCCTCTGTGCAGTGTGACCCAGAGTCCCCTGTGAAGCGGAGTCCCAGCGATGCCAGCCCTACTTTTTGCAAGAGGCTTTCCTGGGAGAAGTTGCCATCAGATGCTACACAAACACCCTCAACTCCACCCAGCTCCGGGACCCTTCTGAAGTTACAAGCAGCTATGGAGGGAAATGAACAGAATTTGCCACCCTCTCCTGAGCTCACCCTGCTGCCTCCTGCCTCTCCAGGGGACCAACAGCGCTGTGAAAAGTGTGGCCAGCTTGTGCTGGTGTGGGAGTTCCCAGAGCACATGGACTATCACTTTGCTCTGGAGCTGCAAAACTCTTTCCTGGAGCCCAGTGCTCCCATGGCTCCAGAAACAGCTCCCAATGCAAAGCCTGTGGTTTCCAGGTCTCCTGCCAAGGCAAAGAACAAGGCCAAGACGCCAGCAGGATCTAGTGCAAAACGACCCAAAGAAGGTGTGACAAGAACTTTAGATTTTTTCTTTAAGCCCTCACCTCCTTAACTCCCAGCCACACTGGGTGTTTTTAAAGAATCAGTGTTTTTAAAGGATCAGTATTTTTAAAGAATCAGTGTTTTTAAATACTGTTAAAAGTTTTTATAGTGCCTGTCAGGTTTTAATGCTGAAAAGTAATAAATTATCTCCACCCCGAGTTAAAGAGGAACTGGAACTCATGAATTGTGTAGATGTAGCCAGTTTAGCTGGTGGCAGCTAAGCCTGCCTCTGCCTGCCTGGTGCTACTAGAAGCTGCATGGTACTGTCACCTACACGTCTTGCCATAGGTATTTCCATGGCATCACTGCTCAGTAATTCTGTTCCTCCTATAAAAGCAGCCACTGCAAGTGCAGCAGCTCATCCCAGGGAATCTCCATCTAAGCCTTGGCTTGAACCCCTGTCCAGCCACTCAGTATGAAACCTTCAACTCGTGGTTCTACTCTGGCTGCAGTTGCAGGCCTTGCCCTTACTGTGTAATTTTTATGTGGTAGCTTAGCCCTGTTGTTCCTTCTTCCCTCTCCACCTGGAAGACACTGATTTTTATTCCCTCCCTCCCACCCCACAGGATTTTTGTTACAGATGGTTTGCCAGTTCCCTCTGTGTAGCAGTCCATTGCATGATGCTTCTCAGCAGCTCAGGAGCACACAAGACAGCTCCTGTCATACAAGATTTTGCATGGGCATACTTTTTGGTGGGCTTTTTGAAATCCTGGCATTAATTCATAATAATTGCTTTTGACACATAAACAGTCTACTGCTAGAGCCCTCATGGAAGGGATAGAAAACATGCCAAGAGTCACAAAGCCCACGGTGAAAGCTTTTGTCTGTTGTAGAGTGCATAACCACATTTCTCCTCCTTCCCAGACTCTTGAGTGATACTAGATAAAACTTGCTGACGGGTACCTGTTCTGAGTGTGCTCTGCCAAATGACTTGTTCAGCTCTTTGGGCCACAGGTCACAGTAAAGTGGCCACTCCAGAGCTCCACAGATTACAACAGCAAACAAAGCAGAATATCACGGAGGGGACAAGCAGGCACTGAGAGGGTGAGACTGGCTCCAGGGCAAGAGAAGTGCTTGCCCTTAGCTGCCTGGCAGGGCTCAGCTCTGCTACACTTCCAGAGCCCGCCAGAAGCCCTGCTGCCAATAATTTGAACTTGGCTCTTAGGGCAGGGGGAAGGAATGTGCCACGTCAAGGCAGCACTGGGTGGGGTTAAGGAAACAGCATTGCAGGGAGTTTCATCAGCTGCAGGCTTCCCTTCCGTGGGCAGGGGGAGAGAGAGCCTTTCAGGCAGCAGATAATGATGCACACAGCAGACCTATTTGTATGTGCTACTTTCTGAACTGCATGATCCTAACTGCAGCTGTTGAGTTGCTTTCTCCTTCCAGCAGACAGCCTGTGCTGGGAAACTGCTGCATTACTGTCAGTGGAGTCTAATACTTGACAACACACTTGTGAGATTTCAAGAAGCACAAGAAGCTCATTCTGGTGCATGCAGCTCTGGTAATCACCAGAGGAAGGAATTATGGAGTCACTCCCACTAATGACAATCCTAACATTGCAAAGTGACAAGTTTCCCAAAGTCCTCATGCAAAGAGAAACAACCAGTTTGTCAAGATTGCCTCATCTCCTGTGACAGTGGCACATCTCACTTCCTAAGTGTCTGGCAGGACTGGACTCTGCAGATGCCACTATCTGACACAAAAACAAGTTTAGAAGAGGCAAATCCTTTTGGTCATAAGTCATCTCCACAGGGAAACCTTTCTGACTCTGTCTGAAGGGAACAACCCATTCCCTTGGAGACAAGGCAGTCACAAACCCCTTGATAAGGTCAAAGCTATTTTAAAAACAAACTACGGGTTAGACTTGTGCCCTAGAAAGCGTCTCTTTAATTACGCTCTGGGGAAATTTATGACTGTGAGGAAGCTCTCGCCGCAGCCCGCTCCGCCCACAAGAGCCGAAAATGCTGTGCTCAGGGTGACGTGGCTGCCTGTCACCTGAGGCTGCACACCCAGGCTTACTCAGATAAGCCGGGAGCGCAAGGTTGTAAACAGCAGCGCGTGCATTCTTTCCACACCACGGCGCGGTATTTATAGTGCTGAATGCAGGAAGCTTAGGAACGGGTGAAGGGTAGCCATCTCCACCTGTGACCCAGCTCCAAGGGCAGCAGGGGAAGAGCCCAGCTCCACCCTCACTCATTGTACAATTCAGCCAGCAAGCTCAATAAAACATCTTTATTCTGTACATTTATATAGGTGCTTGGGGAACAGGGACAATCCCCAGCGTTAGAAAAATTCAAGACAACAAAACAGCAATTATGAAGAGCATGGCACCAAGAACAGTCATGCCACAGATGGCAGGGATGAGGTGAGTCCAGCCATCGGCTGTTTCAGAAGAGGTCACAGCACCCCCCTTTGGGGCAGAAAACACCAGTGCTGCTGCAAAGAGCTGGAGTCCCCCAGCCCCAGGCAGCTTTCTTTGTGACCCACTAGCACCAAAGGGAAGAGCCTGCTGGCAGCTGGGGCCTGTCCTTCTTGCAGGCATTGGTGAAAAGACTGTGTCATTGGAATACCCAGCCCACTGCCAGAATGGGAGGAAAAGGGATCCTGCTTGAGCAGTGATCCTGAGCCAGCAGCTCCCTTCTCACTTCTGGGCTGATGGGGATGCAGCGGTTTTCAGCTGGATCAGTGCTCCCTCCAAGGGACAGGTCACTCCTGCCACTATTGAGCTGCCTTCCCTTCATTTATGCCACCACTTCACAGGCTTCCCCCCGCCTCAGCATGCTCTTGACAGGATGCAGCCCCCACCTTCCCGCCCCACAAGGGCCCAGCCCAGCACAGAGACCCACAGCCCTGCAGCACCACCTGTGACAGTGGCCCAGCAGCAGAACCTGCTCTCAGGATGGCAGAGGGGCCACTTGGGTGTCCAAGTGCTATCACAGGCCCTCGCCCTTCTCTTCAGTCAGGGCTAGCAGGCCACCACACCAACCGGCAAGGCTTGCTGAAGGCCTTTTGCTCACGGCAGACACATTTGGTCTAACAGTCAACAATAAAACCAAAAGCCTATGTACAGCTTTACAGACCCTGCTGCACCCTCCAGGCTACACAGCAGAGCTGCATGACAGAGTGTGAGACCTGTGCTCCACTCTGTGTACAGAGTCCTTGCTGGCAACATCAGCTTTCTTCTGACAACAAACACCAGTGGCAATGGAAAGAAAGGAATTCTTCCTCCAAGAGAAACAAATAAAATCATGCCACTGTCAAAACAGAAGTTACCTAGTTGTGTGTAGGTAACACAGCCTGTCCTCCTCACGCATTAAGGCAAGCGTGTGAGGAACAAGGTGGGCTGGGAACAGCCACACCAGGGAGCCCACTGCAAGCCACTGCTACCAATGTGCAGATTGAACACCAGGTGAACATCCATAGAAACAACCTGCTCACACCAGCACAGGCCCGGGCCCTGCTCTGCTCCACAGAATGGCCTCCTGTCCAGCTGCTGCAAGGAACAGATGCAAGTACAAACTCTGTCTTCATGGTGTTATGTCAGGAGGCTGTGCCACTCAGTAGCCACAGCTTCCTGGGAGTCAGAAAGCAGGATGCTGAAGAAATGTGTACATGTGAGGGGGGAACAGGACATCTGTCCAACAGTAAGACACTCAGATTGGAGTAACGCAAAACCAGTGCACAAATGGACACACAGCAGATTAAAGCCAACCAAGATTCAAATGGTTAAAAAGTGTCCTGAATGCATTCTGAGAGGTTCAGCCAAGCCCCTGCTGTGGGTAGCATGGCCTCTTCCATCCCCTGCCCAGAAGGATGTGCTGCAGGATGACTTGAGAGAACATTGTTATCAACCCAGTGCTCAGAGAACGGAAACGGGACCAGATCTTGTGTCAGAGATGGAAAAACATCCCTTCACTGCTTGTCTTCAAGGGCTCTGCGCCTCCCAACCAGCAATTTTCAAATAGTAAACAAAGCCAGAACTTGCCTGCCCAGGTCTGCAGGTACCTCTGATCTATTCTGAAGGAGGGCAGGGTAATGAAAGCTGCAGGCGATGTGGAGAACATGCTTAACTTGTCCCACGTACGGCACTGAATGCAAGAAACTCTCCCAGGCTCCATCTCACAGTGCAGAGGAGGGACATCCACACTAGAACGGGACAGCAGCAGCTCCAGGCATTGCTCAGAAAGCCACAGGAGCTTCCATCCTTCTCCCCAGGTGCTGGTGAGTGGAGATTTCTCTGACCTACTGGTAGTCAGAAGCTCAGCTGTCCAGGCCCCAGGGACTCCTCCAGGCCATTTTCTTTGGTGGTGATGGCTTGGAGGTCAGTGACATGCCCAATGCCTTTGGTGACTCCCTCACGGAAAAGCAGTTTGGCTCCGATCTTCAAGTATTCAGGATGCTTGATGAACCTGAAACAGACAACTGCCTTCTCTCCTGTCCGCAGCTTGTCCTGAAAAGAAAAATGGGAGAGCTTAGATCCATGTCCCAAGCTGATGCATGAAGAGGTGCATGTGGATAGTAACAAGATGAGGCAAATGAGCAGTCTTCTTCAGACTGCATGGCTTAAGCCTTTCCCATTATTGTATACATAAGAAGAGACAGGAAGACACAAGTTCTGAAAAATGGAGAGTTCACCTCTGTTCTTTAACACGTTTGGAGGAAAAGCAACCATTGGGCAGGATAAAGGGATGGAGTCTGCTCCTAGGAAAGGACACAGCTACTCAAAATAACAGCAGCCCCCAGCTTTAGTAGAGGGCATGGTGGAATCCCAACAAACCCCACAGGGAGGTCTATCTTCCTCCCCTTCCCTTCTGTGGCCTACCTTTCCATGGATCTTCTCTACGATAGCTGTCTGTCGCACATTCCCCACGTGCACCGTCACCTGAAACCCCTTCCGGAAAGTTGTGGCATGGAATAACAGCACGATCTCGGCTTCAAACACTGAGCAGATGGTGGGGTTCATTTCTGGGCTCACCATGACCATGCCCTGCAGAACAACCCAAGGTTCAGACCAGTTAGGGCCAGTCCCCTTGCTTCTGAACAGCCCCCAAAACCACAAATACACCTCCATTCTGTGACTTGGGCTTGCATCTCATTCTCAGGCTTGCACTCATTGTACTTTGTAACCTGGCCCTTTCCTCCCCTGCCAGCAAGTTTCCTGCAAACTTATTTACTTCATTCCCACCCTACCAATGGGGGATCTCCAGGGAGGCCTCCAGTCCTGCTCACTGGACCAGTGAACAGCCAGGCAACAGCGGGGCTAACCTTGCGCAGCAGGGAGCGGTCGAAGGGTCCGAGGGCCAGGGTGGCTGCCTGCCCAGCCCGCAGCACGCGGCAGGCAGAGCGGTTCCGTTGGATGCTGCACACTTTCAGCCGGAGGAACTTCCCATCGTCAGTGGGACCAACCACCAAGTTCTCCCCTTCTCGGCAGATCCCACTGCCCAGGGTAGAAGAGCAGGACACAGTTCATCAGGAGACAAAGACATTTCACCCTCCAAGATTAACCTGAACAAATTCTCCAGGGCCAAGTCTTTGGACTCTTACCCTGGACCAGCTAACAGGGATACAAAGCTGCTGCGAATCGGGATTTCTTACAGCAGGAGTGAAAGCCACACTATCACTCTTAAGAATCCCAGGTCCAGACAGGGGCCATTGCACCCCCAGTGCTCTGCCACACTGCGTTGTTTCTGGTGGAGAGACCTCAGATGATGCTCATTCAGTGTGGATGTGCTGGTGGCCAAACTGCTCTGATCGCTCCCAAACATGGAGGGACAGCTGCCTTTTCATAGGGTAGTGTGCACTTAACCCCTGCTGGAATCAGAGGATCTACCTTTTACATTTCCTCCCCCTACCTGAGGAAGGAAGAAAGCAACTCCTTGGGATCATGCCTAACCTCTGCCAACTCTAGATTCCAGCATGCCTTCTTTCAGCATGCTTCAGGACACGTTCCTAATCCAGCAACTTTAGAGCAGACTGTGTGCTTGTCACCGTATGACCAATGGTGTGCTCATGTCACCTCCCAACACCCAGCAGGGCTCTACTCTCACTTGGCTCAGTCATCTGGCAGCAGTCAGGATGGAGCCTCACACAGCTTCCACTTCTGCAGCAGGTGACTCTAACCTTGTGGCAACTCCAGCAACCATTCACATCCACACTCATCTGCCTGGCATCACTTACCTTGACAGAGTTCCTCCCACAACAGTCCCCACCTCTGGCACCGTATAAATTTCATCAACCTGCAGCAAGGCAACAAGAATAAGCTGCTCAGACAGACAGCTGTGAAACAGCACTCCAGAATGAGGACAAAGAGCCCACCCCTTGTGAGGAAGTAGGTGAGCTCTCTGCTGGTCATCAGACACCATCTCAGAGCTTCACCACCTCCCACTACCTTCCCATTAGAGGAACAAACCTCTGCCTTTTAAATATCAACCAGTGAAATGATCTTATCCCCAAAACAGACATCTCATGGTTAGGACACATCCAGCCTATCACGCTTTTCTCAAGGACCAAGTCCTTTTTTTAATGTCTCTCAATAGTCCAGGAGTTCACCATGTCTCTACCTGTGGTGTCTGAACTCCCCAAACATCCCTCCCATGGCACAGCAATAAGTCCAGCATCAGAACTGGAAACAAACTACCCTTATGCACCTGAAATTCTGTAAGTTGCTGCATTAATTCTTCCTGCTCTTTACTGTTGGTCAGTGGAGGGAGGATGTTGAGGAAGACTTTCAAGAGATCCAGGTTCTCCCCAGAAACACTGGACAGCGTGAAGATTGGGGTGATGCTGCCAGACAGAAATAGACAGAAATAAGCAGAAGGCCAGAGTGCAGCTCCAGAAGGCTTCTGGGATTCTGAATCTACTGAGACCTGCAGGAAGACAGATCCTACACCAGTAAGTGGCTAAAGCAGTAAAGCTAGGTACAACTCCACAGTAACCCCTGCCTCAATGTTTGGTCGAGGCACCAATCCCTTGTCCACACATGTTTTTCTCATAGAGAAGTAACTAATGCAGCCTTTTGCTCCCAGAGCCCAGAAAAGTTTGGGAGGGGAAAATGCCTTCTTGGAGAATGCAAAGATAGGAAACTTGATGAGGAGCAGAGATGTTCAAGATGTGGTCACCTCCCCCGTGATCACCCTTCCCCAGCTCTGCATGGCAGCCCAGCCTGAACTGCCTGCTACTCCCAACAGAAGAAAGGAATGGTCCCTTACTTGGGAGATTGTGCAAACTGTTGTGCTGCTGTAACAGCATCGTCGTCTGAATTCACAAGCAGGGGGAGCTTGTTGCAGCCTGGCTGCTTCAGGATTCTCTCCAGCTGCTTCACTGTCCGTTCCACGGTGGCTTTTGAACACAAATCGACTTTGCTGATGACAATGAAGAAGGGGACCTTGAGGGCCATGGCCAAGCCCAAGTGCTCTCGTGTTGTGCCCGCTGCAGGAGACAAGTGAGAGTGTAGGTGCAGCAGCAGTCACCACTGTAGCTTGTTTATGCCGACTCCTGGCTATCCCACGGGCCCACTCTAGAGATTTCACTGTAACTGCTTAGTTCATCATGCAACAAAAAAGCAAAATTATTCTTTTAAACAAAACCAAACATCAGTCCAGAAAAATAAAAACCACCAAGAATTTTTGTGACTGATCTGTCTGCTTCAGAAAGATGCAGTAGTTTTCATTCTTTGGCTGAAGTTTGCCAGAGAACAGCCACAAAAAATGTCAGAGATAGATGTGGGAGAACTCCAGATGCCTTTTTACAAGCCTTTGGGATTCAGCAGCCCTAAGAATATGTCGAAGTTGTTTTCTTTTCTGACAAACACAGCCCCAAATCCCAAACAAAGCCTCTCTGTCCAGGGTACAGTTTAATGCAGTAACAGCAGGTAAGAGGATCCCAGCTCTACTCCCCTCCCAGGCACTCATAGGCACTGGCATACAAGATATCAGTAGAAGCTCACAGGTTAATAAACTCTTCTGACAACCATTCACAGCTGACAAGGACCCATTCCCCCCCTTCTCCATTTCTCTTCACACGTTGCAGTCAATCCATGCAGACAGGGCAACACTCACCAATGCCGGTGTTGGCACTGACCACCAGCATGGCAAAGTCTGGGCAGTAGCTGGTGAGGCCAAAGATGGTTGTTTTCAAATATTTGTGGTGGCCAGCCAGGTCAATGAAAGTGATCATTTTGGAAGAACTCTCACAGATCTCTTCTGCTGTCCGGGAGTCACTGTAATTTACCACCTAAGGAACATAAGGAGCTTGTGAGAGAGGCCGCCCCAGCAGGCAAGTAAAGAAAACCCAGCTCTTATCCATCCACTTTCATCTCAGAATTAATAAGTAGAGATCATCCACCATGGGTGCAGGAAACAGTGGCTGTTGCAAATGCACAAGCAGCACTCAGGTTCAGCTAAAGGGACACAGAACTGTGTCACCTCTCTTCCCTTATGTCCCACTCACAGTTCTAACAGAAGGGTAGTCCTAGTCTTCTCCAGCTGAGTTCAGCAACCCACTCTCTTACCTCTCCTTTGCTGTTGAAGCCAAGGATCTCAAAGCTGATGCTTGATGTTCTTCCTGACTGGATTTCATGGAGATGCCGGAAGAGGTTGAGCCGTGCTCTGCCCCGCCCGTTGTCCAGCTCTCCTTGTGTTAGGACACCCAACAGTGTTGACTTCCCTGAGTCCACATTCCCTAGGACAGCTACTCGAAGGTCTAAGAACTATAGGAAAAAGAACAAAGAAATCATTAAACAACCACTGCTGTGCTGAGTGCATGAGCACTACTGGGCAGTGGAGATGCAGCTCAGAGAGCTTCCCTGCATCAAGGACACTGTGCAGTTTAATCTTGCTCAGATTCTGCTCCTGCTCCCAGCAAACCACTGCCCAGCAGTTGGGATACGCTTTCTAGAGTTGAGATGTGACACATCAGGCTTTGGTATCACAAAAAAGGCCATTTGCTGCAGCAGACCTCTAAATCCTTGTTTGCACACTGGTCTACATCAGAACCACTGCCATAAAAGTGAAATCATTTTTCACCTCTGATCCAGGCAATCTCCCACACTGACGTCTGCCTCAATCACAGTCTTGGAGATAAGAAGCGTTATCATCAAGCCGCCCTCTGGCAACCCTTTAAAGCGTCTGCTATGGGCCAATCTATGTATGACAAAGTGCCTCTGGGGTTTGGGCTCCCCTCCCAAAAGGAAGCTACTCATATGAAGCCTCTAAATCTCCAGAAGGAGAAGACAGCCAAATCACAGGTCCCTACCTGCTGGTTGTCAGGCACCTTTCGGACAAGCACCTCCGTTATCTTCCTTGGAACATCACTGTCGTAATCGACCTCCCTCTCCCGCAGCACCGTAATGTCAGCCCCAACCCTGCCACAAAGACAAAAGCAAGGAGTGAGACACACTTGTACTTGACAGCTCTTGCACCTTTACAGTAACAGCTGACAAAGTGAACGGGATGAAAGCTCGGGATAGCAGGGAAGGAGCCTCGCGCTTTCAGACAAAAGCCCTATAACTTTCCTCATGTTTCTAGAGCCTCAGGACTGAAGCAATGTCAGTCATACAGGGGCTTTGTAGGATGGAGCCAGCTGCTCAGGGGACTCGAGGCAGGGAGCCTCTCTACCAGAGGCTGTTGATGCTCGTGGGCCCTGCAGACGAAA
Source organism: Monarcha castaneiventris obscurior (assembly GCA_026261815.1). Taxonomy (NCBI): domain Eukaryota; kingdom Metazoa; phylum Chordata; class Aves; order Passeriformes; family Monarchidae; genus Monarcha; species Monarcha castaneiventris. The sequence goes on from JAMPIT010000161.1 coordinate 5,927,641, forward strand.
GGGAGCACGTACTTCTCTGCCATCCGGCGCAGCGTCTTGAGCGAGGCTCGCATCTCCTCCTCCGAGAGGCCCACCAGCAGCCCGTTGTCCTCCACGCCGATCTGATAGACGGCCTCACCTCGGCCCTCCTGTAGTCGCCACTTCATCTGTGTCACCAGGTGCTCAAAGCGATACTGCGAGGGGTTCACCAGCTTTAGCTGTTTAACAGAGGGGTAGTTCTAGTCACAGCCTGGATGCAGAGGCAATCCCATTGCCCAAGCCAGCAACTCCCAATTCTCTGAAGCAATGCTCCCAACTCTGACCCACCTCTAGAAAGTACAACCTGTATTAGTGTCTGAACAGAAGCCATGGGACAGGTGAGAAAGGGTTTCACAAAGGTACAAACATATGGTAGAAGAACTTTCCTGCCTCGTGACAAAGGGATCTGTACCCTGCCTGCTGCAGAGTTAGAGACAGCACTCTGGGACCAATCTATGATCCAGGAGCCAGTAAGTGCAAACAGCAGAGCAGCCACAAGAAAGTGGCAAATAATTTTCAGGGATATCTGCATCTCTCTCTCAAGAAAAACACAGTGGGCATCATATACTAAAAAAGATTCCTAAAAATGAGTACTGAGACCAAATTTTTCCAGCTCAGCATACTGGGTAACGCGTGGCACAGAGACAGGGAAGATGAATAGTAGTTCCTTAGTGCAGTGTCCACTTTTCTGTCCTTTCCTTGGCCATGTTACCTAAAGGCTGTCTTTGGTGAAGTTACTCACTGCAAAATAACCCTCTGGGAGGAAGACCTCCTTCTGCAGCCTCAAAAGACTCACCTTGTACTCGATGTTCCCATCTTCTGCCTGGTCAGAGAATGAAACAAGACAGAAGAGTTAGATGTTGTGCCCACAGGGACTTCAACAGGCACCTGCTGCCCAGATATTCTGAAGCTGGTGCTGAGGATTTCAGAGAGAGGGAAAGGGGCAGAAAGAGACTGTTTTAAGTCCCTGCCTTCTTCCATTCTTTCCTACACTCAACTGGAACTTTCTTTATGGTCTGTTTGTACTGTTTGCATCCCACATAATGAACACCAGAGGACAAAACTAGAGTGGGACACAAGGGTAATACTGTCCGGGGAGGATTTTTTTCTGGACAGTAAAGAATAGGGCCAGCCTAACAGTCACAGAGAGAGAGACAGAGAGTTCCAGTTTCAAAAAGGCACAGGCCAGCATATGATTTAAAGTCTCCCCCCTCACCCATCCATGACCCACAAAATGCCACTCACAGCATCCCACTCCCACCCTATCCAGCAGCTTCCATCCATCCAATGTGCACAGAAACAGGGGCCTGAGAACAAAAGCTTCTGCCTCCTCTCCTGCTCAGTGGTACTCTCCCTCAATCCATTAGTTTTTCATTGACTCCTTTTTATATCCTTATGTATCTTCTCTCTACAAGGCAGGACTACAGACATAAGGAAGCAAGGTAATGACTCCTTTGCCAGCTAGTCACTGGCCAGACAGTTCTGGAGAACCACACCTGGTTGGGACTGTCTGTACACAATGTGCTCAGAACTTTCTCAGCAAGGGCTGAAGTCAGACGGGGTTGTAACAGAAAGGCCCAGGTACTCATCAAGCCCAGTTCAACCACAACAGGCTCCAGCTTTCCAAAGAGAATATCTAGACAATACTGAAGTAATTTTCCCATTGATTCAGTATAAGGACCGCTGAAAAACAGCTGGAGCCTGCAGGAAGCCACATACTCTGTCAGACTAAATGGGGCTGGCAACAGTAAGCACTTCCTTTTCCTCTGGACACCTATTTGCATGTCAGGAGAGGCAACAGCCCGCTCCTTGCCTTCCAGCTCAGCTCTTAACCACAGCGGTGCTTACGGTGGCAAAAAGCCAACAGAAGTTCTCAATTGTCAGCTCAGTTCTTTGGCAGCAGAGCTGTGCCGTGAGAAAAGGGAACTTGTGGAAGGCTTTCCTCTCTTGCCATCTACCAGCTTTCCAATTCTAAGAAAAAGCCATTCACCTACTGCACTGTCGTCTAAATAAGGGAGTGGGTCTCCTTCAAGGCACTTGACACTAGAAAAGCAACAAGCCTAGACTTGCTGTGGCACACACCGCACAGGGTTGCCAGGGACAGGAAGCTGTGTTGACACTACAGGGGGCTGTCCAGCCTCCAGCTGAAAGGAACAAGAACTAAACTACGGCTGTAGGGCACAGTCCTGCCTGTGCATAAGATCTAACAGTAGCAAAGCGCTGTTTTCCCATCTTGCCAGGAGTCCCAGCCCTGCCTTGTGGAGGAACTGCTCCCTCCCAGCACGGGCTGTTATTTTACAGAAAGTTCACTGACTGGGGCTGAGCAATTGAGTCCGGGCCACCGTAACTCTCCCCACACTGACAGTTCTGAGAGCAGTGACAACTGCCCCAGCTGACCACACACCCACGTACTACCAATGCCACCTCTCCCTGCTGCAAGGGACAAGTGCCTCACACTCTGCCCACACCATCCGCAGCCCCATGTAAGAAAACAGCTGTCAAATTAGCTGGGAAGGGAGTCACTGGAACCTGCTGAGTCTGGCAACTGCAAAGGGGCTCAGACCCACCAGACCATCTCTCGGGGAGAGAGATACGAACGGGATTTTTGGGACTACGAGGCGAGCAAAGCTTTATTGCCGAAGCTATTTCGATGGCAGGCGGCAAAGCGCCCAGACAGACGCCAGGCAGTGCGATACTACTCCGGCGGACCCCGCAAGGAGCTCGCTGGCACCGGGGACAGGAGCACGGCCCGGAGGAGGGACCGGGGCAGGCGGGCACACGGCTCGCGGGGCCGGGCTGCAGGACCGCTCCTACGGCTGCTGTCAGCCCGACCCCAGCACGGCCCCGCAGCAGCACCGCCGGCAGCTCCAGCCGGACCCGCCACCCAACTCGCGGGGTGCGGGCGTGGCACCGACCCGCTCAGGGGGGGCACCGGCCCTCCGGCCCCTCCCGCCCCTCAGCGGCGGCGCCCCCCGCCCCGGGGCCTGGCCCCGCTCCCTCCGCGGCTGACGGGACGCGGCGGCCGTCAGAGCTCACCTCGGGCGGCAGGTACGGAGGATTGTTGGCCTTCCCGCCGCGGCTCCGCCCGTTCTTCTTCTTCGCCTTCGAGCCACCGCCGCCGCCGGGCGCGGCCCCTCCGCGCCCGCGCAGCGCTGCGCCTGCCCCGCCGCCCGCCGGCCGACAGCAGCCCCCGAACAGCTCCGACACCCGCGAGTCCATGGCGGACAGCGCGGCTCCGCCGCCCCGCTGCAGCGCCCGCTCCGCTCCCCGCCCGGCCCGGCCCCGCCGGCCCGGCTCCGGCCCCGGCGTCACCGACCGCCGCGCGGCGCCCCGGGAAAGCGAGTCCCGCCCGCCTACAACGCCGAGAACGCACCGCGCGCCTCCCGCTCTAAACTACACCTCCCGGCGTGCCTCGCAGGGCGACCCGCTCGCTCCCGTACAGGTTCCATCCGCGGGGGTGGATGGGAGTTGGAGTCCGAGGGAGGGGCGTCACCTGTCGGCAGCGGCGGGCAACGCGCGGGATGCCGCCGCTGCCCGGGCCCTGCTCGCCGGGATCTGCGGGCGCCCGCGGGATGCCCCTTTGGCAGTTCACAGCCCCGGGTTCCCTGGTTATTGACACTGAGCGATCAGTCCGACTGGCTTCGGGAAACTGGGGCACTTTCGAAGCTGTCTGGCATTGGAGGTACTTCATGACTACGCAGAGGCAGCAGCCCGGTACAGAGCGATCCCACAGAACGCCTTAAGCTCCTACCGGGGAGCGGCGGGAAGAGCAAAACATCCTCCAGCTGTGCGCCGCAACCCCTCACTCAGTGTCTTCCCAGTCTCCAGGTCCACGGCCACTGCGCCTTCTCTTTCCCCGCCGCATCCCCCGGGGAAGGCGACGCTGGATCAGTGTTTGTGTACAAGTGACACCCTTTGTGGCGCTGCGCACAGGCGGCCGCGGTCCCGGTAAAGCAGCCTCGGAGCGGCTCCTCTCGCCGTCCCGCCCTCCCCTCGTCGTGTGCTGGGAGCGGCACCCAATGGGGCGGCGAGCGCAATGTTTCCAAACACGGCACTCCCTGCAATGTTTCCAAACACTCCGCCTCCCCGCGGCGCCGCGAAGGCAGCTCCTCCGCAAGACACCGGGGCCGCCAGGGCTGCCGGCAGCGGGGCGGAGGCCAGCGGAGCCGCTTCCTGCGGCCTTCCCCGGATAGCTCTGCAAGCACCAGCCGCTGCTGCCGGCATCGCCTTTGCCGGGCGTCTCTGCTGAGCGGCCGGGCGGGCCCGGGAGCCGCGGGGCGGGGGCGGGCCCGGGAGCGGCGGGGCGGGGGCGGGCTCGGGAGCGGCGGGGCGGGCCCGGGAGCGGCGGGGCGGGGGCGGGCTCGGGAGCGGCGGGGCGGGCCCGGGAGCGGCGGGGCGGGCCCGGGAGCGGCGGGGCGGGCCCAGCCCGTGTGGCCGCGCCTCCTGGGCGGGGCTGCACCGCGGCCCCGCCTGCTCCGCGCCCAGCAGCCGCGGTGCTGCCGCCGCCGGGGGGCGTGCGGCGCGGCCCGTGCGCCGCTCCCGTGAGGCTCCGCGGCGGGGGCGGCTTTTAAACCCGCGGCGGCCGTTGGGGCTGCGGCGCTGCTGCTCCGCTCCCGGGCTGGCGGGCCTGGATCGTGCCGGCGGGATGAGGCCCCAGGGGAAGAACAAGCCGGCGTCGGGCAGCCCCGCGGTGGCCGTGGAGTTCCCAGGAGCCGTGTGCCGGGGCAGCGGCTACCGTTTCGCCTGCGAGCTCCTGAAGCACGTCCTGCACCAGCGGAACCAGCTCCCGCTGCCCTACGAGCAGCTCGCCTACTTCTGCCGGAGGGCGGCCCAGGTGAGGGGCGGTGGCCGAGGGGGCGCCCCGTGCTCGGAGGAGAGCCCCGGGACGGGGGGCTTAGGGGGGCCGTGGCGTTTGAGTTTTGCCTGTGAGCTCGTGTTCTCGCTCGGTGACCCGCACAGCAACGTGTTGCCGCTTTTAAAGTAAAGCGCGTGTTGTAGCTGCATCCCTAAATGTTACCGCTTCCTTTAAAAACGAGGCAAAGGCAACGTGAAGTTCAGGCTGCTGGAGGTCTCGACAAATTGCTCTTAAGTCACTGCTTTGTTCGTTACTCGAATACCTCTAAGCAAAAAAAAAAATACTACTAAGTGATTTCAGAGTGATGGCTGATCTTTGAAAGATGGACTTCTAATTCCTGTTGGAATTCATCAGTAGTGTGATTCAGATTCAAACTGAGTAGCTATGGATTGTACTTTTGTGTTCCTCTCGCATCTCCTGATGTGGAGAGAAGATGTGCATCTTCTCCACTGGGGTACCTATAGCTCTCAAAATGAACACAAACCTCTTGTTCCTTGACTCTCTGAGATGGGATGGGCCATGCTTTCTGCAGAGTACATTAGAACAAATATATTTTCATAATTGAATGTACTAATCTGAATTTTTCTTTTCCAGGATGGAGATGGAATTGAGAAGCCACTCTCCCTGGGCCTGGCAAGCAAGAAGTGCCAGCAGGTGCTGATGGAGCTGGAGGGTTTGTTCCAGCACCTGGAGGTCATGTTTAGTCTAACACTGGTTCCTCGGGTTCTTTTCCTGCTTGGAGGCAACGTCATGAACCCCAAGGAGCTCTATGAGCTGAACTTGGAAGGGTTCTGTGAGGGCACTGCTGAGAAGAGCCTCCAGACTGCGCCCTGTGTTCGCCAGCTCTTTCACCGCCTGTTTGTTGCTGATGTCTTCAGTGAACTTAAGGCTCTCCCTGTCACAGGCACTCTTGTCCTGGTCCAAGGACACCGGGACTGCGGTGTTGAGTGGTTCCGGCCCAAGCTCAACTACCAAGTGCCGACCCGAGGGAGGAAGCTGACTGTGAAGTTGTCCTGTGATGGAGACCTCCACCTTAGTGCCTCACCTCCACAGCACACAGCACCCACCTGGGAAGACTATGTCTGGTTCCAAGCACCAGTGACCCTCAAAGGCTTTAGTGAATGAATGGTTTCCGTAAAAATTTAATTGGAATATTGATTACTTTTTTTTTCTTCACGTGTTAATAATTTCAGCAAATGTAACCATGTATTTTTGAATCATGTCTGTATGGATTTTTTTTCCTTCATGGCATCTACTACTTTCCTGTACCTTGGCTGCACTCATCTGTTGTCCTTATTTCCTGAGTTGTTGTCAAAGGCAAATCCACTTTAAGGCACAGTTGCACACAGGTCCAGTGATTCTTTAGGGGCCTGATCTGTGACACGGGATGAATTAATCTGTTGGAAGTAAAACTCCCCTGCTGTGTGCTTGGTGAACTGGAAAATGCTGGATACATACAATCTTCTCCTGAGTTCTAATATGGCCATTTTCTGACCCTGCCTTTGCCATGTTACCCATAGGCTATCTTAAGTGAAGTTACTTCCTGCAAAATAACTCTCTGGGAGGAAGACCTTCTGCAATTCTTAAAAGGCTCCCTCTAGCAAGAAAACCAGAGAGCAAAACAGGAGCGGGACACGAGGTAATATTGTTGCAGAAGACGGATTTATTTCCGGCTAGTGAAGAATGGGGCCGGGATGAAAGGCAGCTCCTCTTCAAGGGGCTGGAGCCGCCAGGGCTGCTGGGGAGGTGGGTGGAGACGGCAGAATCGCTTCCCGGGGCTCCCTGGCAGCCCAGCAAGCAGCAGCCGGAGCTCCCGGCACTGCCTCAGCTGTAGTGGTAGTGTCCCACTTGAGTACTCAAGTGTTTGCCCACCTATTTGATAAAATCAGATATCCCCATAACTCACTTTCTGTTCCTTAACATTCCAAAGTAAGACTTCTCAGCAACTGGAAAGTCTTGTAGCTAGTGCTGTCCTGGAGATGGAAAGAGACCAGTTTGGTGAAGGCAGGGTAGCAATAAGCAAGTTTTTTTTTTTTCTTTTTACTGATCTTTAACAGCCCTGACAATCGGTTAGATATAAGATTAAAAGTAAGCAGTTTCTTCTCTAACCCTCTTCAGAGAAAGTTAGGAGTGCAGCCCTAATAATGGTAGATGATTCTCACTTGAGGAAGAAACTTACTCTTAAACCTTTCTGAAATGCATAGAAGTCAGGGGAATGTGATCAAGTTCAGCACTATCTTTACCTGCCAAATTCCTGCTCTTAGATTGTATCACTTAGAATCAGAACTTGACCCAGTTCTTCCAGGCTGCTGTCCACTGCAGAGTAAGGCGGGGAGAGAAGCCCTGAGAGCAGTGTGTTAGAACTGGGTATCTGCTGGAGTTGTCTTCAGTCAGATGGGCAGTTATCTGTGCTCTAATGAGCTTTCAATAGTTTCCAATAACTCCATCCCATTTGAAGAGAAACTTGAGCCTACTGGTAGTGAGGGTACTTGCTGTTACTAGTCAGAAATGCAGACTGGCGTGGTAAAAATAATTTGTAGAAGAGGGTGAAGGTTGAAGTAACCCTCTACACTTGGTGCCTATTTTAACTTCATCCTTTTGGAATGGGATGACAGAAGTAGCAGGAACTTAATTTGATATTATTGAGCTTGGAGAGCACTAGAGTGCTCTCTCTGCTGTATTTATTAATATCTGTTTACAATGTGCTGTGGCTGCTTCTTAAGCTCCTTCTAGGGGAAAAACTGTTAAGAGTGAAGAAAGCTGCCTTATGTGCAGCTGCACACTTGAATATGAAATCCCAGGTCTCTTGAAGGAAATATAACTTGAATGTAGGAGTGTTTGTGTTCAAGAGATCAAAACCCTTTGTGTTTCCACCAAAGCTGCTTGTAACACGTTTGAGATTGCTAGTGTCCAAGTGTTTAAAGAAGCTTTTGAACAGAAGCCTTGGCCAGTTCCTTTCACCTCTCTTCCTCAGATGAGTGCAATGTTACTGCAATAAACTGTTTACATATTCTGTTATACTTGAGCTATGAATGCAGCAATGATATGGTGCTGGTAATAAAAAGACCACAAGATGCTTTTGGGATATTTAGTTTGGTTTTTTTTCTTATGAAAACATACAGAGCTTGATTTAAAAAATTAGTACTGTAATTATTATCAAAATAATATGCTGGTTTCTAAATGTGATTACTCTGGTGGATTAAACAAATCCAATCTAAAGGTTCTGCCACTGGTAGAACAACTTGCTTCCATTCTATGCGTGTCTTTCAACTGCAGTCTCACAGCTGTTCCACTTTCCTGACAAACTGCATGATGTCTTGTGCCAGAAGCTTTGGTTCCTCAAAGGCAGCAAAATGCCCTCCACGTGGCATGTAGGAGAAAGTGATGATGTTCTTGTACACATCCTTTGCCCAGACACGTGGTGTATGCAAAATCTCCTCAGGAAAAGCTGCAACCCCTGTGGGAACATATATGCCATACCTAGAAGACATAAGTTAATTGCATTGATGAAACAAGTTGTGGGGGAAGTCTATAAAAACCTCTGACTTTGGTAACACATTCAGCTGGAGAAGTTTCCCTGCTTTGTGCAGTGCACTTTGTAGTCTGCACTCTGCTGCGGAACTTCATTTCTAATTAGCTATCCTTGAGTTTAAGAAGATTATCCCTGTAGAGGTGTAAAATAGAGCCAACTTTGCATACAGCTTGATCTTGAAATGTTTCCCATCTTTGAGTTTAACTTTTGTAAGCTGCAGTGTTGTGCTACATGACAAGATATCACACCTCTGAGAAACAGGCTGGTTCCTGTTTGCTTTAGAATTTGGTATCAAATGCATAAGAAACACCTCTGGAGAGAAAAGGTGGGCTGGTTCAGTCCATAAGAAAAAGACTTCCCCCTTTGTTTAGGTGATCAGTTGCTTGGAGAAGTCTGCTCAGCAACATTATGGTCAGCCTCTCTTAGAATCATCTTAATGTACCAGCTGTCACAAGGTGCTGTGTTTCAAGTACTGCTCTCCAAATTGCTACCCCAAGTTTGTGCTTAACTGCTGTAGTTCTTAGCTTATCCTGCAGCAAGCCATAGCCTTCCTAATTCAGTTTAAACTTCTGTCTTAGATGTGCTCATGATCTTCTGTTATGTTTTGACTGAACTGAGTTACAAGTCACACTTGTTTGGTGAATAAGTATATAGATACACCTGTATTTTGAACACAAAGCTGTTTGGTGCTTTGATAAGTCTTTTGCATCATCTTGGCTGCAAGCTACTCATGTGAATTACAGGTTCAAAAGAAAAGTGACCCTTAACTGTATTTATCAAAAGCAAGTAAGAATTTGGACTTTTATTTTTCTTAGAACTAATTAAATTTGCTTTTGTAAGTGATCTCAATGTTTATACAGACTAATGTTTCAACCTCATTTGCAAATTTGCCTTGTAACTTGGCACATAATTACCCGTTATAAGCATTTAGAGTAGGGTCCTTGGAAAAGTTTTCCTTGTAGTATCGCATCGAAGACACGATGGAGGACGTCACCCAATAAATCATCACATTGGTCAAAAGCTCATCGAGAGAGTATTTGCTGTTGAGAGAGAGAGGAAGAAATTTAACTGGAAGCTGTTCCTCAGTGCTCTGTACTGGGCTCATGCCCTGGAGAGCTGCTGTTCCTCTTAATCTCCACTTGTTTTCAAGCAGCAAATTAATTGGCACCTGTGTGCCCAGAGCAAAACTGCCTGGTGCTGAAGCAGCAGTGTGCAGGCAGTCTGCTGTAAGTTTAAACTCTACTGCTTGTCATGTGCAACCTTTCATCCTTAAATTCCAGCTTTGACTGGCTGGTGTTTTACCTGTATCCTCCTATTAGTTCCCACCTGTCCTTCTTTTAATGAGACTTCTCATGGAATAACATCTGTTTTCTTACCTTTCCAAGCCTCCATCATCTTTATGCAAAAATGATTTGTCTGTCCAGGTAGAGAATTTCTCCAAGATATATGCAGCGAGCCCCACTGGGGAGTCATTCAGTCCACAACCTAACTCGGGAGAAGAGAAGAGCTGTTGCAGTTGCCTGGCATTGCAATACGTCAGTGCAAGTTAAACTGGACTTTCACGAAGAGTTCAGAGTTTTCCAGGAGAATTCAGCAGTGAGTCTGTATTTATCTATCCCTGATAGTACTTTATTTGTGGTAAGTTTCCTGCAAAGGAATTCCGGCTGTAACTGCAGGCACTACAAACTTAGGTAATTCCTATACAAAAGAAGCAGAGAGCTAAGGAAGTCCCACTGGCTTCTCGGTGATGTCGGCAGAAGGAGCAAATTCAGATGTAAAGAGATGACACTCTGAAAAGAAATTTCAGATAAAATATTTGGAAGCTCTGTCCTGCTTAGGACAGGATGTATTCTTCTGATTCTAAAATATATTTATGAAACAGGGCTAACAGGAATGCAACTGATTCAGAATATCATGAATATAATAGAATCTGTGCTTTTGCTTTTCACTTTTTTAAGAGTTTGCAAAATTGGCTTAATCTCTGAGGTGGCTGATGTTTGAAAGCACTATCCTTGACTCATGGATTCTCTTGTATGGCAGTAGCAAAACTTGAGCCCACTGTGATTTTTTTCTTCCGCTTAAACTGCTTTGGACTTTGTTGATATCAGTTTTAATTGGCTGGTTTTATCAACCAGTCACTTATAAACCAAAGCTTGGATAGCTGTCAATTTTACACCTAATCATTAACTTTTATTTATTGACAAGTTAGGATCTTGTTGAAGTGTATAGGTGTCAGCACAGATTTTTATGATACTCTCCCTCCCCTGGAACTTGCTAATTTATTCTTCTGCTCAGATTCTCATGTTAACTAGTATTAATCCTTTTCTTAAGGCAGTTCAATTTCTTATGAGCACTGAGGGAGGAGTGTCAACAAAATATTTTTGGGAATTATATAAGTTCCATTAGGGGATCTACAGCTGTTTGATTCTGCCTGACCTCTGACTTTTGAAGCATGATCTCCCTGTGATATTATCCCCTGTACTTCACATCTCCTTGCTTAAACAATTCTGTCAGATTTCTCATCACAGACTAGACATACTAATCTTCATTTTTCTGTGGATACCTTTGCCTTTTGGCCCTTGAAAAGACCAAGACAATGAGAAACACTACCACCACCATAACTCCCTCCCACCTGGTATATTGTCTATCTCCTTGTATTTCTTTGGGTTTGTGAACACTTCAAGCAACAGGCTAGGCATTAGCTGACATTCCAGTTTGAGCTGCTTCTCCTTCATTGAATTGCCAGGATGGGGGGTTATTTGTTCTCTGGTCTCCACATCTGACACCAGCCTCACATAGCACTGCTGCCTTTCCTGATAAGGGATTATTTCAATAAAGCAATAACCCGGAATCCTCTCTAGTGGGGGCTGATACAAAAAATTCCTTTAAGCATTATGAAATGGCCATGTGTTTCTTCATAGTCCTTACCCACTGGCCCCAGGATATTTTCAGGTGTTTGAGCTGTGTCTACCTTTCTGCAACTTTCACATGGCACCTACTTGCTTGTGATATTTTTCTTGTTTTCAGCCCCATTTACTTCTCAAAGCTTCAATTTCAGGACCCCCTGTTTTACTTTCAGAGAGTTGTTGGAAAGGGGTTCTTGCCCAGGAGAAGTGGCATGCTATTTAAAAGACCTTGAAAAGTGATACTTGAAATCTCCATCTTTTTCTGAGTGGTTCCTTTTAACTTCCTTTTGCACAGTTCTTGTCCCCATGAACTCATTGCCCACATGGATCTTGCACTCAGTCACCAGAACTCTTTGCTTCTCAAATTTGGCTGGCCTTTGTACACTAATCACTCATGGTATTTGAAAACCATGTTCACAGGGATACAGAGAAGGTGCATTACCTGCAGTGTCTGGTTTGGTGGCTTGGATGTGTAAGTATCCAGACTCTCGCAGGACGTCATATACATTCTTCTGCATGAAAGGGTAAAAACGCCGAACATCTTCCCTACTGAGGCCTACGAGCCATGGTACATAAGCCCCAAGCATTATACAAATCAGCCTTCCCAAACCTTGTTTGCCAATGAAAACACAATTCAGATGCAGCCCTTTCACAGATCTAAAAGTAAGTTAAGGAATAGAAAGTTAAATCAAGCACTTTTTTGTCTCCAAGTTTTCTAGAAAACAAATCTGACTGCAGCTGTGAGAGAAGCACTAGACTGAATCAAATACACAAAGCCCTTCAGGTTCATCATGATTCAAAAATTTTTTTTTTCAATACAAAGCATATGAATGCAATTGAATATAGAGGGTTGGGTTATCCTCGAAGGAAATAAAGCAGAAGGGGATGAGAGGCAAGGCAAACAAGGCAGGACTATGGAGCGAGAAGGTAGGGTAGGAGCTGGAGGCAGCTTTTCTGCACTGATTTCCTTTGCTACTGACTGTGGCAGCATCTGGGCCATGTTTGTGGTAATACGAGATCCCCAGTCTCCTCCCTGTAGGTAGTATTCCTTGAAGCCCAGTCTGTTCATCAGTTTATGAAATATCCGAGCAGTTGCAACGGAATCAAAGCCTGTGGGTAAAAGAAACACAGGAGATCTGTTTGTCCTAGTGTTCCTCCCCTGGCCAAAGACTGTGACCTGATCGAGGCACGTGTGTGTGGGGATGTGGGAAGGCACAGTGTGCAATGCTGCTCTGCCTCACTACTTGGGAAGAAAGTGAACACAGGATGAAAGAAATTCTGTGAAAAGCAGAGCTGACTTCCAGTTACCATTGTGTTCCAAATCTCCACAGCCAGCCCCAAAGCCTCAGCCACATGGGCCTGAGTGAAGAGCCAGGTATCTGCATTCACAAACATCAGTGCCCAGGGGTGCCAGGGACGGTTGAGGTCTTACTCCAAAATCTGCAATTCCAACAGAGCCTTTTCATTGCTTACCTTTCTGGTGAGGGGCCTCTGAGAAGCCATAACCTGGGATGGAGGGGCAGATGACCTCAAACACCACATCACCCTCATTCAGGCCGTGCCTGGCTGGCTCTGTGAGCAGAGGGATGATCTTGTAGAACTCGTAGAAGGAGCCAGGCCAGCCATGGACCATCAGCAGAGGTTGAACAGCTCGACCATGAGGAACATAGGATGGTTTCACATGGATAAAATGGATATCAATCCCTGCCACACATCCAAGAAAATAAAATTAAAGCTCTTGGTACCGTTACAGTTTCTGCTCTGGATTCCAAAGAAGGAGGGTGGCAAAATTGTAATTAGCATCTGGAGCAGAAGTTCCACAATAGGCCTACTGCAAGAACATGGCTGGCTGAAAGGGGATGCCTGGTATTGTATCTGTGCCTCATCTTTTACACAAAGACAGAGATATTGACCCCAGTCCCAGACACTGGGATCACATGGAGATTAGCATTCATCTCCTGAGAAACTGGCCTCAGAGTATATAAGTAGAGCTGCACTTAAATGAATAGCATAATGTGGGTAAGACACATGCAAAAACATTACAGTAATTAAAAGAAAACATGAAAAAAGGCATGATAGAAATCTAACCTAGAGATCACTTATGTAAAGTCTGGCTAATCTATCAAGACATCATTTATGTAAAGTCTGGCTAAGCTCACCTGGCTAAACTACTGGGTGGTGGGGAGGAATATTCCAGCCTCAGTCTGCTAAATTTTGCAGTTTTCAAAGGTGGCTTCAAGGCAATTGCTGAAGAGCACCTCATTGTTAGTTAGCACGGGTTCAGAGCCAGATGAAGTGCATCTTGAAGCAGACCTCATCTTATTGACACTGTGTAATGGTCTTAATCCCTATAAGGTTATGAATAATAGAGCCTTCACCAGTGATATTTCACTCATATCACTAAGCTGTAAAGCATACAGTTATCTCAAATATTGTCACTTCTTACATCTCCCCCTTCTTGCTGTGCAATTCCAAGTGAGACCTGCTCAAGCCACAGCGGCCCCCTCACCTTCAATGGTGGTGTGGAAGTGGGGGTATTTGTTCAGCACCTCCACTTGCTTGCGCCAGTCAAACTGATTCCTCCAGTAGGCCACCACCTTCCGCAGGTAGCTGGAGTTGAAGCCATAGTGGAAGGCGGCCCCTTCCACGTGTGGCGTGAAGCGGAAGTGATCCAGGCGCCGGTGTAGATCCTGTGGAAGGGAGCCCTTCTTGCCAGGCTGGCCAGCTGCTTGCATGTGCCCTATGCCAGGGCAGGCACAGACAGGCTCTCCTGGCTCTGCTGGCTTTTGGATTGCTCTCTGGGACACCACAAGCCCTCCTGAAGAAGTGCCATACGCTGCATGACTGCCTGAAGTGTTTATGTGGGGAATACAATTTTCTAAAGGTTATGAGTCCCCCATGGCCACCCAGGAGTACTGGGTCCTACTCTCGGCTTGCTGCCACTTCAGGGTCTTTGGCACTAGGAGCTTGGCAGCACTGCTGGTAGGGAGAAAAAGAGTCTGACCTTGAGCTGCTGGCTGCTACTTGGCCAGATAACTGGGGGCAGGCATGCAGGGACAGAGGAGCTATGATTCAATCCAGGCCCCATCCCTCTTCAGCCTTACAGCCCTTTTCTCTGTGGAAGCTCCTCAGTCTTGCCCTACTGGTGCCACTCCTGTTCCAATGCCCTCCTGCCCTGCTCCACCATCCACAGACCACTGTCAAAGTCTGCTGCTCAAAGCGTGGCCTTTCTGCAGAAGCCAGCTTGCACAGAGGGGCTGTTGTCCCAGAAAGTTTTTAGGGAACATTGCAATGAACCAGAGCTCAAATCTCCTTCATAAAGAATGGTGAACCAGAACATCATCCAATGGAGCGGGTAGCTGCCCTGGCACGTGGAAGTGCCCTGCTGTTACCCCCAAGGCATCACCTCGAAGCAGTGAGGTGGGTGATGGACTGCCTCCCCCTCACAAATTTCTGCCCCTCCTTACCCCCCAGTGAGTGGTACCTCAATTTCTTTGTCAGACGTTTCAATCTTGAAGGGACGGATGCTTTCATCTTCTTTCCCTTTGAGGGGTCTTTCACCTGAGCCCCACCACCCATCGCCCATGTCAATAGTCTTGATCTTGCGTCCAGATCTGAGCCAGTAAAGCAGCATCCCTCCAACCCCCAGGGCGGCCGCAGGGACCAGCACTGCATTCTTCTGAGAATATTCAAAAGACCTGGGGAGGCATGAAATTGTTTGTGTTCAACAACAGCAATGTCAAAGAGACTATGCTGAGGCTTGTATTCACATCCGTTGGGACTGAGCAGGGACAAATGCCTAGAAATCCCAGGCAGTCAGCAGGGACTGGGCACTTCTGTCATTTTTGAAGATCACAGGCAAGATTTGGGGCAGGGTTCTATCTACCAAGACTTCTTAGGGGTCTCCAGTCCTTCCTGATCCGGACTTGCTGATCACAAGGCTTCCTTGTCCCTTTCCTTGTGAACCAGGGTGCCCTGGGAGACAAGGTTCAATAGGATATGGGCCAATCTACTTTGAGGCAGGTACTGCAGTGAATGAGACAGTAGCAGCTGGACTTGTCCAGCTACAAAAAAGTGCATGGGTAGAGTGAGCTGAGGAGCAGGAAGAGAGACTAAAGTCTTCAGCTGCTGCTGAAGAGAGCTGGATGTGCTGGACATGCTTCTTTTGCCAGTGCTTTATAGACAGCTCCCCTACAGATTCAATCATCTCCTAGGGTAATCCTGGCTCTCCCCCATAGCTTTCCAATAAGGTGTGTCTGTTGATGCCCCTGTTTCTGTTCTAAACAGCAAGGTTTAGACTTGAAGTGTGGGAACTAAGTTACCAGAGCTGGATTTGACAGACATGCAGTCCTAAATGTAGTGTACCTTCCCACGTCTCTGACCTGTGCTTCAAGTTCTCCAGCTTCCCCCGAGGATTAGTAGAGGTGTCTGGGGTTCCTGCAGGGGGCTGCAAGGGGGCTGCGAGTGAAGATTTTGTTGCTGTCATCATCCAGAGTATGGAAGGGAAGATGCTGTGCCCCAGCCAGGGTGCTTACCAAAAGAGGAGGTCTCAGCACAGAACAGCTCTTTCACTCACCTGATGTGGGACAAGACGTTCTCCCTACAAAAGGGGGAAAAAACCAGAAAGATCCTTACAGTCTGACAGTGTTGTCCCATACCAAGCCTTGTGGATGGTGCAAAGAATGTCCCCTGCCAGTACCACTCATTGCCCAGGCATGTGATCACAGGCTGTTTAGCCACCTGGCAACATCTGCCATTATTTCGCCGACTCTTTGGATAGGATGGACAGAGAGGCGCTCACAAAGCACTGCCTCTGTACAAAGAGACAGTGTTTCTGGGCTGTGCTTTAGCTAGACAATTTGTTGCCATTATAGTCCCTCCTTCAGCACAATTTAGATAAAAGGCAGTAAACAACAGCGTAAGTGTTCTTGCAGTGTTTCATCCCGTGAGCAACTGTGTAACTTCAGCTAGAAAAATTGTTTATTTTGACTGCTGTGTTGCAATAGGTGCACAGCCTCGGCAGGGCAATTCCGAGCTCCAGGGTTATGCTGCTGCCAGCCATGTGGTGTCCATCGTGCCTCAGGGCTGGTGCCAGAAGAGTATTGTGGGACCCTTCCCTGTTCAGAGTTTAATGAGCTGCTGTACCTTTGACACTTCTAGCTACTCCTGACTGGATATCAAGCCTTTAGGTCTCCCCTGCGTGCTAGGAAAAGAAAGTATCCTCCTTGGCTCCCTTTAAGACTAGTAGAGTCTGGTACAAAAGCACAATCTAAAATGTAGCAACAATAGAAGTGACAACGCAGCTCCATTAGGGAGTTCTTCTGTGTCGTAGTTATAGTACTTTGACAAAACAAACCAAAACAAATGCCAAAAAAGGAAAAATATTGATAATCCATGAAAAACCAAGTCCACAGAGTGTTTGTTATCGCCTAGAATTGTTTCCCTGCGCTGTCTGCAATGCAAAATTTGGAGCCTGTGTTGGATATCCCAGTAGCCTCCAAGGCAATTTGGTAACAGTTGCTGAGACAGCCTATGTGGGATTTTTTTCCTTAAATTGCTTCCAGCCGTGGAAGAGCAGGGCTGCTAAGAACAAATAGCTTATGCAACAGGTAGGAATATCCCACTGCACTTACATGCTGGAGCTCAGAGGAGTGAAGCCAGTTATCAAAGCAATAGCACAAACTCTGCCCTGCTAACAAAGCAAGCCTGTCCCAGCAGCAGCTCTCTGAGCGACACAAAGCAAGGCTCAGTATATCAGCACTTCCTCCACACTCATGGTCAGGAGAACTCAGCTGCCTGCTCCCACTCTCCAGTGGCCCACTGACCCTCCCGAGGCTTTCTCCCATCCCCAACCCCAGGGAGCCCAGTCTGGAGTCCCTCCTCCCCGTGCCAAAGAGATCTCACCATGCGTTTGGAAGGATCTCTCGCCACATGTCTGCTTGTCCTTGTGTGGCCGCTGCTCCGGGTGAGGACAGAATCCCAGTTTCTCCTCTGCTGGCTTTCTCTTCCGCAGTGACGTTTTCTCAGGGACAACGCAAACTACATCGTCCATCAGTGCCACCTATTGCCTGAGTGTGCAGCTGCAAACTGAGTTCGACAGAGGCAAAGTCCTGCACGTAGCAGGAATAGCCCTGGGCACCAGCAGAGACTGGATGCCAAATGCACAGAAAGCAACCCGGCAGGAGCTGGCCTGAGGTCCTAGACTCAGGTTGTGACAACACCGTGTCCTTACAGCAAAGGCCAGTTGTGTTATACAGCCCATACAGGGCCCTACAGCGGGAACGTCAGCCAGCAGCCTGAGGGAAGGGATTCTTCACTCTCTTCAGCACTTGTTCAACAACATCTGGGTTGCCACAGCCACTTCTGGCCGTGCTGGTAGAAGACAGACTGAAGTGGGCCCAGCCTTGGACGTGCAGGGCCACCAAGGTGCTGGGGGGCTGCAGCGTGTGGCAAATGAGGAAGGTGAAGGGGCTTCTTCATCCTGGAGAGGAAAGGATAAAGGGTGGGATCTTACTGTTGTCTACAGCTAACCAGTGAAAAACTCAGGGAAAATGGACCAGAATCATCCTGGAGGAGCATCAGTTGAAGGACAAAAGGCAAGGACACAAATTGCAACCGGAGGAGTTAAGGTTAGCTATGAGGAGAAATTACTCCTCCATGGAGGTACTCAGACACTGGGACAGGGCTCCAGGGAGGGTGTGTGATTTTTATCCTTGGGGGCATTCCAAATTTGATAGGAACAAGGCACTGAGCAATCTGACGTACCTGAAGCAGCTCTGGGCAGGTGTTGGGGTGAGCTTACCTCCAGGTGTCCCTTGCAACCTGTGTATCACTTGGCTGTATTCCATGTGCACCCATGATTTGCAGCAGCCAAAACATAAAGGAAAAGTTCAGTTTTAAATTTTCTGCAGAAATCAATGCTATGTTTTAGTTCAGGGGCCTAGATTTCGTTTTCCTCATGGTTGGTAAAATCTTCCTGGATAAAGGCTTCTCCTTCACAGGAATTTGACAGCTTGGGAAAATGAGAGTTCTAAGTGTCCGGAAGATTAATCCACAAACACCAGATGTTTATCTCCAAAAAGGAGACAGAGGAGTCCTGTTACTTTATTCGAATAAAGGGAGAGGCCATGGGGCATTCCCCTGGGGTCTCTCAAATTGTTAGAGGATGCAGCCTCCTTTTTATCCTAATTTCCTGGCCACATTTCCCTCTCTCTTTCCCCATTGGCCGAGAGGTACAGACTTCCCAAATCGCTTAATACAAACCCCCCTTTTTCTTTTCCTACGGAATTTATGGTTCTTCCCATTGCTTCTTTTGTCTCTCAGTATCTATCTTTACCTATCAGCAGACCCACAGTTTGTTTGTAAAGACAAATCTATCTCATTCCTTTCAAAAGCCTAAGGAGTATTAGGTGGGAGGAAAGTGAGCAGAAGAGCAGTACGGAATAGAGAATACATACATGAAAAGAGGAAAGTGAATACCTGATGTTATGCACTATGCTCAGTATTTTGCCTTTTACAATTTCAACAAAAACATGGACTTTGATAAGGACTATTCTCCTTGCTTCCACGAGTGGCAGAGCAGTGGCAGGGAGACTGTCACCAGGGTTTTATTTGTTTCCAGTAAACAAAGACTGATATTCATCCTTCTTTTACTTTGTTCTGCCTCTCAGAAGCCTCTAGTTAAAGATTCTTTTCCACTATGCTGTCCCTCTTATTAAGCTTCCGAATAAAATACATCAGTGGAAGGCTTTATAAATTAAGGAGAGCATTACAGGAGGAGGAGGAACAAAAATGAAACATAGCTTTCTAGAGTTTTTTTCTAGCTGTTGACAACTTATGTTCCCAGGCAAGTACATAGTAAAAGAAGCACTTACACTGCATGAAATCCACAATAACCCAATGGGTTTCCTAAATCAAAATGTTGTTAAATAAAAAATTTGTAATGTGCCTCAGTAGTGACTCATGCATGTACTTTCAGTTATTTGCTGATGTTAATGGATCCAATCCCCATGGCAAAAATCACGTGAAACACTCCCAAGACCTCCACATTTGGGGAGTCAACAATGATTCAAAATGAAATATTTACTAAGTTCTCCCACATGAATAGTTATCTCTGATTATCCAGCCAGCTACTAGAGCTGGTGATTACTACCTCTTGGTGTTAACCTGCTCCCATTTTTGTTGTTTTATGCTGCAACCCCTCAGTACTGGGCAGCCTGCCTGCCTCTCCTTCCAGCACAGGGCAGCAACCCTTAGACTGCACATACCCGGCTGTCCTTTCTGCTGCAACTTCTGTGACTTCCCTGGCTTCATGACATGGGTTTGGATTTGAACAACCCTGTTGCCATCAGGATGTGTCATGGATGGCATTGGATGCAAATATTTCACGTGTGAAGGGACACCATTGCTGCCTTCTGCCATGAACTGTTGTCACTTTGCCATTTTTACTCAGTGGCTCTCACTGTGAGGTGCCATGTGAAGCTCGATGTTACTGACCAGTTTGGGGTGGTCAAAGCTTCTATGCCAAGTAGCATTTTAGGTGTCCATAGCCACTCTCCAAGCCATTTTCATTCAAGCAGCACCTAGGAATTTTTTAGCATGTGGTTGGTTTATCATTATTGATTTTATTATCATTATGTGCCCTCAGACACTCACAGCCCTGCCCTTTTGTTTAGGTTCCTCCCTCAGTTTAGTTTTGGGAACTCATTATTGAAACTAATCTGTGTACCTCTTCCTATCTCTTCAGGGCAAAGCATAAAATTACCAAGGGAAGCATATAGTAATGGAATGTGTGAATGTAGTAAGGAATGTGTGAAGTATAATTGTGGTGCTGAAGTGGCAGCTGGAAAGTTCTTTCCAGCTGTAGACAGGGAAGGATTAAAAGATTTAGGTTGGAGAGCCACTGAAGGGTTTGGTTAAGTTGAAAAGGTTTTTGGTCTGAAATTATGACCCTGAAAATGATATGCTCAGGAGACTGGAATGAATGAGTGCTATTTTATCTTTGACTCCCACCCCTGAGGCAATCCAGGTCATTTGAATTAGTAGAATTGTACTGTATGTCATTTCCCATGATATCAACTGACCTTTTCTCTCTCCTTGAGTACAGGTTCTGAGAATCTCCCTGAAACCTGGTTGGTTGGAGGGATAAGGGTGGTGATCTGGGACATGTGTATTTGTTTGGGTTGTGGGGATACCTGGATGTGTAAGATTGTGGAGTCCAAAAGGCAAGTGGCCTAAACTGAATTCACCAAGATTTTTTTGGAAGTCAGCTTACAAGTCCTGCAAGTATCACATATAGTTGTGTAAATTATCTGACGTTAGAGAATGCTAAACCTCACAGAAGGGAAGTGCTGCCTTCAGGAACACAGGACATCATGGATGATCTGCTGGATTCTTTGGGTGCTGAAAGACTGCTGCATGAATTCCCACCCCCCAGAGCCTGATAGTCCTGCAGATTTTGGACTCACAAGGTGGTGGGGGAATGAACTGCATAAAAATATATTAGCTAGGTTTTATTGGTTAGCAATTGCCCATTATGCTTTCCTCTTCTTTCCTTTCTACTCCACCTGCTAGATTGGACCAGGAGAGGAAAGGTCCCAGTGTGGTGGTCCCAGCTGATGTCTTGAGACAGGGAGTGGTTGTCAGAGACCGGATAAATTTTGTGTCTTGAGCCGTTTTTTGGGGTGCTTGGAATGCTTGTGTGCTGCTAGGTGACGCAGCACCCTGCCCTGCCCCCAGACCTCCCAAGCCCTAGCAGAGCTATCTATCAATCAATCAATCAATCAATCAATCAATCAAATGGGGGGGTGGTGCTGCCCCAGCCCCTGATGGATCAAGCAACTGGAAGTCTCTCCTTAGAGGGAAGGCCCATGGAGGCCCAGGGGCTTAAAAGATGGAGCATGAGGTGAGCACATGGTCTTGACCCTGCCAGTTTCCTGAAGTTCCTTTCTCACCCACAGTGGAATCCTAGGAGTTGGTAGCTCTGTGTGTGTTTTTCTATCTCTCCTCTGTCTTTCTTTCTTTCTCTCTCTCTCTTTCTTATCCTAATTCTCTTTTCATGGAACTTTGTGGGTAACATAGCATCTCATAGGTTTAAAGGTTTCTAGGTGAAATGGGCCAAGTAAATGCTAAATACTAAATTAATGTTAAGTAATGCTCTAAGTGGTTTTGTGTTGAATATGGTATCCTATTTAATCCTTTTGACAAAGTTCCTTAATTTTCTATATTTTTGCCAGTAAACTTTTGTGTGATTTTTCACCTCTTGAGAATATCTGGTTGGGATTTCTCTTTGTGCTGACTAGAGTAAAGGAACCTTCAGTTTAGCTCTCAGATTTAAGTATTTGGGGTGTAACAGGGGTGAAGTAGGAGCCTTACAGCTGCTGCCACATGCAGCGTGGTTGACTCACACAGGTACAACACGGACACTGACAGACAATAGCAATTGGTCAGCTTGGCTATTGCTTTGCAACAGCTCCTTACACTCAGCCAGTAGTGGGATTTATTCAAGATTCCTATGAATTGTTACATAATTTGTAAAACCATACTTGGAATGTTGTTTCTGACACAGGGTCTGCTTTCCAGAAAAGTTAGCCTGCATCCAGATTCAGCGGGAAGCCATTGCATTATTGATCCAAGAAACAAAACTAGGAATTCGGACAAAACCAGGCTTTGATGGCTGGGTACAGTGCAGTCCCCAAGAGGTGACTCCATACTGGACAAATCTGTCCTTCTCTTGGCAGACCAGAGGTCCTCCAACTTCAGCCTAGGGAGGAAAAGAGAGTATGAAGTGATTCCTCTAGTAATTGAGACACTAGGCATGCAAACAGCAAAATACTGGCAGAAATAATATTGTAACTCCAAAGGCCTCAAAATGTTACTGACACAAGGACTCCAGAGAGAGAAAGTGTTTTATCAGACCTGCTGGACTAAAAGAATTGGGAGAAAAAAAAGTAGTTTCTAAGCATCCAGGCCATGCTCTTGGTCCACATCCCCTATCTACTTGATCTGGACAAAAATAATTTAACTGTTTTAATGCTGTTCCTTAAAATCCAAGCATAGCAGGATATGAATACCTATGTCCAGTGATTTTTTGACTCTATCCATGAATGCACTGCCCACAGTCTCTATGTCCAGGCAGTGTACCACAGGCTTTGCTTCAGGTGAGTGGGTTATTCACAACACCTGGCTAATTTGAGTAGGGTATTACCCTACACAATTCTCCTGCTGTTTTGGTTGACTGTGTGACTTAAGAAAAATATGCCTGTGTATACCTCAGTTCTTGGGCTTCATGCAGAATTGTTGGGCTTCTGAAATTATTTCAGAGCCTTGAAAGTGCGAATTATATGCATTGACCTGCTTATACTCAGATTATTCTTACCTCACAGTTATCTATGCTTCCCAAAGTAAATCCACCACAAAATTAGCTATTTTTGACACTTCCATTCATAAACTCAGGATGATTACATATTCGTATGAAGGAACTTCAGGCTAAACATTTTTCTGTAACATATTGCAAATATCTGGAAAGACTTCAAGGTTTTTGCTAAATTGGTATCAGTAAGCACTTTGATGAGAGAAGCTTGTTTCAGCAGCCCTGAAAGAGCAGACTGAAATAGCAACTTTTGCTTCAAGGACATTGCTACAGGTACTTTTTTTATGCTGCTTGTGAATAAGAAGAGCACACAACTCAGTTTAGGAATGTATCTTTTGTTCAACCCTTCCACCTTCCTTTACTAGATGAGTAACCCATGCAAAGCTCCACTATACTTTCAGAAATGTCATACCACTTAGACCAATGTGGACTATTAATTAAGGAAGTAACAAAACAGGACAGAGCAAAACCTCATTTATCTCATTTTTCACAAGAAAGCTGCCTGTGAACAATACAAGCTAATGTCACTCTCCTGAAAACATAAAGCACAACACAAGCAAAATTCCTATAATAATAACATTCACATATTTTAATAACACACAGCTACAGAAATGCTAGAAATGTTGTCTGTTTTCCTCTTGTTCACTTAAATGAAAAAGACATCCTTCAGAATGCACTGCAAAGTGACATAGGCTACAGGACACGTACCAGCTAAAGAGCACATGCTGCAAAATTCAGCAGCACAGATCTGAAAGCTGCAAGAGGGATGTAACTGTTACGTTGCAGGCCTAGTCAGTGTCCTGGTTGTGGGTTAGACAGAGTTAATTTTCTTCTTAGTAGCTGGTACAGTGCTGTGTTTTAGGTTTAGTATGAGAATAATGTTGATAACACTCTGGTATTTTGGTTGTTCCTGAGTAGTGCTTACTCTAACTCAAGGACTTTGCAGTTTCCCATTCTCTGCCTGTGAGGAGGTACACAAGAAGCTGGGTGGAAGCACAGCCAGGACAGGTGACCTGGACTGGCCACAGGGATATTCCATCTATAGAAAAACATGCTTTTTGCATACACTGGACAGAGCCACTAATTGCTGCTCAGGAACAGGCTGGGCATTGGTCAGCAATTTTATTGTTCACTTGTATTGCATCACTTCTGTTCCTTGGGATTTATCCCACTCTCATGTTTTCATTACAATTATTTTTGCTCCTATTATTATTATTATAGTTATTATACATAATTCTGTTTCAATTATTAAACCATTCTTATCTCGTGACTCTTACTTTTTTTAAAATTCTCTTCCCCTCCAAAGAGGGGATGGGGGAATGAGTGAGCAGCTGCATGGTTCTGGCTTAGTTTCTGGCTGTGGTTAAACCATGACACTCAAGAGTAATTTTGATGGATTGCTATTTCCTTTACCCACAGGAGGTGACACTTATAGCCAGCTGTTACCAGATGTGGTTGGTGTAGTCAGGCCAATGTTTTGTTCCATCATTGCAGGGGAGTCATTGGTGCAGGCTCTTGTGTGTGATCATCACACCTCTTGAGATTGCAGTACTCCCATATGGTGTTGGGGTCAGTGGTGAAACACCATGGGCTGCTGTCACCATCTGGGTTTCTGCAATAGTTGTCCCTCAAATCCCTGCACAAATAAAGTCAACAGTCATGCTGTGTAAGACTGAAAGTAAGCTTGACAAAAAGATGTACTATGTACATCTACTATGTACAAATAAATACATTTATTATTGGCTTCATTTATAGCCACATATCCTATCACCAGCAAACACATTCGTGGCTGTGATACTAGTGAAGAGTTATATTTCACATGCATATTGGAGTCTTGAGCATCTTTATGCATAAGGAAACATAATTCAACTACTGGCTTGTACTCTGGCTGTAATATTTCAATGTACTGAGTACCTAAATAATTGCCTCATATGGCAATTATTTTAATTTCTGAGTATGTATGTATAAGCACACACAATTGTGAGAATGCGTGAATTTGTAATAAATATGCAGGAAGATTCATGCAATTGGTAGGTACTTAGCCTTTTCCAAAATTTTTTTTAAAATGTCAAAGGGTTCTTTCTCATATTCAGAAGAATGGCAAATAAATGCTTATGCAATTGACTCCCTCTTACATCCCCAAAAACCCATTTCTACTGACTTCAGTGAGACCACTCCCATGTCTGTGCTTGCTGGGGCACAGGGGAGTAGAATTTCTCTCTTCAATAATTTGCACAGTTGCAATGTTTCCCCGTCCTGAATCACAGCACAGTCTCAGAATAAAAAAGAACTGAAATGCTTTTTCTCTGAATAGGACAGAACACATGATTTCCACATTTTCACAGCTTGATTTTAATTTTTAAAAATGTTTTTGAAAGGTATCATCCCCTCTGAGGATGTTGAAGTTTTTTGATGCCAAAATATAACTGAAATTTTCAAATGATTTAGGGTGACATCATAAAAAGGGCAAAAATTTGAGAAAAGTATCACCCTTTCTGGTTATAGTTATACCAAGCATGATGTATTTCCTCATAATTGTAATACTGTTGCTTTCCTACCCTTACTAAGAACAGGCACATTAGTGATTTTGATTATCTTATCACTGATCCAGTCATTTCTGGTACAGTTTTGTTAGTCTGAAGAAGATAAGTCAAGGGGAAATTTCAGTGTATGCAATTCTGAGTGCCCATTTCCAACTGCAAAGAACACTTTGATGGTATTTCTAAGCATGATATATCTGACTGCGTGCTTTGCATCATAAATGCTGTGTCCTCCCTAGATTAAATCATTAGAAAGGCCACAACAAAAAGTCTCAAATTCATAAACACAACACATATTTCAGCAGTTGCCCAGTCTCTGGATACAAGTCTCCTGGTGTTGGTTACAGAAGATCAGATTTAAGAGCAAGGGGGACAGCTGTATTTTACTCAGAATTTACATAACAAGAAAACACAATTCTTAAAGATGAGACTAACAGAAAACCATTCTGTATCTTAGAAAAGTTGACTTTTATAGACATTTTCCCTAGCAGTGTTTTAAAGCATAGATGTGCAAAGATAATATAACCAGCAATAGTTATTGCCAGTGAAAGCAAGAAAAAGTGAGATAAACGTACGCGTCTGGGAATCTGTCTGGGGTTTTTATGTGCCTGTGTGGGAACATGGAGCTCCAGGCCTGGCACATCTTTCCCGATGCAGTGACAGAAGCTGTGCCACGATAACTCTGCCCTTTGCCTCGGTAGCACTCCTCTGGCAGGGGAACTTGTACGGGCACATCTGCGGCAAACAACAGAAACTGGTCCTTGGCATCAGAATTTTATGTTCTTACTGAGCAGCCACAAGAAAGCCTCAAACACACAGGATGAAAAAAATGAATGACTTGTTTATGGGGACAGCATCCAGTGAAAACACCATACCTGCAGCAGAAGGGCATTTCCAAACATACTGAGAAAACTTTCACAGTTTTAACATATTATGTTAGATGTTGTTCAGTGAAGGGTTCACCAGTCAGTTTCATTTTGGCTTATATGAACATGTTAAAATTAAAGATAAGAAAGTTCACATGAAAAATCCTCAAAGATTAGATACTGGTGATTTTGCCCATGATAAATGTCTCAAACAGACATTATGTTAAACTTCAATCTCTCTATTATTGGCTGTGCTAAGACATGTTATTTTTTGTGCTTAAATGAATGAATATTTCAATGTGTTTTTTATTGCTTTGGAAGCTCCTGTTCTTTTTTTGTTGCTAATTTCCAAAAATGAGAGTTCATTTTATTTAGCAATTTTTCAGTTCTTTAAACTTACTTTTCATTTTTCAATGAACTTGCTATAATTGGCCTACTTTTGGGGAAAAAAGGAATATAAAAGCATAAATATCTTTCATCCTGTAATTCTTCTGTTGAGTCAGCTAGTGATTTGCATCTATCACTGTATTTCCTTAACCATTGAAAGTTTAATATTTGGCAGATTTTGCAACATACCAGGCAGACAAACATTAACAGTGACAAAGTGACTGAAAAAAAGAGTACATTTAGAATATGAAACAATAAATCTTTCACTGTTTTAAAGTCCTTATCACAAGTACACTCCACTATCCATACCAGCAATCCCTTGTTCTGTCCTGTCACAGGGAGGAATTGTGCAATATTCCCATCTAACACTGCTGTTGGTGGTGTAGCACCAAGGCTTCTTCTCTCCATCAGGGTTTCGACAGTAGTTTTCCTCTAAGCCCCTTAAAACAGGAAACAGGAACACTGACTTTAAACCACTCATAGAAATCCAGAAGAGTTGTGTTCATGACTAGTAACAACTACTGCATGCAGAATTCATCTCAGTGGTGTATTTATTATTTTTGGAGATTGATTAATCCATGCATCATTGCTTTGGGACTAATTAATGAATGGTCTTAGACTTTACAGTCTATATGCTGAAGGTATAGAAAAAACTTTTCCAGTGCTTACACTTTCTGCTCTTGTTGTTGAGGCCAAGATGCAGCAGTAACAGCTGACTTCAAAACAAAGGCACTGATGTCCCTGAGATTACAGTAAGAACCAGGCAAGGCTGGATGTGACAGACTGGAAGCATGTAGATAGGAGCACTGGTGCTCGCTGCTCTCTGCCCTGTGATAGTGGACAGGGTTTCACGTGCCTAGGAAAACTTGCCGGATCAAACTACAGAGCTATAAGCCAGGTCAGTCCCAGCTATTCCTGCACACTGCTAATGCTCTGCAAACCCAGCTCCTCTGACCTTGGAGCACAAGGATATATTGGAGTATGTTGTCCTTGGAGCATCACTCTTCAGAAGAGTAATGCATTAAAAATGTGCCAAAACACAGCCAAGGGATTTTTAACATAAAAGTAGTGAACTACTTATAGCTCTGCAGTGGGATGTGGAGGAGACAGGTGAGAAAAAGACCTGAGAATAAACAGGGAGGCAGAAAAAAATGAAGAGCAAGACCTGGACAGGAGTAATGAACACTGACAAACAGCAAGAATACAACTTAACAACATAAATGAGGAAAACCTGTGCTCCTCTTGCCTCTGCATCTGGATTCATAGGGAATAACTCTGTTCTTTGGTATTTGTTACAATGATGAGGCTCAGCGTACTTGCAGGGGTATCTGTCAGGAATCCAACCATGTTTGTGAGGAAACTGTGTGTTCCAGTGTTGACAGGCATTTCCTGATTCGGTGAAGGATATCCTTCCTCGATAGTCTTCTCCTTTTCCTGAAAGACACTGGGAGTCTAGGCCAGACACTGGTGGGTGTGTAGCTGTAATAGGAAAAGAAAAAAAAAGGAAAGGGGAGGGGAGAGCACGGGGGGAGAAGGGAGAAAAGTACTGCTAAACAGTGCTTTTGAAAGTATATAAACCCCTTTGTTTCTGTAATGTTGAAGATGCTTCTTTTTTTTTTCTTTTGGCAGAGGTTAAAAGCCATGTCAAAATCAAAGAGTACATTTTTATGAGCCTCCAGACTGCCAGATGGATGTCCTGTGTCTGCCCTTTTACAGCAACCAGTAAATAGCTCTGCTGGGTTGAGCCAGACTCTGTGCCTGCTGTCCCCTGAGAGCAGAGCAGGAAAGGCAGTAAGTAGTCCTGTACAGTCTTGTAAACCCAAGTGAAATGGAGTACAGTAATATAATACACACAGGTAGCATGGAAGGGCAGAAAGGGCCAAGAAGAAATTGTGAGAGAAAGCAAAGCAGTCTTCGGAGCTGAGCCTCTGGAGTCAGTGAATTGGGAAAGAGGGGCAGAAGGAGTACTGAAAAAAAGAAAGAAAGTGAAATGGTCTGCCATGTGGGGAACAGCAAAGAAATTAAGAGTAATGATCAGAGGCATAGAACCTGCAGAGGGCAAATGGAAAATGAATTTACAGCACACACCTATAATATACAGAATTTCCCAAGGGTATGAGTATGACCCTAAAAGGTTGGTGTATTCCTTAAACATTAAGTTTTAAGCACAGGATGGCAATGTTATGGAAACTTTCACAATTTATCATACAGAAGTCTATAAATAGTTATTCTGCCATCTGTAGTTAAGCATGCTGAAGAGAGCTACATCAGCAATGTTATCCCTTAATTCAGTGCCTTGGAAATACCCAGATTTAGTGGTGTCCACTTAATGAGTTAAGCTAGCTCACTGATAAGTCAGGTTTCTCTCCTGAGGTCTGAGCTTGTTTCTCAGGATTCATCCCTTGCTAAGAAAAAGGCAGTGCTGGCTGTGCTGATCAGACCCAGGTAAAATATCACAGTATGGCCACATGGCAATTCAGATTACTTCTGTGAGTTAGCAGGTCAGCAGTAAACTACCACCTGATTTAACCTGAATGTCCTGCCTCCCAGGTAAGTTGAAAAGTAAAGTGGTTAAAGGCAAATTATGGTTTCCCATAACATCTTTGGCCTTATTGCACTTTGTGACACCTGCATCCTCACTGATCATACCTGGTTTTACATAACAGAAATTTAATGAGTGATTCTGCTTATTAACGTGCACTTTCCGTGCTTCACAGAGGTACCTTTGGGTTACACAGAACTGTGGTTTCTTATCTTTCCCCTCCCTGCATAATTTTAATGAGAAGAGCTACCCTCTGGAGTGATCTCAGGAAATCAGACTCACAGCAATGAGGAATGTTGCAATATTCCCAGCGTTTATTTGGGCTGGTAGTGAAACACCAGGGCCGAAGTTCACCATCAGGATTGCGGCAATAATTCCTCTTCAGATCCTTCTCTGGATAGCTGCACATTGAAAATGAAAGAGAAGCTCGTGAGTCAGCTACAGCCAGATGTAGCAACAAGGCTGACTGCAGGCAGGGTCTCCTAAGCTCTGTGGAAATGAATTCACTGCTGAGTGTCACTCACTGTTTCTGGGTAAATCCATGCATATGAGGCTCTTGGGCATCCCAGCGTTGGCACTCAAGTCCAGACTCTGTCCTCGAAACTTCTCCGTGGTAATCCTCGCCATTAC
Source organism: Monarcha castaneiventris obscurior (assembly GCA_026261815.1). Lineage (NCBI taxonomy): Eukaryota > Metazoa > Chordata > Aves > Passeriformes > Monarchidae > Monarcha > Monarcha castaneiventris. The sequence goes on from JAMPIT010000161.1 coordinate 5,957,288, forward strand.
ACTGCATGCACTCCCCTGTAGGTCCTAGGCAGAAGGAAAACAAAGCAAGGAATGCACCAGCCTTCTGTGTGGAAGACTACGCTGGAAGGAGAAGTCGTGTTTGCTCAGGCTGACAATGAAAGGAATTCAGAAGACCATGCATTACAGCCTGGACAGATTAATAATGCTTTAGGAATATGTTTCACTTGCAGGGAGGAATTTATATCTGTATGTACTGTTAGCAATGGGAATTCAGTGTGTAACACAGCACTTGGGTCAATCTTTACTCTTGTTACAATTAAATAAATTACTGGCATAAGAGCAATATATTTCTGATCCAGATCATTGCAGTTCTCTGCCAGTAGAGTCAAAAGTAACAAGAGAGATGAAGATAAAGCAAACTATTATCAGCAAATGATTAGAAAATTTTAGTTCTTCCATGTTTGCAAAAGAACTTTGATAACTCAAGACAATTGAGAAAACAACCTCTGTGTTGAGAACTTCTTAAGTTCAGCTTGATTTAAATTCTAATTTCAAAACAATCTGTAAAAATAAAGCACCAAAAAGTAGCAGGAATAATGCTACCTACTTGAACATGCCTTCTGTGAAAAGTAAATATACCTCCTCCAGTGTGCGTGACCTGGTCCTCACACTCTGGGATGGCACAGTAATCAAATCTCGTAGCAGGATCTGTTGTATAACACCAGGGTCCACTTTCATCCCCATCAGGATTTCTGCAGTAGTTTTCCTCCAACCCTGCATTGGGGTGTTTTTCAGGTGTATAACTGTAATAGTATTAAAATTCTATTTTAATTCCCATACTTTAGTGGAGCAGAAAGGAAATGTCCAACTTGCTCAGCTAGCTGTGAATTTTATTCGTTCACAATAAAATGAGAGAAACAGATTCCCCATTGTAAGCCATAAATGAAAACTGAAAAAACATTCCATAGCTACCATGATTAGTAGCTTTCTCCCTAGGTCCCAGTTGCCAATAAGGAGCAAGCTGACAGTCTGCAAGGACGATGACAGTCTCAAAGGACAGTTGTTGTCTTTAATACATGCATCCAGCTGTAGGGACAACCTGTGGCTCTATCATGTGTTTGTCTTAATGGAGCTACTTTAGAAGTTGTGTATTTCTAGAGACTATTCACCAAACACAACTAGGTCACACAGAGACCTGAAGCAAGTGATGCTAGGCTTCTTCCTACAGTAATCTTCCCAGAGAAGACCAAATTACTTTTAAACTACCCGAGCAAGTGTATTCAAGTTTCATTAGAATAACAACAAAAATAATTTTTAAAATAAAACTCCAACATAGATCAGAGGAAATGGAACCTCTGCTTCCCCACTTGCTTCAGGGAGCCCAGTAACAAACAGCACTGAGAAAACTCTACCTGTCCAGGTCCATTTGGCCCTTGGATACTTTACTCAGTGTTGGTTTTTTTTTTTTTTGACTATCTGTATGGCAGGTAGGGGGGGCGTAGAGGTGGACAGATACCACCTTATTCAGAGCAGAGCAATTACGACCCCACTGTCACCAATAGCAAAATCTTCATAGTTTTGAGAGAAGGAGCATTTCATCTGCTTAAGACACCTCACATTTAGACACAACGTCTCTAGCTGACAATGCATCCTTTCCTTATCCAGATCATTGCAGTTCTCTGACAGTAGAGTCAAAAGTAACAAGACAGATGAAGATAAAGCTGTTTTAAAAAGTCACCTGACAACAGGATTTGATAACTTGCACTATAAGTCTGTGCATATATATGAAGATGAGGAAGCTTGGAAGAGGTTCAGAACAACATAAAGAAATGAAAATAGGCATACTTTGGTTTGTGGGGTATTTTATCTGCCCACTTCTGGCATGGAATACCCCTCTGAGTCTTGGCTTCTGTTCCTCTGTAGTCCGTCCCAATCCCTCTTTTACACTGCATAAGGTAAACTGAAATGGAATAAAATTTGTTAATTCAGTGGTGTTGCAACATTCATATCTTGGTACTGAAGATCTGCAGATATAACTGAAGCTCATCTGTACGTGATGAAACATGTTTTACTCATGTTTTCAACCTCTTGTGCCTGCAAACATTATGATTCTATAATGTGTTTTAAAAGAAATTGGTTACAACTACTAGGCATCTAATGAGAAAAAATTCTGAAGCATTGCTGTAAAGCTAACAAAATCAAGTCAAGAGATCAGCTATATCAAATCACAGTTATTTTTGAAATGCAAAAATACATGCTTATACTATCATAATACCAGGATAAATAGGAATGTCTTTCACCAGCAGCTGGAGATTCTTTGAAAGGCATTGCTTGTAAGCCCATTTGCAGTGTGGGCGTCATCCAACTATCCCTTTAAGCCAGAAAATATTTAGTTATCAAAATACACTTGTCACTAAGTGGCCCCCAAACCTTTGATTCATCCTAGCCTCAGACTATCCCAGGTATTTTTCTAGTGGGATTCCAAGGCAGAGAAAATGCAGATTTTATTGATGGTGCTTTTATTGGCAATAGACACTGAAAAATCTCCAGATATTCAGGGCATTGATCTTGATTTCCCTTTCCTTTCCCCTTTTCTTGCTTGCACAAGAAGAATCTCCCTAAACCTCAAACTATAAAATGGAAATGTTAGAGCAAGGACAGGAGAGCAATCTGATAGAAAAAAACTGAGCCTCGCTGGAACACCTTGCAGTGGTTATGACCATCACAGTTTGTGGCTGGGACTACAAATGTCTGTGCTGTTTGTCTTGCTAAAGGGAAGCTGCTGCCTGGTTTGTCACAGTACTTCTGGAGGGACCAAAAGTCCAGTCACTGCTGCTTCAACACTGAGACCCAGGTCCCAGCATGTCCATCGCTGGTCAATAGCCTTGCCCATGGACTTTCTGATGTTGCCAGGTTCCTCCTAAATTGTTTTGGCCTGTCTAAAACAAGAAAGCTGGACACATCTGACACCTGAGGAGAGGAGGTGAAGACTATGTAGCGGGGTTTGGAAGGAAGACAACAAGGAGCTTCCCAGTTCCAATGGTACATGGAGACCACCATGGATCTAGGCCTTGGTATTTGATCCTTCTTGAACAGCATTTTTAGTAATGTGGCTTCTTCCTGTCTGGCCCCCAAGTTCTCTATTAGTTTTCTGCCCTGTACAGGAATTTGCTCCAGCACTGCGGCAGAGAGCAGAAGGATGCCATTAGAATAGGCTTGATGAGTAAATAGGTAGCATCTTACTGTACACATACTTCTCTTCTCATAAAGAACTGTGTCCATGCTGGTGAACATCACTGTCATTTTAGAATTTTCAGCCAGTGTTAAACACTCCAGCTTTTTCCTGGTGAATAGGAAAGCCCTGTTGAAATTGAGAAGGAAGCAATATTGACACAGGAAGCAATATTTTAAATTCAATTCAAATTATACAACTCATAATTATTTTTCTATAAATTATTAATTTGGTAGCACTGTCTGCTATTCATTTTTATCTTTCAGATACTGCACTCATTATTTTAGACACAGAGTAAGAGGTTAGTGTTATCTGCTACTCTCAAGTGGCTCACTTATTCAGGCTATATGACTACATGAATAAGTTATTGTGTGGGGAACTAGAAGCTGCATTGGCAGAACATTATCAGCAGCATCCTAGCTGCTCAGGTTAGTGTCTGTCTCTACAATGGATTAGAAAACTTTCACTCCTGTGAAACAAAGCAGCATCCAGCTAAAGAGGCTCAAGTTTTTCTCCGTGTAACGTTGGATAAGAACAGGAGCTTGAACATTTGCTATAAAATGAGTAGTACATTGTAAATCCACTCTTTACTTGATCTTGTGGCAATTTATGGCTGGAGATAAGTCACGAGCTAAAGGCACTGGCATGGGAGACACTGCTGTAGGCAGAGCTGCAGCAGAATGGGGATGATGGTTCTGAGCAACAGTACGAACGTATCACTGATATGCAGACACCCTCAATGGCACAGTTTTAAGATTCCACAGAAATTACCTGCAGGTTAAATTTCTTTCTGCTTCACATTTCTCCGCACATTCTTTTTCATTATTTGTCTTGTAAAACTGTTTATTTCGAGTAAGTATCCAAACACCATCTGTTTTTAAATAGTCATCCAGTATATCTCCTTTCACTAGAAGGAAAGGAAAGGAATCAGACATTGCAAATAAGAATTCTGCAGTTAAGAAGATTTGTGGATTTCAGTCCCATTTTCCATGTAGCTCAGACAGGTGAAGACACAATTTATTTTGCATAATTCTGGGTAAAAGATGGTAAACTCTGAGGTAATTTCTCCTGACACAATCACAGTTGAATGACTGCAACATGTCATGGGAGAAAAGCAGCAGAAGAAAGATGTAGAGGCAATTCTGATTAGAGTTATGCAGGAGTTTGAAAGTAAAAGCAAGAAATGTGAAACAAGAGTGAAAGGGAACAGAGAGAGAGAGATTAAATGGTGTCAACACCAATTAGAGAAAGATGAAGGGAAGTGATACCCATATCAAAGTTTTGGAGAAGCATGAATGAGGTGGATGTGAGATTATGACCTGTCACGTGGGTTGTGCAATCCCTACAGTTTTATTGGTCACTGCCTAGTTGTTTGTCCCAAGATGTCCTGCCCTAGAGCAAGAAACCTCAATCAGAAAGTTACTAAGTTTTACAGTGGCCACCATTGTGTTATTGTAATGGGTTGAGCAGACTTAGTAATGAAATTGTCAGGCTCCATCTCTGTTGCAACAAATTAACCCAGGATTTTAAATTAGTAAATCAATTAATTTTATTATATCCGAAAACTGCATGTGCACAAGATTTATATGATGTACCTGCTAATACATTTAACACACCTCTAAAATACTGTTGCTCACAAAGGAGTTTGCCATCTAATTGACTTTTTTCTTTTTATGTCTATAAAGATTCTGTTTCTGTTCCTAATTTCTACAAGAGTTTATTTCCATCTCCAGCATCAGGTTACAATGTTGCACAAGTGATATGGTTTAATTATTTCATTTTTTCAATCTAGATTAATATTGACAGATGCAGGAACTTCATGATTTTGTACAGCATTCTCACAGGTAATGTTGTGAATCTTTCATTTATGCATTCATATTAGCGCTGAATTCACTGCAGCATCGCTCCAGTGTAATTAATTCCCATGACATATGGGCCACTCATCACCTACCTCCAAATGACACAGATTCACACAAAAAAAAAGGTATTTGGGCCACTAATGAAAGTAAGATGATTAATTGGCTGAGGGCATTTTCTGTGTCATTTTGCAGAGTTGGCTCAATGCTATTAAACCCACATGTCTTAGGAAATCCCTGACCCTGAGGCTTCCCATTTCTAATCCTGCTGTTACAGCAGGACTATGTGGAGCACCAATAGTCTGGTCTACTAATTTCTCCTGATGGATTCAGTGAACAAGTGCTTCCTCTTCTGAATTTTTTCCTAAGTTAACTGAGGTCACTGTCCCAGGGGACCAGGACAGGAAAATACTCCTTTCCAAACTTTATTGACTCATCTTAAAACTCTGTGTTTCTTCAAAGAGCTCTACTTTGGATACTATTCCTTTTCAGCAACTATAAGAAAAAAATAAATATATTTATTACAGTTGGTTTAAGAATGATTACATGGGATTTTGGATGACATGCATAAGGTAAAAGGCAACACAGATTGGCAGATGCTTAGATAAGAGAAAGGAAAAGGTGATGCTGGTTGCATGAAAAATGCTGCAAAGTGAAAACTTAAGAAAAAAAATATAATAGATTTAAAATGCATCAGGGAATGTATTAGTCTGACTAAAATCTTTATAAACCCAGACGTCGCACATAATAGTTGAACAGAATATTCAAATATATGTGAACAAATTAATTTCTTCTTTTACATATGCATCTTTCCAGATTTCACCAGTACTAACCCAGAAGACATAAAAATTGGTTTTTAAGGCAGTTGTGGATTATCACTTTCAAGCAAGTCAGCTGGAGCTGATAACAATGAACAAATAAACCCCCCAATTCCTTAGTTGACTTTTATAACCTGGCACAATCATCCAATGATATGTCCCTGGTATTCTGACCTTAAGTGTCTGAACTATTAAAAACTCACTGTACTGATATGTATTTATCAGTACTTTAAAAGAGTCATTTAAGTGCCATGCAATTACATGTAATTTCAGAGTACAAGAGAGTATGGTATCTGATTGAAATCTGATTGAAATGTATACTACACATGGAATATTTATTTACAGAATTTGCAGATAAGCTTAAAATTCATATACTACCACTAGTGGAACACCTATCTTCTTCTGGAATTGTAAAAAAAGAGTTCTGAACATATTCCTGGAAAAGGTGATCTAGGTTACTGAAGAGTAAATTTCTACCTACTGCCCTCAGGAAAACAAGGGAGAACGTTTTATTTTAAGTGCTTGAAAACAGAGAACGTGAAATTGCTGGAATATAAAGGAACCTGTTCATTTTTAATTTTGTTTTAAATATTCAATTTCAAAGCTTTAAAACTCCTGTCATAAAGGATGAAGATCAGTATCACTGTGCTTAACAATGCTTGGCAGTAAACACAGCTTTACCTTTAGCATTTGATCCAAAGCCTGCTGAAATCAGAGATGACTTCTCACTGACTGCTATGGGTTTTGTACAAGCCTTTGACTGGATGCTTCCCAAGGGTACCCCCATCCCTGGGCATGGGAAACATTTGCTAGGAGCCAGGAGTTGCCCATGCAGACACCAAGGCTGCTGCTCTTCTGGTGTCACTAATGAAAACGACCCTGGAACAACACAGCTCTCACTTTATCTACAGCAGCTCTTTCTGACGAGCAAGGCCCAAATCCATCATTGTTCAGGAAATGAGTGACACACTGACTTAGGGATCTACCTTCACCACATAGAGCTTGCTCGTGTTTGGCCCCAGTCTCACCTAGGCAAGCAGAAGGCAAAGGACTCTTACCTGAGCTGAGCAAGAAAAGAAAGAGAAAGGCAGCTTTGCTAATCCCCATTTTGGCCCAGCTGGCAGGTGCTGGAAGTTGTGCGTCAGTGCACAAAGTTTTATTGACTCGCACTGGAGTGAGGCAGCATCAAACAAATAAGGCAGGAGGATTAAGTTAATCATTCTCCCATGCTGTGCCCCCCTTGCCATGGCTATTAAAACAACCTTGAATTGGATGGATTACCAAATCAGTCTCAATAATTTCTACTGGATGCTGGGAAATGTGAAGGCACTTTCTTCTTTTGTGGGACCTGGTTTTTTTTCTCAGATTGCTTGGCATCACTTTGCTAAGGTAAAGATGAGATCATAGTGGTGGAAAGTACAGGAACAAGACACAATCCACACATCTAATTCTATACAGTCCTGTATACTCAGCTTTAGGTCCCAATAGTATTTTCAGTCACAGACTTGGACTGCTTTAGATTGGTACTGCTTCTGATTTATGCTCTTGTGTAAGTCAGTCCCCCAAAACAGACCCTGATAATGCTAACTCTGTATCAGAATTGTTTTTAACGACCTCCAATGCCCTTTCTGGAGGAAAGAAAATTACTTCCCTCAGCTTTTTTCCATTTCTGGTTTAGTTTTCGTTGTTCATGAATTGGGAGGCAGCATTCACTTTGGTTCAGTGTATGATGTGCCTTTGACCTCCAGGCAAAGCCGCTGATATCTCAAGTCTGCCCAGACCTCAGGGTGTATGCAAGGTGCCCCATGCATTTCAGCAACATCTGTCACATCTGTCAAACCCATGGGGCTCAGCTAAGGCAAGCCAGGCATTCCCAGCCATAGTGCCTTCAGGAGTTTCAGCTGGTTTCCCTGGCCAGTCAGGGTAGCCTTTAGCTGGGATTGGGAGGGCAGATGAGAACAATAGTTGGGAGGAAGGTGGGAGCCCTGCATATTCCCCTTTGTGCTGGGAATCACTTGGGGTACAGGCACTGGTCAAAAGGTACAGGCCTGCAGGGCACAAGTGGGAAATGCACCCCGGGCTGCTGAGGAGTCAGTGGGGAAGTGGCCTTTTTGCCTCAGCTTTGTGGCACAGCAGAAGACTCTCATTGGGTAGCCAGTGTGTAACCTGTAGTGAGAATAGGCAGGAGTGACACTAGTAGGAAAGGAAGGGCTTGGTCTTGTAACTGTTTTGTGGTGAGTTGTGTCTATGTGCCAGCTCATCTGCACCCCAACCTCCACAGTCAGTGTTTGAGCATCTCATTTAACCTGTATCATATCTGGCAGAGGGATATTCCTATAGGGATGTTCCCACAAACCTTAAGGAAATCAGTGGTTGGACCAAGAAAAGAACTCAAAATTTGCCTTCCATGAAGGCACTCATGGTGGAAGTAATCACCACTCATTTCTGCTTGGGCAGCCAGCAGGTCTGTACCCTCCAACCAGCACGCCAGCACACGCACACATGAATCCTGGGGACACATGGCTGTGGAAGAGATGGGCTGTCCTCATGGAAGCCAGGAATAACTCACAGAGACATTATGGGGACATGAATGGCAGGAAGCAGGACTAGAGGACCATTTGGGGGTGGGGAGAAGGGCATGCAGGAACTGAAGATTTCCCAGTTTAATACAGCAGAGAGGTGAGGTCACCAAGAGATGTGGTGGGCCACGATGAGCAGGGGTATGAACTACGGGGAGCCAAGCCTTGCTTCTTCTGTCATCGACAGCATTACCTGCTCTGTCCTCAGATAATAAATGCCATAGACTACAGGTGCAGAACTCTGAAGCCACTCTAGATCTGCTAGCAAATAGCATGGAAACGTCTTTTCTCTTGTATTTAATTTAAATATTAGAACAATCAAAAGCAGAGATTTTTTAATGCCCGTGTTTTACTAGCAACAAATAAAATCACATCTTTGCTGATGAAAACCACACTGTAATCCCGCTTCATGTTGCATGAGATTTTCTGGAGAACGTGCTGTGCTGACAATGTCCAGAAGGGTGCAGCAGATGATAGCTTTTGGAAAAAGTGGGCGACATTAAATCCCTAGCATGAACAAAATTGTCAGTCCACACTCAGGATGCCTTGTCAGGCGATGTTTGTCCACAAGCTAGCTCATATCGCAGCTCTAGTTTATAAAGAAATTTGTTGTATGCAAATATGCTTTGCTTTTCTTTCTCAGTTTCTCCTTTCCTACCTCAGTACAACAGGTTACAAGTTGATTGGTTTGAGCTTATGTAAATAGGTTCAAAAGCTTTATTTTCTCAATACAATACTCCATGTAGGGAAGGCAGCATACAAGTGTAAAATACAGATTAAAAACAGAATGAGAAAGAGTGAGAGGAAAAAAGCCAAATGTAGTATTATCACTGTAAGGTACTGAAAAACAAAAGTTATGTAAAGGCAGTGAAAAATAGAGACATCTTTTTGGAGCAAAAACCACCCAAAATTTTGTGGAAAAAATAGCACAGATTTCATCAAATTTGGAAAATTAGAAGGAGAAGAAATTACTTGATTGAAAAGAATAATAAATATGGATAAAACAAGTGAGAGTAAGTTCAACATAATGTTCTTAAAATTAATTTGGAAAAACACAGAGAAAGAGCTGCACAGTAATGAAAACAAACAAAAGAAAGAATTTGAACGTCCAGTATTAAATAATAAAATACTTTCATTAGGCTTTCAGCTTGGAGAAACAGAGATTTGTATGCTCGCTCATTCTTTACTTTTGCTAGAGAACATCATGGAGCTCTGCTGCACTGGCTTGGAGTGTGTATTTTCTTTAGGAGTTGAGCAGAGGACTTGTTAGTCACGGTGCTACTTCCAGCCACTGATTCACCAAATTCTGTCAGTGGAACCAGAGGGCTTTTAGACAGGCCTTGTATAAGTTTTAATCAACCTGTACTTGGCACTTGTGAGGTCACACCTCAAGTCCTGTGTCCAGTTCTGGGCCCCTCCCTACAAGGAAGGCGTTGAGGTGCTGGAACAAATCCAGAGAAGGGCAACGGAGCTGGGGAAGGGTCTGGAGCACAAGTCCTGTGAGGGCTGAGGGAGCTGGGGGTGTTTAACCTGGAGAAAAGGAGGCTCATGGAAGACCTGAAATTTTGCCTGGGGAGATTGTCAGATCTTCACATCTGGAAGCTTCAGAAACAGGTTTGATAAACATCTGACAGACATTTTAGATCTGTACATGTTCTTACGCCACAATGGTTGAACTCAATAATCCCTTTTTTTGACTTTTTCTTCTCATTCTGTGAATTAGATTTGTGACGCCTAAACAATTCCTCTGAACAGCTATAGTGCAACTCTCCATAAGCCATTAGCAATAATCCCTCTTTCTCTGTAGAATGGCTTTTGCACCTTCTGTCTTCCTTCTCCACTGATATACTCTCACAGCTTAGAGACATGAAAAGGGAAATGCACTTCCAGGGCCCCAGACCCATTCACTTAAGAGTTGGGCTCGATGATCCCTGTGGGTCCCTTCCAACTCAGAATGTTCTGTGATTCTTAAAATACTCATGTACCCACAGCACTGTGCCCATTACCCACCCTGGTTATACCAACATGCCCTGCTCAGCTGGCAGGCTGCAGTTCAGTGCTGTGGGTCATCTCTTAGAGCACTTTGGTTTCCTTTGGGAAAAATGCAGAGCACATTGAATCCTTGCCCCGGGAAGACTGATTGATCAGAATAACTGTCTTTAAACAAACAAGAAAAATCTTTTCCAAATCACTCTGGGGACACACAGTAATCTCCTTTCTCAAGACATCTCCAGTATGAGCCTAGAAGCAACATCATTTCATTCGAGTGACAGCTTGCTGCCCCAAGCACAGTTGGTTTGCCCCTGCTTTTCACAACATAATTGCAACTTCTGGAGTTGCCTCACCTTGACAAGTTCTTGTCTGTTGTTTTCAGCTCGAGTGCCCCCCAGCTATGATGAGAAATGCAAGTCAGACTTGTTTAGGCCTGATCTCTGGCCTCTGCCAGTTCTGTAGCTAATGAGGGAGAGTTTGTGTCCTGCTAGCATCCACTAAACTGGGCTCTGGCTCCCACCCAGCACTGCTTTCCTGCCTCAGGCTCTCATACACCCAGCTTGTCAGCACCACTACCACAGGCATTACCAGCATACTCCCAGCACTGCTGAAAGCTCTTTACTTGGAATAGCTGGTTAATGAATTACCAGATAATAAAATGCTTTAGAAAAACATCTTGACTAAAATGACCTTGCTAAATAAGAGACTGATTTTAGTCTGTGTGACCCTAAGATATTGGTATGTCAATGAGGCCTACTCAAAGGACAGAGTATTCTCATAGAGTGTACTCAGAGGAATGATGCCCTTGCCCATTGTCATAAACAGCTGGTTAATTAAGGTCTAACTCCTTCCAAAACAGAAGATCGCTGTAGCTTTCTACCTTTGAGGAAGGTTTGAACCACAGAGCTCATTTCCTCCTACAATTGTTTGTTTCCATTTTTTTCCCCCCTGCATGTGGATGCCAACAACTGAATCTTTAATTTGAAGTGGAGTGCATACACCCAAATTTGTGCCCTTTCCCATACCAATTGAAGTGGAAATGAGCCCCCCAAAGCCACCTAATCAATCTCCCTTCCCTCAAACAGAACCAACTCTACCATGTCCTTCCTGCTTCTTGGACAACCACAGGTTAAAAACCTCCTAGGACATCATTCTCAGGAAAGCAGTTAACAACTATCCTTACCATTAAGGCTTTCCTACATCTAACCTAAAGGGTTTTGCCTTTGTATAGTTCTTTCACATCTTACAGCATGTGGGAAATTAGCAAGGCATCAAATAGCAGAATTGCAAAAAAATAACCCAGAATAGAACAAGCCTCATAGTTCCTACTAGTTCCTCTGTGTGGATGGGTTGGGTTCACATAATATAGCAAATATAATGGCTGGTTTTTTTGAAATGCATTCAGACAACTGGATGCAATACTAAGTTTGAACTATATACGGAACACCTCAAGTAAAACACACATAAATAACACACATATTTAATATTCGTATAAATTATACATATTCATTCCATATTAATGATAAATATCAGCATTGCTAAAGCAAGCAGGCATATGATGGTAGTGCCTCAAAAAGCTGTTTGATAACAAGTATCTGAGCTGACATTATTGTGATGAGTGCTCTTAGTGTCTCATAGCCCTCATACAGTTTTATGGCCACTCCTGTGACATGTGGCCTGAGACTCCTCACTTGTGCTCCAGTTGTACCAGCCATGCTGCTCTTTATCCCAAGAAAGCTTTTACACAAGCAATACAAGAAGGGCTGCAAGGGCTGCACCCCTGATATTTACTGTGTTGTTCTTGTCTATCCTTCTCCCACAAGTGGTCCTCAGGCATCTTCAGTGTAGCCGCAGACAAGGCCAGAGACCTGCTGGTGCTCTGACATGTTAGATGACAAATACCCTCCTGGCAGATGGTAAATCTTGGGCTAAGGGCTCACTTCCAGAAATTTAGTTCATAAGAAAGCCTCTCCCAGGAGGGCTTCACACAAGCAGGTCTCCTACCCCTGCTGTGAATCATTCTCAGGGAGCGTGGAAGCTCCTGCAGCCAGCTGGGAGAAGGCTGTGCTGGGGAGCTGCCTGAGCCAGACAGGGAATTCTTGTGCTTTGGCTCCTGCACCCTCCCTGCTGCAGGGATTGCTAGCTGGAGACAACCAAGGTGGGAGCAGGGAATCAAACAGGAAGGCACAAACCCTTTCCTGACGCAAGGACCATGGAGAAAACTGTTTTGCTCCTTAAGGAACTCCCTATAGGCCTGTCCCACCCCTAGATAGGAGCAGCCCTGGGGGTCACCAGGGCAGCCCCAGTGCCGGGCACTTGGCACATCCCTGGGGATGGGGATGGGCTGAGGCCATGTGGGTGGGCCTGGCTTTGTGGGGCCTGGCTCTGTGGGGCCCGTGGCTGGTCAGGACTGTGGGGAGCTGGAGACCAGCCCTGCCACAGCACCATGTGTCACCCAGGGGCTGGCACGTTGTCCTGGGCCATGGGGGAGCCCTGTGTGCAGGGACAGCCAGGGCTCATGGTGCTGGACAGCTGTAGGACAGGGAACTGAGGAAACAGGAGCTTATTTGTCTCCATCTTGCACCCATGCCATTACTCAGTCATCCCTCTCCTCTGCACCTCTCCCTAGACTGATCTGTCATCCAGCTCTGCGGGAAAGAGTCTAAGGTCAGAGGCATTTCTGTAGAGAAAAATCTGCAAATGCAGTTTCATTCAGTGGAGAAACTGAAAGTTCAGGACACCTGACTGCCTCTTATCTTTACTCACGCAGATGCACAAATGCATCACCAACAAGGACCTTTTTTCCTGATTTTTTCCGTGCTTACGTCTACTGTGACTTTTCCTGCATGGTGCTGGGCAGGGAGCTGGACTGGCACTGGGAAAACTTCGCAATCGCTTCTTACAGCCCTCGGGAAGAACTTACTCATTTGTGGAGACATTTCACTGAGCAAAGAGATAAAAATCTGCTATGACATCTATTAGTACATGTTTTATTTGGTTTTAAGTAAATGTCAAAACTGACCATAAGAACAAAACAAGTTACAATGCTGGACAATATTTTACATGCAAAATGTATAGACTACATAGCTCTGCATTCACCTTGTTTCTTTCAGATTTCTCAGGTATTATGTCACAATTTTTTTTTCTGTTCTAAACTAAGGTTCCCGTGAGGGAAATCTTGTTCCTTCTCATCTGAGAAGAACACTTCCCACCCAAAACTCTCCTTGCTCCCTGGCAGACTAGGTAGTGATCAGCTGCATATGCTGTCACAGCTTGCTTGACAGTGACGGAGATTCACTAGCACAAAATAAATACCAAACAAGTGTAATGGCAACATACATTTAATTTAAATGAACTGTCAGCAGACAGCTCAGAGCAGAAGTAGGAGCTAATGTTGTCTGGCAAAATGAAGACAATATATTGTTTGTCCAGTTGTAACTAAGAGTGAAGGGATCTTCAACATCTTCAGCTGCTGCTCACCAGCAAATCTGAAACTTAGCTTGTGTTGTTGGCAACTGGACTTTCTAGCAACAAAAAAACAAAAACAAAAACAAAAACAAAAACAAAAACAAAAAATTAGTACTCTTTCCTGTAAAGGATGAATTTTTCGGAAATCACAAGAGCTGAAACTTTCACCTTAAAACCACTCTAGAATACAGTCTTTGGATATAGTCCCTTTTAGTAAGTCTTATTTTCCTTGGAAACAACTTTATTTGACATTAAATTCCTACATCAGAAGCTACTGCCCTTTATATTAGGACATGCTGGCCAATCCATGCTGTAATGAACTATTTTTATACTCTTCCCTTCTCTGTTGTAAGGTCATGCCACGTTCTTCCCTGATGAGAAGCAAACAGCTTCTTAGCTCCACGATCCTCTGTCCTCTGTGCAGCTGTTGCCCAGGTTCTCGTGCTTCTCCTCTGCTTCTGGAGTTTCAGACTGTCAGATTATGCAGATTTGTTCCTTGAGACACTATGCTTTGTTCACAGAAGAGACTGAAACAATACAACCTTTAGCTCTCTTTGGCTAGAGACACGAGGAGGAGGTATTTGCATGACAAATGGTCTAAATTGGCTGCCTGTTGTGAGAGGGAAGAGAGACCTATCTACCTAAAGACAGAAAATGTTTTCCTTTCTTCTTCCCCTGTAATCAAACCTCCGTGTGTGGGAACACATCCAGGGACAGAGTGCTCAGGAAATGATAAAGAAAGCAGTGCAGCCCCTCACCCATCTGCAAAACTTGCAGATTTAGGGACTTGCAAAAACCTTTCTAAGATTTAGCCTGACATTTGCAAATTCAAAGCATACTTAGGTACCCTGGGAAAGAGGCCTTGATGTTCGGAGACATTGTGCAAATGTGATTTCTATTCTTCAGCTGGGCTTCACATTACTAATGCAAAACAAGCCCACTTGATGTGGCGAACTAGAAATGAATTTAGCTGTCCACCTTGAGAATACTTCCAAAAAATATATTTGCTTTAATCACCCCTTTCACAGGGAGATAGACTGTTGCTTATGTTTGAAAAGTATATTTTCTTTCAATGACCTTACCTACTGCTAGAAGAAGTGAGAAAAGAGGGCTGCTACTAAAGCAGCATCTAGGCTTTTGTTCACAGTCAAGGGTATTTGGTATTGCTATGATAATATGTCTGGCAAATAGAGTGTGCAGCTGGATCAGAACACTATTTAAAATTCAACAGCTCTGCTGTGTAGCTTGGTCAACAAATTGTTCCTCATACTGAGCAAAAACTGGGCTTTTTCATCCACTTTTATGGTACAAACTTTTAGTGGTCAGATTAGCAATTTATCTATGTAGAACTTAAGCAAAATATCATAGGAAAGTTATGACCAGATCTTTAGAAAGCTTAGATGCCCAAACCACATCAGTAAAAACATCCACAAAAACAGGGCTTTAGGAGTAAAGAATGTTCATAGAAGTGCAGATTATGCTGGGCAGGGCACAGCCAGCACCTGCATTACTATAAACTCTTCCATAACTACTTCTACTTTGGGGGATTTTTGTCACCTTAACAGCATGAGAACAACTAAGGTGGAAAAGTCTGTCCGTTCAGTTATCTTCTGAAGATGTGGGAATCATTTTGAGGAATGAGAATCCTTTGATTCTCAGGGTTCCACCCATTGCAAATAAAGCTAGAAAAGACTTTATTTACTTGTTCATGCTGTAATGGTGGTCTAAGAACATGGGCAAGACTATTTATAGGTGGAGTTAATATATTTCTTAGATCAACTATTGCAGTTGAAAAAATGAGACAAATTTTGTGCACACAAGTCCTTCCTTGGGCCTTAAAGCTAATTTGATTTTTACAGCCATGCCAGCTATAAAAATAGGTTGGGCCAATCAATGTAGTAGCAGGAGAATCAAGAGATACACAGGGGTGAGACAGAGCAGGTTGGTTCACACACACTGCAAGAGCTTATTATTTACTTTGAAGAAAGTATTTTTGTACAGGCTTCATCAGAATACTCAAATCTGACCTAGCTAACCAATTCCAGTTTATAATAAATACGCAGAGACCAACACTTTTGATATGATCCTGGAATTACACATCATCTAGAAGTATTTCAATGTTATTTTAAATTCTTTTTTTAAAATTCATCTTCTAAAAAAAGCAGGACTTGTAACAGAATCTTATTTTCTCTCTGATGCAAGTGATCTCACACACAGAATACCAAACTGCTGACTGGATTTAATACAAATTTTTTTAAACAAGAACATCTGGTTGAAAGAGGCTAATCCTAGAAAATTTCTGTTCAAGAGCAAAACAACATTTTAAACCATTTTTTACTTTTGTATAATAGCTGGTATAAAGAAATCAGAGGTTTTAAAAGTTTGATTATATTAAAAGCCACCAGAAACTTTTGAAAATAATTATTAAAAATATTGGTATGTTTCACATTTAAAACCATGATAAACTAGAAAACTTAGCTCACGGGCAAGGGTGAGATTGACAATGCAGCAAATTAGTTTAATAATTAATAAAACTAGTTACTGATGGTATCATTACCCCTACCATGGAGAAAGGTTTTATGAGGAAAGTAATATAATATAGTAGACATTATCCTTAATATAATACCTTATATAATACCTGACATGTCAGATATTTCTGACAAAAATAAAAAACTATAAAGTTATGCAGCCGATGCCTTCTAAACCAGTATATAATGGAGAAGTATGTAGGCTGTTATAACAGAGTGCACTGTCCCTGAAGACAAAATAGAATGAAAAAAAAATTACAGAAACCCAAATCAGATTAGTAATCTTAAACTAATCTAATTGTATACTGAGTTGTGAATACCGATAATAAAAACTGCCTGGGTAAGTAAATCATCCTTTATCAAATTCTTCCAGTTTTCCAAGTATTTTTTTTAATTTGAATTGTTTGGATTTTTTCCCCCCTCTCTCTCTAGCTCCCCATTTTATATGATTTTCATATGAGAAGTAAAAAGGAATATCTATGAACCATTAGTCTTTGTTATTTAGAGTAAGTCTTTTAGTAAAAGTGGCAGGGAAAATCAACAGAGAAACCAGGCAAATTTTTTAAGGACCTAGTTAAAAATTGTATCCATTTCTGTTACATATATGTAAAGTTATTAAGCACATGAGTGAAACCATTGACACTAAGTGCATAGTGATTAAGATGAAAGAACAGTGATATTTTTAGGCGAGTGATATAGATATTTAATTTTGTAATGCCTTAATGCTTTGAGTTTGAAAGCTTTATAAGTCAAGTAATAAGAGAACTTTTAGTCTTGCATCTTTTTGAGATAATGAAGTCAAGACACTTGCAAAATTCATGTTGAGCTGCTGTTACTCTTCTAATAATAGGAGTGCTGAAAGTACAGTATTATCCAATCAAATAAGATAATGAGAGTCTCCTGAGTATATCTTCTAATGCATATTACATGTGTAAAGTGGAATCTTTAATGATAAAAACTGAAGGTTTGGTTTTCAGTTAGAAAGTGAACTGTTGCACTAATGTTCCCTCTGATATGTAACATCTGCTTAGCTCTTGCCAAGATGGTAGCACCTGTTGGGGTTTTATTTTCTTTAAAAACTTACTAGATATTAATACCTGTCCTATGCCATTATTCTCTTTCTAGTGTACAAATGGACATTTATTATAAAAAATCTAGTAACCCCTACACATATTTGTAGGGAACAGCTATTCAGTTGCTCTTTTTCATCTGTACAGAATATGCAACGTGGGAAATAACCAAGGCATTTGCTCAAAAGCTTTTTCAGCTCTACTGAACTGAAGCAGAAGTAGCAAGTGAGGGCACGGGATAAAAGACAGCGACCTTTTAACTGATAATTTTATACAGCCAACCTGGCTTTAGGGCTGCGATGAAACAGTGCACTTCTGTCCATACGTGTCATTGTTAGCCATAAAAATTTGGCCATTGGAATTTACAAAACAGATGCTGAAGAATTAAAAAAAGGAGTCAGGCTGCCTTTTGTTATCTTTGTTGACTCTACAGAGAGATTAACAAAAAATGCATTTTTTAAGAAAGTAAATTAATGTGGCCAAACTACAGGCAGCAAAATTCACCACTCAAGCAATGAAAAGTTTAAAAAAACTATTTCTAACTATCCTGTGTTCTCCAAGGAGAAAACCAGGAGGATGACAGTCTTGTGCAATGCATATTTGAATCTAGTCCAAAGTACTAGTTGCTTAAACACAGCGTGAAAATTGTTCCTGGGGCTGTGAGTGCAGATTATTTTTTTTGGGCATATTGACATTTCTAGAGGGTGTATTGACATTTCTAGACAGCTTGTCAGTCTCCTTCTTGAAGATGATGCTTCATTATATTCTCAGAAAAGAAATTCTACTTGTGAAGCATTCTGGGAGTGGTATTGTTTGTGTACAGGGACAAATGTGATTGGAATGAGCTACTGAAGAATGAACGTGCCAGTGCAAAACAAAATATTAAAATAACTATACTGAGATCTGATGGTTGATTTGTGTTATAAGGCATGGTAAAGGCTCAAATGCATTAGAGCTTCTTTGTTTTCTTTTCCTCTGTTGCACATCTTAAATTATGGAGAACTAAAACCTACTTATGTGTCTTAACAGATAATGGGACAACCTTTCACAGCCTCACTGTGATATAAATTATTTCCACGTAGGGCAGAAGATTTACAGCTGGGATATGACTTGTTTAAGCAAAGTAGCTAATATTATTTTAGACTCCCTAAGTAATTCTGAGGGGGCTCCACCTGCCACTTGAGAAAGGACTGGGTCTCCTTCATATCCTGCAACTTTTCTGCTGGCAAGAACTTGAAGATTTCTAAATTACCCTAATCATCTATTTGTGGGTAGTTAAATCCTACCTCTGATGTGTACACACTGAGACAAGGTGGGTACTAAGGATCTGATCCCATTTTTACTTTACACTGTAATTGGTTATCAACAACAGTGCTGAAGACTTGCCTCAACCTGCCCGATGGAGAAGTCTTTGAGCTGGACACTTCATGATCTTGTGTCCTGGACCTTGTATTACTGGATCTTGTGTCCTCCAGTGCTGAGACTCAGTAACAGTTCTGAATTTGCCATACAGAAAACTGAAGAAAAAGTCCCTTCCATTTCCACCAAACCAGACCCTGACAAAAATTGCACCTCGTGCCAATTGTCAAGTATAAGAAATGTCTAAAACAGAAGGCTTCTTTGCTGACTGTTTTATTTTGCCTGCACAGCATCGGGAGGGGAAAATAATCCTTGTGCTTGGCAATTGCCATGCTGACTGCTAGGTAAGTTGCAGAGGATGGAGACTACCAGAGCCACATACTGCTGTCTAAAAGGCATTCACAGCCCTAAGCCTGCCAATGGAGAACCTCTCCCTCCCATAATTTAGCTTGATGTCTTCACAACCTATGGGAGTCCCTGAGAGGAAACAGGAAATATGGCCATTATTAATACAGGAGGTCAGTGAAAAGGTTGAGAGCACAAAGGTTGAGAACAAATACAACCTTTTTGAGAGCTAGAAATAGGTGTGAGATTCAGCTGCACAGAGAAGGGGATATTTTGAATGGGTGCTTCATCTGTTTCTATTGCAGAATGCACTGAAATGCAGAGCATACTGAAAGGGGGGAACAAGCCATCACTTTGGCTCATTATTAGGCTGTTAGTTTATTGTAATTTATAACGGATGATTTTTTTTCCTTACGTTTTAATGTAATTTTTTTGTAGCAATTGAAATCTCATATTTAGAATATGCATACTGCTTTCCAGGAGAGGGCAGTCCAGTCCCAGGATCAGTTGGCTCCCGCCACATTCTTAATCCAAGAAGTGTCCAAAGACAGAAAGTTTTTTTGGCAGGGCACAACCAAGACCCCAAGATTTGGGTCCATTTTTTACAAAGCTGTCTTGGATAAGAAAAACTAAAGGTTCTCCACTGTCTCCCTGAAGAAGAAAGAATGTACGTATGCTAATGGAAGTACATCAGTAACCTGTAAAGTGCAAAAAGGAGGCACAGAAGTTGAATAAATGTATAACCACAGCTGTAGAAAGGCTAATGAATAGCATATCCAGAACTTTGGCCAGGGAAGAGTTCTCTCTATCACACAATTATTGTAAGTTTAAAAAGGCTGAGTGCCAGATTCTGCACCTGGGACAGGGCAACCCAGGTTGTGTGTATAGACTGGGGAATAGGAAGCTGGAGAGCAGTGCTGCAGAAAGGGCCCTGGGGGTCCTGGTTAATGGCAGGGTGAACATGAGCCAGCAGTGCCCTGGCAGCCAGGAGTCCAACCCTGTCCTGGGGTGCATCAGGCACAGCATCACCAGCCAGGCAAGGGAGGGGATTGTCCTGCTCTGATCTGCACTGGGGCAGCCTCACCTCGAGTGCTGGGGCAGTTCTGGGTGCCACAATGTAAAAATGACATCAAGCTATTGGGGAGTGTCCAAAGAAGGGCCATGAGGATGGTGGAGGGCCTTGAGGGGAAGCTGTATAGGGAATGGCTGAGGTCACTTGGTCTGTTCAGCCTGGACAAGAGGAGACTGAGGGGAGGCCTCATTGTGTTCTTCAACATCCTCACAAAGGGAAGACGTGGGGCAGGTACAGATCTCTTGTCTGTGGTGACCAGTGACAGGACCCAAGGGAATGGCTTGAAACTGGAGAGGTTTAGGTTGGATATTAGGAAAAGATTTTTACCCAGAGAGTGGTTGGGCTGGAACAGGCTCCTCAGGGAAGTGGTCACAGCACCAAGCCTGACAGAGTCAAGAAGTGTTTGGACAGTGCTCTCAAGGCCCATGGTGTGATGCTTGGGGTGTCCTGCATAGGCCCAGGAGTTTGACTCAGTGATCCTGCTGGGTCCCTTCCAACTCAGCATATTCTATGATCTATAAAGGCATAAAAGCTCTAGACACAAGAGCTAAGACTGGGCTTTTATTTGACGTAATTTCATTCTTCAATTAATTTCATTACTTTTCATATTTTTATAGAACAATATTAGGGGTTATTTCTGAAAACACAGTGTAATGAGTCAGACTGTGTTTCTTCACTTACAATCATGCCTGTGCTCCTTCTACTTGTCTCTGCCAGGTATGTGATTCATCCAAGAGAGCTTTGAAGTCTGCTCTGGAGTAAAAAGCAGGGTAGCCACATCAACAAGATAGAGCAGCTAAAGTAATTAGCCTTAACAGCGTCTGGAAGAGACACTCCCGAGCTTGTCTGAGATAGTATGTTCATGTATTGTATTTCATGGTTCCTGACATCCACAGAAGATACTGACTCCTGAGCTGGGGAGAGAGCACTGGTGAGCACTCCTGCTCAACAGGACTTAGTGAGTGCTCTTCAGGCACTCTGGTGTAACCCACACTGCAGGAGATCAATGTAATGAAACTCAAGGAAGGAGAAAGTGTTTTCTTTTGCAAAATGTCAAAGGAGTAGATTTTACCCCTTCAAACTCATTCTCTCATGAACTTTTGCTCCCACTCTACATGCACAGGCACTTAAAGCACCTCTTGGCCTGGACCTCTGCATCCAAGTGATCTGCCCAGTATCACTGGTGAGGCACAAGGGATTCTGGCTCCTGAGTCCTCATCATGTCTCTAGGGTTATTTTTGATTGGCAATAGCTAAAAAGTTTTTGGACACATCTTTTGCGTCATTTAAAAGTCAGAGCTGTAATGGAGCAGTCCTTTTCTACAGCCTGTCTTCCTGATCAGTTACAGAAAAAGGAATGGCACAATGGAGTGTGCAGTAATGTAGTTTGAATGCTAGAAAAGGAAGGACAAGGCCTGGTACATACCTTTCAGCTCTTACATTTTAGTTAGAGGCTAAAGCATATATCATCTGAATAACAAACTAAAAACTGAACTACAAAGACTAAGAGAATATTCTGATTTGCTTGGAGAGTCAAACAGAAACTTGAAGTACAGTGATAAATAATAGCATAATGAATCAGTGAATATATTGACAGGACCAAATAATTAGAAAAATAAGCTTCAAAGAGCAATGTACTTTCTACAGACTTGCAATAAGGCTAGAAAAAGTTAATCAAAGTCAGTGGGTTATGATAAAAAGCTTCATACTACAGAGATGAACAGAGGAGTTCAAGGGCAGTGTACTGGTTGTTTTTATTAGGAAGGCAGTATTAGGTTAGGAATATGTATGAAACTTTGAATTTAATCCCAGTTCACTATATTATCTGGAAATTGGACCTAGATAGTTCCTAAACTATTTTTAGTACATTTTCTATCTCACCATCTACCCACATTACGGTCAAATCCACTTTCTACAAGTTCCTTCAGAGTCTGAGACAGGAGCTGAAGATAAGAGTGTTTGGTAGGTAGGGGGATGTATCCTCCAAATGGCAACAGTGACTATGGCACAGTCTCTGTTTCCTCCTACTTTTCAGTGGTGCAATGTATTGTCTAGGCGGGCAATTATAAATAATTATGCATATAAATAAGTATGCATAAAAAGGACTAAGTTTGAGAACTTTTTTTTGCAGTACTCAAAGGGAATTTTTTGTTAGCTGAATTGTCCTTTTCAAGAGAATTTTACTTTCCTCTTCCCCTTCACTGAGAGTTTTAATCCTGTGAATTTGAGGAAGGGCTAGGGTTCTTGTTTGTCTCTGAATCTGCTTTCATTAATCTGTGGTTGTGCCTTGTGACGTCTCCCTTGCCCTAGACCACTTCTCAATCCTAAACCAGCTCCCACTCTTGCCAGACCTTAGGTATAACCTGCCACAGTGCCAGGACCATACTTTCTCTTGCTGATTCAGTAATTGCACAAATGACCGTCTTCTCCTCAGCAGCTACATCTCCAGCCCATCTCAGAGGGTGATCTGTGTCCATGCCCAGAACTGGGTGTACTGCTAACTCCCTAGATAAATATATGTAGTCTTTTCCTTGTACTTCACTCATCCCAATGCTGGAATGTTCGTGTAATGATCCTAGTCCTCCCAGCCCAACTGCTAATGATTTCAGTATCAGGATGTCCTTTGTTGAAGAGGGGACAAAGACTACGTCTATCCTAGTAAACTAAATGTGACCAGAGCCTGGACCTGCACACTATCCTGTGATGGTGCAAGCTGTTCAAATGTTAGCACATTCCCTGGCAGAACTCTGGCCCATGCTGGCTAGCATGGTCTCACAGAGTGCCAAGACATAGTCTGGGAGCTGACAGAGTCTGGGGGCTTTTTCAGTGAGCAATGCAACTGTCCCATTTCTTTCTTGATAAAAGCCAGCAACGTTTGCAGAGTCTTAACAGCAGGCTGTACAAATGTTCTGACTGGCTAAGTAATGCCCCATGACGTAGCATTCCTGCTTATTGACATTCATGAGAACATATATGCAACTGTAGAAACAAATCCTCTTTTTCTTTTTTTTTAAATTCCCATTTAAATTGAACCATTTCTTTCACAAGTGGGATTTTACCATAGAAGTAAAAGGGTTCTCTTTTCCTTTATCAGAAATTGAGGAAACAAAAGGAAAGTCCTGTGTAATTTTTAGGTTGAAGGACACACGAACACATATGCATGTGAATTTGAGTGAGGACTCCCATCCAGCAGTAGTTGTAATGAATTCAGTGAGCATTTCCCCACATAAGTGTTTGCACTGTGATGACTGGATAGGACAGTGATCACTGGATGGGACAGTGAGGGGAATGGTCTTTCTCTCCCCAAGAATTTGAAAGAGCTGTAATAATTTTTCCATCCTGAATCAGAACAGTGACAAGATCTCCAACAGTTTCACAAACAGAATCATTTCACATGCAAAAAAATTTGTTGATTAGAAAAGTGTGATTTAGGATGGAACACAAGATAAGAGATGAGTTGTTGGCAGGTTTGAACAGAGATTTATGTGGGAAGAAGTTACAATACACTGGGAGGATTTGGGGAAAAATGACTGATGAGGAAGCTGAAAAAGAGTCAGCTAAATTAATTGTATTTGTCTTATCGTTGCCATTACAGTTTACAGCTAATGGTAGCCTTGCTAGCAATTGTGATTACTTTGCCATATAAAACACAGTCCAGGCTGCTGATGAATGACAAGCTGTTCAATTTTTCCATCTATTGCTCTCTAAAGCACTTTAAAGGCTATTGCAGTTCTCGCAAATATTTACAAAGAGATGGTTTTGGAAGGCAGACAGCTATTTTGCCATATGTCTGAATTGCTGTTCTTCAATATGTTCTTGAAGAGTAATGACAACTCTTGAAATTTCAAGGGCAATTTAAAGAAATCCTCTTCATTTACATTTAGTCCACAAATTGAGTTTTGTGAAAAAATAACCCAAGGGTCATTTTTAATATTTGGAAACATGATTTTTTTCTTCTAATCAAGCACTTTCTCTTCCACTTTTAAGTATTGTAAGGCAATTGCTTGGAAAGTAAGAGCAACTGGCTAACATGACACAGAAAATGCAAACCAAACATACACATTTGGGAAACCCCTTACTGCTCTGTTGTGACAGTGTGGCATCACCAAGCTCCGAGCTTGCCATTTCTTTCCTGAGAAAAAACTGATCCATGGTAATTCAAACTTCTGCACTGACATATCAGCATGTTTAATGAACAGCAGAAATCAGTCCCTTAACATCATTTATTGTTCAAATTTAAAATACACCCCTCCTCCCAAACATTTTGGAAATATGTAAAAGTGAGCTAGAAGCAGCAGACAGATTAGTAAGCAGTCACAGGAATGCTTGAGAATAGAGACCAGAAGGCATTTTTAAGGGTGTCTGGAACAACTTCATGCAACAGATGGTACTTGGTAGGAGCACTCGCATTTCAATTTCACTTTGGCATGCCGCATTTGTTTGCATGCAAAACCTTCACATAGAGCTCAAAAATTTCTTGAAATATAGATTGAAATTTCTTGAAATATAGATAATGGATAAGATTTAGGAGATTTATTTCCAGGATCAAAAAAAATAGACTGTTATATTTTCATTTTTTCCCTCCTCATTTTCACTTCCCCCCCACCCACATGAAATAAGAAATGTGGAGTCCAGCAGTTTAATTTTACCATCTATCTTTAGTTGTGTTTCTTTCTGGTACATTCTTATATTTTCTTACAAATAAAAAGGAAAAGTACAAGTCTCTAATTTGTCAATCAGCAGACTTAAAATTTTCAGTGTCAGGTCCCCCAGTGATCAAAAGTCTGTACTTTCTACCCCTGTCTGAGAAAGCTTTGCAGCATGCACACAAGATCAATAAACAGTCAATGGTAGAGACTTTTACATGATTCCACTCCAGCAGGCTCAAAAGTCTAACATTAGGTAGGTTGAAGGAGAGGCTGAACCAAAAAATATGAAAAGTCAGCTGGAAATCAAAACCGCAGAGAGCAGAAAAGAGTGAGAGTAAGAGACAAGAAAAAGGTGTGACAAGAAGCACTACAGGCTACAGAGAAGCAGTAGTCTACTCTTAGGAGAAGCCAAACCAAAGTCCTTTTTTCTATGCACAGTAACTGGACTTTGTCAAACTACATTTTAGTGATTCATATGAGTAAATCCAGTCTTAACAACAAAAATGCTCTAAATTCACATGCAAAGCAAATACCTGATTCGAAATAAAACAAACAAGAAGGATCTGAATATTGTCTCATACTTAAACCTTACTCTCATGGTTTACACTCTGGGATGCCACACTAATTCAATGTGGTGTCAGGATCAGTTGTGAAACACCACAGCCTATTTTCATTCCCATCAGGTTTCCTGCAGTAGTTTTTTTCAAACCCCACATGAATGAAAATTTAATCTCTAAAGCTGTAGTAGAAAGGAAAATATCATTGCAGAATAAGTGAAGTTTTTTTGTTTTTATTTTTTCCAAATGTTTGTGGCTCAGTTCATGCAACCTGAAAGCCAAGATAATAGATACTCCCGTTGTGGACCTGATGTGTTTTGCCTGAATATTTTTCCATAAGATAAGCTGTCATAAAAAGTCTCTCCATTGCCACTGGAATTACCCTGGAAGACTCACCAGACACATATCCGTAGCTGACAGGGAATTCAACAGTCTCAAAGGGCAACAGTACTCCTCTGTATTTTAATGCAGCTGATTTATTTGACTTTTATTGTCATACCTATTGTTCTAACCTACAAGGTTTAAAAGAGGTTCACATAAAGAACTGTGAACTTTTTTTTGGAGTTATAGAGAGAGGACACTGACTAAACAACAGAAGTTTTCCAGTAACACACATCATAGCTGTTTGAATCTACCAGAAGAGCAAATAGACCTTGCATGCTTCTCATATAGCAACATCGACATATTAGCAGAAAAAGGTGCATCAATGTAATGATTATTTCAGTTTCATTTCTCACATACTATCTGTTACCTAACCAAAAAAATCCTGTCTCCATTTAAGGATGTGCAAGTGGTATTTTTTCCAAGTGAACCTGAACAAGAACCACAAAACTGGAAGCATATGATAGCATTTGAAATAAACTGGGACGAATTGTACAGTGTCTTAAAAGCTTATCTGTCTTGCTTACTTTTGTGGTAAGAGATAAAAGTCAGAGTGAGAGATGTGGAGGAAATTATTCACTACAAATTAACCTCAGGAAAAAGTAACTGTCTTTTATAATCTATGGTAAAGTATTGCTCAAAGTATACTATTAATGGATATTTCAGAAATAATCGCTCATAATATTTAGACAAATATGACAAGATCAAACTTTCATGTGTGGAGTGTGCTACCCACCCAATTCTGGCATAGCACCCTCTTCAGAATTCTGTCTTTTATTCTTCTATAATATCCTTCCCCCTCCTTTCTTTTTTTTTTTTTTGCACTCTAGAGGGTAAACTGAAACAAAATACACCACTGATGAATCAGTATCACTTTTATGTATGTCTTACCTAACTGACATTCTGCACTTATAACATATTTAGCAAATTTCAAACCCTGCTCCTACCAAAACGTGCATGTTATTCCACCGCCATCAGTAAAGTAAAATCAGAGATATTAACAGAGCACTTATAAAAGGAAACTCATTAAAGTTGTCCTGTTTTCAACAGGAAGGCCCTGCTGAAACTGTGAGGGGACAACATCTGAAGATCAATAGGCTCTTGTTTTGTTCAAGCTGTTCTCCTGCTACACTTTCTGACAGCATGTGACTTTATCTCCAGCTTCCCATGTAGCATTTGCATTAAAATGTTATTTCTTTCATTTGCATTAATGGTGACAAACTGAAAAAAGCTCATTCTCCTGGGAGTGGTACAGGGTAATGTTGCAGGAATAGGTAGTGAGGAACACAGGAGAAGGCAGGGCAAAGACAGAGCCTTTAGCAGTACAGAGAATTGGGGCCTTGGAAGTATGTAGACAGTGAGGCAGGACACTTCTCTGACAAACCCTTACAGGATTATAAAGCAACGACTTTGTGAGCCATCTGTGACTCTCTGAATCTCTAATCTCAAATTCTGTGTGCACTTCTAAATGGTTCCAGTTCAGCTACTCATTCATTTTTTCTCATAAAGGAATGTGCATTCTAGCTGGTTCAAGCTGAGCAGAAGAGAATTTGGGTGGGATGCATACTCAAGTGGAAGTGAGAATTAACTGAATCTCTAAACAGCAGCAAGAAAAGGAAAATGTGGCTTAAACTGTCTGACAGGGACTTAAAAATGTAAAAAATTATTTCAAAACATAAGCAATACTCATCATCATGGCTTGAAGCCCATTCTATTATAAGCACAGGAATAGCACAGGAAAATTGATTAGGACAACAACAAAAATTAATTTATCTATTTGCTTTGCAGACACTTCTCTTAGAAATGAAACTGAATTATTCAAAAATATTTAAGCAGCACAATACTGCAATAACTGGAAGTAATAAGGATGATCATATTTAATAACAGTTTTTTAATAACCCAAAGTACACAGAGCACATCCTTGCTACATTTTATAACTTTTTCTACGTATTTGTCACATGCTATTTCTGAAGTATTACAGAATTGTACAAAATGTATTCACATGCTTGTTGCTATATCTTAAAAATGCAGTTACAACAGCAAAATAGGCTTTTTAATGTTTAAATGAAAACACTCATTTTTGGTGGCACATGAAAGCTGATTGAGTACTGTGTTCACTGAACTATTTACCCCAAATGTCCAAAACTTTTTAGACAAACTAAAGCAATATAAATACTTTTAAAAGTTTATCCTATTTTTTTAGTATTTTGTAAATGTAATTACATGTCCTTAAAAAACAAATCCTACAAGATCTTGGCAACTGAAAACTATTTTTAAACCTCCTAAAGTCTATTTTGGTCCTATTTTTAAATGCAATAAAAAAAATCATCATCAGCCTGTAGTCATAGAAAAGAGTGAATGTTTTGTGCCTTTGCTCATAGCGCTTTTTAAAAGTTTCGATTTCAGAAAAGGAGGATTATAATTAGGATGGCTAAATTGTGAAATATTTCTTAGCAACAGACAAGCAGATACAGTACCAGTTCCACATTTCATTTTAATAGATGTCATTTTAACTGAGATGAAAGAGAACTTTGTTTTATACTTTTAAAAGTCTCATTCTAAGAACGTCAGGGAGACGTTGTCATCTAGAGCATATCCTTTCGCCAAAAGAAACTCTAAAGGGATAACCAGGGAAATGGCCCTGGATATCAGGTTATCCAAATATGGCAGTTTCTCTAGCACTACCCCAGCCAGCCATTTTCATACCAGGGTGATTACATCCCAATTTCTCAAGCCTGATACTCCTTTAGTAGTACTTGGGTTCTATATCTTAATCCCCTCCTTAAAGCACAGAGAATTTTGCAGCAGCTTGTTAGGAGCATGGGAGTCATTTTCTTGCCTGTGCCAGGACCTTCAAAAGTTACTTCTCAAAGTAAAAGGTTAGATCTGCAGATTCTGTTGTTATGATACAGGTCTTTAATGTGGAACAAAATTACTAATATTTGTGCATGAAATCTATATATTGCCATTTTCAGAAAATAGATGAACAATTTATTAAAGACCCTTGAGTTTTTGCAATTCTCAGCTACCATGGGTCTGATGCTCTAGCAGTGACTGGAGTTGGTCAGGAAATCTGAAAATCATGTGACTTCACAAACTTGACACTGAAAATATCTGGCTTTAACTTTACTAATTCAAATGTAAGGGCAAATAAATATTTCCTGAGCACAGAAATGCAGAAGAAAGACAGCTTTCCTAATCCCTATTTTGGTCCAGCTGGCTGGGATTGTGTGTGAGTGCATAAACTTTTATTGATTCCCACCAGAGTTACGCATCAGCAAACAAATGTGGTAAATGAAGTTAATAATTTCCTCTGTCCCAGTCTCCATTTTTTAATCTCCAAACATGGCCCAGAATGTAAGATGTCACAAAATAATATTTAAATGTTTGTACGAGGTGTTGGGAAAGGTAAAAGACGCTTTTGTCTTACACTTTTCTTTTAAGTAAAATGTAGATAATATTGCTGAAAATCATGGGCAATGTCTCTGAGCAGAATCCTGGTCTCTGCATGTTCAAGCCCAATTGTCTGTGCTATAAAAGGGTTGCCTACGTGATAAGGAATACAGGACTGAAAAGGACCTTCAATCTATTTCCCTGCAATTGGAGAGTTGTATCATGCCATCATACATAAAAAATTATCAAAGTTCATAGTAAAATACTGTGTGTTGAAATCTTATCTCCTACCTACAACTGCAAGCAGGAAGGCTGCTTTTAACTCTTACAGATCTGGTAAAAATATAAAAGCAAGGACTGAGGTACACTGGGAAGCAGTCTCAAACTTCTCTAATAGGATCTCCTAACAGTAGTCTGTGTGCTGGAAACTGTTTGAAGGTGCCTGCAAAGCCTAGTATTGCACGATCTCCATAGAGGCAGGCTCTCCCTGGAGTCCCAGTGGCTTACTTAAAATGACTTTCACTTGTGGAAGTTCCTAGCTCCATGAACAGAGGAAAAATGCTTTAGTCTAGGGAGGTAGGTGCCACCTGGAACTGAGCTCACGGCAGATGGGGAAAAACAGTTGAACAGAGAGAGAAAAAGCAGCACATAAGGTTCAGTTCTCCTTTGGCTTGTCAGTTGCTATGAAACTGCAGTTTTATAGAAAGAAGGACTGGAAACACTGCAAAATGCACAATAGTCCTGTCATTTGACCTCAGAGGTCAATTCCTTACCAGCCAGGCTCTCAAGCACTTAGGGTCTCCATGGATCAGGTTTCTCTCCTGTATGATGGAGTAATTAACATTGCCTGCAATATTGTCAGGCACACTCGAGGAGTAGCATTCCCATTATCTTGACAAACTGGAGAAACCGTCAGGGTAAAAAAGGGCAGTGCAAGACCTTAGTTTTATCCAGATAAAATAGTTATGGAAAATTTAGTGGAAAATAGGCAGATGTATAGGAAATGTGTGAAAAGGACACTGATCACTCTGATTGTTCACAAGCTGAAGAAGGGTTAGTACCAAGACCATCCAGTTTTGACACAGCATTTCCAAAGGCAGTTTGAGAGAGGACACTAAGAATGGTCAATTATCTTGAAATATTATTTGTGAAGAAAGCCTGCAAGATAGGTTTTTTGTCATCAAGAGAAAACTGGCAGTTCTGTGGGAGTGGGTAGGTAGACATTCAGATGTTCAAGAGGCTCTGTATTCATGATGGATAAGCTTAAATTTAATTTTGGAAGACTCAAGGCAGACACAGAGCAATCACCTCTGGTCTGGGGAGGTGATTGTCCCATTCTGCTCTGCACTGGTGTGACCTCACCTTGAGTATCGTGTGCAGTTCTGGATGCCACAATATGAGGAGATGTAGCTATTAGAGAGTGTCCAAAGGAGGGTAATGAGGATGGTGAAGGGCCTTGAGGGGAAGCCGTATGAGGAGCAGCTGAGGGAGCTTGGTCTCTTCAGCCTGGAGAAAAGGAGAGTGAGGGGAGATCTCATTGCAGTTAAAATGAGGGGAAGAGGAGAGGCAGACACTGATCTCTTCTCTGTGGTGACCAGTGACAGGACCCAAGGAAATGACCTGAATTTGTGTCAGGATAAGTTTAGGTCAGATATCAGGAAAAGGTTCTTCACCCAGAGGGTGGTTGGGCACTGGAACAGACTCCCCAGGGAAGTGGTCACAGCACCAGCCTGACAGAGTTCAAGAAGCATTTGGACAATGCTCTCAGACACATGGTGTCTTTGGAGTGGTCTTGTGCAGGGCCAGGAGCTGCATTCAATGATCCTTGTGGGTCCTTTGCAACTCTGCATAATCTGTGATTCTGTGATCTGTCGTGGCACAACATGAAAGCTCTGAATTAGATCAGATGAAAAGATGTCTTAAGGACAGGTTACAAACCTCTCGTAGGACTGATGTAGAAGAAGTTGCACTGTTGTAGGAGAGAAGGATAGAACAGGTGGACTTGCATTTTGGGATGGACAACCAAAATAAGATTTTCTTAATTATACTTACTAAGTTCAAATAGTGCAACCCGGGAATACTAGAGGGGAAAAATTACCTAAAATGAAGAAGAGGATGAAGGGACTGTCCAAAAGACAGATTAATAGAGGGGTTTTCTGAAACTCAGTACCTCTCCCCTGAGCCCCAGCATTCAGTCAGGTGAAATGACAGCACCTGGGGAATACACAGTAAAATCTTTTGGTGACATGTACTAAAAAAGAAATGGAGAGTAGAGTTCAACCCACTTAACTTTAGATAAAGTTATTAGGTAGGTACTGATTTCTAACTAATCTGTAACTAATTAGTCACCATTCAGATTCCCTTTCCAACCAGCTGAGGAATAGGAATTTGGAAATAGTTTGTCTGACTAAACATATATGTCTACTTTGTGATGAGCCTCATCCTGGGAATTCTCATGTGTCTCATTGACTACAAAAGGAAATTAGTGTGATGAACTTGTCAGGAGACATCTACACTGCTGATCTCTGCATTTGATCAGATAAATCCACCTACAGTGTACATAGTTGCATTGAAAGAGAGCTTGCTTCATTTCCATTTGTTCCCAAGAATATGCTGAGCATACTTCAGCATGCTCACCATCTCACCATTAATGAGGAAGGAAAAGCTGAGAACCTTTAGGCATTTTAATTTACTTTTTTTTTTTTTTTTTGCTACTGAGGTACTAGGTGAAAGAACTGATTTCTCATCAAATCATTTGGGGCTGACCACGCATCCTTCTTTGAACTAGACAGTCAAGCAGTCTCTTCTACATAATGCAAGGTTTTATAGGTGACTACAGACTCTTCTGCGTGCTGCCTTTCTATTTTTATCAACGTTTCTTCTTTCTTGCAACTAGGTAATGTTTCAGCCATTTCATTAAGTTTTGAGGGGACTAGTACTGATAATCATGTGGCAAAAGATAGCTGAGAAAACAAAAAGGTGAAGTACTTTCCCTTGCCTGGAAAAGGAAGAGACTCTGAGGAAGAGATATTTACAGGAGTGAGAGAGATTTTACATTATAGGCAGGAATCACCTAGCTGGCTTTGAAGATCCTCAGAAGCTGCTGAAGTTTCAGCATTTTGACATTTTCTTGAAACAGGACAGTACATGCCTGTGAGGTTTTTTGTGATGACCTGTGAGGTACTGTGGTGGAGACTATTACTTATGATGATTGCAATATCTAAGCAGCTTTGCCACTCAGAATCTTTAGTCAGGATGTGCAATCGGAGGAGCATTCCTTTGTGCAGTTTTCCATAGTAGTAACCGGCATACACACTTCAACAAAGTTTCCTTATTTTCCATATTACAGATATGTTCATACTATCAAAACAGGTTTTTGACATTTCCATGTGTTAAGCTTATCACTAATAGCTTTATTCTTTTTATTATTTAGCTTCTATTGTCACATCATTAAATGGTAAGAAATTCGTTCCTCTGCATAAACCAGAATAAAAATGCTAAACAGGCAAATGAATGAACTAGTGCTGGATTTCATTCAATGTGTACATGAAAACGAGATCATCAAAGTGCTGCTGCAATCAAAGGCAGTTGTCACA
Organism: Monarcha castaneiventris obscurior; assembly: GCA_026261815.1. Lineage (NCBI taxonomy): Eukaryota > Metazoa > Chordata > Aves > Passeriformes > Monarchidae > Monarcha > Monarcha castaneiventris. The sequence continues at coordinate 5,990,143 of JAMPIT010000161.1, forward strand.
GACTTCAGTGGAGTCAAAATATCATCACTGGCAATATGAACACTGACAACTGACCACACTTAAAAATGTAAATGTGTAAAGAAAAGAAACCGAATAATATCTGGGCTATTTGCAGTCCTATATCAAATATTTTCAGTTCAAAGTAACATAACTTTTTTTTTTGTGCTTCTTCTAAAGCATTGATATGAATTTAACAAAAAGATTTTCTCAAGAACATATCTGGTACTTAAGGTATGGCATCCATGTCTAAACTCATGCACACTTGTAAAACTCAGTTTAGTCCACTGACTTATCTTGGATGTTATCATCCATCATTAATTTCCTTAGAATAACAGTGTACACTGCTACTGTTGGGAATATATATGCTGATATTAAAACAGCTAGAATATTATTAATACTTCTGTTTGTGGACAAATTCCGTTTGTGTTTCAAGATATTTTGAGTCAGATTTCACAAATAAATACCTGCGACATGCAGGATACTGTACTGAGAAATGACATACATCTTTCTGAAATTCTCACAATTCCTCACCCAGTAATCATGTCTGAGGACAAAGAATAAAGTAAGAAAGTACATTTTTTTCCATTGGAAGTGCACACACACACCCACACACCCCCCTACATGTTTGGGTTTTTCCTGTAGTGGGCAGCATGTGAAATCTGTAAGGAAGAAGAGCCTCTTCTTTTAAGGAATCAGCCCTAAATTGAGAGTTATCAATTTAGGGCTGCACAAGTGTTATAATAACACTGACATGCTAACTTCCACTGCTACTCTTTCATTTCATTAGTTGTGCCTGTTTTTTTAACTATATCACTTTGTCATGCTCACTGTATTTGTTTATTACTGAAGACTGTGAGGACTGAAAATCACCACTCAAGAATGTGCAACACCAATGAAAATATCTCTCTTCTCCACAAATTGTTTTCATTTCCTGAGGGAAAAAGCAAAAATAGGAGTAAAATGCATACCTTCCACATACCTTCTAATTGTTCTACCTCCAATTTACAAAATATTTTACTGTGGTTGCAATTAATGAGCATTCTAGAAAAATGTGGAAGGCAGCTTTTTGCCCTCAGGCAGCAAAAAGACATATAGTGTAAGTATAGACGTGATCTGAAATCATACTTCAGTTTGGGCAGAAGATAGTACTGAAACTTTTTTCCTACTGAATCTGCTTTGGTCTTTGAATCAGCCAGAAGGATGGAAGTTAAAGCATTGAAACCAAATTTTTGCTGATCCAATCCACCCCTTGATCTTCCTACATATCTGCATAAATTTTCCTTTAGAAAGGGCTGTTCTGTGGATGCATGGCATAGTGCTGCTTATGAATTTTTATTTGGAAAAAAGGCATTAACAGGACAAGTTCCAAAATTATAAAGATCCTAGTAACCACAATGTTGCACTTAGGCAGGAGGTATTTGATTTCTAACTGAGTTAATTTCCAACTCCTTTGCTATTTCCTAGCCCATTCCACTGAGCTAAATTTATACGGAAACTTGACTCCAGTCCCTTCTCTTTTCCCTTCACTTCTTTCTCCCTTGTTGAAATGATTAAAAGAACCAGAAAGGAAAAAGAGAAGTGACTCAAGATTGAAATGTCAGTGCTGATGGAGAGGAGAGCTGTGCAATGGAAAATTTAAACATGATACCCAGAGACAGATTTTCACCTGTTTTCGTTTGCAAAGTCACAGAAACATTGCAGAGCACTGTAGCTGTTATTTCCAGAGCTGGATTGCTCCCATGATACGAGTGGTGTCTTGCTAATTTAAACTGGCCCGCAATGATAAACAGAGTAACAACAAGGAAGGTATGAGTAAAGGTAAGAAAATTCAAGGTCTTTTTCTTATCTTGCAGCTTGTGATACAGATAGCTGAATCACTGGCACTTTCCTTCTCTTCCTAGGAAACGAAATGGTTATTGAAGTAAAAACAGCTCACAATAGCTTTGCCTAGAATTCATCCTACTCTCAAGGCTGCAAAGGTTTTACCCTTGCAAGTGATTTTAAGGATTGCTGTGTCATTAAAACCAGGTGAAAAAAGAGGTGCAGACATGAAATAAAAAGCAGAAGAAGACCAAGCAATTAAGAAGGCAGTGACAGAGACACTAGCAATAAAAGGACAATAGGAAACAAAGCTGTGAAAATGCTATGAAATGCATTAAATAGCAGGACAAAAATCGAGTTTTCCCATCCACTTGGTCTAGAAGACCTCAGTATCCAGTAATTATAAAAGTCTCAACATTTTATTTTACGAGCAAACATATTTTAGAGAAAAACAAACTGTACACACAGCATGTACACACACTGACATGCACACACTCACCATGCACACACACTACTCTCTCTCTCTGCCAGTATGACCTGGGGTTTCACTCCAGTTGCTGCAGTTAAACCTCTGTACACGTGCACACAGAATAGAATGTCACCCAGAAAAGCAGAAATGGAGTTTTGGGAGGTGGGGGATAAATTCAGAAGGGTAAAAGTGAGAAAACTCGTGGGCTGAGATAAAGACCATTTTACAGGTAAAGTTACACATGCAAGCAAAGCAAAACAAGGAATTTATTCACCACTCCCCATGGGCAGGCAAGTGTGCAGCTATCCCTAGGAAAGCAGGGCTCCATCACATGTAACAGTCCCTTGGAAAGACAAACACCATCACTCTGAATGTCGCCTCTTGCTTCTTCTTCCCCCAGCTTTAGATGTGGAGCATGACACCATAGGATATGGGACATCCCTGTGGTCAGCTGGGGTCAGTTCTCCTGACTGTGTCCCTTCCAAACTCCTTGTGCACACCCAGCCCCCTCACTGGTGGGATGTGGGGTGAGAGGCAGAAAAGGCCTTGACTCTGTATAAGCTGTGCTCAGCAATAACCAAAACATCCCTGTGTTGTCAGCACTGCTTCCAGCACAAATCCAAACCACAGCCTCTTACCAGCTACTGTGAAGAAAATCAACTCTATCCCAGTCAAAACCAGCACAGGAGGAAAGCAAATGGAGGGAACATAAAAGGAAACAATAGTTTTTATTAGACAAGTAAATGGAAAATTAGACACACAGCTTCCATTTTAAATGTATTTTATTAGGGTAGGAAAAATTATTTCAATACCCAGCTCTTCATACATTGTCAGGCTGATGTTCTATGGAGCCAGCAGCAAGTCATGGTCTCCATGAAGTGCAAATACCTGCACAGCTTCCTTCCACCATGCACACGTAGGCAAAGATATTTCCTTTGCTGCTCTGCATTTTTTCCTCTGGTATCTGATGTTTCACAGCTCTCCACTGATAAATATATTGCAATGACAGTGAAAAAGGAGTAGGATAGCAGTCATGGGGAGTGGTGTAACAGACAGTAGGCACAGTGTTGTTCACAGTATCGCAGTGTTCACTTGTTTTCCAAAGTGAATGAGCTTGGTGACCTTTAAATCTGTTTCTGCTGCTTCTGCAGTTTGTTTTTTACCCGCTGCCACTCCACCCAAGCCACTGGACCCTGTTATATGTTCAGCACATCACAATTCTGGAACAGGCCATTATATATGAAGTAAGTAGAAAAATTTTTTTTTAAACTTTTGTGGTTTGCTTTCTTTAGGTTCCAGTCTTGCCTGGGGTTTTTGATTGCTTTGGTAGGTCTTTTTTTCTTTTGTTGTTCAAGATGTCACATATGAAAGAACTGTTTATTATTAATCATGACTATCATCCTGATTAGTATTGCTATGAGTTCTCCTGGCAGTGATTGGGACCCAGGGCTTGGTGCCATACAGCTCAGCACAGCAGGAGAAAGGGCCTTAGAGGTGAAATGGAGTGGAAAGGATAAAAAAATCTTGACCAAGTTTAGGGAACAAGAGAGTGGCAAGGCCAAAACCCTTGGTCACTTACACTCTTTGCAGATCTCTGCATCTTCCTTACAGAGCACCTGTCACAGTGCCATAGCACCTACCTTTCCATCTCTGGTGGAAGCGAGCAGAGGAGGAGCAGGGGGCTGCTGTACTCTGCAGGTGCCCCTGCCCAGACACCCCTGTGGGATGGCACCCCGAGTCCTGCATGCCCAGACACCCCTGTGGGATGGCACCCTGAGTCCTGCATGCCCAGCCCCAGCAGCAGATGACCCATTTTGCATAAAGCAGCGTTCGTTTCACTCCCTGTGGGTAAAGCAAGGGTGACAACACGTGCTTATCTGCTTCCTTGATTTGTGATTAGTGAGGTTTTGCTTGTTCACAGCTTTAGAAATGAAAAGTATTGTCTATCTGCTGAGAGCTCTGGTTACATGTGAGTTACGGGTGAGCCTCAAGGCATGTTCCCACTGAATATGTGAAGCAGCTGGTATTTTAAGTATATAGCCTCTATGATTGTGTCAAGATCACTGTAGAACAGAGTTTTAACTTAAAAATAAAAGAACCTCTGTATTTTCAGTAGAAAGTGAGTTCTCCTTTTCTGGTCATAAAACATTATTTTGTACTCGTTTGTGCTTTTCTAATCTGTGAAGCCCAAAGGTGTAGTATATTACCAGAAGTGTTTTAGACTAGGCTGGAAGCTACTTCTTAGGGGAAGTAAAAAAAAAAATTTTGTTTCTCTCTTATTTTTTCCCCCCGCGGTGTTTGGGATGTGTATTTGTTATCCTATGGGTGAGAACAAGCAGTCAGACTGGGTCATTTGAAGATGTCAGTGTCCTCTGGATCCTAGAAAAGTTGAATGAAGTGCCTACATACTATTACTGTACAATATTATAGCTACTTGCATCAAGTTTATCTCAGTGTAGTAAGAACTTAAGTAATTTCTACATTTAGAGAGGATTTTGCTGGCAAATAGAACCAAGATGATGGTCTGCTCAGCTTTTCTTATACATCCAATGTATGCAAATTCAAAATTTTCAGGGACATATGAGGGCAAACATAAAAAACACATTCTATATCCAAAAAATACTCAAAATATATTTTGAATTTTTAAAACTACTCTTATTAATTAGTAAAATATTCCTTTTCCAAGTACATGGAAAATTCAGATAATGTGGAATTTAAAGTGTCAAACAGGACAGGTTAACCTTCACAGTACAACCAGCTTTGGTGCTTTAATATACTATTGCCAGCATTGGACCATTTGCTTTCAGCTGTCTGCTCTGAGGGATCATCCTCCTAAAAGAGCACATCATCTGAGCCCTCCATGGCAGCCTCTGGGCGAAGTTGCTTGGCTGATTTTAAAAGCCCCCATGCGCTGTGGCTCAGCCCAAGGTGCCTGCCTTGCAGTCAGACAAGCAACCAGCGAGTGAAGCTCAGATAGATTGGCAGCAGGCACCCGCAGCAAATTCTGCACTGCAAGGGACAGCTAGGAAATGGTAACTTTTAAAGCCGTCATAGCAATTTCCAAAACCTGATGTAGATCACAGCCAGATAAAATGTTTCAGCTGCCCCTGGGACCAGATCACACCTCAGACTATTCACACAATTAACCCATCCCTCCACGTTCTGCCATTAATGGACTGGTTTGTTTTCTTGTTCGTACAACATCATGGAACAGAAGAGCTGAGCAGGAAAAGCGCTGGACTGCGAGGCAGCAGCAAACAGCTGGGATGATAATCTTTTCATCCAGCTCATCAAAAGAGTCCACCTGGTTCCCCTTTGCAGAGCAGATTGACGTGACTAAGGCAGCAGAAGAGAGTGAGTGCTGGGACTTGTGGCAGTAGCAGATGTGCCTATAGTACATCCATACAGTCAGTCCGTGGCTGTGTGACTACCAGGCTGGTAGGGATGAGGCCATCCTCTGATGGCCAGAGGTGTGACTGCTTCCCACACGTCTGCTGGCTTTCTCGCAGGCTGGTCTGAGCTCCCACACCTCTCTGTTTATCAGCAGTGCATCAGTGAGTGCTCTGCCCACAGAAAACCTGCGGGCTCAGGCTACGCTGACGGCTTTACTGGGCAGTCAGTGCCAGTGCTGCTCTTTAGCAGACAACAGGGTGGTGTGTGCCAAGGGGGAAGGGAGGTGAAGTCTCCCTACCCCCAAAGACAACCCTAGAGCTCCCCTCTGTACTAAGGAATTCCCCGCAGCAGTGGTTCCCCTCAGCTGGTCATCCATAATAACTCTGGCCAGAAGGGCAGATGCTGTCAGAGACGGGCTTCATCGCAGGTCACCTCTGAGTCACCTCAGTGACTCATCTCTGGCTGCCCTTGCCGCTGGCTCTGGAGCCCCCATCTGCAGCCCAGCGTGGGAAGGCACAGTCTCCTTGCTGTGAATCGTCTTTTCTTCCAGTGTCCTGCAGCCGCTGGTCCCTTGGCTCCTGCCCCAGCATGGCTCACCCGGGCTTGTCTCTCTGCCTGGGGTGCCCCAGCTGGCTCCCTTTGCCCCTAAAAAAAAGCCAGGCAGAAAATCATTCCTTGGGGACTGACAAGCACACATATAACAACCCTGGCTTTTGCTTGGCTTGTGATAGGCTCACCATGTGATGCATTTAGATGGACAGAAAAAGGTGCAACTTCTCCTGGCTTGAGTACAGAACTGCAGCTCCTGGTCTGACCAGGAAGTTTGGCAAATGAGCTGAGCCAATGAGCCCATCCATCCGTTTCACTGATGAGCAAGAAAAGCCTTGCATTCAGCCTGAGCTGCTGCATCCAGTTCTGCCTCAGGCTGCTCCTCCGCCAGGGATAAGCAGTAAAGAAAAATGGGGCAGGGAACCAAGGGGTCCAACGCAGGCAGCAAAAACTAAAAGTTCACAAACAAGTTTGCAAACACTTCGCAAATATCGAGAAGGGCAGAGAAAGCTTCTATGCTTTCAGCCAGTTTCTCTGGGTCATATGGTGTTAGTGCAGATGAGAAAAAAAAAGATGAGTCATACAATTTTGATGAGACCCTCCTCCTGCCATTCTAATAGCTATTCACTTTTACATGCAGAGGAGTCTCTAGGACATAAGAAGGGCATTACAAACAAATGAAATTATTTAACAAAAATAAACATGTCTCGTGCACATGCTGAAATGGAGTAAGAAGTTCTGCCTCTATATATAATGCAAACTTTCTTTTGTTCTAGTTGTCTGTCTATCCAGAAGAGGTCCTTCTAGTTTTGTGGCCTTTTAAATCCCCTCCTTTTCAAGGAACAAGCTGACATTCAGCATCATAGCAAAGAACCCAAGTTCAGAGGCGTCTTTGTAGAGAAAAATCTGTGAACGCAGTTTCTGTCAAAGGAGAAATTGAGTGTTCAGGGCTCTTGGCTAACTGTCATGCTTGTCCCTACAGATGCACAAATGTAGCACTAGCAAGGACCTTTCACATATTTTTTTCCATGCTTCGTTGTGTTCTTTTCAGTGTTCACTGATACTTTTTCTGCTGGGTACAGCGTTGGAAGATGGACTGACAAACAGACTGTGTGTTAGTATAATCACATTTTTTAAATCCTCTGGATGGACATGTGGGTTTTGCATTTCACTCTAAAGCATTTCATTAGGTAACTGAGTAGTGTAATAAGCGTTACCATTAATAATAATATTAATATAAATCAATAATAATTATATAAATATATAATATATTTAATAATTTAATAATATATAATAATTATATAAATATATTATATATTATTTATTAATATAAATTAATAATAATAATAATAATTTTGTCTTCATTTAACATGACAGAACTACAGAATATGCAAATATCAAAACCAAGTACAACTGAGTATTTTGCAATTTTTTATATCTAGTTTGCAATTTCTACATAGCTAAAAACACATATATATATATATATCAGCATCAGTCTGAAGGAACTCAACTGAAAAAAAATCCTTCTTATATTTTTTAGGTAGTCTTGAAAGGGTGGGACATGACATGTTGTTACCCAGGTACCTGGTGTGAATGGTGACTGAAGTGACATAAATTCTTCATAGAAGGAAGGACAGGAGGACAGAAAACCCCTTTTATTTCTTGTGGGGCTCAGGCCTGTTTGCTTTTCAGTGTCTTGTTGATGAGACAGCTTGCTGACTCTGAGAGAAGGGGGAAAGTGGGGAGAAGTGCAGCTTCTCAGGTCACAGAAGATTTTTGGAGGAACTGATGCAGAAGGACTGCTCTACCAGGTCACATTGCACAGTCATTGCATAGTTCACTCTGCATAATTTTTCGTTTTACACATAATTGTAATTTCTAACACTAACAGGATAAATCAATGTGTCTTAACCTCTCACTGATACACTAATGGTATAACATGGAGTGATTCTAAGATCCTTTCTCCCACATAAACCAGAACAGCGGTAGCTGATTCCTGAAGGATACTAGAGAGATAAAAATCAGGGATGTTTCCATGTCCTTCCTGTGTATACTTGATGAAAAGCTACGTTAAGGTCTATTGAATAACGTGCAAGAATCTGCCGTGCAGGAGCTATTAAAACATCACAACACAGCCAGCTACATTTGGCAAATACAGTAATCCAAAACACCTTGGGCATAGTTTTAAACCTTTTCATCTTTAGATTCATTACCTAATTAGGTTGCATATGCCAGTGTATTTTACAAACACATCCCATTAAAGTAGAGGTAATTTATTCATACAGGCATGTAGAGATAAGAAATGTACAGATAGCAATAAACAGCAAATAACACAAATGAGTTTTGCACCATAGAAACAGAATGACACAAGTTTTAGAAAGGAAGCACACACAGGAGTTCTAGGCAGAATAAGTTACTTAAAATGAAAATGAGACATGGAGAAATTTCCACCATAGTATCTCCAAGGCAACAGCATGGGCACAGGCTTGTGTGCAGGCCACAGTATTGCAATATTGCTCACTTTTATCTTGGAGAATGAGAGTTTCCCACAAGGACTCCCTGTTCTGATTAAAGCACTGTAAATCCTCTTTTTCTAGAATTTTTTTGTTTGTGGGTTTTTTTGCACTGATCAATATGAGAGACCTGCCTGTGGTGTGTTCTGCTCTCCTGGGCGAGCACTCAGGGAAGAGCTGCTGCCATGTGGAGGTGCAGCTGGGAGTGGCTGGCACTTGCACAGGCCATAGTCAGGTGAGAGAGGCTGGTTGCTACCCTGAGGAAGTGTTGGCCAGGTTCTGATTCTGGACATTAAAGTACACATATTTGGGATTTGTACTGGAGGAGTCTTAAGGAATTTCTATAGTGTAGAGGCTGACAAAACAGCAAAGGAGGGGCACATTTTTAGCATAATAGTCTTAATTTACATCTAAAGTACATAAATGTGTCAGGAGGCACAAATGGACAATAAGAAAATGTACCTGCATCACTCCAGATGTCAGCTTTAAAACTCTGTATTCTGGAATGATAATTTCTTCCAGATAGAGGCCTGACCAAATTGCTTCATTTGCTTATTATAGCTTTGGGCTGCAATAGCCCAAAAGGAGCTAGGTGAGACTAGGAATAGGCCAGAAGTGCTATTTATTTAACACTTACAGTATAGCAAGTGAAAAATTCCAGCCAGATTATCCAGCGTTCTTATATTAAAAAAAAAAAAGAAGAAATGGTGGTTCCAAAGGATGAACTGTCTAAAAGATAAGACATAAGTGGTCGGATAAAATCAACAAATAAATCAGACCTGGGCAGAAAAGAGCAGAAAGGCTTTAACCAAAGAATTGGTTAAAGCTTGTCTGGTCTGGTCTCAATCAAGAGCACCTTGTACAGTTTCCCAAATACGTGGCTTCTGAGATCACACGTATTTTCCACTTCAGAAAGAAGTAAATTTTTTGCCTGGTGATCCTGCCCTTTTGGAAGTGCAATCAATTTGAATACTGTTGCTTTATGCATCAAACTTAAAGGGTAAGTGATAGACGAAGAGGAGGAGTGTCCCAGAACAGCTCCCACCAGTCTCTGCCACTGCTGAGAGGCAACAGAAGAGAACTTCAGATCCAAGTGGCAATGTTGCATATTGATTTTTGTGGACATGCCCTGCTAACTGCCAAGGTCTGTGTTCCTTTTTTTAGCAGCTTAGATGGCTTTTACCAAGCATAAATATAGACTGCACAAATAGTGAGAAGCTATTTTTGAATATTTTGGTCACTGCTAAATACAGAATTGCTAATCCAGGCATTCAGAAGTCATGATTCAGGTCCCCAGAATGAGAAGGCAGGCCTAAGTATACTTAAATCCTTTTTTATTTTCACTCTGTTTTGCGTATTAAAACTTCAGAATATTTCTGGATCAAGTCTTCAAGCACTATTCTTCAAAACTGAAGACAATCATTTAAACTGAGTTTGTATTTACCTCTAATTCACATGGTTCCCAGAGCTGTGACTTAAAAAAAAAATATTCCTAATGCTCAGAGGCAAGAGAATTTCTTTGCTTATCTGCCTAAGTGTCTGGTATAACAGTAGCTGAAATCTCTTTAATCAAAAATGGAAATGCCAACAGTGAACAGACAGAGCAGCAGAGGACCGAGGCACCATTCATCTGCCATCTTCCTTTGTCTGCACAAATTTGATGTAAGGGGAGCACAGTGCCTCCCCTGTGCAGGGCTGGCAGTCAACCCACGGCAGAACAGCAACAACCTTCTGAGTGAGGCACTTGCTCATAGAGCATAAATACACCATGAATGTCACACAGCACACAAACATTGTGGCACAAATGTCAAATGCTCTGAGGAATCCTCACAACAGGCATTCACATGAACTTGTCTGATTATTGTTTTGTACAAGTACTTGCAATTTGTGACGCATTTGGGAGGGTTTTTTTTTTTTGTTTTGCAAATTTAAAAGCAGCTCATAAGCAGAACATGGGTCTAATGTTGTCCAGTGAAATGAAAATAATATATTGCTTGTTCAGTTGAATACTTCAGCTCAATATGTTTTAGCACATTCTCAACTTCTACTCCCCAGCAAATTTTAAACTTGGCCAATGTTGCTACTGCTTGAGACTTCCTGCAAGAATGGTTTACTGTCTTCCTTCCCTAGGAATGACCCATTTTTAAGAAATCAGTGTCACAAGAGTTGGTGACTCTCTCATGTCTAAGAGCCCTTGCAAATATATTTTTGTGGACAAAGTACCCTTCATTCACTATTGTATTTTTCCTGGAAGCACCTCAAAACCATATTCATACATGGGGAATATATTGGCCTTTTCAACAGTGCAGATTAGCAAATTTCTCTTCTATAAAATACTTCCAGCATTCTTTTCTACTGCAAACTGGTCTTTGCTGAAAATTAACAAATTTGTCCTAGCACCATAATATCTATTATTGGTTCAGTAGTCATTCATCGAATACCTGTTCTAATTTCTGCTTGCTCTTGTGACCTCCATGTTTTGCTTTACAGGGGCATCCTTTTGCCTAAATAGATTGACTAAATGCATTTCTGTAAAAATAATGCCAGGTTATTTTTGTCTGCACCTCTCAATGATGGTTGCATGTTTCTTTAACCCTCCCTCCTACTTAAAAGCTTCAGAGTTTGCTTGATACCTTTGAGGAAACAAATAGTCTGACAGGGAAGGGCAAGGGCAGGGCTTGCATCACCCTGACCCGTTCCTGCTTGTTGAGCCAGCTCGACAGCCCAAGTCAGAGGTTACACCTTCCCTAAACAGGTGTAACTTGAATACTCCTCTAAGCGTACTAGACAGCTGGGACGTAAGAACCAGAGTCCCTGAACAATTTCTTCTGGCCTTTCTTCTTGTGGCTGAGTGCTGATGTCCAGCCAGAGGCAGAGCCCTTCCTCATCACACCGTGTGTGCCCCGCCCTTGCAGATACCACCCAGCTTGTGGCGTGGGTGTGAGTCACCCCACAGCACCCCGAAAGTCAGGTCAGTGCGGGCCGTGCGCTCTGCCACAAGCCGTGGAGGTGGGGATGCAGCACTTGGGCAAAGCAGAGACTCTGCAGCGCAATTCCCCTCGGGCTCCTGGCAGGTCAGCACTCCACAGACCAGGAGCAAGGCAACCTGCAGCAAACATGAGCTGGCCCAGGACAAGCCTGGCCTTCTGCTGCAACTTCACCCTCCTGCAAAACCACGGGGATTTCTTCCCAGTCGCTGCTGAATTTGCAGCTCTTCGATTTTGCCGAAGTTCTATTTAAGCTTTAGCCCTACCAAATGCAGATTAAATGCATACCCTCCTATCCTTGCAAAGGTGTTCATGGATACTAACCATTGCATTTACCTCTGTGCCTTTCCATTTTACACAGAAAATGCAAAACAGACCAGCTTGGTTTAAAGACCTTGAACTAGACTGAAATTTTTAGTATTAATTACCTTACATGGATGGAGGCTAAGGGGTTGGAAAATTTTGTAATCTAGCACTTTAAGGAAATATGAACCTTGAACATCGAGGGTTGCTGGTGGCACTAAAAAGTACATGCATGCTTTTGTTTATAGCCAAAGAATCTGGGTACTGCTCTGATAATATATTTGGCTGATGGGAAGCGTGCAGCTGGACAAGCATTCAACAGCTAAACCATGCAGCCTGTTCCTCCGAGAGCCCCTTGCCCTTGGCAAAGGAAAAAAAGAGGCATCTTTATTGACAAGAATAAACTTTTTTCCTACTTGTAAGCACAATAAATGACACTTTCACAGTAAGCTGATGATGGGTGTCTATAATGCATGGCAGTAGCAGCTCTGTTATTGATGTAGTTATACTGGTAAAAAATGCACACTTTATTATAGTTTTGTATTGCAATGGGAAGAGATTCAATTATGCTCATAAGCAACGCTGGCATTGTATTCATAGCTCTGCCAGTTTTCCCCACTATAAATACACCAAGAAAACCTTTTTCAGCTTGTCAGGTTGCACAGAAATAGAAATCACTCTCAAGGAGAATGCTTTGGAACAAAGAGCCATGTAATCCAAGCATGTGGAAGCTGAAAAAAATCTAGCAATATGCAGAGGTGAGAAACATGGTTCATAAAGACATCATAATAAATTACATAATCTAAACATCAATTAGTTATTTTTAAGGCAGACTTCTTACTTTGAACAAAAAACCAGTTAAATTCAGTGCAAGCAACCACTGTTAAATGAATACTTAATCCAGGTTAATGTAAGGCTCACGTTACACCAGAATGGCAGTACCTACAACATCCTTCTGATTCTGCTGATCCTTTCTGTATCTGTTGGATATAACTATGATTACTAACAGAACCTACCACTAAATATCACACTTACATGTGCCCTGTCATGGCTGTAATTGTATTTATTACATATTTCTTAAGCATGCCCCCATATTCTACAACAGAAATATTACATTTCTAAATTAAAATGAAATGGAATAAAATTTAAAAATGGATGAAACATGTTACAAAGAGGCTGTTAAAAAACCGAGCAGACTTGCTTTGTAAACATCTTGTAGGTAAGATGGCTGAGTCTTTATGGCTCTGAGTACACACACTGTACATTTAAGTAGTAACTTTCAGATTATTTTTATATGCCCACAGCCACATTTTCATAATCAGCCTCTAGGACTCTGATGGGCAATATGAGCACAAACCTTTTATACTGAACTTTCATATTTTTATGCACAAATACAAGGCTTCATGAATGTCAAGCTGGCAATCAGATTGACTTCTGGTTTGTGCTAAAAATTGCAAATTGTGAAGACGACTTGTCAGTTCACTTTTAGTTACTAAAATGCTGATGATCACGTAGGAAAGACATTTAATAGTATATTTAATAGGCTGTTTGCTTGTTACTGCTTTCTCAGGCAAAAATATTTTTAATTCAAATAAAGATCATTTGCCAGTTCACAGGAAACTAGACTCTGTAATGATGTGACACCTACAGCTTGTGACTTTCTAGGACACTCATACTCACTGCATTACATCAGAGTAATTCTGATAGCTCTGCCCTTATCCTTTTTAGACAAGTGATGAGGCAGGCAAAACATCACTTTCTGAAGTCTATCTGAGCTAGTTACTTCAGGGAGAGAGATCCATTCACAGTTAAATCCTCTTACTCAACACCCTGGTTGGCAGGCTGTTGTGGATACAAAAGGGAGATCTGGAATAGCTGCAATAAACATAACATGAAATATAACTCTGAAAAATAATGGTAATCTAAATAGATCTTATGTACTTGCCACACTAAACATGCTTACAGGTTATTTTCAAATACAGGTAGTGTGATAATTAAAATATATCAGAAAGCTCAGCTGAGGTACAATGCCATGAATAGGGAATAGCACAGAGCCGTTCATCTTTTGGTTGGGCAAACCTCACTGAGGGAAAACAACTGCTGAAATTGGAGTAGTCTAAGATTTTCAGAATCTGGCTTTGTACAAATGATTATGGGTGTCACATTCACTTTTTGCAGAGTAATAAAGCTGACCACATGCAAATAATGACATGCTTGGTTTATTTGATGTGTAAAATGCAATGGTATATAATTTATACAATTTGAGTATTAGGATTCTGTATCACTTAAAATACAAAAGCATGGTTAATTGTTTTTTAGAAGTTTCTTAAAACAATCCATGTGGTTCAAGAATAAAAAAAAAAATTAAAAAAGCAGTATCATTGGTCTTGCTGTAAGACCTCATTAGTAGGAAATGGCACAACTTTGGAAGGGAAGATGCTCACAAAGCTGTGATTATACCGACATATTTGCTATTGCACACCTTCTTCTGACAGAAAGTTACAATTTAGTAGGCAGAAATGGCTACTTAACAGCATTGTGAATGATATATTTTAGAATAACTTAATTCTTACCTAATTCTTACTTAATTCTTAGTTCTTTATTAAAAATTCATTAATTTAAAAACACCACAATTCATAACGAAATTATAAATAATGCCAAAAGTTTTTGGTGCTGCGTGCTTTTAAATAGTTGTGTTTCCTAGAGAACTTCCTGTTTAAGAGATTTCTTGTAATTCAAAAGTATTTATGAGATCAGCCACAGAATGGCTGAGGTGGACAGATTCCTCTGGAGATCACCTCATCTCAACCCTCTGCTTAAAGCAGGGTAAGCAGGAGCAGGTTCCTCAGGGCCACAACCAGTCGGGTTTTGAATATCTCTAAGGATGGTGATTCCACAACGTCCCTGAGCAACCCATGCCATTGTTTGACCACTCTAACGATAAGGAACGTTTTTCTCAAGTTTAAACAGAATTTTTTCCATGGTTTATCTGCTGCTTCTTGTCCTTTCACAGGACACCACTGGGAAGAGCCTGGCTCCATCTTCCTACCTCCACCCCATCAAGTATTTATACACATTGGTAAGATCCTTCCTGAGCCTCCTCTTCTCCAGGCTGAACATTTCCAGCTCCTCTCTGCAGATCTCAGATGCTCCACACCCTTCACTACCTTTATGGTCTTTTGCTGGACTCATTCCAGCATGTACCTATGTCTTTTGTGATGGGGTCACAAGCTGTCATCTGGGGGTGTTTCATAAATGTACAAATAAAAATTTTAATACAAAAGTTTTAACTGAAATGTTATTCTTGAAATTTGAAATCCAGGTAAGAACAGCAACGCTATTCTTCCATTAACCTTAACTGTACATTTAGAAATATAGTATGTATTAGAGTCATCTTCCACAGCTTACAGAATACATAACTTCTCGTTCTGGGAGTAGTCATCTATGCCTAATGAAGACCATGAGTGCCTCAGACAGATGGGCTATAGCCCAAATGTCCATCTAAAGAGTTAGTTGGAAGATTAATACTTCTATGATCTCATCTCAGGCAGGTTACAGCTATGCAACATGTGATAGAGTTTTGCAACTGATCCATACTGAATGCTTCCAGCAGGTGAACAAGCACGCTCCAGCCAGGAGTCCTTCTCCAGTACTACTGAACGAATAATGTGCGCTTGCCCTGTTGAAAACTAGGTGCTGAATCTGCAGATCAGCATTGTTCTCCTAGCTCAGTGTGCCACAACATCCATCTGTTGGAAAGCTGGAGTCTTTTAATCGAGTTTAGTCTGTTTTATGTTAGTGCCTCAATGCCTAGGCCAAGCAGTAGGGGTGTCTGACTGGTATCTCTGCTGAGATTACGGGCGAAAGAAATTTCTCTCCCGGGCTTCACACTATCCTTAGATAAACAGCAGAAGTAGGATTCAAACATGCCATAGAACTCAGCCTGCAAGAGAGGAGGAACTGAGCAATTATAGATCCTCAGCTTCAACAAGGTCATCCTGTTCTCAACCAACACATTATCTTGTTCTATTTTCCACAGACAGGAACAAAAACTAACAAAATTTTGACCCCCTTGTATTTCTGATTATCACCACAGCTGAAGAACAATCACTGGAATTGATAGGCTTTGGACTGAAACTTAGAATTAAAATAGCTAGTCCTAAAGTTTATCAATGTCCATTGTATCGTGACAGTCATAGTGAAATCCACCCAAAGATGTTGATATAAACCATCTTTTAAACAAACAGCTCAGCAGAAAATGTCACATGGATCTCAGCTCCCTAACACAAAAGTCATAATCTGGATTCCTCAGCTGGCTGTATCTGGAAAGACTGCTGTGCCAGGACAGCATATTAGCTCACATCATTCCACAGTTATTTCAAGTGCTGTGTGCTACATCTCCTAGCATGGATATGCCTTAAAATAAGCATCAATTCCTCAGAGGAAGAGGAAATGCAAATCAATTAGAGAAATAATGATAGGGGCCAATATAATTCAAATGAGAATAAAAAACACTGAATGCATTGAAATAACGTCAAATGGCAGATGATTACCTCTTCATAATGTTTTCTACTGTAGAAACTGTGTGAGTATTTAGAAGGATGAAGATCGTTATGTTAACAATGGGGGAACAGCTTTTTTGAAGTAATGAAATTCACAGAAAGAAAAAATAAACCTGAGGCCCCACAGAATGGGACACAACTGGGAGTTGTAGAATAAGATAGTATTTTACTATGCTCTAGTTTGGAGGGTTTTGCAATAAATGGGGAATATCTTAATTCCTATTGATGTTCACCAGAACTGAGCCACAGACAGGACTATGCTGCAAAACTCACCTTGTGAAGTTGTGGGGACAAAATTATTCCAGATGATTCAGAGCAAAAGGAGGAAATTAATCCTATAAACATTTATATGTATGAGTAACTGTTCTCCCAGGGTTGTCCCACTGATTTCAGAGTGCCTATTATATAAGTGAACTGATGTGTATATAAGTGTTTGCAGGGATTAACATTTAACGAAGATTAAAATTTTCTCATGGCTGCTTATAACTCCATCCAGCTGATACAACTGCCAGGAACTGTTGGGGTAAAGAATATGCCAGCCATGCTGCTTTTCCATGATTACTCTCACTTATAAAAAGAGCTGTTGGAAGGAGGAGACATAGACAGCTCCTGTCTTCCTAGACAGGGAAGTTTGATACAAATCTCACAGCTGTTTTCTGCTAGGATAACGCAGCTGCTGTAAGGCAGACATAGAAAGAGTCTCAGCTGCACAACCAGATATTTTAAAAGATATAGTCTGGAACTTTTTTTTTTTTGTGCTTTCTGGGATGATGGAAATAAGAAGCATCACTTTATAAATTTTGGTATAAGCAACTAGTCAAACGTTCAAGGTGCTTGAAAACATGTTGAAAGAGTTGCGTGCAGCAATGCACTAAATTGCACTGTCAGGCACACACAGAAGACAGATGGAGATGCTCTGGGCCTACTAATATGGTTTCAAAGAATTGGCCCCAATTTTTCAGTGGAGCTTCTTTGAACAAGAAATTAATGTAGTGAACATAAATGCAGACAAGCATTTGGTCTCGTTTATAAATGCCCCATGGCTGCTCACTAAGTATGTCTATTATACAGCTGGGGAAAGAATTAAAATGTGATTTAGCAGGAGCCAAGCTAGCTTTAAGCAAGCTTTCTCTGTTATTGATAGTCAAGTTCAAGTAGCACTGAATTCAGTGCAGCTGATTGTCACAGGTCCAAAGTCAGTTCTTGGGAAGACATAAACTCCTGTAGGCAGACTGTTATACTGTGTCAACATTTTCAGTTTCAGATAATTTCTATGTCCAGTGCCTCAGTGAATAGCAGCCAGTGGATTTAGCTGTGCCCAGCTTTACAGACACTGAGCCCAAAGCCCAGCTTTACACAGTAAAAGCATACAGCTTTAAGCACAGCTGGAATTTGTACTTCTCTCGTATGGGTCATGCCATTTTAATAATGGCAGAGGCAGTGCTACATAAAGTTGCTTTTTAGGAGAGGAGGCACCAAAAAAATAATGTCCAGTTGAAGTGATAAAACAATACTCCCAGGAATGTCTCTGACCTCATGCTACTCTTACTAACAAATACTCCTTTAATAGTGGTGAATTAATGGTATGGAGCCCTATGCAGTCCAACATGCAGCCTGTGAGATGACAGCATTCAGACAGAAATATTCCACCTCTGTCAAGTTAGCTGGCTCCTATTATAGCACGGGTGTTAAACCTTGCTGCTGAACAAGCTTTGGCAGCTATCGTGCGAGCTTCCCAAGTGAATGAATCACAGCAGTAACGGGTGATTGAACAGGGGTATATACAGTGTGACTCCGTAATTTCTTTCAGCTTCACACTTCAAATCAGTTGCAGCAAAGCTCAGATTAGATGACACTGAGAACCGAGCTCTGTTTCTTACAATGCCACCCCCAACCTGATCTTCTGTGAGAACAACAAAACTGCGGATGGAGGAATCTGTGTATGTCCAGGTAGAAATACATCGTGATATTTTATGTGGACTCTGGAGTTGCTAGTTGCAATGTCTACGTAAGAAATGGTGTCAGGTTGTGTTCTAGATATTAAATGCAGGTACTGTTCATGTTTTACTCTTCATTGCATTGCAGAAGAGCGTTTCTAATCTATGACCAAGAAAAAATGAATATTTTATCTTCAGCATATTTTACTAGATCAAGACTAACTATATAGCAGGTCGCTTTCCAATGTCTAATTAACTTTGCTTTTACTTTTAAATAGCTTTTATTATAATTAAAATAAAAAACTTATTGGAAGGGAAAACTAATTATAAAAAGCTGGTTTTGTGAAGAATTTGATTTTTTGCATGCAGTTCACACAGTGAAGAACAATCTGATTACTAGATTTCACTAACTTGAAAAAACCAAAAACCAAGTTGTGTCTTATTCTGTGCAACATTCATAAGGTGAAAGAAAAGTTTGGAACGTTGGCCTTGTGACAGGTACCAGGAGAAAAACTTTCAAATATATTCTTATAACATATTTATTTACCTACATGGACTAAATCTTTGTCTTCATTTAGCTTTTTTTGTATATAGAAAATAACTGGAGAAAGGGCAAATGGCAAAAGCACAGCTGCATGTACAATCGTGTCTGATACCTGTGATGAAATGAAGAGGAAGGAATAACAGAATATATGCCCCAGGAATAGATAGAAATTTCAAGGGTAGTTGCAGTAGAAGTTTTAAAATGCTATTTGAAAGACCTATTTTTGTTATTAGGATGCTATTGCCATCTCAAATTTTATTGCAAGTTCTAGGACTGCTACTGTAATAAAAGGCATGTTGTGAGAATAAAAAGCAATTCCTAAGCAATTGCAGCATCTGCTAAATTATAAAGCCAGATGTTTTTCTGAAATAAAAGCAGAAAAATTAATTCTAAAACTTCTAAAAACAGAAGTTAAACTGAAAAAAGTTAGTCCATTTTGACAGTTACCTGTTTCCTGGTTTGTTTTTTTATCCTAGAATTTTGGAGTCATGATTTTGTCACATCAGACAATAAAATCCATTCCTAATATTTTAACTCAATTTTCTTACCGACAGATGCTACTTATTGTGATCTGTATTTTAATCCAGTGCTGCCTTCTGTTCCAGGAGTAGAACCAGAGTGAACCATTTCATTTATCTATTTCCATGCACCTATGAAATACTGACATGTTTAGTCTTTGAAATATGATGATACTCCTTAAAAGAAGCCCAAAATAATGAAAATAATTTTTTTGCGTATAAATTTTTAAGACCTCTGTAATGCCTTGAATTTTTTCTTTGCTAAATATTATCCCTAGATAGGCTCTGAGACTCTTATGTCATCTGCTGTTTCCTGTACTATCAGCTCCAGATATTTCTGTATCTCTTAATTTTTTCCCAAGTTCTCTGTAAGGCTGTTCACAATCCTCTCCTCTTACAATCTCCTTGCTGCCAGGAGCTCTGTTGCTCTCTATGGTCTATGGTAGATAAAGAAGCATCACTGTATCAAACTTACAGCCTTGCTTTGCTTGGTCAGTATCTGTAGTTCTAGGATATTTTCTGTAATATACCACAAGAATGTGATGCAACCCATTATGCTGGGTTGCCCTAAAGGGAAAGGGGAAAACACATGCAGGGAAGATTTTTCCGGACCTCCTTGTTTAAGAGGCTGCAGTTTACTTCAGTAAACTCTCTCAATATTTACAGAAAGTAGTGGCAGTGGTCAGTCCCCGTTTCTCCCTTTGCCAAGGGCCCATGGGATGTTTCCCCTTCTTCCACACCATTATGCCATCACATTTATGGCAAAATGCAGTATCAGATTTTTTTCCTAGTTAATGAAAACGCTGTGTTTCTAACATACCACTGCACTGGTTGTTTTGACAGAAGAAGTAAAGAAGTTGAAATATTTTGCCATGATTGCTAAATATGTCTCTGCCCTGCAAACAACTGCAGAGGTGGTGTGAGACAGTGATCCCTAACTGAAAAGGATGTTCGAATTTAATCAGTAACACCTGCCCTCTGTTATTTGCGATTGTACTAAAAACACAGCATACTGTGAAGTAAACAGCTTTGCCTTAGATAATGCATGTTTTTTATGGAGATGACAACTAATTTATTAGGTTAGCACTTCAGAATTTTTGACCTTGACTTCCTTCAGCTATGGTTTCTAAATTTTGTTCACCATGACAGATTAGTGGGAATGTATTGTGTGTATCCACCGTTGGAGCCGCTTTATGGTTTTGAGCTCAAGTACTCGAGCAGAAGTCTTTAACATGCTAAATACTGCATTTTTCCATTACATGAAGTATCTTAACTAGTAATTCTCGACATAAATACTGAGTGTCTTGATGTTTAAATGTCATGATCATCGGAGTCATGATGATTCAGGTATCTTTCTTGACTTACAGAAAACAGTCTAAGTGGCTTCCTGCATAATGTTATTTATCTAGTCTTGCATTTTAAAGCATGCATTTATTAAAATGATAAATAGTAGATGTTATTAAGATGATGTAGTAGAAGTATATTCTGCATTTCAGCTTAAAAAAAATCTTTTATTTCAAATGACCTGTTGAATTTGCTTCCTAAACTTCGACAGAGAGGTGGACAACTTTATTTCATGAACAGTGACTTTACAATTGAATTTTGGTATCAGACTAGAAAGGTACAAATTTTTTTGTACAAGTAATGAAGGAACTGGTGCATAAATGCAGAATCTAGAACTGAATCCAGTCCAAACTCAAATTTCACCCATCAGAAATAACGCATGTGCTTTGTATACACATTACTGATGCCGGGGTTTGCTACTGCGCTTCCAGTCCCGTAACACAGAAGACGAGGCTCCCTCTCTCCAACCCTAACAATTGAACAACCCACGGCACTTTTCTGCCTTTGACGGATGTTAACATTGATATTGATATTCCTGCCAACCTACAGTCCAGGAAATTACATTTTTCCTCCCCGTATTTCCACATGGATATTATGGCTCCAGTTCTCTGTCCAAGGCTGATAACCAGTGCTGCTGGAGGGTTTAAAAAGGCCAGGTCCATAAATTGAAACAAGTTACTCTGTCAGCAGCAGAGTACAAAAGATGAAAGATCATTCTTCCATGCACGCCCTCAGAGGGGACCTCAAGGGTCTTTCACGCCTTTCACTTCCTTGGATCCGGCCGGGGTCGCTCCAGCTCCGCAGGCACTGGACATGGGGCCAGCAGGGCTGCGGGGAGCTGGCAGCTGCCGAAGGAAACCATCCTCCCCTCAGTAGTTTTGTTTTCCTTCTATCTCTGTCTGCCGGCGCTGCGAACGAGCAGCCGCAGGCACCGCGCCCCGGCAGCGAGCGGCCGCAGGCAGCGCCTGACAGCTCCGCCACGGGGGCAGGGAGGGGGCGGCAGCGCCCGCCGCGCCCCCGTCACCGCCCCGCCGCGGGATAGACGCGGCCCCTCGCCGGGAGCTGCGGAGAGGCGGCTTCTGCGGTGTCGGAAGGTAGCGCTGCGATCCCACAGCCCGTCCCGACCCCGCGGCCGCGGGAGAGAGCGGGGAGCCCGCACCGGGAGCGGCCTCCCGCCCGGCCGCGGCGGAGCGAGCGCCTCTGGCGCGGCCGGTCCCTCCTGGCGCGCCGTAGCGATGCTGCCGGCGCCGCTGCCCTGGCAGGCTGTCCCCAAGATGGCGGCCGCGCGGGCGGCTCTGCGCGGCCGCGCTCCTGCAGCCGGGTAGGGACCCGCTCCCCTCCTCCCGCCGCCGCCGCTCCTCGCTGCGCCCCCGCGCCGCGCACCGGGGCCCGCCGCCATGCCGGCCCCGGTGCATGCATGAGAGACGTCGCCGCGCTGGTGTGTGCCGCCGCCGCCGCCATGGAGGAGCCGCCGCCGCCGCCGGGGAGGTCAGTACCCAGCGCTGCCCCGCGGCCAGCTCCGGGCAGGGAGCGATGCCGGGCGGGGGCTGCGAGCGCCGGGGCTGGGGCTGCACGCTCGGCCTCCTGCCCCCGGCCCCTCCGCGCTGCAGAACCTCAGGCTGCTGCTGCTGCTGCTGCTGCTGCTGCTTCAGCGCTTCTGCAGAGCGCCCACGGAGCGAGAAAGTGCTCCGATAAGGAATCTCTAGTGGCTGCGGTGGGTAAGGCAGTGTTTTGTGGGCGCTTTGCAATTAAAAGCAAATCGTTTCCTTCGCCCCCAGCCTCGCAGCAGTGCGGGGCACTGCCGAGCCCGGCTCTCGGGGTCGGGCGGAGGTCCGGGGGCTGCAGGGAGCAGCGGGAGCAGCAGCTGGAGCCCGCGGGAGGCTGGCGGAGCGTGACCTGTGCTCCTCGACTTGTGAACTGCAGCGATAAAAGCGCTGCCCTCTGGAAGGGTGTCTCGTGTTTGTAGCAGCCGTGATTAAAATCGGGTTCTCTCTGCCGGTAAAACAGCAGGGTCGCGGAGTGTCGCTGCTGGCAACATTGCAATCGATAGTCGTAAGAAGATGGAGTTAAAAAAAAATGAATAAAAAGCGTTCACAAAGAAGTGTTGTGATGCTTCAAAGCTTTCCGCAATTGCTGTCACCTCCTGAATATGCTGACCTGCAGACTGGCTTTTTGCAAGTCTCCATCTGTGTCCTGCTGAGAGATGGGGATGCAAATTACTTTATGGTTTAGTGTTTCCAGCTGGCTGTAGAAGTATTGCATAAGTCCAAGTTATTAATTCCGTGGCAATTATTTCTCATTTTAAAACAACATCCTGTTGATGCACTTCACTTCTCACTAGGAGGCATTCAGGAAACGTTTTTAAAACACTTGTGTGATCAATTAGTACTGTAAGGCAGTAGTCAGGTGCATTGTGTTCCAGGTGTGCTGTGCAAAAAATCTGCTGTCATGTTGCTGAGATCCTTCTTGAGTTTTGCGAGCTGCTGTTTTGTACTGATGGAATAAAAGGGAGGTTGTGATGTGCTCCTGTTTGGGTCAAGGCTATGGAGTTGAACAGTGCCTTTGAGTTTGCATTAATGTGCATTAATGATTTGTTTTTCTGTCGTAAGAATGCCAAAATCATAAGAGATATAAAACAAATTAGATTTAACAGAAATATTCTGAAATACAAATGCTATAGGGCAACTGAATTAATAAGCTTCTAAGTTACTTTTTGAAGGACTCCTCAAAGACTAATACTGCAGGTTAAGCAGAAAATGACTTAAAATAAAGTTTGTACAGCAGCATGACCCTAGACCTGCGCTGTCCTCATGTAGAAGAGTAATCTTCAGAGCCTGCATGGAAAACACCCAGGCATTTCCTGTGCAGGGCCATTTCTGACCTCTGCTGGATTCTGCTTATTACAGGACAGTTTATATGAGTCGGATGTGGGTGTGGATAATGTGGTGACAACTTCACCCAGCAAATGAAAACTGAATTAGTTATTTCAGAGTGAGCTGGTGGGTGGGAAGGGGATGTCTCAAAACAATTAGGTAGCCTTAATTTGTGTAGGGTAATGCATATAGTCCATCCACTGTGATTCACTTCTGTGTGTACTCTGTGTCCCAGCTTCACACCTGCTTTAGAACACAACTGCTTCTCTGGCTTTATGCAGCACTTGATTTTACGTAAATGTAATACAAGTAAAGTATCTGAGGCTTTTTCAAACATGATTACTGTTGATTTAAATTTTGGAGTCATCATTAGGTGTTTATTCTTGGGGCCGTGAGGTCAGAATTTTGTTGAAACCAGTTTATTTTGCCCAGGCTTGGGCATTTGAAATCCATCTGATGGCAGATAGCTTTTAATCCTATTTGTAGAGTGTGAATTGTTCTTATGATAATGAGTTCTGGCTAGTGCTAAAGTGCATTGCTATAATGCATTCTCTTAAAGTTAACTTAGGTTCTGATGGAGAAGTATTCAGTCATTCTGAATTAGCAATACACCTCCATTTGTTAAATAAACAAAGCACTTTTTTGTTGTTGTTTTGAGACTGCCTCGTGTGAGAAATCTGCTTGTCTTTGTGTGAGGATTTTGTGTCTTGTTAGAATATAAATGCAATGGTACATTTTGTAAACTGAAGGCAAGCATAAAGTATATTTATGGGTTTTTTTTAATTACATAGTCCTTGGTCAAAAGCATTTGATTGGTAATCCCTCTCCAAAAGCACACTGTTTTTCCCAGGCCTTCTTTTCTTTCTTGAAATGCTTTTGGGGTGGGGAAAAGAGAGGGGAGGCAGCTCTAAACTGACAAATGCTCAGGGAACCTGCAAGCAGATGTTGATTTTGAGAGAGGATTGCACTTTGACCCTGGATAGCATGCAGTACTTATGGATAAGTGAAAAGATACTACTGAAAAGTTTTGTGAAGAATTCACATTTAAGTATCAATCCTGATAACAAAACAAGTGGGAAGTTTTCAAGATAAGATGTTTCCACTTAGATAATTTGGAATGCTAATTAAAACAGATGCCTTCGGTGCTTCTTGATTATTGCCCATAGGCTTTAAATTTCCCAAGCCAAATTTTAGGCTTTCCCAAGAATTTTCTGGCACAAAATGCACTATAGAGAAAAATGAGGCCTTAAGCATGTCCTTTGTTGGGACTTTGCCCTTTAGGGGCACTGCAAAGGCATGGAGAGCAATAGGACTACCCTAACTTGTGCCTTGATTGCTTGTAGCCCTCTTTTCTGCTGGCATACATCCAGTGCAAGGGGTGAAGGAAGGACCAGGGCTGTGAATAAAGTGGGACAGAATTGTGAATTATGTGGAGGCGTCCTCCTTGCTGGGGAACTTTTCAGTAGTCTGTCTTTCAGATTTGTTGTCTCTAGGATGACAATGAATTGGGCTGTCAGTCTGCAGTATCTGTGGTTTGGGGGAAGCCTGAGGTTATGTTATGAATTGTGCTCAACCTATTTTCCTGTTTGCGAAGCTGTTTGTATGGCTGATAGTATATGAGCAGTGAAAGAGCTTAAAATTATTTTATTAACTTAAGGTCGTAGTTTCAGTGGGAAAAATGATTTAAGTATATCGAGCTTTCCCATAGTTTTTTTTCCCCCATGCATTTAAATGAGGTAAGATGTAATCTCTATGCTACATGTATTGCATTTTCTTGTTTACATGTGCAAGATGGGGATGAATGACTGATTGCTCCACCTACGCACAAACACACATGAAGTGCTGGTTGAGATGTCTTTGGCATTTGTAGCAGTAAGGATTAGTCTGTGTTGTGTGGCTGCTTGGGTTGTTTTTATGTCTGTTAATTAGTGCTGTCTGTGTCAAGGTTGGTTTTACTATTATGTAAGCTGGTGATATTGACCTTTGTGGAATGCAAACCGTGCTGTGATGAAAACAAATCTACTGAATTTAAAGGAAAGCATAAGGGATATGCAGTAATTCTTACTTCAGGGAGCTAATTCAGATTTTTAGAGGCTTACAAAGATTTGGCTTCCATGACAACCACATTTCTTAAATTATATACAAACCATTCTTTTAAACTGCACCTAAAATGCATTTAGAAGACAATTTTTCATACTACCAACTGCTGGTCAATAGTGTGTTGATCTGTCAGCACAGGAATCTCCGCTCATTTTTTCAGTGGTGTGGTTGGATTTGCTGTTGCCTGCAACATTTATGTTTGCAGGACTGTTACTTTCCTTCAGTTTTATTCTTCTCTCAGATGTTAACTGCACTGATGCTACGTTTAGTTTGTAATTTATTAACGAAATAATTTTTGAATTTTTAAAAATAGCTTAGAAGCTTGTTTGTTTAAAGAGGTGATAACGGTCCTGTGCTCACTCTTGGCTTACTGCAAATGTAAAGCCAAATGAGAATGTTTGTTTTAAACATCTGAATTTGAGTGTTACTGAGTTGACAAATGTTCACTCGTGTCCAGTACAAGAACCCTGTGTGTAAAGTCACATTAATTTGCCATGAAACCTGATCAGGTTTATTTTGGAGCCAGAGAAGATGGGATGTAATTATTGTCGTGATGAATGTCTTCTGCTGTCTTAGGGTAGAAGGAGGAAGTTAGTTCTGTTCTTTCTGTGTCCTGCTGATATTCAGTGGTATTAAGTGTCATGTGTTGCTTTCTGATGTGGTATAAATGTATGGTTTATTCTGCCCTCGGCTTATGTGTGCTGCTTGCTTACTTGCTGTTGCTTTTCCTGAGAGTGGTATTTGTAGAGGTTTTTACCATTTTGTCTGTAGAACATCCATTCAGTAAGTGATAACAAGGCCACAGTTACTCATGCCTCTGTTCCTTCTTGGCCTCACTGTAGAACTCTCCATGGGCATGACTGCTGAGCTTTTAGGATGCTCCAAGTAGTGCAGAGTACTGAAGTCCCATTACATTGCACGGATTTTCCAAAGGTCATACACAAGAAGTCCAGTATGCAGTGCTTAGACACCAGCTTCCACTGAAAACCTCTTTAACTTTCAGTACTTCACCTTCAGGGTTTCTGTAGACTTTGACTTTATATAAATGACAAACTGAAACTTTGAGATCATAACCAGTTGTTAGCTTTTTCTTATCTAGGAATGGAACTTTCTGCCAGAAGAATAGAGTGTGTGTGGGAGAGTGCGGGAAGAATGGTTGTTACAGATCTTTTTGTCTTTTACCACAGGTCTGTGCACTCCCTAGTTTATCACTTTTATATATGATATATTTATAGTTGAAGCTAGCAGCCTAATAATCTTTTATAATACCTCTTTTCCCAGTAGAATGTAACTTTTCTTGGTGTAGCTTAAATTTTCCAGAAAATCCATGCAGATGTGTTAGTACAGATTTTTTATAAATAGTTCTTAATTAAATATACTTTACTCTCTTGGTGTGTGGCTTCAGACCTTGGGATCTGATCTGTGCAAGTGCCAAGAGCTTAATTGCAGCACTTACCCTTTGGATTGACACTGTGCTATGTAGTGCTCAAATATCATTAGTGAGGAAAGCATATTTCAGAGATTGTTATTTTTAAAAGAAAAGTCAGTTTAAATTCCCAAATATCAGCTAGGATATAACTGAGGTTGAAAAAGTAGCACTAAGGGAGAAGCAGAGGGACTGGAGTCAATGAATATTTTAACATCAGTTGTTCAGTGAAGAGGGCTGGGTACTAACTGTGCTGGGTGAAGCTCTATTAACTCCTGTTTCTACAGTTCTAACCTTTGATCCATTTGCAGCCTCACTTGGCAGGCTTGAACATGGATGTGGAAACCTAACAAACCCATCAACATTTTCACACTTTATTACATGTTATAGAGCAAGGGTAGAAACAAATAGGCATTTTTTTCTTTGGAAATAAAGTAGGGCATAGTTTTAATCAAACAATCTATTGGGGGCAAGCTCAGAGATGAATCTACTGTAAATGCTGTTGCATCATAGTTCAAATTTGTATGAAAACTTATGGTAATCCAAGATGGAAAAATTAGTTAAGCTTTCTCTGTTTTCAAATTTGCTAGTAAAAAAGAACAGACAGTTCTGAGTATTTTTTTTCTGAGATGAGAACATGAAGAACTGCCAAAGCTTTTATAAAAGCTCTATTTTATTTATTTTTTTATACTTATTTCTAGTTGGTATAACTTGCAGAAGAAAAATTACTTCCTTAGATCATTTAAATATGTCTCAGTAGTGTTTATCACTACTTGCTATAAAAAGATATGATGAATACTACTTCGCATTCTGCTTAATTTGGTTTTGAATCATTGTTTGACAATTTCTTCTTTTTGAGGTTTACCATGTTGTTCTAACCAGCCAAAAGGTGCTTCAATACCTCACCATTCTTTCAATAGCTTTTGTTAGATTTTTCTGTGACTTTGTCTTTCTTTTGTAAATATAGTAAGCATATATAGAAGCTTCTGCCCAGGAATATATGAGAATTTTGGGAAAAGTGCCAAAGTAGTAGTAATTTGGAGAACTGACTCTAGTAGCTTCCAGATCTTGAGAAGCAGACAATTCTATTAAAATTTTTCTGTTAAAGTAAAATTTGCGAGTAAGTGCATTAGTGCTGTAAGGAAATTGGTAATGCCTAGTCAGACATGTGCTTGAGGTCTACTGTAGAAATGAAGTCTGTTCACACTTGCTGGGTCCTTCTGTTCTAATTAAAGAGCTTAATTGAGAGTTACTAAGGAGGAAAAGTTGTTGCTGGGAATCAATTAAAGTTTAACTGTTGAGCTCAAAGCTGTACATTAGTCTTTCCCCACTAATGACTTTTATTTTTTTCCTTGGCAATTTCTGGAGAAATAGCGGCAGTTTTGTCACAGTGAATTCTCGCTCCAAACCACTGTTTGTGTTGAAGCAGAAATACTTGCTTTATACTGCTCCCTCAGCTGGTGTGGAATTTATTGTACATGGTTCTTAACTGTTAGCAGAGCTGTTGTAGTGTAAACCTGTAGTTTGCAAGAGAGTGTCACAGGTTTCATAGCAGCCTGAGTGTGTGCATTTGTGCAGCCCTGCTACAGCTTAGTGTTCCAAGATAAACAAGGTGTAAATAGTGAGCAGAGTGGGGCTTTTAAAGGGCTGCAATTACAATTCACTAATGAAGTTTTAGTGTTTCTGTCATTATGTTCACAAGCCCTAGTTCATAGGTTAATTTATAAAAAAGCTACTGGAATTATGTAATCAATCAGTTCTTCGTGGTGATACCAATATTACCTTAAGCATCTTCCTGCCCAAGTGTTTTGGTGTTATTGTTGCTACGAGTAAAAATCTGCATTAGTTTTGTGGCTGACTCAGCTAAAAATTACTCTTCTGATCTCCTAACATCCCTCTCTTGCCCTCCTCCCTCAACTAGGAATGTCTGCCATATGAAACTTGATTGCGTGACATTAAGTACACGTGGTTGCCTAATCAAAATTAAAGTGGCTGAAGTTCGAAAAATCCCGCAAAAAAAGGCATTCCAGCCAAGCTGGATTGTTTTGGCAGCACCAGTGAAGAACCAGGGTTGGCACTTTAGGTTGTACCTGTGCATTTTGGGTGCTGGTGGCTTCTGGCAAAGTGTCTGGAAAGCAGAAGGGACAGAGAGTCATGTAAAATTGCTTCATGTGCAGCCAGAAGAGAGTGACTGAGAGCACGATTTCACTTAACGCTCAGCAGGTTGTCTTCTTCTCCCCGCTCCCTCTACAAGAGAATTCCAGGTTCAGGAAGGATGTAGTGGAGGAGCTTGGCTGTCATGGGGCTGTGGGGTTTTTTGCTTGTGTGTATTGATCTGAGAGGTAAAGGGTGCACCAAAAAATTAATGGGTTTTTTCGCTGTCAGGTTGGTGGTTGAGGTCACATGATTGTTGCCTTCAGTGCAGAAGGGATGGCAAAGGGGTCAGAGATGTGCAACCTGGGAAGCAAAAGGTGCACTGGAACAGGTTCCCCTTTTTGCGTCATCTTACTATGACTGTAGTGTTGGTAATTTCTGAGGGTCTTTACTGCAAAAAGTTGTGTGAATGGCATTACATTTCATACTTGATTAGAATTTTTTAAAAAATATTGCTTCCTTTTTTTGTGCTCTTACAAGTGTTTGTGCTGTAAACCGTTTTAATGCAAAGTTAGATTTTGTAAGATTTGCATATGCAGACATACTAGATGAAAGATACATGTGCTTTTTTGCATTTTGTATCAGGAGTAAATGGTCAAATTACCATCAGTTATAAATAAATTCTTTGCTCTCCTTTCCTCCTGTCCGGCTATCATCTTTTTCCCCCCAATATGTTGGCTGTTCATTCCTAGACTGCAGAGATAAATGATAACATATCCTGCCTTCCCCTGATTCCTCTGGGAGAAAAAATATGTAGCAATGTACAACTGAATTTGAATTCAAATATTTCTTAAAACTGAAATTGTTATGCTGGTAGTGTATCTTCTTTAAAACGTAATTTGAAATACTTAGTACATACAGAAAGCCATAGATTTCTGCCTTAAAATGTTGTTTTAAGACAACATTACAAAGTATTTTTTTGTTTACTTAGATTACCTCCAGGTGTTATTTTTAAGATCCATCTCCTTCAAACTTCCTTCTAATTTAAAGACAAGTTTTAAGTTCATTTTTTTCCCATTCATTTTAGCCTTTACCTTGGTGTGCCTTACATATTATCTGCTTTCATTGTTAGAGAAATCAATGAAAGGTTGAATGTGACCCTCATAAATAAATTTATGTCTTAGCTTTCAGAAGAGCTGGGAAATGGATGTATGTAACTGGACAGGATTAGTCACCTGCTGTAGAAAGGAAAAATAGTGCAAATATAAGGGTGATCATAGGAACACGCAAACTGAGGTAGAAAAGCCTGCTTGAAAAGCAGAAATTAAAGGGTTTAGCAGTCTTGCTTTTTAGTTGCAAACTGAAGGAAGAGTTACAAAGGCAACAAGCTATTTAGAGAAGAATGTTTTTATTTTGTACTTCCTCCCTGCTATTTTTTTTATACAGTCTTCACACCAGAAGAAATGGTACTCTGAAGTTCCCCTTTTCCAGAATAAGAGGGCTGTTAGATGATTTTCTGCCTGGCTTTTTTGTCAAGTTATCCAGGTGTCTCTTTTCTAGAGTAAAGTAATGTCTACAGGATCCTTGTGAGCTAGAAACTTGGAACACCAAAGCTTTTGTTACCGCTCTCCCTTCCAGCTTAAAGTTGCTTTCAGATCTTTTTGTTATACTGGTGGGATGTGGCATATGTTCTCTCTAAAACTTGGAAAAGCTACAGGTAACATATATTCCTTGCAGTTCCTTATCCAAAACCATGGATATTCATTTGCCAAGCAGGAATTTTCCAAAAGTAACGAATTTTTTTTCTCAGGAGGAAGCTGATCCAGGCTTTAATAGAGATGTGATACTTTTTGCAAGTCTTAATTGCATTTGCCCTACATAATTTGAAGACTTTTCTGTTTTTTAAAAATTTTTACACTAGAACTTTAAGGAGGACTATATCTGCAGTTTATCTTTGTGGTAGTGATTCTGCTCAGAAAAACCCCTCAAACTTGGTACTTTTCTATAGCTTACCCAAATTATACATAGGATAACAAATTACAAAGCCAGACATATTCGTAGTTCAAGGTGAATTCAATTATACTGTTAAAAACCTTACCAAGTATTTTACTAAGTTTGTAACAGTAAGAACTATTAATGTGTTGATAGCAATGACATATTATTTATTGATGACTAAGATTTAACATTGACTATTCAGAAATACTGAGCTCAGGCATCTGAGATTCACATGTGAAAACAAGGTCAAGTATCCTCATTCCTCTATGTCACTATTAGATTTTAATGTGAACACTATGTTTGTCTGCCGTCGCTGGAGGTATAATGACAGGAGGAATATGTGACATGAACACTGTTTGAATGTCTGTGCTCATCACAGAATTTTTGTATCCTGCTAACAGGCTATTTTTTCCCACCTGTAAGTGCTGTGCCAGACTTATACAGGATGCATTTGGCAAAAAAAAAAATAGTTTTGTTTGTACAAACCGTGTACAAATTCCTGCTGTGCTGTAATAAAAAAATGTAATAAAAATCCCCAACAAGATCTTTTCTTTGCCTTCTACTGAACACTTCCTTTTGCTGCACTTAGGGCAGTTCATAGTAACTGCAGTAGCGTCAGACACTTCATTTTTGTATTCACACATGTAGCAGATCTTTGAAAATACCTTATTCAAAGCTGGATTTTTAGTCGTTTCTGCTTTCAGTTCAGGAACCTTTCAGAACCATGTCCATTTATTTACACTTACAGCTTCCCTCAGAACATAATGTTTAAAAAGTGACTAAAATATAGGGGTGCATGATGCTTTCCTAATGTTGGAATGTAACACCATGTGTTTGCACCAGGTAGCTGTCCTGTACTCTAGTAGAACTTCAGTTTTTTTCATCTTGTTTTCCTGATTGGGTTGTTCTAATCCTCAGTCTTTTTTACTCAAGGTGCTACTGATTGCTTAGCGAAGTTCCTTTCTCGTGCTGTTGGTCCAGGAGTACCATTACATTCTCTTTTGCTGTAAAATGAAACCTGGTACTGCCCCACAGAAATTGGAGCTTCTGATTCCAGAGTTTTGCTGTGTGTGGTGTTTAGCAGCACTGAGTGGATACTTTATTGTTTTTTTGTTTTAATAGGTGCACAAGTGGTACTTCAAAATTCTGTTTGCTTTTTGCATTATCAGCAGCTGTTGGGTGATGACAGTTCTTGTCAGAATATTGTCTGAAATAGACTGGTTGTGACTACCTTTAGGGAGAGCTACCATAACTTTAACAAGATGTGTTTGGCAGTGTGTAGTGCCTGGGTTTTCTGCTACTTTTGCTGACTGGGAATGTGTATTACTGAGAGCGGACCAATGTAGCTTTGTCTTCCTGCATTAATTATCAAGCTGAGTCTGAGTTAAGAGTATATTTTTGAAAAATACACACTTTACTTTTAAAACAAAGCCACTGAATGTCACGAGCTGGTACTTGGTAGTTTGGTGCTGGACCCTGTACAGATACTGCAGTTCTTGGTATGAAAGCGGCAGAGTGCCATAAGAAGTGTTGAGAAAGAACCTTACTGATTCCTGCATGGTGTGATGGCTTTGAAACTGCGGGAAGCTGTTTACAGCAGCAGTCCCTGGAGTGTGCAGCTTCCAAAGCATTGTGGTGGGTGATTATCCCAGCTACTGTGTGGTAACTGCCTAACTCAAATTTATTGCTAGGTGCTTGCAGTCCAGTCAGTTGACCTCTGCTGCTCTGATCCCCAACAAGCTTTTAAACTGCATGTGGGATGATAAACAGTGGCTGAACCTGACTTAATAAGTGCCTAGTGTATTTGAACTCCTGCTTCTGAGGAAGGTAGCTGATATAAAGGGAAGAGTAAAAAGGTATTTCCCCCATATAGCTGTCACAGTTTTTAGGATGACCTGTCATTAACTTGGCAAGTTTGAATAATGCTTCAGGAAAGTGCAAAAGTTTATACTGGTTAAAAATTGTATTCCTCAGTGTGATTTTAGCCTAATTAATTGTGACATGTTCCCATGTGATCCTCAGGGCTCTTTTCATTTGTTAGTTTATTTTTAGCAATAAATGAATGTTTTTTTCCAAAGGTTATGGCCTTTATCAGTAGTGGTGCTTACCAGACTTTTGCTTCTGGTCCTGCTGCTTCAAATTTCATACCTTGATTTCTGCCCCCCCTTCCTATTTTTGTTTGCAAGCCTTTAAAATCTAGAATTATTATCTTGGTTTTCATGACTGAGCTGGAATTGTACATACATTGCCATCACTTAGTCAAAAAAAAAAAATCCTGTTGTTGTCTAGAAGTGCAAATTAAAGAAATTATGTATTCTGTCTTTTCAGATTCTGATTGAAACATTCTTGGTTTGTTGGGGTTTTTTGTGGTGCATTTCCAAGCTGTTAAGGTGTTTTGCTTTGGTTCTTGTTTTTACCATACTGCTCTTAAAACTTTCCCAATATTTGTGATTTATGCATCCTGGCTACAGTCTTATATTCCAAGTGTAAAATTCTAAGAAGCATTTTTGTCATTAAAATTGAGGCTTGGAACCTGTAAATAGACTATGAAAATTGTGCGCTTCTAGTTTTCCTTGTGGGGATTTGGTTTAGGCTGTTACTGGCAAATAGTAACTGCAGTTGTCACATTTCTAGCTTTCACTTTTTGTGTGTAAGCATAATTAAGCTTTGGATGGTTCTCACTGGCTGTGGGGGAGAAAACCTGCATATCTTGGTAGCTACGAAGAAATTAGTCTTGATTAATGTTTCTCAACTCTGGTTGCAACAGTATTTAGGAACCAACAATTCTGTCTAATAACCAACACTATGATCTGATTCAGGCTTGCCAGCGCTGCGTTTTAGAGATTGGCAGATTTAATTAGTCTCTGGTTAGTTCATGACAGCAAATAACACACAACCATTGCAAATGCTGCAATGTCAATAATCTGTAAAAATCATAACTGATTTTAATACCAGAGTGTTCCTGCTGAAGATCATATATGTGTAGTGTTGTCTGGATGAGGAAAATTAATCTTCCCATGTCAAAGCTGATGTA
Source organism: Monarcha castaneiventris obscurior (assembly GCA_026261815.1). Classification (NCBI taxonomy): domain Eukaryota; kingdom Metazoa; phylum Chordata; class Aves; order Passeriformes; family Monarchidae; genus Monarcha; species Monarcha castaneiventris. Next base: position 6,024,605 of record JAMPIT010000161.1, read on the forward strand.
ACTGCTTTAGTTCAGACCCTGTATGTTGAGTGCATTGTTGTATGATAAGGCTTGCACTGATGAAACTGAATCTTTGTGTTAATTGGCACTGATTTGAGTTCTGAGTTGGGGTATAGTCTTTGCACACAAACCCTAAACTGAGTATGCTGAATTTTTAAAAACTTGCTTTGCAACCTATGTCTTCCTCTCTCTGAGCAGACCAGCCAGCTTTGGTTAGATCATCTCACCAGCTGCTAACAAGAGTGGTTCTGCTGTTATGAACGAGAGCACGATTGCTTGTTTTGTGATACGATTTCAAGTGTTGCATGTTTTATGATGCCTGCTATGCTTTTTATCAGAGAACATTTTACTAAATTACCCAGAAAAAATGGCTGAATGTTAAGTAAGTCATACTGGATGCCACTTACAGGTATGTGTGTAATTCACGTGTGAGGTTGGAGGGTAATTTGGATACTTCTGGCACTCATGGCCTCTCATCAGGCATAGCAAGAAACAAACAAGGTAGAATTATAGAATCATTTAGGTTTAGAAGGACCTCTAAGACTGAGTTCAACTGTAAAGTAACACATTCAAGTCAACCAATAAACCATGTCCTATAAGGGCCACATCTACAGGTCTTTCAAATGCCTCTGGCAATAGTGACCGAAATAACCAGCTCATGTTCTTTAAGGATCAGTTAATTCAGCCTGGTGGAGAGGTTTGATTGTTACATTCTTCAAAGAGGTTGCTTACTTATGAACAGAAGGAAAACAGTGAGGAAAACAGTGTTGTCTCTGGTCTTTCCTAATGAGGTAACTTGTCCTAGTTTAAAACTGCCTTGGAGACCGGACAGAAGTTCTTGCAGGATCTGTTCTGCCAGCCTCCGCAAGAGCATCAGCACCCCACCCTCTGCCTCGCCAGGCCAGTGAGATCACTGAAAAAATAAATGGCTCCATAAGCACTGGAACTAATGACTTCTGTTTTATGTGGTTTAGTCTCTTGTGGTTGATTTGTCTTTGGCAAGATCAGAGGGGTGTTCTCTGAAGTGTTTTTTGCAGTAGGGCTGTTTGCAAGCGTTCTCAGAAATAAAGCTCTTCTGGTGTCCAAAAAGATGTAAACTTGAGTTCCACTTTCCCAGCTCAGCACTTAAAAGATCTGTTTCTCTTACTCATCCACCTATTTTCACAAGATCTGTAGGAACAAATGTAAGGCTTTTTTTTTATATTTGGACAGTGGGGGTTGGTAAAATCAGATTGCCAAGACACAGTAACAGTGTGATGTTCCAAGGCGAGGAAACCAGACTAAAAATATTGGTGATTCTGTGTGGTTGTCATTGTGACCAGATTGTAGGGCCCTCCTTGGACTCCAGGTGGTGCTGCAATACCACCTGGGTCATTTTTCTTGAGTAACCAGTAAGGTTTATCTGCTGAAGTCGGTGAACTTGCCTGCTGCCTTCTCAAAGCTGAAGTAGTAGAGTGAGAAGAGTAAAGTGAAAAGAGTATTTCATGTACTAATGTTTCCGTGGCTTTGTAGAGAGCATAACTGTTCTGCATGCTAAGGTATTTATTTCTGTTTGTAGCTAAAGGCCAAGAAAAAGTACAGTATCTGTGTTTTGTTTGTTTTTGTTTTGTTAGCCTTACTGCTGTTCTACTAGCTGGCAATATTCTGACATATTTCTTGCTGCAGTAGCTCAGACTCATTCTACCAGAGCACGAGTAGCATTCCTTGTCTGCCCCTAAAATAGAAGCAAGTAAAATATAATTTGTGATTCGAGTAAAATTGAAGTTAATCAGATACTGATGTGATCTTGCACCAATTTAGATTGACTGTTTCTTTGCCTCAGAATCTTTTACCAGAGTCAAGAGTTACTGAGAGTTCTGTAGAGTCAAGTTATTTGCACACCTGCTTCAGAAATAAGTGAGGGAATAGAGGCAAACCATTTCTTTTCTTTCTTTGAAAATAGGGTGTGTTCTTCCTGACACGTGTTAAAGCAAGATAATTCCATGTATGGCACCATTGGGGAGTGATTGTATTTATATATGATATTAATGGTATTAATGTAGTTGATGTTAAAATCTGTGAAAAATACTTTCAGATCTCCTGTGCTAGGTAAAAGTTTCGTGAAGGGTGGGAGAGTGATTTTAGAAGTTGTCTTTGTGGTATGCGGGGTTTAGGGGGTGGAGAATGGAAGGGAAGATGTCTGCTGTTGTCCCTGCTGCTGATTAGATTGAATGTTTTTCATTATGTTTGTGTATTCGAACCTCTGTTTATTTCATGCACCTCCTAGTTTAGGCTTGCCCCAGGTCTTTTCAGAAAGAGATGTATTACCTATACATGTATGTTTACGTTGTGTTCTTCTAGTGACACTGCCTATACCATCCTTTTTGTATGTTGCCTGTTATTTGATTGGAAACTTGTCCTTAGGGATATTAAAAAAACCTGGGGTAAATACACATGGATGTGGCAGTAAAATATAGAAGGTTGACTGTGTTTGGGATTTATGGATGAATTAGCTTTCTAAACAGATATTGCAAGTAAAAGTTCTTTATCTTGAATGTAATGATTTATCTTGTTCTCTGCAGGAAAGAGTGCAAATCAGAAGATGCTGCTTCCAAGATCTCTGAGTCTGACCCTGAGGAATTATCAGATGAAGCAAGTGCTGACACTTTCTATGGCGCTTCTCCCCCTAGTACACCTCGCCAGATGAAGCGAATGTCAACAAAGCACCAGAAAAACAACGTCGGCAGACCTGCCGGCCGCTCCACTTTGAAAGGTAGGTGTGCTGTCCTGGTTTTCTCCTTAAATGATCACAGTCATAGCAGTAGCCTGTTGGTACCTGGTGGAGGGGTTGTACAGAAGAGGCAGTCAGGTACTGAGGTACAGTGAAAGAACAGGAGGCAGCTGTTGTGAATTGCAACAAGGGAAGACTCCTGGTATTAGAAGAAAAATTTTGCTATGAGAATTACTTAAGCAATGAGCAGTCTGCCAGTGGGATTGTTGGATTGTGGAATCTCCATCTTTGGAGATTTCTAAAACAGAACTGGTTAAGATCATGAGCAGGCTAAACTAGTTTTGAAATAAACCCAGCTTTGAGCAGAAAGTTGGAAAAAATTACTTTCAGAAGTATTTTTCAGTAATTTTTTTTCTGCGATTCTGTGATCTCTAGTAATGGTATAGTTGCTTTTCTGCCCAAATTTCATGTTCTGAAGCACTTCACAGGCTGTTTATTGGAAAATACAGTTTTCAGTGATTATTCTTTACTCTTCTATGTCACTGAAGCACTTAAAGTGTAATTACTCCCGCTTGCTTCTGATGCTTCAGTATAGAGATAATGGGGGAAAACCCAAAAGATACTCGATAGGTGTTCTTTTCCTAAAGGTACTAAGTAATGGTATCTAATAATAAAATCTTTTAGCTTAAAGTGATTTTTTTTTTTTGCTTGAGATTGAATTGGTGCAAAAAAGCCATTTAAGATTGTATGTTCAGTGTTTTCATACAGAATACAATTGGGTTTTTTGTGTGGGTTTTTTGTTGTTTGTTTGTTTAATATATTTTTAAACAAAGAGCAAACTATGTCAGAAGATTATTTGCCAGAGTTATGACAGCTTGACTATTGCCAGTTAATGTTTTGGAAGCAGTTTTTAAAATTGTGAAAAATTTATTTTTAAAATTCATGTGAAACAAGGAGACGTTAGAGTGCATAGCACGGATTACATTTTTGAGGTAAAATGTAGGGAAGAAAAAGGTAAATTGTTTAGGGTGAATAAGGGAATATAGTCAAATCTTTGGTTGAGTAGAACTGTGTAGTGCAAGTTCATAATAAAAACAGGGCCAATACAAACATTTTCCAAAGCTTCTGTTTCCCTTTCACTTCATACAACCTCCGAATAACGTCACTGAAGGGAACATTCACCAAAATACCTCTTCCTTATGTGAAATTACAGAGAAATCTTGTTACTCTTGCCAGTTAACTGTAGGCATTGGAATTATTAGGCCTGTTTAACTTTGCTAAAAGGCACATTTAAAAGCCAGTAAAATTTTTCTGTTGCAACATTAACTCTATTTATTTTAACCCATTATATAGTGGTTATGTAAATTTTTCTTGATTTTGGTGATTTTTTTGTTGTTGTTGTCTCATTCTGTGCTTTAAAAAGGAGTTAGTTTCTAAACATAGACACTGATACTAAAGAAATGTAACGTATTATATTTCATTATTAGCCTTTGCTTCTGAGCACATGTGGAAGATTGATACCTTTATGAGAAATAAGGAGTTGTTGTTTATCCCTGCTTACAGATTTTGCGTTTTTGGACCAAGGCCTTTCTATTTGTGAGGGGATTGGTTCTTACTTCTAGCATGATAATATCCTGTTCTTAGTTGCCATAAGTGTATCTTAAAATATGTTTGCAGTTTGTTTCTGATGAATTGGATAGTATTGTGTAAAATACCTTTTTCTGGAAAATTCATAGTTTGGTTTTTGTTTTGTTTGTTTTTTTAACTTTGCCTGTGCGTACCATCTCAGAACAGTTATTTTGTATTATGAAGAGAAAATAAGCCACTCCAAAACCTGGTGGAGTAGTTAGTTGACCTTGAATGTGTACGTGTTATGTTCTTATTGAGCTTGAATGGTTATACTTCATTCTGAAGAGAATTCATTCAGGAGTTGGTTTGATGCAACTAATCATTTAAAAAGTAAATTTGAAATAACTTTTCAGATGTTTACAAATAAGATTTAAGGTATCTTTATTTAGACAACTGAAAGAATTTTGGAAATTAGGGGCTTGGCTTACTTGTGCTTCTGATACTTGGTTGTTTAATTTCTGTCACACCAAGTTTTTTATAACTTGCATTTAGTATCCAAACATAAATTGATGCAATAATCTGTTTAGTTTCTGAATTGTTTCTCCTGTAGCCCAAGACCTATGGGATTCACATTTTTCTAAGCTAAATGCATTTCAGAGGAGCTTGTAAGATCTGTCTCCTGAACTCCATGAATGCTTGCTTACTGACTGAAGTGTTAGCTTCTCTGCATACTATGTAAAAGGAGTGCTTGTGTCTGCTTTTTAGGACAAAACTTTTGCAGCTTCATACTTGAAAGGGAGCCACTGTTCACCCTGCTTTCCTACCCCCATCATGTTCTTCACATGCATTTTGTTGTATTTTCTTTTAATGACCTGTTCAGGATCTCAGACTCCACCATATGCTCCCTCTCACCAAGTGACAGTGGCTTAGTTGTGAAACCCTCTGCCCTTCGTAGCATTAAAAGTAATCATAACTCGAAATCTGTTAATACAGCTGAACTTTTTTTGCAAATTAATTGAAGTCGGTATTAACAATACTGGAGAAAAATTAGTAATCTAAACTCATACTGTTATAGCATTGATACTAATTTATTGCAGGACTGTGAGGTGTATTTGAATCATTGGTGTCTATTTGATGAGAGGATTTTGAAACCATTTGTAGATTATTGTGCCTTTGTTGAGAATTATGGACATTCAAGTATTATGGCTTTTTGTGTGTTGAATAATGAATAACTTTTAATTTACCTTTCTTTCAATGTGTTTTGGTGGTGTGGGGTATCTGAAGATTAATTTTAAGGGAGAATAACACGTTAAAAATACAAACTGAAGGGATCTAGAGGTTCTATCTAGAATATAAGTTAAGAAAGTGATCTTTCCATGTAATAGGATTTTAATTTATTTTTCAAGGCCACCAAAATCTTCAGCATCAAAGTGCTGTTAGAATTTGATTAATTTCTAATCTACTTAAAGTCTATGTGGAGAGGGTGTACGTTTGATCGTGTCAACCTCTGTTTTCAGTCTGCTTGCCTGCCAATGCAAAGTGCCCCATCCTGCAGTTTGCCTGGCCTAGCTCTTTGGACTGTGGCCTCCTTGCAGCTGTGCCAGCTGTGGTCAGTGAAAATAGACAAAGTATTCAACCATCATTCTGAAAGTCTTTTCTATTCTTGAGTGAGCAGAGGCCTTGTGACCATGGAGCTGTTTGTGTTCCAGCTGCAGCTGGAACTACTGTTCTTTAGTAGTCTGCATACAGGTTCTTCCCTTCAGCCTGCCACCACCTCTGAGAGAGAGATTGAGAGAGAACCACTCTTTTCATGCCAAGTAGTTCCTCGTGTTCTGATCTGCAAAGCCTAGACTGAAATGCTTTTCTTAGTTCTGCAGAAAGTGACAAGGTCTGCTGCTCCTAAGGAAAGAACAGGAAGAGAGGAGGAGATTGCGCCTTTAGGTGGGCAAGGGCTGTTGTCCATAGTAAGGAAGAAAACAAGTGTGTGTTGTGACAGTGGGGAAGCAGGCTCAAGGTGCTAAGGCAGTGTGTTAAGATTACAGAGGGGTTCACAGAACTAAGATCAACCTCCCCAAGAGGTAGGATTGGTGTGTTCAAACTAAATTTTAAAATCTATATATGCTCCAGCTTTTATGAAATTGCGTGTGCAGTGGAGTCTCTTTAATTCTGTTTGACTTTGATGCTGTAATAATGCTTTGTTGCATTTTGAGTTTTTGTTTGGAAGGTTGTGTGACAAATGTATGGAAACTGTTCTTTTCCTTTTGATCTTACTCAGTTCTCAGTAGATGGGATACTCAAGATGAGAATTCTCTGAGTTTCTTTCTACAAAGGAGGTAAAGCGAGAGAAGAACAAAAAATCTTTTGGTTTAGGGTATAGTAGTGGTAGCTTCTAATAATAAGACTACATTTTACTTCTATGCATGCTTATTTTGTTTTATTGATATTAAATACTTTTATTCTCAACCTAAGAAAAGTGATTGGGAACTGAATTGAAAAATGCTTTTTCTTGTTGCTACAGTCACATTCTTTTTTTTTTTGCTTACAGAAAAGATGAGTGTGCCTGCTCAGTCGTTGCATAAAGACAATGGGAAAACCATTGAGAATGTGGAGGAGCACAGCTATAAGCAAGGGAAAAAGATCAGAGATGCCCTAAGGACGACAGAACGAGATCACAAGAAAAATGTGCAGTGCTCATTTATGTTAGACTCAGTTGGTGGGTCACTGCCAAAAAAAACAATTCCAGATGTTGATCTCAATAAGCCTTACCTCAGCCTTGGCTGTAGCCATGCTAAGCTTCCAGTGTCTGTGCCCATGCCCATACCCAGGACTACACGCCAGACTTCTAGGACTGACTGCCCGGCAGACCGGTTGAAATTCTTTGAAACCCTGCGGCTTTTGTTAAAACTTACCTCAGTCTCAAAGAAAAAGGACAGGGAACAAAGAGGACAGGAAAACACCTCCTCTGTGTGGTTGAACCGATCCAATGAACTGATCTGGCTGGAGCTGCAAGCTTGGCATGCTGGCCGGAGCATTAATGACCAAGACCTCTATCTCTATGCAGCCCGCCAAGCTATCCCTGATATCATCAATGAAATCCTCACCTTCAAAGTGGACTATGGAAACTTCTCCTCTGTAAAAAATGGAGCCAGTCTCAATGGTACTTCAGGAGACGGAGTTTGCAAATCAACACATGGAACTAGTGCTTTGGGTTACTCAAGTTACCATGAACACCTTCATCGCCAGCGGGTCTCATTTGAGCAGGTAAAGCGAATAATGGAGCTGCTGGAGTACATAGAAGCACTTTATCCATCTCTGCAGGCTCTTCAAAAGGACTATGAAAAGTATGCTGCAAAGGACTTCCAAGACAGAGTGCAGGCACTCTGTCTATGGTTAAATATTACAAAAGACTTAAACCAGAAACTAAGGATTATGGGAACTGTATTGGGCATCAAAAATCTTTCTGACATTGGCTGGCCAGTGTTTGAAATTCCTTCTCCTCGCCTGTCTAAGGAAAATGATCCAGATGATGAAGACATTGATAGGGAAACAGAAGTAAAGGAATCCTCAGGAACGTGCACAGAGGAGAGTGATAGTGAAGAACAAATCTCTGAGGAGAATGTTGAGGAACTTAGACAAGCCATCAAGAACAATTTTACTAATAAGCCAAATTTTGACTTTCAGGACCATTTTTCAAGGAGGCTTGACAGGCTTGAATCTGAGGATGACTCTAGTTCCTGGGTTATTCCAGCATGCAGTGCTGAGGGAAGCTGCAGCCAACACTGTTTGACCTCTATTTACAGGCCGTTTGTTGATAAAGCACTGAAGCAAATGGGGTTGAGGAAACTAATTTTAAGACTGCACAAGCTAATGCATGGTTCATTGCAAAGGGCCCGTATGGCGTTGGTAAGGAGTGATCACCAGCTGGAGGTAGGTTACCAGTGTAAATGGATAACAGGAGTACCTCCTTGCTGCGTTGTTTCTAACTGAAAATGTAGGAATTGGGATCTTACGAATGTTTCGGTTGCTTAGTTGGTTTTTGGAAGACAGTGTATATTATGATTAGGAGCCCAGTTCTCCTTCCACAGAAATGAATATGTTGTTTGACTGAACTTGTGTGAAGCCCAAGCTAGTTCTCTGTTCTTGTTTGTAATTGAAATGATACTTTTATGATAACATCTTTGTTCATTATATTTTCTAACGTCTAAATCAACAAGTCAGAAAAATCACTGTGGAAAATTAGGCACAACAGTTGAATTGTGAGAAAAATCAGCTATGGAGGTGGTAATTTTTCTCATCTTCAAGACTGGATGTTTTTCTGTAAGGCATTCTTTATAAAATGTCACTATAGTTGTGTGGTTTTTCTTGCCTACATAAATGAAGTGCTGTGCTGGCACATTATGCTTGAGGAGAGATGGGATAAATGAATGGACTCTCTTAACCTTGACATCTGTGAAAACAAGTCATGTTAGCATTTTACATTCTTTAGCTGGCTTTTGGGTTTTTTTTTTTTTTTTTTTTTGTTTGGGTCATTTTATGTTCTTAATTAAGAATGTGAGTTAATAAAGCCAATTTAGGAATTAAGCAGTAATTGAAGGACAGTTGTTTCATATTGTAAGATGCAGTCACTAATTCTTTCAAGGCAGAGTATTGTTTGTTAATATAAACTGTTATCTAACTTGTAGACATTTTTATGCTAGGAAAAATTAGTGGTAGGGATTAGTTGCTCTCCTTGGTAAAGTGGCTCTGTGAATTCTGGACAAAGGCATTTCTTAGCCAACATGGCCATTCTGATACTGATACCATATGTGGTCTTTGATACGTTGCTGATCTCTTAACGTTGATGGTCATGTTTGCAGAAGGAATAAGAATTATCTCCTTTGGAGGTTATTTTTTCAGGATTAATAAATTTATAAATATAAAGCTATTTGATTTTGAAATTTTTTACTTGTACTGTTACTAGTGTAGATACTACTGTAGAAATGAAGTTATTAGTTGAATTTTTATTAATTCTCTAATTGGTTTCAGCTTGTGTTTTAGAAAATTTGCATTAGAAGTACATGAATATTTCCTTAGAGTCAAGTGCCTAAGCAAAACTTGTTACAGTAACCAAAAGCAACCCCAAATCATATACACTTAGAAAGGTCAGCTTAATATATAGGTTGAAATACATTTTAAAAAATCAAAGTAAACAGCATAATATGGGGGTATTGAAAATGGACTTTGAATATATTTTCAAAACTGCTAAATACCTCAAAAGTTTTGACTGTATAAGGGTTTTTAAAACAAATTAATGAAACATTAAGTAGCTAGAGTTTTTGCTGCTGCTTCACACAATTAAACTTACTGGTAATGTAGTGTTGGATGACTTGTGTAAGATGTAAGGTTAATCTTTCTCCTTTCTTCTCTACCCTTGTGACTACTTTGAATGTTCATTTTCAGTAATTATTACCTTTTCTTTGGAATATTACTCTCCTTTAAAAAATGTTTTTGAGTAAAGGTGAATGTTATAAAATTGTAAACTTCTTTCCTGCACCTACATTTAAATCACGCTGTCAGAAAAAACCCAAACAACTCTTTGTCAGAGTTGTGGTACCTACTGCAGCAAAAGATGATATTATACTAGAATGGAAGAGAAGGGTTTCAATTGCTTGGTCTTTGGACCTGACAATACTTTGAATGTAGTGTCTTTTTTTTATTGCAGTTCAGCTTGATATTTGTATGCAGACAGAGTTGTTAGTAATCTGTTAATCTTTATTGTTTCTGATACTTTTGTAACTTGACTCTGTGTTTGTGTGTACTTACACTTTTACGTCTCTGGACATACTTTTGTTTCTATTGTTGCTTAAACACTGTCTAAAACACATCTAAAATGTGCTTTCTGGATTCTTCCACTGTATACATTTTAATGTTCATTTCATCCTGAATATGTGTAAATCTTTATACACATTGCTGGTCTTAATGTTTTCTAAAACATACATTTTATTCCTCCATAGACTCTGATACTTTAACAAGGCTCTAGGCACTCTACAGTCCATTTTGTGTAGAAATTGTGCAATTTCATTCTTGATGAAGATGGATAATATTTCTAATTTAAGTTTACAAAATCAGATATTATTTTAATAGAACATATTTAAGCTTGTGTACCCTGTTTGGTGTTTATTCAACTGGCCACACTTTTGGGTGTGGTTTTTTGTATGATCTCAATAAATGGTATAGAGTTTTTCTTGGGGTTTTATAACAAGTATTTGAAAGATTTCAGATTGGGCCTGCAGAAGATTAAGATTAGTCACATCGAACAATAGAAGTTTAGGTGTCTGGTACTAAGCCCTAATGTCTTTTGCTGTTATCCTTGATGTTAGAAAATTATATTACAAATTTATTGAATTTGGCTGTGTTATTTTTGCTCATAGACTAGTTCTTTAATATTTTTATAACAACTGAATTTCCCCAAACTATATTTGCATCGCCACGCAGATTGTATTTCTTAATTTTTGTTTGTTGTACTGTGGAAGTGTAGTATTTTTATGATCTGTTTGTTAATGAAAACTTTTTGTATAAAAATCTTTAGCTCTGGTGCTATTATGGTGCTGTATATTCCTTTTAAAGAGAGTAAAGAGAAGACATTAATATTCCCTCTAAGAAGATATGTTTTTAAATATGTGTTTTAATTTTCTGATATAAGTTTCAAAGGTTTTCTAAACTCCCTAGCCATTACTTTATCACTGGTCTAATTACTGGTCGTGTCTTTTTCCCTTTTGTAGTGGTGTTATTTAAATTTGGCTGAAGAAAAACCTAGAAAATGCTTGTCACGTCTACTATATGAATGAAGGATATTCAGATGTCATAGTTAGCAGCTGAGAAATTAAAATAAGAATAAAACAAACTGAATCTGAAACAAATCTCACCCTTAAATGATGACCAGTGTGTTGCTATCTTCTGGAACTACAGATGTTCTGCAGTCCGAACTTTCTTATCAGAAGATGTATAGTTTAGATTTCTTGGACGTTTATTTCATATGGTCTTAATTATTTTCTCTAATTAGAAAAGTAATTTTATTTAAATATAATCTTAATTTAAATGAAAAGTAAGTTTATTATTTAGAAAAACCTCAAAATCCCCAGAACAACAAACCAGCTTGACCTTTATATTTCATCTTTCTTTTTTAAACAGTTTAAATTTAAAATCCACCAAAATTCAAAAGTTACTTTTTCAATACTTTAGCTTAGTTTAGCTAGTGACACTTTTTGAATATTGCATTCATTTACAATGTGGAGTTCTATGTTAATATATGCATTATGTATTTAAAAAGGAACAAGGTTACATACCTGAGGTAGCTTAGTGTACAGTTGTTTCTATAGATATTGTCATAACAGAAACATAAAGTAAGTAATTTTTTCCATTTCCAAGGGTCCATAATTGTTTTTCCTGAGACTGATGATCCTTAAAAAAAAAAAGCTTTAAAAATCCCCCGGTGATATAAGCTTGAAACTTCTGTGGTTGACTTGCCAGCTAATAGACTGTTACCTTTTAAAAACATACTTTGTGCATGCTACTTTAAACAAATCCAAAATCCTAAAGAATTATAAGGATCCTTTTCATGATACCTATTTTTTGTTACAGTTTTCAGAATTTCCAGATCCCATGTTGTGTTCAGATTATGTGCAGTTACTAAATTTCCCACCTTGTTGCGAGCAAAAATGCAGTGCTGTATCATGGGAGGAGTTGAAATCCATGGATTTGCCTTCTTTTGAACCTGCATTCTTGGTCCTCTGCCGAGTCCTGCTCAATGTTATCCATGAATGTCTCAAGCTGAGGTTGGAACAAAGACCTGCTGGGGAACCATCTCTTTTGAGTATTAAACAGGTTCGCTTCTGTTGCTTTTTAAATATATATTTCCTGATTGAAATACTTTGTCATTTCATTATGATATGGTTATCAGTTTAAAGAGGATTAATGTAAGAAATTGCAGTGTATAATTGTGTAATAATTTTTGTAAACAGTCTTGTATTTCATATGGAGATCTGCTTTTTGCATAATAAATAACTGATCATATATACCTCTGATTTAGGCTTCCAAATCAAAACTGGTGATTAAAACATATTATTAGCCAACAAAAGTAAACAGTATTGGTTTCATTCGCATCGTAAACTATATAATCTCTAGCACATCTGCCATTTGTGTTTCTTAGGCAGTATAAGCAGTTTTAAGGATCTACATTTCTCTTTTTTCTTTGATTTGATAATTCTTCTCTTGTGAATGTAAGACATCTGCTAACATGCAGTAGTCACATAGTGGAAGTTCATTAAGAAGAAAAATGACATTAAAAAAAATGTTTTCCCCAGCATATTGTATTATTTTCTGTGGGCAGTGACCCAAAATTGTCAGTCCTGTCACTAGTTGAGAATATTGTATAAGGATTTATTTTCTGGAGGCTAAATTCTACTAAATTCATCCAATCTCCCTGCATAACCAGATCGGGGTTTTATCAGATCGTCTCTTAGGATAAACATATAAATAACCTCTTGGACTGATTATTATCTCACATTCCAGTTATTTGCTGAATTCAAAATTCATTGCAATGTTACTTTATGGTCCCAAATAAATTTGTCCTCTCTTCCTTCTCCCCTCCCATGTTCCCCCATGCTCCCCCCATTGACTGAAGCCTACAATTTCAACCTTAACAGTCATAGGGTAAAATGTTGCATAACATACTCTGTTAAGCACAACTGCTCCAGAGACTGGGGAGATTTGTTTTTTTTCCTCCTTAACATTTTGTGTGCTCCTTGTGGACTCCAAGTTAAGTAAAAATTACACTTTCTTCCTGGAAAACAATGTGTTTGTACTAGACTGTTTTGGTGGTGGATACTGCCTTGGTAATGACATTGAAAAAATGAATTCAACTCAGCAAATGCTTCCTGTCCCACGCAATCTTTCTGAGCAGGCATAGGAGCTGTGGAGGATGTTTCACAAATAGATATGTTTGTTTCCCGAAGAATTATAATTCCTAAAATCTTGAGCAAGCTCAAAACAAGAATCCAGGAGTCTGTTCTCCAAGTTCACAGAGTACTACAGAATTACAGAGAAGTCTGGATTAGAGATACTCTGGTCCAGCCTTCAGGAAGCTGAGTCATACAGTTAGATTGATCCCCAAATTAGATTGTTTTATTATCATACTATAGCATAGTCAGCAGGTTGAGGCAGGTGATCCTGCCCCTCTACTCAGCCCTAGTGAGGTGCATCAGGACTGCTGTGTCCAGTTCTGAGCCCCTCAGTATATGTGCAGCTCCTGGAGCTCATGGAGTGCTCCTGGAGTGTCCTCCAGTGGAGGACAGCAAAGATGATTAGGGGCCTGGAACATCTCTCCTGTGAGGAAGGGCTGAGGGTGTTGGGTCCGTTCAGCCTTGAGAAGAGACAGAGAGGGGACCTAATCAATGTCCTGCATCACACTGTAGCCCTCAGAAGCTGACCAGCTGGAATATGATCAACCCAGCTATCTTCAGTCATGCTGCTCTCCTGGCTGCTGGGCAGGGATGCAGAACTTGCATGCAACTCAAGACAACTGGGCCATCTTAACTGAAGACATAAGATTTTTCAATTCTATCAAGTATTCTTCAGGAAGGAGAGCTGGTGCTGTAGCACAACGTTCTGGAAGTGGCCACTGCTCTACTTCCTTCTGTAAGATGGAACAGACTGGGCAGACTGCTGTGCCTTGGCTTTCTCTCTCTGCATAGAGGACCAGGGCCACTGCTTTATTTTATTAGTAGAGGAGTTGTTAATTATTTTTGTTTTGATTTTGGTGCAAGCGAGGCATTCAACTTTGCAGTCCTCAAGTTGCAAAGTTGCACCTTCTCCCACATCCAGAGAGATGGCAGAGAGAGAAGGGCAGGTGCCAAGCATATCAAGTCAAACAAGGGCAAGTGCCAGATTCTGCACCTGGGACAGGGCAACCCAGGTTATGTGTACAGACTGGGGAATGAAATGCTGGAAAGCAGTGCTGCAGAAAGGGCCCTGGGGGTCCTGGTTGATGGCAGGGTGAACATGAGGCAGCAGTGCCCTGGCAGCCAGGAGGGCAACCCTGTCCTGGGGTGCATCAGGCACAGCATCACCAGCCAGGCAAGGGAGGGGATTGTCCTGCTCTGCTCTGCACTGGGGCAGCCTCACCTCGAGTGCTGGGGCAGTTCTGGGTGCCACAATGTAAAAATGACATCAAGCTATTGGGGAGCATCCAAAGAAGGGCCATGAGGATGGTGAAGGGCCTTGAGGGGAAGCTGTATAGGGAATGGCTGAGGTCACTTGGTCTGTTCAGCGTGGACAAGAGGAGACTGAGGGGAAATCTCATTGCAGTTACAACTTCCTCATGAGGGGAGGAGGAGAGACAGACTGATCTCTGTGGTGATCAGTGACAGGACCCAAGGGAATGGCTTGAAGCTGAGTCAGGGGATGTTTAGATTAGGTATGAGGAAAAGGTTTTTCACCTAATATCCTAAAACCCTTTGGTTTAGCACTAGATCAGGCTCCGCAGGGAAGTGGTCAGCACCAAGCCTGACAGAGTCAAGAAGTGTTTGGACAGTGCTCTCAGGGCCCATGCTGTGATTCCTGGGGTGTCCTGCATAGGCCCAGGAGTTTGACTCAGTGATCCTGCTGGGTCCCTTCCAACTCAGCATATTCTATGATTCTGTCTCTGTAAGTATCTGAATGGAGGGTGCCAGGGGGGTGGAACCAGGCTCTGCTCAGTGGTGCCAAGGAGTAGGACAAGAGGAAATGGGCACAAAATGATGCACAGGAAGTTCTCCTGAACACGAGGAAGATCTTTACTTTATGGGTGACTGAGCACTGGAATAGACTGCTCGGTCTCAGTCTGTGGTCCCTTCCAGCCTTACCTGTTCTGCAGTTCAGGTCTTTGTTAGGTCAGATCGTGGATACTTGCAGCTAGAGAGAGACTCCACTACTTTTCCAGCCAATCTGTTCCCGTATTTAATTTTATTCCTGGTAATGTGTTTTGTTTTTTATGTTTTCTTTTTTTTGTGTGTGTGTGTGTGTGTGTGTGTTTGTTTGTTTTTTGTGTGTCTGTGGGTTTTTTTTGTGTGTGCTTTTTGGTTGGTTGGGTTTTTTCCCCTTGTATTAGACAGAATTTCCTTTAGGCAACTTGTGCTTGTTGCCTCACGTGGGGTCACTATGCATCCTTCTGAAAGGAGTGCCCTCATTTTCTCTTCAACTGCCCTCTAGGCATTGGAAATTTGTGATTAAATTCCCCTTGCATATTCTCCTTTCAAGGCTGAACAAACCAAATTCCTTGAATTGTTCTTCCTACGCAAAAGTAGCATAGCACAGTCTGGTTTTGGTAGTGCTTGACCTAGTGAATTTTATTTGGGGCACTGGAACCTTTAGGTGTCCCCTGCTTTTTGGTACTATTTGAAATATGTAGCAGTACTGTGTGAATGTATCAGGCATGCTAGTCTTGTTACTCAACTTTTTCAAGGTGAAGTTGAATTTTTTGTAGTACTAGCAAGTCAATTGTATTAAAAAAAAAAAAATCTGATTTTCAATAAAAAGTATATACACAAAAAGAAAACTAGCACAGATTATGTCCCTCTTACAATGTGCTTTTTCTCCTTTCTTGCTGCCTTCCTCCTTTTTGTCCATGTTTCACTTTTATTACTAACTTCTGTAATCCTGATGATCCTGTGTTATTGGAGAGAGCTGTTATCTTTTAATGGCAGTTTAGTACCTCAACATTTCAAGATGGTTTTTAAGAGAGGTGGATGTGTGTATGTGCATGTGGGTTATTTCTGTTTGGTGGTTAAATTTGGTATTGTTTGTGTTGCCCCACCTGCTTTGAGAAAATAATTTATTGCGTAAACTACTGAAAAAAAAAACAACCCATCAAACCAATAATAGTGACAATATTTTCAGTTTAAGGTGTGTGTTCTTTCATGTGCTCATGATACACCAAAATTTTGTTTGGGCACTGCCTTGTGAGTTTCAGTTTCAAAAGTTGACACTAGGATTAGCACTACAGGTTTTTTGTAAATCATATATTCTGATATTCTATAGCATATCCCTGTAAAAGAGTATTACTGAAAAAAAAAATTCTATTGTTAATGAAGTTTTGCAAGTTTATTTTGGAATGGACGTGGATTGAAGAGAAAAAAATCCCCCATAGGTTAACACAATGTACACTGGATGTGGCTGAGTGAAGAAGCACATTCATTTTAAAATGTGTGACATGTTAGGGATATAAAAGTGTCCTTTTGCATTTCCACCTTATAAAAAAATGACTTTTCCCCCCCCTTTTTTACCTAACTTGGTAAATTTTAAGCTGTACAGTTTAGACTATTATTTTTGCTTCCTCTGCACATCAGGGAGCACAACATAATGTGTTCTGGCCTGTAAAGAATTCCAAAGACTCTTGTCATACTAATACCATTCTTGTAGTCTTTTTGCTTTTGTGCCATTATAATTTCTCATACATTGAGTCTACTATATTGATGTGTTACTTAGCCAGGAGAGCCATTATAGAAGATTTTAAAAAGCATATTCATCATCCAGCAATTCCATTCCCTCTGATCCTCAGAGAAGATCAGGGATTGTCAAACCTGAAGACTGATAATGATTTCAGAAGAAAACACACTAAGCACTTGAAGAGCTTCTGAAAGAAAGGCATTTGTTAGTATAGGTTTGAAATGATCCTTGTTCATTGTGTGCTTTGTACCTGTGTTTGTGCATGTCTCTTGAAATAAATAAAGACTGAGCTTTCAGGGAGAGGTGACAGCTGTTCCAAAGGCAACCCCTTCTGCAGTTGAAAAGATAACTTTCCTTATGTTAGCTTTACCCAGGGAAGCAACAAAAGCCCCACAAATTGTTTTCAGATCTGGTATGGATTCTGGAGTTGAGGGCACCTGCCCAGTAGACTGATGGTGAATTCACTGTAGTAAAACACTTCTCTAAGCATATGTTAAACACATTGCATTTTTTCCTGACTTGCTTCTGTTGAAACTGGTGATTTCATGACTCTGAGCCCTTTTGCCCCTTTCTAAACTAATTATCCAGTAAGTTGCTTGCTGTGGCATTGTGTAGGGATTAAGTCTGAAACATCTGCCTGCATCTCCATTTACATTTATGTGGCGAATAATGGGATTGCAAGTAAATAATCCTGGAAAACTACTGACATCTTTCCTGCAGATGTGTAGAGCAACTGTATTTGTTTCAAAAAGCTGTAGAAATTATTTAGTGACAGACTAACATATTTAGACAAACTGGACTGGCAAATTAAGCTTTCACTGCCCAGGTGAATTTAAGAGTACTGTCTTGACTGATGGCAGTTTTGGGGTTTTTTTCTTGCAGCTGGTGAGAGAGTGTAAAGAAGTTCTGAAGGGTGGACTCTTAATGAAGCAATATTACCAGTTCATGTTACGGGAAGTGTTAGATGACTTACAAAAGATTGATTGCAACATTGATTCTTTTGAAGAGGATCTGCATAAAATGTTAATGGTAAGCTTCAAACAGGAGAGTTCAAGTGTATTAATCTGAATACAGCTGATAGAAATCTGATATCCCTTTTAGGGATAGTTGCCCTTTTTTCCCCCGACTTTGATACAATTTTATTGTTTTAATGGACTTATAACAGAAGCCAGTGGTGTTTTAGCAATGATTTTAGTAATACTTTTTTTTGCTCTGTGGTACAGTAGATTTGTAAATTGCTTGTGTTCACCAAAAGTGGTTCATATATAGAAATGTGAATTCCGTAGGTTTGAACTAAACTTTTAATAACCTTTTAATATTGAACAAAATACGATTTTTTGACTAACATTATATCTTACTGTATTGGTATTGCATTAATGCATAATTGATACCTGATTTTTAATACGTATTCGTTATTGCAATTAGTTAAATTAGTCTTTTTAAGAAAAACACTTGGCCTCTGAAAGATAGGGGTTGGAACTGGAACTGGACCTTAAGGTCACTTTCAACCCAAAACATTCTATGATTCTATGATCTTGGCATTTTTACAGCATAGTCTGAAAATACCTGAAACCAATAGAAAGTGGATTTTTTGAGGAGGCATGTTACAAATTATTGAACTGAAACAAATTGCAGGTAATTTTTTGCATTCAGTATGATCCTGAAGGGCAGATGGTTGAAGAAGAATTGTATTTACCTGGATTTTTTATATTGGTGTAAAACAATAGTGATTAAATAAGGGTGAGAGATAAGACTTGATGTAAAGGAACACAAAGTGTAAATGTAGAATCTCAGAAACCTTTTCACAGCACTTATCCAGGAGGATATGTTCAGATAAAACTTTTTGAAGTAATCCAGTTAATAAAAGGTACAGAGACTGTTTTTCAGCAGGTCAGGTTTAAAAACTCTGGCTACTGTGAGTGTTCACTAATACAATGGTAAATAGCAGCACAGCAAGCAAGGGGGTCAGTATTTTCAGGAAGGTATTGTGGAGACATAGGATTTAATACTTTCTGAGCCATAAATAGCACCTTTTGTGGGAAAACATGGAGGTCATTTTCAGTTGGAGGAAATAAAAAATTATTGTAGAAATACCTTCTAAAAATTGTATAATGCTGAGTTTTTCTGTTGATTTGAGAAGCTCTAGTCCTTAAGTTAACACCTGGTGTTACAGTTTCTGTTTAAATTATGTTTCCTTGTACAGGTTTACTTTGATTATATGCGAAGCTGGATCCAAATGCTGCAGCAGTTACCTCAAGCATCTCATAGTTTAAAAAATTTGTTGGAGGAAGAATGGAATTTCACCAAAGAAATAACTCCTTATATAAGAGGAGGTGAAGCTCAAGCTGGAAAACTATTTTGGTAGGTTTTATTTAATTATTCTGCTTGTGGTGTTTTGTACCAGATAGGTGTTCAAGTCAGCGCTTGTTCGGGGTTCCCAGGTGGGACTTCTTGAGATGTCAGTAAGCAGCTGGTCCTCTTTGTGAATGTATGGATTATTGCAGTGGCTGTAGGTGTAGGATGCAGTAGGTGCAGGTGGCCCTGACTGGCTGTAACAGACATGACTTCTGTGGACCCTAAGATGCTGCTTGTTTTCTGTATGTGGACTTGGCAACAACTCTCTTGCATTAGGAAGGAAGAAGTTTAAGGTGCCATGCTACCTCAGTAACTGACACTGAAGTTCCACCATTTCTGTTGCTACAGTGATATTGCAGGAATGCTGCTGAAGTCTACAGGAATATTTTTAGATTCTGGACTACAAGACAGTTGTGATGAATTTTGGGCCAGTGCCGATGACAGTACTGCATCAGATGAAATCAGGTATTAAGTCCTTTGGCTTAATAATAACAAAACACTTATGTTTCTCTACCTCTGACAGATGCATAATGTATTTTATTTCTTAGCATGCAGACTTTGTAAATGCAAGGCTCCATAGACTACGACTGTACTTCTGTGTGCACTAGTAATGAGCCATCATTTTGTTTTTGTGAAGCCTAGTAACCTTCTCTTTAGTTCAGTCTGTGAGAGGTTGTCTATGTAATGATACTTGAATTAATTTTTTATATTCTTATCAAAAATGTGCTGATGAAAGTTCTACTTACTTGTCAGCTGCTTGCAAATATTTATGTTCTTTCTACTAACATATAAGTAATTATTTTCTAGTGGCTGTATAAATGTAATATGATTTATTAAAACATTGTCACTTCATTTCTGCCAATGTTTCAGGAGGTCTGTTATAGAGACCAGTCGAGCACTGAAAGAGCTGTTTCATGAAGCTAGAGAAAGGGCCTCCAAAGCTCTTGGTTTTGCTAAAATGCTGAGGAAGGTAAGTTAGCAGTCTCCTCTTACTTATATGCTTTAAAGAAATTTAGTCTGAAAGCATATTCCTTTGTTTTGTCATTACTTGTAGGACCTTGAAATAGCAGCAGAGTTTGCATTGTCAGCCCCTGTGCGAGATCTTCTGAATGCCCTGAAAACAAAAGAGTATGTGAAGGTAAATTCTCATAGGTAATAAGGTTTAGAGGCATGAAAGTGAGCTGAGTATGCTAAGCAGAATGTCAAAGGATATTGGCATGCTTTCAGTTTTTTAATGGGACATCTATACTTCAACATTTAAAGTGTTGTGTATTTAATATTGAGTTGTAGTAGCCAAATTCTGTACTTGTGTTTGTGTGAGTGAGAATGCTAGTCTGTTTTGGGAAATCAGTGTCTTAATTCCTTGGTTTTCCAAAGATTCTCTTGGTGACTGAGGAAAAACTTTTTTGTTTAATAACACTTAGTAGTGAGTGCTATGAAACAAATGCTGTCAAATCTATAAGGTAAATGGATACATGTTTGAGTAGATAATCTCAGACTATAGACCTGTGTTTTGCTTTTTTAAAGCAACAGTATTATAGAGAGGTCTGCTCTAGCAAGCTTCCTAGAGAGTACTGAGGGCATTAGAAATGCAGGGACTCTGTTCTGTTCCAGAATTACTGTTGCTAGAAAACTGTTGTACAGCAAAAGTAAATTAAGCTCTTGGTGCTCTGTATTTACTGCACTGTAAAGTCCCACATTTGTGGTTTTGCAAAATTCCTTAAAAATTCCTAGGTCAACAAGTCTTTTTTGTAGTTTAAGTAAGTAATTTGCTTCAATGGGTTAAATGTATTTGGGTCTGCTATTCTTTTTTGTCCTTCCATACATTTTTTATATATATATATATATATATATATGTATATGTATGTGTGTATGTATGTGTGTATGTAGTTCCCAGTTGGGAAATAATGTACTAACTTTTTCATGACGTAATTCTTGTTAGATTTAGGTAAATGTTTGCCAAACACAGAAATTCATGTAAGGGGACACAAACAAGTTCCATTGGAGAGAAGTTCATAAAAGGTTGTTATATACATGGATGAAACAACTGGCTCAGCAGGGCCCTGGTCTGTGAATTGTTTGAGTTGGAAAATGGCCAGGGAAATCAGTATATGTTACTTTCAAAAAAGCTTTTTCCCCCAAGTATCTAGTCTTGGCTGCTTTAAGACACCATATTAATTTTGGTAGGTCTTTTAAGGATCATATAGTTTTTCTTAAGAACAGTTTTTGAAGAAAAAATTGTCTTGAGTTTGACGCATCTGTTATACATGGGTTAAATGACACACATTTTGATGATGAATACTTTATATATTGTCCCTCTAATATCACATAGGGAGCTTAAATTTTTAACAGCCTATTCAGTCAGATGTTCATTAGTTTTAGGAATCTAAATTTAGCTTTTAGTAACAACCATCTAGTATTTTGCATTGGCCTACAGATTATAATAGTTTTAATTATAAAATACATCTGTCTAATGGTAGAAGTGCTGTGTGCAGTGTTTTGTTTTAGCTTGATGACATCTGAAAAGAGAATTTAACTCTACCGTGGGTCAATTACCTCATGTTAAATCATGATATTGGCTATTTTACTGTTTTCACAGTCTGCTTCTGATGCCTGACTTGGGTGAAGTATTGCTACCAGTATGACAGATATAATTGGAAGTAGTTTTTAAATAGTATCAGTAGTATTTTATTCAAAGAGAATACTCACTGGACTTAATCTAGCTCTTGTGGAAGTAGAAGAGTAACTGATAATTTTTTAGCCAGATTTTTGTTTACTCTTTATCTTTTGTAGCCTTTAAGAAATGTATGAATTCTGAAGGAATTTTTCTTTTAATATTCCAGTCTTTGTTGACTAATTTACTTTTTAAAATATGAGTGTATGTATTTTATACTTGTGTATGCATACATATATAATATATATGTGAAACTGGACTTCTTTTGTAACAAGATTCCATTAAAAGAATATGTAGAAGGATTAACTGAAAGTACATGGAAAAAAGTCACTGAAGAATGGTGATCCAGGAGATTTCAAAAGACATAATTTATAATGCATATTGACTTTCAGTGCAGAAAGTAGTTGAAGGTATTGTTTTAGTGTGTATATTGCACATCTTTTCAGGATGGAAATTCTTCCTGTTGCTTAAATGATACTACATACAGCTATTTTATCTTTTTTATTTGTCATAAAAGACAATGAGATCATTCATGCAGTGTATTTCTTTTCTACAGGTACAAATTCCCGGACTTGAGAGTTTACAAGTATTTGTACCAGGTAGTATTGCAGGGGAAAAGTCTGTGATTCTGCAGCTCCTCAATGCGGCTGCTGGGAAGGATTGCTCCAAGGATTCAGATGAGCTTACGTATGAGGCCTACTTGCTAATGACCAAACACAGTGACAAAGACCATGAGTTGGATGACAGCTGGAGTGCATGGGAGGGTCAGCCAGTCAAAGTAGTGCCACAAGTAGAAACTGTTGATACCCTGCGCTCCATGCAGGTGGGTTTGGTCTCTGGTTGTCATCTCCACGCTTCTATGAATGCTTATTCTCTAAGATTAACTGGAGTGATTGAAGTGAAGCGTATGTCCTTTTATAGGTAATAAAAAGTTAAATTCAGGAGTAGGTTTGATTCTTAGTTGTGTTAAGTGCAAATATTAAATGGATTGAAGCAATTCCTGGCAGAATCAGTCTCTACAAATGTGCATTTTTCAGGGTTGTACTTGTATAGTAGAAATTCTTTTAATACTTAGTTGGGTGTTCAGAAGTGCGGTTAAGACTTGAAAACTGTACATTTTATGAAGAAGTCATCAGTTGCCAAGAACATGTGATGGTTGTGTGTCTTCCACACACTGAGGCATGAAATCAGTTACTCTTGATCTTTGATGAATTGTGACATTTAATGTTAAATTTCTCTGGAAGTTACTGGATGTTCAACAGTTCTGCAGGAAGAAATGTTTCCAGTCATACTTTCCTTCTTCCCAAGCCAGCAGGGGTTCCCTGCCAGCAGTCCTGCTGCACTGTGACAGCTGAGCCAGCTCCCTGCCCCTTGTGTTCTCATATCCTTATGTTAAGCAACATGAATTTTCCTTTTGGTATGGCATTCAGTTCCTTGGATCACTACCATAAATGGGCTGTACTGTCCAGGAAGAGAGGGACTTTCCATGTCACTGTGCCTGACCTTTAGCATTCAGAGGGTTCTAGCAATTACAGGCAGTTGAAAAAGTCACTCCACAATATACTGCTGCTTTTAATGTGCAAACATGTTGTTTCTTGTTTGCCTGTTGTTCCAATAAAAAAACAGCCTTTGATTAAATGCTTACAAGTTCTTCAGGCTTCTATCAAAGTTAGTATTTCATTCAGAAAATGAAAACAGCAATAGATGAAATTTGGTTTGCAAATGGTTTCTTACATACACAAGTGTACATAAAACACTTATGTGTGTGTGTTTATATGTCTACAACACTTACTAGGTTTTTCTAAATCCAGGATTGAAAGGTTAGGAAATAAAAAGTCCTTCAGAAAGATTGCATCTTAAAAAAAAATGCATTTTGATTGCAAACTAGAGAAAATGTAAGGTGTTATTTTAAAAATACTCATCAAATGAAAGGATCTCATCAACACTTAAAGAATTTTAAGCATGAAATTATTCTTTGGGGAGGAGATATTGAAAATCAGGATGAAGTAGGTCTTGTTTTGTGAGTAACTTACTGCAGATGCATTGTCCGTAGTTTGAAATCAGCAGAGCTCAGTATGGCAGCACCATCTATGATGTATGCTTTTATAGACTTGTGCAGTATCTGAGATCTGGTTTCCAAAAATGTATTGCATATTGATAATTTTCAAATTTTGAGCAAATACTATGTGTTAAATCTATGTCCTTCCCTATTGAATAGTGGGATTTTGTCCTGAAGTATGTCTAGTTTTTTGGATAAAACCTCTTTGCCTATGTGATGGTTGTTATTTCTGTCTGCTTTGAGAAGATACAATTATTTTTGCTTAGCTGTTGCTTTTTTTTGTATATAGCTACTCTGGAGATAATTTAATGCAGTGTTTCCCATATTTTCCAGAAGTGAATAGGACTGCATTCCCCATGAAAACTTGTTGTGGCATTTACCCTAATGGAACTCTGCTCACTAGATGAGAGTTTGAGTTTAGTTGCCAGCATCAAGCTTTTCTGCGTGAATTTAGATTTTCATGCATAGTGACAAGAGAGGTCTTTCATATATTAGAATTTAAAAAATAAGTTGTTGGAATCTGGTCATATTGGATACGTTTTTACAGAGAGGATTTTGTTTACAAGAACTAGTGGTGTCTTGTATTCTAGGTTGATAACCTCCTGCTTGTAGTCATTCAGTCTGCCCACCTTGTGAGTCAGAGAAAAGCTTTCCAGCAGTCTATTGAAGGGCTCATATCTCTGCACCAGGAACAGACATCCAGCCAACCAATCATCGCCAAAGCTCTGCAGCAGCTAAAGGTAAGCAGGTTTTGAGATTTTTTGTCAAAACTGATAGTGCTTTACTCACTGATAAATAAAAAAGTGGAATAAGATTTGGTTGCAAAGCTAATGGCATATTCTGCAATTGTAAGTTGTGTGGTAGTCCTCTATGAGCTTTACTTTCAGTACAGTGTTCACTCTGTTTTTGCAAATGGCTTGTGAGTGTGTTTTTGAGCTATATTGGTGTAATAATTTTTGCATTGGGTAATTGGGAAACAAGTCCATAATGCAGATGAAATACCATAGCACTCCTTGGGTGACAGCAATATTGAATTGAAAAAAAGTTTATGATTTTCTAAAAGCAAATTCTGTAAAAATCAATGATCTGCAACAAACAACTTTTCTTCCTGTATTTGAAGATGCAAAACTGGGTAGTCTCTCTGTTTATTTTCTCTTTGATTTGGTGTGGGTTTTTTATCTTTCTTTGCTTGTTTTGTGGATGTAGTGTGGGGTTTGTTTGTTTGTTTGCTTTTGGTTTTGTTGGATGAGTGTTTTCTTTGATGGGTTTGGTTTGTGTGTGTTTGTTTGCTGGGCTTTTTTAAGTGGCAGTATTGAGTCCCTGCATTCAGCAGAGGCTGTGTCCATATACCAAGGTGAAAATAGAACCAAAGGCTTGGTCACGCTATAGATAGTAGAACTCATTTTCTCCTTTCTTGTCTGTCTGGTTTTGGTTGGATGTTTTTGTTTGTTTTGTGGTTTTTTTTGTTCATTCCGTACTCACCCTTTTGCTGTCTTTGTTTTTAAAGTTAATCACATGCTAGCAAACTTTATTATAATAGTTGAGTTAATTACAGGACTTGCTTCATGCAACTGCTGGAAAATGTTTGTTTTCCAAGACTGAATGATGTTTTGTGGCATCGTAGTACCTTTTCGTTTAACACAATGTGATTGTTAGATTCATGTTTGCCTTATATTCTACAGTTGACAAGACTAAATAATATCTTGATATTCCCCCCATCCCTTTTTGTTGTTACTCAGAACGATGCATTGCAGCTATGCAATAAGATAAGCAGTGCCATTGATAGAGTTGATCACATGTTCACATCTGAGTTTGATGCTGAAGTTGATGAATCTGAATCTGCCACTTTGCAGCAATACTACCGGGAAGCCATGATTCAGGGTTATAATTTTGGGTTTGAGGTAAGGAAACAAAAACCAGTTGAAATTTCTGGTTTTACATTGGTACAAGTCAGGTAACTAATAACTGTGGAAATACAAAGAATTTATGGAACCATTGAATTATTTAAGTTGGAAAAGACCTTTAGGATAATCGATTCCAGCTGTTAACTCACTACTACCAGGTCCACCACTAAACCATGCCTACATCTACACATCTTTAAAAGAAATCCAGATATGGGGACTCAGCCACTTCCTGTGGCCTGTTCTAATGCCTGACCACTCTTTCAGTGAAGAAAGTGTTCCTAATATCCAATGGAAACCTCCCCGGCCCAATTTAAGGCTGTTTTCTCTTGTCCTAACACTTTTTTACTTGGGAGAAGGGACATACACGCACATCACTATAATCTCCTTTCAGGTAGTTGTAGAAAGCAATAAGCACCTGAGCCTCCTTTTCTCCAGGCTAAACAACCCCAGCTCCCTCAGCTGCTCCTCACCAGACTTGTGCTCCAGCTTTGTTGTCCTCTGGACTTGCTCCAGCGCCTCAATGTCTTTCTTGTAGTGAGGGGCCCAACACAGTATTTGAGGTGCAACCTCAGCAGTGCCCAGTACCATTATTGCCCCATTCCTGGTGACCACACTATTGCTGATAGAAGCCAGGATGCCATTGGCCTTGCCCTGGGCACATGCTGGATCATGTCCAGCCAGCTGGCAACCAGCACCCTCAGGTCCTTCCACCCCAGGTGACTTTCCAGCCACTCTTCCCCCAGCGTGTAGTGCTCCATGGGATGGATGTGACCCAAGTGCAGGACCTGGCACTTGGCCTTGTTGAACCTCATACAGTTTGCCTTGGTCCAACAATCCAGCCTGTCCAGATCCCTCTGCAGAGCCTTCCTGCCCTCCAGCAGATCAACACTCCCACTTAACTTGGTGTTGCTTGTGAATTGACTCAGGGTGCCCTTGGTCGCCTGGTCCAGATCATTGATAAGGATCAGGATTGGCCCTAAAACTGAGTCCTGAGGAACCCCAGTAGCGACTGGCTGCCAATAGGATGTAGCACCACTCACCACCACTCCCTGGGCCTGGCCATCCTGCCCAAGTTTTACACAGCGAACAGTGAACCTCTGTCCAGACCATGAGCAGCCAGTTCCTGCAGAAGAGTGCTGTGGAAAAAGATGTTAAAAGCTTTACTAAAATATAGGTAGATGACATCCACAACCTTTCCCTGATGCGCTAAGTGGCTCACCTTGTCATAGGAGATCAAATCAGTCAAGTAGGACCTGCTTTTCACAAACCCATGCTGGCTGGGCCTAATCTCCTGGTTGTCCTGTACCGGATGATCCATAACTTCCAGACTGAAAGGTCTGTCGTTTTCTGGATCCTCCTTGCAGTCCTTCATATGGATGGGCCTCACATTTGGTAATTTCTAGTGAGCCGTGACTTCCCTATTTTAGCAGAACATTGTAAAAAAATGTGTTGCCTCAGAAATTTTACATGAAATTAATTGGAAAGCAACAGATGAATCTGATAAATCTGTTAAATTAGCAATGCCTGGAAATCTAAAAAGCTTTCAAGAACTTGATGATTTCAGGTATAGTCTTGTAAACTCTGCTGCTTGTCAGCATTTTAGATGATATCAGAATCATTAAGGTTGGAAAAGACCTCCAAGGTCACGTCCGACCTTCAAATGAGTGCCACCATGCTCACTAAACCATATCACAAAGGGCCACATTTACTTATTTTTTGAGTACTTCCAAGGATGGTGACTCCAGCACCCTGTGGTTTAACAGATTTTCAGCCTAGAATAGCATAATACTGTAATACTGTAACATGAGACCTTCCTTCAGAGTTTATGGTGGTTCTTTGATGCAGTGCAAGCTTTTGAGTGCTTGCCTTAAGAGTGCAGATATTCAAAATGTTACGTTCAGATGCTTTAACTGTTTTGCTATTTGATTCCTGTGGGCTTTGTAAAATTTTTTTAAGATTGTGTCATACCCTAACATACTTCTAGGATAGACTTATAAGATATAGCTGGTATTTGCTTGATTTTTAAATGCACATAGATAACGTTTTTATCCCCTAATGTTACTGCAATATAACTAAAAATAAACACTATTTTGCAGTTCAGTCTCTGATTACAGAACCAAGTGGTTATGTAGGATGTTTCTTCAATGATGTGTACACTGTTAAACATCAGCATGTGCCTGATGCACACAGAAGAATGTGGTATGGCTCAGTACTGCCTCTCACTGTAGCATATTTTGTGTCATACTTTCCTTGATTAATTTTTTCTATAAATAGGCAACTGCTTGCACAAAATAATTTTGTCTAAGAATAGGATATGACTGTCGCACACTGTAGAATTTTGTTAGCCTGCAAATACTCCAGTGGATATTGTTCTTCTTATTAATATGTGAAAAGTAATCTTCAGTTTCTTACAGTACCATAAAGAAGTTGTTCGTCTGATGTCTGGAGAATTCAGGCAGAAAATTGGAGACAAATATATCAACTTTGCCAGAAAATGGATGAATTATGTGCTAACAAAATGTGAGAGTGGCCGAGGCACTCGACCCAGGTAACAGCCAACTTGTTACTGCCATGGTAGTTTTTGGAAGAGCTGAAGGGTTGGGCTCAAAAAATTGGAGTAAATGAAGTGACATCTGGGTGGCAGCCAGTCACTAGGGTGTTCCTTGGAGCTCAATTTTAGGGCCATTTTTTTTCAATGTTTTTTATCGATGACCTGGATATAGGAGTCGTATACATACCAAATAAGTTTGCCATACTAAATTAGGAGGAGATACTGATTCACTCAAAGGCACAGAGACCATACAGAGAGAACTTAATAGATTGAGTGCTGGACAATAACCAACCTTACAAAATTTAACAAGGGCAAATGCCAGATTTTGCACCTGGGGTACTGTAACTCTGGGTATGCATATAGATCAGAGGCTGAGAGGTTGGAGTGCAGCCATTCAGAAAGGGACCTCAGGGTTCTTGTTGATTGTAAGCTTTGAGTCCGCGATGTGCCCAGGTAGTGGAAGTGTCCAATGGTATCCCAGGGTGCCTTAGGCACAATAGATCTGACCAGTTGGAAGGAGTGATTGTATCACCATGTTTAGCATAGGTGCAGCATCACCTCGAATACTGTGTGCACTTTTGGGCTCCACAATCTAAGAAGGACATAAAAATACTGCAATGTGTATGAAGAAGGGCAGTGTAGATGGTGAAAGGACTAAAGGACAAGATGTAATGGGAAGTAATTAAGGATGCTAGGTTTGCTCAGCTTAAGGAAGAGAATGAGTTGCTATCTGCAGCTTCTTCATGTCTTCTCTCTGGTGACAGGACAAAAGGAGATGGCTTAAAGCTGCATTTGGGGAGGTTGGGATTGGGTATTAGGAAAAAAGTTCTTCACTGAGAGGTGGTCAAGCACTGGAACAAGCTCCCCAGGAAAATGGTCATGGTCCCAGGCCTGTTGGTGTTCAAGAACCATTTGGACTGTGCTCTTAACTTCTGTGTTGCCCTGTGTGGAGTCAGAAGTTCAATTCTGATGATCCGTGTGTGCCTCTCCCAACTCAGGATATCCTGTGATTCTGTTTGTATTTTGTAGGCTGGAGCTGCTAGTTCTAGTAGGTCAAAGAGGAAGCGGTGGGGGCAGCAAGTGGCTGAAGACACAACTCACTCCAGCCAAGTTACTTAACCTGTTTTACTTTACCAGTCTAGGCCACAAAACCACTGATGCCCATCATTGCTAATCAGACAGTTGTGAAATCTTTAGTATCTTTTCAGTCTTGTTTCATAAAGGAGACTTCAGGCAGGGAACACAGTGGTTTGGCTTGTTGCTCTGAAACATATTATGGTTGAGTTGATGATACTGTTCTGAAGATAGCACATATATGGGTTTAGATACATAGCATGGCCTGCTCACCTTACTTGGCAGTGTCCTTGCTAAAATCAGTCTTTACCTGAATATAACTGGATACAAGGTAAAATTTCTATGTTTTATATATTAGTCTGTATTACAGGGTCCCTTCTGGTTGTGTGGGCTCAGATATATGAACGCACAGACGCAGGGATGACTTCAGTAATATGAATCCGACGACAAGGCGCTGAGAAGGGTCCTTGCATAGAGTTCCAAGAGAGCAGTTTATTGCTGCAACTCGTGAAGGGTTCCAGAGGCAAATGACCCCAAACACGTGACAGTACACGATCTTAAGTACAGGGGTGTGGCTAACACCAGGAGCCAGCCAGGGAATCAGAACTGGGGTACATCACCACCCCCGAACAGGCATCCTGGGAGAGGCTTCTTTCCTTCACCAGAACCAATAGATCTTTGGCACCAGAGGCTGTCTTAGCAAGAACACTTTCTACCTGTTGTACCACAGGTCAATCGGCCACCACAAGTCTGTTTTATGAAGATTTTATCCTATTTTCAGATTATCATTATTTTCCAGAGGAAAAATAATTAACTGTTATCTGCTGTTCTTGGATGTGGTTGAAACTCTTAATGATGGCTTTAGCCAAAGAGCATTTCATTTTCTGTCTTTTCTATTTCTTTTACATAGATGGGCAACTCAAGGTTTTGATTTTCTTCAAGCCATTGAACCAGCATTTATTTCAGCTCTCCCAGAAGATGACTTCTTGGTATGAATGAACTATTCTCGGTGTGTTTATTTGTAAATGCTTGTGAAGCTATCAGTATATGTTTTCAGGGATACTTTTTATAAAATAACACCTGAACACAGATGGAGTTCTGAAACAATTGCTGTTGCATATCACTGTTGATGCTGCTGTCTCTTCTGTTTGCTAAATTCTGAAGAGAGAAGGTTTGTGACCATTGCCAGTAATGGTTTCAAGCCGCTGGCACTGTCTTGGGAGGCCACCTGCCTTTGTGTCTTGGAAAGTTGACAGCAGCTTTCTACAGAGATTTATAGTTGTCATAATGAATTCTAAATGTAAGCTTCTGAGGTGTAACTAACACCCAAATTCATCTGTGGATATGAATACAAAATCACAACTGTTTAAAGATTTTTATTTTCAAATTGTTCCGGCATGAAACAGACTTTAAAGCATCTTTCTTTTGTTTTTATTGTGAAAAAAATAGTGGACTAAAGCTGGTTTTTTTGTGTGCTCTGCCTTCCTCCTTTTCCTGTGAAAATAAAATTCTGAGAATTTATTTCTCTGATCTTGGTACAATACTACGGAGAAGTGAAAGCACAGTTGCCACAAAATAGCAGAATGTGAGTGTCAACACCTCTTGAGTTTTACTAATTTCAAGATGTGTTATGAAATGCCAACCACATTAATCTTGCGTAATACAGAAATGATACGGTTTAGTCTTTTTTTCACGTGTGTTTTTATCAGGAGCTTTCTAGTAAGTTATGTGTTAGTCCTGCATTTGTGTTGCTGGGAAAGGGTTGACTGCCTTAATGACAGAGCTAAGCTGGTATTTGGAATACTCTGATACTTTAGCTTTAGGAAGTAGCCCCTCAAATTTTTCTGTTTTGACACAGTTTCTAAAACAGACTTTGAACAAGTAAAGGGGAGAGAAACAGGGGAAGTGCAAAACCTTAACTGCATTTTTGAGCTTTTTTCTTTCTTAAATGGGATTTCAGTTTTGAAGATCATCACTTGAAGCCACTTTGATTAATCTGTATAGCACAGGTCACAGTATTTTACCTGGAAAGGGCAATGCCAATCCTGATCTCCTAGATACTACATCATGTCATGGAATAATGATCGTCTAGATTTAGAGCTCTGCATTTCAAGATGAAATTCTAGCTTAGTCTGAATTGGTAAAATATGCCAGTCTCAAGCTCAACACTTCTTTAGTTTTATAATTTTGTTTTTCCTTAGTCCTTGAATTTCCTGCTCTTCACTAAGTTTTTGAATTTCTGGAAGATATTGGCTGCTCTGAGTGACTGGCATATAGAATTGACCTTCACAGCAGCTCTACCAAAGAATATAATTTTACTACTTTATGAAGAGATATTATATCCCTGGTGTTCTGACAAGTAAATTGAACCAGAGGAAGATTTAATAACTTGTCCAGGGTTACATACACAGTGAATAGTACACCTAATAATTGAGCTCAGATTGCCCGAGGCCTAATTCAGTGATTTTAACTATTAAAATCCCTTGCATGAAAGTTTTGTTAGCATAATGGGTACATAAGGAAAGTGTATTTCTTTTAATATTTAGGGCTTCGTATTTTTTGTTACACGGATTTTCATCTCACGATTCAAACCATCATATTCTCATTTAATTATTTTAGGTGTTTCTTCTTGGCATGTGAAGGGGGAGGGCAGAGAAGGTTGTTACAGCTTTTTCCAGAAAACTTGATTTTAATTTTGTTAACAATGGCCATTAAGTTCCACTACCTTTATATTTTGAAATGTTCTTTATGATGTAACACTGTTCAGTTCTAACAGTTATGTAATTTTGATAAGGACAAAAGGCAAGACAAAACTAAGACTTTGTAGCTTTAAAAAAATCTATTAAGTCAAAACACTAATGTGGATCCAGAAGTTTAATATAATAAGTAGAATATAGGGTTGCTTATCTGACAGATTACGTACTTGAACAATGTAATTTTGTTATTGTGAGTTTTATCGCGTGACCATCAACCTTCTTGTAACAAAACATCACAACTTTTTATGTTTGTCTTTTCTAGAGTTTACAGGCTTTGATGAATGAGTGCATTGGCCATGTTATTGGAAAACCTCACAGTCCTGTTACAGGTTTGTACCTTGGTAAGGCAGAAGTTACTGGCATTTGTTCTGGAGCTTTGCTGCTGCTGTTACAGAATTTTGGTTGTAAAGTACTTTTAAAATGCAAGAAATACCAATAAAAGCATTTTCAATATTTTTGTGATTGTTGATGTGAAACCATTATTGTCTGATAAAGTGTAAATATGTGGTGGTTTTACTTAAGAAATTTCAAAGCTTTACAGATGCTTTCCTCTGATTTTGTCCTTCCTGTGAAGTCTTGCAAATCTTCTAGGAAAGGGCCGTGTTGGGTAAAGAAGTGCTTTTAACATTAAGAAGGCAGTTACAGCTCCCTCTCCCAAACTTTAATTGTGGCACTGCAGTTATTTGCACTTCGGCACCGCAGATGTTTATGCTTCTAATGGACTTTATATTATCAAGTACACACGTGGGAGCTGTCCAAAATAGTTCTCCAATATAAAATAGAGCATAGTGTAGAATACATTTCTATAGGTATAAATGTTGATATCATTAGCTTGAAATCAGCATATTTGATTGTGTGTCTTGAGAAAATAATGTTTTGTCAGCAGTGCATCCCTTTTACCCATTTCTTTCTTAGCACGGTTTCTCTCTTCCTCCTCTCAACTCCATTGACTGGTTTACTTTTCGAAATACTTCATCATCTTTTTTATCTTATTCCTGGTCAGGCTTGATGATAGAAGACATAAGGGGAGAGTAATCTGCCCCCGGCAAGAGGTGGTTTTGCAGTTTTTCAGGAAAGCTTGTTTTGATATAATTTTGATGTGAAAGTGTAATAGCTGGCAAACCCTTTGCTGTGAAATTCAGTCCAATCCTTTGGAAAGGAGCATAGTGTAAAATCAAATTTAGCCAAATTCTGTACAGTGATGTAAAACCTGTACATTCACTTCTAAGTACTGTTGTTGAGAGGGAGACTTGTTTTAGGTGAATCACCAGTGTGCCAAATTACTGAAACTCTTATAAATGCTATTGCAGACACAGCAGATCACACAGACTAAATTACTCGACAGCTTTTGTCTCGGGGACATGGGGAGAGGATGACACAGTTGAATGCTGCAGACTTGAACAGCAGTCTGAAACTTTAATACATGTGAAATTTAACATAAATTAATCCTGGCTGCAGATCTTGCAGATATCCATTCCTGTCTTCGGATTAGGAGAAGGATAAGACTTCCCAGTTACATTTGCATACCACTTTGAAGGACTTAAACCCACTGTGGTCTTCACCTGTTTTCCCAAAGCTGGGGATCCAGCCGTGTTCCTGCTGCTGCCTCTAAACACATATCTGTGTATCTCCTGGTATTTTATCCTGTGTTTTTGCTTTGTGAAACAGCCAGTGTCTACCTGGGTGGGTTAGGATCTGCCCTTTGGGTATCCTGCTAGCGTATTTGCCAATTGTAGCAGGGCAATCAACACCTGGCCCTGGCATCTTTTGCTTGCCCCAGTAGTGCAAACAAGGCAGAAACTCAGCTCAGTGAGAGGAACCTAGCCTGCCAGAAAGTGCTGACTTGTGGTTTGATGGGCAACCAGCTGTCTTGAGATGTGACTATCACAGTATTTTTCTTACTAATTAAGGAGGAGTTGAGGATAGATGGTGCACACTGCTCTTGGAGGCACTGAATTAGGCGTAAAGATGGTGATTACTCATTTAGGTTTTGGCCTGTCCATTCATACCGCTTCCTTTGGGCAGACTGTCATGGGGGGCATTAGTGTGGGTAAAACTGTCATATGTGGGTTTTATCCACAGCTTAATTTGCTTTCCATTATTGTCTGAGAAAGCTCAATTCTTATGCAAAGGAAACATAATAATGCTGTTTCATTTTCTAATTATTACTTGGTTTGTTAATGTTTATTTTTGCAATATGATTAATTAATTTGTGAAGTAGAAATAATGAAGTGATTTTAATGAAGTATGTACGCGTTTTCTAATTGCTAGTTTTTAACTGTCTGGAGATTTTTCATTATTTTATGGATGAGTTAAATAATACAATAATATGAAAAGTATTAGTATACACAATTGATTTATTTAAAGTTGAAATAATTTGTATTTTTCTAAAGGATAAGAAAATATATGCCAGTTCACACTTAACTCTGTAAATAGGAATTTGTTTTAATTCTGTGTCTTGAAATGGCCCTAACAGAGTTTTTCTGACATCTGAGTAAATGTGATCTCTTTTTACATTTGCAGCTGTTCATCGAAACAGTCCCCGTCCTGTAAAAGTGCCTCGGTGCCATAGTGATCCACCAAATCCTCATCTCATCATCCCCACGCCTGAAGGCTTCAGGTATTTAGCATTAGTATGGCATTTTAAACTGTTTTGTCCTCTCTTGGCTATGCTGAATGTCAGTAATTGGAACACCTTTTCTTTCCCTTTGAGGGCAAAGCAGCTAGAAAAAAGGAGCATTTAAGTGATCCAGATTTTATTGATGTGCTTTTAAGGGGCAATACAAGTTTCCTATTCTTGCTGCTTGCCCACCCCACTTTCTGTTGGTGCATGAGTTCTCACTTTGAAGTAATTCTTTATCCCCTTTATCTTTCTTGAAACCAGTGTTTCAATGTAAAAAGCTTTATTTCGGTGAAAACTGCTTATTAACAAGACTTTTATTTCCTTCCCCACTTTGAATGCCTGCGTAAGTTCCTGTGGCAGTGCTTTCTGTAGTTTACATACATGGCACTTAAAACTGTAGCATTCTGAAATATGGTGGCATTTCTGCGTCATTACCAACCTGCTGTGAATAAGTCTAAAACAGTGGATCTTTTCTCCTGCCTTTGAAAGAGTTGACATGAGAATTAATGTAAAAATACTTAAAAAAAAATTCGAAATAAACATCACCATGCATAATTTTACACAGAGGGCCCTATTTTTCAAGACTATGACAGCAGTGAGAAATTCTACAGTTGACATTTTTTTCAGAAGTCACTTAGCTGTTGGCAGAAACTAATGCTATTCTAAAGATTCGAAGATTTTTATTTTGAGGATTATTATTGCTGTACACATTGGCAACCCACAAAGCTTCTGAGACCCAGAGTTATTCCACATAAAAATCTTCATGCAATTGAAAAACTTCTAAAATCAGGCATCATTATACACACTTCAAAATTTTGTTTCTGCAACAAACTTTCAACTCCATACATTTTTTTTTTTTAACTGTTTCCTGAAGTTTTCCTTCTTGCCGCAGCACGCGGAGTGTCCCTTGCGACGCGCGGAGCCATGGCAGTGCTGCTGTCAGTCGCCCCGCTCCCGCTGGGAGCGACTCAGCCCAGCCCAAACCTCTCAGCAGTGCAAGTGAGACCAGGTAGCTCCGCTCCGTGACGTGGCAGACTCATCCTACCTGCATCACCCACATAACTGTTTCCGCATACATCCTAATAGATCGTTTGCACCGTGCTCTTCCCTCCCATCACGTCTTCCACTGGCTCCTTCATTCATGTTCGACCTGAGCAAAATCACGTGTCTTAGAAATCGATCATGAGACCACTTTCAGATTCAAAATGCCTGAACAATGTGGTAGTTAAAGCATGCAGTTCTAACATAGATTACAGATTTGCTCATGAAAATGTCCATGAAATGAACATATGCCGGTCAGCTCATTGGTATAGCTTTAGTAAATAATTAGTACTGGTAACTAACACTTAGAATCATAGAATCACTTCCACCAAGATAACTGTAAGATACAAATAAGTGCAAGGATTTTAATTTTTTTCATGTTAGCGAACAGTTTTGGTATTGTTATTGTCCATCATAAATGTTTTGAAGTACTATATAGTGGCAAATGCGAAATTAAACACGTGAGAATTTTTTAAAAAATTACTTCTTTCTATGCCGTTGGCTTCTTAGGGTGGTGCAGAATAAACTTAATATGAAAGAAACTATTCTTGTATCAGGATATGTAACAGAAACTACTCATCACAAGTGACTTTTCTTTTTTTTTTGACAGACCTGTGTTAGTATCTTTCTTGGTTTTTGACCTTTGATTTGGCTGTTACAATTTTAGACTGTTGGTATTTCTTCTTCCCATATTAGAGTCAGACCACTGACGTGTCTCCCAATTTTATTTGACCTTTTTTTTCCCCTGTACCCCTGACTGTGAAAAGCCTGCTCTTAACACAGTGGTGTTTCCTTATGGTTTAAAAATAGCTTTTTGGATTCTTATTTCTACTGCAGAGTACTGAAAGTTCTCTGGGACAGAAATTCATATGAATGGATACTCATATCTGATTATATCACACAGTTGGTAGAGAAAAAAAAGAGGTGGTGAAGGAACAACAGACTGATGGTGACCAAAGTGAAATTGATATGACTTTATTATGAATTGTTTTGTAATAAATAATTTTCGATTGTGAGCCAGCAAACCATCATAGTTTGATGTGTTATTGGATGCAAAGCAGAAGCATGCATTAAGCTGTTAAGAGGGAAGTAAATTGGCACTTTTTATATGCAGTCTTTTCTGCAAGTTTTTTCAGTTTATTTTTATTACAAGATGTGACTTGCACCTTTTACAGTAGCCTCCAGATGTATAGCTTATGAAGGCCTTTTTTGGTTGAAAATACATCTTGAAATTGTTGTCATTCAAACACAGACATTATTTATCCTTTATGCCTCTGTTTTAAGCCCCCTCATGGAAAAGATAGAGTAGGCAGTAGTCTGCAGCATTTGAATAGCCCTTTCAAGAAGTAACATTCTAGAGAATTTTCACTGAGAGGTTCTGGCAGCTTTATAGGCTGACAGTGGGATGGATAATTAGTGTTTTTTGAAGACTTGTATTTTTCTTAGAGTTCTCAGCTTTTATTTTTCTGATGGTTGTTCATAAAATATCCCATGGTCTTGTTTTTTTTTATGCACTGTCTGGATTTTTAAGTAGCATTTAATACCTCGTATGAGCTAGGAATAATTTGAAGAAAAAATTTATGAAAGCAGAGACAGAGTTCTGTAGGCTGCTGGGTTTTTTTTAGGGGTTTTGTTTATTGAGGAAGGCAAAATACTACAATGTAATATATTTTTACAATTCTCTTTTTTTTGTTTTACTGTAGTTAAAAGAAAGTTGCAAACTTTGATGCATTGCAGTCTTAATTATAAATTTCTTTTATTTGTGCTCCAAAAGAGAAATGGAATCCTTTGGATCAATGAAGTGGTTTTGTGGTTTGGCAAAGTGTGGAGTCCAGTGCTGGAATAGCACAAAGAAACTTTGTATGCTTTCCAGAAACTCTTTAGACATTTAAGACATGATTATAAGCATTAAATGTCTAGGAAGAGTTGAATGTGGGAACTTTGTAAATCAGTTGTACTAGGCAGTGCATAGTGCACAAATGCCACCATAGTTCTAGTGAAGTTTTTCTTGACAACAACCAAAAGAAAAAAAGTCAATGTAATATAACTAGAAATTAAAATTCAAAGCACCAGTACCTGGTTGTTTACATTGAGCTTTCTCATATTTATACTTTTGCACTAGGTTCACACTAATAACCGATATAGATGTTGAATTTATAAGCTAACTGAGTTATTATTCATCATTTTATCATTTGTCTAGGGCTGGAGCCAAAAAATATCAAGCATTCTTCTCTTTTACTGTAATTTTTGCCTAATAATGTGCATACAGGCTTTCTGGATCAATAAAAGGTGTGGATGGCTAAGATGGGCCTGAAATGGGGTTTAGGCACCTGCATTCAAAGCTGTGATGCTTAGGGTCCTGTGTTCAGCTGCTGCCTCATTTTAAAGGTGGTGTAGCTTTGCTTGTGTTTAAGCATTTTGTGCATCAGGAATTGTTGCTCTGTATATGCTGAGAGCCACCTTAGCCTCCATGCTCATTAAAACCTCAACTTCCTGAAGAATAAATGGGGATTTGCACTAGTTTAGTTTCATTTCCTGCTCAAACTTATAAAATCTAGTGGGGCAGTAGAAGGAAGTGCAAAGCAAACATCATATGGAGAACATTTGAATGGGAATGGGTCGTCTTCAGTTTTGGCTTCTGTTCTCAAGGTCGTTGTTTTTGGTGTTTTTTTTTTTAACTCAGGTAATAATCAGATACAATTTGGCTGCAGCTTTAGGACTGTAGGGTAGTCCTTTCATGGGTGTGCGTGCACCTTGTGATGCCATCTTTCATCTTTCTTTAGTTGGTAGCTTTCTGTGAAGGATTTAACAATGTTGCCCACTTCTCAGTAATGTTTAGCTCATACCTCTAAAAGCATTATGTTTAAGGAGACATCAGTCACAATTCTTCCCCATCAGACTTTTAAAGTTGAGAGGGAGCCTTGTCCAGAAGGGAGTTAATGGTAGAAAGACTTCCACAAGGAATTTATGTCTCTAAAACATGAGACTAATCGTCTACGGCTGGAGGAAGGTGCCTAAGGACCTAATAATTTAAGTCTCGTTTCTCTTAGTATTTTTTTTCCCTTCTGTTCAGCCTTCTTATTCATCTGGCTCTTACTGTGAGGCATCTGATTCCACTCTGTGCTGTCTGGATGAGCTGGGGCCTCCAAGTGATCCAGCTGCTGTCATTTAACAGTGTCCTTCCTGTCAACCAGCTTGTGTTTCTTCCCACTAGTTCTGACTTAATGACTACGGACTATGACTCTATTTGCAGTGCACTAGGCACATATGAATTCAGTTACTACCTTTCATCTGGTGATGTGGCTCACATTATCACCCAGCTGAATCACTTCTGATTGTATATCCAGCCCTGGCACAAGCTGTGTCCTGCAGCAGCTGTCTTAGTAGTAGGTTACAAGTCATGAAAATGAATTGTGTTGCTATGGGCAAGAAACAGTTTGAAGTAGTTTATGCTTTGGAAGCTTAGGTCTTTTTCATAGAGCAGGATAACTAAAATCATATGAAAAGTCTTCATTTTGGGGACAAAATAGCATAGAGAGGGTTTTCTGTTTACCTTTTGCCATCAGTTTTTCTTAAATGTTGCTTTCATGGTTCATATCCTAGGCTTCAGAGGTTCTGTCTCTTAAAAATTGCAGTTAAATTAGCATTGCACTAAATAAATACTAATGACAAGTTAATTAGTATGATGGCTCTCTTTAACAGGGGTTCCAGTGTCCCTGAAAATGATCGACTTGCTTCGATAGCAGCTGAGTTGCAGTTCAGATCCCTTAGTCGTCACTCCAGTCCCACTGAAGAGCGAGAAGGTGATTGTCACAGTGACAAATTGTGACCTGGATGTGCAGATGCTTTGTCATGAACATATTTCTCTCTGTTCCCAGTTCTTACACTTTCCAAAAAATTTTTTCACCTCATCGCATTCAGAAATCTTAGATTTTTAATGTGTAGGCTTATATGGTCAGAGTGAGTCCTTCTGTTCTCAGATGTATCCACTACTCTCTTGCCATTCATACTGTTTCTGAATTGTATCTGAAGGGATTTCCTGGTGCTGTACTAAGTTCTAGTGTTCAAAATGAAATTACTAATATGATTTCTGAATTATATACCCCATTTGACAGTAAATTTCGAAACACCGTTAATGAGGTATGAACTGGATCCGTCAGGACAGTGAAGTGTTTTCTGTCCAGTTCTTTATCCCTGCAGTATTCATATTACAAATACTTGCTGTTATTTGAATCCTGGAAGAAGGGACAGGATGTGTGACTTGATGTCCTGATCAGGGCTTCTCCTTCAGGTTTCCCCAGGCCCTGTATATGTGGTATTTATTGCAACAAATACCTTGAGAAATTGATTGTGAAAATTGAAGTACAAAATCTGAAGCAAAATAGAGTTGATATTGTGGTCATCCACACTGGATTTCATAGAGAGAAATGCCTTAAAAAATAATATTAAGGGGTGTGGGAGATTTTTTCATCTTTGTTAATTTTTAAGCGAATGTTGAAAACATTGTCTGCCTCATGCTTATTCAATTTTTTTTTTTTTGTGTCTGTATGAAAAGGAAGGTGGCTTAGGTTGGAATGAATACAAATTTTATTCTAAGGAACCCTAGAAAATTATTTTTCTACAGATATTTTGCATATTTGATTCTGAGTGCTTGAAGTGCTTCCCTCAGTTGTGGACGGAGATCTCTGTTTCTGTATAAATGAAATAGTATTTTATGATTTGTTTTCTAAAGAGAAGTTGATTTTGATTTCAAGAGCATATGTTCCTCTGCATGTAGGGTGTATTAGTCCTATATGTAAGATCTTAGCTTCTGCTGAATATGGTGGCATAATCCTTAATAAGAGATAAAGCTACTTTTGTGCTCACACTGTTATTTCTCTAGAGCCATTGTATCCAAAAGGAGATTCAAGTGGTTCATCCCGGCGGAGTTGGGAGCTCAGAACGTTAATCAACCAGACCAAAGGTATGTGTTCAGGGTCACTGTAATGTAATGTCTGTTCAATTGTACTGAAAGGTTGGATTTTATTGTAGATTATGAAGAGGTTTTCACAGCTTTATACGTAGGACAAAGAAACAAAACCCTCATTGGAGGTATAGGATATTGCTAACAAAATCACAAGAAGTTCTCTCCCCAGTGTGGGATTTTCTTTTTTTGGGTGTCTAATAGTGTATGAGATTTTCGTATTTTGGGTGTCTAATAGTGTGTGATCCCACACTGTTTCCTAAATTGAAGGCTGTTGTGGGGCCTCTTCCTCTCTGTCCTGCTACTGATTTTCATGTAACTGAAAGTAACTTGATTACTTCAGACACTCCTATGCTGTAGTGATTGACACATGATGCTTGTTTACATGTATTGTGGCAGGGTAGAGCCTGATGAAACATGAGAAAAACATTTGTGTCACATTAGAAACTGGTCTCATTTTGTGTCTTACACAGAACACAGGAGGAATTACAAATTCCTGTTTTGAAATCTGGAAGTCGGAACATAAATACTGAAGGAATTTGAGTTTGTTTAAACTAAAAAAGAATGAGGGAAAACTTGAAAATTTCTACAAGATTGCTGTAATGGGAACTGGTTTTACTGTCCACTGTGAATAAGACAAAGATTTTGTTTTAAAACTACAGCAAGGCATATTTAGTATAGAGGAAGTACTAATAATTATGGTTAGGGGAGTAGAATATATAGTCTGGGACTATCAGTATCTCCATCCTTTGGAGACTGCCAGGAACAGGTTAGGCTACTGGTGCCAGCAGTGACAGGTGTATAATTTTTGTGCTTTACAAGGAGGGATGCACTAATGCTGCCCTGAGATCTCTTTGGTCTCACTAGGATGCTGTTTCATGACAAGACTTGAGAGCCAGAGTTTCTGATACCTCTAAATCTTTGAAATAACAGATGCCATGAGTCTTTGAAGAAACCTCTCATAATTCTGTAGAGCAAAACCTTACCTGTCCTTCTTTCCTTAGTGCTTTTATGGCCCTGTTTCCACAATCAGAGATTAGTTACAGGCCAAATGCAAACAAGTGTGTTGCATTTCATAAATGTGGTTTCCTTGAATCAAGAAGAGATTCCTTGAATCATCTCATAAGAGATGATTAGTAAAGTACCACTGTTCTCATTTTACTTCAGTTTCATATGTGATTGTTAAAATGTCTTACTCTTTTCCTGCATCTCACAAAACAGTTTTCTTTTAACTCTGGTCACTTCATGTGTTATCAAAAGGTAACAAAATATAACAGCGAATATTTCTCAGTCAAGGAAATTCATCACTCTTTTTAGACACTGCTTCCAAGCAAGCCCCGATGGAAGCTGTTCAAAAGTCTGTTCAGTTGTTTGAAGAAAGGAGATACAGAGAGATGAGAAGGAAGAACATCATTGGCCAAGTTTGTGACACTCCGAAATCTTACGATAATGTCATGCACGTAGGTTTGAGAAAAGTGACTTTCAAGTGGCAGAGAGGAAACAAAATCGGTATGTTCTTTATACTTTCATTTATCTAGCTAAATACCAAACTTAGTATTTGTGAAGGAAATCAAGGACTATCTTTAAAAATATTGGGTCTCTGCATAGGTATTACCAGCTTTACTAAAATCAAAATTTTAAAATACAACAAACTGTTGCAGCTAGGATTTTCTAAATGTAGCACTTCATGGAAGTTTTCGTTGGTGAAATAACAGGAAACGAGGAGAAGGATTTGGTTAGGGCAATTACGTAGGCATGATCTTGTGATATCTGCATGTGTTTAACGCTATAAAATGTTTGAGTTCTACATTTGGAAGAACCAGAAATACAAATGGAAATGAGTTCAAACTCTGGGATTTAATTCACCAATCTTATTGTTTCCCTCATATGATCACTTTTTAACTCTCTGGTTTGGGATTTTGGGGGAAAACCTTTGTTCTTGAGAAGTTTTCTTTCAGGTCAGCAGATTAATGTTTTTCCTTTTATTCAGCTTGAATTCAGGGCTATGAACGTGGCATTAAGTGTTACAGTTAAAAGCTACTTGGAGTTTTAAATTAAAAGAAAGGTAGAAAGCAT
Organism: Monarcha castaneiventris obscurior; assembly: GCA_026261815.1. Taxonomy (NCBI): domain Eukaryota; kingdom Metazoa; phylum Chordata; class Aves; order Passeriformes; family Monarchidae; genus Monarcha; species Monarcha castaneiventris. The sequence continues at coordinate 6,067,422 of JAMPIT010000161.1, forward strand.
TGGCAAGCTGCTTTCAGTGATGTTTCCTCACTGCAGTTGATGTACCTGTTGCTTGTTGAAGGTAATGTACTGAATTTGCCTTACTGTAACTTTGCAGGTGAAGGCCAGTATGGGAAGGTCTATACCTGTATCAGTGTTGACACTGGAGAGCTGATGGCTATGAAGGAAGTGAGTACTGTATCTACAAGAATCACTGCTGCCCTTGTTTTTTTCTAAACCAAATGTGGGTGATGTAGCAGGCATTGAGGGTTTCTGCACACTACTGTTAGTTAATGGGGAAAGGATGGGAAGACAAATTGTGTCTTCATGTAGCCTCAGCTGCTGTTAGCACTTTTCCTCCTCAAGGTGGTTTTCAGTTTATGACTTTCAATTTAAATGTATCTAAATAATGTTTTTTTTTTTCTAATCTCACAGGTTGTGAACTTGAATGAATTTTTGTTTAATGTATGTGAGCTCCCATTAAGAGATCTTAAATAATTTTGAAAGATTAGTGAAAACTGTACACAAATTTCTATTTTACTTTGTAGTGTTTCGTCTCACATTTTACTACCTTTTTGTTCATTCCTTAGAGCAAAGATAGGAAGTGTGACATCAGATGTTTTTCAGCTTCTCCCGTAGTGTGAGCTAGGTTGAGTCACAAAACTGCTGACTAACTTGGTGGGTACAGAAATCTAGTTTTCAGGAGAGAAGTAAGTAAAGCTGTGTAGGTGTAGAGATCTGTTTCCCCTACAACACCTTGTGGTTGTTTTTCTTTTGAATTATTGTTTAGTTTCAATGCATTTCTGCATCTTTAGACAACTGCAAGCATTAACTGTTCACAACAGTTACTGTGAAATCCGTTGGATGTTGCAGCAGCTGCATTTTATGTGCCAGTTCTTACACACGCAATGCATATGTGATCTCCAAGGTGTGGAAAAGCAAGACTGGGCTTGTGCTTAACTTCTTGTACCATACTTATTCACTGACTAATACCAGCACTTGAAATTTTGCTGTTGTTACATTTTTTCTCCTGATGAAATAAGATTTCCCCCCCCCCATCAGTAGCACTCTGTTTCTGTAGTTCGAAGTTGCTTTCTAGATGCAGGTGCTGCTTACAGATGAGCATGTGTGTGCTCTTTAGCAGAAGCTGAAGTAAGCTCATAAATACATCTTATTTGACAGATGTTTGTTTCACTAGGCTTGAATGCCAGCTGTTTGCAACTTCCAAATAAAAGGCTTTTCTGGATTTCTTTAAGAATAACTTGGGAGAAGATAGATTTATTTTCTAAAAAAGATGGTTAAGAACACTGCATTCCCCTGCCCTTGCACCAAGATTTCTTCACACTGTGTTACCTCAACCACAGTGTCATTAAAATGACTTCAAATTATGGTGGTCAGGCTTTACTACAACTATGTAGTATTGCAACTATGCATTAGGGAATATGTAAAATACTTAAATATCATGGCCACCTTTTTGTAATCTTCATGTATTTAATTTTACCACAATTTGAATACAAACTGTATCCTGGAATTGTTACACAGAACATAGCAATCATAACATCCTAACAACTGAAGGCAAAATATGTGCATTTATTTCTTTAGCAGTTGTCCTGCACTCAAATAATGAAGCTTCTACTTTCTAACAATATGGTAAAAGTAGCATCTTCCATAACTTGCTATTCATTTTGCTTATCTTTGTGTGGTTAGAAGCTTTAAATCTGTTTTTCAGAACACCCGATAATGTTTCTCCTCATTGAACAGTCCATCAGAGCATATTGTAGGAGAAGTAATGAAAACCTGTTTCTCTCACCAAAACCTTTGATTGTATTTGTTCCATGCCACACCTTTTCCTTGCAGCTGCCTTGTTCTCAGTGAATAAACCCCTCAAAGAGATCCCTTAGACTTTCTGGTGATGAAGTACCTGGCAAATAGTCTTTGTTGAATGATAGATCTCTCTGATGTTGCTTTCAGATTCTTTTGTATTGTGTCTGTCTACCACACTTAAGCTAGAAGGCAAGCACAGAAGAGATAGATATATGTGCACACATATGTGTATTTACAGAGTTAAGTAACAGCATTTTGCTCTTATAAAGTTTATAAATCATGGTAGTTGTAGGTAATTTTCCAGAAATAGCTTAGTGTGCTTTATTTATTTCAGTTTGGGGATGGAGAGGGGTATTTTGGGGCTTTTTGTGTGATGATGCTATTTAATAACAACAACAACAACAAACACAAAAAGAGCTTTTTGTTGTGTTTGAGTTCAGGATGGGTTGTTTGCTTTTTTTGTTCCTTATTAATTTGAAAGCAGCAAAATAATGACAAATCTTTCTTGCAGATAAGATTTCAACCTAATGATCACAAAACCATCAAAGAAACAGCTGATGAACTGAAGATTTTTGAAGGCATCAAACACCCTAATCTGGTTCGTTATTTTGGTGTGGAGCTCCACAGGGTAAGAAAACATAAATTATTGGGGCTTTTTTATAAGGCAAAGAGAAAATTTTAAGAAGCTTTACATTATTGGAAGTTTTTATGTGAGAACATTCTAGTTAATCTTGTCTGGTTATCTCTGTGAATAGCAGTGTGTCTTTTTTCCTTTGCATATTGAGGTCTCTGAAACATAATTTGGAGAGACTTTTTGGAATTGGTACATAAACAGAGAAGACTTAAAATAAGTGAATAGAGTGAGTAATGCTGGAGCTATTCTATGCTGCTACTCTATTGAACTGGTCTAAAAGCAAGTTTTATCATATATGGTATGGTAACTTCTGTATGTAGATAAAGACTAGACAGGCTAAAACCTGTCCCTGTTAGCAGCAAAGGTTGTACTCGTATCATGTTGATTCCTGGAAAAATTTTGTGCTGGCGTTTAAATCTTGATGCCACACAAGTATTGGAATTCAGCTAGCATCTCTTCAGAAGGAAAAAGCATGTTTTCTTCCTTGAGCAGCAGAACTAATTAAATGTATTTTTCTATGGAGTTGGATTCCAGAGTTGTGTACTGAGATATCCAACTTTTTATTACTCTCTGCTTCCCACATGCTCTTCCCACTTTTAAGTCTCAAGTCCTGATGTCTTGCTGGGAAGTGCTGCTTGGATTTGACTGATTTGCTCAGTATGTATAAGTTGTTTTGGTGACCCATTGCTGGTTTAGAAGGGGACATAGGCTACTTTCTGCACTTCTCTTCTTGGAGACACAAATTTGGCTGTCTGTGCCACTGGGTCACTGGTTTCTCAGACTAGTTTCTAAGAGCTTCATGTCTTTGCCGTCTTTTTATATTAATTCAGTCTGGCTGAAGTCAGCTGGGCTTGAAGACAGAGTGGGAGCAGAAACCTAATTTTTCCTTAAAGTGAGTTAGAGTTGGCATGCTAAGCCACAGCAAAGAACAAAAAACTTGCCCATCCCAAGTAATCAACACATGATACTGCAGGAACTGGGACAGAGAGAGGGGATAAAAACAAGCCCAAAACATAATTTTGTGCCTTTTTTCCCCCGTTCTCTAAATAAGCAAAAAATCTCTTTACATTTCTGTGTGATATGCCTGCAAGATTTCCAAAGTGTCTTTTGGTTGATGACAAAGCACTGTACTTTTATACCACCACATAGTATCTGTTATGTACAAATGATGCAGATAGGCATGTAGCACAGAGTTTCCTAGCTGTGCAATAGAATATGTTAGGTTGCAGCATGCTAGAGAGTAGAGCTCTGAAGAGATGATTTATTAGATATTTTATGGTAAGTGATACTTTCATTAAGACATTACATGATAACTTTATTATTCATTTCATGAATAATGAAGGATGTAAGGAAAACTATATCTTAATTCAGTGTTTAAAATATAAAAAATTACATACAATGAAATCTTGTTTGGTTCCCACAACAGGAAGAAATGTACATCTTCATGGAGTACTGTGATGAGGGCACTCTGGAGGAGGTATCAAAACTGGGCCTTCAGGAGCATGTCATTAGGCTCTACTCAAAGCAGATCACGATTGCTATCAATGTGCTACATGAACATGGTATTGTTCATCGAGACATTAAAGGTAATGTTAACCAAAAAGGTAATGTTGTTGTTTCAGTGTGGGAGATGAGAGCAGGGGGAAGGATGGGGGGATGTATTTGCATATTTAGTGTGCATTATCTATGCAGCCATTATTTGTATAAAGCCTTCCATTAACTTTTCAGTTTACAAGTTATTGGCTAGTTTCATGCTTTTGCTTTGAAGTGTAGATCGTATAAAACATTCACAATTGTCATTTCAAACTCATAAATTTTTCCCATGATTTATATAGTTTTTTTAGAGGTTGTTAAGAGTATTGGGGATTTATCTAAACTTAATTATTAGTCCTTGCATTTTTAGTAATAATGTACTGACTTATGTAATGCTGTTTTCCTTCTTGTCTGTGCAAATAAGTGGTGTTTTCTGGAGCTGACAGGCAGTGTACAGTGCTAGAGTTGTGCATCAGAACTTTTCTTTGTGATTCCATTTTCCCGAAGGGTTTTAGAATTTCAGATAAATGGCTGATTAAACTTAGTAACAAAACCATTGTTCAAAGAACTTACTTTAGGATATCCCTTTATCTGGTGGTTTTTTTCCATACATTTATCTTCTCGTGCCTGGCTGTCAGCATTTGCTTACGTAATTAGCAGACTGAAACTACAGTAACCAAAGAGGGGTTGGGTTTGGCTTTTAAGATGCCCAGTGTCAGTCCTCATTTTAGGTTCATTTTTCTTTTTCTGCGCCTTCCAACAACATCCTCCATGTCTGGTTATCTTGGTTTTGTTAGTCTGGCATATTTGGCTCACCAATGGCAGGAAACTTAGGCGAAGGTAGGGGAAGCAATGCACACAATATGCCCTGTGAATGCTCATTTTGTGACAAGGCAGTGCAACCCAACGATGCTGGGTTTCTATGTCCCTCTTGCTCACAGGGTTTTGAATCACCGCAGCAGTGTAGGAGGTTCCCAGTTGCTCTTGGTCCTTTGGCCTCGTGCTTCTCATTTGGGAAAAGAACTATCTACGATCCAGAGGCCTTCCACCCAGGTAGGCCACTCTTGAGTCAGTTTTGGCTTTTTTTTTCCTAGAAAACACTTTCCCTCACTCCCATTCCCCAGCAATCTTACCTTTTCTGGTTCTCCTTCCTCACCAAAGGTTTCTCTCCAGTTGTGGATTTCCCTTTGTGCTTCTCACAGTTCCCTCCTTGCCCTTTTCTTGATCATTCCTTGTCCAGGTTCTGCTTAGCTGGATTATGCTCTCCTGGAAGCTCGTTGTGATCAAAAAGGCTGGCTGACAGGGATTTCTTTTGTGCTGCTCAATGTCATTGCTGGTATCTGGATATATTTCCAAATAGGTCTTCTGCTCTTCAGGGAAATGCACAGAGTGAGAAAAGCTGTTTAACAGAACTGTAATGCTGTGTTATCTGAGGGCATTTCTGTCACAACAGGTTCCTTACATCAAATGTTGGGGTGTTTCTTGAGAGTAACAGAGGGTCACTGCAGGCACATCTGTGTATAGACCTTCCTGAAACTCCATGGCAGAATATAAAGACAGACCACAGAGGTTATTTTTATGAAGCTTACCTGATGCATTGCAAGTCTTTTGCTCATTGACTTCTTTTATGCCATCATTGCATCCCCAAGTTTTCAGGCTAAAAGCAGTAAAGAACACTCTAATTTTAATTTTATCTCTTGTGTAGATTGATACTCTTATTTTTCTGATAGGGAAAAATCACATTCAGACTGTTAAAACTGCTTTCCTATGAAAATCTCACTGTCAGATCATACTAGATGTCTCATGGCCAGTTTGCTGAACATCACTGTGGATCTGTTTCTTTTAGCAGCAGATAAGCAAATCTTATAATGATTGTTTATCTGTGTCCTGGAAGACACCTGTACTGGGTGTCTGCAAGTACCTTGTGCCCAAAAATAGACTTTAGGTTAGCAGTGTCCCCTTGTGCCACTGTTGCCTTTCAGATGCTATTATGGCATCCAGCTGTATGAGGGTAAAAGACAAAGCAAGATGCAGCTGCCAGAAATGTTTTTCAACCTGTGGTGGTGAGGGCAGATGGAAGGTTGTGTTGGCTGGTTGTTACATTTGGCTGCACTGCTTTTGCTTAGTCTGCATCATTGAGAAAAGCAGGTGGTGCTAGTATGTAGCAGGAGATAGTCTCTTGTGAGACTCTTTTAATCTCTATTCTGGGTATTGAATTTTAATTCCTGTGGCTAAGCCCAGTTTTCTTGGTTAGAATTATTTCACTTTTTGTAAGGAAGCTGTTCTGGTCAGTGATGGAGAATGATGGAATATTTAATACTGGAGGGAACCTGTGGACATCTCTGAGCCCTCTGTCCTAAACAGGGCCAGCCTCAGTATCAGATCCAGTGTCAAATTAGATCAGCTTGCTCAGGACATTGTTGAGGTGAGATACACATGTATCTCCAGGGCTGGAGAGGCCCTATTCCAATGACTGACCTATCCCCACTGTGAAAAGCTTTTTCCTGATAGCTCCCTGGAATCTGCAGGGCTTGCTGTTGTGTCCATGCTGCATTTCAGTGTGCCTCTGAGGGAAAAGTCTGTTTCCACAGTCTTGCTCTTCTCCCATTACACAGCTGAAAACAGCAATAAATCCCCTGCACACACACTCCCCTGAGCATTCCTTCTTCAAGCTGAACAACCCCATCTTGCAGCCTTTCCTTGTCAGTTGGGTGCAGCCCTCTGAACACCTTGGTGCCGCTCTCCTGGGTTTGCTCCACTGTGTCATTGTCTCTCTTGTGCTGGAGAGCCTGAAAACAAGACACAGCACTCAAGGTGTGGTCTCACAAGTGCTGAATTGAGAGGAGTTAATCAATGAGGCCTGGTGGATTCTCTTCAGGAGAGGGCATGCTCCTGAGGAGTGCTTGGATGAATACAGAAAATGAAAGGATTGTATCTGAAGGTTTAGTAATTCAGAAACCTGTGAATGAGATGCTCCGTATGAAAAAGTTTTCATCAAACTACTACTGTATTATTGTCTTCTTTTTAACCTTGTTGTTAGCTCAAAACTTCTGCCATCCTGCCTTCCTGATGAGCACAAAGGAAGGAAGGTTATTCAGCAAGAGATCGAAAACTGCAACAGGAGACTGTGGGCATGTGTCATGGCTCTCTAAGAGACTGAGAAAAAGAGTATGCAAAAGCTGATTTTCTCATCCAAGAGTAGCATTTGGTCTGCTTGTTTCTTGAATTAATTCGGCTGCTGCACTGCTTAAACACTGGCTGCAGAATGTCTGAGCTGCCTCTTTTTCTGGAATTACAGCACAGCCTTTAGTGGGGTTTTCGGTGCTGCTCCATGGACTCACAGGATTTCCACCAAAACGTTTGGACTAGCATGCTAGTGCAGTTTTCACTGTTCTTACTATGGGACTGATTTGGCAGAGGTACAGGGCATGAAACTTGAGTTTAAATGCTTTAGGTTTTGGCTACCCTAGCAAGAGCGTGGCTTTTGACACTTGCTCTTTGCCCTGTGCCCAGGAGGACCTGTGGTGTCAGAGCAGGAGGACTGTGCACAGCTGGGCAACCTCCTGCCTCTGCCAAGTGCATCCAGTGCCAATGCTTCAGACGGTGTATGTGTAAGGGGAGAATAGGAACAGATAGGGGGTGGTCCCTTTCTGCTGTTTTACTCGTGGCCTTTGGTTTTGTTTTGCCTACTAACCATGCAGATGTGTAGGTATTCTGTTACATTCCCAGTAGTGTTAATTGTCAAAGGTAAAAAGTGTCGGGCATCTTCAAAGTACTGCCCTCTTGTCTGCTCTTCTTACACGGGTCCTGCTGGATTCTGTGCAGGTTTCATTTAACAAGGAGACACTTTTTAAAGACTCCTTCTGCAGTCTGGTCTTGGTTTCTGAACAAGCAGTTTACAAAACAGGCTCCAGCGGCAGCATGTCAGTGGAAGCTGACAGAAAGTGTCTGCAACATGAGTCTTCAAGTACTGTCTCTGTCTTCTTGGTGAAACTTTGGTTCAGTGCTTAATTCCCTTTGACAGTCCCAAGTGCTTCCAGGAAAAGGGCTCACAGGAGCTTTCATGGTAACACTTAGGCTAAATTGTCATTACTATATATTAAAAGGGACAAACTCTAGTTGGAAAGGCCTTGGAAGGAGGTTCTGAACTGTATTAAACTGAAATATCCCAGTAGCCTTAATTTAATCAGAAGAGAGATTGTTGCACTTCAGCACTGCCAGGCTCCACCCACTGTAGTAGCTGGAAACCACTTTGTAGCCTTTTGTGAAATTTTTGTGTTGCTGTCTTGAGGAATGGAAACACAGGTTTCCATAACATCCTTGAAAAAGTGTTTGGAGTGAGGACTGTTTTTCCTAAGCTCTTTGTGCAGGCTAAGTGCACCTACTTCCTATCTGACTAAGCAACTGCTTGAAAACATTAGAATAGCAGTTGACAGTAATTCGAAGGAAAAAGAAGCTGTCACTCTCCTAATCCATTGCCCGTACTTAGTGTCTCATCAAGCAGCCTTCTTGTATTGCTTTGTGTTTTTCTGGCTCCTCCTTCATTCAGGAAGCTGAGGGGTGGTCTATCCAACTCCATTAAACACATCTGTTCTGGGTGACTCTGAACATAGGTCCCACTGCTGGCAAACTGCAGAATCCAGTGAAAGAATTCTTGAGTATATGCAAGCATCCGAATGCCAGAAATGGAAAACCACTGGACACAATGTACAGAAGACTTGTGTTCCCTGAATATTAATTCTTTCAGGACTTATAAAAGCTACAGTCACTAAAGGTTGGAATTTAATTCTGTTAATGATTTTGGTCACCCATTAATTGCAGTCCTGTGTAACACCTCTTGGACTAAATAGTTACCAGCTATAGTCAGAGTAGTCAGAGAGTCCTTTGAGAAACGGGCAGGGTTTTGGCATCACTGACCTGCACTGCCTTTTTTTGACTTGAGCTTTTTGAGGGTTCTTTGTATTCTCTGTGAGTATCTTGGGGATGCCCAACCAAGTGAATGGGAAAAAGTTATTAACCAAGACAACACAAAGGAGGAGCAGCCAAGAATTTCTGCACTGCTCAAGGTGGAACAAAAGTGACAAACTGTGGAAAGTTCTCTTGAGATGAGCCATTTTGGAATGAATCTTTTGTGTGACATGGGCAGAGGCTGTGTGTAGTGAAATCCTCAATATCTGCCTGCACCTAGAGTAGGCGAGTAGTTTTGTTTTGTGCGTACCATCCATCTTTCCTCAAGAAAGATCACAGCTGAAGCTCTCCTTCTGCCAGCTGAAACTTGCAACCTACTTGTGCTTTCATTGTGATACTTGCAGAATCCAGAATGTGGCCTGACATAAGGAGCTCTTTCTGCTCTACCTGTTTGTTGTTGCTGTCAACATGAATACTTTGGCAGGATGTTGAATGAAAGAAAACCACAGGTTGTCAAAACCAATTGGCTTATTTTGCACTGTTGTGTTGAGCAACTGACTTGGAAGCCATTTGCAGATTGCCCTTGGAGATTTTTAACTATGCTAGGGAAGTTTGTTCTAGTGTAAGTTGCCAGTATAGCCAGTTATTTTAATGGTAGGCCTCCAAAAATTACTCAGGAAGTAATAATGTACAATGGAGTAGGCACTTGGTAGTATGTTTAATAAAAGGCTGTAAGCTCTGTTTTGCAAGTCAGCTGTGACCACAGAGTGATAAAGGTTGGAAAAGACCTCCAAGATTGAGTCCAACCTTTGACTGACCACCACCCTGTCAAACAACTAAACCATGGCACTGAGTGCCATGCCCAGTTGTATCTTGAATACTTCCAGGGACAGTGAGTCCACCACCTCCCTGGGCAGCCTGGTTCAATGCCTGACCATCCTTTCAGTGAAGAAATTCCTCCTGATGTCCAACCTGAACCTCCCCTGGTGCAGCTTGAGGCCATTTCCTCTTCTCCTGTTGCTGGTTGCCTGGGAGAAGAGGCAGACCCTACCTGGCTACACACCCTCCCTTCAGGCAGTTGTAGAGAGTGACAAGGTCTCCCCTGAGCCTCCTCTTCTCCAGGTTAAACACCCCCAGTTCCCTCAGCCACTCCTCACAGGACTTGTGCTCCTTCCCCAGCTCCGTTGCCCTTCTCTCGACTCACTCCAGCACCTCAATGTCCTTCTTGTAGTGAGGGGCCCAGAACTGGACACACAACTTGAGGTGCGGCCTTACGAGAGCTGAGTACAGGAGGATGATCCCTTCCCTCATCATGCTGGCCACACTGTTTTTATTGACAAGCATGATATCATCTGTCTTGAAGAGATACTAGTTGGGGGGACACAGCAATGGCTTCTGTCAGGAAGCAGTTTCTTCCTAGTTTGATGCTCACAAGGAGAAGCACTGGAATTCCTGAAGGAGTAATTTCTTGTAACAAGCTTGTGTGGAAAGCTGTTTAGTTTGCCTGCCATACTGCTTTTTTTTGTTGGTTTTTTTTGAACACTTGTCAAGTTCCAGTACACTTCATGTTAGCACAAACCCACCAGAACATCTCTAATGCTGTCATATTCCACACTTAATTCACAGGTAAAGATCTCAAGTGTGAATTCAGCTATATCTACTGCAACTTCCAAGGCTATTATTGAGAAGCCCTCATTGCTCAATTCAGCTCTGGCTTAAACAAGTGTTACTGTGTTTCCTTGTGTTTCCTAGGAGCCAACATCTTTCTTACCTCATCGGGACTGATTAAACTAGGAGACTTTGGCTGCTCAGTGAAGTTGAAGAACAATACCCAGACAATGCCTGGAGAAGTGAACAGTACCTTGGGGACTGCAGGTAAGGAAGCTTGTGCTAGGCAGGTACTTGTCTAGTCACTCATAAAAGAAGATACTTCTGCCAGAAGACTGGGCTGGAGTAAAACCATGTGTTTCAGGGAGACTTGATTTTACCTTAGCTAGTTTTGTGCTTTACATCCAGAAGCCAAAACAATCAGTGAATGATATAATGTGAAAGATAAAACTGTATTTGTCTGTAACTATAGAGATGCTGGAGCATGTGTTTTCTGGGATTGTATTTTTCTCTGCAGCCTTACTGAAACAGTACTCTTTTCACTGAACAGCTGCTTAATCGATTTTCAGAAAATGGCAGTAACTGAAAGCATGTACTGTAACAGCATTTTAGCTATCACTTTTCAAACTGAAAGACAGTTGTGCTGAAAACATGTCAAAGAACAAGAAACCAGCAAATGGCAAAACTTAGCGAGAAAACCTGAGTAGTAATTCATTGGGTATTTTAAAAAGCATTTGGTTTACCCAGTCAGTCACTTGATGTGTACTGTTCCTTCTGCTGTATGAACTGATGGCATAATATATGTTGTTTCAAAGCATACATGGCTCCAGAGGTAATCACTAGAGCTAAAGGAGAAGGGCATGGACGTGCAGCAGACATCTGGAGCCTGGGCTGCGTTGTCATAGAGATGGTGACCGGCAAGGTAGGGATGTTTCATGTGCTGATGAAATGCAAACTGTTCTCAGCAGTTTTTCTGCATGTTCTGGTCCCACTCTCAGCAATTTGTCACACTTAAGTCTGCAAAGACTGGGATGGTTTTTCATTTCCTGGAGTACAAACATATATGCTCTAGTGGGTAGAAAGTTGCTCACTAAAGCTTGCACTTAGCAATGCTGTTAACTGTTGCAGAGGCCCTGGCATGAATATGAGCACAACTTCCAGATCATGTATAAAGTGGGGATGGGTCATAAACCTCCTATTCCTGACAAAGTGAGCCCAGAAGGGAAAGACTTCCTTTGCCACTGCCTGGAAAGTGACCCAAAGATGAGGTGGACGGCCAGCCAGCTTCTCGATCATCCTTTTGTCAAGGTTTGTCTGATGACTTTGGCTACAGAAACTGCAGATGGGAGTTGGGAACAGCCTTCAGTCAGCTTCTTTGTTTTCAGTGATGCCACAGGGCTTAGTACCATGGTGAGGGGCTGGTAGCAAGTTGATGCTGTCCAGGAAACATGAACTGGCAACTTTCCAGAAGCCTGTGTTGTTTTTAGCAAGCATTTGACTATAGGACCTGGTGTGCGCCATGCATTCAACTCTCAGTGCTGTTTTGAAATGCATTATCTTTATGTTAAAAAGACAAGTCAGGCTTCAACTCAGTGGTGGCTAATTGGATCTGAAGGGGTCTGCAGCAAAAACTTCAGCAAGTACAAATGCACAGGTTTTTAGAGATAAGGGCCCGCTCCAGTGAAACCAGCATATGCTTGAGAACTCCTCCATCCTTCTGTGCAAGGGGCTGCTTTTCTTTTAAGTTCATACGTAAGGTTAAGGTCATGCTGAATGTTTTATCTGGCAGTTGGTATAACAGTCTGCAGTTCTTGCATGAACTGTGGTGTGATGCTTTCCTTAAGAACAGGCCAATATTCACAGCTACAAATTGAGCTGTATTAGTAACTTCTTTTTTGAAGAAGTGGGAGCACAGTAGGTGTGGGAATGGGAAAATGGGAATTCTGTCCCATTTTCCAGCATAAAGTTGATCACTTTGGTGTTCTGGTTCAGTGGCAGTATGTTTGGGATCATCACCCATCCCTCGGCAGTGCAGCTGTAGCAGATCCCATCCATCACAGAGGCGGACACTGCTTTAGGCACCTGAAGGATGCACGGTGACAGTGGGAATGTCAGTACTCCCATACAAATACTTGTAATGCATTATTGTGTAACAAGGGAAGAAAAAAAAGCTTCAAAGATGTGAAGGTGCTAAAGGAATTGATCCTTTGTCATCTTCTTGCTGCAGGAGGGAGATGGCTGAAGTAATTGCCTTTTGCTTCCTTCACAGGTTTGCACAGATGAAGAATGAAGTTACTCAATCTCTGGCCTTTTCTATTCTGACAAGATTTTAATCACTACTGTATGTAATATTTACATAAAGACTGTGCTGAGAAACAGTATAAAAGTTGACCTTAACGAAGACTGCACAAGTGACAGTGTCACTTCCTCTGCTGCTCCTGTACATTTTACTTGGCACATGTTGCTCACGTGACGTGTCCGCAAGTTGGAAGAAGCTGCATGTTTCAGTGAAAGTGCCATTACTACTGTATATGGACCATACCCTTTTTGTTCCTTCTCCTGTTTCTCATTTGATTGAGAACTTGTAATGTTAATATGTAGTATTTTTGAACTTTCTAGGTTCGGAAAAATGCTGTAGTGTTATCAGGCGTTATGGACCTTGTTTTTTAATCTGTTTGAGTGCACTGACTGTGAACTTTTACTGGGGTTTTTGTTTATTTGTTTTTGGCAAGCTTCAGATTTGTTATGCACAAGGCTGATTAATGAAATTTTAAAAAAAAGGTTTTTCTCAATAAATGGTTTATTTTAGGAGATGTTGGTGAAGGGTTTTTTTTTCCAAAAATAAATGTGGGGCTGTGGTGCTTTTTAAATTTTTTGCAACATTGGGATAAGACTTCTAAGCTGACCTAACTGGAATAAGCTGCTCTTATATTGCAATAGTCAGTGTTTTGTCAAGTTTCAAGATGAGTAGTGTGAGATGCTTCTTAGACAAGTGATCAGAGAAGTAAGGTTTCCCCTTTCATCACCTTCTCAGGAAACAGGGTGATGGGCATTTCTGACACTGCCTTTTATCTAAGGGATAACTTCCATCATGAATGTGTGCCCTGTGAACAGGGAGTGTGCTGCATGGCCTTTCTTCTAGAAGAGAATTGTACAAGATGATTCTTGTGTTCTGTTTGGCAAAACCAAGAACCTACTTTGAAAACTGACTTCTGATCCAGGGCTTACATTTCCTCACCACACCCCAGTTGTCATCAGCCTCAGACAAGGAAGAGAGATTAGAAGTGGTTAGCAATTGGAAGAAATAGCCTGCAATGCATGATCTTGATTTTTTTTTTACTTGCTATTATGAACAGCTGACTTAAAACTGTTACTTGTACACATTAATGCAATTTTACATATTCCTGTTACAGCTTTAGACTTAAAATAGGTAACTTAAAACTTGATTTTAATATTTGGCTTTATATTCTAGTGTCTTGTCTCTCATCTTAATCCACAAATCCTTGATTAGTCACAGGTGTAGGGTGAGCTTTTGAGGAGGTACCACAAAATCTGACATTTCTAGAAAAGTACGAGCCTTGCTGTGCATGTCACCTGTGCATGTATTTAGGCTCTCAAAAAATATAATGCTGACTTTAAACAAAGACTTTCCCTCCTTTCCAGTTCTCTGTTTTCAGTTCTGTGATAGGAGGGGAAGTGTGTTGTCATCCTCAGTAAAGGACTATGAAAGTACCTGAGGTAAAAGTGTCCCCCCAGCCTGCTGTGTGCTTCACTTTGCAGTGTAACAGAAGTGTCTGAGTGATTTGTGTCCTCACTTGCCTTGTTTCAGGTGCCCTTGAACACAAACAGGAACTGTGGACAGCCTTTAGGAGTCAGGATAGAGGTGACAAACTGTTAAAAGTGTGTTCTTGCCAACCAAAAGAAAACTCAATCACTGCATATCAGCTTTTTATACTTTTATTTTTGTATAAACAAACATTAAGACTAATTTTGTTAAGGCAATTGTAGAACATACAGTTGCTTGTGGGGATGAGGGGCAAACACTGCTTCCTAATGACCTATGTCATTCTTTTAATACAGTGAACTGGACAAGTTTAACTTTGGCAAGGACCATTAAGCTTTCTCTTGTTTGTCAGTGAGTGCTGGAAGGGCCTCAGTGGTGTGCCAGGACTTGCAGAAGTGCTTAGGAGGAGGGATCCAAGAGTGGCAGGTTTGGCCCTCAGTCTGTTCTAAGGGTTGGACCCAGGGAAATAGGTAGGAAATAATCTCTGCTCTCTTTCAGAAGTATTTACTTGTTTGGTACTTTCCTCTGGGAGAAGTGGCACTGCATGCAGTTGGAGGAGGGGAAAGGACGAAGATTCATAAGGAATGCTAAAGGTTTTCCTTGCTGCATGTTACATCTATGGCTCTTAGGAAGGTAGAACAGCCTTTGTCACTCCAGGAGTATGTATTTGCTGCTCAGAATTACTCACCCACCACCCTGAGAAAAGGCCACTGGACCATTCAGGTAATGTTTACAGTAAAATGCTACCCTGGTGAGGCCTTGCATTTCTCCCCTCCCACCCACTTTCAAACTCTTGGGTACAGTGCCTTCAGGTCTGGCTTGTTAATGTGCCTGATCATTACTACAGGATGTAATACTCAGTTTTTCACTGTTAGGAGTGTTACAGCAAATAGAGTGCAGGGCATGTGCTATTATTAAATAGCATTGTAAATATTGCAGTATTTTCTACTCTTGGGCTCTATTTCATGGTTGGAAAAACTACATCAGAGCCCATGCTTCTGTTCATGACATCATACAACCTATGCCAGAAAGCTTCAGAGTGTAGGGAATGCATGTGTTCACAAGATGTGTGAGGAAAAAGCTCCCAAAACCATTCTCTCACACTTCCCATGGCCTGTTCCTTCCTTCATGTTGTAAATTTTACTGCCTCCACTATCCATAAACTTATTGCTCCATGCTAAAAGCACTACTTCACCTGCTTTTTAGGTGCTGTATATTAAAAGGGTGAGTTTCTAGAATATCTGATGGACTGAATAGCAAATACATATTTCATGGAATGATTCAAACTGTTGTATTAACCTGTTTCTTCTGGCCTCAGTTTTATTATATGAGAAGAGAAATGTTTTTATAGCAGCTGCTAGAATGAGACTGCTCACTTTCTTCACTAGAGAGTATCATGGTTTAGTCCTGTGCCTAGTGAAAATGGACTGTCTTTGAAAGTGCCAGTCACAACCTCCATTACTCAGTGTCAGGATCTGTTGGCTTTAAAAAATTGGGCTTTTTTTCCAATCATAATTGCTGTAAGTTAATGTGCCCTCTTTTCCTTTTTTCCAGCTTTAAACAAGTTCTTTCTAGTAACCTGCAGATCCTTAACTCTAGAAGTTTAAAAACAGGAGGTGGCTGCCCTGAAATCAGTATTGGGAATGTCACAGCAACCCTGCTTTCCTCAGAGCTTGATTCTAATTTTATTTAATTCAGAAGGGTGTCAAATCAAGTTAAGAAAGACAAAAAAATGAGCTATACCCACTGTCCTAGGTCTCCCTCCTATTTCCCCTCTCCTCCCCAGAAGAAAATAATTTACTATTACTTAGGCTGACTGTTATGAGGCACCAAGTAAACTAATTTATCAGAAAAGACAGACAAGCAGATTAATCAGGATCACAACGGTCTGGGTGTGGGGCATTCATTTTAATGCACACGTTGCAGTTTTTCACTACACCATGCCCAGTTATTTTCTTTCCACAATTGTTAGGATGGCCTGAAATTTTTAGTAGCATTTAAAGCCTTGGATGTATGGCCTGGGGAAAGAGATGGCAGTGGGTAGCTTAGCTCTGCTCAGGCCACAAGGCCAAATTCTGATCCAGGTTGTGCTACTGCCAGGCTCTGCTGTCTGGATATGCAGGGTCTGGCTGAAGTTTTGAAGGGCCCATGTAGTGCACACTGGGGGAAAAAGTTCTGGATGTACAAAAACTCTACTGTAGTTCTGCCAGTTCAGCAGAGCTGCTTCAGTCCAATACTGCTATAACCAAGCACAGCATCCCGCTGTACTGTATTTAAACACTGACAGATTATGGTTGTTAAACTGTGTGATCTACACAACTATCAAGTTTAATCATCTTGTAACAATCTTCTGACATTAATGCCTGCACCTCTGGTTAGTTCCCAGGTAGAGTCTCCTTCATACAAGCACGCTGGAATTTAATTTTTTTTCTTCAAAACTTAAGACACTTCATAGGAAAACAAACCAACCACACGTGCAACCCTGTTGTTGAGAGTATACGCAGGAGTGCATCTTTCCAGCACATAAACCAGCCCAAACCCCCAGAGAAAAACAACAGGAGCACAAATTCAGATATGCACGGCAATTACTCATCCTCTGATCTCACTTGAAGGACCATGATATGCACTTAAGAGTTTTCAACGGTTGCATTTGTTCTCTTTGGATTGAAGCAGTCTCTGAAGATGCTACTTTTGTTTCTGTTTGTTGTCGTTGTTGCCATAGGTGGAGCCCTTGTTGATTTCCGTAACCCCGATCATCCATCTGACACCAACAGAAGCTGCAAAACAAACACAGTTAAAGCTGCTTGAGGCAAGGCCTGAAGATCTGTCCCGGTGTAGCATCATGAAAGAGACCTTGGGTGAAAGGTGCATTTGATGCTCCCACACCTCCACATCAACTTACTGGCCTGTGGCATCTCATGAAGGAAGAGCCTCAGGCTGGACACAACAACATCGGCCACGAAGAGCCGTCACTGCAGCCTCGAGCTGTGTAGGCTGACAGTAAATTGAGTTTTCAGAGTGCAAGTGGTAACTGGATCCAGGGATGAGTCACACATGATGTGACAGCATGGCTGGACGCTGGGAAGCTGCTCTGCCCATGGGGCTGCCCTCAGGTGCTGTGGGTGCCAGGAAAGCAGGGCCCTCTCCCAGGCAGAGCTGTGCAGTGAACAGCCCAGAAAGGGAGCAGGCTCCGAGGGCACTCACTGTCACTGACACTCCACTGTCAGCCCATGAATAGAAACACACACCAGTGAGACAAGCAAAGGGCTTCCCTCTCACAGACAAGAAAGAAAACCATCTCTGACATTTAACTGGCCATGAGCTGGGGAACACAAGAGAAAGATCCAACATGTAGCCTGCAGTCTGGGATCATAACATAATAGTAAGCATGAGATCATTAAGATTTTAACCGCAAGGGATAGAAACAGCATCTGGAGATGGACACAGATCATAAAAAAGAGCAGCTGTTACAGCAACCACACACCATATTGGGGATTTCATCCAGTTCCAAGAATGCCACTGCCTGGACACAAAAAACAACTAGTTCAGCAGTTCAGATTTCTTCTTCTTCTTCCTTTGCTCCCTGGCAGAAGCTGCCACTGCCTTCTGTCCCCATTTCACCCAGTAGCCCTCAGCACCCTCGGGAAGGTGGGGTGCAAGGAGAAGAGGACTACTCCTGTTAGCCAGGGCTGTAGAAGCAAAGTGGGGTAAGGCTGGGTCCCTGCACTGCCTCTTTGCCACAACTCTCCCAGAGCCTCAGTGCAGACCCAAGTGCTACCATCACATTTAAGGATTTATTCACTTCTTGTTTTACATACAAATGTAGTAAGGGGAAATTCGGGGTTTTTACTTCAAGAAAGGGGAGAAAGGGGAGATCAAGCAGTAACTAACAGCAGTGCCTAACTTAATAGCTGTGAGGGTTTAAGTCCACCCTGAGAGGAACATGAGAGAATCTATCGGCTGAAGCATCCATGTGCTGCTCCATGGCAAACTGAGGTAATTGAGCTCCTGAATCTTTCTGCCCACCATTACTCAGCATCCAAAAGATGCAGGAGGTTGCTGAGGACCTGCTCTGCCTGCTGGATTGCCAGGGGCTCAAGGAGGGCTGAGCTGACACAATCAAGAGAGGCAATAATATAATCTCTTTCTTGGAACACAGTTTAGCTTCAAGAAAACCACCACCTCCACAGGTAGTATCACATCCCTCAGCAAAACCTTAGCTCAGAGGATTTCCACCTTTTCTCTTACACCTCAGGATTTTTTCTCATCTGTTACCCTGCCTTTATACCACACAGCAAGTGCTATAAGCAGCACAGCAGGCAGGGGCATAAAAATTTCTCTAATACATAGTTTGCACCTGAGTTATGTAGGTTATGCATCGAAATTAAGATACGAACAACAAAAGACTGTATGAATGGTAAACATTTCCATTGAGGGCCTATCCTACATACTATAAAGGAGAAAACAAGCAACACACTCACACAAAAAAAGCAAACAACCCACCCCAAACCCCCTGATTTCTAGGCACCGGGCTGAAAGGCCAGACTATCTGGCAGCTCCACCAAAAGGCAGAATCAACACAGGCACGATCCTGCACATGTTTTGTATCCTGTTGTAAAACTTACTATAACCCTGCTGGCTTGTCCTCTCCTCACCTTCCATTCATCTCAGCCTACAGGCATCACCAGCCTTGCTGCCCAGGTCACATCATGCTCCAGCTCTTTGGTCCACACTCTGCTCTTGGACCCTGAGGGCCCCACGTTTGCAGTGTGATCCCCTGCACACAGAGCAGCTCCCATGGAATCCGAGCTGGCTCACCACTACGTGCACTCAGTTCAGAGGGAACACTTCTCTAGCCTAGAACTGACATGTAGCTGCTGGCCCTGTGCCATCAGCCCAGCTTCCACTGTGCTTTTAGCATTAAACATGGAAGAGCTGCTGCTCCCTTTAAAAACCCTCTCATCCTTTACATACATTCCCCTTTTAACTGCTGTTGACAGCTTTATAATAAATTACTTCTAGAGCATGGAGGGTGGGTGTCCTCCTCAACACAAGTTAATCAAAACATGAAAGGCAACCCAACACTTGGTTCTTTGAAGCCAAATGAGACAGGGGAAGCAGGAGGAGGAGAAAAAAAAGAAGCTATTGTCAAATACAGATACTGGTATTTGACAGATGTGCTCACTGCTTCAGCACCAAAATATCAGCACCAAGTTTTAAATAGCTGTTGTGAGCTAAGTACATAAATCTCTTGCCATGTGTCCTGTGAAATTAATGCTGGTTTTCAAAACACTTTTGTACCTCAAACTACTCGAGCATTTATCCTCTGGAGCAGCAACTGCCTTGTGTTGGTTCAAGCAGAATCACAAAGGGCTCCCAGTCCCAGAGCAGCAGTAAGGTATGAGCACAGTGTGATGATTGTTGGGAATATAAACAGCCAAACTGCTGCACAGCAAAGCACAAGGGGACAGCATTCACAGTAAAAAGAGCAGATATTGTTTATAAAGGGCTGAAAGAGTTTGAGCTGAACCAAGCAGAGCTGTACACACACTGGTTATTCAATCTTTAGATCTCAAAGTTTGGGTCTGTGGGATTACAGTCCTTCTGCTCCAGCTTGAGTGGAGCATTTTTCTTACGGCTCTTTCTACCTGAACAGCCAGTTACCTACAAGCCAGTCTGTTTTCCTGGAGAGCACAATAAGCAGAAACTATCCAAAGGACAAATGACGGTCTAGAAACAATGCAGAGGGTACCAAGTAAAAGGACCTCCCAGTTACTCTGCTCTATCAATAAAGGTTTATTTTGTGCTTATCTGTACCTGTATCAGGTACTGAAACCCACCCTTAAAACCAGCAATCTACTACAATGAGCTTTTAGGGAGTAAAGTTCCTGATCCTGGAGTATCAGGTGAGCTGTCAAAGTGCCATAGAAAAAACCAAACCACTACCTGTGTGCTTCAGTTGCAAACAGTGAGAAAACGTCTGCTAGGAACAATGGGAAGAGCTGGTTTTATCATCTGATAAATGCTTGCAGTCTACAGAAAAACCTTCCTTTTACACTGTTAAACCACCAGGTATCAATTACCACTCCCACTGGAAAAGACAGCAAACACATTCCTCCCTGCTTTGCTGCAGACAGTTCCAGCTGCCACCACGAGCCACAACCTCCAAGCTGCGTTGGTGTCCATGCACTGCTGTTTCCCAGCCACTGCAGGAGCCACTTCTGAGCCCTTGCCTAAAGCTGGACACAAACTGCAAAGTAAAGTACTCATTGCTCCTCTGTCAATAGATGGCTGCACTACATCCAGAACATTCATGACAGAGATACCCCTAAGGATACAAAGCACAGTCTGGGGAGAATGGCCTTGCTACAGAAACTCAGCTCTTGGCTACTAAAGTCAATGTGACAGCTTGGGCTGAGGTTCTTTTCTGCTTCCACAGAAAGAGACCAATTATTCCCAACTAGCAAAAGCATTGGTTTTAAAGGAATGTGGTAAAACAGAAACAGACTGTAACATACTAAGGTAACTGTTGCTCCCTTGGCACATAATGACACATCCAGTTTAAAGTGACCAGCATAGACCAGCTCTGCGTTTTGTTTGGTTTGACTAATGGCTGAGCTTTTTTCCACTCCCATGGATTCTCTTCCCTCCGCAGCTTCAAAGTGGCTGCTATCTGCTAGGGATACCATCTTTCTTAGTCCCTGCTCATCAGCAAGAGGTGGCTGAGTCTGACTGGGCAGCAGGCCCTACTATGGGTCCTCCACTGCAGGGCAAATCCCAGGCAATTATGGGCACATTGGGATTGGTCACACCACGTGTGGAGTGGGAACTGAGCTGTTGCTGAGCACAGAGGTGCTGCAGAGGCTGCAGGGGACTGCAAACTGCACCAGCCCACAGGCAGCAATGCACACCACACACCCTCAAGGTGTTCACTGCTGGGCTTTGGCAGCCTGGGAGCTCACACCCAGTGCTGCTGTTCATTCTGGCAGCAGGCTGCTGCTGTAGTCTTCTGGTAGCTCCAGGGTTGCAGATAACCTGAGAATAAATCCTTTGGATTATCACCGAATTCAAGAGATGACTCAGGGCAGCCTGCTTATTAAGCTTTCCTTGTGGCTAGAAGCAGAAGAAAGATAAGTGGGGAGTAAGACAGCAAGAAAAAGGGAAAAAAAATGAAAATAAGGGCATTCTTGCTGTCTATTCTTGGTGGCATCATAGCTTTTTTCCTTTACTGGTTCTTTCACTTCTTCATAGAGGAAAGACATGACCTAGGTCACTAATGGCAAGATTGTATTAGACTTATGGTGGAGGGTGAGGGGTGTGGTGTCACTCAACTAAATTAAAGAGGGCTAAATCCAAAAGCATCATAAATGCTACAATGCCAAGCAGTAAAGCAGCTGGCCCTGAGGTTAAACTCCAGAAACCCTGAATAATGGTGTGAGGCTCCCTGTGGAGACTACACAAGGCATAAAGCACTTTGGAATGGTACCCAACCAACCAGTCTGCTGAGTGGATAAACTGAATTAGGAAAATGCTGAAGGAAAGATGAGAAATTCAAACCATTTTGCAACAGCTATGCTTCAGTGCACCATTAGGCCATCATTCCACATTCCAGCACCAAACACACCATGCCAGCGTTTCTCCAAAAGGCAGAACAAATGTCCCCTTGAGCAAACTGCCAGGCAGTAGCATTTGCAATGGTGTCACACCTCACCCCACCCACTGCCATTTACCCACTTTGAACAGGAGCACAGGGGAGGCTGATCCACCTTTCTCTGCCAGTGACAGGGATTTGAACCCATCACCTCCCATTCCTGAGCACACCCCAACCACAGTGCTCACTCTACACGCCCATCCTCTTCACCAGTCAGAGAAGGGGAAGGGGGCACTGCTTGTGACTTCCAACAAGTAAGGTGGGTGGAAAAGAGGCTTTTAAGTTGTAGTTGCTGCTCCAAGGAATTCTTACACATTTTACACAAAGCATTCCCATGGTAACAAACACCAACAATTTCTCCAGATGAAGTCTAGAGCACAAGATTCCCTTCTTTTTTCCTCTACCCTGCCCACCTAATGTACCAAGTATTATGCTGGACCTTATCCTTGCTTGTTTTCCTTCCTCTGGCTCAAAGCATCATGAAGGAAATTTCCTGCCTGCACACACACACACACACACACAGATTGTTCCTTCTCCAATTATCTTCATAAGAAGCATCAACAGGAGCTTAACACAGCATTTGTTTTGGTGGGCACTTTCTGAAAAAGAATACTGCCTACCACAGTGTGCCTACCACATCAAGCTCTTCAGAGATGGCCAGAAGGACATTAGTTAATCTTGGCCTATCTAGCTCAAGATTCAGACTTCTGAGAATGCAGAGAAATGTTATGTGCTAGGAACAATTTCCTGGGTAGAGAGCAAAGATCCACTTCTGAGGCAAGAAGACGCTCCATGTTTTCCTATTTCCTCTGTGTTGCTATTCTGGACATAGCTTTTTAAGTCAGATCTCTGTCCAAGTTCTCTCAGAGCCAGGAAGACTGTGAAGTTCTGTTTCTTGTTGCCATGGTTGTTTGTAATATACACAGACATTAAGGTGATGAAGTCATAAATACCTGTGATGGTCAGTGCAATCCTAGAGAGTATTTGCTTTAAAAATGTATGGCTTATTCTGGAAGGGAACTTGCTCTTCAAACCAGCACCCAAGCACAGACACCCAGATATGATGCAATTTGCCAAACTGACCTGGTTCCTGCTTCCATGAAGAACACCAAATGAGATCACCCTCCCTTTCTTTGAGCCAGCTCCTTGTTTTGTTTTCCTTCCTCCTCTTACATATCATACTAATTGAAATACAAACTAAGGCAGTTCAGAACTGCCACAGGAAATGTAGGAATCACCTGTGACAGTCCATGCTCTGTGCTACCTAAGTCAGAGTAGATGGCCACAACAGGCTGTGCTTAAATCATGAGTTCATGGATTACCAGTGCATGACACATCAAACTATGATTAGACAAAAGCATTCTCAAAGGAATAAATTATCCTTGTGCCTCTCTTCTAAGCATTTAAAGTAGAACACAGCAACACAACACAAGAAAAGAAAGCCTTTTGTAGGCAACCCACTGAGAAGTCACTGTTTGAATTCTACAGAAACAGAAAATCTGGTATGCAGCTCTTACAAAAAACAATACTATACAAAAATAGACAAAAAAAAATCTTTTTAACTTGGTCCAGAGTGGACATATTGGATGGGTTGTTGAATTCACAAGTCATTTTTATATTTAGCAAGTCTCAATAAATCCTATTGGACAGTTACCCTGTAAGTAATGTTTTCATATCAGTAAACTTACCTATTATAATGACAAATGCAAAACTAGCCAGTGTCAGTGATGATCCACTGTTGATCATGTTGATGAGCAGCTTGAACAAAGGATATAGAAGCAATAAGGCCCAGAAAAGCCAGTTCAAAAGTGTCCATGGTCGACGGGGTGGTATTATAGGGACTGCTGGGTAGGTTCCTGTGCGGTAATACTCTTCCTGGAATGCATCCTAGTAGAACAAAGGAGGGCAACAATTAAATCCCCATCTGCCAACAAAACTAGCCATTCCTGGCTTTGATGTTCCTCCTTCTGGAGGCTTGTAACCACAGGGGAAGATCAAAGACCAGCTGATGGCTGGAAAGCTTGTACTTTGAAGTCAATGAACACAGAGTAAAAAAAAAAAATCAAAAACCCAAAACAAAAAAAGAAGCGTACACTGATGTGTGAATACCTTCTTTCTCCTACACACAGCAGCCTGAAAAATGCCATACCTGGAGAGTATAACAGCCTAGGAAAACAGGAGGGATGATGGGATGTGCACTCCTGCAGCAATGCAGACATCACTGCTGAACCTCCTGCAGGAGCCACGGCCACTGCCCAAGTACTGCAGGTAAGCCAGGGAAGTGTCTGGGCTACCTACTCAGCAGCATCCTCTGCTTCCTCATGTTTTCTCCAACCATTGCTCTCAAACAGCACCCACAGACCTGTCAGAAAAGGTGACCAGACACCTTCTTCTCCCACACTCTGAAGGACACCACCACCTCCTGTTTTTGTCCCACAGATGTAGTCTTGTTCACCTTGCTCCCATGAAGCTTGTGGAAGGAAGTTTGGGTGCTGAACCTCTCTACCGGCAGTTGAGTGTGCAAACAGTGCACAAACTCACTGGCTTTGAGCAAAGGACTCTTAGTTTTATACAAGGAGGATAATGGAGTGGGGGGTGTTTTTTTCTGTTTTGTAGCATCTGTTTTTTAAAGCACAGAAGACTTTGAATTCAGTACCTTCCTCCAGAGCCCACATGGCTGAAACGTATTGCTTTTAGCGATCCCATCAACCCAAGATATCAAAAGGGGTGGGGGAAAAAAACCCTCTCTCCTTGTTTAAAAGCAGAGATTATTAATCTGTTATCTATTAATCTGTGTTACCACAAAAAAAAGGTTAATTAATGAAGTCAGCATTAGACTGACATAAAAAACCCCCTTAATTTAGTCAGAATGAAGTATGATATTTCTTTAAAGACAGGATTTTTGGTTTCTAA
This sequence comes from Monarcha castaneiventris obscurior, assembly GCA_026261815.1. Taxonomy (NCBI): domain Eukaryota; kingdom Metazoa; phylum Chordata; class Aves; order Passeriformes; family Monarchidae; genus Monarcha; species Monarcha castaneiventris. Next base: position 6,092,256 of record JAMPIT010000161.1, read on the forward strand.
AAATTTTAGCAAAGCCAAGACTAATCAACCAAAAGATTGTTTTTTCTACTATGCTATGATTTTACACTTACTTATACTCTAGCTGACACAAACAATTGTTTACTTCCTTAGTAGCAACTTGAGCAATTACAAGCTGTCACCATTTTATCTATTTCAAAGGGAACATTCAGCTTTTAAGGGAGTATGCAGTAATTAAAGTACTGCACTCTCTTTATTGAGCTTAGAAAAATTAGGAGTGTTTTACTCATGTGAGCTGGATTGTAGTGGGATCACTGTGGCCAACTACTGAGCCATCTTCAACAGAGTACACAAGCGTATGAAGTTTTCTTCACCGTGCAGTGGAGACTTTGGTTTATAACACAGAGCTACTCCTCATCAGTAAACTGAATTTACTAGGCACAGTGAGGTTTCCAAGCAGTGGTATTACCCAGGAAAGTGAAGAATTGCCGACTATTACTGGCATTGCCATTAGAGGGCCTACTACTACAGAAAGCAGGACAGGCTGGCATGGAATAAGCGCAGCAGGGTTTTCTTTGTTGGCTCTGCACGGCATGAGGGGCAACAAAACCAGACCACACCTCACTGAGAGGCTTGAGACAGATGGAGAACATACACAACAGGCAAACAATGTCAAGGCCAACATCCCCAGCACATTTCACACTGCTGTGGGGAACAGCTCTTCAGTTACGCTTCCTTACCCTTAGATACATTTGCTTGCAAAAGGCATCTCTGTGTTTATCTGTCTTGTCAGCTTTTGCACGGGTGCCTATGACACCCACCAACAAGTCAGGCTTTAAATACATAATACACCTTAACATTTCCCAAAATCACCTCACCCACATTAGGTTCCTTTCATTCCTCTGCATACAGAGCTTCTTCTCAGTTTGTAATAAATTCCATCCACGCAGGTATCACATTCCGACACGGAAACATCCTCCCTCTATTGCCCCCACCAAATTTATGTTACTTCAGACAGTGTGGGGGAGGGGTAATGCAGTGAGTGGAAATCAGGGAACATCCATCTCCTTGTGAGAGGCTAACTGGATTCCTCCTCCCTGTTCCCACCAGGAGGTCTGATGGCAGAGGTATGCCACTGCCCCTTCATGAGGAAGCCCACAAAGAGTGAGTATCCAAAAATATATTCTTTGTTCCCAAACACTGGAGTTCTGTACACTTCTCCTCTTCAGTTATGCTTTGCTCATTCACTAGGGCATTTCTGCATATATTTTCAGGCCCTCTTTTCCAAGCTTCTCTTACAAGAAAGAAAAGTTAGAAGCTTGCTCTCTTTTTAATGGAAATTAAGATTCTCAAGTGGAACTTCTACTTCAGGCACTGATGGTGTAAGGAGGCAAAAAAACCAAACATGCAAGGACTAGCAGAGTTGTGACTACTACATTACCTCTTCCAACCTGGCAATGAGACCCTCAACACAGTCCCTGTTAAAGTCAAAGGGAGCCTTTCTAGCAATGGCAGTTAAAAAAATAAAAGAAATAAAAAAGAAAAGGCAATGTGCAACGCTAATTGAACCTCTGTCATAATTTGGAATTAACTGATATAGTGCTGGCCATATGTGGAAGGACAAAATCCACCTCCAGTGAGGCAGAAGCACATGGACGTGCTTACTATAAGCCTGGAAAAGGAAGGAGAACAGTGTTTGGCTTAGAGCAGCAGCACAATGCCACTGTTTATCTGGCAGGACTCTGTTCAACTGTGTTTGCAGCAGTGACTAAGCCAAAAAATGAAGTGATAAGTAGCAAGAACATAAACATGATGGGCTCCCAGGGAGAAGTATCTCAGATTGAGGTACATGCAAGTGAGATCAGACAATGAGGTAAAAAACAACGGAATAAGCTTTTCTCAAAGACTCTCACTACTTTACTAATGTCAATATGGGGAAATAAATAAATAGGGGGGAAAAAAAAGTCACGTCTCTCCATGTCCAACAGCTCTGCAATTCTGATTGTCTTCAGAGCACAGACCTGGACCTCAGTACTCTCCAACCAGTAAATCATGCTACTACAGAATAATTCAGCACGCTGTGTGTGAGTCTTGGGAAGCTACTGCAAAATTATTAAACTCATTGAGAATAAGCAACAGCACAGGGAACCATAATGCATGATAAAATAGGGTCTCTGCTTTCCAGTAGCATGCATGCCTTGTCTTACTTTGAAACAGCAAGTGAAGTGCTGCAACCAAAACAGACAAAGCAGGGGACGAGTGTGTATCTTGCAATGAATTACTGCCCTTTGAATAACAATTTTTTATAGTTTATCACAAATATTTCCTGACTGAAGACAATCTGAAACAGAATTAATTTTTGGAAACAGCACCTGGGCAGCACTGCTGCTTGTTATCCGACCTAAGAGCCTATTATCTTTTTAAGATGCAGGGCAGAAAGGTGAAACAAAATTGTATTTTTACTCTGCAGGTGGGCTTTTATCATCTCAGAACTCTGGAAGAAGTTGTCCCTGCTCTATATTCTGCCAGTATGATTTTACAAAGATTTGGGCTTCAGTAAACCAGGAATGACTGCGATGAAATGTTTCACTAATGTAAAACAGCTGGAGAAAGAGAAACATGCTGCCTTCAGAGAAAAACGAAAACCATCACCAAAAAAAATCAAACTAATAAACAACCCCCCCAACCTTAATCAATCAAAAACATTCTACATAACCAAAAAAGGTTTTAGTGGAATGGAAAACTGAACACACTATACTTCACTCCTGGATGTAAAACTTCACTCCTATACTTAAATAGGAAACTAGAGATTTAACCAGCCAGCAAATGAAGTTGTCATGAAGAACAGATATGAAGAATACTATGATATATTGTATAATACAATGTTATGAAGGATAGATATACACTCTGTTTGCACTAGAAGCAACTGAGTGTTTCCCAAAGAGGGAATAACAGAAAAACCTTGAAGTGAGTAACTGAAACTATGTAATAAAGGATTCAGGAAAACAATCACCACATTCACATTTATGTTCTTGTCTTGCAAACGTCTGAATAGTTCTCAGGGACATGAAACAAGGCTGCAAAGTCATAGCAGCAGAAAGTGGACTTCTGCAGTGTTGAGCAAAAGGACCATTTGCATGTACATGCCTGTAAAGCAAGCAGGGCCCGTGGGTAACATCCTGCCTTTCTGCAAAGGTGCTGGGGGCTGTGCCTGAATTGGGTGTCACTGGCACAAACTGTGAGAAGGGGGATCAGAGGCAAAGGGAGCAGATCTACAAGTGAGGTCTCAAGACACATTTACATTCCACATTCCTGTAAGCAAGCTGCTTAGAGGAGCTATGAATGACACCAGAAACAGTCATGGTTTGAAGCTGAGAACAGCCAGGGCAGAGTCGATACAACGAGGTGTCCTGGGTAGAGCACAACAGATGGCACAGCAGAATTTTGCTGTCCCAGTGAGAGGGAAACAGGGCATAGCTATATCCTATCACTTCTAAATCCAAAGCACTGCTGCATTCCAGTCTGAATACATAACTTAGATCAAGGTATTGAAGCAAAGGGAGCTGCCAGGCCCTCATGCCGTGCATACCTATGACTCCCACTGATTGAAACGGGAGTGCTGTGTGCACTCCAAAAGCACATCTCCCAACAGCTATCTCCAATATTCATAAAAACAGGCCAGAAGAAACAGATTCTGAAAGACTGAAGGATTCATATGAAAGCATTTTCAGGGAAAAAAAAAGAAAAAAAAACCCACTAGGCATCTATAAACACAATCATTATTATTCTCTCCCTATCCTATGAAATTAGGAATCTTAAGTGCATGCCTTCTATACCACAGTGTGAAAACAATTTATCAGCCTGTCCTTTTAGTGCTGGATATTTGTCTTGGTAAAAACGGCAGCGTAAAACAAGGGACAAAAACTTTATGACACTAAAGAAAATATTTTATTTGGCCCACAAATTACTTCTTGATTTAGAAGGTGTCTTCTAGGGGAAGGGGGTCTTTCTACCAATCAGAAGGCAGTTTTGATTTTTGTATCCTTATGCAACTTTCTGAAGAAGAGGCCTAGAAAGGCTTGTTTAAGCTTTCTTCCTGTTGCTCTATGTACAAAATTAAAGCAAACACGACTGGCAGCACAAGATCAGTTTGTATGTAGAGAAACAAAGCACTTACCCTGAAAACCAAACAAACCAACTCACCCCAAGCCTCCAAATTAGGACACTACACATGCACACTGTAAAGGTCTACTAGCACTATAAATAACCGAGCACTAGTGGCTCACAAGTGCTGTCTTGACAAAAAAACCAACCTTTTCTTGATATAGTTTGTGGAGCCAGGTAGAACATTCCTGCTCATCTTCTGGGACATCCTCTAGTGGAATCCGCCTGCCAGTGGTAAACAAGAGAAATTGAAGAATATTAAACACTTTGGCTTCCATGAACAGCACTTGCATTATACAGACAGATTCTTACAGGAGACTCTCTACATTTTTCACCTTTATTTAACTTGAGCAACACCTTCAGCACTTCAACAAGCAAATATGGAGGCTTTTGAAGAAATTTGTGATAGTCTCCAACTAACTGCCAAAACAAATTTAGTCATGAGGTTTACCCTGCCTGTAAGAGCTTTTCAGGACAGGCAAACAGCTACCCTGAGTCATGAAAAGCAATTTCTGTACTCTGCCTGACTGACTGCAGCAGGCTGGAATGGTGTAAAGCAAGACACAGCAAGAGGAAGCCCTCTGCTCTGCTGGAGCTGACCTACACAGGCAGGGCTCCGTGAATGCCATCCAGCCAGGCTGTGCACACCAAGCACGAGGACACTAGGCTGAGCTACCACATGGGAAGAGGAATCAAGAAAAACTTTCTTTTTACCCTTGGAAAAAACAGTTCTGAAAAAATACTTCTACAAACAAGCAGAAAAGGAGAACTAAAAAGAAAAGGTCACCCTATTCCACTTCATGTTGGTATCCAGGATAAAGCAACAGGACCAGCTCACTGGTCCACTATGGCTCTAAAGGGGTTATGATGAACTCTTGATCATTTGCAGCATCACTTCTAGGCTCCTGTGCTCCAAGCCCACATCATCACATGCCCTGGGTGCCTGTAGCATAGGTGCTGCTTGTAGAACCTCACCCGGGAATTGGCTCTTTCCCATTAAGATCACGGGAAGCCATTGGGGTATTTGTAATTTATAGAAACATTAATGAAAAGGAACCCAGGTAATGTTTTCTTTATTAAACAACCCCCTTCTTGGTAGGGAGCATGCAGCAGTCAAATGCATCAACAACTATACCAGCAGACAGGAAAAGTCCTGAGCCCAACCTCCACCAGAGGAACTGGAACTCCTGTGCCAGAGACAGGTATAAAGCAGCTCCACCTGAACACTTGGTTGGTGTTTGGTATTCAGGCCAATTGAGTGAAAAGAGGCCCCACTCCTGCTGCTGAGCTAACAGACACACAAATGAATAGAAAAATAACAACAAAAAGTTCTGCAGACATTTATGGGCTCCTCACATACTGATAATCACAGAACTTTACCAGAAACAGAAATGAATTTTTATCTGAAGTTCTGTGAAGCCAGGTTGGTAGAGATCTGCTTTCTGTTACCCACTTGAAAACATTCCCTTATTTGACCAATTGTGATTTCAAGTACACACTCCTGCTAAAAAGGAATTAAAATATGGATTACTTGCCTTACATATAAATCTGCATGGTATTTCTTTCCATTTAGAACTCCCAGCAATGTTGGATTTTCATTATTTCTAAAATTAAGGGTAGAATCATAGACTGCAGAAACTACAAGAAGAGAAACAGGTTATGTATTTACTGTAGTAATACAATGGAAATAAGTCATTCTCTCTCAGACAAGGAGAATATTTAAGTAAGTAATCAGCAACAGCACCACAGTTTGAGCTGTCACCAAGGTAAAAATGACAATGGAACGTTCAACACGCAGGTTTTCAGAAGCCAAATAACCAGTGACTCTTTCAGGAACTGCACCAGCAGAATGGGAAGGTTTGCTCTCCAGCCACCTTTGCCTCCTTCCTCATCAGGTGCAGAATGATGGGCTTAGGAACACAGCTAGAGCTTCTGACAGAATACACCTAAGAATTCCTAGGAGTCAAATGGTTGCACAACTGTTACCGTTTTCAGTTCACTAAGAATCAACAACTACCCCCTAAATCTGAGGAAACAACCAGGCAGATACACATTTTACAAACAATAAACAACATACACCCTTTGACTAAGAATAGGTGAAGTGTCTGTCTGAGAGACATCCTACAGCAGGAGGGCTTAATGCAGCCAGAAATTGCTGGGGTCCAAAGCAGCCCCTGGTTCATGTCCATTGTTTGATGCATCCTCAGGCACTTGCTATAGGGCACAGGCAGAGAGAGAATGACACACCACATCTCATGTGAGCCGGCTGCTGTTGTGAAGACATGCAGATGTGAGGAATATAACATAAAAGTTCTGCTGAACAAAACTGCAGCCAAACTTCCAGCACTGAGAAAACTGTGTGAGCTCAGGACTGAGCGGGAAACCATTTGCAAAGGCTGATGGCAGATAAACTAAAAGAGCAGTCACAAGCAGTTTCTACAGGAAAAGCATTCACTGTTTAAAACCACATGAAGCGTTGCAAAAAAGTTTATTTGAACACATCCTTAGATACACTATTTTCCTGATGTCACAAAATTACCTGAGTATGATTCATTTTCCTGAGACTGAAATCAGTTGTGCATCATGGTATGAACTCTAAGAGCAGTGACAACAAAAAACTTTTCAATTTTTTGTCACAAAAGTGAGTAAGAAGTATTTTCATATGTAGCCTGTTGTATTTTAGGTTCTCTGCTCTAAAGTTTTGCAATAATGAATAAAAATACATGTGATGAAACTTCATTGTCAGAGCTCTTGACCCACCTAAGACAGACTTTTATCACACAGGACAGATTTGCTGCTGGTTTTGAAACATCTCTAGCTATGAGAGATAAATATGGTTTGGTCTCAGCATTCAGCTCCCAGAAACTCACCACATCATTTATTACTGCAAAACAGAATTCATAGTGCAGAACAGAACAGCCTGGGTTCAGTGCTGAAAGGAAATCCTGAAAACAAAGGCCAAACCCCTGTCACTGCAAGACTGTCCCTCACTAACAACTCCATTCTTTTCCTACTACAGTTGGGTTCTTAGCTCAAACGCAAAACTAAAACCAAGCTAAAACCTACTTCAAGCACACTACTCTCCCTGTACAATACAAGTCTGAAATTACTTTTTTTTAAAAAAATAAATTATCTGCCTCCATTTTTAAGCTTCTTAGTGTAGAAGGATTTCACTCATCTACTCTAATTTACTAATCCAATGTAATTGAAGGAAAACAAGAGCTCAGTTTGGTTTATACAGTGTAAGCTTCTTAGTTTATTCTTTAATAGCATGACATTATTCTAACAACAATAGGGATGCAATAAAGCAAAGTATGATATACACAACACTTTTTCTTCCATCTCTTACAAGGCACCTACATTTGGGTTTTTATATGAATTGGGTTTTTGTTGAGACACATTGGAAGATGCTTCTCCTGTTCTGAAAAAAACTTCTGTGAAGATGGATAGGAACATCTTTATGTGCTGACAGTCTGACACAGTTTTCCTTTTCTCCAGGGGAAAAAAATGCTATTCCAGGTTCCAGCTGGTCTGTAGTTTGACATTCAGTCCAGTCCCTTTTAATAACACACTGCAATCTTTTTGTGCAAAGCAGTGCCAAACCCAAGACAATGACAGCAACGTGCAGGAGTAAACAGACCTCTGTTATCCAGATATAACTGAAGACAACTAAAGATTTTAGCTTTCTCATTCTGAGAGTGCAGGAAAAGAACAACAATGAAAGTGTCCAAGAAAAAGACCGCATGAAATTAAAATCTGCCAGAAAGCTTCCACAGTCAAAGCAGCACTACCATGCTGTGTGACACACTGGAACTGGTTATCATTAAACATGGATTTTGCAACTGCATAATTAGAATTGGACATCTCATTACTTTCTCATTCAAAAGCTGAAGAGACCAGAAAATTCCCAATCTAAAACTAGTAAAAAAATAACTCCATAGTATCTTGAAAACATTGCAACTGTCTCACTCTCAGGCTAATAGAAGCAGCATTTGAGAAGTTTTACTTCAATTATGAAATATTTTCTCAAAGGAGTTATATCTTACAACCTCTTTTTCATTAAAAACCAAACACAAATATTTGAAAGGCTTTTATTTCTGTCAGAAAAACAATTAGGTTTTCTGTTTTGTTTTCTAATCTCTGCCCAGCTTTTTTTAAATATCATTAACTTTTGGTTCCTTCTACAGCATTCTGACAGAGAGCTAAGTACTTAAGAATTTAAGATTTAATTTCTTAACTTCAACCTAAAAAAAAAATCTTTGGATTACATATGTAGAGAGGATTTTTCTTACTTTGACTGTCCTCTTGAATTTTACACATTATTTTGTGGCCATGGTGGATTATGCCAGGGTGATTCACTGACAAATCAACCTACAGGCAATGAGTATGGCTACATGCACCTTCATACGAGCACAAAACAATCTGAAGACTGGAAAAGGGAGGGGAAGGTACAGTGACATTCACTGTACTGCTGATGTGACACCATCTTGACACAGTCCTTTGATTTAACACTTCATTAATCTGGCCAGCTTGAACAAAAACCACTCATCCTCTCCAACTTGGTAACTTGCTCTGGATGATGAAGAGAAACCCACTTGAAAAAAAAAAATAAATCCAGGACTAAAGTACAGCTCATGGGAAAAAAAAGTCATTGCAATACCCCCAAACACTGTCATACTGAACTCCACAAAAATATCACTCTGGAATTTATTCTCATGCATTCCCTCTAGGACAACAGTTCCCAGGCATGCACAACTGGAGGAAAAGTTACACAGCAAAACTTGGGCTTATCTGCAGTCCATCATGAAGTATATTTTTAAGTACAAGTCTTAACTAAATAAAAGCAGCTGAAAGGAACTGCCTGATACACAACCAGGCAATAAAAGTAACAGTTAAATACATCTTTTGCAGTGTTCATGACATCTACTTTTACTGTAAGTAATGGATGAGTGTTTTAGAAACAGATTTGTATTTTCATTTGCTTCCATGAACAGTACAGGTAGCAAACAGCAATTTATTAAGACAGTGAACACCCTCTAGGAACTAATTCCTGGGGACTGGGTCTGTAAAACCATCCTGGTAGGGATGGTCACTGACAAAAATATCAGAACAAATCCAGAAAACATTAAAAGCATTTCTTTAAGAATCAAATTATGTACGGAGATCTGAATTTGTGAAAGTCAGTCTTGGAGGAAAAAAGAATTCCATTATCACTTATGAAAGAAATTAGTAAGGAGGGAAGGTTCTTTCCTTGTTATTTTGCGTGAAGGGTATTTTTATCCAAATACATCTGCTTATGCTGACAGATATGGCATCACTGGTATGGAGGCAGCTCCCTGTGTATGCACATTAAATAAACTCCTTCTGAAATTAAGCTTTTCAAAACAGATGGGCTTGCCACTCTGATGTCACCAATGTCTATTTCCAACTACTGCAGAACTCCTTCAGAACTCCTTCCAGAGAGACTGCAGCAGGTAGCATTAAGAGTTGATAAAAAGTTTTGAAGAGGACCAACCTGTGATCACTGCTGCCATGGGTGAATTACATCTACAGCCATCTGTAAAACCAGCATCTACCCATCCTATAATATTACAGCTTCTGACAAGCTGAATCACATCCTTGTCAGAAAGGAGGAAAAAAAATGGGACAGAAGCTCTGTCACATCCAGATGTGAACTAGTCCCAAACGTGTGACTTGGCTTCACTGCTACGTCGTGCTGCAGCTACATCCCTTTGCAAGGCACTCCAGCCAGGCCCAACCCCCTTGTGGGAGAACAGAAGGTGCATCAGCCTAAATGGCAGAGCCCAAAATGGGCTCAGGCAGCTCAGCACTAGTCTCTCACTTTCAGAGATGCACAGGGATATGACCTAATTTCTAGATAGAACTTAGATTAGAGTTTACATCGTGGACTGTCAAAAGAGACTCCCATCACATTCTCGATTCAAAAAAATCCATGGACTTCCTTATTATCTGTACATAATAATGTTACAAGGGGTTCTAAAAAGTAAGACTGTTTTCAGATGCTCTTCACATGCACCCCTTATCTCTACAGGAGAGAAACAAATAGTAACCCAGGCAGTAACTCTTCTATCTCCCTCTCATTGCAAAAAGTAACAAGGCAAGTAAAGCAACAAACCTAGAAGAACCTGCAACACCAGTCTGGGGTCATCAAACCCTCAGAGGTTTGTTGGTTGGATATTTAAGCTTGACAGTTTTTGCTGAAACTGTATATGAGAAGTTAGGGATCTGCTTCTCCTTGAACCCTCACAGGGAAATTCTACCTTCTTACTGGCCTTACACTGCTTGATCTAGCAAGTCACAGCTTCTGGATTGAGGTAGTGACATATACTCCCCTAAATAAGTAAATAATCTAGCAACCTCAGCCTTCTTTTTCTGAATGTATTTCAAATATTTACGGTACTAGTAAGTGTTACGGTAGTGTGTCGCATGAATGTCCAAAACTTTTTATAAATGTCACTGGGGTTCCCTAAAATTGTTTCCTTTTGAAATGTTTTCCCACAAATCAGACCACCATCACGCCATGTTTAGCTTGCATTACACAGAGCAGTGAAAAGAACAAAATCACCACCAAAATAACCTGTTTCTGATTCCCAGCTCAGGGCATTAGAGGCCGCAGAGTTTTGACTCATCCCTTCTTCTGTGCCTCAAGTCTACTTCCCCCTGCCCTCAGCAGAACAGTGACCCTTACTCAAAAGGCAAGGCTAATCCGTGCTTCTAAGGGGGTTGCTGGATGCTTCACATAACTTACCTCTTCTTCATGGATCAGAAAGGATCCAAGCTACGCTATCCATCTTGGGGGCAGATATCCACCTGGGAAGCTACAACAGAGGTATGATCTACCTGGCTTGCCAGAGGATGTGTAGAAGAAATACGAGAGACAGCAGGCCCAGCTGACTGGGAAGCTTTTCTTACAGCAGCTATCCCAGATATGCCACATGAAAACACGTCTTCAAAGACAAAAGAAGTTTTGACATTAACTTCAGTCAAGCTGGAACATTTTCTTCTAAACCAGAAACCACTTTTGTCTTTCTCACATATCAACCATCTAAAACACAAATGTACCAGACCCCAGGAACACTATGGCTACTTAGCAGTGTCTTTCCTTTGCCCATGAAATACACAGCAGAAGATTTTGATAGATAGTATTAGTCAAAGAATATCACTTCAAAGGCAACATGTGCAATATTCTTACTGATGTCACTTTAAAGCTGACAACTCCAAGTAACCAGAAATAAATGGGGAGCTCAAGACACTATTAACAAACAAAAAGTTACTCATGTTCTGTAATGTAGACATTGTTTATAAATTTCACCTACATGTATCTTCAGTCAAGATCTACTCCCCTTCCTCAGCTTCACTAAGAAACTCTAAAGAGCAAATCTATACAGAAATTTAAAGTAGAATATTTTTTGATTTTAAAATTATGTTATTTGAGGTAGATATTTACCACAATAAGGTATTACCACTGCCTCAGATTCTCTACTGATGCCTTTACTTTATTTAGAATAGAATTGCTTAGCAAATACTAAGAAATACTATCCTTTGACAATAGGCACAAAATATGCAACAAAATATGTACCAATAGGTACAAAATATGCAACTGAGATTCCCCAACACAGAGTCACACTTAACAAAACAAAACAATAATAAATTAAAACCCCAAAAACCCAAACAAAAAAACTCCCACAAAAACCAAACCAAAACAAACCCAACCAAAACCAACCTCACAAACTGACCTGTGCTTTTGTTAATAAAAACAAAGGCTAGTGAAAAAATGGTCTGAAAGCATCCCAGGATTTTTCTGCTAGAACACATGCTACAGGGAAAAAGAAAAGCATGGCAAACTGGCAGCAGTTAGAGGAAATAACCATTTAGCATTGTCCCCTGTGACTTTCCTTACCTACATTTCTCAAACACTGCACGGTGACAGCAAATCCTTTCGTTCGTGGCAGGAGGTGGTACTTGAGCTTGGGCAGACCTTTGGCTTTGGCTACCTGCATGCTGATCTGGTGCTTCTGTTCTGTGAACCTTGTGCCCTCGCAATGAATCAGGAACTAAAACCAAGAGAGAACTACTGTTAGACAGAAGCTCAGGTCTTCTGCTGACTGAGCAGAGGTCTCTCTAATTCCCACCAGCAGAGCCCAAATTAACACTGCTCGCAGGGACAGGTGTAGCCACATACACATTTAGGTAATTTATTTGACTGAAGGAAAAAATCCTAACCAACCAAAAAACCCCCCCAAAACCTCAAATCCAAACACTCATCCAACTTGGCATCCGGTTTGAACTTCAGCCTTTAGGCCTTAACATCTGCTCTGCTACTTGCCATCAGAATGACTTGATTTCCCTAAATGAGTCAGTCCACCTCTAATGAGCTGTTAGAAAACACTCAGAACATACTCCTGTTGCAAATCTCTCTCTGATGGTGAAGTGTTCAAGTATCATGGCATCTAAAACTTGCTAAGTGTCCAAACCAAACACATTTCTAGGAAATGCTTCAGTGCCCATCTTGTTTGCCCTCACTCCAACTTGCTTGCTTTCCCTATGGCACACGAGGTCCATGGACAACTTCAGACAGTAACTTTGATGCTAATGAGAGAGCTGGTAACAGATGTAAGGCAGCAGATGCAGGACAACTGAAAGCCTCATGCTCTTATGAACTATACAGTGGAAGTGCTCAGACATGAATAATTACAATCTTGCCACTGGCAGGCTGGGGAGAGCACAGAGATCTTAGGAGTTTACCACTTGCTCATCTGCTTTCTGCCAAGCATGAATGCAAGCTAATACAGCAGAGAGCACTGCCAAATCACACAAAGTAAGTCCTCACAACCCACAGCAAAAATGTAGCCAAAAAAGACAGAGAGATTGAAGAAACTAGCCCAGCAGCCAGCTTCAGTTCTAGCGCATCCAAGAGTGCTTTTACTCATGTATTGCAAGCACAATGTTATTCAGATTGATGAGACATAGAGAAACTGATGAGAGAATCTCTCAGTTCACTTAGCATGCTTTGCCTGTCTACCCTTCCAAGGTGCTATCGTTGTGCCTTTTGACATTATGTCATCATACAAAAAGACATTAAAACTCCACACTGCCATAACCCCAGGCGTGCATCAACAATTATCTCCCTTACACAGGTATAGCTCCTTTTAGCCATCCCTCTACAGGAGTATCTACAGGTGGTGGCTTGTGCTCACTGATCAGAGTTGAACTGCCTACATGTACAGAAAAGTCACAGAGCACAGGCAGATCTCTAGAGAGAAACTGAAACTAAAACCCCAGAAGCATCCCTTTGCTAGACAGCCTCCCGTCACTGGAAGTCACTTAAACATCGAAGCACAAAGATTAGTTTTGATTGCTTAGCACTCATTTAAATCAATGACAATTAAAAAAGAAGTTTGTTTCAGAGTACGAAGAATACAGCATATACATCTTCACAAGGAAACAGCAATAGTTTCTGTAGGCTCCAGGGAGGCTGCTTAAGATACCATTTCTTTAACCGAATTGCACTCTTACCATTACTAGCTCAGAAAAACTACAATTTTTATGATTTCTGAGAAGAGAAAAAATTCAAAGATTTTTCATTCTCAGATAAGGAAATGCCAGGCAGGGTCAGTACTAAAAACTATGGTAATGCAAAAATTAAGACTTTCTTGTTACTGAAAAGTGATACCAATTCTTTCCCTGGAACACAGCTGATGGCTCCAATGGGCCACTTCTCTGACCAGGTGGCTTTCACTTCTACTGGGCCATGTCTGACCAAACACCTTCACAGGAATGGCAGCATCACAGGAAGGAAAAAACACTAGTATGAACTCTGCAATCTAAGGTGAGAGGGGAGCTTAGGTAAAGAATATAGCTGATGTGCTTCAATACATTGTCACATGCATCTGTTACGCAGCCATGAACCCCTGCATCTACCCCTATCCAGCTCCTGTATTTAGAGGACCACAAAATTTACTGAGTGGATCACAGTGCAGGTGTTTTTGCAGTAATATCTGTAGGGCTCCATACTACAGAGAAGAAAACAGACAACACAGTACATGGGAAATTCCAGAGAGAATTCAATTGAGAGTATTCTCCTGATACTCCCAAGGAAGTTAATGAATCAAAAGTCTCAAGAACAACCTGGTAGGCATCACATATTGCCTGTGCCCCTCATTCCTGCGAGCACTACGGCACCTCCCACTCCATTTGTTAGTCAGCACTCACCCAAAAGTTTTCAGGGTAGTCCCGGAGATTCAGCAATTTCTGTACGACTGTTTTCCGATCTTCCTCCCACTTGCGCTTGCAGAAGACTATCTCTAGAAAATACCACATCCAGCCAATGATAGGCATGTAGGAGAGCTCCTTCTTTGCAAGCACTTTGGAACTCTGCAAGGCAGAATCAAAGCAAGTAAAACAGCGTTAAACCACTTCAGAGCTCACTGTGGGTATGACACTTGCACAGTAAGACACTAACATACCGATTCATATTGACCAGACCCAGTTTTAATACCAGTGTGAAAGCAAAACAAAGAAAAATAAGTTTCTCTCGTATGATAGAACAGTCAAATCTTATCTCAGGTATCTGCATGGAAGACTTCTAGAATTAAATATATATGAGTGTGTGTTTCTCTATCCTACCTAAATGCTGAAACCCAAAAGAGAAGCCAAATTCCTTCACATGGAGGAATCTATGCAAACAGCACAAGCCATATCAATCAAAACTCTTAATTCAAGCAGATTCTGGCACTGGCAGCTCAAGTTCCTTTAAGATACCTTGAAACTATATTTCTCCTCAAAGCAGGGGCATCTCATCATAAAAAACAAAAAAAGGGAGAGAAGCAGAGTCACAGAGCCATTGCAGCACAACATACTGATGCTAGGCACACATGGTTTACCAATAGAAGAAACTGTTAACACTAGAAAAACAGAAGCAATAAGCATACTTAATTTGTGTTTAGCTTTGTTTATGAAAGGGCAGAAATACTTATAGTAGTGAATTTCTCTTCAAAGGATGCTTCTGGAGTAGGAAAAAACAAAAAAGCACTCTTCCTGTCTCACAGGTGTGACAGACACTGAAGTGACTGGTCCAGACACTCCACAAGAAGTCCGTGATTTATCAAGCATTCAAAGTGTTCTGTAAGTTAATCCTACTCCAGAATTTAACTCTGTGATCATCTCAGGCTAACATCCCCTAGGGCAGGAGAACTGATTCCATGTGCTTCTTTCCTGTCTTCCAAGCCAGCCTACCTTGGTGAGCTATCTTACATTTCACTTGGTTATTTAATGAATAAAATGGCACATGTGTGTGTTGTGTTCATATAGAAATGGTTGCTTCAGCATTTCCTAAAAAACAGTGACATTTCCTTAGAAGACAGATGGGAGTAATTACAGTCCAGTTTCTGACCATGGTATCATTATAAGCTAGCCCATCAAAATGCTCTACAGACTGATTCCAGGACATGGCATTTGACTAGAAATTACTTATTGGTAGAAGTTACCATCAACAGAAAATATTTACTTTTATTTTTTCAGTCACTCTTGTTCATTTGGCTGCTACAGGAAGAGACTTGACCTAATTCTTTATCTCAGCTCATTTTTTTCATCTGCTCTCCTTCCTTGAGAAGGAAAACACCTTAAATAATTAAGCCATCTAAAAGCTCATAAGACTGGAAGGCAAGGGCACATCACACAGCTTCACTAGCAACTGTTACACAGAAGCAGAACAGAGGATGACAGACAGTTCCATTTCTAAAAATGCAGGAACCATCTCTATCAAATGATTTAATGCTTTGTAATAAAAGTGCTCCCTCTTGAGCATTTGAGAATTTCATAATTTCAGTGACAGGCTCAGATCAGGACTCCAAACCCACTGCTCCCCTGAGAAGCAGCTGTAGTAATTTCAGTTTCAAGTCATGTTGTACATTAGTTCCTATTCATGACAGCAGCAATGCTGAGCCCAGCCTCCTCTTCCAGCTCCCCAGAGTGGGCAGAGAAACAGGCTCTCCTTTTACCACTTTCCAGCACAATGAGGCCAGCAGCAGGCCTGTCACCACCACCCCGCCACAGAAGAGAAGAAACCTCAAAATGTTCTTAAAGTTTATTTACAGTAAGTGTTCAGTATCATAACAACTACCACAAACTAATCTAAGTGTAGCCCGCATAGAGTGCACAAGGCCTCCAGAGCACAGTGTCAGAACAGGTCATGTAATAGTCCTCCTGCAGACTTTAAAATGCAGGAATTATAGTCCAAAAACCTAGCTAAAATGACTGTTTCACCATACCTATTTTCTAATGCTTTACATATTTTAAGAAGAGCATAAGTTACCCAAGAGGCAGGAGAGAAGTTGCCATTGCTTTCCTGCACCCCCCTCAGTGAAACCAAGAAATGATACTGTGAGCTAAGGTGCTGCATGGCACAGGCACAACCATGAAAACACAACAGATGCCTGAACTCTCCCCTGGGGCACATTCTTATTCTTTTACTGTGCTGATGCATTTTTAAAATTTAAGAGCACTCTTTCAGACACGTGTGAGTATGACTCCTTAGATGCACATAAAAATAAACTAAATCACTTCATACTATTTTATGCACCCATCTGTTCTAGGAGTAGAAGGAAGGCTAATGACAGAATTAGAGAAAGGAAACTCCTCAGTGCATTATGCTGGCAAGACTGTTCTTGTGCAGGAGGAATACATTAGGCCTCCCTTCAGAAGCTGCCATACAGACTGGGGAATGGGAAGCTGGAAAGCAGTGCTGCAGGAAGGGACCTGGGGGTCCTGGTTGATGGCAGGGTGAACATGAGGCAGCAGTGCCCTGGCAGCCAGGAGGGCAACCCTGTCCTGGGGTGCATCAGGCACAGCATCACCAGCCAGGCAAGGGAGGGGATTGTCCTGCTCTGCTCTGTACTGGGGCAGCCTCACCTCGAGTGCTGGGGCAGTTCTGGGTGCCACAGTATGAGGAAATGTAGCTATTAGAGAGTGTCCAAAGGAGGGTAGTGGATGGTGAAGGGCCTTGAGGGGAAGCCGTATGAGGAACAGCTGAGGGAGCTTGATCTGTTCAGCCTGGAGAAGAGGAGGGGCAGGCACTGATCTCTTCTCTGTGGTGACCAGTGACAGGACTCAAGGGAATGGTCTGAAGTTGTGCCAGGGGAGGTTTAGGTTGGACATTAGGAAAAGGTTCTTCACCCAGAGGGTGGGAACAGGCTCCCCACAGAAGAGGTCACAGCACCAGCCTGACAGAGTTCAAGAATTTGGACAACACTCTTGGGCACCTGGTGTGATTCTTGGAGGTGGTGCTGTGCAGAGCCAGGAGTTGGACTTGATAATCCTTGTGGGTCCCTTCCAACTCAGCATATTCTGTGATCTCTCTTACAATAACTACAACTGTTTCAGTCATCTACTCGTGCACAGCTCCCATGAAAATACCTGGGGGGAAAAATGTGACTCTAGATGACTTCAGCCACTAACTTTTCCTTTACTAACGTGCTTTGGCAAATATGAGACAGTTACCTCTAACCTTCAAATTCAGCTTGTTCAACGGAAAAATAATCATTAAAAAGTGCTGATTTATTCCACATAAGATGCCTTCTTAAAGGAAGACAAACATTTTCAGTGCTCAGAACTGTGTAATTTCAACAGATGTTTAACGAAATTACTGCTGGACAAGGACAACTTATCTACAATACTAAAGTTTTAATCCAGGTTAATTTATTTTGGCCAAGTTTGTTAAAATGAAATACCCATACAAGTTCTCCTTTTGTGAATGACTGCACCAACATCACCTTAAAAAAGTATTTTTACAAGCTTGCTGTAGTGCATTTGCCCAACTATGCTGTCAAAGAAAGATCTTGATTCTACATGTCCAACCTCAATTATTCAACACTTCTTGTTTAAAGAACACAACAAACAGCATGAAATCAACGTGCAAGCTGAAAGTGTCCAACAAAATTTGTTCCCCAGTTTTAAAACAAGTTCATTGTAGCTGAAAACCATTAGCAGCAGTAATTTGCCTCATAAGTTATTTTCCCTCCAGGCTGCCCTCAGCATTGACATACTTTCGATGATTCTGACTGCTCTACTTTTGAAATACACCACTCCTTCACATTATACTCTCTGGGACATCATGATGGCAAGGTATGTTTCTTTAGTCCCTCAAAGCTATCATTCCAGAAATTTAGTTAGGCTCCTAATTCCTCAGGCTTCATATTGAATAAAACTTCTCCATGTTGGAAAGGTAACACAGCAATATTTTGGAAGATATGTGCCCAAGCACATACTAACGTGCTGTGTTAAATACAAATAATAATGTACTTTTATCTGCTTACGAGAACAGTTACATATTTTAGAATCATAGAATCATTTCAGTTGAAGACCCTTATGATTATCAAGTCCAACCATTAACCTGGCACTGCCAAGTCCACCACTAACCCATGTCACAAGGGCTGTGTGTGAACGTCTTTTAAACACCTCCAGGGATGGTGGCTCAAGCACCTCCCTGAGCAGCCTGTTCCAGTGCTTGATAAAACTTCCAGTGCAGAAATTTTTCCTAACATCCAATTGAAGCCTCTGCTGGTGCAACTTGGGACCATTTCCTCTCATCCTATCACTTATTACCTAGGAGAAAAGACCAGCTCCCACCTCGCTACACACTCCTTTCAGGGAGTTGTAGAGAGCAATAACATACCCACTGTGCCCCCTTTACTCCAGGCTAAACACCCCCAGCTCCCTCAGCCACTCCTCACAGGACTTGTGCTCCAGACCCTTCCCCAGCTCTGTTGCCCTTCTCTGGACACACTCCAGCACCTCAATGTCCTTTTTGTAGTGAGGGGCCCAGAGCTGGACGCAGCACTTGGGGTGTGGCCTCACCAGTGCCGAGTACAGAGGGACAATCCCTGCCCTGGTTCTGCTGGCCACACTATTGCTGATACTGGCCAGGATGCCATTGGCCTTCTTGGCCACCTGGGCACATGCTGGATCATGGTAAGTGGCTGCCAACCAGCACCTCCAGGTCTTCTACCACTGGGCAGTTTTCCAGCCACTCTGCCTGTAGCACTGCATGGGATTGTTGTGACCCAAGTGCAGGACCCGGCACTTGACCTTGTTGAACCTCATACAATTGGCCTTGGCCCACTGATCCAGCCTGTCCAGATCCCTCTGCAGAGCCTTCCTGCCCTCCAGCAGATCAACACTCCCACCAAGCTTAGTGCCATCTGCAAACTGACTGAGGGTGCCCTTGACCTCCTGGTTCAGATCACTGATAAAGATATTAAGCAGGACCGGCCCTGAAACTGAATCCTGGGGAATACCACTTGTGATCTGCTGCCAAGTGGATTTAATTCCATTCACCACCAGTCTCTGGGCCTGGTCATCCAGCCAGTTTTTTTACCCAGAAGAGTGCACGTGTCCCCACCACAGCAGCTGGTCCAGTGGGACACCTTCCCCAGCTGGATCTTTCACCAGCTGTACAGGAGGTTATCTTGCACACACACCAGGAACCTCCAAGACTGCTTCCTCTCCACTGTGTTGTATTTCCAACACACATCTGGTAAGCTGTAGTCCCCCAAAAGAATAAGGGTTACTGATTGTGAGACTTCTCCCAGCTGCTTATAGAATATGACTTCTGCCTCTTCATCATGGGATGGGTGGTCTGTAAGAGACTCCTACCAAGATATCTGCCTTGCTCCCTTACCCCCCCTTCTTACCCATAAACACTTGACTTTTCATCACCACTGTTCAGTTCTAGGCAATCAAAACACCCCCTAACACACAGGGCTATCCCACCACCTCTCCTTCCTTGCCTATTTCTTCTGAAGACTTATAGTCATCCACTGCAGCATTCCAGTTGTGCAAGTCATCCCACTGTGTTTTTGTGACTGCAGTTATATCATTGTTTTTGAGCTGCACCATGGCTTCCAGCTCCTGTTTATTACCTACGCCATGTGCATTGGTGCAGATGCACTTCAGTTGGGCTCTTGATCCTGGCACCATTTTTTTGGGGAGAAGTCCCAATTCCTATGTGACCATCATCAGGCACTTCCACGGCTTCTAATGCATCAACAACCTCCTGCTTTTGCTGCTGCTTTGACATCCGTCCTCTACCTCCATGGAGACATGAGACCAAAAAACCTTGCTAGCACACCACCCCTCAAGCACCAGCATGCCGCCCCCAGACTTACCTATAGAAAGCCTGATTTTGTCTCTTTACCATTTCAAATCTAGTTTAAAAATCTATTAATATATTAAAATGCACAAACTACTGTGCCCACATACCTATTAGTCCCATACAATAACATAAAAAGTATCTTCTCACAGCTACATTTAAGGTCACACTCAGCTTCTTCCAACAGCAAACTTCAACACAAGCAACTCTTATACAAAATTAAGTTTCCTGACATATGGAACAGACAGTTAAGGTTAAAACCAGCAGGTTTAGCTTTAAAGTACAGGCAATTTTTGCCAATATTGATGTCTTCATCTCAGACAAATGTTTATTAAAATCACTAGAAAAGCTATTTTACTGCTGCTTCATCAGACCAAACAACAAAGCAGTGAATCAAAGCAGGGAGCTAAGTGCTTTTGGTGAGAATCCTGAATAACACCTCCCTCCTCAGAACTTGCCCATGTCCTGATTTTAAGTTTTGGTGTCTAGTGGGTCTTTTTTCAACAGGATGGTTAGCAACACGCCTGGAAGAAATGAAATTATACTATTGCATTTGAATGGGGACACAGTGGCTAGTGTCCCCACTAATAAGGTAAATCCTAAGTCTGGGAAAGACACGGCAGAGAGCAGGGACCTGTCACCAAGACCAGGCTTCTATTTACACAACAGAGCAACACACAGACACCAGAGTCAGCAGCCCACCCAGCCATTTCACCAGCATGGGGAGGGAAAGCAGAGCATCCACAGCACAATCCACACATCCCCTGCAGCAGGATGAGGCAGGATTCAGCCATGCCCGCAGACATCCATGATGCTGACTTGGCATCAAGCACCCCTATGCACCATCCCTCCTGCACACAGCACTGAGGTCTGCCAGCACAAGGAGGTGGGTACAGGTGGCTGATTGGTGTCAAGGACCGAAAACAAAACAGAAGGACCCTTCATAAAACTCCCACAAGTGGAATACAGATGTAAGTGACTGATAGTCTGGGCTGAATACAGGTTTTCCTGAAATCCCTGATGACTTTTAGTTTTTGTGAAGTTTGCTTCCTTCGTCTATTTTACAACAACAACTGACAAAATAATGTAAGTTTTGGTGCTGCAGTTACACATCCATAACTCCAGCTGCACAGAATCCAACTACAGCCAGCAAGATTCTCAATAGCTATAGTAACTTGCAAGAGTAAAAGCAAGCATAGCATTGCTTCTTTGTGTGATTTTTCTCCTTCTCCACTACAAATGAACAGATCTCTGGCTCTTAGTGCTGTCAACCCAGTGCTTCCTAGTCTTTTCAATGGGTG
Organism: Monarcha castaneiventris obscurior; assembly: GCA_026261815.1. Lineage (NCBI taxonomy): Eukaryota > Metazoa > Chordata > Aves > Passeriformes > Monarchidae > Monarcha > Monarcha castaneiventris. The sequence goes on from JAMPIT010000161.1 coordinate 6,113,847, forward strand.
CTCCAAAAACCATCATACTAATGAAAGAAACCTAGAAGTAAAATAAATGTTAGAACTGTCATTCTTTTTCTTCCCTCTTCTCCACACATACTTCTCAAATTCTTAGCACTTTATTTGGTTCTTTTTGTTAAATTTTCTTCCACAGCCAGTTAAAAACCTTCATGAAAGCAGAGAACCTCATGCCATACAAGTGCAAGATCTCAGTCCTGAGAACACTCAGGTTCACAAACCTAAAAACAGTCAAGAGACTCTGCCACTCCCACTCCATCTCCCAAAAACAGCAACCCTCCCCCCACCAGAAAACCAACACTGATAAATTGAAACCACCCTCATAGAGCTTTATAAACCTGTAGAGATTATGGCAGTTTGCCTATAAGGAAAAAGCCAGTCCAGAAGAAAAGAGACAAAAGAAAGAGCAGACAAATGCACAGATTTAATGTTTCAACTAAGACCAGGAAGGGCAATTTTCAAAAGGAAAGACTTTTTTTAGGAACCAAAGGGGCAAGACAGGTTTAAGTATGTTTAATATTGTTTTCAAATAAACAAAAACAATGTCTGTATTTCAGCTGGAATAGAGTTAATTTTCTTCCCAGTAGCTCTGTTTTGGGTTTAGGATGAGAATAATGTTGGTAACACATGGATGTTTTAGTTTCTGCTAAGCAGTGTTTACACTACATCAAGGACTCTTTGGCTTCTCACCACCCTGCCAGAGAGTGGACTGGCAGACACCAGGAGCTGGGAAGAGACACAGCAGGGCAGCTGACTGAAACCAGCCAAAGGGATATTCCACACCATATGATGTTATGCTCAGTATATAAACCATGGGGAAAGATGGCTGGGGGCTGCTGCTCAGGAACTGGACTGTGGTGAACAACTCCATTGAGGATCATTTGTTTTACACACTCTGATTCTTTTACCACCATCATCATTATCATTATTTTTGCCCCTTCCTTTTCTGTCCTATTAAACTCTATCGCAACCTGCAAATTTTGCCCTCCCCGAATTCTCTCCCCATCCCATGGGGGGCAGGGAGTAAGCAAGTGGCTGTGTGGTGTTTAGCTGCCTGGATGGTTAAACCATGACAAGTAAGCAAAAAACTACATTGAATGGCTTCATTAAAGAAACGTTCAAGCTGTAAAATACTGAGAGTTTGAACACATGCTTGTGACACTCTTAAGAGTGTCACTGTTGTCTGCCAGAGCTGCAGGGCACAGCTGAATGTCACAAAAAAGCCATTCTGTCTGCCTGCTGCAGCCAAGCACAGCCAGTTCCAACTCCTCTGGCTCCAAGCTGTCTTCACCTTCTCCCTCTTCACCCTCCCCAGTCATCTCTCCTTTCTTCATTGGATTAGTTAAAGCAGAAAAGAGACAGAGAGGTTATCTAAAACATTGCAAAACAGGGTACACAAGCATCATAATAGATGCAGGAGACTGCATGTGCAAGACTTCCTTTTCAGCAGCAGTGGACATGAGATCAGCTGAGTAAGGTGCTGGCTGATACCCAAAGTTTGCATAGAAACTTCACGGAGTATACAATTAAACATCATTAAATATAAACACCCATTGGCTCACAAAGTCCCAGAGCTACAACACACTGGAGGCTGCAAGACCTTAGAAAGCTCTCTGTACACTTCCCTCTTTCCTGAAACTCTTTTCCTAAACATCAGCCCTCAATATAATGGCTCTTACATTCCTAATTGTGCTGCCACACCATGCCCCAAAACTTTGCACAGTGGAAACTCATCTAAGGCAGCACAAGTTAAACCAAACTACCTTCCCCATCACTGCACAATCACCTACCCTTGCACTGGCCCAGGACAAGTACCAGTATACCAATACAGACAATCCAATTAGGAGAATGACTGCTTGGCATTTTCCATTCTTCATGGTTTTTTTTTAACATGGCTTAAGATGAACTTCGGCTGTGTGCCCCAAGAGGGAAATGCACTGCTTTGTTGAGTAAAGACATCTATGCAAATGAGAGCATGTGGAAATGATTTCGCCTGGGAACAGTTTCTGGGAAGAAAAACCACAGTACTTTACTCAGGACTGAAATAGTTTTGTGTTGGTTTTTGGGTTGTTTATTTGGTTGTTTTTGGTTGTTGTAGTTTTTTTGTTTGCTTTTGTTTTTTGTTTTGTTGTTAAAAAATAAAAAAGAAAAAAAACAACCAACATATATCAGTTCCTAAAATAATCCTAAGATTAGCATAAATGCAAACTGAACAATAAATGCAAGTAGCCAGAAAAAAGGAAAAAGTATTTTCAGTTAGTGCAGCACAGTAATTTCAACAGTTGTTTCTATGTTGTGGTTTCCTTACATGTAGTGAACAATATAAAAAAACTAAAACAGAATCCTGATTAACTTGGAAAACCATAAAAAAAAAATTGTGGCTAGTGGGATTCAATCCAACCACACAGCAACAATGTAACACAAGGTATTTTTGACCTTGTAGGCCCCTATTACTTAGTACAGAAAAAATCTTTCCATTTTCTATGTTGGTGTTTTCTGAGGAAGCACGTGGCCTTCAACAACAGCTTTATTTAGAGAACTGAGGCCATTTGGCTTACAAAATTAGACAGACTATACTACAGAACCACTGTTTTTTGCACTTACATCTGCCTGCTAGGAACGGGTTTCCCTACATCTCCTATGTTCCATGCTATCCTCCAGCTTTGTGCTCAAGTCCTAGGCAATATGGTAGAAGTGTTACTCAGAAGCCAACAGCCATTTTGGTTACACAAAGAGCCTGTAATGCTTAGGTTCACTTTCCTCCACATCTAAGGCCCCTTTTAATGGTTTTGTAAAACAGACTGCCATTACTGTAATTTGAAAGTGACTGGAGTGGTGCCTAAATGTCCAAAAAATGCAAAGAGTCCAAAGGAAAGGCCACAAGAAAAATCAGAGGTTCAAACAATGCAAGGTCAGGACTTTTGACAGTGGCAGTATCAAAGCTAGAAGGATGCTGCAGAACACTGCCAAAATAAGTCATTAGTTTTCTTTTTTTATGAGGGAGGAACCCTTATTTAAATCCTTTATAGACAGAATATCATCACCACCACAGAATGAAGTCAAGCTGATTTAGACGGGGGCTTGAATTATCCCCATGATCTGACAGGGGAAACAAAAAAGCAACCCTGAAAACAAACGCACATGAACTCCTAGCTTAATGTAGCAGTGTATTCAACAATGAGCAACTCATTCCTCCCCCATCTCTTACTAGCTTTTAGCTGGTCACTGCTTTCACTTAAGATGGCTGCTCTTTCATTCTGAGAGAGGCAGGCCACATCACTCAAACTCTGTCTGTGGATTTGTAAGACTACACTGGAAAAAGCAAACAAATTCTGTAATTTAGTGGGAAAGAATCACAGGATAGCTCATCTTTCTGCAGCACAATGAACTGCAATAGTTACTTAGTAAGCAAACAGAGAGTAATAACTGTGATGATCTCCACAGGCTGAGAAAATATCTCCTTCGTCAGCTTTAACTGCAATGTTTTTAAAATTTCTGTGGTTTCCCGAGCCATCCTGTCTCCACACACTTGCACTGCACTGCTTTAGGTTCACCTCTAATTCTGGACAGCAGCTGGGTGAAATTTGAGCACGGATCTGTCAATTCAAAAACACAATTAACTTATTTTGGGCTTTTTTTCACATCCAAGGAGATTTATTTTAAATACTAAGTAACTCACCCCCAAGACCCCAAATCTCTCACAAAAGTTCCAACCACAGAGGAAGTCAATTTCAAAGTTGTGATTAAGGATTACGATGGCATTCTCCTTCCCGTACTTGTGGTAACTCTCTGGGTCAGTGTAAAGGGTGCAGTCGGTGCCTGACCACCATTCCAGCAACATCACCATCTCTGAAACAAAGAACAAGAAATACGTGAATGTACATAGTATATGCAAAACCACAAATTAGTAACATGTTGAAAACATCAGTCACCTCAATGGCACGTGGCAAAGAAAGGGCTGTAATGAAGAAGACGTAAGAGGGCTGTTTAAAACACAGCTAACTTTACAAGCTGGAAAGTGGTTTCTCAGCAGTATCCTAGTGACTATCATATGCCTTTCATTTCCTATTTGCTTATCCCATTATCAAGCACAGGCTTGTATTGTCGGCTTTGTATTTGTTTTCCTTGGAATTTAGGTCTGACCACAAGACTTGTGAATCAAACCTTTATTTAGCAAAATCGCTCTGGTCTGGGGCACAGGAAGTTGAGGTGAGTCAGTAAAGCCAAGAAGCTCAGAGAGCTCTATCTCCATAGAGATGGAAAAAGAAAATCTAAAAGCAATGGCTCTCCTCAAGCAACCCATGTCTTGAGCTGGGGGTACCATGGGACTAAATGAAAGCTGTCTGGCACTGAAAAGAAGAGGATTTAAGGGACACGTTTGCTTCCAGTCAAAGCTGTCATCAAAGTTCTGAACCAAAGCAAAGGTCTAATGCAAAGGGTTATTCTTTGTTCAGTGAAACGTATCTCCCTCTCAGAGCAGAGCTGTGCCATGTGAATGCCTCTGCTGGAAGGATGAGACATCCAAGATGCTCTCCTGGCTTACGACAAGCCTGAAGGCACCAAAAATGCTCATTCACCTCAAGGAAGACCAAAACCAGGCCAGCCTTTGAAACACATTTCAATTCCTTTCCATTTTGGTCCCCTACTGGTCACAACTAGTGACAGAAAACAGAAACCAGCCAGGAACAAGTCTACATTTTCAGTCATCAACTGCCTGAAGCTCTTGGATGACATTGTGCTGTACACTGGAGAACAGGCATTAATGACATGAATGAATTCTATCTAACAGCGTTACAGCCAGGCTAATAGACAATCTCTATTCAGATAACATTACCTTAATATGACAAAAGTGTGTTTATGATACAGATAAATGACCGACTTGTCAGTCCACCTGCTTATTTCTAATCAGGGAAGGTGACTGCTACTCCAGCAGGAGTACATATTACTCAATGAATGCTATTATGCATCAAACAGTAGCCTGAGATGTGGAGGGAGACCCAAACTGCCATATGCTAACCAGGGAATGGCAGATTTCACTGACTGCAAACTAATTTTTCAGTGAAAGCCAAAGATATTCACATGTCAGCTAGGCAGCTGTGAAGATACAGAAGCATATACTTTGAAGACTTTCTCTACAAAGAACTGCCTTGTGAAACACACTCAGTCTTACATCTTTCTAAGGGTGTAGCTTTCTATTAGATTTATACTGAAAACAAAAGCCCTTCACTCCCCAAAACACAGCAAAATTCAGTAATAGCTGGGGGAAAACAACCCATCCCACACTGTAATTTGCAAACATTTATGGAATCTACAGTCACATCCTAGGGCAGAACACAATCACAGAAAAGAAAGGAAATTAGTGACAGGATTAGATCTTTTGCTTAACTAGGAATCCAACTAAGAGAAAAAATGACTGCCACAAGACTTTCCCTCTTTTTAACACCTACTGCCATTAAACCTATTCCCTAAAAACAAACAAACAAACAAAAAAGGCAGAGATGATGATGGTAAGCCTCTCTTAACAGAAGAGCCAACTTTACCTGAGAAAAGTCATTCCACTTCAAGTGTGGATTTATTTTGTCTCCTCCTAAGGAATTTGAACAAGACTACTAATATATGGTGAATCTCACCATACAGGTGTGCCACATGCACAGAGCTCTTCAGTTTTATATATTCATTTTCAAATACATTCCAAAAAAGCACAGGCAAAATTATTTCTAGATGTGCTTTGATTTTTCAGGCTTCACATAAGCAGGATTTTTGTTTGAATAAATACTGCAGAAATAGGTCCCCATTCCTCACCTCACATGCCATTTGTCACTGACGTGCTCAGGCAGTTGCTGCAGAAACACAAAGCAGGCACTGAACACTGCTGTATTTAAATACAGTAAATACCATCTGCCAGCCTCTAATTTCTTAACATGTTCATTTCCCTCATCTTTCCTACTCTTTCTTTCCCCTTCTTCCCAGCCTCCTTTCTCCTTGTGATCTCAAGCAATGATAAGTAGTGTCAGTTTGTGCTACTCTTGCATTGTGTCACCAGCTTACTTCCACAGCATTCCACAGGAATTTATTACCCAGCAACTTGCTGTGGTGGCTCAGCCACACAAGGTCACCCGTTCACACTCTCCTTCCCTCCTTCACAGCACACAGAGGATCACAGGAAGTCTCCTCCTTTGTACACCAGTTGTACTGTATAAGCAGAAATCAGCTGCATACTGGGAAGAAAAAAAGATTCTTTTGCTCCCAACCAGGGCTGGTCTAAGATTTCTAAGGCTTCTCCACACCCCCATTGATGGGGTTTTGGAGTTTCAACACCACAGCTGAGCTGATAAATACATATTCAAGCACATCATGAGGGTTCCTACCTTTCAAAGCAATTCCTCCAGTGACACTTTCAAACAATTAAGGCAAAGGAAGGAGAAAAACCAAAGGAACCTGAAATCTCCACCCCCTGCTTTGAAGGCAGAGTCCTTGCAGTGCATTACAACTAGCTTCAGAAGAAGCTGATGGCAGAGAGAAATCATTACTTCAAAGACCTGATATGGATACTGCGTGCCTATGAATTTTGAGGCTTTTTTACCTTTCTGAAATAATAAAAAAAAAGCACTCATCCTGCTTCAAATAATATGCCTACCTCCTGCAAGAGTAGATCAGTTCCTAGCCCTTCACTGCACAAATCTGAGCTGCTTTAATGCCTGCACTTCTGGAACAAGTAACTAGAAAAAAAAAATCTTCAAGGCAGAGCTGAACTATAAGTCGTTGTATGAAAAACAACATCCAAGGGAAGAAGGGAAACCCACAGAGTTTGTTGAGACTTCCACCTCAAAGTTTTGCAAGAGTGAGTCACTAAAACAGTTAACACTGTTCTTCTGTAGAAGGTGTTAGTAATTCCTTTAGCTAACTATTCTTGATAAGGACCCATGACCTACTGTGGTTTCCAACCTAATCCATTCTGTGATTGTGATAAACCATGGCAACATTTGCTTACAAGGTTGACTATAAATTACCTATTTTAAAATGCCATTAAAAGCATAATTGTATTGATGCAAGAAGTACAATAATTTGAAGATCTCAAGTACATGCATAGCTTTATTTAAAAGAGCTACAGAACTGTTTCCCTCCATGATGTTCTTCATCTCCTTTAATCTCTTCATTTACTTTAATCTCTCTATCAAGGCAACACCAAGAAAAAGAACTCAGAAAATTCTTAAGGGAATAGATGGTAAAAGCACAGCAAACTCTCCAATAGAAATAAAAGCAAGACAAGTGGGCAAGCTGTGACCACCATTTCAAAGAGCAGACAGGGTGAATGGCTGCATGATGAATGACAGCATTGCATAGAAGACTGGGGAAAGCATTTTAAAAATGCAAAAAAAAGGCTTAAGACAGACTGACAGATAGTATAGTATAGTCTAGAGTCCATGCCTGTCTGTGGAAGAATGACTTGCAATAACTTACTACCTTTCCAGATTTTCAGACTACACCGATTAGGTGCACTTCCCGAGCATTTTTCATAGAATGAAGTCTACAGGTAACTAAGAAAAGCAAGTCTCTATCTTCCCTAGACTATTCAAAAGCCCTTTGTGTATCACAGACAGGGTTAAACCCCTGAATGACACCTACTACATTAACTGCAAAGCTTCCTAGGAGGTTTTCAAAATACTTCCAAGTATTCCTTACACAGGCTATTCTAGTATTTCACTTTGCCATCTAACCTCACCAGGCATTTCTTTCTGGTCTCTACCTCCTTCTTCTCTGCAGGAGCTGCAAGTAATTATGAAGGAAACTTGAAGGCAGGAATTCTGCTTGCATTGATTAGTACATGAAACTGGAGCTCAGAGCTGGAATATTGATACATGACTACAGGAAAAATTTGTAAAGTAACTTATTATTATGAAAAATCACCTTTCCTGTGAGGAGGAACCAAAACTAGTTCTTGAGGGAAAAAAACCCTGCAGCTGGAAAGTCAAGTAATGCCTCTCCCCCAAGATCAGTAGGAGGTTATTCAGGGAGCCCACACAGACAAGGCATCAGATTTCCAGCTTCAGATTCTCTTCGATGCAGGTGTTGCACCAATGAGGTTTAATGGAGTAATCTGGCTCACTCTGAGACAGAGGTCCTGGTCTTCAACCTGTGTGAAAATTCTAGGATGGCTGGTTTTCTGTAATTCTGTGGTTTTCTGTGATTTTGTGCGCTTAAACAGAAGACCAAAATCCAGCCCCCTCTTTCCTTAGCACCACCACCACACCCCATTCCCTACCCCCACACCATTTACCACAGCTGGTGACAAAACCACTGGTAGCTTTGGACTTGTCTTCCCCTCCCTTGAAGCTGTCTTGCAGCAAAAGTGCTGGCTGATGGCAGGGAGGGGTTACGAGGAACCAAATTTAAAAATAAAAACAAACAAGCCAAACCCTTCTCTCTTGCCTTCAGGTCTGGTTTTGCAGATTTTTGCCCCATTCTCCATGGAAGATCCTATAGGCAACTCCTTTGAATAAGACTTCAACTAATTACATGGCTGTGCTCTTACAGACAGAAATCATCAATAGAGACGAAGGAAGAAATGGTGACTTTTAATTCCTCACTCATCACAGTAAGTTACTGGATGTGCTTGCAAGGAGAAAGATAAGCACAGCACAGCCCTTTCATACATTCAGGTTGCAAGTCACGTTCATTTCAGCATTTGCTTGCAGGAAATTATTTTAATGTACTTTTCCTCAACAATCATATATTCCAGCACAGGCAATGTGCTGCGTTTGCCACAAATGACTGAGGACAGTATAGCATGTGCTGATCAAAGGAGTTAGTACAACAAACAGTGAAAGAAAACACGCCGCTTGGCAAGTTCCTGCAACACCAACATTTGCTGGGTATGGGTGTGAAATCAGGCAGTTGCACCTCTTCCGGATGTGGTTTCTTCTTGTCAGAAACACCACTGGCTTTTTCTACTCTGTGCAGAAGCAGCACCACAGAGGAACTGCTTAGCAAAGAACAAACGGCTACAGTTCATTCACTGCAAGTCACTGTGCAAAAGGAACACCAGTCTCATTCCAATGCTTTCTTTTTAGCAATTTCCTGTACACATGCACACACACTCCCAAAAATATTTTTTAATTTATGCATCCTTGGCCTACTTGTAGGTTTTATTGTTTTAAGCCTGCATATCTTTAAGAAATACTGTTCCTTAGCTATTTGAAGAAACCATTCACTGTTACAAATGGTACATTATGACCAGTAGGTTTATTGCGGAGACCTCAGCATTCACTTCTTCATGGGAATTAGTTATCAGTAGAAGGGAGATGACAGCCTGAAAGGAAGGCTAAAGCTACCAACCCCAGCTAGCAGGTGATCCTGCTTGTGAGAAGCTTGTGGGAGGAAGGGACTGACCCTCTTATGGTAGAAAGTTAATTGGGAAAAAGAAACAACGTGTATCTGTCTTGAGCACACATCCATGTTTTCCATGCTGGTGGATTCATATGAGTAACTTCTGCTTCCTCTCAAAGACAGCCTAATCTCTAAATTCTCTAAAACCAGTCAGAAGATAGCTGGAAAGGATTATTATGAAGCTATTGTTTATGTCACCTCCATGACGCCTGCATACCTCCAACATAGTATTCCACAGACAATTCTGTCACTGCCTGTTCTGTGTCCCTACTCTCCCTAAATACATACGTACCAACTCTCTTTCCTCTGACAGGCTAAATGGGTAAACAGATAAATTAACCTTCAATTTAATCTGAATATTGCATTTTCTCTTTTAAACTTGAGGGTGGCTTTCTGCATGCAAATCCTTTCCAGTTTTTCAGGTATGTCACAACTGGTCTAATAAAAACAATACTTTCGACTACAAATCATTTATATTATCCATTTTCCTTAACCCTCTCCCAACTGCTCAGCCGGACAACGTCATCCCAAACAGTCAAGACCAGATATGCTACAGCTTCTGGTTAACCATGAGGACAGTGTCTGTCACAGTCTCCATGATGTCTAACAAACAGCACTTCTCACAAGTAATTCCCACCACACCCACAGCCCGCGGAGGAGCCCCACACTGGAGCAGGTGGATGTGACTCCATGGGAGACCCGTGGAGAGAGGGGCGCTGCTCCTGTGCTGGAGCAGCCTGTCCCTGAAGGACTGCACCCCATGGAAGAGTGACCCATGCTGCAGCAGTTTTGGGAGGACTGTCTGCCCGTGGGATGGACTCACATCGGAGAAGTTCATGGACAACTGTCTCCTGTGGGAGGGACCCCATGGCGCAGCAGGGTAACGATTCCTCTCCCTGGTCAGCAGGAGAAACCACGGGTGATAAACTGACCAGAACCTCCATTCCCTGTCTCCTTGTGCCACTGGGGTAGGAGGTACATCTGGGAAGGAGGGATGGCTGGGAGAAAGTGTTTTTAATGGATTATTTTACTTCTCATTATCCTGCTCTGATTTTGTTAGTAATAAATTCACTTCATATCTCTAAGTTGAGCCTGTTTTGCCTGTGATGGTATTTAATGAGTTATCCCTTTCTCAGTTCTTATCTGAACTCATGAATACTTTGTTAAATTTTCTCTCCTCGGTCCAGCTGCAGAGGGGAGTGAGTGAGAGGCTTTGGAGGGTGCTTGGCACCTGGACAGTGTCACCCCATGACACATGCACACCAACAATATGTTCTGCTGAGGGGGCTTGTTAGGATGCAGAAGGAACTCTGAGGAGTTATACTTTGAGTGGTTATGTCACAACTGTTATGTGGGGTCTGCATTATGAAGCAGATTTTCTGAATAAGAGATGTACATATGACATATAACAAAAATTTTTGCTCTGTCCTTAGTAGAAGGAAGCATCTTATCTCAGTGAGCAGTAGCTGGTGTCAGGTTTCCATGAATATTAGATTATGTTTTTTATTAAATTATTCAGTATTTGAGGTATACAAATGATGAAGCCTAGTACGTTCATCTGTACAAGCACAGACAGGCAGAAGAGAGAAGTGCTGAGAGAAGAAACTTGAAAAGAGTAGGTGAGAAAACTTAAAATAAGGTGTTAAGTGTTCTGCAGTGACCAGTAATACAGCATTTGATAGCCCTTATCTGATTCGTTTGGGCTTGCACAGCAACCACTTTCTAAAGAAAGAATCAATCAACTTTCATATTCTGGCACACAGACTTCACCTGGGACAAAGCAAAACAGCACCATCCCACATCCCTCTCCTGTCATGCCTTCAAGTATCACCCCACATCATGCCTTACCCCCGGGGTAACTTCTGTGTCCCACTGATGAAGCTGTTGAAGCAATGAAGCTTAAATGAACAGTACATATGATGTTACTGCAGTTCTCATTTGTATGGTTAGGGTGGCATATTGCCACCTAAATCCCAGAACAGAAGCTGAAATGAAGGCAGGGTGACCTACATTAAGCTTAAGTAAGTGCCATCTTAAAATGACAGAATTAAAAAATCAAATCTAGTAATTACAGAGTGGTTATAAATCTGGTCTCATAAAACACCAAATAAATGAACAAGTACTTGCCACCAGGTATTCAAATTTCTACAGTTTCTTTTCAAGTACTTTGCTGATACCAGAAAGGCCAGGGTAAAAAAGGAACTTCAAATCTAACACTTCCAGGCAATGTTAAGCCATTCACATAGTACAATAAAAGAAATTCCTATTAATAAACTTTGTGGATGATACAAAGTCAGAACAGAGCTTAAGAATCAGATGACCTTGAGAGGTAAGGTAACATAAGTGGAATTAATTTTGATGGGACACATCATTGCATCATATCTTGCAGAACTAATAAAAATAGAGCCTCATAATTTGGAAATGACAGAGAAGAGAATTATCTGGGAACATTATCTTGCCACTGAACATTGCTGCTCCATTCATATTATACAGACCTAAGAAGGAAAAAGATGGCATTAGGATGTTTGTTCCTGGAGAAAAGGAATCACGCATTGCACTGAGAGAATCTCTGGGCCAGCACACCACTGCCAGGCATCCATGCTCAGGAAGGAAACACTGAAAACAAAGCAGATGCAGACCAGGGCTATCAGGACGACCCAAAAGTAGAAAAGTTTGGCTCACTGGACCTTTCAAACAAATGCTAGAAGAGGACTGGGTGGGCTCCCCACGAATATGGCTTATGGATGAGGAAAGTTAACAGTACAGAAGAACAATTTAAGCTAAATACCACTAGCACAAGGACATCCATGTCTAAAGTGACTGAAAATACAGGCATCCAATATTCTGAAGATTCTTCTGATTACTTTGTCAGACAAAAATGCTTAGCAGCTCTGTAAATTGAGTAAGAATCATCTTAAGAAGACTACACTATACAACTGCTAGAAATTCAGTGATTCAGGAACTCCTTTCTAGTCCTATTTTCTGTAGTTAGGAAAAAAAGTGAGATTTTCCAAACAGACTGCCAGACCTCTCTCCTCTCTTCCATTACTGCTTGAGAGACACACTGCAGCCTGAGAAACACTTTGCTACCACAGGCTGCAACAAGTATTCACTGGACCAGGGGGAAGACAGTATCTTGGAGCAATGAGCAAGGGCTTCTGTTTAAGCAGGATAACATCAGAGATAAACCTTTCCCAAAGGAGTTCTCTGCTGAAAATCACCTTCCAGGAGGCCAGGATCTCAAAATTCGAGTATCCAAATAAGCAAACATGAACCAAGTAAACAGATATCAGTCTTAACTTGTATGTATTCAATCACAATTGACTTCTCTGACATGAGTCATTAGCATGTCTGTAATTATAGGGCAATCAGCATTGTGCATACTCAGGTCTCATGCTTTCATGCACAGCAAAAGTACACACACTCATGAGACGGGGTTTATTTTGCCATATGCATTAGGGAAGTTATTTCACTCAAGTGAATCATGTTTAATTCACATATTTAGTAAGAAGACCTGTTCTGTAATTTTTCTCCTTCTCGCATGTATTCTTGCAATAGCTTTAATTTCTATATACAGCAAGTTTATCCTTCAGAGTTTCAAATCAAAAATCAAAAATTTGGGCTTTAGCAAGAAAGCATTTCAGAACAAGAGAAAAAATCCCATTATTTTTGCTGCTCTAAATCCATGCCATCAACATGTTTAACCTGCATTTTCAGCTACTGACACTATTTTATCTCTGAGAAAATTGACCGATGATACAAAAAACTATTAGTTGCCAAAGAAAGCAATCTCCAGCATGAATTGGAAGAAAAGTGAATTAGGAAATTGAACAAAAGGTAAATTAAATCCTAAGAAAATCTCCAGTGTTTTTAAATAAAGCCTCTAGTTATCAAGAATTACAATTCATAACAAGAAAACCAGGGATAATGGCTCCTAAGGTTTCTGTACTTATCCAGTAATATTTAAATTTGGCTTTTGATTTCAGGTAATTGGTGCACTCGGGAGACAAATCTACATATTTCCAGATATAATATGCTACAAACGATTCATTTTAGACTCAAGTCAAGTCATCTAACTTCTACTCAGTCTTCTTATGCACAAGATATTCTATCTGAATTTTGATAATGGAAGAAAAAACTGACCGAGTACCTGTATCGTATCATCAGAGTTAATGGTGAATAACCACAGAACCTCTATCACTGAGAACATTGTTCAGAACAAAACCATTACTCATTTTTCACTTGCATTCTATGAATTCCCTCTCTCTGCCTGTAATCTTACAGCATCTCATCACGTGAGGTCTTGAGAGACAAGAACTATGTCCCAGTGCTTATTTTAGCTTCTTAATCCCTATCAGTGACTTTCACAAAATGTTCTTTAGAGGGACAATAAGGTCAGAAACTACAAATCAAACAAATGGCTTTCATGAATTAAAAATAAACTACTACAGATCAGATATACCTATCAAGCATTAAGCTGTGATTTTTGTACTGCATGCAGTCTGTAACCCTTCAAGATGATGTTACCCAAATATATAAATATACAAAAATCCCCACTTTTTCTCACTGAAGAATGTAATACACATCAGAAAGTGCACATTCTATTAAGACAGACATACACCTAAAATATATAACAATATTACACCACACATAAGGACACCAGTGTCTCTCAATTCACCTTTAGTTTGATTGTGCTTGCATTTCTCTTTCCTCAAAGCTTTTAGAAAACTAATCCACTGCTGGAACACTGTAACCTGCTCAGAACAGCCTGCAGATTGTGTGCTCCAGCAGGTGAGGATGCAAATGTACCATTTACTTGTCTAACCTCTCACTGCTCAAACTGAAAGGGTATCCAGAAAAAAAAGCATTACTGTCTTTCTGCTATGTAGTCCCAGTGGCTCAGTATAACATCACAAAAATTCTGCACAAAGAGGTAGTAAGCTTTTTGCTTTTTCCTATCTGCTGCAAGCAATAGTGCAGTATTCTTAGAACTATTTGTGTTGAATAATCTTCCTAGAAAACAGAGGTTTAGCTTACACGGTACATGGAAACCTTGCATCATCAACAGGCTCCAAGTTTACACTCGTCTATTCATTTTCCAGAAAGACAACCTCTGGCAGTTACAAAAGGCAGGCTGTGCTTCTCTGGTAACCCAAGACATTTTCCTATTCAGTGCTTTGCAAATTATGAAGAGTAGCAGCCAAACACACCATTTCAGTCGGTACAGGAGAAACAGTTATTGCTTCTTTTAAAAGGCACAATCTTACTTGTCATAGCAGTAGTAAAATAAAGACCTGTCATACAAACAAGTCATGCACATGTCAGGAGCAGAGAAGTATCACAAAATCATATGCATGTGCACTACTGGTATTTCTGTCAACTTTATCATGAGTATTTCTGGCACCACTGAAAACAAAAAAGGAAACTTCTCAAGATTTAACAAGGGGATACAATATTACATAAAGTATACCAGGTACCAAAATATTATTCCATGATAAACTGATCAAAACTGTAGAGAAATCCTAGAGGACAAAAAGGCCTGAAAGTAATCTCCTTGAGTTTAGTTTTAATCTTTTCTGAATTACCTTTACCACCTTGGTTGCCTCAACTTTCTCAGAATGAAAGACACACAGGATCCACGTGACTCACCGACCTGGATGCAGCATTTATCAGCTTGCAAAACAATCAGGGCTTCCCACCTTCCAGGCTATACACACTACTGATTTACCATGGATCAAAATACTCTGCTTTAACTCATGCAGGCTGACACTTCCTCTTTGCTAAGGAAGACCTACAGCTTTTTAGAAACAACTCTTCTTGATGGCCATCCAGACTTCTCACAGGATTTCAGACATGCAAAATTAAGAGACGCACAGTAACAGCATCAGTTCTGGTTGCTCTGTCAGACCTATCAAGGGCAGACTGCACCTGTTAGGCTGCCAGCTAGCACTGTGCCAGAGGTCTTTGTGGTTCTGTGCAGGCCCTTTGGATCTCCTCTAAAGTCTTGCCTAAAAAGCTGGAAAGCAGAAAGCCAGTGCAAATAAACACTACTTAGTGTTTGAGTTTATCGAACAGTATTTGAAAGCTTAGACAATAACCTCCTCTGGTATCAATAGTGCTGATTCAATGTCTTTGCAACATCTTGCATCACAGTTGAACTAAGAAAAAGGGACAAGAAGAGCCTTGCTGTCCTAATTAGTGGCTCGTTATTTGAAAATGGTTTAATTTTTACCAGTTCAAATCTTTCTCCAAATGGAATTGCCATGTAACCCAATAGCAGTGGAAGAAACATCAGCTTGTTCAGCTGAAGGACATAAATCACTCATGTCCTAGGTTGCTGTGAGCATCATTCCTTCCAGCTTTTTTCTGACTGCCAAGGGTGTGACTGAGAAGCTTGTGACTTCTAACTTCAGCTAGATGTCACGCAAAGGTTTTTCCAACAGCCTGCCTCTGTGGGAAAAAGCTTGCATGGAGGCTTCCACAAGGACAAACTCAACTCACCATCTTCCAAATCTAGATGTTGCAGCATATCAGATCACTCCTTGACAAAGCAGTGGGCAAGCAAGCAGATCTCAAGGTTCAACATGGAAGACTTTGATTTATGAACTTTATGCAAGACGTACATACTCTTGAAGAGAAAAAGTAGAGCTTCTGCTGAGGGTGCAGTCCCAGTTCTGAACAGCAAATCTCTCTCTGCTCTTAGCTAAGAAAAAATAGCTGAACAGCAAAGAAAAAAAAAATCTAAAACAAGATTCACAATGCTGTTTTAAAATACACTTCATTTTTGCAAATCAGAGCTGGCCATTTATCAAAAAACTCACACAACAAGGAAAGGGGACAAGAAGGAACGTTTCACCTGCCATCTACCATCCCTGGGAGGCAGGGACAGAGGGACCCGTAGGCTGGCCAGAGCCCACTGCTCCCCTCCTAGATGTAGAGAGCTAAGGCAGGGCATGCAGTGTACAGAACCCATCTTCAGGCAAGCATGCAAGGCAGGGCTCTTTTACAAAGCACAGGGCACACACAGGCTGCAGAAAGAGGAGCTCACTGATAATAGCTCAAAGGCATGCACTGCACAGAGGCAGCCTGTGACTAGAATGATATGCTAAAAGGAACACTTCATAAGAAGTGTGTCATTTTGAAAATTAAAGTACAAACAAAGCTTTCACTTTAAAGTGGTAACAAATCACCTCCTCCCAACACTTACTAATTTGTCAACATAACTTCAAGATAAAAATCACAGTTTAGGAGAGTGGCCAATATGTTATGCTTTTAAAAACCAAACCAAACTAAAGATTGATGGTGCACAGATTTTTTTCCCTCCACTTTTCTTATTTCCCTCAAACATACACTGACATTTACTTAGGTTTGCCAGATCTTCAACTGGCATAAAAATAATCTTTGTCTCTGGTCTAGTTACTGTTAACACCATGCTGAGTTACACAAAATAAGGATTAGACTCATCACACCTACTACAAAGCTAAAGCTTTATCTGTGCTTTGATCTTCTTGGCAATTTCACCTCAATGGCTGCTTAGTAATGGAATTAAAACCTGCATATACATGTGCATAAAGTGACTAATGTACTTAGTGAAAATACGTTGCTTTATTAAAACATTATGGCTGTAATTTTGAAGGCTGACATCACACAATGATAGTTCTGGTGCTTGCTGTGTCTCAGCTCCTTGAACAAGATCTGCTTGATTTTTTTACAAAATTAAGACAACAAAACACTATTGATGAAAAGGGGATTCACCCTTTTTGATGTGCTGTCATCAGTGGTTTCTCAGATGAAACATACAAAACAGAATAAACTACACACAGTTTTATATAGCCAAGCCAGCATTCCTGTAACACAGCCAAGCTGAAATTGCTTTGGGAACTAAGATCAGAATCAGATTTCATGCAGTGGCATACTGAAAGCCAGAGTGGGCTTTCCTCACAAGGGCTATGATAGGAACCGAAAATTTGTGAGTAAAACCAGTAAATTAAGGCATATCTCTAGTATTTGAACCAGCATTTGGTGTGGGCACAAGCCTTGCAGAGGAACCTTCCAGTTACTGCATGTGTTCTTGCACACCTCAGCTTAGTTCCTAGCTTCACCCCAGTTCCCATTCCCATACTGCCTTCCCTCTCAAAACACATGCAGATCATTCAAGTTTAATCAAATAGATTCTCTCCTTCTAACATAGCACCCACGAAATGTAAAATCCAGTATTTCTTAAGGTGAAGAAGAAATTTTAAGTCAGCATATGTATTCTTTAAAAAAGTTTCAAGTGATCCTTCGTTCTCTAGTGAAGCTCTGAGCTAGAGGAGTGGAAGAACATGGAAACAAGTTTTGTCCATCTCTCTAGCCACTGCTCCTTTAAAACTATCTCCATGCTCCAAGTTATAAGCAACCCTCCCTTCAGAAAAAACCAAAAAACAGCTGCACACTTCAAACATTTAATTTCACAGCTCTTTTCTGTCTTTTATCCTGACACAATCTGCCTACAAAACAGCTTCTTTTCTCCAAGTTACACAGCGTATGGAACAAAGCCAGCCTCACAAGTACAATGGATTTAACAAACATACAGATCTGCAGTAGTCAGTGTTTTGAAATGCTCTTTTCAAACCCTTTGGGAAAATTAATTATTTAACAGCCACGTGTCAGAGATATTTGTCTCACATCTGAAGGCTCCTCTTATCCTTCTTCCCCAAGGAATTTAGCACTACTCCCACGTTTCAACGAACCAGCAGTTCCTTGCTTGGTAACAGGACCAGTCAGCGCGGATAACAATCAACCAGGCATTTCCTCCTGCTCCTTTGTCCACCTGGACAGCCCCCAAAGGTCAGCACAAAGTTCCTTGTTGAAGGACTAATTAAGCAGTGAAGGGAGCAGCAGGAATGACCTCCCAAACATAATAACCAAAATCAGTAAAGGTGCCCTTCCAGACAGACAACTTGGTCTCACAGATTTCTTCTACTAGTATTTATTTTTCCTTTCTCAAGAAAAGACATCCTACGGAAGTACCCACCTGCAATAGGCACTGCTCATATATGAAAGCAGACAACCTTCCTAATCCTTTTTTAAGTCTTCCTTGCTTAAAAATGCAATCATGATTTCAGGACTTTTTTACAGCAAGAAATCAATTACATGAGCTGGAATTAAAGGAGAGACTCCAGCATCCTGACTCTATATGAAGGTCAAAGACAGCATTATCATTCCCACACTATTTAGGATAAAGTACTCAACAATATTTCCCACTTTCTAATATTGTTCACAGGAACCACCTTTGAAAAACAGTCCTGAATATTCCTATGACACTCCAATATCCTACACAACACAGGAAGAACCTAGCATACCACTGCTCTTAAAAGAGGTCCAATCCCCATCCCCATCTTTTTAACACAGGAAAAGAACTTTTCAAGGACTTATTTATATAGCACATACACTGAGCAACAGCATAGGACAGGTCTTTCTCAATAATTTTAATTCACTAAATCACACAGTGTAACTCACACAACTTGGGCTGCTTCGTGCTGCAAACACTGTTTGCCATTCTGCTCACCTGCGCTTGCCTAATTATCTGTTTATCAACCATCATTTGATTTCCACATGAAGAAATCTATCACATCTCAAAGATTCATGGATCTGCCATCCCAGCTTTTCTAATTCTCACCTGACAACTGCATGTACCAAAATGAAGCTACAAGCTATCGCTGTACAACCAGAGAAATTTAAATCACCTTTCCAGAAACCCTGAATTTTAAGCATGAATTAATGAAGAGCCTGCGAAGACATAAGAGAGACAAGATTCATCGTAAGTTTTAATCCAAGCAGGAATTTTCTGAACTCTTAGCATTTAAAAGAAACCACTGAAAATACAGTGTTATACTAAAAGAAAATGCACTATGGTCTCAATTTTAAACTAGATTAATTAAGTACATAAAGAGGTATGTCAGCTATTTTGCCTGTATCTCACTCCTTTATGAGCACAAAAGGCAATACATGCTCAAATAATAAAGTTTTAATTGACATATTTTGGTGGGTAAAAATATAACCCAATCCATACAATGCAAGCACTTTTCCGAATACTTCAAGCTTAACATCCCCCTCAATATCTTTTGTCGTTGTACAAAGAACAGCATTACAAAAGTCTGTCATATGGCCCTACAGATAAATGGTGTGAGTTCGAAGGAAGTAACAGATTCGTTAGTTCTCTACACTTAAATTGCCAGCATAGAGTCCTCAGCAAACTGCAGAGGATTAGCACACTGCACATCTTTGGATGAGATACTATATGAGCAAAGGGAAATACCTGGAAAATGTCAGAGAATGGTACGAGATTCCTAGGGGAAAAAAAATAATCCAGTAGGATGGGAGAGTAGCTCCTTTACAGCAGCAAAGCAGTATTAATGAGAGCCCTGACAAAAGCCTTCCAGCTGCAGTTTTCCAAAAAACAAGGGTAAGCTTCTTTAGAAGCGCCATCAAGAAACGGAGTTGGTACAATCACTACTTATATTTCCTTACCTAACACAGGCAGATACATTCATTCATCAAAATATTTCATTAGCAGTACATATTGATTTTGGGATTTTTTAAACAGAGTCATATAAGTACAGCATAAAAACAGTACAAAATTTATAGCTGCAATGAAAATTCTCTCATGTATTAGGAAGCCCACTTGTTTTTAACTCTCAAAGAAAACCCACACTTGGAGATGCAATATACTGGAGATTCAATTTAGAAACACAGCTAAGTGAACTTAGAACCTTGAGAGAAAAGAAATGTTAGTTATTGACACTCCAGTGCAATTTGCTTGAGTACAGAAAAAGCACACAGATGTAACATACTAATAAGAGTGTGCTAACTGAAGAGCAAAACAACCTGTACACAAACAATTGCACTGTAATCTCTTTCATGGTTCCTTATTTTGTATCAAATGTTGTTCTGGCAAGGACCAAAGTGGGTCTGGAAAACAGGTAACTGCCTTTCTGAAAACAATCAGATGAAAAAATTGTTTTGCACACATTTTTATTTGGCTTTTTATTCACAGTTGAAGGATTCCTACTCCTGAATATGGTGTTGGAAGAAACACGTTTAAGCATATACTACTCCAAGATGGATGTAAAGGAAATTCAGAAACAGTCTCAGAAATGAGAGAACAATACAATCCTTAAGTAAGAAGCCATAACATGAGGGTTGCAAACAAGTCACAGGGAACAACCACCTAGCCACAGAAGAGTACCAAGCATGTGCACTCAGAAGCTCTTTCATCTCAAGTGTCACAATGAAAAACCTCAAGTATCTGCTGAAAGGACATACTGGTTCCTACTGGCTTGGAAATCCTCCGGCAAAAAATTAGTCAGATACCAGATACTTTCACTGGACCAGCTGCTAAAATTCTTGTTACAGGATGAGCCTGAAAACCCACTTCATAAAAACTTGCTGCTATGTGACTGTGATTTTGGATGAGGAAGAATCACCTAGATGTAAACTTCCAGGGGTGAACATTGCTCAAAAGGGAGTGGCAGGGGGTAGAAGATGTAGCAAATCAACAGCAAATGAGACAAGACATGATGCACCTCACTTGGAACTTGCACCAGTAGATCTATTCCCTGACCAAACACAGGAGAATTCAGAGTTCCTGCAGTAGTCCTTCCTGTGGAGGTACTGTGCTTCCCTGGAGAGGGTGGGATTACTGCTAATTTGTATTTGCTTGTAGCTGGTGATCAGTGAGCTACTCTCTGCATCTTTGCCTGAAGCTTCCACAGCATCAAGGAACCATCCTTCAGATTCAGTACCGCTTCAGCAATAAAATCAGGCCTATTGCTAAAATGGGGTTTCTACAAATATGAAATGATCTTTTGATTGTGATACTCACCCTTAATGAATAAACAACTGTAGCACCAAAATGTCTTCCTATTCTGTGCTATGTCATGAATCATTCGATATCATATTCCTCAGTTATGCTGTGTCAGATAGAAGTACTTTCATACAAACACTCTGAAATTTACCCCAGTTCAGGAATCTAGGAAGCTTGCTGGCCAGATCTAATGATCAACAAAACGTGCTGGAATCTGTGATGTGTGATGCCAGGCACCAAACAGAATGCAGTTCACCTATTGCTTCCCTGCCATCCCTCTATCCAGTCTGCAGGCTATCAACATCACACTTCAGATACGGAACCTGATGCAAAAAAAAAAAAAGAAAATGAAGACAAGTGACCTCTACAAAGTCTCCAGCAATAACTAAGTAGTATCAGTGACACTGAAGATGCCCTTTTCATTAAAGATCAGACTAAGTGCCTCTCTAGCTCTTCGCTGGTCTTGTAAATAAAGCATCAGTATCAGAAGTTTTTTCACATCCATTTTCACAGAAAGCAGTCCCTTTCTCCTGAACTGAGAGCTGAGCATAACAGATCGTATCCCTTGTAGGCTGAAGTAGGAACTCTGCTAAAGGTCATGCACAGATGTCATTCAAACACATCTTCACCATGCAATCAGCATGCAGTCTTGTGTGATCCATTCAAACTCACTGTCAATACTTGAACACCGACGAAAACTGAGTAACAACAACTGCAAGTGGCATAAAATGAGAAGGACTGAAATGTTATTAGTTGATACAGCAAGTTAATGATAGTAGGAAAATATGGAGGCATATGCTAGGCACTGCGGAGGACTTATTTGTAGCGATTAATGCAATTCCACAAACACAATCTGGAAAAAAAGTTCCAAGCTGTGATGGATGCAGCAAACACACACACACACGCACAGTTTATCTTACTCTACCAGTAAAATAATGGAGAATCTGGTGCAGTAATTGCTTCTTCTGGCTTTCCAAATCAAAGCAGAGAAAGTCAAGGTTTGGCCTCAGTGGAGAATTGTTCAGATAACCAGTAGCACTGGTCATAAGTACGCAACAGGTATAAAAGGGTATTAGAAAATAGGCTGAAGGAACACATTAATGAATTAGAGTAGATGACCCTTTAGGGCAGATGACTTCTACTGGAGGTTTTTTTTTTTAGAGTTTATCTACATTAAAACTAACATGGGCATTTTCTTATAACACTTTCCACAGTTACTGCCACGGCTTGGCCTGAGAGAAAAAGAGAAGGCTAAGATGATGGTCTAGTTTTCTAAAGCTTAAAATCAGCATCTTCCCTTTGCAAGACTATCAAATCTGGCCTTCAATTTTCCCCCAGCAGTTGTTGTAAACTTTCCATTATCTTTACCAGTGGCTTTGTATGGACGTGGTATGTGGAACTAAGATAACAAAGGCTTATGTGGATAAGTAGCTCTTGAGAAAAATACATTTTACACAGGTTACTCAAAACAACATTTCAGAGAGGCTAAGAAAGCAGTCCTAAGTGTCCTATGAAAACTCTTTGCTACATCAACAATGACAAGCATAACGGATTGCTTTATAAATAAAATACCATAAGACTGTATTAAGGACACTGTACTATACTTTGACAACACCAGACTGCATCCTCTGCAGCATAAGATGGTGGTAAAGAAAAGTGGAGGAAGAAGAAAGTTCTACCTCTCTGGGTCCCTCTTGCTTCCCAGCCCTTCCCAACTACTTAACTGCAGCAGAAGTGAGAATTCTCCTCCCTGCCTCAGCACCACCTTCATACAAACAAGTAAAATGGTCGAGGGTTCCTCTAAACTCCAAGAAACAAAGGACTGAGGATTAGCATGGCCCTGATACTACCACAAAGCCTTGTTCAGATACTCAGTATCACAAAACCTATAGTTGTACATGGAAAGAATTAGCTTTACTGTGTTATAACAGTCAAGATGATGGAACTTGATGTAGCTCTCAATTTCCTCTTCTTTTGTTTCTAGGAAGCTCAATCATAAGAAGAATCAGTTTCCATCTTGTTTTTGCTGCAGTCAATGAACAGGCTTCAGGGTGCCTCTTTCTATGCAAACAAGGGCCTTCCCCTCAGCAGGATCTACAAACTGCAGCCTACGTAGTGTAACTTTACCCAGAGGTGTAATAACACCCCTTTCACGGCATGAAAATAGGTATTAGTACTACTATAATTTATTTATGAAGGCAGATTAGAAGCTAAGTCAATTGCTTTTAAGGCCCTTGTGCACCTGTCCACACGACCGTGCCATTACTGGCAGGTCTTTTGTTTATGCAAACTTGACCTGGTGCAGAGGCAGCAGGAGGCCAGTTTGCCACTCACCCTGGGAGCACGAGAAGCTCATTCCCCCCAGCACGGTGGCAGTAAGAGGACAAGAGAACGACGGCTGCTCTGCTCAGAGGCAAACACCTCCCACCCAGCAGCTCTAAAGAAGCCATGTATCCTGCATGTGTATGTCCCATTATCAAAGTCCAGGCATGTCCTGACCAGTCCACAGGAGCCCAGCATGCTCTGCTTGACATGGGGTTGCAACAGCCAAGCAAGCACAAACTGATTTGAGAAGTACAAACCACTTTCCCACTGCCCAGCAAGCTATGCAGCCATGTGTACACATGGCATGAAGCCCAAGACAACCTGTTCCCTCTATGTGCTTGGCCAGCTTTACAAGCTACTGCAGAAAAGCTGTGGGTACCACTTGTGGTGGTTTGCTATCATGCAAGGGGGAGGAGTAAGGTGTATTCCCACCTCTTCCAATTCAGACACAAACAGCATCCATGAGAACTGTGATGTATTCCACACTAAGTGCTCCCTACCTTGGTTCTCTGTCTTTTAGAAAAAGAAACTGAGGACAAAATGTTCCTAAATTATTTAAAAATAAAACCCAAGATTGATTGCTTGCCCAACCTTTGCTCTTATGCCAACTTCCAAGCACATTTACGTTCAAAATTTTTATTGTTATCACCCTGTTGAGGTTTGCAGTGTTCAGTTTCCTTATTAGGGTGCACTCTGTTGAGTTCAGTATGAGAGAGAGTTTATCCGGGTTGTCACTTTACAAAAGGGGGAGTGGATTAACAGGCAGTTGAACCAATCCATTAATAAATATTTGAAGCCAGAAAATATTTTTTGCAAGTTAGAAGCCCAAAGATTTTGGTGTTTTGTTTTTATTTTGGGAGGGATGTTGTCAGGTTCTTGTGGGTGTGGTTTCTTTTGCTGTTTGTTTGTTTTCAGGGTTTTTTGGTTTGTTTCTTTAAACATGACAGAGGGTCCATAACCCTTACCAATCTTTTGGCTCATTTCAAGACCAACAAAAAACAAGAGTTCGTTCTTTTGAAGCTGGATGTCCACTCTTTGCAACACTTCAGCAAAGGTCAAGACATACAGAGGACACAGGACTAGAACTAACCATTACTTTGTACATATTTGTCAATTGGGATAACAGGATCAAACAGGAAGAATTTATTTATAATAAAGGATGAGAAGTATCTTGGAGATATAAAAGCAACCCAAACTGCTACATGGGGAATGGATACCACACCCTTTGGAGAGCACCCCCAATGCTATTACATAATGGAGCAGGTCAATAGAGAACCTAAACTCACCCTGGCTGACTCACAATTGGTTTCAAGAATGGCAGTAACTTCTCAATATCAATTACTGAAGGCAACTTGGTATATGCCATTACACCTGCTCTGTTTCATTAAAAGCAAGTTGTTGCTCTAGTTAATCCTTCTGACTGTCAATTCAAACTGGAAACCAGGCTTCCAGCTGTTCTCCAACTTGCATTGATGAAAAGTTTGATGTCTCTGGCTTTAGCCTTCTGGGCTGTCAATAGTTACGATGAGAAGCTGTAGAGCAGGTGCCAAACTCACGGCAGAGAAGCAGCAGCTCACACAGCTACTGCTAGTAGTAGTGTGGGAGTTGGTGTGCTCAACTACCATACCACAGTTACTTCATACAGCCACTTCATTGTATGAAGCTGCTAAAGGGTCTGGAGCACAAGTCTTGTGGACTCTGGGGACAAGATTTGTGAGGAGCAACTGAGGGAGAAAAGGAAGCTCAGCAGAGACCTTATCATTCACTACAGCTATCCGAAAGGAGGTTGTAGCAAGGTGGGGGTTGGCCTCTTCTCCCAAGTAAAAAGTGACAGGACAAGAGGAAACTGATTCAAATTGCACCTAGAAAGATTTAGATTGGATATTTGGGAAAATTTCTTCATGGAAAGGATTTGAGTTATCATCCTTGGAGATATTTAAAAGATGTGTAGATGCGGCTCTTAGGGACATGGTTTAGTGGTGGACTAGGCAGTGCTGAGCTGACAGCTGGACTCAATCATAAGGGTCTTTTCCAATTTTAACAATTCTGTGATTCTGTGAATACTTTAACTTGAGCTAGTCTGGTTTGATCCATGGAAACAGAGAAACACCCCCAATTCAAGCAGTACTACTCAAGTGAGGACAAGCCGTTAATCACAATAGCACTTTAGCTTCCCATATGCATTATGACAGCAGACATTGCAGGAGGAAAAGGGCCAATATTATGTTTTATATTAGGAAGGAGATAGGAAGAAAAGGAGTGTAAGAAAACATCACTTCTTGAAATACAAAAACACCCAACTTGCCCAAAGAGCACAGCGTCAAGGACAAAAAACTCTCCAATTTCATGGAGCCATTTGTCTGTACCTTTGACATCAAATGGAAAATGACTGAACTTGCAGGATCTAAGGACAACTGCTGCTTTCATTTCATTTTTCAATTAAGCCATGCCTGCTCTATTTCACTCTTTGGTTGACTTGGTGACTCAGGCTGTATCAGGCTCTCAAGGCAACATGATGCTTGTCACCACTGCAAAGCACATGCCTCTTTATATTCTCCAATGCTGAACTTCATTGCCTCCAACTGTAGGCTATTTCCATGACTTTCAAAAGACCCATACAGACCTGACTTATTAGTCACCACATCAGTGGCCCCCAAAAACACATCCATTTTGATTAATTGGTCTTTAGTTCTTTGAAATACTTTTTTCAAATTAACTATCATTTTTCCCTTTTCAAATATCACTCAGATAAGGGTGATTCATCAAATGCTAGCTTGCTCTGTTGTAAAGCTAAAATAAATGGCTTTAACCTAGACATACTTTGTTCTAAGCATGACTGGGAAAAAAACTCACAACAAAATCTATTCCAGTGGCGTCAACACCGAAGACTAGATCAGCAACCCTGGGTACAAAGCCATCTGCCCCACCAACGACAAGCATGCAGGATTACTCCCTCTTCCATGCTGTCCATCCCCTAGAACAGACTAGATTGAGCTAAACTGAAGGATTCAGTCTGTAGAGTAGCTGATATCTCTGCACTAAGTAGTCAAAAGCAAGAATGGGTCAGAAGGCATTGCATGAAAAATAATAATACATACCTATACACAGCTGTACAGTATCTTCTATACGGCTTCAATCATACACTATGCTGCCAGGCAAAAGGTAAAAACCTGGCCATATTCAATGCCCCTGTTTGTACATACCAATGAACAGTACTTGCAAACTCACTACTTCAGGGACATACACACAGACAGCAAAAATGAAATTTTTCAGAACATCCTATCTCCATCACAGAAGTAACAGAACAGCATCCCAAATTTATTTGGGCCTATACACTCTGATGCATTTGAAATTTAAGTCAAAAGTATGTTTTAAAAAAATGCTTTGGATAGTTGCTCATCAGAGTCACTAATGAAAGACAAACAATCCCTAGTGGCCCCCAAGTTGTGGCATGTGACAAATTTCTACCTCACAGTTTATTATGAATACTAACACTGTTTTTCCATTTCAGGTTCCTAGTAGCAGAAAAGGTTACCTGAAAGAAACCATTTTGCTGCATTTCTACAGCACAATTGTTAAATGCTGTATTTGGAAGGTTGTTTTCCCCAGTATGAAAACATCCGTAAGTCACTTAGCATTGACAGTGACATCACACTTGAATAATCCCCAGGGAGCCTCAAAAGCATGTTTTTTGCAACAGTTTCCTTCTAAGAAAGTACTTTTGAGTCTCAGAAAGGCCCAGGGAAATCTCTCTGGAAGGTGGATACATTTAACAGCACACTCCTAAATACTGAACATGCCAAATGAGAGGCAATCTTTCTTCAACATACTAAGTCAAACAAGTATCCCACTATAAAAGAGCAAAACATTTCAGCACAAGAAGACATTTCAACAAGGTATATATCTCCTCATACAAGTGCAGGTGCTGTAGGAAGCAGACATGACCTGTACATAGGCTTTGAAATCCAGAACTTTTCTACCAGTTCCCTCAAGACAAAATATGAAAA
Source organism: Monarcha castaneiventris obscurior (assembly GCA_026261815.1). Classification (NCBI taxonomy): domain Eukaryota; kingdom Metazoa; phylum Chordata; class Aves; order Passeriformes; family Monarchidae; genus Monarcha; species Monarcha castaneiventris. Next base: position 6,141,423 of record JAMPIT010000161.1, read on the forward strand.
TACTTTAAAAAACAAAATAAAATCTTACGGCTTGAAATGCAGTAAGCCAGCCTGCAGTTGATCCTCCTGAACAGTTGCTTGTTGATTGGCCAAAGTATAAGTGTAAAGAGTTGAATGAAGTTAATGATCAGTCCTGACACTATAAATATGTAGCAGATCAGAAGGTGGCAAATGAATTGCGACTTCAGAAAGCCAACGATGTCCATGATTTGCTGAGAAAGCAAGAGGGTACCTTCAGACACAAAATTCAGAAGACAACCTGCAAAACAGTAGTACCAGCAGTTACAGAGTGCATTTATTTATATACACAGTCTTAAAACAAGCTTCACACTTACACTTAATTAGAAGTTAAATCTATTGTAGGAAAAGGCCTGATGTCAGTATTTGCAAAAATGAATGGAAAGAGAACACCATATTTCTGAATCAATTCACATTTGGCTTTGGAAACAAATTTTTACATTTCAGTCTTAACTCTGCAAAACCCATTAGCATATGACTCCACTCTATGGACTACAATACTCTTCTATAAGGTCTTCACTGATAAAATATGAGCAAATATTTTGGTTTGAATTATACAATAACTTTGATATGAACTTATATTTTTCTTTGAGTTGTCTCTACTCTAGAAGACATATACTGTCACCTCTGTAATCTTCCAAAGCAGCTCCAAAGTAAATGCAAGCTTTAGAGGTTTTTAGGAGCTGTGCCTTTCTCTACAAGTTATGCCAGCCACGGTCCCCAAACATGAGGTAACAGCACCCCTTAATTCTAGCTTTATTGTCTTCTTCTCCTCTCACACTCAAATAACAGTTGATTTTGGCAAGAGAATAAAAGCTTGGCTATGCACAATACACACAATTTGTTCAATTATTCCTTGACACTGATTCTGTCAGTTATAATCCATAAACCCAGAAATGAAACATCAATAACAGTACTAACCCATGACCCAGCAGAGCTTCCAGAAAGAAATCCACTTTAAGGTTACTTATGAAATGTTTGTATAATTTTGGAAAGGTCCAGTCCAACCTTAGCAATTGAACATTCAGAGGAAATGTCCTCTGCAGAGTATTCTGACCTATCAAATACTGTACTGACCTTCCCCTACCATCACTACTGCCACTGCTAGAATGAAGACACATCTCTCAGTAAACACAACCCCCAGTATTCTGAATACAGTTAGACAGGAGGTGCTGCTGCCATCCTGTTCCATTCCTCCACTGTTTCTGCCTCTGAGGCGTTGGAAGAGTTTTCCCAGGGAGGAAGCCCTGAGACAGTATTTCTGAATGTGCCAGTCACATGCAATAACAAAACAGCAGCTGTCAGCAGCCCAGGGAATTAACTGATGAAAAAAATCTTTATGCCTATCCTCTTAGTTTATATGAGACCCCATTATGTGAGGCACTGAGTCTAGATCAGTGTCCTGAAACATTTGTTTTACTGCCCTTTGCTGACTCTGCTCGCCACAGCAAAGAGCACACACAAGAATTGCTGCAAAGCCTTCGGAAGTTATTTAGCCAGTTTTTCAACCGCAAGGAAGATGAGGAAAAAATTAAGAAAGAGAATCGGTATTGTTGTATAATTTATCTAAAGAGTTTATGGCAGTCCCAAGCCTATTATTAGCAGACAAGATGTGCCCTTTTGTTCCCTTTATCTTGCTGTACTATTCAGTACCACAGCTGACACCAGCTGTAGCTCAGAATGGTAGAACAGGCCTCTATTCATTGTAGTAACCACTGTCAGGATACTCACAAAAAGCTTTTCCAGCTTTAACCAACCTTTCTATTAAAGATATGATTCTTAGAGGGCCAGACAATTTACTAGCTTGGGCTTTGACCAGAGGCATTGTTTTTGAAGGCTAAGCAGAATGAGAAATGTTGTCTAATAGGAACCACTGCTGTGTTGTTTTTCCAACCCTTCCACTGAACACTCAGAAGACAAAGCCAAACAATTAAAAAGAAAAAGGCAGCTACCTTCTTAAAACAGTCAGAATAGAAGCAACCAGCTACTTGCAAGTGGATGGTTTCAAAGACTCTACAGTGTCCAAAAGCTTGATGACAGGGTTTATCCTGCTCCTTGTCCTTGGCTAAAACTGGTCAGAAGGTTTTTCTGTGCTAGTCTGCCTGTTTAATTCTATCCCACAGAATCACTCTAATGTAATTCCCAGAGATCAGTAAGACACGGGATAAAACAAAAACAGCAGCCACAAGTAAAGACTGGAGCACTGTTTACCTACTGAAGACCTGAAAAATCCCTATTTGATATAATCAACATAAATCTACTGTAGTAGGCAGCTGACAGACAATGTAACAAAAATAATTAGTCTTTTTGTCCACCAATTAATCTAGCAATTCTTTTTTTATTGTTACCTTTTCATTATAACAGTTGTCAAACTTCATTAAAATGTTACATATATGTCAATCAGTTACTTCCTGCTGGGTCTTTAAAACAAAACATCACAGAAATAAAATAAACAAATATGAGATAACCCTGATAAAACATAATTACTGCATTACAATTTTATTAAGCCACAATGGAATGTCTGAAAGTAATTAATTCCTCACTTTCATAGCTCATCCATCAAACTTCAATTCTGTAAAGCTTCAGAGACCTGTTTTAAGGCAAACTAAATCTGCTTAAGCAGTACTATTCAAAGGTGTCTAACCTAGCTTGCTTGCAAAAGGAACAAGAAATGAGAGACACTGCTTAAATTCTTCTTTTCCAAAAAGTAGGGACTACCCAGAGAAATTTTCTCTTCTGACTAAATGCAATCCGTTTTCCCTATAAAATGTGCAACCTAAACAGTGTATATGGAATGGTAGCTAAGTTTCTGTTTCTCAGATATAACCTCATTCTCGTAAGATTTTTTTGGACTCTTTTCATTACCCAAACTCCAAGCATGCATTTTATTCTTGATACATGTGGAGGGCTGTGAGCCTTTGACTCAGGAGTCCTCTGCGCTCCCTTGGAGGAGAGAAGCCTGAGGGCAAAAGGACTCAGAGATATGAAACCGCTCTAGGTTACTATGACAAAGTGAATCACCCCCAGCATGCCTTGTTCCTATATGGCAATACCTTGTATCCAGTTGGTAAATTGGTTTCTACCCCATCCCCTGCCTTTCCCATAAAAAGGCCCTGGCTCTGCCCTGAATCAGGGAGCTGCTGTCCCTGGCCTCCCCTTCCCAGGGACTGCTGGACAATAAAGCTGCCTCTGTGGCACTGCCACACCCGGCTCCTGTCTCTCTGTCCCCGAGTTTGCCTCAGGTGATCTCACACAGAGCTGAATCACAAGAGCTGGAATCGCTTGTAGCTGAGAAATGGCTACACTTGCTGAGATCCCCGCTGCTCAGGGAGGCTGCCTTGGCCCCTAGAAGAGCTGCTCTTTGCAGGACACTCTTGCTAGGAAGCTCCTGGATTACTGGTGCCTGACCAGCATCAAACCTCTCTGCAATAGATACAAGTAACAAAAAGAATCAGCTCTAATCTTGTGAATGAGGCCTAGAAACACGGGTTTAAGAGTCCACAGGAACACCTTACATTTACTCCTTGTCTTCCTAAAAGTCCTCCTGAGTAACATCAAGGTAACACCAGTTTAAGCGATAAAAGAGTCAGGTCTTTAATTCTTAATCCATGATGCTGCTTTAATAAATTACTGATTTCCTGATAGATAATGACTGAAAATTACAGCAATCTTTTAAAAACAAAAGGGCCAATCAATGCATTTTCTCAGAAGCTATTAAGATCAAAATGCTGCCAAGAAGTTCTCTTCTGTAAAACACCCCTTAAAATTAATTAGGAGAAAATGGCTAGCTAGAGCATCTAAACCAGATAGGGACATTCTTTAATAACAGTTTTCCTTTGGATACAGAACAAAAGACACAAACCTCAAATGTCTGTTTAGGGACCAAGTCAACAAGCATCTATTCACACGACTAAGAGGTCATGTGTTCAGGTTTAAAAGCAAATTACATGACTATTCATTCTAATTCTTTTTCCTCCAACTTCCATTCTTCAGCAAGATCCACAGTGTTTTCTACCTCAGCTACTCTCAGCATTTCCTTCTGCTTAGACTAACTGACCAGGAGGACACAGAAGTGACATGCAAAGTGAAGCACTCTACGCCAGCACAGGCTGCTGCCAACGAACAGCTCTATTTCATACTTCCAAATCAGTGAGTGTTTTGAGACTACAACTGGAAATTTCAAAAAGAACACAACTGTTTGCACTTTCAGAGAAAGCACATGAATGAAGCGAAGAACTGTCACCCACTGTTTCCTAAGTTCATGCAGTATATAGAGCTCTTGGAGTATGGAAAGCAACATGGTATTTATCTGACAGCATCTAGATTGAGCTGATATTGCCCACTTAGAGAGGCCAGTCAGCACTATACCTCTTTTATTACTGTACATATTTCAAGCTTACACAAAAGTTTTCACTTACAGCTAGTCTCTGACTCAATCCTCAAATGCTTTGCTGCAAGTTAAAAACAACCAACCGGATGATGATGATGCCTATTCTTGCATTTTCTCATCTAAACCAGATTCTTGGATGGATGAGTTACAAAGACTACTATAAAAATATGCTCAGGTCAAATTAAGCAGTTTCAGTAGTGCCTTTTAAATCAATTTCAGTTGCCACCAAAACCTCTGTATTTGGCACTGGTGAGGCCACAATTCAGTACTGCATCCACTTCTGAGCCACTCACTTCAAGAAGGACATTGAGGTGCTGGAGCAAGTCCAGAAAAGGGCAACAAAGCTGGTGAAAGGTCTGGAGCCCAAGTCCTGTGAGGAGTGACTGAGGGAGCTGGGGGTGTTTAGCCTGGAGAGAAGGAGACTCAGGAGTGATCTCATTGCTCTCTACAACTCCCTGAAAGGAGGGTGTAGCCAGGTGGGGCCAATCTCTTCTCCCAGGCAACCAGAGACAGAGTAAGAGGACATAGTCTTAAGCTGTGCCAGGGGAGGTTCAGGTTGGACATCAAGAGGAATTTCCTCACTGAAGGGGTGATTGGAATGGACTGCCCAGAGAGGTGATGGAGTCACTGACCCTAAAGGAAAGACTGGACCTGGCACTTAGTGCCATGGTCTGATTGATGTGGTTGTGTTCAGTCACAGGTTGGACTCGACCTCTGAGGTTTTTTCCAACCTCCTGTGATTGATTCCAGCCTCCACTGATTTTGTGAAAAGAGCACAGACAGCAGCACTGCATATACATCAGTCTATTTTAACAGTGCTGCTGTACATGAAATACATATGCAAAGCAAGTCACAGGAAGCCCCTGTGCTCTTCTGTCAGTCAGCATCAAGTTAGCAAAAGTGAGGTTGCGTCCATGTATGTATTCATCTGCAAGGAGACTGCATGCACCACACCAAAAAACCCCTCAAATCTGGAGGGAGAATTCTCCATCTATTTGCCTCATGCTTAGTTAGGGTTTGAATCACTTCCCACCTCCCCCAAAGGCAACTACTAGAGCATTATCCCCCATGCTGGGTTTACATGGCAAGGTTTTGGTAGCGAGGGACTGCAGAGATGGCTTCTGCAAGAAGACACCAGGAGCAGTCCCCCACATCAGAAAGCCAGTTCCAGACAGCTCCAGAAGGGACTCACCAGTGGGCTAAACTGAACCAATCACTGACACTAGTGGCACCTCTGTGATAACATTTAAGAAAGGATTGAAAAATGCTGCACAGCAGCTGTGAGTGAGGCGTGTGAAACACATGACGGAAACTGCCCTTCAGACACCGAGGTCACTGAAGAAGGTGGGGAAGGATGTGCTCCAGGCACTCTCCTGCAGCCTGTGGTGGAGACCATGTGAAGCAGGTTCTCCTGCTGCAGCCCATGAAACACCGTGGCAGAACAGATTTACCCACAGCACACCAGGAGAACCTTCCAAGGAATTCACAGGTTACAGACAGGAGCACACTCAGGAACAGGTTTTCTGGCAGGGACCACAGCCCATGCGGGTCCTGCCTGTTCCTGAAGAACCATACCCTGTGCAAGGGACCGCAGCAGTAGCAGGGGAACAGCACATGGAAGAAGGAACAGCAAAAAGGAGCTTTAAGGACTGACTGCAACTCCTCTTCCCCATCCATCTGCACCACCTGGGGTGCAGCAGAGCACATTCAAGCTAAGCCTGCGAAAAAGGGAGGACTTGGTGGGAAAGGTAGTTTTTGTTTTGGTTTGTTTTTCACTACCCTTTTTTGTTATCAGCTGATGATAAATTATATTAAACTTCTGCAAGTGGAGTCTGCTTTGACCATGATGGTAACTGGTGAATGACCTCCCTTGTCCTTGTATCAACCCACAAGCTTTTTTGTCCTATTTTCTTCCCTTGTCCTGCTGAGGAAGGGGAGTAAGGGAACAGTTTGATGTAAACCTGGAAGTCAGCCAAGGTCAACCCACCACAATTTCTCCAAAAAGTCCCAAATTGGGGAATAACTTGAGTGTATCTTAAGACCTTTCCCCAAAGTTAAGCGAACTCACTAAAGCTTTTAGATTTTCATGAGGAGTCCTGCATTCCTGAGCTGCACATTGTTAGAGAGATCAGTCAGATTGGCTGTTCCAAAAGCTGAAGAATGAATACCAGCAAGATTTAGAATTTCAAATTTATATACTTGCTATAAAACTGACTTACTATTTATCTTCTACGTAGCACAGAGATAATTTGCGTGACAGAGCATAAACTGAAGAAATGAAAGTAACCTGTGAGTTTTCAAATGGTTATCACACCATAATGCTTTCCCCTTCTCCCTTTTAAATTTTCTTCCTGCTGTGATCTAATGTAGGGAAAACAGCTACACAAACTCTGCTTGCCTTCCAGGACACAAGTCCTCTGTGTACACCTATTTTAATGGCAAAATGCATAGCAGAGCTCCTGTTAGCCTCAATGCTTGTCCCAACGCACCAAAGTGTTTATACAGCAAGGTGAGGAGGAGGACAGCAGTTCGAGAGAGGCATGCATGGTCTGGGAAGGAGCTGGAAAGATGGGGAGCAACTGCCCAGGGTCTGTTGAGAAGCAGTTCAGGCTCGCTCCTTTTTCCAGAGGCATGAAATATTCAGGGAGGAGGGAGATGAACTTGAACACATGTCAATACAAAACTCCTGAGAGATGCAACATTTAGAGACTGCAGGGCTTGATGCTGAGAGGAGGTATTTATTTGGAAAGAATAAACCCCTTGAAGTTAAGCACTTCTGTTCCAAGCTTCTAAAGAGATCCTCAAAAAATAAATCAGGGTGAAGTACATCAGTTATCTCGGGTGCAGAACATGAAGTTCACAAAAATAGCACTGGAAGGCAAGTTGCTTCTTTCCAAAATGCCAAGTGTTGCTGTTCAACTGTTTCCCACACAGATTTCTGTACTTTAATACATTCACATATATAAATATAAATATATATATAAAGAACAATTATATGCAATTTGCTTGGGAAAAAATAAAATAAAGAGCTGCATTAAGATACTCAAGACATAGATGACTTTTTCAGAGTTCAGTCCCAGAGTTCAGTCCTGGGGACCACTGAGTCCCTCTGTTTCCTTTTTCACTTCATTACTTTAACTGGGTCCATTAACCTAAAGAGTCACTTGCACTGACAACCAGGACAGCACCATACACAAAATTTAGGGACTAAGCAAGACAGTAGGACTAAACAGTAAAAAACTTACGAGTATACTGAGAATCTAAGCAGGATGTGGGCTATGCTGTCACGCTAACAAAAGCAACCTGGACAGTTCCTCAAAAATAACTGAGGTGAATAACCACAAAGGGTGTAGGACACACAGCTATATCACGTGCTCACAGACAATTTAATGTTTGCTTTCACAGGCAACATTAGGTGCTCAATCAAAGGTAACCAGACCCACACGTTACTATCATCTGGCACTCTACAAAAAACAACCCCCCCACAAACATGCTTGCACAAAGTCACTTCAGTGGCTTGGCATTCTGCAAAAGTACAGGTGGTTTGTTAATTCTGAATGTTTGCAACACACGAAGCCTTCACAAATATAAACATACCTACGTATGTCCGTAAGTAGAGATGCTTTTGCATTTATGATACATGAAATTTTGTACAGAACAGTCATGGACCATTCGGGGCACCTGTACATTTGAAGTACAGAGATCAGAGTACTGAACTGATCAGAGTCAGTTTAATTAAGCCATTGATCCTCAATGCACAGCCTATGAGAAATCTTTCAAGGGTGAGATCCACACCATCACTCCTTACACAGGAAATTACCCATTAAAAACTACAGAGGCAGCAGGGGCAGTACAGCAGGATATTGCCACCTCTATTGTGATACCCCACCATCAAGGGCACACCGATCACCTCTGCACTGGGCATTTCAGGAACAGATCCAACACGAGAGTAGCTACTGAGTTCTTCAGTGGTTATTATAAAAACATTTCTTTTAGAAGAGCCCAAAGAAATGGGGGTACGGAAGAAGGCTGCCAGGATTATTCAGGAGTTGGTACAAAAACAGGGTTGCTGTTTTAAATTGTGCTGTGAGTCTAAACGTTCTCTTGATAAGAGATAAGCTTTGGAAAGAAGGCCTCTCCTATGAAGACTCATGGCTTATGCTTGTCAAGCACTAATTGCCCTCGCCTTGTTCTAAGAACGATAAATTACATTCACAGCAACACAAAGGGTCAGCACAAGGTACAGGAACTGCTTACATAGGCTCAACAGACAAAATACTTCCCGTGCATCCAAATCACATTTACATGTGAGGAAACACAGAAACATGGATCGCATTTACTTCAAAGCTTCAAATATCTAATCCTCCTATTCTTACCCAAAATGAGTTGCAAAGTTACACTACAAAAGTATAATCTTCTAACTCCAGTTCTGCAACAGGCAAACACACCTCCAACACACATAAGCAGTTGTATCCAGGCAGAGAAGTTTCATATCCTCTCAGCAGACTTAGTAACATGACCAAGTCCATTTCTATATGCAAGATCAAATCCTTCATGTATATAGGATTAGAAAGCAGCGTGGATTTTGTTGATTTTTTCCTGTACTTATCCATCCCCTCTGATACAAAAAGCTACAGCCATTCAGAAGACAGTAGTGAAATAAGTCTGGAAAGATCCCTCTTGCTGCTCCCCTCTTACCTTCCCTGGTAGAGAGCTTGTGAAAGTTACACAGCAAATCCACAGAACAGCCAACACCAGAACCACAACCTGCCACTTCCCCAGGCTCCAGCTTTCAGCACAAACTGGCACTTTTCATACACCTTTATTTGCCTTCTTGCCCATGCTCAAGTTTTCCTTGCAACACCTTTTTGAAGGCCAAGCATAGAAGAGCAGAGAGGGAATGGACACATCCCACAAGGACCTTCAGCGGAAGCAGATGATGCAATAGGTATAAATGCTCCTGTAAACCCAGGCGGTATGTGCTGATCTAATGCACTCTGCTTTCCCTTCCCTTCTCCATTCCTGAAGAAATGCAAGGCAAGTATTCAGCAACTTGGATGAACTACAAGTTACAACTTTAGCACCAAGTGAGCAGTAGTACGTGCACGTGCACACAAACATACATCTCTCTTATCATTCTTACCCAAGAAGGAATTAAAGGCACTGATAGATGCTACAAAGACATGAATCGGAAGATAAAAATCATTAGCACTGGGAAAAGGGTAACTTTCTTTGCTCACTCCCGTATAACGACCTCTTTATATTTTCTGGAATTGAGTTTTACATTTTAGCAGTTTTGGGCAGTGTCTTTAAGCTTTATCCTAGGAGTCTAATTCCTAACTTGTGTGGCTTTGTTTCATTTAATAAAAAAGCCAGAAAGTGCAACTACAGAATAACATAGAATTTGTGGCAGCAAGAATCTTAAAAAATAAAATTGTGGTAAGTGGCAGAGAGAGGGCATGAGTCACTGAGCTGAGAAATACACCATGGTGACAGCACTGCGGGTTTACAAGTGTGACTTTCACCACTGAGCTGTGGGCTCGTAACAAATTTTCTGCTGTCCCCAAAACCCCAGTATAAATACTTCTAATGTGGTGCCACTTTCTGAGCAGCTCTATGGCCCCTGCTGGAGACAACTCTGTTCTACTGGGTGGGTCTGAGCCCTGCTGCCCACGCTGCCACAGATGCAGCAGGTACATGGCACAAACCACATTCTTTGTGCTTTCAAGTCACACGGTGTCAGCCAACAGCACTGACCTTCTCCATGAGGAAATCCAAAAGCTTCCAGTACAAATCACAAGACAATGTTAACCGTGCTGGAAACAAAGAGTGCCATTCACCTGATTACAGCTCCAAGTGAGCTGTTAGGTTTTTGTATCTTCTGTGACAGGAGACAGTCTCCTTCAGCTAGGCCATTTGCATATTTTTAATTAATATGAAGCAACATCAGTATGCTCTTTGAATACTAAGGAAACATTAAACAGAAAAAGACTCACAAGGCCTTTTTTTAACCTCTAAGTATTGATTTAATTTGTCTGTATTCTATCATATGACACTGAAGAGTACGAAGTAGCTGAACTTCTCCTTTATGAAAATCGCATCCCAAAACTGGAAATGACAATGCAAACAAAAGATGTAGCCACACAAGAGAGACAGGATATTAATACTTATTCATTAAATATTGTTTGATGGTTCTTTCTGTAGAAAATAGTTTAACTAAAGAATGAATGTGGCAGGGAAGCTTCCAGATTTATTATTCAAAGCAAACCAACCCCTGCCCTGAAGAGCTAACACCCAATACTTAAAAAAAAAACCCCTCATAGCTGAGATATGGTTGGCGTGGTTCCAAAAAATAAGATGCCAGCTTCAGTGAAAGGCTCAGATATACCTACACAGGAAACAATCAGACATCCAGATGCCAGGGAAAAACCCAAATAAACATGGTGACAGCTTTACCCACGTATCAGCAATTTCATTCTACATCAGTTTTCACTCACCTTTGCCTCATGATAGGAGTGTTCAGACATATTTTGCCACAACATGAACTAAGAATACTTTCAGCCTCCTCATTCTCCCTGACCATCAGTCCTCTAACAGCCTGATTTAATTTGAGAACTTCAGAGAATAAAAGCCTTTATCACAGGCACTAGATTTATCAAGCCCAGTAATAAAGGGAGGTTTCATTTTGGACCCGATTCAAACCCTGTTGAAGCCAAAAGAAATCTCTCAACAAGTTTCAATTGTCTTTGTTGTTTAGCAAACGTTATGACTCCAAAACAGCCAAATGTGATGCAACTTATCAATGATCTTGTATTCTCAGCACTTAAAGCCAGGGCTAGTCAAAACCACCTTAAACATCCAGCAAAATCATTCGGAGACAGTGTTTGACCTGACTGCATTTACTTTACTGGATGGCAAGTGTGAAGGTGTTAACAGTTCCTAAACATGCTGCTAAGAATCCCCAGGAACATTTTTATCAATTTTGTACCAAACCGAGCATCAGATACATCAACAGCTACCTGGATTTTCCACAACAAGTCTGAGCAACTGCAGGTGCCCAAGTCCTTTTAAAAGCCTGGCTTTGAGTATTTCTCCCAATTACTTTAAATATTTTTGATACACTTTTACAAGGCTTAAATTCAAATTGAAGCTTTTCTCTGTCTCCTTCTTGGGTGAAACGCAATATTTATGCACACACTCAGAGGTACAGACATGTAAAAAACATACAGTGACACAGAATCACAGAATTAACCCCTGACCAACCACCTGTGACTTTAAGGGGGGAACCTCATAAATGATTCAAGTGCAACTGTAGCCTGCTTGCAGGCAGAATGCTTCTAGACCTTCCAGAAGTGTGAAGCAGCATATGCAGTAATAGTATTTTCCAAAGTGCTCAAAAACATGGTAAGAAGAGAAACTACGATGTGTGAAGACATGCACAGTGTGGAAACAGGGAGAGAAGCAGGACACAGCTTACCTTTCACAAAGTAGCTGTCACTTGAAATCATGTGCCATTTCCACAAATAGACTCCCCGAAAATACGTTTCTTTCCCTGTCTTTAACAGCGGGTTTTAAGTCAAGTCTCACCCTTTTTCCGATAGGTGAAAAAGCCTGCATTATCTGCCAACTGAATCGGCATGGGCAAACCTTTACATTCACCTGGATCCTGCTGGGAAAATGTGACTGAAATTTAATTTTGTTGGTCCAATTAAAAGGAAATCTACTGCACATCAGAAGTTTTTCAGATGTTAATAAACAGTCCCACATGCAACTGAAATGAGTGTGCTTGTCTTTGCCTGCAACTCCTAACCTTCTGGCAAGTAAACCCTCTCTCAGTGACCTCTATCTCTGACTTCTTTCCAGCCCAGAACTGGTTAATCGCCTTCCCCTGTTCCTGTTATTTATGCTACAGTAGAAACCTCAAGCCAGGTCAGCCCTTTTGCAAGAAGCAGAAAATTATTTCTGAGTAAAGCTCTTTGTGGCAGAATATAACACGACAGACTGAAGAGCAGAAGGTCAAAACGGTGGCATAAGAAGTAAAAAAAGGCTTTAAGCTCAAGTTGAAGAGCAGACCACCAGCAGGACCATAATCCAGCATCTCCTGACTGTGGGCTCACTACAGCTGTTAACCTGCTCTGCTCAGCTCCTAACACATAGCTTATGTGCCTTTTCAGCAAATCCATCACATTATCAAAGGAGGGGGGTCTTTGTAGCATCTTCATCCTTGCCACAACACACAGTTATTCTCATTCACTTCTATTTCTTCCTTCTCTGACCTTACCTTGGACCCTACCTCATCTCTAGATCGAGGCACTGGAGGGAGACAGGGGAAAAGCATGAAAACGAAGTGAGTCAGCAGTTTCAGAGCAGCACACAGGCATCAGAGGTGATCAGGGTACTCACCAGGCAGATGTGAATGAGCCTAAAACCACCAAATAACAGACGGGTGAGCAAACTTTCCCAAACGCCTGAAAATGAATCACTGGGCAAGGCCACCCCACAGATAAAGCACTTCAGGGAAAAAAACGCATTCTCAGCTGCCACATACCAGTCCTGAAAGGCAACAAAGCACACAGGGCGCTGTTCTGTCACATTTCTAGTTTCCTTACAAAAAGCCCACTGCATTCAGTACAGCTGAATCAAGCACACCTGATGAGACAGTTGCCTTGACTAGTATAAGGTTTTCTCTAATAAGCAAGGCCCACAGTTGCAAAAGCTCTTCCTGAGTAAAGTACATGCACAGTGCACTACTTTGCACTGTTGCCCTCCTGCTCATCTGCTCCCTTATCAGGACACACTGACAGCAGTAGTAGTGATGCCATTAGTCAGGGAAGTGGCATGCCACATCACACAGTGGAAATTTGAATTTTTAAAATTTAAGACCAAATTACTAATACAAGTTCTAAGGGCCACAAGTGCTCATTTGCAACACAAGAATAGTACCTTGCTACTCTCAGCACAGCTGTGAGTGTCTTCCTGCACGAAGAGATTTGAAGGGGTGTTGTTCCCAGTCTTCACCTTCCAGCAACAAAATCAAGGGTACACAACAGAAAAAACAATCCAGCCCTTTCAGCAGGGCAGAGTACGGCCCTAGGATTCTCATCCATCATCTGCGAGGGAACCCTTCTCCTACAAAACTCTTCTCTGTTACGGTACAGTAAGTCCATTAAACTGTGAGTGATGTACAACCATCACTCCAGCAGAGCACACCTCACTCAAGACAGATGGACACTGCCTCAGTGCCTCTGCACTTGGGCTGGACAGAGCAAGACTCGCCGCAAAAACAACCTCCCCACCAAAATTACACTCACTGAGTTTCAAGAAACACAGTTAATTACTGTGCTCTGGGCACAGCATTCTCTGTTCTGTGACTCTGAGCAAGTGCTAACCTCTCTGTGCAATTTTTCCACTCCTACAATGTTACTTTCACCTTCTTGTGAGGCACTTACTAAAATCTGTTAAAACATGCTTGCCAACAACACAACTAAACTTTACTTAAGAGCAACCTTTATCCATAAGCAGCTTGCAATAACTCCTCTCTTCTCTGCAGGCTTCCTAAGATATTCTTCCACATGAAACCTGGCCCTATCATGCATAAAATACAGTTAAAGTTTCATTTTTTGATACAGCTTATTCAGGCATTGTTAATACAAAATATTAATAGGGAAGAGCAAAGCTACACATATTTACACAAATTTCTAAAGTGAATAAATATGTCTTGTAATCCACAGCATTTGGAAAACCACAGCATTGTGTCAATACAAGCAGGTAGAGAAAGTCAGAAAATGACAGCAAACATTTAAGCACATCAACTATTCTAGTGATCCATGCAGTCAGTCTTTACACAGAAGTAGTCCTGGCATACTTAAACAGACCTCTGTACGTTCACACCAATCTTATCCTCCACATGACAAGTTAGAGAAAAAAAGGCTGAAAAATTCAGCTTAAGTTGTTTTACAACAGGTTCTCTACTCCACCAGTTTTTAATTCTTTTGCTACTCACTCTAGTGTGAAATCATTTTCAGTACAAGCTGAGACTACAATCGCCTGGTACAACTTCCTGGGTTGGAGGCATCACTGTTTTAAAATAAATGCTTGGGTTTTTTTGTTTGAGAGTTCCTGTCATCCTTCTACCTTCTTGTGAAGCATTTTCAGTTTTCATGTAGCAGCAAGGTTGCTCTCCCCCACATAAGCACCTGCATAAGGTACATCATTCTTAGATGTCTGCACAGGGACTTGAAACACGACTTTTAGAAATGTGTAACAAAGATAAGGACCAGAAGTCTTGGTGTGACATTGCTGAAACAGAATCTTTCGTGGGTTGTCTTTTCAGCCATTCGAATGGGCGCTCACTTGTTGAAATAAATGCTAAAAAGCATTACTTGTTATTTAAATAATCTTCACCACGCGGTATCAGGCGGCACACCGTAAGTCAGTTTACGGTCATTATTTAATTCGGCTTAACTATCCTTATGAACAGACGCCGACAGGTGAAAGGCAGCGCTCCTACAACACGTGAGCACATCCCCAGCGAGGCGGACTGCCCCTCTCCCCCGCCTCAGCTCACGGACTCCCGGCTTCGGCGGGCGGAGCAGCCGCCACGACCGGCCCGCGCCCGGGCCCGCCCGCTCCGGACCGCGCCGGGGCACGCCTCGCCCGCTGGCGGGGAGCGGCGGCAGCGAACAGCCGATGGCTCCCGCCCGTTCCCAGGGCAACCGCACCGCCCGCCCCACCCCCGGCCGCCGCCGGCCCCGGTGCCGCGCCGAGCGGGGAGCACCGGAGGGAGAGTGGCAGGGGCGGCACGCCCGCCCGGCGCGGCACAGGGGCGCTCGGCGGGGCTGGGCCGCCCTAGCTCCGCCGTTTCCACGGAAACCCCGGCGCGGGCAGCGCTCGCCACACAAAGGGGGCCCGCAGGCGGCAGGAAAATTCTCGGCGGCCGCGGAAGAAACGGCGCGGATCCGGGCGGCGGGGGAGACCCGGGCGGGCGGCGAATCAATCAGGGAACTTGCACTCGCAGCCCGCCTCTCCCGCACGCCCGCCGGCGGCTGCCCGTCCCTCGCCCGACCGCCACAGCGCGCCGGGGGGCGGCAGCGCCGCGGAGGGGCTGGCTCGGGGCTGGTTTTTCCGCCCGGGGCAGCACAGCGGCGGAGGAGGGAGGGCGGCCCCGCACCTGCGGGGCGCGGAGGGCGCCAGGGGAAGAGCACGTACCTGGCGCCGGCGGGCCTGGGCACGCGTGCCGCGCTGGGGCGCCGGGAGCGGGCGGCGGCCGAGCCGCACCGGCTGCCACTACTTTGCACGCGGCGGGAGCGGGCGGGCGGCTCGGGCGGGGCCGGCAGGCTCCACCCGCCGGGCGGCTCCACTCCGGGAACAGAGCCCCCCTCGCCTTCCCTCCCCGCCGCCAGTATGTCACTTCCTCCTGGGGCGGCGGGAGCGGGCGACCCCTCCCTTCGGGGCGCCGCCGGAGCGGAGAAGGAGAGCTGCCGACGCCGCGCCGCGCTTCAGGAAGGGCGGCGGGCTGCGAGGAGCGACTGGGAACCGGGGAAGGGGCGGCCCGGGGGAAGGGGCGCGGTGTAGCGCTCGTCCCCTGAGGGACGCCGTCGCTGATGGCAGCTGAGCGCTCGTCATCCCTTACCGGGCCAAAGGCGGGGTGAAGGTGGAGAGGGGGCTGCCGCGGGGTGATGCGCACCTGTGACTAGCTGACCCTTCAAGTAGAAACCGGGCAACGAAAACCAACTCCACGGCCTGAATGCTGTGGAAAAAGATAAATGCCGTGGCAGCCATCCAAGAACCGAGTATCCTGGCACACAATATTCACTCTATGTGACAACGCAAACATTCGCTGCCAGGCTCTGATTGTGGAGTGAAAGGCAGCTTCCATGAATAGACAACAGCAGGAACTGAGTCTATTATAAACACCCGAAGCATTGGAAGGTGATGGTGGCTGGGATGACACATCACTGGGACAGCACTGTCAGCTCCTGGGTGTCTGCTTATACCAGGGCTGGAGGGCTCCCGTGGCTGGGGGCTGGCAGGCGATGAGCTGGATAGAGCAAAGCCCTGTTACAGACCCGGTCCATACCAGCCACGTAAAATCCCCCTTTACCCTCAATGTAACATGAATGCAAATTAAACACTTCCCATGGTTTAATTCCAGTCGGTAACTACTGGCTAGGCATCAGTCAGTGTCTGCTGAGGAACTGTACTGTGCATCACTTGTTTTTCTGGGGTTTTATTACTCTCTCTCCTTTTCATTACATTAATTGTTACTGTTGCTATTATCATTAGTAGTATTGCTCTTAGGGAGCAGCAATAGCAAGGCTGCTGCTCAGGGGAGGAAAAGCCTGGAGCTGAGGGTAGCCACACCACAGGCAGTGTACTCACTAGCCAGAGCACTTTCCCACAGTACCTGAACAGGGCAGTGGCGGCACAGTGCAGCTCCACTGACTGTCCTAGACAAGATGAAGCAATGAAACAAGTGTAAAGCTCATACAAAGAGCAGCAGAAGATAAGGCCACAACTGGAAACAGAGCTACAGTAGGGTTGGGAAGCAAGACAGGAGACCAAACCAAACATACATGCATCTACTAGAAAGCTCTGACAGGGACTAAGGGCCCAGACCTGGGCTTAAATGGAGCCCTGGCCCATGGGCCATGTGTGTGGGTCCCAGGTGAGGCTGGTCAGGGCTATCAACATGTAGCTGGGCCATCAGTGCCCTCACAGGTTCCTGATGATGGGGTGTTGAGTGTTGTGTGTGTACTGTTCAGGAGGTCAAGATTTAGTCACCTTCTTCCCATTTGGTCATGAAGGAGTTGCATCCAGCTCACTGACATTCTCAGGCCAGTGGTCTAGCTAGCTGCTGTGTGGAGAGAGATTGGTAAATGGAATTTCCCCAGCCATATTTTAAAAGTCTGACACTGTGGCTGCATTTTGAAAAAGGGCTAATTCCAGGCAGAGGTAGAAGAAGTAAAATCCATGAATGAGGTACTTAATTATGGAGAGTGGCTGGGTTTATAGCACAGCTGTGTCCAAAGCATGCCCGTCCACCTACTTGAAGCAGCTTTGTGTACTACACATACAGATTCTTGGGGTGTTATTGCAAGGTATCTTACTCAGCATCTAGATGTTATCTTGAGAGCCAAGGGTCCAGAAGGCAGGCACCCTGATACTGGGTGTGGTAGTTTCTGAACTTCTTTTACTGTGGAGGGCTGTGAGCTTTTGACTCAGGAGTCCTCTGCACTCCCTTGGAAGAGAGAAGCTTCAGGGCAGAAGGACTCAGAGATAAGAAACCTCACTCTAGGTTATGGTGAGAAACTGAACTACCCCCAGCATGCCTTGTTTCCATATGGTAATACCTTGTATTAAGTTGGTAAATTGGTTTCTACCCCACCCCCTGCCTTTCCCATAAAAAGGCCCTGGCTCTGCCCTGAATCAGGGAGCTGCTGTCCCTGGGCTCCCCTTCCTAGGGACTCCTGGACAATAAAGCTGCCTTTGTGGCACTGCCACACACGGCTCCTGTCTCTCTGTCCGCCAGTTTGCCTCGGGTGATCTCACACAGAGCTGAATCACAAGAGCTGGAATCATTTGGAGCTGAGAAATGGCTACACTTGCTGAGATCCCCGCTGTGCAGGGAAGCTGCCTTGGGCCCTAGAAGAGCTGTTCTTTGCTGGACACTCTCTCTAGGAAGGTCCTGGATTGCTGGTGCCTGACCAGCATCAGACCCCCTTGTGACATTTTACTTAGCTTTTCTTGAAACCAAACTCTCTGCAGCTGGTTATATGTATGTTCTGATTTTCTGTGAGGCTGTAATAAAAATCTGTTTTCTTGCTTTCATTAGTGTTAAGCTGCACCTGAATGTAGTAGGTTTTATGGATGCTTTACACCTGGGAAAACTTTCCATTGGAGAGGTGAATTCTAGTTATGATACAGTATATCTATTTGTCGAAAGACTAACCAGGAAAACATGAATAATAAAACCCTCTTATTTAAGTTGGAGGTTAAAAGGTAAGTCTTAGGAAGCCATTACCATTACCATGGTAATGACTGAGAGTGAAGAGCACATAGAAAAAATACTTCTGTGTTAAGAGCAGGTCTTGTGATGTCCTCGCTGAGTATTTTTTAGGTAGGGGGATCAGATTCTCTTTCTGTAAGCTCTGCCCTGCAGAGCACTGAATGGAGAATGTCTCAGGTTTGGCACTTCTTGTTCTGAGTGCTTGGTTTGCAATCTCAGTGCAGCTTTTTTCCTTGTTGCTGATGGGTATGCAAATACTTAATTTGCATTGGGCAAGATTCAAGAGTCGAGTCAGGAACTTACTTGACGGATGCCTCCCAGCTATCCATCACTGTGTGAAATGGGTGATTTTCAGTGAGTTTTCCTGTAAGAAATAAACATAACAAAAACATAACAACAACAATAACAAAACAAAACCACAGAAACAAACCCCAAACCACCCCCTCCTCTAATTCCACTGGGCAAGTGTGCACTGCAGTCAGTGAGGGATCTCTCATGGCTGAAGCAAAATAACTGTTTGCTGGTTCTCACAGCTGGACCCCAACCCTGCTCACCACATGCACTTTTAAATGACTTGTAAATTCAACTTCAGAAATTTTATTGCAGGCAAAATCTTGTCTGTCCTGGAAAGTTCTGCAGTGCTGCCTATGCCAGCCTAGAGAGAAGAAGCAGCATCCCTGATGCTGCCAAACTGAGAGGGTGGATACTAACATAGGGATATACTATGATACACTGCCGTGAGCAGCTGAACTCAGGAAGTCAAGCTTGCTCTTGCTGCATGTCTTATGGCTAGAATCTCCAATATCTAATAAGGTGTGGGTTGTAAAAGGCTAATTTTCTGCATTTAAAAGCATTCATAATGGTCCTCTTCTGTGTAGACTGAGTGTAATAAAGGCTGAACTGCAGGCTGTCCCTCCATGCTGGCAATAACAGGAAGTCTTTCCCATGCTTGGCTTATCCATCTTTATGAAAACTGTGGGAAAGTAATTGTGTCTGAGATCTCTGCTGCTTTTTGAGGATTGATTAAAATCAGCTGACAGGTCAGGAATTATAGTAAGGGCTGGTGTGTGTAGTATGACTACACAATCCTTTTCCACTAGGAAACCACATGAAAATATCTATACATAGGTCAATATATGCTGACAGATTTTTTAAGTATAGCAACCAAAAATGAATGGTACTGATGCAATGCATTGTTGTAATGATAGAAGTCCCAATGCGGATGCAGGTGTACCCGTTTGAATATGCCAGTGGGGGAGTGGTGTTGAAAACCACACCCACTCCCTGTGTAACTAATTTTTCTGGGTGAGTTTTTCTAGTGTGGACTAAACCCAGCTGTGACACCTGCCATCTTCTCCTCTACCTCAGCTGTACAGTGGATCCACTGTTTTTGTATAGAAACTCCCACTTCCTTTCAAAGAAGCCACATGATACTCACAAATGGAAACATTCTGTTAAAACTAAGCCCTGGGGTCACCGTTAATTTTAGAACAGACTCATTCTTTAGTTCAAGAGGCATTAGCAAAAGAGCTAATGTGTGAGATGAATTACAGGAATTTAAGCTCCAGACTGTCCAATTCGACCTTTTACAAAGTCGAGTCCATACAGAAAGAATACTGACTGAGATGCCAAAACCCGTTTCTTTGAACATGTTTATTCTTTCAGCATGCTTTATTTTCTGCAACAAGTATTTGATTACTAATCAATTATGTAACTTCTTTACGATTTTTAAAGAATACTCTTCCTTTAATGAATACCAAGGATCCTACCATACAAAATGTTTTCCAAATTACTCATTTCAGAATTACACCAAATATTTTCACATCTGCTGACATCCACAAAATAAATACTCCTTACACATGTGCAAATATTATTTCTGTAGCTGTTTTAAGTATTCAACTTGAGCCTATCTATGAGAAGGAGAGGATCCTTTGTTTTTCACACATGTATCTAATACAAACGTCACAGATTTATTTTTCTTGTTTTCTTAAAGCTTGATTAAAATGAAGACTTCTGCACGGACCACTTTGGGCCTAAACTTGGTAACTCAGGTGACTGGCTTTAGATCTACCTACATGTGCAGGTGACAGAGCAGATATTCTAGACACACACACACAAATGGACATGCATGCACACATACTCACACACATACAAACACCTACCCCATGACAGGAGGAAATCTTGCAGCTCTGATTAAATGTGGTTCAGAGTGTGACAAAACGGTGAGGGCTTCAATGGCACCTTGGAAATGCAGAGATGCAACATCTGTTACTGGCATCGTCATGGGTGTATGTGGGTGGAATTCCTCGAAGACCTTAGAGGAAAGATCACTTTGGAGCTGCAAAGGTAAGGGTTGTTTAGAGGGTACTCAGGAAACTGCAGAAAAGCTCAGATAGGAAACTGCAGAAGGAAAATCTTGGTCTGAACATTTGGAAGCTGGAGTAGCACAGACCCTGTAAAAAGAAATGCTGTTTATGCACAACTCTGTTTACATCAAGGAAGCACAGCACATTGGCTGCTCTCCAGGTCTTCAAGGGCAATACCTAATATGCATATGTAGTTACACAGACATTTACAGTCAGGAACAAATCCCACAATTATTCTTGTTGCTTGCATGTGTACATTGCTTCACCCAGAAGAGGAAATAACTACTTCAGTACAATGAGGACAAGGCTGCTTTATGCCACAGTAGAGTGTAGAGATGAGCTGTGTGAGCCTGCCATTTTAAGCTTTGTACAAACTTACATAAAATGGCAATCCCTGCAATAAATGTGGTCTTCTTGATCTAGCTTGTAATTA
This sequence comes from Monarcha castaneiventris obscurior, assembly GCA_026261815.1. Classification (NCBI taxonomy): domain Eukaryota; kingdom Metazoa; phylum Chordata; class Aves; order Passeriformes; family Monarchidae; genus Monarcha; species Monarcha castaneiventris. Next base: position 6,162,638 of record JAMPIT010000161.1, read on the forward strand.
ATTCTGTAGCAGTGTCCTCCCCCTCTGAATGGCTGTATCCTCACCCCACTCATAAAAGACAGCAGCTTTTAGCCACAATTAGAGCATTCATCTTCCCTCTGCCAGGTAACAACTTGAGTTCCATTGTCAAACTTACATTGAAGCTAGCATTTGATTATCTGTTCAATCACGCAGAATTGGAAAAGTCATTTAAAAAAACTTTTAAGAAGAGCCAGGAAAAATACTCATCCTTATACATTGCTCACTGAAGAATGTATTGCCTGCTGCAGCTCTTCTCGCCAAACCCGCACCACTCTGTCCTACTGGAGACACAAGACAGGACTCAACTCTCGTCTTATCAGCTGCAGCCGTCTCCATCCCGTGTTCTCCTATGTGCTGCTTTTGTAAAGACAGCTTTATCTGATGGGATAAAGGGAGCTATTTCCCAAGCAGGGTCTATTTCCCAAGAAAATTATGGGATAAACCATGGTTTGAGTGCTAGGAAATAATCACTATGCAACAGTCTTTATGTAGGGTCTTTATATGGTTAGTAGATACAATTTTTTCAATTTCTGTGTAGTCGGATGTATTTGAAGAGCAGATTTAGGTCAGTTTTTATTCTGTGTACTTTAGTAGAGCCCACTAATGATTCATAAAGGTCCTACACTTTAGAGACATTGTGTGAAGTATGGCGCTTGGTCACTCAAGTGTTAAATTTAGTAGTACACCTTATGGACTAATAGTCTGTGTCCGACTCCTCAAAAATGGAGCTAACTGGCATTCTGTACTGTTACTTTCTTTCTCATAATAAGCCAGTGGTTGATGAAATAGATTTTTAAATAAAAAGGCATTAGCTAAGAGCTTATTGGGTAAAAGCTGAATACTTACAGTTTTTGTAAATGTCTGTTATACACATTAAGGAATGAAAAAATTTGGAACATAATTTTTGGTACGAAATTGCAGAAAGAGATTGCATGATACTTGATAACAGGAAATACAAACAGCGTTAGCAGCTCAGGACTTAGACAAAAGGAGTAAAAGAGCCAGGTAAGGTCTTGAACTGGTTTTGTCTTATATTTGACTGGCTGTCAAATATTTGTGATGTGACTGACAAAGTACAGTACACTACAGACTTCTTTATCCCACTAAATGGAGCAAATCTGTGTTCTATGTGAAAAGAGTACAGGACACTGTATTTCCTCTAATTTCTTCCTGTTGACCTTTTTTACTCACTGAATTGATGGTTTAGGGAACCTACATATTTCCAGTGTCCCAAGAGGGGATTTTAATTTTGTATAATTTGGCCTGATCTTGCTCCCAGTGTCAGTGCCTTGATTTCAGTAAATGCAGACACAGCTTCAGAACTGGCTGTTGAATAAGGATACTGTATTAAGAAAATTACTAACTTCCAGAGAAAAGGAAAATAGTTCCTGGATCTAAAACTCTTAAGTGAGTATGGAAATCTTAAAACAGAAGTGGTTTTACATAAAATAGTTGAAAATCTCATTAAGATGTCTGATCATCCCTTGGCAGCAGTTGCACAAAAAAAAAGTCCACAAAATGGAAAGAAGACTGGACACCCGGGAGAAAAATGACAGAGTAGCTCTCAGAAGCCCAGGCCTCATAATGCTTAGGATATTTCAAACACCACAGTGCTCATAAGACAGTCTGTAATGAAAAGAAAATGTTGTTGAAAGAGTGATGTTATACTTTCTGAAGTGAAATTGCCTCAATGTGGAAGATTTTCTGTGTGCCTTGCTGGCTTCTACTAATCATTTACCTGTGAATACTAACCATAGTGTTTTATACACTTTTGGTTTCACTTCTGTATCACACTGTGCTATCCTGCAGCCTGTTGGTGGGGCAAAATTTAAAAGGATTTGCCAGAGATCTAAGAAAGCCATGTAATCCAGGGATACGTTTTGGTAGAAGCAAACTAGGTAATATTGCCACACCACTTCAGAGGCTCTCTATAACCATTATCAGACACAAAAGATCAGGCCATTTCTATAACAGCTTGTTTTTGCCTGCAGCTGCTCCCATGCAATGTCTGTATTCTTGTCTGCCTCAGTCCTAAGTGTGGCTTCCAGCACAAATCACAGCAGCTCCCACCAGTGTTTCAGTGTAAGAGCCCTGGTTCTCTGTGTACACTAGAAATCAGTCCTTCCATCATTTTGGTTTGTGTTGGAAGGGACCTTAAGGATCATTTAGTTCCAACACCCTGCCATGGGCAGGGACACCTTCCAGTAGACCAGGTTGCTCAGAGCCCCATCCAGTCTGGCCTTGAACCTCCAGGGATGGGGCATCCACAGCTTCCCTGGGCAACCTGTGCCAGTGCCTCACCACCCTCAGAGTAAAGAACTTCCTGATATCTAACCTAAATCTACCCTCTTTCAGCTTAAGGCCATTCCCTCTTGTCTTATCACTACATGCCTTGTAAAAAGTCCCTCCCCAGTTTTTTTGTAAGCCCCTTTCAGGTACTGAAAGACCACAATGAAGTCTCCCTGGAGCCTTCTGTTTTCCAGGCCGAACAGCCGCAGCTTTCTCGGCCTGATTTCACAGGACAGGAGCTCCAGCCCCCTGATCATCTTTTTGGCTCTCCCCTGGACTTGCTCCAGCAGGTTCATATCATTCCTGTATTGGGGGTTCCAGAGCGGGATGCTGCACTCCATGTGGGGTCTTGTGAGAGTGGAGTAGAGGAGGAGAATCACTTCCTTTGACCTGCTGGCCATGCTGCTTTTGATGCAGCTTAGAGTCCGTCTTTGCTTCGTGGCACAAGCTGCCCCATGGTTATCTGCCTCTCTTCTGTTCTTTGATTGTGTGAAAAGCAAGCTGAGGCTAGGGGACAGCTAGGGGTATGACAACAGGGCATGGAGCTAGTCAGCAGTCTGAATCCAGCAAAAGATGGTGGCAAATCAGTCTGTTTATTCAGGCAACTCCTTCGTAGTCAATGTGAAACTGCGTTGTGAATTTGCAATTGCAATCCACTTCCTTTGGAAAAAAATCATCGCAGTAGATAGTAGATAGCAGGTTCTTAGAAATCATTGGCAGGCGGTTCTGAAAACAGTCCTCAGGTTCTTTGAGCATCACATTGCTTGAAACTGCTGCGTCCCTTGTCACCAATTTAATACGTTCATCAAACCCGAGACAAAGGCCTTGCTCCAAATACCTCTCCCATGGGAAACTGTGCTAAGTGACCTTATGGATGAATGCCCAAATGGCTGAGCCAGAAACTGGGCAGTAGTCCCACTTGGCCCTGAAGGAGTGAACCTCCATGAAATGGCCACCTAAACCTGGTACTAAGATACTAAGGTGGTACCTTAGAACAGTTGCTGAGTGTGGCCTTATCAAAGGGCTTCCTGCTTCACAAATGCCTCATGAAAAACTGTTGGATATGGACTGTTTTCTGAGGAAGATTGACTTTATAGCTCAACTCAGAATTGCTTAACGAGGCATGTTTTTGTATTAGAAAGTATAAAACCCTCAACAATGAAGTTTTATAGAAAATGCAGTAGGAAACACGCAAGTACCTAAGCTGATATGCAGTACATGTCAGATAATTTATGTGTGATATATTAAAGACTCATGGGGACAAAGGACCTGCGTTGCTGTTGGGAGACCCCTCTTGCTCTACAGAGAGTCCTCAGTGTCATCCTACTGTCATTTGTCACAGGAGTTCAGGTGCTCCAACCTCAAGCCATCAATGTTAACAAATAAAAGGCTTGTTGTGCACACACACATCCTGGTGAGCCCATGTCCCCATCAGCCCCTGAGCTCAGCCCCAGCTGTTTGACGCAGGTTTAAGACAAACATTCTCAGAGCGATTTGACACTATTTAATTTGTATGCTGACTTCCATGCTAGCAGTATGTTATTAATCCTACAAACCACACTGATTTCTATTTTTTTCCAACCTGAATAACATAGCTAATGTCATTTCCTACTCATCAGCTCCCAGATGACTAAGAATCACTGGTCCAGGAAACTGTGAGCTCTAGGATCTGTCAGTCAGTCACCTGGCAATTCAACCATAAAACAGTGTACATAAGCACTCTACTGCTTTTTAGAACTTTTTGTGAATCACAGGTGCCTCAAGTATTAACAATATAATCAACAAAGCCTGCTGCCTCCTAGGATTGTTATCCATAATGGTAGCATGAATCAGAATTGGCTACACTAACTGCAGTAAATCAACAGAACTGAGCAATCCCATTTCATTAATAAGAGCATCTCATCACCAGCTGCTCCTTGGAGACAAATGGCTGCATCTGGCTTCCTAAACATTGCTTTCTTTTGCCACCCCCAGGGACTAGTAGCATTTGAGACATCAGTGACCTCATAGTCTGAGGTTTTTGTACACTGGAAATGTCTTTTCTGTCCTGATGTCTGATTTTCTTGTCCTTTTTCTTCGTAAAGGGAATCATAAATAGTAAAATAAAATCTAAAAAAGAAAAGAAAAGAAAAGTGTTTTTTTCCAACACAGATAGAATGCCAAAACCTGTAGCTGAATAATATCCACCTCATACTAGCACTTTTCCAAGACCTACATCAGGCAGTGTGATATCATCCTGAAAATTGTGATATCATCCTGACAGCTATTTAAAAAGTCTGTTGTCAGAGGGATAACTTTCTACTTGGCAGGTATGAAATGCTTTTTCCTCTCTTATTTCAAATACCTTTTTTAGGCAAAGAAACCAAATCCCATGCACTGGCACGGGTCAAATGATTGCAATCCTAAGTGGACCTTCTGTCCTGGGTTGATTTGTGCCTAGAGGTCTTTCCCCAAATCCTTTTGAAATTATTAAAGCTTCAACAAAGGCAAAGGGTTTTTGCCAGTCCTGAGTTTAGTGCAGTGTAAGGGTTTTACAGCTGATGTTACATTCACTTACCAAGACACACGGACTTTTAAAGAGCAATGTCCTGCACGTGCAGGAGTCTCCATCATGTGAGAAAACAAATGGCGTTTGCACAACCTCATGGTAAAGACTTTTGCATGGAGTGGTAGGCTTCATGCAACAGCCGTAAGAGACTCCCGGGCTTCTGTGCTGAATCCCTATGTACCACAGATGGAGGGGTCCAGCTGCTTCCATAACATTTTTTGGATTTTGCCTCTGAGTTTCAGCTCTTGTCAAAATGGAACAAGACCTTGTGGGAATATGATGTGTCTCTGAGAGTAACTTGCCCTCTGACTGTGTCTGTTACTACAATAGAGCTCATGGAAGTGAGGTGGGAGGGAGGAAATACCAGCCACCTGGGTCATGACACCTTTAGGGTATTAACAGTCTTCTCCTGACCACTAGACAACATGAAGCACAATAAGGCTTTGTAAGAACTGCTAAAATATTGCTAATAATACTCCACAGCGAAATGGAGGCAACAAGTGACAGGTTTCGGCAGTAGAAGTCATTTAATTCTGATGAACTACTTTATTCTAAATATCTTTGGGAATCTAAAAGCCATTTCTGAACTAGAAAATGGAGGCAAACAAATAGACAAGATGCATCTTCCCACAGGAAAGTAGTTCTTGAAAGCCTTGGCCAAATTTTTTCACTTAAAAGCAATTCACGTTTGTTTCACTTTTCTTTTAGTTTCCTGTATCCTAAAATTGTGCCTAGAAGCTGGTTATTAAGAGTGCATTTTTGGAAGCAGAATCATCAGTACTTTTAAAGTAATTTAAAGAAAATTACTTTGCAGCAAATGGAAGCCAGCACAGTAATGGCAGAGGGAGTGAGTTACCAGAGAGCAAATGCTCAGGAGGGAAAACACAGTAAGGTAAAACTTCCCTGAATTTAGATATCAGCCCATATGATTACCTTGCACTACTGTGTGTGGCACTCAAGCTGATAAAAATAGAGTTATTAAGAAGATCCCTAAGTGTTTGTGGAACAGTTGATTCCATCATCTTAATTAGACAAGAGCAGAATTCCTTAATGTTGTGTTCTTCTCACTAACTGGGTGATTGCAAATCACTTTGGGAAGGTTGTGGCAGCTCTGTTTGGGGGGATTTGGAGCAGGTGGCAATGGGATGGACCTGGAGCTCCGGAGAGAGAAAGCTATGGCCTGGCCTGACATGTATCTGGTCAATGTAGAATGTAGGAGCTTTGCCTTCTGATGGCTAAATATTTTTCAGGCTGTGAACTTTAAATAGGTATAGCTGTTTAACTTTTGTCAACCTGGTGTAGCACCATGAGTTTCTGTGACACTCGGTACTGGCTTCCACTAGAGGAGACTGCGGCCCTTGATCTGTGTTTTGCCAACACAGCTGAGGGGCTTTGCAGCAGACAGACTCTGGGAAATTTCACAGGGGCACTTTCACACATTATTGGTCTCCTGTCTGTCTTTCCTACCTTCTTGGGTTATTGATTCTCTGGAAGACAAAGGAACAACATGTGCCTGTGTCTTAACTGTCCCAAGACGTAAGCCAAATTTTCAAGAAAATCACCCTGGAAGGTGAAGTGCTCAATGCTCACCATTCACTGGAAAACAGCAAGTAACAGGAGAAGGGCAGGGCACACAGACAGGCACAGGAATGTCTTCAGCCACTTCAGCAAAATTCTTCAGAGGACATTTGCCAAGGTCCTTGCTGACATTGGATCTATGCAGAAAGGTATAGAAGGTACAGTGACCGACTTCCCACAGTTACCTCCCAAGGAGATGGAAGAAGGCACAGATGTGCAACAGATCTTGAAACGATTCTGAGTAGTAAAATGTGGCTACAGCATGAGATTTCAAACTCTGTAGAACTAGTAAGTGTTTTAATGCAGTGTTTCAGTTTTGATTTATATGCTACACACACACTTAAACAGCTAAAGGGATGTTGCAAAGTCAGCCACTCAAAGCTGGAAGTGCCAGAATTAAAGTGACCTTTGCAAATTCACTGCCTTTTCTGTGGGTCTTCATATGTTACGTAGGTTTCAGTTGACACAGCTGCCCAGTCCTTTTTCCACAGACTGTCACATATTCAGAGCAAAGACCAAACAAGCCTCATTTAACGAGCAGTTGTTTAAAACTGTTTTATCATCCTTGTTCAATGTTTGTGGCAGCAACACTAACTAATATTTATTGTGTGCTGTTTAAACCCTCATGGGTGTTTTCAATAATACTGTCATAGTGCTCAAGTTTATTTTCACAAATTGTCTGTGAATTGAAGCCAGGGTCATGAGTCTGGTCCTGCCATTGTTGCCCCAAGTGGTGAATAACTTCCTTCATGATTACTGGTGCTGCTCTTCAGAAAAAGGAAAGAGTATTCGGGTCTGATTTATAGCTGGCATTTTGTGTGTCTTCTAAATGTCCCCCCTCCTTGCACCAGAAGGGTATGTGGGAACATGACTGTCATCACCTGGGATGAGTTAGGTTCTCACCAGAGATATAGAATGAACTTAAAATCAAGTGCAAAGAGGAGGAATGGGGATTGTCAATAAGAGAGGGGTGTTATTAAGTCCAGATATTGTTCTGCAAGGGCAGTTTTTCCATTAGTCACATAAATCCTCATGTGCAGTTTCTTTTAGTTGTAATGCTTGGCACTGCTGGCTGGTAGAGACTGAAATATGCAGAGGCAGCCTGAACAACAGCAGAGGAAAGAGATGATAAAGTTGTTTTATCATTCTACTTAACAGCTTCCTCTGTACTCTAACACAGGACATTTGATAACCCAGCCACTTGTGTGTACAGGGTCAAAACACTGTCCCTTAGCTATAATAGCTACCAGTGTAATTAATGAAAATTACAGTGTCCAGATCTAAGAGATTGTAATGGCAAAAGGAAAAAGCATGCCTAATAGTTTCCTTTATAGCAAAGCTCTTCCAAACGTGTATAGACATTGGAACAATTTCAGCTAGACAATTTTCAGCTTCCAAACTGAAATTTCCCACTGCTGCTCACTCTTCGAGATGTAACTCTTGGTGAAATTAAAAGATGCTTGCTTTGTTTATTTAAGGTGACAAGAAGATAAAACTGAAGCAAAAGTATCTCCTGGAGTTGGTTTGCTTTTTTTTTTTGCTATCAAATGAGTTATGTTGAATAACTGGAGCAACTGTTGCTTCTCAGCAATTTACTACAGAAGGAGCTATTTTGTCACAGAATAATTCTGCCAGAGGTTTCTGCAAGTACACATTAATGCATTTTTCTCAAGGCCAGGCAAGTTATCAGATGCGGGTAGAATGCATATTCCGGAGTTCTTAATTTCCAGTGTTGGTTGGCATGTCTATAACAATGTTCATTGTTGATGCAAAGACAGCAATATTTGTGATTCAAAGAATGAATCCTGACCGAAGTGTTGCTCCTGTATTTGTGGTAGTTCAGCAGGTTTTTGGTACCACCACTTAGGAAGTTTGCAGTTCAGGATTTGCAATGTCTGTAACTAGGAAGTAACAAAGGGACAAAGTTGTACATAAAAAGTTTATTTTTTCCTTTCTCACTGAAGTGGGACATGATCAAACTTCAAAGGATCTATAGCTACATAAGAAGACTTTAATATTATTATGTTTACTCTCAGAGTATGGAAGTCTTAAGGTTTCCAGAAACAGTAAACCCTATTTTGGAGAAATGATTTCTGACAAGCCATTGCTGTCTGCAGAGCAATGGCTTCAAGTGCACTGAAGCTACTAACCTGGTGGTACTGCCATTTGTTAAAATGTTGTATGTGTTTGTGAATAATTTCCGGACCAGTGAAGTGTTTTTGTTTTCTTTCTGGAAAAAAAATTTCTGTACAAGAGCTAAGGAGGGTTTTTTATTCCTTTCTACATAAAGAAAGGAGAACTTTGTCAGTGCTATAGAGTAGTAAATATTCCAAGAAGCATATAGAGGGGATAAAATCATATCTGCTATACCTCCTTAATATTCTCATCAATGTTTATAAAATGCAATTTATTTAGTCCCTATTTGGTGGTATAAGACAGAATTCTGGGGAAAATGCTTAAAGGTGCATAAATGACAGAAAAGGCAAAATACTATTTTAACTTAAGGTTTCTTAGGTATTGCAATAAAGACTGGAAAAAGTTCTTTCAAAAAGTCTCATTTAAATTAAAAAAAAAGTTATTATCTAGCAATATAGTTTATATTCTGCCAATCACCATACTACAATGATTTCAATAAAAATGAAGCAAAACATACTTTTAAAAATCCCCTATGAGATGTTAAACTAAATAGCATAATACAAGGATGTGATTATGTGGCAGTATTTCAAACACTGGTGCTTACTGATAAAAAGCCATTATAATCCCCTCTGGAAACTCTTCCTATTCCCTCCTTGCTGATAAATGGGCCCAGCCTGGAATCTGGCAGACTGAAGAACAAGATCACTGAAAGCCACCTTTATGTCTTCCCTGCTCTCATCTTTCCCCGGAGTGTTACATTCTTTGAAGCTGCATGAAGTGATAAAGTTGATTCTATAATCCCTGTTTCACTGGGCTACTGCCACTACAGAAAACAGTTTGACTGTAGTCAGCTGTGACTCAGATGTCCTCCCTGGTGAGGAGGTGCATTGCCTTTGTCCTGGTGATCTTTAAATAGTAGCCAAAAGCAGGCAGGCTGCTGCTGGTGTCATCCCACCAACTTGAGATATTTAATGGAGAACCCCGACTTAGGACCGTGGTTGCTCCAAGCTTAATCTGTAGTCAAAAGAGAGACAGGCAGACACTTGGTGGAAATGAATCAGATAATTCATATAATTTTCATCACTGATGTGTTTTAATTATTCCCAACCTTATTCTCCCCATGAGTCAGTTGAAACGTCCCTCAATAACACCACAGGAAAGGCCCAGCTTTTGGGTTGAATCCAACAAACTTCCTTATGCTTCCTGTAAAGCCCCAAAAGAGTGGGTGGAGTGGGTGTGTGTTAATCTGTTTACCAGAACCACCTGTCCAAATTTATGCAATAATTTTCCCTGTAAATTAATGGGAAACTTCTGATCTCAATTTGAAGCAGAAATTAAGACTGGACTGGGAATGCGTAATGCTTTGTGTAGCCATAATTTAATGATAAAATGAGGCTGTTTAGCCTCCGCAGCTTCCTCTCTGATTCTGCTCCACACCCCCCCAGTAGCTTGGTGTCGTGGGTTGGTCAGAAATTGACAGACAGCCCTCTAAACGAATCACGCTTCCCTAAATTTTAGATTTGGAGTTCCCGTTCCGGGGAGAGGAGAGGAACGGAAGGGGGAGGGGTGCTGTGCGGTCACGGGGCCCGTGGGGCTGGGGATGGCCGCCCCTGCCCCCCCTCTTGGCCTCCTGCCCCCTTTTCCCAGTGAGAAGGGGGGATTTTTGGGCAGCTCCCGTCCCAGCTCAGAGCAGGGATGGGAGAGGGGGAGGGTGGCGCCCATCGCCCAGCCCGTCAGGCTGGGAAGGGCACCCCTGTCCCTGCCGCTCTGCCTTCTGCCCCTGGGGATTTCTGCTGCAGCACGGACTCAGATTATTCCACCTTGTGCACGCAGCAGCGCAGAGAGAGAGAGAGCGAGGAGGGCTCTCTCCACCATGGAGCCCAGTAACACCCTACAACATGGCGGCTTCAGAGCCAGGGAGAAGGAGAAGGCGAGGTCACGTGGGACGGAGCTGCACGGACGGCGCTGCGTGAGCTCAAGCGGGAAGCTTAAAAATCTCCCTGCCTTGCTGTGGTACGGACTGTAATATTGCAAACTGTCTCTTTAATCCACGTTAAAGTGTGTGGGGGAATGGGCATTTTCTTTTTCCAGAGTGGCTTGTGAAACAGCTGGAGTGCCCATGCCAGGCTATATACATAAAAGCAGGGAGAGGCTTTTAATAGCTTGGTGGCGAGAGAGAGCCTTATGTTCAAGCCCAAAAGGAAAATGGTTCATTAAATTAGCAAATAGCCCCATGTGAAGGCCTGTATTTGTAGCAGTCGCAAGAGCTGTAAAAGGGCTCATGGAAAAGAGATGTGTTATGCCGCAGCAGAGATTGTTAATTGTAAGCAAACCTGCAAAATGGTGGCAGTTTGTAAACTGCACGAAGCAGGAGGGAAACCCCCTTTCTCCCCCTTTCCTAGGGCTGTGATCCTGATTTTGGGGAAGGGGAAAAGTGGGGGAGGCTCTGAAAGTTTGTTCTGTTGTTTTTGACATCTGGGTGTTAATTAAACTTCTTTATATCTTCAAGTTTCGTGCCTGCTTTGCCTTCCTCCTAATGTTTATCTCACAGAAAGGACATCGGGGGGGCTAGTGCCCAAGTTAACCCTTAAACCACTACACTTATTGGTGTTTCTGCCCGGTTACCAAACCGAACCCACTACACTTGGTGAGAATTTCATGTAGCTATCTGGGGTTTGGCCTACCTTCTTTGCTGTCTCCATCTGACTGTCTGTGCAGCTGTCTGTCAGTCCTCCCACAGAGGCTTTTCAAAGTTAGCTAATTTTTGCTAAGTAATTTATAAAAGTAGCCTGCCAGACAAGTACAGAAAACCTGTTAATGCTTGCACTGGGAAAAAAAGCCCTTAACCCTTAGTTCAAGCCATGTTTGGCTCAGAGCATTAGGGGCCCAAGGCAGGAGAGGATGCCTGGTGCTGTGACCACAGGTGTAGCAGCATCCTGTGCTGGCTGGTGTAAAGCAAGCTCGGCACTGGATCTGGTTGGTACAGACCTGGTTCTTCTCCTAGCAGCTGGTGTGGTGCTGTGTTTTGGATTTGTAACTAAAACAGTGTTGATAACGTATGAATGTTTTATCTGACACTGAACAGTGCTTGCACAGCATCAAGACTTTTTGTTTTTCCCACTCGGCTACTTCATTGAGTAGGTTGAGGCTGGGCAAGAGCCTGGGAGGAGACACAGATGGGGCAGCTGACCTGAATTGACCAAGGCAATTCAAACCATATAACATCATGTCCATCAATAAAACCCAGGATGCTGTCTTTCTAAAGTAGCCGTTGCCCAGAGACTGCCTGGGCATCCATCTGCTTGTGGGAGGTGATGAGTGATTGATTTGTATCACTATTATTATTTTTTTCATACTTTCAGTTATTAAACTGTCTTTATCTTGACCCGTGAGGTTTTTTCTTGCTTTGCTCTGCCTGCTCTCTCCCTGATTCTGCTGGATGTGGGAGTGAGTGAGCATTTGAGTGGGTCCTTAGCTGCTGGACAGGGTCAACCCACTGCATTAATCTACATCTACATGAGTCCTACCAATAGCAGCACAGATGAACCTTCAGGATAAAGACCTGAAACATGTTCGGCAAAAATTTCAATAACTTGCCACGCTGAAGGTATTCAAACCCAGATGCAGTGAACATAGCAGATTTACAGTACTGTAAAGTAGTAAAACAATGCTCATGTAGCACATGAAAAAAACGTTTAGGATACAAAGACACACGGGGTGATTATCAAAGGATGTTCCTGTACTTGCTGACTTTGCAGTAACTTGCCCATATCCTTAGATACACAGCAGCAGCCATCTAGAACTGTATAAATTCAGAAACTGAGAAAAAGAAAGCCATAAAGTGTAGATATCTCATAAACCAGAAGCACATCACTTGGAAACAAGGTGAAGAAGGCTTTGAGTGAGGTTGACAATTGTAGGATGACTATGAATTGCCAGCATGATGTCTCAGTGAGCAACATGTTGTGATCTGGCATGTATCAGGAGTGGTTCCACTAGAGACACAGAGGCATGAATGCCACAGGAGGTGGTGGTGCAACCACGCCTGCATCTTATGCCAAAGTCCATCACTCATACTTGATCCTAGCATGTGCAGAAAAATGTTTATTCAAGCTTTTAAGCTTGGCCTATTAAGCCTAATAAAATGAGTGAGGTGGAAATATGATTGCTGTCTACTCCACCCAGTCAAGGAACAAAGGGAATAGGAAACATTAACAAGAAAATGAAAACATTAAACTTACCAGTGATATTGATACAACGATAAATAATTATAAGGTGACTATTAATACCTTGGCATGAAAAGGTGTCTCGTCACTAGCAGCTGGGATCATGTTGCAGAATTGCTTTGCCATGAAAGCAAATGGGGCTTAAAAACTGCTTGCCATGGCACTGTAAATTCATGGAAAGACCTACATAAGATGCTTGTGATAGTAGGTGGGCACTACAAACCAATAAGACCTTTATACTCCTGAGATCTTAATAGCTTGGAAAGGAAAGAAATTAGGGGGTGTTAAGTATCAAGAAAAGCTTCTGGTATGGAGATGTCTCTGTATCCTAGGTTACAATATAGATGTATTCTATTACCACCAGCTGTGGGCCATTAGCTGTTATCTCCTGCTATGACCTACCCCTGATAACAGACAATGGGCCAGCAAGGAGCCACTGCATGACTCATGGACTTATCCTATTGTGAGATGCTCCGCCCAGGAGGGAGGAGCCAAGCATTCCCACCTGGATATAACCTGGCCTTGGAAGCACCTAAGGGAGCTCTGTCTGCTGGGTTCCCAGAGGACAAGAGCTACCACTGGACTTTCCTTAGGATCACCGCTTCGACTGAACTACTTCATCTGTACTGCTACTACCACCCTAACAGGGTGTCAGGTTGTATCTGTCTTTGTCTGTGTTTTTCTTTTCTCTTTCCCTTGTATTATTTCACTTATTTTTTTTAAATTTTTTTTTGCTATTAAATTTTAACCCTGACTTGGGATCTCCCTCTGGTTTGTTTTCAAAACAATACACTCTGGTAATAGCACTGACTAGCAAAGGAAGCTGCTGGATCTGAGACAATATCTTCAGTAACCGGAAAGGTTTCTGGATCTCTCTTTCTTCTTTCAAGCAATTAAATAATTCATTGAATAGTTCTCAAAGATGGAGTTTTCATCTGGGAGTAGGTGAACACAATGCTGTAGGAACATATCTGAAGGGACCTTGTAAGGTCATCTTATCTGTCAAGGCTTAACTGCTTGTAAAAAAAGTTCTCTCTTCCATAATGGAGCAAAGGCAGTAAAAGCCATTATTTCTTTGGGCCAAGCAGTGCTCCATAATAACAAGTATATATCATTTATCTGAGACTTGCTAAAGTTCTGCTAAGGCCTTTTACAATCTAATAGAAATGTCTAAATAAACACAACTAGCAAAATACTCTGACGTTTATACTGTTTGCTAGAAACATAACAGGAAAGCAACGCTGGGTGCAGTCATTAACAAGGGCTCTGGATCATGGACTTCTTTGGTTTTTGAAGAATGGTTTAAAGTTTCTCAGGGCCAGATTTTTCCATCCTGCACATCATTCAGAATCAGAGAAAAAGTTTCAACTGTTCTCTTTTATTAATCTTTTCTTTTCTTAGTCCCTAAAGGTATTTCATGACAGCAATCTGTGCCCCAGCTCACCTGGACGATGACACAGTAGATGTGTAAGCAGCTCGACTGACCCAACCATCACGCATCACAGAGGTCTTTTGGAATGAGTCCTTCCAGAGGAGGGAAAGGGCTTATGAGTTTTCTAGACTGGAAAAAGCCTTTAAAAATACTCTGATCTAATGTATATAAGTAAATGTATAAATTTTCTGATCTGCAGCTAATTTTGTATGATGCAATGGTCTACCAAGCCTAGTGTCAGGTAGGTTGGTGGCACAGCTGTGCTGAACAGCTAGAAAAGCAGTATTTATGTTGTGCAGACTTCACTTTATATTTTTATTTGTTTGGTTCTACCCCGGAGCTCACACAATAAAGAGGACTAAAAATGAAATGACACTGATTGTTTTTAATTTGCATGCAGTAGATGTCACTGAGAAGAGATCACTACTTCAGGAGAAGATATTCTACCATGCAAGAGCTTATTGCTAGCGGTGGTTTGAAGCCTATGTTTGCTTTCTGTAAAATCCAACAGAACAAGGCAACAGGAATAACCTTGTTGTACATTTGAAACTGTACAGATGTACAGTACATGAACAACCTCATTGTACATTTGAAAAAAGTAAGGACCTGAGTGATTGCAACACCGTTAATTAGCACCTTAATATTTGCTAGGCAAAGCTAGAGTAATATTCTATAAAATGTTAGATTCAGTTACATCACTGCTAAAACTTAGAAACGTCAATCAAAATTGATTTCAGATTCATTAAGAGACTGAGCTTAATGTAAATATCACAGTCATTCTGGCCTTTCAAAAGGCCAGATTAAAATATTTAAAAAAAAAAGCAAACTGGGAAATTGTTGTTTCACTGAGTACTTGAAAAATAAGTGTAGCTTAGTGAGGTAGGTTTTCTTGTGATTTCTAACTCCATAAGCTGTGTAACACATGGACGTCAGCTATACACAAAAAAAAAAGAAGGTCAGAATCCCTGGACCCCTGGGCTTCGTGGTTTTCTGAACCCTAACCCTAAGCATAACCCTAATCCTAATCCCAGGATGAGCTCAACAAATGGCATTGGGAAGAGGCGAGTGCAAGCGAAGGAAGAAGAGGGAGCATGGTGGTGGAAGTACATTACAAGGGCGCTCCCCTTGTAATGCATTTTGCATGGTCAGTGTCTGTGCAGCACTGGGCTTTGTGGTTTTGTAAACCGTAACATTAACGCTAAACCCTAACCCAAGATGTAGCCCAAGAAACACCATTGAATTGTGGTGAGCGCCAATCAGGAAGATAAGAAAGCTGCAAGGTCGTGGCAGTGACACACTCCCCTTGGCATGCCCTTGCATGGTTAGAGTCCGTGGAGCTCTGGGCTTTTTGGTTTTCTGAACCCTAACCCGAGGCGTAACCCTAAACTTCGCACTATGCCGAGCCTAAGAAAGGGCAGTCGGCATAAGTGGGCATGGATCAGGAAGATGATGATGGGATATGATGGGGGCAGTTTTGAATTTCTCTTGGCATGCCTTTCACATATTTATTATCCCTGGAGCTCTGGGCTTTTTGGTTTTCTGAACCCTAACCCTAGGCGTAACCCTAAACTTCGCACAATTGGGAGACTAAGAAAGAGCACAGGGCACAAATGGGCGCTGATCAGGAAGATGATGATGGGACATGATTGGGGCAGTTTTGAATTTCTCTTGGCCTGCCTCTGGCCTTTTCAGTGTCCCTGGCGCTCTGGGCTTTCTGGGTTTCTGAACCCTAACCCTAGGCGTAACCCTAAACTTCGCACTATGGGGAGCCTAAGAAAGAGCACTGTGCACAAATGGGCGCTGATCACGAAGATATGGATGTAGCATATTTGGGGCAGCTTTGAATTTCTCTTGGCCTGTGTTTCGCAGTTTTCGTGTCCCTGGAGCTCTGGGCTTTTTGGTTTTCTGAACCCTAACCCTAGGCATAACCCTAAACGTCGCACTATTGGGAGCCTAAGAAAGGGCACTGGGCACAAATGGGCGCTGATCACGAAGATATGGATGTCGCATATTTGGGGCAGTTTTGAATTTCTCTTGTCCTGCGTTTCACTTTTTTATTATCCCTGGACCTCTGGGCTTTCTGGTTTTCTGAACCCTAACCCTAGGTGTAACCCTAAAGTTCGCACTATGCGGAGCCTAAGAAAGGCCACTGGGCACAAATGGGCGCTGATCAGGAAGATATGGATGCCGCATATTTGGGGCAGTTTTGAATTTCTCTTGTCCTGCCTTTAACTTTTTTATTATCCCTGGAGCTCTGGGCTTTCTGGTTTTCTGAACCCTACCACTAGGTGTAACCATAAACTTCGCACTATTGGGAGCCTAAGAAAGAGCACTGGGCACAAATAGGCGCTGATCAGGAAGATGATGATAGGTTATGATTGGGGCAGTTTTGAATTTCTCTTGGCATGCCTTTGGCCTTTTCAGTGTCCCTGGAGCTCTGGGCTTTCTGGTTTTCTGAACCCTAACCCTAGGTGTAACCCTACACTTTGCACTATGCCGAGCCTTAAAAAGGGCACTGGGCACATATGGGCGCTGATCAGGAAGACATGGATGCCGCATGTTTGGGGCAGTTTTGAATTTCTCTTGGCCTGCGTTTCGCAGTTTTCGTGTCCCTGGAGCTCTGGGCTTTCTGGTTTTCTGAACCCTAACCCGAGGCGTAACCCTAAACTTCGCACTATTGGGAGCCTATTAAATAGCACTGGGCACAAATGGGGGCTGATCCGGAAGATGATGATGGGACATGATTGGGGCAGTATTGAATTTCTCTTGGCCTGCGTTCCACAGTTTTCGTGTCCCTGGAGTTCTGGGATTTTTGGTTTTCTGAACCCTAACCCGAGGCGTAACCCTAAACGTCGCACTATTGGGAGCCTAAAAGAGAGCACTGGGCACAAATGGGGGCTGATCACGAAGATATGGATGCCGCATGTTTGGGGCAGTTTTGAATTTCTCTTGGCCTGCGTTTCGCATTTTTAGTGTCGCTGGAGCTCTGGGGTTTTTGATTTTCTGAATCCTAACACTAGGCGTAACCCTAAACTTCGCACTATTGGGAGCCTAAGAAAGAGCACAGGGCACAAATGGGCGCTGATCAGGAAGATGATGATGGGACATGATTGGGGCAGTTTTGAATTTCTCTTGGCATGCCTTTCACATTTTTATTATCCCTGGAGGTCTGGGCTTTTTGGTTTTGTGAACCCTAACACTCGGCGTAACCCTAAACTTCGCACTATTGGGAGCCTAAGAAAGAGCACAGGGCACAAATGGGCGCTGATCAAGAAGATATGGATGCCTCATATTTGGGGTACTTTTGAATTTCTCTTGGCATGCCTTTGGCCTTTTCAGTGTCCCTGGAGCTCTGGGCTTTCTGGTTTTCTGAACCCTAACCCTAGGTGTAACCCTACACTTTGCACTATGCCGAGCCTAAAAAAGGGCACTGGGCACATATGGGCGCTGATCAGGAAGATATGGATGCCGCATGTTTGGGGCAGTTTTGAATTTCTCTTGGCCTGCGTTTCGCAGTTTTCGTGTCCCTGGAGCTCAGGGCTTTCTGGTTTTCTGAACCCTAACACTAGGCATCATTCTAAACTTCGCACTATGCCGAGCCTAAGAAAGGGCACTGGGCATAAGTGGGCGCTGATCTGGAAGATGATGATGGGATATGATTGGGGCAGTTTTGAATTTCTCTTGTCCTGCCTTTCTTTTTTTTATTGTCCCTGGAGCTCTGGGCTTTCTGGTTTTCTGAACCCTAACACTAGGTGTAACCCTAAACTTCGCACTATTGGGAGCCTAAGAAAGAGCACCGGGCACAAATGAGCGCTGATCTGGAAGATGATGATGGGATATGATTGGGGCAGTTTTGAATTTCTCTTGTCCTGCCTTTCTTTTTTTTATTATCCCTGGAGCTCTGGGCTTTTTGGTTTTCTGAATCCTTACCTTAGGCGTAACCCTAAACTCCGCACTATTGGGATCCTAAGAAAGAGCACTGGGCACAAATGGGCGCTGATCAGGAAGATGATGATAGGTTATGATTGGGGCCGTTTTGAATTTCTCTTGGCATGCCTTTGGCCTTTTCAGTCTCCCTGGAGCTCTGGGGTTTTTGGTTTTCTGAACCCTATCCCTAGGCATAACCCTAAACTTCGCACTATTGGGAGCCTAAGAAAGAGCACTGGGCACAAATGGGGGCTGATAAGGAAGATGATGATGGGATATGATGGAGGTAGTTTTGAATTTCTCTTGGCCTGCCTTTCATATTTTTATTATCCCTGGAGCTCTGGGCTTTCTGGTTTTCTGAACTCTAACCCTAGGCGTTACCCTAAACTTCGCACTATGCCGAGCCTAAGAAAGAGCACTGGGCAGATACGGGCGCTGATCAGGAAGATGATGATAGGTTATGATTGGGGCAGTGCTGAATTTCTCTTGGCCTGCCTTTCACATTTTTATTATCCCTGTAGCTCTGGGCTTTTTGGTTTTCTGAACCCTAACCCTAGGCATAACCCTAAACTTTGCACTATGCCGGGCCTAAGAAAGAGCACTGGGCACAAATGGGCGCTGATCACGAAGATGATGATGGGATATGATTGGGGAAGTTTTGAATTTCTCTTGTCCTGCCTTTCACATTTTTATTATCCCTGGAGGTCTGGGCTTTTTGGTTTTCTGAACCCTAACCCTAGGCGTAACCCTAAACTTCGCACTATGCCGAGCCTAAGAAAGGGCACTGGGCAGAAATGGGGCGGTGATCACGAAGATATGGATGCCGAATATTTGGGGCAGTTTTGAATTTCTCTTGGCATGGCTTTGGCCTTTTCAATGTCCCTGGAGCTCTGGGCTTTTTGGTTTTCTGAACCCTAACCCTAGGCATAACCCTATACTTCGCACTTTTGGGAGCCTAAGAGAGAGCACTGGGCACAAATGGGGGCTGATCAGGAAGATATGGATACCGCATTTTTGAGGCAGTTTTGAATTTCTCTTGGCCTGCGTTTCGCAGTTTTCGTGTCCCTGGAGCTCTGGGCTTTTTGGTTTTCTGAACCCTAACACTAGGCGTAACCCTAAACTTCGCACTATGCCGAGCCTAAGAAAGGGCACTGGGCATAAGTGGGCGCTGATCAGGAAGATGATGATGGGATATGATTGGGGCAGTTTTGAATTTCTCTTGGCATGCCTTTCACATTTTTATTATCTCTGGAGCTCTGGGATTTTTGGTTTTCTGAATCCTAACCCGAGGCGTAACCCTAAACTTCGCACTATGGCAAGCCTAAGGAACGGTACTGGGCATAAGTGGGCGCTGATCAGGAAGATGATGATGGGATATGTTTGCGGCAGTTTTGAATTTCTCTTGGCCTGCCTTTCTCATTTTCAGTGTCCCTGGAGCTCTGGGCTTTCTGGTTTTCTGATCCCTAACACTAGGCGTAAGCCAAAACTTCGCACTATTGGGAGCCTATTACAGAGCACTGGGCACAAATGGGCGCTGATCAGGAAGATGATGATGGGACATGATTGGGGCAGTTTTGAGTTTCTCTTGGCCTGCCTTTCTCATTTTTAGTGTCCCTGAAGCTCTGGGCTTTCTGGTTTTTCTGAACCCTAACACTAGGCGTAACTCTAAACTTCGCACTATTCCGACCCTAAGAATGGACACTGGGCATAAGTGGGCGCTGATCTGGGAGATGATGATGGGATATGATTGGGGCAGTTTTGAATTTCTCTTGTCCTGCCTTTCTTTTTTTTATTATCCCAGGAGCTCTGGGCTTTCTGGTTTTCTGAATCCTAACACTAGGCGTAACCCTAAACTTCGCACTATTGCGAGCCTAAGAAAGAGCACTGGGAACAAATGGGCGCTGATCAGGAAGATATGGATGCCGCATATTTGGGGCAGTTTTGAATTTCTCTTGGCATGCCTTTCGCATTTTTAGTGTCCCTGGAGCTCTGGGGTTTTTGGTTTTCTGAACCCTAACCCTAGGCGTAAGCCTGAATTTCGCACTATGCCGAGCCTATTACAGAGCACTGGGCACATATGGGGGCTGATCAGGAAGATGATGATAGGTTATGATTGGGGCAGTTTTGAATTTCTCTTGGCATGCCTTTGGCCTTTTCAGTGTCCCTGGAGCTCTGGGCTTTTTGGTTTTCTGAACCCTGACCCTAGGCGTAACCTTAAACTTCGCACTATTGGGAGCCTAAGAAAGAGCACTGGGCACAAATGGGCGCTGATCAGGAAGATGATGATGGGACATGATTGGGGCAGTTTTGAATTTCTCTTGGCATGCCTTTGGCCTTTTCAATGTCCCTGGAGCTCTGGGCTTTTTGGTTTTCTGAACCCTAACCCTAGGCGTAACCCTAAACTTCGCACTATTGGGAGCCTAAGAAAGAGCACTGGGCATAAGTGGGCGCTGATCTGGAAGATGATGATGGGATATGATTGGGGCAGGTTTTGAATTTCTCTTGGCCTGCCTTTTACATTTTTATTATCCCTGGAGCTCTGGGCATTTTGGTTTTCCGAACCCTAACACTCGGCGTAACCCTAAACTTCGCTCTATTGGGAGCCTAAGAAAGAGCACTGGGCACAAATGGGCGCTGATCAGGAAGAGATGGATGCCGCATATTTGGGGCAGTTTTGAATTTCTCTTGGCATGCCTTTGGCCTTTTCAGTGTCCCTGGAGCTCTGGGGTGTTTGGTTTTCTGAACCCTAACCCGAGGCGTAACCCTAAACTTCGCACTATTGGGAGCCTAAGAAAGAGCACTGGGCACAAATGGGCGCTGATCAGGAAGATATGGATGCCGCGTATTTGGGGTAGTTTTGTATTTCTCTTGGCATGCCTTTGGACTTTTCAGTGTCCCTGGAGCTCTGGGCTTTCTGGTTTTCTGAACCCTAACCCTAGTCGTAACCTTAAACTTCGCACTATGCCGAGCCTAAGAAAGAGCACTGGGCAGATACGGGCGCTGATCAGGAAGATGATGATAGGTTATGATTGGGGCAGTTTTGAATTTCTCTTGGCCTGCCTTTCACATTTTTATTATCCCTGGAGCTCTGGGCTTTTTGGTTTTCTGAACCCTAACCCTAGGCGTAACCCTAAACTTCGCACTATTGGGAGCCTAAGAAAGAGCACTGGGCACAAATGGGCGCTGATCAGGAAGATGATGATGGGACATGATTGGGGCAGTTTTGAATTTCTCTTGGCATGCCTTTGGCCTTTTCAGTGTCCATGGAGCTCTGGGCGTTTTGGTTTTCTGAACCCTAACCCTAGGCATAACCCGAAACTTCGCACTTTTGTGAGCCTAAGAAAGGGCACTGGGCATAATTGGGCGCTGATCTGGAAGATGATGATGGGATATGATTGGGGCAGTTTTGAATTTCTCTTGGCCTGCCTTTCACGTTTTTATTATCCCTGGAGCTCTGGGCATTTTGGTTTTCTGAACCCTAACCCTAGGCGTAACCCTAAACTTCGCACTATTGGGAGCCTAAGAAAGAGCACAGGGCACAAATGGGCGCTGATCACGAAGATATGGATGTCGCATATTTGGGGCAGTTTTGAATTTCCCTTGTCCTACCTTTCACTTTTTTATTATCCCTGGAGCTCTGGGCTTTCTGAACCCTAACCCTAGGCGTAACCCTAAACTTTGCACTATTGGGAGCCTAAGAAAGAATACTGGGCGCAAATGGGCGCTGATCAGGAAGATATGGATGCCGCATATTTGGGGCAGTTTTGAATTTCTCTTGGCATGCCTTTTGCATTTTTAGTGTCCCTGGAGCTCTGGGCATTTTGGTTTTCTGAACCCTAACACTCTGCGTGACCCTAAACTTCGCACTATGCCGAGCCTAAGAAAGGGCACTGGGCGTAAGTGGGCGCTGATCTGGAAGATGAGGATGGGATATGATTGGGGCAGTTTTGAATTTCTCTTCGCCTGCGTTTCACTTTTTTATTATCCCTGGAGCTCTGGGCTTTTTGGTTTTCTTAACCCTAACCCTAGGCATAACCCTGAATTTCGCACTATGTCGTGCCTATTACAGAGCACTGGGCACAAATGGGCGCTGATCAGGAAGATGATGATAGGTTATGATTGGGGCAGTTTTGAATTTCTCTTGGCGTGCCTTTGGCCTTTCCAGCGTCCCTGGAGCTCTGGGCTTTTTGGTTTTCTGAATCCTAACCCGAGGCGTAACCCTAAACTTCGCAATATGCCGAGCCTAAGAAAGGGCACTGGGCAAATGTGGGCGCTGATCTGGAAGATGATGATGGGATATGATTGGGGCAGTTTTGAATTTCTCTTGGCCTGCCTTTCACATTTTTATTATCCCTGGAGCTCTGGGCATTTTGGTTTTCCGAACCCTAACACTCGGCGTAAATCTAACTTCGTACTATTGGGAACCTAAGAAAGAGCACTGGGCGCAAATGGGGGCTGACCAGGAAGATGATGATGGGATATGATTGCGGCAGTTTTGAATTTGTCTTGGCCTGCCTTTGGCCTTTTCAGTGTCCCTGGAGCTCTGGGCTTTTTGGTTTTCTGAACCCTAACCCTAGGCATAACCCTAAACTTCGCACTATGCCGAGCCTAAGAAAGGGCACTGGGCATAATTGGGCGCTGATCTGGAAGATGATGATGGGATATGATTGGGGCAGTTTTGAATTTCTCTTGTCCTGCCTTTCTTTTTTTTCATTATCCCTGGAGCTCTGGGCTTTTTGGGTTTCTGAATCCTTACCCTAGGCGTAACCTTAAACTTCGCACTATTGGGAGCCTAAGAAAGAGCACTGGGCACAAATGGGGGCAGATCACGAAGATATGGATGTCGCATATCTGGGGCAGTTTTGAGTTTCTCTTGGCCTGCCTTTCTTTTTTTTATTATCCCAGGAGCTCTGGGCTTTTTGGTTTTCTGAACCCTAACCCTAGGCGTAACCCTAAACTTCGCACTATTGGGAGCCTAAGAAAGAGCACTGGGCACAAATGGGCGCTGATCAGGAAGATACGGATGCCGCATATTTGGGGCAGTTTTGAATTTCTCTTGTCCTGCCTTTCTAATTTTTAGTGTCCCTGGAGCTCTGGGATTTTTGGTTTTCTGAACCCTAACCCGAGGCGTAAGCCTGAATTTTGCACCATGCCGAGCCTATTACAGAGCACTGGGCACATATGGGCGCTGATCAGGAAGATGATGATAGGTTATGATTGGGGCAGTTTTGAATTTCTCTTGGCATGCCTTTGGCCTTTTCAGTGTCCCTGGAGCTCTGGGCTTTTTGGTTTTCTGAACCCTAACCCGAGGCGTAACCCTAAACTTCGCACTATTTGGAGCCTAAGAAAGAGCACTGGGCTCAAATGGGCGCTGATCAGGAAGATGATGATGGGATATGATTGGGGCAGTTTTGAATTTCTCTTGGCCTGCGTTTCACAGTTTTCGTGTCCCTGGAGCTCTGGGCTTTTTGGTTTTCTGAACCCTAACACTCTGCGTAACCCTAAACTTCGCACTATTGGGAGCCTAAGAAAGAGCACTGGGCTCAAATGGGGGCAGATCACGAAGATATGGATGTCGCATATCTGGGGCAGTTTTGAAAATCTCTTGGCATGCCTTTCGCATTTTTAGTGTCCCTGGAGCTCTGGGCTTTCTCGATTTCTGAACCCTAACACTAGGCATAACCCTAAAGTTCGCACTATGCCGAGCCTAAGAAGGGGTGCTGGGCATAATTCGGCGCTGATCTGGAAGATGATAATGGGATATGATTGGGGCAGTTTTGAATTTCTCTTGTCCTGCCTTTCTTTTTTTTATTATCCCAGGAGCTCTGGGCTTTTTGGTTTTCTGAACCCTAACACTAGGCTTAACCCTAAACTTCGCACTATTGGGAGCCTAAGAAAGAGCACTGGGCCCAAATGGGCGCTGATAACGAAGACATGGATGTCGCATATTTGGGACAGTTTTAAATTTCTCTTGTCCTGCCTTTCACTTTTTTATTATCCCTGGAGCTCTGGGCTTTCTGGTTTTCTGAACCCTAACCCTAGGCGTAACCCTAAACTTCGCACTATTGGGAGCCTAAGAAAGAGCACTGGGCACAAATGGGCGCTGATCAGGAAGATGATCATGGGACATGATTGGGGCAGTTTTGAATTTCTCTTGGCATGCCTTTGGCCTTTTCAGTTTCCCTGGAGCTCTGGGCATTTTGGTTTTCTGAACCCTAACCCTAGGCGTAACCCTAAACTCGCACTATTGGGAGCCTAAGAAAGAGCACTGGGCGCAAATGGGGCGCCGATCACGAAGATATGGATGTCGCATATTTGGGGCAGTTTTGAATTTCTCTTGGCCTGCCTTTCACTTTTTTATTATCCCTGGAGCTCTGGGCTTTTTGGTTTTCTGAACCCTAACACTAGGCGTAACCCTAAACTTTGCAGTATTGGGAGCCTATTACAGAGCACAGGGCACAAGTGGGGGCTGATCAGGAAGATATGGATGCCGCATATTTGGGGCAGTTTTGAATTTCTCTTGGCATGCCTTTGGCCTTTTCAGTGTCCCTGGAGCTCTGGGCTTTTTGGTTTTCTGAACCCTAACCCTAGGCATAACCCTAAACTTCGCACTATGCCGAGCCTAAGAAAGGGCACTGGGCATAAGTGGGCGCTGATCTGGAAGATGATGATGGGATATGATTGGGGCAGTTTTGAATTTCTCTTCGCCTGCGTTTCACTTTTTTATTATCCCTGGAGCTCTGGGCTTTTTGGTTTTCTGAATCCTTACCCTAGGCGTAACCCTAAACTTCGCACTATTGGGAGCCTAAGAAAGAGCACTGGGCTCAAATGGGGGCAGATCACGAAGATATGGATGTCGCATATCTGGGGCAGTTTTGAATTTCTCTTGTCCTGCCTTTCTCATTTTTAGTGTCCCTGGAGCTCTGGGGTTTTTGGTTTTCTGAACCCTAACCATAGGCGTAACCCTGATTTTCGCACTGTGCCGAGCCTATTAACGAGCACTGGGCACAAATGAGCGCTGGTCAGGAAGATGATGATGGGATATGATTGGGGCAGTTTTGAATTTCTCTTGGCCTGCGTTTCGCAGTTTTCGTGTCCCTGGAGCTCTGGGCTTTTTGGTTTTCGGAACCCTAACCCTAGGCATAACCCTAAACTTCGCAGTATGCCGAGCCTAAGAGTGATCACTGGGCACAAATGGGGGCTGATCACGAAGATATGGATGTCGCATATTTGGGGCAGTTTTGAATTTCTCTTGTCCTGCCTTTCGCATTTTTAGTGTCCCAGGAGCTCTGGGCTTTCTGGTTTTCTGAACCCTAACACTAGGCGTAACCCTAAACTTCGCACTATGCTGAGCCTAAGAAAGGGCCCTGGGCATAAGTGGGCACTGATCAGGAAGATGATGATGGGATATGATTGGGGCAGTTTTGAATTTCTCTTGGCCTGCCTTTCACATTTTTAATGTCCCTGGAACTCTGGGCTTTTTGGTTTTCTGAACCCTAACCCAAGGCGTAACCCTGAATTTCGCACTATGCCGAGCCTATTAAAGAGCACTGGGCACAAATGGGCGCTGATCAGGAAGATATGGATGTCGCATATTTGGGGCAGTTTTGAATTTCTCTTGGCATGCCTTTGGCCTTTTCAGTGTCCCTGGAGCTCTGGGGTTTTTGGTTTTCTGAACCCTAACCCTAGGCGTAACCCTAAACTTCGCACTATTGGGAGCCTAAGAAAGAGCACTGGGCACAAATGGGCGCTGATCAGGAAGATATGGATGCCGCGTATTTGGGGTAGTTTTGTATTTCTCATGGCATGCCTTTGGCCTTTTCAGTGTCCCTGGAGCTCTGGGCTTTCTGGTTTTCTGAACCCTAACCCTAGTCGTAACCTTAAACTTCGCACTATGCCGAGCCTAAGAAAGAGCACTGGGCAGATACGGGCGCTGATCAGGAAGATGATGATAGGTTATGATTGGGGCAGTTTTGAATTTCTCTTGGCCTGCCTTTCCCGTTTTTATTATCCCTGGAGCTCTGGGCATTTTGGTTTTCGGAACCCTAACCGTAGGCGTAACCCTAAACTTCGCACTATTGGGAGCCTAAGAAAGAGCACTGGGCACAAATGGGCGCTGATCACGAAGATATGGATGTCGCATATTTGGGGCAGTTTTGAATTTCTCTTGTCCTGCGTTTCACTTTTTTATTATCCCTGGAGCTCTGGGCTTTCTGGTTTTCTGAACCCTAACCCTAGGCGTAACCCTAAACTTTGCACTATTGGGAGCCTAAGAAAGAATACTGGGCGCAAATGGGCGCTGATCAGGAAGATATGGATGCCGCATATTTGGGGCAGTTTTGAATTTCTCTTGGCATGCCTTTTGCATTTTTAGTGTCCCTGGAGCTCTGGGCTTTTTGGTTTTCTGAACCCTAACACTCTGCGTGACCCTAAACTTCGCACTATTGGGAGCCTAAGAAAGGGCACTGGGCATAAGTGGGCGCTGATCAGGAAGATGAGGATGGGATATGATTGGGGCAGTTTTGAATTTCTCTTGGCCTGCCTTTCACATTTTTATTATCCCTGGAGCTCTGGGCTTTTTGGTTTTCTTAACCCTAACCCTAGGCATAACCCTGAATTTCGCACTATGTCGTGCCTATTACAGAGCACTGGGCACAAATGGGCGCTGATCAGGAAGATGATGATAGGTTATGATTGGGGCAGTTTTGAATTTCTCTTGGCATGCCTTTGGCCTTTCCAGTGTCCCTGGAGGTCTGGGCTTTTTGGTTTTCTGAATCCTAACCCGATGCGTAACCCTAAACTTCGCACTATGCCGAGCCTAAGAAAGGGCACTGGGCAAATGTGGGCGCTGATCTGGAAGATGATGATGGGATATGATTGGGGCAGTTTTGAATTTCTCTTGGCCTGCCTTTCACATTTTTATTATCCCTGGAGCTCTGGGCATTTTGGTTTTCCGAACCCTAACACTCGGCGAAAATCTAACTTTGTACTATTGGGAGCCTAAGAAAGAGCACTGGGCGCAAATGGGGGCTGACCAGGAAGATGATGATGGGATATGATTGCGGCAGTTTTGAATTTGTCTTGGCCTGCCTTTGGCCTTTTCAGTGTCCCTGGAGCTCTGGGCTTTTTGGGTTTCTGAACCCTAACCCTAGGCGTAACCCTAAACTTCGCACTATTGAGCGCCTAAGAAAGAGCACTGGGCACAAATGGGCGCTGATCAGGAAGATATGGATGACGCATTTTTGGGGCAGTTTTGAATTTCTCTTGTCCTGCCTTTCACTTTTTTATTATCCCTGGAGCTCTGGGCTTTTTGGGTTTCTGAACCCTAACACTAGGCTTAACCCTAAACTTCGCACTATTGGGAGCCTTAGAAAGAGCACTGGGCACAAATGGGGGCTTATCACGAAGACATGGATGCCGCATATTTGGGGCAGTTTTGAATTTATCGTGGCCTGCGTTTCGCATTTTTAGTGTCCCTGGAGCTCTGGGCTTTTTGGTTTTCTGAACCCTAACCCTAGGCATAACCCTAAACTTCGCACTATGCCGAGCCTAAGAAAGGGCACTGGGCATAATTGGGCGCTGATCTGGAAGATGATGATGGGATATGATTGGGGCAGTTTTGAATTTCTCTTGTCCTGCCTTTCTTTTTTTTATTATCCCTGGAGCTCTGAGCTTTTTGGTTTTCTGAACCCTAACACTAGGCTTAACCCTAAACTTTGCACTGTTGGGAGCCTAAGAAAGAGCACTGGGCACAAATGGGCGCTGATCAGGAAGAGATGGATGTCGCATATTTGGGGCAGTTTTAAATTTCTCTCGTCCTGCCTTTCACTTTTTTATTATCCCTGGAGCTCTGGGCTTTCTGGTTTTCTGAACCCTAACCCTAGGCGTAACCCTAAACTTCGCACTATTGAGAGCCTAAGAAAGAGCACTGGGCACAAATGGGCGCTGATCAGGAAGATATGGATGCCGCATATTTGGGGCAGTTTTGAATTTCTCTTGGCATGCCTTTGGCCTTTTCAGTGTCCCTGGAGCTCTGGGCTTTTTGGTTTTCTGAACCCTAACCCTAGGCGTAACCCTAAACTTCGCAGTATTGGGAGCCTAAGAAAGAGCACTGGGCACAAATGGGGGCTGATCAGGAAGATGATGATTGGACATGATTGGGGCAGTTTTGAATTTCTCTTGGCATGCCTATGGCCTTTTCAGTGTCCCTGGAGCTCTGGGCTTTTTGGTTTTCTGAACCCTAACCCTCGGCGTAACCCTAAACTTCGCACTATTGGGAGCCTAAGAAAGAGCACTGTGCACAAATGGGCGCTGATCAGGAAGATGATGATGGGACATGATTGGGGCAGTTTTGAATTTCTCTTGGCATGCCTTTCTCATTTTCCGTGTCCCTGGAGCTCTGGGCTTTTTGGTTTTCTGAATCCTTACCCTAGGCGTAACCCTAAACTTCGCACTATTGGGAGCCTAAGAAAGAGCACTGGGCACTAATGGGGGCAGATCACGAAGATATGGGTGTCGCATATCTGGGGCAGTTTTGCGTTTCCCTTGGCCTGCCTTTTATTTTTTTTATTATCCCAGGAGCTCTGGGCTTTTTGGTTTTCTGAACCCTAACCCTAGGCGTACCCCTAAACTTCGCACTATTGGGAGCCTAAGAAAGAGCACTGGGCACAAATGGGCGCTGATCAGGAAGATACGGATGCCGCATATTTGGGGCAGTTTTGAATTTCTCTTGTCCTGCCTTTCGCATTTTTAGTGTCCCTGGAGCTCTGGGATTTTTGGTTTTCTGAACCCTAACCCGAGGCGTAAGCCTGAATTTTGCACCATGCCGAGCCTATTACAGAGCACTGGGCACATATGGGCGCTGATCAGGAAGATGATGATAGGTTATGATTGGGGCAGTTTTGAATTTTTCTTGGCATGCCTTTGGCCTTTTCAGTGTCCCTGGAGCTCTGGGCTTTTTGGTTTTCTGAACCCTAACCCGAGGCGTAACCCTAAACTTCGCACTATTTGGAGCCTAAGAAAGAGCACTGGGCTCAAATGGGCGCTGATCAGGAAGATGATGATGGGATATGATTGGGGCAGTTTTGAATTTCTCTTGGCCTGCGTTTCACAGTTTTCGTGTCCCTGGAGCTCTGGGCTTTTTGGTTTTCTGAACCCTAACACTCTGCGTAACCCTAAACTTCGCACTATTGGGAGCCTAAGAAAGAGCACTGGGCTCAAATGGGGGCAGATCACGAAGATATGGATGTCGCATATCTGGGGCAGTTTTGAAAATCTCTTGGCATGCCTTTCGCATTTTTAGTGTCCCTGGAGCTCTGGGCTTTCTCGATTTCTGAACCCTAACACTAGGCATAACCCTAAAGTTCGCACTATGCCGAGCCTAAGAAGGGGTGCTGGGCATAATTCGGCGCTGATCTGGAAGATGATAATGGGATATGATTGGGGCAGTTTTGAATTTCTCTTGTCCTGCCTTTCTTTTTTTTATTATCCCAGGAGCTCTGGGCTTTTTGGTTTTCTGAACCCTAACACTAGGCTTAACCCTAAACTTCGCACTATTGGGAGCCTAAGAAAGAGCACTGGGCCCAAATGGGCGCTGATAACGAAGACATGGATGTCGCATATTTGGGACAGTTTTAAATTTCTCTTGTCCTGCCTTTCACTTTTTTATTATCCCTGGAGCTCTGGGCTTTCTGGTTTTCTGAACCCTAACCCTAGGCGTAACCCTAAACTTCGCACTATTGGGAGCCTAAGAAAGAGCACTGTGCACAAATGGGCGCTGATCAGGAAGATGATGATGGGACATGATTGAGGCAGTTTTGGATTTCTCTTGGCCTGCCTTTCTGATTTTCCGTGTCCCTGGAGCTCTGGGCTTTTTGGTTTTCTGAACCCTAACCCTAGGCGTAACCCTAAACTTCGCACTATGCCGAGCCTTTTAAAGAGCACTGGGCACAAATGGGGGCAGATCACGAAGATATGGATGTCGCATATCTGGGGCAGTTTTGAATTTCTCTTGGCCTGCCTTTCGCATTTTTAGTGTCCCTGGAGCTCTGGGCTTTTTGGTTTTCTGAATCCTTACCCTAGGCGTAACCCTAAACTTCGCACTATTGGGAGCCTAAGAAAGAGCAGTGGGCGCAAATGGGCGCTGATAAGGAAGATGATGATGGGACATGATTGGGGCAGTTTTGAATTTCTCTTGTCCTGCCTTTCTTTTTTTTATTATCCCTGGAGCTCTGAGCTTTTTGGTTTTCTGAACCCTAACACTAGGCTTAACCCTAAACTTTGCACTATTGGGAGCCTAAGAAAGAGCACTGGGCACAAATGGGCGCTGATCACGAAGACATGGATGTCGCATATTTGGGGCAGTTTTAAATTTCTCTCGTCCTGCCTTTCACTTTTTTATTATCCCTGGAGCTCTGGGCTTTCTGGTTTTCTGAACCCTAACCCTAGGCGTAACCCTAAACTTCGCACTATTGAGAGCCTAAGAAAGAGCACTGGGCACAAATGGGCGCTGATCAGGAAGATATGGATGCCGCATATTTGGGGCAGTTTTGAATTTCTCTTGGCATGCCTTTGGCCTTTTCAGTGTCCCTGGAGCTCTGGGCTTTTTGGTTTTCTGAACCCTAACCCTAGGCGTAACCCTAAACTTCGCAGTATTGGGAGCCTAAGAAAGAGCACTGGGCACAAATGGGCGCTGATCAGGAAGATGATGATGGGACATGATTGGGGCAGTTTTGAATTTCTCTTGGCATGCCTTTCTCATTTTCCGTGTCCCTGGAGCTCTGGGCTTTTTGGTTTTCTGAATCCTTACCCTAGGCGTAACCTTAAACTTCGCACTATTGGGAGCCTAAGAAAGAGCACTGGGCACAAATGGGGGCAGATCACGAAGATATGGATGTCGCATATCTGGGGCAGTTTTGAGTTTCTCTTGGCCTGCCTTTCTTTTTTTTATTATCCCAGGAGCTCTGGGCTTTTTGGTTTTCTGAACCCTAACCCTAGGCGTAACCCTAAACTTCGCACTATTGGGAGCCTAAGAAAGAGCACTGGGCACAAATGGGCGCTGATCAGGAAGATACGGATGCCGCATATTTGGGGCAGTTTTGAATTTCTCTTGTCCTGCCTTTCTAATTTTTAGTGTCCCTGGAGCTCTGGGATTTTTGGTTTTCTGAACCCTAACCCGAGGCGTAAGCCTGAATTTTGCACCATGCCGAGCCTATTACAGAGCACTGGGCACATATGGGCGCTGATCAGGAAGATGATGATAGGTTATGATTGGGGCAGTTTTGAATTTCTCTTGGCATGCCTTTGGCCTTTTCAGTGTGCCTGGAGCTCTGGGCTTTTTGGTTTTCTGAACCCTAACCCGAGGCGTAACCCTAAACTTCGCACTATTTGGAGCCTAAGAAAGAGCACTGGGCTCAAATGGGCGCTGATCAGGAAGATGATGATGGGATATGATTGGGGCAGTTTTGAATTTCTCTTGGCATGCCTTTGGCCTTCTCAGTGTCCCTGAAGCTCTGGGCTTTTTGGTTTTCTGAATCCTTACCCTAGGCGTAACCCTAAACTTCGCACTATGTCGAGCCTAAGAAAGGTCACTGGGCATAAGTGGGCACTGCTCTGGAAGATGATGATGGGATATGATTGGGGCAGTTTTGAATTTCTCTTGGCCTGCCTTTCACATTTTTATTATCCCTGGAGCTCTGGGCTTTTTGGTTTTCTGAACCCTAACACTAGGCTTAACCCTAAACTTCGCACTATTGGGAGCCTAAGAAAGAGCACTGGGCACAAATGGGGGTAGATCACGAAGATATGGATGTCGCATATCTGTGGCAGTTTGGAATTTCTCTTGGCCTGCCTTTCGAAGTTTTCGTGTCCCTGGAGCTCTAGGCTTTCTGGTTTTTGGAACCCTAACCCTAGGCGTAACCCTAAACGTCGCACTATGCCGAGCCTAAGAAAGAGCACTGCGCATAAGTGGGCGCTGATCTAGAAGATGATGATGGGATATGATTGGGGCAGTTTTGAATTTCTCTTGGCCTGCCTTTCACATTTTTATTATCCCTGGAGCTCTGGGCTTTTTGGTTTTCTGAACCCTAACCCTAGGCATAACCCTAAACTTCGCACTATTGGGAGCCTAAGAAAGAGCACAGGGCACAAATAGGCGCTGATCAGGAAGATATGGATGTCGCATATTTGGGGCAGTCTTGAATTTCTCTTGTCCTGCGTTTCACATTTTTATTATCCCTGGAGCTCTTGGCTTTCTGGTTTTCTGAACCCTAATCCAAGGCGTAACCCAGAATTTCGCACTATGCCGAGCGTATTAAACATCACTGGGCACAAATGGGCGCTGATCAGGAAGATGATGATGGGACATGATTGGGGCAGTTTTGAATTTCTCTTGGCATGCCTTTGGCCTTTTCAGTGTTCCTGGAGCTCAGGGCTTTTTGGTTTTCTGATCCCTAATCCTAGGCGTAACCCTAAACTTCGCACTATTAGGAGCCTAAGAAAGAGCACTGGGCACAAATGGGGGCTGATCACGAAGATATGGATGCCGCATATTTGGGGAAGGTTTTAATTTCTCTTGGCCCGCGTTTCGCAGTTTTCGTGTCCCTGGAGCTCTGGGCTTTCTGGTTTTCTGAATCCTTACCCTAGGCGTAACCCTAAACTTTGCACTATTGGGAGCCTAAGAAAGAGCACTGGGCACAAATGGGCGCTGATCAGGAAGATGATGATGGGATATGATTGCGGCAGTTTTGAATTTCTCTTGGCATGCCTGTTGCATTTTTAGTGTCCCTGGAGCTCTGGGCTTTTTGGTTTTCTGAACCCTAACCCGAGGGGTAACCCTAAACTTCGCACTATTGGGAGCCTAAGAAAGAGCACTGGGCACAAATGGGCGCCGATCACGAAGATATGGATGTCGCATATTTGGGGCAGTTTTGAATTTCTCTTGTCCTTCCTTTCGCATTTTTAGTGCCCGTGGGGCTCTGGGCATTCTGGTTTTCTGAACCCTAACCCTAGGCGTAACCCTAAACTTCGCAGTATTGGGAGCCTAAGAAAGTGCACGGGGCACAAATGGGCGCTGATCAGGTATATGATGATGGGATATGATTGGGGCAGGTTTGAATTTCTCTTGGCCTGCCTTTCTCATTTTCCGTGTCCCTGGAGCTCTGGGCATTTTGGTTTTCTGAATCCTAACTCTGGGCGTAACCCTAAACTTCTCACTACTGGGAGCCTAAGAAAGAGCACTGGGCACAAATGGGGCGCTGATCACGAAGATATGGATGTCGCATATTTGGGGCAGTTTTGAATTTCTCTTGGCATGCCGTTCACTTTTTTATTATCCCTGGAGCTCTGGGCTTTTTGGTTTTCTGAATCCTTACCCTAGGCGTAACCCTAAACTTCGCTGTATTTGGAGCCTAAGAAAGAGCACTGGGCACAAATGGGCGCTGGTCTGGGAGATGATGATGGGATATGATTGGGGCAGTTTTGAATTTCTCTTGGCCTGCCTTTGGCCTTTTCAGTGTCCCTGGAGCTCAGGGCTTTTTGGTTTTCTGATCCCTAATCCTAGGCGTAACCCTAAACTTCGCACTATTGGGAGCCTAAGAAAGAGCACTGGGCACAAATGGGCGCCGATCACGAAGATATGGATGTCGCATATTTGGGGCAGTTTTGAATTTCTCTTGTCCTTCCTTTCGCATTTTTAGTGCCCGTGGGGCTCTGGGCATTCTGGTTTTCTGAACCCTAACACTAGGCGTAACCCTAAACTTCGCAGTATTGGGAGCCTAAGAAAGAGCACTGGGCACAAATGGGCGCTGATCAGGAAGATGATGATGGGATATGATTGGGGCAGGTTTGAATTTCTCTTGGCCTGCTTTTCTCATTTTCCGTGTCCCTGGAGCTCTGGGCATTTTGGTTTTCTGAATCCTAACTCTGGGCGTAACCCTAAACTTCTACCTTCTGGGAGCCTAAGAACGAGCAGTGGGCACAAATGGGGCGCTGATCACGAAGATAGGGATGTCGCATATTTGGGGCAGTTTTGAATTTCTCTTGGCATGCCGTTCACTTTTTTATTATCCCTGGAGCTCTGGGCTTTTTGGTTTTCTGAATCCTTACCCTAGGCGTAACCCTAAACCTCGCAGTATTTGGTGCCTAAGAAAGAGCACTGGGCACAAATGGGCGCTGGTCTGGAAGATGATGATGGGATATGATTGGGGCAGTTTTGAATTTCTCTTGGCCTGCCTTTGGCCTTTTCAGTGTCCCTGGAGCTCAGGGCTTTTTGGTTTTCTGATCCCTAATCCTAGGCGTAACCCTAAACTTCGCACTATTGGGAGCCTAAGAAAGAGCACTGGGCACAAATGGGCGCCGATCACGAAGATATGGATGTCGCATATTTGGGGCAGTTTTGAATTTCTCTTGTCCTTCCTTTCGCATTTTTAGTGCCCGTGGGGCTCTGGGCATTCTGGTTTTCTGAACCCTAACCCTAGGCGTAACCCTGAACTTCGCAGTATTGGGAACCTAAGAAAGAGCACTGGGCACAAATGGGCGCTGATCAGGAATATGATGATGGGATATGATTGGGGCAGGTTTGAATTTCTCTTGGCCTGCCTTTCTCATTTTCCGTGTCCCTGGAGCTCTGGGCATTTTGGTTTTCTGAATCCTAACTCTGGGCGTAACCCTAAACTTCGCACTATTTGGAGCCTAAGAGATAGCACTGGACACAAATGGGGGCTGACCTCAAAGATATGGATGCCGCATATTTGGGGCAGTTTTGAATTTCTCCTGGCATGGCTTTCGCAGTTTTCGTGTCCCTGGAGCTCTGGGCTTTTTGGTTTTCTGAACCCTAACCCTAGGCATAACACTAAACTTCGCACTATTGGGAGCCTGAGAAAGTGCACTGGGCACAAATGGGCGCTGATCAGGAAGATGATGATGGGACATGATTGGGGCAGGTTTTGAATTTCTCTTGGCATGCCTTTGGCGTTTTCAGTGTCCCTGGAGCTCTGGGCTTTTTGGTTTTCTGAACCCTAACTCTGGGCGTAGCCCCAAACTTCGCACTATTGGGAGCCTAAGAAAGAGCACTGGGCACAAATGGGCGCTGATCAGGAAGATGGTGATGGGATATGATTGGGGCAGTTTTGAATTTCTCTTGGCCTGCCTTTCGCATTTTTACTGTCCCTGGAGCTCTGGGGTTTTTGGTTTTCTGAACCCTAACCCTAGGCGTAACCCTCAACTTTGCACTATTGGGAGCCTAAGAAAGAGCACTGGGCACAAATGGGCGCTGATCACGAAGATACGGATGCCGCATATTTGGGGCAGTTTTGAATTTCTCTTGTCCTGCCTTTCACTTTTTTATTATCCCTGGAGCTCTGGGCTTTCTGGTTTTCTGAACCCTAACACTAGGCGGAAGCTTGAATTTCGCACTATGCCGAGCCTATTAAAGAGCACTGGGCACTAATGGGCGCTGATCAGGAAGGTGATGATAGGTTATGATTGGGGCAGTTTTGAATATCTCTTGGCATGCCTTTGGCCTTTTCAGTGTCCCTGGAGCTCTGGGCGTTTTGGTTTTCTGAACCCTAACCCTAGGCGTAACCCTAAACTTCGCAGTATTGGGAGCCTAAGAAAGAGCACTGGGCACAAATGGGCCCTGACAAGGAAGATGATGATGGGATATGATTGGGGCAGTTTTGAATTTCTCTTGGCATGCCTTTGGCCTTTTCAGTGTCCCTGGAGCTCGGGGCATTTTGGTTTTCTGAACCCTAACCCTGGGCGTAACCCTAAACTTTGCACTATTGGGAGCCTAAGAAAGAGCACTGGGCAGAAATGGGCGCTGATCTGGAAGATGATGATGGGATATGATTGGGGCAGTTTTGAATTTCTCTTGGCCTGCCTTTCACATTTTTATTATCCCTGGAGCTCTGGGCTTTTTGGTTTTCTGAATCCCTACCATAGGTGTAACCCTAAACTTCGCACTATTGGGAGCCTAAGAAAGAGCACTGGGCACAAAGAGGCGCTGATCAGGAAGATGATGATGGGACATGATTGGGGTAGTTTTGAATTACTCGTGGCCTGCCTTTGGCCTTTTCAGTGTCCCTGGCGATCAGGGCTTTTTGGTTTTCTGAACCCTAACCCGAGGCGTAACCCTGAATTTCGCAATATGCCGAGCATTTTAAAGAGCACTGGGCAGAAATGGGGGCTGATCAGGAAGATGATGATAGGTTATGATTGGGGACGTTTTGAATTTCTCTTGGCCTGTCTTTCACATTTTTATTATCCCTGGAGCTTTGGGCATTTTGGTTTTCTGAACCCTAACCCTAGGCGTAACCCTAAACTTCGCACTATTGGGAGCCTATTACAGAGCACTGGGCACAAATGGGCGCTGATCAGGAAGATGATGATGGGATATGATTGGGGCAGTTTTGAATTTCTCTTAGCCTGCCTTTCACTTTTTTTATTATCCCTGGAGCTCCGAGCTTTTTGGTTTTCTGAATCCTTACCCTAGGCGTAACCCTAAACTTCGCACTACTGGGAGCCTAAGAAAGAGCACTGGGCGCAAATGGGCGCTGACCAGGAAGATATGGACGTCGCATAT
The DNA here is from genome assembly GCA_026261815.1 of Monarcha castaneiventris obscurior. Taxonomy (NCBI): domain Eukaryota; kingdom Metazoa; phylum Chordata; class Aves; order Passeriformes; family Monarchidae; genus Monarcha; species Monarcha castaneiventris. The sequence goes on from JAMPIT010000161.1 coordinate 6,199,375, forward strand.
TTAGGGCAGTTTTGAATTGCTCTTGGCATGCCTTTCGCATTTTTAGTGTCACTGGAGCTCTGGGGTTTCTGGTTTTCTGAGCCCTAGAACTAGGCGTAACCCTAAACTTCGCACTATTGGGAGCCTAAGAAAGAGCACTGGCCACAAATGGGCGCTGATCAGGAAGATGATGATAGGTTATGATTGGGGTAGTTTTTAATTTCTCTTGGCCTGCCTTTGGCCTTTTCAGTTTCTCTGGAGCTCTGGGCTTTTTGGTTTTCTGAACCCTAACCCTAGGCGTAACCCTAAACTTCGCACTATTGGGAGCCTAAGAAAGAGCACTGGGCGCAAATGGGGCGCCGATCACGAAGATATGGATGTCGCATATTTGGGGCAGTTTTGAATTTCTATTGGCCTGCCTTTCACTTTTTTATTATCCCTGGAGCTCTGGGCTTTTTGGTTTTCTGAATCCTTACCCTATCCGTAGCCCTAAACTTCACACTATTGGGAGCCTAAGAAAGAGCACTGGGCACAAATGGGGCGCCGATCACGAAGATATGGATGTCGCATATTTTGGGCAGTATTGAATTTCTCTTGTGCTGCCTTTCTCATTTTCAGTGTCCCTGGAGCTCTGGGCTTTTTGGTTTTCTGAACCCTAACTCTAGGCGTAACCCTAAAATTCTGTCTACTGGGAGCCTAAGAAAGAGCACTGGGCGCAAATGGGGCGCTGATCACGAAGATATGTATGTCGCATATCTGGGGCAGTTTTGAATTTCTCTTGGCCTGCCTTTCACTTTTTTATTATCCCTGGAGCTCTTGGCTTTCTGGTTTTCTAAACCCTAACCCTAGGCGTAACCCTATACTTTGCACTATTGGGAGCCTAAGAAAGAGCACTGGGCACAAATGGGCGATGATCAGGAAGATATGGATGCCGCATATTTGGGGCAGTTTTGAATTTCTCTTGTCCTGCCTTTCGCATTTTTATTATCCCTGGAGCTCTGGGCTTTTTGGTTTTCTGAACCCTAACCCTAGGCGTAACCCTAAACTTCGCACTATTGGGAGCCTAAGAAAGAGCACTGGGCACAAATGGGCGCTGATCAGGAAGATACGGATGCCGCATATTTGGGGCAGTTTTGAATTTCTCTTGGCATGCCTTTGGCCTTTTCAGTGTCCCTGGAGCTCTGGGCTTTTTGGTTTTCTGAACCCTAACACTAGGCGTAACCCTAAACTTCGCACTATTGGGAGCCTAAGAAAGAGCACTGGGTACAAATGGGCGCCGATGGCGAAGATACGGATGTCGCATATTTGGGGCAGTTTTGAATTTCTCTTGTCCTGCCTTTCACTTTTTTTATTATCCCTGGAGCTCTGGGCTTTCTGTTTTGCTGAACCCTAACCCTAGGCGTGACCCTAAACTTCGCACTATAGGGAGCCTAAAAAAGAGCACTGGGCACAAATAGGCGCTGATCAGGAAGATGATGATGGGACATGATTGGGGCAGTTTTGAATTTCTCTTGGCCTGCCTTTGGCCTTTTCAGTGTCCCTGGAGCTCGGGGCATTTCGGTTTTCTGAACCCTAACCCTAGGCGTAACCCTAAACTTCGCAGTATTGGGAGCCTATTACAGAACACTGGGCACAAGTGGGGGCTGATCAGGAAGATATGGATGCCGCATATTTGGGGCAGTTTTGAATTTCTCTTGGCCTGCGTTTCGCGGTTTTCGTGTCCCTGGAGCTCTGGGCTTTTTGGTTTTCTGAACCCTAACCCTAGGCATAACCCTAAACTTCGCACTATGCCGAGCCTTTTAAAGAGCACTGGGCACAAATGGGCGCTGATCAGGACGATGATGATAGGTTATGATTGGGGCAGTTTTGAATTTCACTTGGCCTTCCTTTCACATTTTTATTATCCCTGGAGCTCTGGGCTTTTTGGTTTTCTGAATCCTTACCCTAGGCGTAACCCTAAACTTCGCACTATTGGAAGCCTAAGAAAGAGCACTGGGCACAAATGGGGCGCTGATCAGGAAGATGATGATGGGATATGTTTGCGGCAGTTTTGAATTTCTCTTGGCCTGCCTTTCTCATTTTCAGTGTCCCTGGAGCTCTGGGCTTTTTGGTTTTCTGAATCCTTACCCTAGGCGTAACCCTAAACTTCGCACTATTGGAAGCCTAAGAAAGAACACCGGGCACAAATGGGGCGCTGATCACGAAGATATGGATGTCGCATATTTGGGGGAGTTTTGAATTTCTCTTGGCCTGCCTTTCACATTTTTATTATCCGTGGAGCTCTGGGCTTTTTGGTTTTCTGAACCCTAACACTAGGCGTAACCCTAAACTTCGCACTATTGGGAGCCTATTACAGAGCACTGGGTACAAATGGGCGCTGATCAGGAAGATGATGATGGGATATGATTGGGGCAGTTTTGAATTTCTCTTGGCATGCCTTTGGCCTTTTCAGTGTCCCTGGAGCTCTGGGCTTTTTGGTTTTCTGAACCCTAACACTAGGCGTAACCCTAAACTTCGCACTATTGGGAGCCTATTACAGAGCACTGGGCACAAATGGGGCTGATCACGAAGATATGGATGCAGCATATTTGGGGCAGTTTTGAATTCCTCTTGGCATGCCTTTGATCTTTTCAGTGTCCCTGGAGCTCTGGGCTTTTTGGTTTTCTGAACCCTAACCCTAGGCGTAACCCTAAACTTCGCACTATTGGGAGCCTAAGAAAGAGCACTGGCCATAAATGGGCGCTGATCAGGAAGATAATGATGGGATATGATTGGGGCAGTTATGAATTTCGCTTGGCCTGCCTCTCACTTTTTTATTATCCCTGGAACTCTGGGGTTTTTGGTTTTCTGAACCCTAACCCTAGGCGTAACCCTAAACTTCGCACTATTGAGAGCCTATTAAAGAGCACTGGGCACAAAGGGGCGCTGATCAGGAAGATGATGATGGGATATGAGTGGGGCAGTTTTGAATTTCTCTTGGCATGCCTTTGGCCTTTTCAGTGTCCCTGGAACTCTGGGCTTTTTGGTTTTCTGAACCCTAACCCTAGGCGTAACCCTAAACTTCGCACTATTGAGAGCCTATTAAAGAGCACTGGGCACAAAGGGGCGCTGATCAGGAAGATGATGATAGGTTATGATTGGGGCAGTTTTGAATTTCTCTTGGCATGCCTTTGGCCTTTTCAGTGTCCCTGGAGCTCTGGGCTTTTTGGTTTTCTGAACCCTAACCCTAGGCGTAACCCTAAACTTCGCACTATTGAGAGCCTATTAAAGAGCACTGGGCACAAATGGGCGGTGATCAGGAAGATGATGATGGGATATGATTGGGGCAGTTTTGAATTTCTCTTGGCCTGCCTTTGGCCTTTTCAGTGTCCCTGAAGCTCAGGGCTTTTTGGTTTTCTGAACCCTAACACTCTGCGTAACCCTAAACTTCGCACTATTGGGAGCCTAAGAAAGAGCACTGGGCTCAAATGGGGGCAGATCACGAAGATGATGATAGGTTATGATTGGGGCAGTTTTGAATTTCTCTTGGCCTGCCTTTCACATTTTTATTATGCTTGGAGCTCTGTGCTTTTTCGTTTTCTGAACCCTAACCCTAGGCGTAACCCTAAACTTCGCACTTTGCCGAGCCTAAGAAAGGGCACTGGGCATAAGTGGGGGCTGATCTGGAAGATGATGGTGGGAGATGATTGGGGCAGTTTTGAATTTCTCTTGGCCTGCCTTTCACATTTTATTATCCCTGGAGCTCTGGGCTTTCTGGTTTTCTGAACCCTAACCCTAGGCGTAACCCTAAACTTCTCACTATTGAGAGCTTATTAAAGAGCACTGGGCACAAATGGGCGCTGATCAGGAAGATGATGATAGGTTATGATTGGGGCAGTTTTGAATTTCTCTTGGCATGCCTTTGGCCTTTTCAGTGTCTGTGGAGCTCTGGGGTGTTTGGTTTTCTGAACCCTAACCCTAGGCGTAACCCTAAACTTCGCACTATTGGGAGCCTAAGAAAGAGCACTGGGCACAAATGGGCGCTGATCAGGAAGATACGGATGCTGCATATTTGGGGCAGTTTTGAATTTCTGTTGGCATGCCTTTGGCCTTTTCAGTGTCCCTGGAGCTCTGGGCTTTTTGGTTTTCTGAACCCTAACCCTAGGCGTAACCCTAAACTTCTCACTACTGGGAGCCTATTAAAGAGCACCGGGCACAAATGGGGCGCTGATCACGAAGATACGGATGTCGCATATTTGGGGCAGTTTTGAATTTCTCTTGGCCTGCCTTTCACATTTTTATTATCCCTGGAGCTCTGGGCTTTCTGGTTTTCGGAACCCAAACCCTAGGCGTAACCCTAAACATCGCACTATTGGGAGCCTAAGAAAGAGCACTGGGCACAAATGGGCGCTGATCAGGAAGATGATGATGGGATATGATTGGGGCAGTTTTGAATTTCTCTTGGCCTGCCTTTCACATTTTTATTATCCCTGGAGCTCTGGGCTTTTTGGTTTTCTGAACCCTAACACTAGGCGTAACCCTAAACTTCGCACTATTGGGAGCCTATTACAGAGCACTGGGCACAAATGGGCGCTGATCAGGAAGATGATGATGGGATATGATTGGGGCAGTTTTGAATTTCTCTTGGCATGCCTTTGGCCTTTTCAGTGTCCCTGGAACTCTGGGCATTTTGGTTTTCTGAACCCTAACCCTAGGCGTAACCCTAAACTTCGCACTATTGGGAGCCTAAGAAAGAGCACTGGGCACAAATGGGCGCTGATCAGGAAGATACGGATGCCGCATATCTGGGGCAGTTTTGAATTTCTCTTGGCATGCCTTTCGCATTTTTAGTGTCACTGGAACTCTGGGGTTTTTGGTTTTCTGAACCCTAACCCTAGGCGTAACCCTAAACTTCGCACTATTGAGAGCCTATTAAAGAGGACTGGGTACAAATGGGCGCTGATCAGGAAGACGATGATAGGTTATGATTGGGGCAGTTTTGAATTTCGCTTGGCCTGCCTCTCACTTTTTTATTATCCCTGGAGCTCTGGGCTTTTTGGTTTTCTGAATCCTTACCCTAGGCGTAACCCTAAACTTCGCACTATTGGGAGCCTATTAAAGAGCACTGGGCACAAATGGGCGCCGATGGCGAAGATACGGATGTCGCATATTTGGGTCAGTTTTGAATTTCTCTTGTCCTGCTTTTCACTTTTGTTATTATCCCTGGAACTCTGGGGTGTTTGGTTTTCTGAACCCTAACCCTAGGCGTAACCCTAAACATCGCACTATTGGGAGCCTAAGAAAGAGCACTGGGCACAAATGGGCGCTGATCAGGAAGATGATGATAGGTTATGATTGGGGCAGTTTTGAATTTCTCTTGGCATGCCTTTGGCCTTTTTAGTTTCCCTGGAGCTCTGGGCATTTTGGTTTTCTGAACCCTAACCCTATGCGTAACCCTAAACTTCGCACTATTGGGAGCCAATTACAGAGCACTGGGCACAAATGGGGCGCTGATCACGAAGATATGGATGTCGCATATTTGGGGCAGTTTTGAATTTCTCTTGGCATGCCTTTCACATTTTTATTATCCCTGGAGCTCTGGGCTTTCTGGTTTTCTGAACCCTAACACTAGGCGTAACCCTAAACTTCGCAGTATTTGGAGCCTATTACAGAACACTGGGCACAAGTGGGGGCTGATCAGGAAGATATGGATGCCGCATATTTGGGGCAGTTTTGAATTTCTCTTGGCCTGCGTTTCGCGGTTTTCTAGTCCCTGGAGCTCTGGGCTTTTTGGTTTTCTGAACCCTAACCCTAGGCATAACCCTAAACTTCGCACTATGCCGAGCCTTTTAAAGAGCACTGGGCACAAATGGGAGCTGATCAGGAAGATGATGATGGGACATGATTGGGGCAGTTTTGAATTTCTCTTGGCCTGCCTTTCTCATTTTCAGTGTCCCTGGAGCTCTGGGCATTTTGGTTTTCTGAACCCTAACCCTAGGCGTAACCCTAAACTTCTCACTACTGGGAGCCTAAAAACGAGCACCGGGCACAAATGGGGCACTGATCACGAAGACATGGATGTCGCATATTTGGGGGAGTTTTGAATTTCTCTTGGCCTGCCTTTCACATTTTTATTATCCCTGGAGCTCTGGGCTTTCTGGTTTTCTGAACCCTAACCCTAGGCGTAACCCTAAACTTCGTACTATTGGGAGCCTAAGAAAGAGCACTGGGCACAAATGGGCGCTGATCAGGAAGAGATGGATGCCGCATATTTGGGGCAGTTTTGAATTTCTCTTGGCATGCCTTTGGCTTTTTCAGTGTCCCTGGAGCACTGGGCTTTTTGGTTTTCTGAACCCTAACCCTAGGCGTAACCCTAAACTTCTCACTACTGGGAGCCTATTAAATAGCACCAGGCACAAATGGGGCGCTGATCACGAAGATATGGATGTCGCATATTTGGGGCAGTTTAGAATTTCTCTTGGCCTGCCTTTCACATTTTTATTATCCCTGGAGCTCTGGGCTTTCTGGTTTTCTGAACCCTAACCCTAGGCGTAACCCTAAACATCGCACTATTGGGAGCCTAAGAAGGAGCACTGGGCATAAGTGGGCGCTGATCTGGAAGATGATGATAGGTTATGATTGGGGCAGTTTTGAATTTCTCTTGGCCTGCCTTTCGCATTTTTATTATCCCTGGAGCTCTGGGGTTTTTGGTTTTCTGAACCCTAACACTAGGCGTAACCCTAAACTTCGCACTATTGGGAGCCTATTACAGAGCACTGGGCACAAATGGGCGCTGATCAGGAAGATGATGATGGGATATGATTGGGGCAGTTTTGAATTTCTCTTGGCATGCCTTTGGCCTTTTCAGTGTCCCTGGAACTCTGGGCATTTTGGTTTTCTGAACCCTAACCCTAGGCGTAATCCTAAACTTCGCACTATTGAGAGCCTATTAAAGAGCACTGGGCACAAATGGGGCTGATCACGAAGATATGGATGCAGCATATTTGGGGCAGTTTTGAATTCCTCTTGGCATGCCTTTGATCTTTTCAGTGTCCTTGGAGCTCTGGGCTATCTGGTTTTCTGAACCCTAACCCTAGGCGTAACCCTAAACTTCGCACTATTGGGAGCCTAAGAAAGAGCACTGGGCACAAATGGGCGCTGATCAGGAAGATAATGATGGGATATGATTGGGGCAGTTATGAATTTCGCTTGGCCTGCCTCTCACTTTTTTATTATCCCTGGAGCTCTGGGCTTTTTGGTTTTCTGAATCCTTACCCTAGGCGTAACCCTAAACTTCGCACTATTGGGAGCCTAAGAAAGAGCACTGGGCACAAATGGGCGCCGATTGCGAAGATACGGATGTCGCATATTTGGGGCAGTTTTGAATTTCTCTTGTCCTGCCTTTCACTTTTTTTATTATCCCTGGAGCTCTGGGCTTTCTGTTTTCTGAACCCTAACCCTAGGCGTAACCCTAAACTTCGCAGTATTGGGAGCCTAAGAAAGAGCACTGGGCACAAATGGGCGCTGATCAGGAAGATGATGATGGGATATGATTGGGGCAGTTTTGAATTTCTCTTGTCCTGCCTTTCACTTTTTTTATTATCCCTGGAGCTCTGGGCTTTCTGGTTTTCTGAACCCTAACCCTAGGCGTAACCCTAAACTTCGCACTATTGGGAGCCTAAGAAAGAGCACTGGGCACAAATGGGCGCTGATCAGGAAGATGATGATGGGATATGATTGGGGCAGTTATGAATTTCGCTTGGCCTGCCTCTCACTTTTTTATTATCCCTGGAGCTCTGGGGTTTTTGGTTTTCTGAATCCTTACCCTAGGCGTAACCCTAAACTTCGCACTATTGGGAGCCTAAGAAAGAGCACTGGGCACAAATGGGCGCCGATGGCGAACATACGGATGTCGCATATTTGGGGCAGTTTTGAATTTCTCTTGTCCTGCTTTTCACTTTTGTTATTATCCCTGGAGCTCTGGGCTTTCTGGTTTTCTGAATCCTTACCCTAGGCGTAACCCTAAACTTCGCACTATTGGGAGCCTAAGAAAGAGCACTGGGCAAAAATGGGCGCTGATCAGGAAGATGATGATGGGATATGATTGGGGCAGTTTTGAATTTCTCTTGGCCTGCCTTTCACTTTTTTTATTATCCCTGGAGCTCTGGGCTTTCTGGTTTTCTGAACCCTAACCCTAGGCGTAACCCTAAACTTCGCACTATTGGGAGCCTAAGAAAGAGCACTGGCCACAAATGGGCGCTGATCAGGAAGATACGGATGCCGCATAACTGGGGCAGTTTTGAATTTCTCTTGGCATGCCTTTCGCATTTTTAGTGTCCCTGGAACTCTAGGGTTTTTGGTTTTCTGAACCCTAACCCTAGGCGTAACCCTAAACTTCGCACTATTGAGAGCCTAAGAAAGAGCACTGGGCACAAATGGGCGCTGATCAGGAAGATGATGATAGGTTATGATTGGGGCAGTTTTGAATTTCTCTTGGCATGCCTTTGGCCTTTTCAGTGTCCCTGGAGCTCTGGGCTTTTTGGTTTTCTGAACCCTAACCCTAGGCGTAACCCTAAACTTCGCACTATTGAGAGCCTATTAAAGAGCACTGGGCACAAATGGGCGCTGATCAGGAAGATGATGATAGGTTATGATTGGGGCAGTTTTGAATTTCTCTTGGCATGCCTTTGGCCTTTTCAGTGTCCCTGGAGCTCTGGGCTTTTTGGTTTTCTGAACCCTAACCCTAGGCGTAACCCTAAACTTCGCACTTTTCCGAGCCTAAGAAAGGGCACTGGGCATAAGTGGGGGCTGATCTGGAAGATGATGGTGGGAGATGATTGGGGCAGTTTTGAATTTCTCTTGGCCTGCCTTTCACATTTTTATTATCCCTGGAGCTCTGGGCTTTCTGGTTTTCTGAACCCTAACCCTAGGCGTAACCCTAAACTTCGCACTATTGGGAGCCTAAGAAAGAGCACTGGGCACAAATGGGCGCTGATCAGGAAGATACGGATGCCGCATATCTGGGGCAGTTTTGAATTTCTCTTGGCATGCCTTTCGCATTTTTAGTGTCCCTGGAACTCTGGGGTTTTTGGTTTTCTGAACCCTAACCCTAGGCGTAACCCTAAACTTCGCACTATTGAGAGCCTATTAAAGAGCACTGGGCACAAATGGGCGCTGATCAGGAAGATGATGATAGGTAGATTGGGGCAGTTTTGAATTTCTCTTGGCATGCCTTTGGCCTTTTCAGTGTCCCTGGAGCTCTGGGCTTTTTGGTTTTCTGAACCCTAACCCTAGGCGTAACCCTAAACTTCGCACTATTGGGAGCCTATTAAAGAGCACTGGGCACAAATGGGCGCTGATCAGGAAGATGATGATGGGATATGATTGGGGCAGTTTTGAATTTCTCTTGGCCTGCCTTTGGCCTTTTCAGTGTCCCTGAAGCTCAGGGCTTTTTGGTTTTCTGAACCCTAACCCGAGGCGTAACCCTGAATTACGCACTATGCCGAGCCTTTTAAAGAGCACTGGGCAGAAATGGGGGCTGATCAGGAAGATGATGATAGGTTATGATTGGGGCAGTTTTGAATTTCTCTTGGCCTGCCTTTCACATTTTTATTATCCCTGGAGCTCTGGGCTTTCTGGTTTTCAGAACCCTAACCCTAGGCGTAACCCTAAACATCGCACTATTGGGAGCCTATTACAGAGCACTGGGCACAAATGGGCGCTGATCAGGAAGATGATGATGGGATATGATTGGGGCAGTTTTGAATTTCTCTTGGCCTGCCTTTCACATTTTCATTATCCCTGGAGCTCTGGGCATTTTGGTTTTCTGAACCCTAACCCTAGGCGTAACCCTAAACTTCGCACTATTGAGAGCCTATTAAAGAGCACTGGGCACAAATGGGGCTGATCACGAAGATATGGATGCAGCATATTTGGGGCAGTTTTGAATTCCTCTTGGCATGCCTTTGATCTTTTCAGTGTCCCTGGAGCTCTGGGCTATCTGGTTTTCTGAACCCTAACCCTAGGCGTAACCCTAAACTTCGCACTATTGGGAGCCTAAGAAAGAGCACTGGGCACAAATGGCCGCTGATCAGGAAGATAATGATGGGATATGATTGGGGCAGTTATGAATTTCGCTTGGCCTGCCTCTCACTTTTTTATTATCCCTGGAGCTCTGGGCTTTTTGGTTTTCTGAATCCTAACCCTAGGCGTAACCCTAAACTTCGCACTATTGGGAGCCTAAGAAAGAGCACTGGGCACAAATGGGCGCTGATCAGGAAGATGATGATGGGATATGATTGGGGCAGTTTTGAATTTCTCTTGTCCTGCCTTTCACTTTTTTTATTATCCCTGGAGCTCTGGGCTTTCTGGTTTTCTGAACCCTAACCCTAGGCGTAACCCTAAACTTCGCACTATTGGGAGCCTAATAAAGAGCACTGGGCACAAATGGGCGCTGATCAGGAAGATACGGATGCCGCATATCTGGGGCAGTTTTGAATTTCTCTTGGCATGCCTTTCGCATTTTTAGTGTCCCTGGAACTCTGGGGTTTTTGGTTTTCTGAACCCTAACCCTAGGCGTAACCCTAAACTTCGCACTATTGAGAGCCTATTAAAGAGGACTGGGCACAAATGGGCGCTGATCAGGAAGATGATGATAGGTTATGATTGGGGCAGTTTTGAATTTCTCTTGGCATGTCTTTGGCCTTTTCAGTGTCCCTGGAGCTCTGGGCCTTTTGGTTTTCTGAATCCTTACCCTAGGCGTAACCCTAAACTTCGCACTATTGGGAGCCTAAGAAAGAGCACTGGCCACAAATGGGCGCTGATCAGGAAGATACGGAAGTCGCATATCTGGGGCAGTTTTGAATTTCTCTTGGCATGCCTTTCGCATTTTTAGTGTCCCTGGAAGTCTGGGGTTTTTGGTTTTCTGAACCCTAACCCTAGGCGTAACCCTAAACTTCGCACTATTGAGAGCCTATTAAAGAGCACTGGGCACAAATGGGCGCTGATCAGGAAGACGATGATAGGTTATGATTGGGGCAGTTTTGAATTTCGCTTGGCCTGCCTCTCACTTTTTTATTATCCCTGGAGCTCTGGGCTTTTTGGTTTTCTGAATCCTTACCCTAGGCGTAACCCTAAACTTCGCACTATAGGGAGCCTATTACAGAGCACTGGGCACAAATGGGCGCCGATGGCGAAGATACGGATGTCGCATATTTGGGCCAGTTTTGAATTTCTCTTGTCCTGCTTTTCACTTTTGTTATTATCCCTGGAGCTCTGGGCTTTCTGGTTTTCTGAACCCTAACCCTAGGCGTAACCCTAAACATCGCACTATTGGGAGCCTAAGAAAGAGCACTGGGCACAAATGGGCGCTGATCAGGAAGATGATGATAGGTTATGATTGGGGCAGTTTTGAATTTCTCTTGGCATGCCTTTGGCCTTTTTAGTTTCCCTGGAGCTCTGGGCATTTTGGTTTTCTGAACCCTAACCCTATGCGTAACCCTAAACTTCGCACTATTGGGAGCCAATTACAGAGCACTGGGCACAAATGGGGCGCTGATCACGAAGATATGGATGTCGCATATTTGGGGCAGTTTTGAATTTCTCTTGGCATGCCTTTCACATTTTTATTATCCCTGGAGCTCTGGGCTTTCTGGTTTTCTGAACCCTAACCCTAGGCCTAACCCTAAACATCGCACTATTGGGAGCCTAAGAAAGAGCACTGGGCACAAATGGGCGCTGATCAGGAAGATGATGATAGGTTATGATTGGGGCAGTTTTGAATTTCTCTTGGCATGCCTTTGGCCTTTTTAGTTTCCCTGGAGCTCTGGGCATTTTGGTTTTCTGAATCCTAACCCTAGGCGTAACCCTAAACTTCGCACTATTGGGAGCCTAAGAAAGAGCACTGGGCACAAATGGGCGCCGATGACGAAGATATGGATGTCGCATATTTGGGGCAGTTTTGAATATCTCTTGTCTTCCTTTCGCATTTTTAGTACCCCTGGAGCTCTGGGCTTTCTGGTTTTCTGAACCCTAACACTAGGCGTAACCCTAAACTTCGCAGTATTGGGAGTCTATTACAGAACACTGGGCACAAGTGGGGGCTGATCAGGAAGATATGGATGCCGCATATTTGGGGCAGTTTTGAATTTCTCTTGGCCTGCGTTTCGCGGTTTTCTAGTCCCTGGAGCTCTGGGCTTTTTGGTTTTCTGAACCCTAACCCTAGGCATAACCCTAAACTTCGCACTATGCCGAGCCTTTTAAAGAGCACTGGGCACAAATGGGCGCTGATCAGGAAGATGATGATAGGTTATGATTGGGGCAGTTTTGAATTTCACTTGGCCTGCCTTTCACATTTGTATTATCCCTGGAGCTCTGGGCTTTTTGGTTTTCTGAATCCTTACCCTAGGCGTAACCCTAAACTTCGCACTATTGGGAGCCTAAGAAAGAGCACTGGGCACAAATGGGGCGCTGATCAGGAAGATGATGATGGGACATGATTGGGGCAGTTTTGAATTTCTCTTGGCCTGCCTTTCTCATTTTCAGTGTCCCTGGAGCTCTGGGCATTTTGGTTTTCTGAACCCTAGCTCTAGGCGTAACCCTAAACTTCTCACTACTGGGAGCCTAAAAACGAGCACCGGGCACAAATGGGGCGCTGATCACGAAGATATGGATGTCGCATATTTGGGGGAGTTTTGAATTTCTCTTGGCCTGCCTTTCACATTTTTATTATCCCTGGAGCTCTGGGCTTTCTGGTTTTCTGAACCCTAACCCTAGGCGTAACCCTAAACTTCGCACTATTGGGAGCCTAAGAAAGAGCACTGGGCATAAGTGGGCGCTGATCTGGAAGATGATGATTGGAGATGATTGGGGCAGTTTTGAATTTCTCTTGGCCTGCCTTTCGCATTTTTATTATCCCTGGAGCTCTGGGGTTTTTGGTTTTCTGAACCCTAACACTAGGCGTAACCCTAAACTTCGCACTATTGGGAGCCTATTACAGAGCACTGGGCACAAATGGGCGCTGATCAGGAAGATGATGATGGGATATGATTGGGGCAGTTTTGAATTTCTCTTGGCATGCCTTTGGCCTTTTCAGTGTCCCTGGAACTCTGGGCATTTTGGTTTTCTGAACCCTAACCCTAGGCGTAATCCTAAACTTCGCACTATTGAGAGCCTATTAAAGAGCACTGGGCACAAATGGGGCTGATCACGAAGATATGGATGCAGCATATTTGGGGCAGTTTTGAATTCCTCTTGGCATGCCTTTGATCTTTTCAGTGTCCTTGGAGCTCTGGGCTATCTGGTTTTCTGAACCCTAACCCTAGGCGTAACCCTAAACTTCGCACTATTGGGAGCCTAAGAAAGAGCACTGGGCACAAATGGGCGCTGATCAGGAAGATAATGATGGGATATGATTGGGGCAGTTATGAATTTCGCTTGGCCTGCCTCTCACTTTTTTATTATCCCTGGAGCTCTGGGCTTTTTGGTTTTCTGAATCCTTACCCTAGGCGTAACCCTAAACTTCGCACTATTGGGAGCCTATTACAGAGCACTGGGCACAAATGGGCGCCGATGGCGAAGATACGGATGTCGCATATTTGGGGCAGTTTTGAATTTCTCTTGTCCTGCTTTTCACTTTTGTTATTATCCCTGGAGCTCTGGGCTTTCTGGTTTTCTGAATCCTTACCCTAGGCGTAACCCTAAACTTCGCAGTATGCGGGGCCTAAGAAAGAGCACTGGGCACAAATGGGCGCTGATCAGGAAGATGATGATCGGATATGATTGGGGCAGTTTTGAATTTCTCTTGGCCTGCCTCTCACTTTTTTATTATCCTTGGAGCTCTGGGCTTTTTGGTTTTCTGAATCCTTACCCTAGGCGTAACCCTAAACTTCGCACTATTGGGAGCCTAAGAAAGAGCACTGGGCACAAATGGGCGCTGATCAGGAAGATACGGATGCCGCATATCTGGGGCAGTTTTGAATTTCTCTTGGCATGCCTTTCGCATTTTTAGTGTCCCTGGAACTCTGGGGTTTTTGGTTTTCTGAACCCTAACCCTAGGCGTAACCCTAAACTTCGCACTATTGAGAGCCTATTAAAGAGCACTGGGCACAAATGGGGCTGATCACGAAGTTATGGAAGCAGCATATTTGGGGCAGTTTTGAATTCCTCTTGGCATGCCTTTGATCTTTTCAGTGTCCTTGGAGCTCTGGGCTATCTGGTTTTCTGAACCCTAACCCTAGGCGTAACCCTAAACTTCGCACTATTGGGAGCCTAAGAAAGAGCACTGGGCACAAATGGGCGCTGATCAGGAAGATAATGATGGGATATGATTGGGGCAGTTATGAATTTCGCTTGGCCTGCCTCTCACTTTTTTATTATCCCTGGAGCTCTGGGCTTTTTGGTTTTCTGAATCCTTACCCTAGGCGTAACCCTAAACTTCGCACTATTGGGAGCCTATTACAGAGCACTGGGCACAAATGGGCGCCGATGGCGAAGATACGGATGTCGCATATTTGGGGCAGTTTTGAATTTCTCTTGTCCTGCTTTTCAGTTTTGTTATTATCCCTGGAGCTCTGGGCTTTCTGGTTTTCTGAATCCTTACCCTAGGCGTAACCCTAAACTTCGCACTATTGGGAGCCTAAGAAAGGGCACTGGGCACAAATGGGCGCTGATCAGGAAGATGATGATGGGATATGATTGGGGCAGTTTTGAATTTCTCTTGTCCTGCCTTTCACTTTTTTTATTATCCCTGGAGCTCTGGGCTTTCTGGTTTTCTGAACCCTAACCCTAGGCGTAACCCTAAACTTCGCACTATTGGGAGCCTAAGAAAGAGCACTGGCCACAAATGGGCGCTGATCAGGAAGATACGGATGCCGCATATCTGGGGCAGTTTTGAATTTCTCTTGGCATGCCTTTCGCATTTTTAGTGTCCCTGGAACTCTGGGGTGTTTGGTTTTCTGAACCCTAACCCTAGGCGTAACCCTAAACTTCGCACTATTGAGAGCCTATTAAAGAGCACTGGGCACAAATGGGCGCTGATCAGGAAGATGATGATAGGTTATGATTGGGGCAGTTTTGAATTTCTCTTGGCCTGCCTTTCACATTTTTATTATCCCTGGAGCTCTGGGCTTTTTGGTTTTCTGAACCCTAACCCTAGGAGTAACCCTAAACTTCGCACTATTGGGAGCCTAAGAAAGAGCTCTGGGCACAAATGGGCGCTGATCAGGAAGATACGGATGCCGCATATTTGGGGCAGTTTTGAATTTCTCTTGGCATGCCTTTGGCCTTTTCAGTGTCCCTGGAGCTCTGGGCTTTTTGGTTTTCTGAACCCTAACCCGAGGCGTAACCCTGAATTACGCACTATGCCGAGCCTTTTAAAGAGCACTGGGCAGAAATGGGGGCTGATCAGGAAGATGATGATAGGTTATGATTGGGGCAGTTTTGAATTTCTCTTGGCCTGCCTTTCACATTTTTATTATCCATGGAGCTCTGGGCTTTTTGGTTTTCTGAACCCTAACCCTAGGCGTAACCCTAAACTTCGCACTATGCCGAGCCTAAGAAAGGGCACTGGGCATAAGTGGGGGCTGATCTGGAAGATGATGGTGGGAGATGATTGGGGCAGTTTTGAATTTCTCTTGGCCTGCCTTTCACATTTTTATTATCCCTGGAGCTCTGGGCTTTCTGGTTTTCTGAACCCTAACACTAGGCGTAACCCTAAACTTCGCACTATTGAGAGCTTATTAAAGAGCACTGGGCACAAATGGGCGCTGATCAGGAAGATGATGATGGGATATGATTAGGGCAGTTTTGAATTTCGCTTGGCCTGCCTTTCACTTTTTTTATTATCCCTGGAGCTCTGGGCTTTCTGGTTTTCTGAACCCTAACCCTAGGCGTAACCCTAAACTTCGCAGTATTGGGAGCCTAAGAAAGAGCACTGGCCACAAATGGGCGCTGATCAGGAAGATAATGATGGGATATGATTGGGGCAGTTATGAATTTCGCTTGGCCTGCCTCTCACTTTTTTATTATCCCTGGAGCTCTGGGCTTTTTGGTTTTCTGAATCCTTACCCTAGGCGTAACCCTAAACTTCGCACTATTGGGAGCCTAAGAAAGAGCACTGGGCACAAATGGGCGCCGATTGCGAAGATACGGATGTCGCATATTTGGGGCAGTTTTGAATTTCTCTTGTCCTGCTTTTCACTTTTGTTATTATCCCTGGAGCTCTGGGCTTTCTGGTTTTCTGAATCCTTACCCTAGGCGTAACCCTAAACTTCGCACTATTGGGAGCCTAAGAAAGAGCACTGGGCACAAATGGGCGCTGATCAGGAAGATGATGATGGGATATGATTGGGGCAGTTTTGAATTTCTCTTGGCCTGCCTTTCACTTTTTTATTATCCCTGGAGCTCTGGGCTTTCTGGTTTTCTGAACCCTAACCCTAGGCGTAACCCTAAACTTCGCACTATTGGGAGCCTAAGAAAGAGCACTGGGCACAAATGGGCGCTGATCAGGAAGATACGGATGCCGCATATTTGGGGCAGTTTTGAATTTCTCTTGGCATGCCTTTCGCATTTTTAGTGTCCCTGGAACTCTGGGGTTTTTGGTTTTCTGAACCCTAACCCTAGGCGTAACCCTAAACTTCGCACTATTGGGAGCCTATTAAAGAGCACTGGGCACAAATGGGCGCTGATCAGGAAGATGATGATAGGTTATGATTGGGGCAGTTTTGAATTTCTCTTGGCATGCCTTTCACATTTTTATTATCCCTGGAGCTCTGGGCTTTTTGGTTTTCTGAACCCTAACCCTAGGCGTAACCCTAAACTTCGCACTATTGGGAGCCTAAGAAAGAGCACTGGCCACAAATGGGCGCTGATCAGGAAGATACGGATGCCGCATATCTGGGGCAGTTTTGAATTTCTCTTGGCATGCCTTTCGCATTTTTAGTGTCCCTGGAACTCTGGGGTTTTTGGTTTTCTGAACCCTAACCCTAGGCGTAACCCTAAACTTCGCACTATTGAGAGCCTATTAAAGAGCACTGGGCACAAATGGGCGCTGATCAGGAAGATATGATAGGTTATGATTGGGGCAGTTTTGAATTTCTCTTGGCATGCCTTTGGCCTTTTCAGTGTCCCTGGAGCTCTGGGCTTTTTGGTTTTCTGAACCCTAACCCTAGGCGTAACCCTAAACTTCGCACTATTGGGAGCCTATTAAAGAGCACTGGGCACAAATGGGCGGTGATCAGGAAGATGATGATGGGATATGATTGGGGCAGTTTTGAATTTCTCTTGGCCTGCCTTTGGCCTTTTCAGTGTCCCTGAAGCTCAGGGCTTTTTGGTTTTCTGAACCCTAACCCGAGGCGTAACCCTGAATTACGCACTATGCCGAGCCTTTTAAAGAGCACTGGGCAGAAATGGGGGCTGATCAGGAAGATGATGATAGGTTATGATTGGGGCAGTTTTGAATTTCTCTTGGCCTGCCTTTCACATTTTTATTATCCCTGGAGCTCTGGGCTTTTTGGTTTTCTGAACCCTAACCCTAGGCGTAACCCTAAACTTCGCACTTTGCCGAGCCTAAGAAAGGGCACTGGGCATAAGTGGGGGCTGATCTGGAAGATGATGGTGGGAGATGATTGGGGCAGTTTTGAATTTCTCTTGGCCTGCCTTTCACATTTTTATTATCCCTGGAGCTCTGGGCTTTCTGGTTTTCTGAACCCTAACCCTAGGCGTAACCCTAAACTTCGCACTATTGAGAGCTTATTAAAGAGCACTGGGCACAAATGGGCGCTGATCAGGAAGATGATGATAGGTTATGATTGGGGCAGTTTTGAATTTCTCTTGGCATGCCTTTGGCCTTTTCAGTGTCCCTGGAGCTCTGGGCTTTTTGGTTTTCTGAACCCTAACCCTAGGCGTAACCCTAAACTTCGCACTATTGGGAGCCTAAGAAAGAGCACTGGGCACAAATGGGCGCTGATCAGGAAGATGATGATGGGATATGATTGGGGCAGTTTTGAATTTCTCTTGGCCTGCCTTTGGCCTTTTCAGTGTCCCTGAAGCTCAGGGCTTTTTGGTTTTCTGAACCCTAACCCGAGGCGTAACCCTGAATTTCGCACTATGCCGAGCCTTTTAAAGAGCACTGGGCAGAAATGGGGGCTGATCAGGAAGATGATGATAGGTTATGATTGGGGCAGTTTTGAATTTCTCTTGGCCTGCCTTTCTCCTTTTCAGTGTCCCTGGAGCTCTGGGCTTTTTGGTTTTCTGAACCCTAACCCTAGGCGTAACCCTAAACTTCGCACTATTGGGAGCCTATTAAAGAGCACTGGGCACAAATGGGCGCCGATGGCGAAGATACGGATGTCGCATATTTGGGTCAGTTTTGAATTTCTCTTGTCCTGCCTTTCACTTTTTTATTATCCCTGGAGCTCTGGGCTTTCTGGTTTTCTGAACCCTAACCCTAGGCGTAACCCTAAACTTCGCACTATTGGGAGCCTAAGAAAGAGCACTGGGCACAAATGGGCGCTGATCAGGAAGATGATGATGGGATATGATTGGGGCAGTTTTGAATTTCTCTTGGCATGCCTTTCACTTTTTTATTATCCCTGGAGCTCTGGGCTTTCTGGTTTTCTGAACCCTAACCCTAGGCGTAACCCTAAACTTCGCACTATTGGGAGCCTAAGAAAGAGCACTGGGCACAAATGGGCGCTGATCAGGAAGATACGGATGCCGCATATCTGGGGCAGTTTTGAATTTCTCTTGGCATGCCTTTCGCATTTTTAGTGTCCCTGGAACTCTGGGGTTTTTGGTTTTCTGAACCCTAACCCTAGGCGTAACCCTAAACTTCGCACTATTGAGAGCTTATTAAAGAGCACTGGGCACAAATGGGCGCTGATCAGGAAGATGATGATAGGTTATGATTGGGGCAGTTTTGAATTTCTCTTGGCATGCCTTTGGCCTTTTCAGTGTCCCTGGAGCTCTGGGCTTTTTGGTTTTCTGAACCCTAACCCTAGGCGTAACCCTAAACTTCGCACTATTGGGAGCCTATTAAAGAGCACTGGGCACAAATGGGCGGTGATCAGGAAGATGATGATGGGATATGATTGGGGCAGTTTTGAATTTCTCTTGGCCTGCCTTTGGCCTTTTCAGTGTCCCTGAAGCTCAGGGCTTTTTGGTTTTCTGAACCCTAACCCGAGGCGTAACCCTGAATTACGCACTATGCCGAGCCTTTTAAAGAGCACTGGGCAGAAATGGGGGCTGATCAGGAAGATGATGATAGGTTATGATTGGGGCAGTTTTGAATTTCTCTTGGCCTGCCTTTCACATTTTTATTATGCCTGGAGCTCTGGGCTTTTTGGTTTTCTGAACCCTAACCCTAGGCGTAACCCTAAACTTCGCACTTTTCCGAGCCTAAGAAAGGGCACTGGGCATAAGTGGGGGCTGATCTGGAAGATGATGGTGGGAGATGATTGGGGCAGTTTTGAATTTCTCTTGGCCTGCCTTTCACATTTTTATTATCCCTGGAGCTCTGGGCTTTCTGGTTTTCTGAACCCTAACCCTAGGCGTAACCCTAAACTTCGCACTATTGGGAGCCTAAGAAAGAGCACTGGCCACAAATGGGCGCTGATCAGGAAGATACGGATGCCGAATATCTGGGGCAGTTTTGAATTTCTCTTGGCATGCCTTTCGCATTTTTAGTGTCCCTGGAACTCTGGGTTTCTTGTTTTCTGACCCTACCCTAGGCGTACCCTAAACTCGCACTATTGAGAGCCTATTAAAAGAGCACTGGGCACAAATGGGCGCTGATCATGAAGATGATGATAGGTTACGTGATTGGGGCAGTTTTGAATTTATCTTGTCATGCCTTTGGCCTTTTCATGCCCTGAGCTCTGGGCTTTTTGTTTTCTGAACCCTAACCCTAGGCGTAACCCTAAACTTCGCACTATTGGGAGCCCAATAAAGAGCACTGCTGCACAAATGGGGCTGATCAGGAAGATGATTATGGTATATGATTGGGCATTTTTGAATTTCTCTTGCTGCCTTGGCCTTTCAGTGTCCCTGAAGCTCAGGGCTTTTTGGTTTTCTGAACCCTAACCCGAGGCTTAACCCTAAACTTCGCACTATGCCAAGCCTTTTAAAGAGCACTGGGCACAAATGGGCGCTGATCAGGAAGATGATGATAGGTTATGATTGGGGCAGTTTTGAATTTCTCTTGGCATGCCATTGGCCTTTTCAGTGTCCCTGGAACTCTGGGCTTTTTGGTTTTCTGAACCCTAACCCTAGGCGTAACCCTAAACTTCGCACTATTGAGAGCCTAATAAAGAGCACTGGGCACAAATGGGCGCTGATCAGGAAGATTATGATGTGATATTATTGGGTCAGTTTTGAATTTCTCTTGTCCTGCCTTTCACTTTTTTTATTATCCCTGGAGCTCTGGGCTTTCTGGTTTTCTGAACCCTAACCCTAGGCGTAACCCTAAACTTCACACTATTGGGAGCCTAAGAAAGAGCACTGGGCACAAATGGGCGCTGATCACGAAGATATGGATGCAGCATATTTGGGGCAGTTTTGAATTCCTCTTG